>OY992879.1:104615634-105930634 GCA_963921405.1 Cepaea hortensis
CTTGAGGATAGGTATAGTAATTGCATATACTTGAAGATGTATACGGTATTTGTATAGGCTTGGAGATGGACACGGGATATGCAGTGACAAAGCGTGGTCCTATTATTGTAAACATTGAATGAACTACTATCATGTTGTGTATTTATAAATTGTCTTTGTGGTAGCTGCTATCCTGTACGGAGTTTCTGTTGCTTAACGGTTAAATAAGCCAATATAAAAGCTATCATTTAAATTCCTAGCCATGATAATATTTCCAGTTTCTAACAATAAGGCAAAACATGAAAGAAACTGCTGGAGATTGCAAAGGATAGAAAATATTGTCGTAAAAGGGCGTTGACCGTAGCCCCACTGTTAAAAAGTAGCAGAGAAAGAAGAAACAAAAGTTTAAAATAAAATAAATACAAATAATTGAACACGTATTTTTATCTACATTTTAAGATGTAAGAACAACAAAAACGCTACCCGAATATCATCAAACAAAAGTTAGATTTCAAATGTATTTTAATTTTTACCGGCTTTTGTTGCTTCTTCATCAGCTTTTGTGACCTTGTTTTTAGCCTAAATTTAAAAAAAATAAATTGTTTTTTAATGTTAACATGTGCATTTAATTCTCCCTCAGAGTAAAACAGAATGTGAAAAGAAAGAATAAAGTAAAATATATATTTACTAGCTGACCCGGCCCGGCTTCGCCCAGTCTCTGGTGGGGAGCATCTCATTTAATTCATATAAGTAGTCATATAAGTTCCCGTTCCCGTTACCGACTGACTGTCTGTCTGTCTGTCTGTCTGTCTGTCTGTCTGTCTGTCTGTCTGACCCGGCCTGGCATCGCCCAGCTCCTGGTGTGGAGCATCTCATTTAATTCATATAAGTAGTCATATAAGTTCCCGTTCCCGACTGTTTATCTGTCTGTCTGTCTATTTGTCTGTCTATCTGTCTGCCTGACACTGCCCGGCTTCGCCCAGTCCCTGATGGGGAGCATCTCATTTAATTCATATAAGTAGTCATATAAGTTTCCGTTCCCGTCTGTCTGTCTGTCTGTCTGTCTGTCTGTCCCTCCCTCTCTGTCTGTCTGTCTGTCTGTCTGTCTGTCTGTCTGTCTGTCTGTCTGTCTAATCATTTATTGGTTGCAGTTAGAACAACCTAGATAAAACGAAGACCAACTTACAAAAAGCATTAGAAAGAGAACTTGAAAGGTCTTTACATCTTCCCCAACAATTAACTTGGGTAAATGGAGCGGCGGCAGCAGCAGCAGCAGAAGAAGAAAAAGGAGGAGTAGGAGCTGGGAGGAGGAAGATGGAGGTGGAGGAGGGAGGAGGAGGGAGGAGGAGGGAGGAAGAGATAGGCGGAGAGAGGAGGAGGAGGGAAGAGGAGGGAGGAGGAGGAAGGAGGAGGGAGGAGGTTTAGGGAGGAGGAGGAGAGAGGAGGAGGAGAGAAGAGGAGGAGGAGGAGGAGGGAGGAGGGGGATAAGGGAGGAGGAGGAGGGAGAGAAGGGAGGAGGGAGAAGGAGGAGGGAGGAAGAGGGAGGGAGGATGAGGGGGGAAGGATGGAGGAGGGACGAGGAGGAAGAAGAGAGGAGGAGAAGGGAGGAGGAGTGATTAGGAGGAGGAGGAGGAAGGAGGAGAGCAAGGAGGAGGGGGAGGAGGGGGAGGAGGGAGGAGGATGGAGGAGGAAGAAGAGGGAGGAGGAGGGAGGAAGAAGGAGGAGGAGGGAGAAGGGGAGGAGGAGTAGGGAGGAGGAGGAAGAGGGAGGAGGAGGAAGAGGAAGGAGGAGGGAGGAGGAAGAGGGAGGAGGAAGGAGAAGGAGGAGGGAGGATGAGGGAGGAGAAGAACGCAGGAGGAGGAGGGGGAGGAGGAGGATGTGGGAGGAGAGGGAGAAGGAGGGAGATGGAGGAGGAGGAGGGAGGAGGACGGAGGAGGAGGGAGGAGGACGGAGGAGGAGGGAGGAGGTGGAGGGAGGAGGAGGGAGGAGGTAGAGGGAGGAGGAGGAGGGAGGAGGAGGAGGGAGGAGAAGGAGGGAGAGGAGGGAGGAGGAAAAGGGAGGAGGAGGAAGAGGGAGGAGGAGGAGGGATGTGGAGGGAGGAGGAGGAGGGAGGAGGAGGGAGGAGGTAGAGGGATGAGGAGGAGGGAGGAGGAGAGAAGATGAGGAGGGAAGAGGAGAAGGGAGGAGGAGGGATGAGGAGGGAGGAGGAGAGGGAGGAGGAGGGAGGAGGAGAGGGAGGAGGAGGGAGGAGGAGGGATGGAGGAGAGGGAGGAGGAGGGAGGAGTAAGGGGAGGTGGAGGTAGGAGGAGGGAGAAAAAGGGAGGAGAAGGAGGAGGAGGGAGGAGGAGGGATGAGGGGAGGACGTAGGAGGAGGAGGAGGGAGGAGGGAGTAGGAGGAGAGAGGAGGAGAAGGGAGGAGGAAGGAAGAGGAGTGATTAGGAGGAGGGAGGAGGGCGAGGAGGTAGGAGGAGGAAGAGGGAGGAGGAGGAGGAAGGAAGGAGGAGGAAGGAGGAGGAGAAAGAGGGAGGAGGAGGATGGAGAGGGGGGAGGGGAAGAGGAAGAGGGTAGGAGGAGGAGGAGGGGAGAGGAGGAGTAGGAGGATTATAACGCATATGCAGCGAAAAGGTGGGTCTGTCTATCTATAACTTAAAAGAATGTCCTTCCACACACCATCCATTATTTCTAATGAAAACCGTTCCTAATCACCTGCATGACTGTAGATAACTTCGTAAGCATAAAAAGATGAGTTACAATGTTATGCATTATGCATTATTTTTATGAAAACTTTGAAAATGACTTAAAGATTGTATCATTATTTATTATAACTCATATGCCGGTACATAACTACAGACAAAGAGTTTATAAATCTTTGAAAACGATGCAACAATATGACTATAGGTTATACAGCAATGTTATTAAAAGTTATGCCCCTTAAAATAACTTTTCTAGAGTTAAGTACCCTCGCTGTATATAAATTACAATATAAAATGAAAAATTAAATAATATTAAGTAAGCAGCCGATTTCACACTAAAAGATATCACAGTTGGCTGCGCTGGAATGAAAGGAAGACGTGTAGAAAATTTCAACTCAATCGGATGGACCGTTCGCGAACGCATAAAGGACATACACACCCACCCACACACATCCTTTTTTATTTATAAGACTAGCTGACCCGGCCCGGCTTCGCCCAGATCCTGGTGGGGAGCATCTCATTTAATTCATATAATTCATATAAGTAGTCATATAAGCTCCCGTTCCCGTTCCCGACTATCTATCTGTCTGTCTGTCTATCTGTCTGTCTGTCTGTCTGTCTGTCTGACCCGGCCCGGCTTCGCCCAGACCCTGATGGGGAGCATCTAATTTAATTCATATAAGTAGTCATATAAGTTCCCGTTCCCGACTATCTATCTGTCTGTCTGTCTGACCCGGCCCGGCATCGCCCAACTCCTGGTGGGGAGCATCTCATTTAATTCATATAAGTAGTCATATAAGTTCCCGTTCCCGACTGTCTGTCTGTCTATCTATTATCTGTCTGTCTGTCTGACCCGGCCCAGCCCATGGTGGAGAGCATATCATTTAAATCATATAAGTAATCATATAAGATCCCGTTCCCGACTATCTGTCTGTCTGTCTTGGGTAAATGGAGGAGGGAGGAGGAAGAGGGAGGTGGAGGAGGGAAGAGGAGGGAGGAGGAGGGAGTAGGAGGAGACAGGAGGAGTAGGGAGGAATAGGAGGGAGGAGGAGAGATTAGGAGGATGAGGGAGGAGTAGGGTGGAGGAGGAGGAGGAGGGAGGAGGAAGAGGGAGGAGGAGGGAGGAGGAAGAGGGAGGAGGAGGGAGAAGGAGGGAGGAGGAGAACGCAGAAAGAGGAGAGAGGAGGAGGAGGGAGGAGGAGGAGAGGGAGGAGGAGGGAGGAGGAAGGAGGAGGAGAGAGTAGGAGGAGGGAGGAGGCGGAGGGAGAAGGAAGAGGGAGGAAGAGGGAGGAGGAAGAGGGAGAAGGAGGAGGGAGAAGGAGGAGGGAGGAGGGAGGAGAAGGAGGGGGAGGAGGAGGGGGGAAGAGAAGAAGGAGGTAGAGGGAGGAGGAGGTAGAGGGAAGAGGAGGAGGAAGGAAAGGGAGGAGGAAGAGGAGGAGAAGGGAGGAGGAGGAGGGTGGAGGGAGGAGGAGGAGGTAGAGGGAGGAGGGGGAGGAGGGAGGAGGTAGGAGGAGGAGGAAGAGGGAAGAGGGAGAAGAAGGGAGAAGGAGGAGGAGGGAGGAGGATGAGGGAGAAGGAGGCAGGAGGAGGAGGAGGGAGGCAGGAGGAGGAGGAGGGAGGAGGAGGGATGAGGAGGGAGAGGGAGGAGGAGGGAAGAGGAGGAAGGAGGCGGAGGAGGCGGAGGGAGTAGGAGGGAGGAGGATGGAGGAGGAGGGGAGAGGAAGAGGGAGAAGGAAGAGGGAGAAGGAGGAGGGAGGAGGGGGAGGGAGGAGGAAGAAGAGGAGGAGGAGAGAGGAGGAGGAGGGTGGAGGGAGGAGGTTAGAGGGAGGAGGAGGGAGGAGGAAGGGAGGAGGTAGAGGGAGGAGGAGAAGAGAGGAGGAGGGAGTTCGCCATTCCGAATTCATACTCGTCTAGGTTCTGTGATTTCGGTCCTTCCATTGATTGTTCTTCCCTTCTACATGACTGTAGATAACTTCCTTACACATAAAAAGATGAATTGTTATTGATATT
The DNA here is from genome assembly GCA_963921405.1 of Cepaea hortensis. Lineage (NCBI taxonomy): Eukaryota > Metazoa > Mollusca > Gastropoda > Stylommatophora > Helicidae > Cepaea > Cepaea hortensis. The sequence goes on from OY992879.1 coordinate 104,620,317, forward strand.
GCCGTGGCATGGAGGCATATCAGCAGCAGAGTTCTTCTTCTTCTTTCGTTCGCCTGAAATATGTCTATAACTGCAATGTTGTCTCTTGTATGAATCTAACAGTCCTTTTTAGTTCATTCAGCGGTCCATAGAGTTTATCTTCCACTGTTGTCTCTCTAGGCCAGAAGGTTCGCCTGGATATGTTGTAGTTTGGGCAATCCTGGAGTATGTGCTCTGCTGTCTGCGACGCCAAACCACATGTGCACATGGCTGAATCACCAATCTTGAATTTTGTATACATGTGGTTGCGTAATCTATTGTGTCCTGTTCTGAGAGTTGATCCAGAAAACCAAAGACCGAGATCTATGAAGAGCAATGAACGCCTACGCCAGCCGGCACGGCACTTGATGATGATGATGATTGCCGTGTGGCGATTCTGTGTAGTCACGTCATTTTCTTCACTTTTCCTAGCGTTTTGGTTCGGGGATTCTTTCATCATCATCATCATATATTTACGTACGTATTTAGGGAGGGGGAGGAGGGAGGAGGAGGAAGAAAAAAAAACAGTTGGCAGCGCTGGAATGAGAGGAAGGCGTGTAGAAAATTTCATCTCAATCGGATGGGCCGTTCGAGAACGCATAAAGGACATACATACAGATATACAGACGGAGATCCTATTTTATATATAAGATTTTAAAAAATCACACCTATAAGATTACTTCAGTGCAAGGCAGACTATTGAGAAAGTGATGAAAGAGTACACTAAGTAAGACATTTATAAATATGCACACTTATCTGTTAATGTAAACATACATTGAATTAAGAAGAGCAGCATAAAAACAGACAACCATAGAATAGAATGATCAGCAAAATTCACGACCAACCCAAGGGATGAAATACTGGATAATGATGATGATGTGTAAACATTGAGACACAAACTGTTACATGAAGAAATGACACAGTGAATGATAACCACTGTATAGGCAGCTCGTGTGTATACGCGGACGGAAGTAAAGCACCCGTCGACGCAGTGTAACTACGAATAAAACAAGTAACAAACTAATTATAATCAAATGTCATCACTATGTCTATAAAAGAATGCAGGACTAATTTGTCACTATGACATAATCACCATCATGCCTCATATCTTATCCAGGTTGTCAGCCTCACTACAACCCACAGAGAAGACTAGATCATTTCCCCGCCCCTGATATTTCCATGCCTAGGGTATCTTTCATATCGTGTCTTGATCAGGCCGAGTGCTAGAATGCCTGGCTCTCAGGTTCGAATCCTCGATAAGGTGTGGATTTTTCTTTTCTGTCGGAGGAAAAACAAAACCTCTAACGTGCAGTTCGGAGTGACTGCATTAGCCAGGCGGTTTTAATTCCAAAGGCTTAATACTCCCTCCACCCACCCTACTATAGGCAGCAGATTACAGACAGACGCCAGTTAACACTTCTAAGTGCGGTACTAGTTTTAACACCCTCCGACTCCCACAAATTTCCAAGTGCTATGAAAAAGCCTTTTGCGCGCCTCCCCCATCCTCGCAACCACCATTGAAGGCTCAAATAATATACACACCTTCTCCAATTCCTTTGGGGGAACTTGCTGAGTTTGAATGTCTTTAAGGTTCTGTGATGCCACATCTCGTTCTGTGCACTTGCGAATATACAATTTTTCCAGCTGAAACAAGTATATTCATTCCATTTACATCATTATAGAGAAGCATGTTACATCTCAAACTGCAATTTTTCATTTAAAATTCACCTGTTTTGTGGCAGTCCTGTTACGGAGAAACAAAAATACAGGGTATTAATTTTATTTTCTCATCCATCTTCGTACACCATCAGACGCCGATATAAATAAATGTAAAGAAAGCAGCAGTCAACCAGCAAACTATATCAGACATATATATAATATAGACATATAACTTTTGTTGAGACAAAGAGATTTATGAGAAACAATTATAGAACAAAATGGAAATCAGAGCACCCAGGCCAACTGACAGACGATGAATGTAATTGTGGAACTGATTAGATGATATCTAAGCATTTGTTGCAAGAGTGTACAACATATGTAGAATAGAGAAAATTATTTTGGCCCACACCCGCTCTATTTGAGGACAAACAGTATGGAGATATCAACAACCTCAATCTGACTGTTGCTTCTGAAAGTATTCGAAGAAGGAGATAATAATAATAATAATAATAATAATAATAATAATAATAATAATAATAATAATAATAATAATAATAAGAAGAAGAAGAAGAAGAAGAAGAAGTAGAAGGGAGACAAGGGAGACAACAATGAAGAAAGCTTGAGTGATATACTCTCATGACACTACATATACTGCGCTTCGTGTTAACATATTTAGCCAGATTTTGTATGTTCAGTTAAAGTTAATAAAGTTAGATGCATATCCCCTCGGGAAGGTTAACCCGGTCAACAAATGCCCGCAGAAGTCGGATGTGTCGGCCTAACGGCGCAAGAACGCAGCTCTGCTGTAAACAGGCACAACGCAATCACGTCCGAAAAAAAAACTCCGGATGAACGCAGAAGATATCAATATCTTGTGTGATTAAAACCGTGAGCAACCGCTATTTATGGTTGACTCAGTCGCAGGATCATTAATCTGAGACAGGGATGGACCCTAATATAACTTATGTTTGAGTTTGAACGGGGTAGGCTATTGGTATAATCGAAATCAGGATCAAATTATTACCCTCTTTGGAGCTATTTGTGGCTGACTCGGCTACGGGATTTTATTAACCTTAGCCAGGGATGAACTCTAATATAACTTCTTTTTGAGGTTGAACGAAGTAGGGGTAATGGTATAATCGAGACCAAACGTGAAAGAAATAATAACACATCAGCGTGTACTTAATGCACATGGCAAATTGCTGATTACACACTGTTCATTGCCTGGAACACATATAGAGTACGAGCAAGACATAGATACAGATGGACTGACAAAATCAGAGAAAGAGTCCTGACACAACCCTGAGCTTAAATCCCCCACATCATTCAAAGAAAAATTAGTTATGTCCTTTACAAAATGCTGCAATCAAGCCCTGCATGTATTAGCTGTTTGTGATTTACCAGGCAATTTTACCTTCAGTAGTTTGCCATTCGATGGGACAAGAGTGATCTGACTCTTAAACCCCCAATGCGGTTAGGAAAAGAGTTAGCGGGATTGTTTCCTACACGTGTCAGTTTGGACTTCAACGTTAACAGCTCCTTCAGAAAGTCATGGCAAGCTACTGAATGTAAAAACTTCCTAGAAAATAAATCTAGTGTTGGGGTTGATCGTAACGTCCTGCAAAGGACATGCCATTTTTTTGGTTAGTTTGCCATTGATTTCTGAACGCCCAATACTTACAACTGCGGCAGATTTCGAACCATCGACTCTGTATGTCAGAGAATTGTGAAACTGTGTTCACTAACCCCTCCGCCACACACTGTAGATAAGGACTAGAAAGTCACTTCAGCTATTAACTCAACCTGCCAGTAGATAGACAAGATTATAGTCGACAATCTCTAAATGTTCCAGATTCTAATTGGTAGAAACTCATCGCTTCAGTATGGTTATATGTTTGAATGCACAGTCTATATTAGCTGGGTTTTCACTCTTGACTTTCCCAGCAAGTATGTACAGGCATACTATCAAATCACTCATTAGATTGCAGTTCAGTAGCGTAGCGGCTAGATGCTCGTCAGTCTGCCCGGTGTCCAAGAGTTCGATCCGTATTCGGGTGGATTCAATTTTTACAATTAACCTGGACTCCCAGGTCGACCCTGCCTAAAATGGATGCCATGAAATACCTTGGGAAGTAAAGGTGAAAGACGTGATAGTGACAATCACCTACCGAATGCCGATTGGTCCATACAACTGTGGATCTAGCACACTATTCCCAATGCTACTTCAAGCGTGCAAAACGATCCTTTAATTTCTGTACTTTACACTAATTAATCATTAAACTGAGGTCACAAAGAATACCTGAAACAATTCAGTAACTTGACTATAATCAGTAACTTGACTAAAATCAGTAACTTGACTAAAATCAGTAACTTGACTAAAATCAGTAACAACTGACCTGTACAGTTTTAGTTAGCTGTGTGAATTTAGAGTTCTGAGATTTTTGTAACTGCTCTTCCAGCTGAAATATACAATTACAAAATAACCTAATATTGTTACAAGTAACTGAATAAATTAGATTACATCAATGGGATCAAATGGAAATACCAACGCATGGATGACAGCACATAATCTCCTTCGCTGTCTCGTCGCCGTCGCAGTCGCCTTCTTCTTCTTCTTCTTCTTCTTCTTCTTCTTCTTCTTCTTCTTCTTCTTCTTCTTCTTCTTCTTCTTCTTCTTCTTCTTCTTCTTCTTCTTCTTCTTCTTCTTCTTCTTCTGTTTTTTTCTTCTTCTTCTTCTTCTTCTTCTTCTTCTTCTTCTTCTTCTTCTTCTTCTTCTTCTTCTTCTTCTTCTTCTTCTTCTTCTTCTTCTTCTTCTTCTTCTTCTTCTTCTTCTTCTTCTTCTTCTTCTTCTTCTTCTTCTTCTTCTTCTTGTATATTTCGCCTACAAGGGGCTTCTCATAAGTCTTTAGCCTGACCATGAAGGAGTAGGCGGAGAAAATTGAAATTTCGCACAGTGCTTATTCCTTCTCAATGTAGCCACCACCTGAATTTATGCATTTCTACCATCTCTGCGTGACCTTGAAAAAACATTCAGAATAAAACAACCTATTTTTCGAACTAAACCAGTTATCACAAGCCAGTATGACATCTTCGTCACTGTCAAGACGATTTCCTTTCAGCTATTTTTTACGATTTGGTGAATCCAAGTCTCATCTACCGTCCCCATGGTCTTTTACGTTTTTCGACCGCCACATGTTGAGCAACTGGCCACAGCAATCAACCCGTGTTTGTTGCTGTTCACATGTCAGCAGGCGTGGGGCACATACACTTTTCCCATGTTCAGCTTGTTGTGTAAAATTCTAAAAACTGTACTCTTACTCAGTTTTGCTGAACCCAATATCTCTGCAATTGTCATTTTCCTATCCTGGCCTATGAATTTCTTCACTTTTGCAGCATTTGCATCATTGCACTTTGAGGACGGTCGTCTTGGTCTTGGCTGATCTGAAACTTGGGAACGGCCATACTTAAACTGCAAACACCAATTTTTTACAGAAGCATACGAAGAACAGACTTCCTCAAACACTGGCCCCATCTCCCTGTGTATTTCTGTAGGTGTTTTACCCTGTAACATCAAGAATTTTATCACAGTCCTGTCGTCTGATTTCTCCATTGTTCTGACAAACCGTTGGATGTGCAGATCTGATCAATAGGGTGTGTTGTGCCATGCACCATATCGGGAAAACTAGTTGAGGTGGGAAATTCATAATTCATATGTATATTACAAATTGATAATTCATATGTCCATTACAAAATTGAATGAGCTATAGATGTGCGAAATTTCAGTTTTCTTCGCCTACTCCTTCATGGTCAGGCTAAAGACTTATGAGAAGCCCCTTGTATATTGATAGAGTTGTGGAAGAAGTTTGATGATGATGATGTTTTCATTGTCATGTTTTGAAGTAAAACCTACAGCGCGTTTCTAAGCGGCGTAGGGAAGGCATCAATTTTTCATAAGAAGAAAAATATCTATGCTTCGGCGGTTCCAGTTTGTAAGGTCAACACCCCAACTCCCCACCACTGACCAACACCAAAGAAGTATAAGGTCAATAAAGAGCGGGAAAAGAAAGAAGTCGATAAATCGACACTCCCACCTCACACCACTACTATTGATTACATTTCTACTACCCACCAACTACTTACCGGTAATCTCCCCTGACAAGTCTAATCGATGTTATACTCCCCCGTCACCCCTCTGTCGTGTGTCCACCGTGACGAGGTAGAGGGGCTTGCGCGTTCCAATGACCCCAAGAGCTATGCCGACTGTAGCACAGCTACTGGTAGGGTCACCCATGTCGGACAGGTCAAGGGAGAGGGACCAGACGAAGAGACACACAAACCTGCTACCTTGTAGGTAGGCTAGGGAAAGCACCCTGAAAAAATGCTTGTCGAAATCGGATGTACTGAGCCACAGGCTTGACAAAGCAGTGCAACGTAACTTAATTCATGATGTCACAAATTAAAATTAATCGTTATGGTGCTAATCCCGCGAAGTCCCATCAGCGTTGATAGTGCCGTGCCCCCTGCCTCGAGGGGGTCCACACATGACTACTGGTGGTCACCTTCCCCTGTGCTGTGGAGTCAAGGCACAGAGGAGTAAGTTAAGAACTATTGACAAACACCCCGGGCACTCAACATACTACAGTGGAATGCCGAAGGAGTTTATAACAAGAAAGTCTCCCTAACACAGCGTCTTCACAAAGATAGAATAGATGTGGCATGCATTCAAGAGACATACCTCAATGCCAATCGCAAATTCTCAGTCAGAGGATACCTGGCCACACGTTTTGACCGCGAAGGACACAAAGTAGGAGTTCTAATACTTACACGAAATACAATACCCCCCCCCCCCCCTGCAGCGAATATCTGTGATCTCTGACAACCAAACGGAAATTATAGGTGTTGATATAATGATAAATGACGTGAAAATACGACTTTACAATCTGTATAGCCCGGCAGATAAGGATCTTACACCCTCAAACATGAAAATAACTGACACAAACTGCATTATTGTCGGAGACTTTAATAGCCGTTCAGTAAGATGGGGATACCCAGATACTGACAAAAGAGGAGATGAAGTGGTGGACTGGTAAATAGACTCAAATTTCCATCTATTCAACAAAGCTGATGACACACCGAGCTTCTACTCCAGAAGATGGTTTACCACTTCTACTCCAGACCCAGCTTTCTGTACAGGAGACATCCTCCACAAAATCGATCGCCATGTGCTTGACCAATTAGCACACAGACCAATCAAGCTTGTAATGAATATGGAGTATGTTCCACAGGAGCAAAAGCCTTTACTCCGCTAGAATTTCAAACGAGCAGATTGGGACAGATTTGCCATACTAACAGACAAACATTGCGAAAACATAAATACACGATATGGCAACATGAAGCAAATGGTGGAAAGTCTAAACAGAGCAATAATACAGGCGGCCACTAAGTCTATTCCAAGAGGAGCGAGGAAAAATTACAAACCATACTGGACTGAAGAACTACAAATTTTGGAAGACAAAGTTGAAGATGCCAGGAAGACAGCAGAGAGAGAACAAACAACTGAAGCGAACATCTCTCTCAAAGCCATCTCAGCAAAATATAAAAGAACAGTAAATCAAACAACAAGAGATTGTTGGAGGGAAAAAACAGAAAACCTCAATTTTGATAGGAACGGAAACAAACTATGGAAACTAGTGAAAGCCATGTACATTGAAGGACATAGAAACAAACAAATAACAATTAAACAAGGAAATGCCTTGCTTACAGGAAAAAAGGCTGCAAATGCACTAATGGAACACTATGCCAGTGCAAACCACATTGATATTACAATCGAACAGAAGAAAGCAATCAAAGACAAACAGATACATCATAGTAATACAGAGACAGCTGCAGAATATATGATGGCAAATCAAAAAATTGAAGAAATTGAACAGGCAATGAATACCCTAAAAAAGAAGAAATCACCAAATTAAATATTAATAGGACTAGGCACTAAGGCAAAAAATAAACTACTAGCAGTCCTAAATTACAGCTGAAAGAGAGGAATAGTCCCACAGGCATGGAAGGAAGCTATACTAATACCAGTCCCAAAGAAAGGAAAAGACCTGGAAGAACCAAATGGATATCAACCTATCGGTCTACTTAGCTGTGTAGGAAAATTAGTGGAACGCATTATCAATGGCAGGCTAACATGGCATCTGGAAGAAAACAAACTCTTAACACCACACCAAGCAGGATTAAGAAAGTACAGATCCACTGAAGATCAAATAACCTATATAGCTTAGGAAATAGAGGATGCCTTCCAAGAGAAAAAAACACACACTAGCGGTTTGGATAGATTTAGACAAAGCATTTGATAAAGTATGGAAGGAAGGACTGAAAGTAAAACTGCAAAAAATGCATGTTTATGGCAAAATGTATAAATGGATCAGCCACCAACTTGAGATCAGAACTGCCAGGACAAAAGTACAAGGACAAACCAGCAAAATGATGCTGTTGGAGCAAGGTGTCCCCCAAGGAGGAGTTCTTTCACCAACATTATTCCTTCTTCTTCTTCTTCTTCTTCTTCTTCTTTTCTTCTTCTTCTTCTTCTTCTTCTTCTTCTTCTTCTTCTTCTTCTTCTTCTTCTTCTTCTTCTTCTTCTTCTTCTTCTTCTTCTTCTTCTTCTTCTTCTTCTTCTTCTTCTTCTTCTTCTTCTTCTTCTTCTTCTTCTTCTTCTTCTTCTTCTTCTTCTTCTAGAAGAGCTGGTAATTGGTGTGTGGCAGAGGAGGTGGGAGTATCTTCTTCTTCTGCTGCGCTCATCCGGAGTTTTTTTCGGACGCGATTGCGTTGTGCCTGTTTACAGCAGAGCTGCGTTCTTGCGCCGTTAGGCCGACACACCCGACTTCTGCGGGCATTTGTTGACCGGGTTAACCTTCCCGGGGGTTTCTTAGGACGTTTGACTCTCACTGTTGTGGTGTTATCCCCCACCACAGCTGGTCCATATAGAACAGCCAAAGGCATTCTGGTCAGCCATCAAGTTAAGGCAGGGGCAGACCATGGACATTCCCCGCCATTCAAGGAGGCTTCCATACTTGAAGAGCGGACACACAGCGCTCTGTTACTGGGCTCACCCATGGAATCGTCACGTCCTGCGCATGGCTGCTTAGCCTCACTTCCGTATATTGGGCCTTCCGTTCACCATAGGCTGTTCTTCCGGAAACCAGAAGAATGCAATCTGCAGATGACATCCACACAGTGAGCTTTCGATTCGGACTTTCCACGCAGTGGATTTGCTATCCAAGCAATATTCCATTTCGTGCCACTAGGACACTTTTTCCACCTTTTATGAAGCCCACACAGTGAGCTTTTGGGTCAGACTTTCCACGTAATGGATTTGCTATCCAAGCAATATTCCGTTTCATACCTCTGGGACGCTTTTGTAACCGACATACCTGTGGTATGAAGTGCGGCAGTCTAAATACTTCTTCATGCACCTTCAAATGTCAACTTGAATGTAGTTACAGTAAACTGCAGTCAACTTGAGCTTGTTGATATCTCCATAGAGCTTGTCCTCAAATGAAGCAGGTGTGGGCCAAAATATCTTTCTCTGTTCTGCATATATTGGGCACTCCTGCAGCAAATGTCTAGCTGTCATTTTACCAGTTCCACAATTACATTCATCGGTATCTCCTATCTTTAGTTTATTGAACAAGTGGTATTTCAGCCTGTTATGTCCTGTGCGGAGTCTGAAGATTGCTACTTGTTCTCTCCAGTCGAGTTTGTAATATGCATCATCCATTTGGTGGCCTGGATGCTCTGATTCCCATTTGGTTCTATAAATGCTTTTTATAAACCTCTTTGCCTCATTATAGGTTATGTCTGTGTCAGGCTGTGGTAGTCGTCCACTCTCTTTTGCTAGTCTGTCAGCCTCTTCATTTCCAGATATACTGCAATGTGATGGGATCCACTGTATTACAACTTTTTTTGGATTTCTGGCATAGACCATGGAGTACTGCTCTTAGGTCAGCTAGTTCTGTGCTGTTTTTGCTCTTCAGTATTGATACAGCTGACTTTGCATCTGTGAAGATAGCTATTTGCTTCTCTTTATTTTCCTCCATCAAGAGCATTTCTGCTGCAGTTTTCAAAGGTTCTACCTCTGCTTTGAAGTTACTTGAAGATTTTCCAGTTGCCACTGACTGGTTTTTTTTCCCACTCCATTTTTTAAATTTAGGTGAAATCCTCCTCCTCCATTTTCTATTGAATTTTTGGCTGATCCATCTGTATATGCATGGGTTCAATTGTTGCTTGGGTAATGTTCTTTTATGTAGTTTAGGGTTATTTTTCTTCTTTCGGTTTCATTCTGAGTGTTCTATTTTTCAATAACAGGAATGTTTTCTATCATCTCAGGCAGTTACTGTTGTCTCCAAGCTGGAAACCTGTGTGCATTGAAAATGGGTTTGACTGTTGATATGTCAAGTATGGGATCTGCCCTAATCTTTCGATTTGCAGTTTCTAGAAAGTTGCCACGCTTCAGTATTCCCTTTCCAAAACCATTACACCTGTTATACATAGGGTGGTCTGTCAATCTTCTGAATATGTCGGCTTGTTGCTGGGCTATGTTATCTCTTCTATCCTCCATTGGTTGAAAACAAGTGATCTTTTCTAGTTCATTAATAGGCGTTGTCTTCAGGCTTCCAGTCATGATTTGCATTCCTTGATTTTGGACTCTACTTATTTTGTTAAAGTTTGACTTAGCTGCTGTTGCCCAAGCTGCAATGCCATATTCCAGTACTGGCCTCACCCGTCCAGTATATAACTTCTTGAGAACTTTCTCATCTGCTCCCCATGTTGTACCAGCAAGCTTTTTCATGATTGCCATTCTTTGCCTTGCTCTTGTTCGATTGTTCTCAACCTGTGTCTTCCATGTCAGGCGACGATCAAAGGTGACTCCTAGATAGTTTGGATTTTCTTCATGGCGCAATATTTTTCCATTCAATACCAGCTTAGGTTGCTGAGTTGTATTTGAGAGGGAGAACACTGTGCATGTTGTTTTCTCCTCACTTAACTTCACTAGCCATGATTTTGACCAGTCCTCTAGCGCTAATAAGGCTTGCTGTATTCTGCTGTTAGCTGTACTAATATATTCTTCAGATGTCCATATGGTTAGGTTATCTGCAAAAGAAGATGTGTGTACTCTGGCTGGAAAATTTTCTGTGATGTCATTTATATATGCTAGGAATAATGTACAATGTGGTACAATCTTCAACTGCTCCAAAATCATAAGGGAAGAAATACAAACTAGAATCAATTGTGGAAATAAGATATACTATGCACTACAACATCTACTAAAATCAAAGGCGCTATCTCGTAACATTAAGATCACAATCTACAAAACACTGATCAGACCAGTAGTGCTATATGGCTCTGAAACCTGGAGTACAACGAAAGGAGACGAAGCCTTGCTACAAACCTTTGAGAACAAAGTTTTAAGACGCATCTTTGGACCCATTAGGGATACACAAAGTGGAGAGTGGAAAAGAAGAAGTAATAAAGACATTTATGATCTGTTTAAGTCCCCGCTAACCACTGGTATCATGAAGGCTAATATACTACAATGGCTGGGGCATATAGAAAGAATGGAAGATAATAGGGAAACAAAACTCGCTTACACTCAGACACTCAGGAAATAAATGACCGTAGACCCCGAGGTAGACCAAGAAGACGGTGGAGAGATAATATATATATATATATATATATATATATATTCAGACCTACAAGCACTTGGAATCAACGACTGGCAAGAGAAGGTCAACCAGAGAGACGAATGGAGACGGCTTGTATCTGCAGCAAAGAACCTCAATGGCTCGGAACGCTAAAGAAGAAGAAGAAGAGGAAGAAGAAGAAGAAGAAGAAGAAGAAGAAGAAGAAGAAGAAGAAGAAGATACTCCCACCTTTTGTACAGGGCAAGCGAACTGCATGGACATTCTCAACAAGCTCAAGCTGCACATCTATGAAGGAAGCAAGAGATGTTTTTGCCGTGACAACAAACAGCCATACTATAGAAGCAATGGCTGTAACCAGTACTCTCAATTTGCTCAACACATACAAGTATTCACAAACATTCATACTGAGCGACTTAAAGCAACCACTCAAGAAGGTACAGACTTACCTCATACAACATGAGTGGCTCGTCATACTGAGCACGTCACAATAAGTATAGCTAATTTTCATCTATGTACCGGGGCACACAAGCGTGAAAGGCAAAAACCAAGGCTTGTTGACATGATGATCGATGTGGGAAGAGCAATTGGTCAGCCAGCCATCATCAACTCTGTAAGAGATACTGGACAAACATATGACTTCCCGGGAAGGTTAACCCGGTCAACAAATGCCCGCAGAAGTCGGATGTGTCGGCCTAACGGCGCAAGGACGCAGCTCTGCTGTAAACAGGCACAACGCAGTCACATCCGAAAAAAAAATCCGGATGAACGCAGAAGAAGAAGAAGAAGAAGAAACATATGACTTTAATTTAACATGGGAATCTTTTTTCTTGTCCAGCATGTGGAGTGAAACGGGGATCCCCCAGACATGAACATTTTGTCAAGAGTACAAGACATTTGATTAACCGACGTAGACAGGTACGATCAGTCCATACACACTGGCTGAGATGTTAAGGGAGAGATCACGGCACCTATACACCGGTCCGGAGTTTGATGATGACGATGATCCTGACTAATCTCTAAACACCATAAAACATTAGAAGAAGGTGTTAGAATCAGTGCGATTATATTGCCTGTTTCAACAAAGCCCCTTGTGTCTCCCCTTGACCATCCCACCCTCCCTTTACCATATTAAACTGACACTGAGGGCATACCGCCTTCCGTTGTGTTGCCTGATTCTCCTTGAAACTTTTGACAGTCTCGGACTGTTGGTGGAAGACTGTAGCAGCTTTGCTATGCCATTGGGAAACAGCTTCAATCTCAGCTCTGAATGTGTTTATTGCCTTTTCTAGAACTCTGGTGACATAAACAAAAGCACAGCAACGTTAATGTGAGCGAGTATTGATCATATTGATGCTTGTTCGTTGTTAACGTGCTTCATTTTGTGTTTGTGTGTATGAGAGAAAGAGAGAGAGAGAGAGAGAGAGAGGAGAGAGAGGAGAGAGAGGAGAGAGAGAGAGAGAGAGGAGAGAGAGAGAGAGAGGAGAGAGAGACAGACAGACAGACAGACAGACAGACAGACAGACAGACAGACAGACAGACAGACAACAGGCAGACAGTCAGGTATTCAGATATATAGAGAGCAATAAAAAAGCAACACAAACAAGACTGATCCATCATTATCTGTCCTGCCAGCCGGCGTAGGCGTCCATGTCTCTCCAGAGATCTTGACCCTTGCTGTCGTGGATCAAATCTGCTGATGCTATTCTTCTGTGCCACCGCCCCAGTCCATCCAACAGCTTTTCTCTCTGTCTGCTTCTGCCGCTTCTCTCAATAACCCATTCAGTCGTTACGATGTGTTTGATATTCAATGCATCTATTCTCATTATACAGAATGACCAACAAATGCTGCTTGTTTTTCTGACAGTTGTCCTGACACTCCAGTTTCCTACTTTAAACTTGTAGGTAATTTGATAACTTTCTGGTGTCACCTGTAGCTCGTGAACGGCGGAATCCTAAGATAATCATTAACGTCGTTCTCTGATCTAATCTGTAGAATATCATGAAATCTTAGGAATGTAGTAGTTTTCCCTTATCTTCCACACATACATGGGGGTAATTTATCTCTGCCTTTGACGGTAATTTCCGACTGCCAGGACAAGTGAGTGCGTTGCTCTGTTTGGCTGCAGTTGTCCATTTATCCCGGCGATATGCGTTTGCCACACCATGGCGTGTTTCCCATCCTCTACCACGTAGAGATGCAGCTGGGATTTCCCCTTCCTCGAGTTATGAGACTGTAATGGCATTTCTCAAACTCTCCAGTACTTCTAGAGGACAAAAGGAGTAAATAAACAAATAATCGGACACAAAAATAAACAAGTTAATTCAGCTTTTAGCAATTCTTTAAATGCATAAGAAAACTACTGGATCTCAGGTATTGCTTCCTGCGCAAGCTTGTGAAACAAAATCCTCTATAATGTTTCTATTTTTCCTCCTATGCCATTTTATCATCCAGGGTACAAAATCCACCAACCAACTCATGCTAAGACTGAATGTGCTTTGTTATCTATCGATGTCTTTTCAATATAATACTAATCTATGAGAAGGTAGTTGGGAATATCATGGACAGAGAAGAAAACAAACGTCGAGGCACTGAAAGCTGCAGGTGTCACAAGATCATTCATCAAATCCACAAGAAAAAGACACATGCCATTGTGGGATATTGCAGAAGATGTGGAATAGAGAGTTAGGATTACGCGGGGGAAATATTTGGCAAGAGAGGCAGAGGAAGCTAGATACAGATGTATTGGGGAAACATAAACAGCAACAAATAATAATATGCTCAACGCTAACTTCATCAAAACATGGCAGAAAGAATTGGAGAGCCATGATTGAGAGACACGATCCTGGATGAACTGAAACGGTGAAAAGGAGGAATATCATCAGCAGAGTTGGGGGGGTCAGCATGGGCGAATGGATTTGAACGTTCGTTCTTAAACATCCGGTGTGCTGATGCCGAGGTTGCGATTCAACTCCTGCACCGGTTAGTTGGACTAAAAGGTTGACTTCTCATCCTTGACTTGGGGACGTACATTACAAGTACCTCTGAAGTCGGAGTGGCTTCGCCTGATGACGAGGGACACTAGCAATAGGAAAAGCTAATTCACACGAAAGAATCAGTCCGGTGCACTAATAGTAGTTACACGCGTGCAGACTACACTTGAGTTCAAAGCGTGCGGACATTAAATAAATCAATAAATCAGCAGAGTTGATCCAGAACATTAAGGACTGTGATATATGGAGAGACATGAACTCATGCGTCAGTTGGTAGGGCAAACCATAATGGTGATGCCTTGTGGATTTCTGAAATGGAACCTTTGGCTAGTTTGGCTGTTATCATTAGTTATGCGATTATATTATTGATCAAATGCATACACTACAACACAACCCACTGATATATTGGCGGCAACATACAACAGGCAAGTTATTCTCAACATACCCACAATTTCTCTCCTTAAAACACTTGGCCAGATTTTGCAAGGATTTGCTATATTCTGATTCCAGTTTATATCTGAAAAGTCAATAAATTAAATCTGTGACCATTGCAGATGACGCTGTCAATGCTGTTTGGTCACATTGTGTGTTTTATCTGTTTAACGGTCTTTTTGACAATAATAATGGTAAATATAACAACGAACCCATAACACAACACCAGCAAAAATAAAAGTAAAAATGTTGAGAACCTGCAATTTTTCCCTTGGCAACGTAAGGATGAACTTTAAACCACATTACAATTAAAAGAAAGAAAATCGAGGCTTTTGAACTTAAATGTTAAAGAAACATTCGTAGAATACTGTGGATCTGGAAGGGGAAAAAATACTGATATTTTACAAGATCTGAACATGGAAGAAAACTAACTCATAAACAACACCATATTTCGGAAACTGAACTACGTACCATGGCTATATTTAATGTTTCACCGGTTTAAAGTTGTCAAGAACCGATATCACTGCACTTGGGGCATTCCCATAAGCGTAGAGTTCCAATACTAGTGGTACCCGTTGCAATCTGATTATATATCCGTCTGGATTTACCTTTGAATGACGACTGTCTACCAAATCCTCTGACCACCCCTTCCTGCTGCATTCTCTCTAGACCTTTAGAAACCGGTATAGAAAGAACAGTAATGGAAGGCATGGTTCCTGGGAACAAGAGGCAGGGGTCGACTAATACAACGGTGAACACGGGACGTTAAAGACACACTGGGCATGAACACGTACGGGGCAGCAGAACTGGAGAAGTCTCGAGAAATCTCCCGTCGGGCTGTGAGACAAGAGGCTTTTCCAATAGGCTTTCTACGCGATGATAGTCTCTCATTTAGTGTTCTAGTTGTAATACTTTACCAGACAGTGCAATCAACCTCAGCATTTATTGACTGTTTGTAATTTACCAGGCAATTTTACGTTCAGTAGTATGCCATCGTTTTCTGAACGATCGACACTTCATACTATTGAAACCAAAAATTGATGTTTCCTTCACTTCGTTTCTCTTCTGAGGGGAGTGCGTCAAGCCTAGATAAGCAACTCAAAGGTTTAGCCATCAATCAACAAACCAAGCAACCAATCAGACAACCAATCAATCAAATGACCAAGCAACAAATTTGCCAGCAAACCAATGCGTCATCCAACTAGCCAGCCAACCAGTTAACCAACTAACTAACCGACCTATCAACCAACCAAGTAATCAGCCAAGCAACTAACCAACCAAGCAACACACCAAGCAATAAACTAAGCAACCAACCAGTCAACCAACCTTTTCTTGAGGTATTCTTCCAACTCCTGGCACATCTTCTTGCTGGCAGAATTACGTTTCACCAAGATATCAAACCCCGCACAGCTGCTTAGATCACCGCCCTAATTATTTAACAAACATATATAATGATAAAAACATTAATAAATGTCCAGATATTCAAATGGTTAGCTTAAAATGACTCAACTCAAGAAGATCCAGTTCATTGCATCGGGATTTATTTCATATAGTTCGGCCTCCCTCTCCCATAACCGCCTGCCGAGAGTGTGACGCAGAGCAGGAACTCCGTGTAGCTACTGCGACGATACCTCAAGGATCTCCGAAAAAAAATTGCACTCACAGAAGAATGACAAAATCCGAACACGAACCCACACATTCCTGAGCAGGAGGCAGACGGCTTACTAACACCACCAAGGAGGTTAGCCATCACGCCTACGAACAGTGTCACGTGAAGAAGAAGAAGAAGAAGAAGAAGAAGAAGAAGAAGAAGAAGAAGAGAAGAAGAAGAAGAAGAAGAGGAAGAAGAAGAAGAAGAAGAAGAAGAAGAAGAAGAAGAAGAAGAAGAAGAAGAAGAAGAAGAAGAAGAAGAAGAAGAAGAAGTCAATTGTCTATGGAAAACATACATACCCAAAACGAGTCTGCATAGGTTTTACACATTGTGCTTCTAGGAAAATGACCGCAAGGTGAGATCTTCTTTAACCTAATTTATCAGCAGCTTCCTTCCTGAATGTTTTTTGTCTGCTGACAGAAGAAACAAAAGGGCATCATCAGACATCTCAAAGGGCTCTTTCTTAACTCTTTCTGCCCTAAATAATTCCGCTTTTCATCTCGCCCTCAGCTAACCCAGGCCAAGTCCTTTTGAGATTTGCACATGATTGGTTGGATTTTCCCGCTAACGTTTTCTACGGGATGAGGAAGCCAGTCTTACGTAAACCCTTCCTAATGCCTGCCCCTGATACCACACATACTAATGTCTGCCCCTGATACCCTACACACTAATGCCTGCCCCTGATACCACACACACTAATGTCTGCCCAGGATGGTCCACACACTAATGTCTGCCCAGGATAGTCTAAGTCTACACAGTAATGTCTGCTCAGGGTGCCCCACACACTAATGTTTGCCCAGGGTGCCCCACACACTAATGTCTGCCCCTGATACCCCATACACTAATGTCTGCCCGGGATATCCTACACATTAATGTCTGCCTAGGATGCCCCACACACTAATTTCTGCCCAGGATGCCCACACACGAATGTCTGCCCAGAATGCCCCACACATTAATGTCTGCCCAGGGTGCCCCACACACTAATGTCTGCCTAGGGTGCCTCACATACTAATGTCTGCCCAGGAAACTCCACATACAAGTGTCAGTCCGAGATACCGCACATACTAGCGTCTGCCTATGTCCCACATGACAGTGTCTGCCAAGGATGCCCAACATAACAGTTTCTGCGAGATTGCCCCACATAATAATGTCTGCCCAGGATGCCCCAAATAATAAAGTAATGTCCAGGTTGTCCCATATAATAATGTCTGCCCAGGATGTCCAATATAATAGTATCTGTCCATGTTGTTTCACAGACTAGTGTCTTTACAGTTTGTCACACATTATAGTATCTGTCCAGAATGTTTCACAGACTAGTGTCTTTACAGTTTGTCACACATTATAGTATCTGTCCAGGATGTTTCACAGACTAGTGTCTGTCCAGAATGTTTCACAGACTAGTGTCTTTACAGTTTGTCACACATTATAGTATCTGTCCAGGATGTTTCACAGACTAGTGTCTGTCCAGGATGTTTCACAGGCTAGTGTCTGTTCAGGATGTTTCACAGACTAGTGTCTGTCCAGGATGTTTCACAGACTAGTGTCTGTCCAGGATGTTTCACAGGCTAGTGTCTGTTCAGGATGTTTCACAGACTAGTGTCTGTCCAGGATGTTTCATAGACTAGTATCTGTCCAGGATGTTTCACAGACTAGTGTCTGTTCAGGATGTTTCACAGACTAGTGTCTGTCCAGGATGTTTCACAGACTAGTGTCTGTCCAGGATGTTTCACAGACTAGTGTCTGTCCAGGATGTTTCACAGACTAGCGTCTGGTCAGGATATTTCACAGACTAGTGTCTGTCCAGGATGTTTCACAGACTAGTGTTTGTTCAGGATGTTTCACAGACTAGTGTCTTTACAGTTTGTCACACATAATAGTATCTGTCCAGGATGTTTCACAGACTAGTATCTGTCCAGGATGTTTCACAGACTAGTGTCTGTCCAGGATGTTTCACAGACTAGTGTCTGTCCAGGATGTTTCACAGACTAGCGTCTGTTCAGGATATTTCACAGACTAGTGTCTGTCCAGGATGTTTCACAGACTAGTGTCTGTTCAGGATGTTTCACAGACTAGTGTCTGTCCAGGATGTTTCACAGACTAGTGTCTGTCCAGGATGTTTCACAGACTAGTGTCTGTCCAGGATGTTTCACAGACTAGTGTCTGGTCAGGATATTTCACAGACTAGTGTCTGTCCAGGATGTTTCACAGACTAGTGTCTGTCCAGGATGTTTCACAGACTAGTGTCTGTCCAGGATGTTTCACAGACTAGTGTCTGTCCAGGATGTTTCACAGACTAGTGTCTGTCCAGGATGTTTCACAGACTAGTGTCTGTCCAGGATGTTTCACAGACTAGTGTCTGTCCAGGATGTTTCACAGACTAGTGTCTGTCCAGGATGTTTCACAGACTAGTGTCTGTCCAGGATGTTTCACAGACTAGTGTCTGGTCAGGAATTTTCACAGACTAGTGTCTGTTCAGGATGTTTCACAGACTAGTGTCTGTTCAGGATGTTTCACAGACTAGTGTCTGTCCAGGATGTTTCACAGACTAGTGTCTGTCCAGGATGTTTCACAGACTAGTGTCTGTCCAGGATGTTTCACAGACTAGTGTCTGTCCAGGATGTTTCACAGAGTAGTGTCTGTCCAGGATGTTTCACAGACTAGTGTCTGTCCAGGATGTTTCACAGACTAGTGTCTGTCCAGGATGTTTCACAGACTAGTGTCTGTCCAGGATGTTTCACAGACTAGTGTCTGTCCAGGATGTTTCACAGACTAGTGTCTGTCCAGGATGTTTCACAGACTAGTGTCTGTCCAGGATGTTTCACAGACTAGTGTCTGTCCAGGATGTTTCACAGAGTAGTGTCTGTCCAGGATGTTTCACAGACTAGTGTCTGTCCAGGATGTTTCACAGACTAGTGTCTGTCCAGGATGTTTCACAGACTAGTGTCTGTCCAGGATGTTTCACAGACTAGTGTCTGTCCAGGATGTTTCACAGACTAGTGTCTGTCCAGGATGTTTCACAGACTAGTGTCTGGTCAGGATATTTCACAGACTAGTGTCTGTCCAGGATGTTTCACAGACTAGTGTCTGTCCAGGATGTTTCACAGACTAGCGCCTGTTCAGGACGGGGGGGGGGGGGCTGCTGATAGGTTCTGGTCAATAAAAACACCATCCCTGGCATATATCTCATGTGTCAAGGGAGAATAAGTTCCTCCCTCCCCACCTCCTTCCACTGTTATGACTGTTCGTGGACAGTTGTACCGATTAACTTGTTTAAGAATATTCCTATGTACCGATATATTACATTGCGGTATTTCTTTTTTTTAATAGTTATGACCATAATTTCTGTCTTCTTACAATTTACTTACACCCTAGTTATTCACTGTTTACAATAAATGCATCTACTAAATGTTGCAGATCCTGTTCATTGTCTACAATCAATACTGTGTCATCCGCATATCTAATATGTATATGATTTATATTATCAAAACTCCCCCAAGGTGATTCCTCTCATACCTACTAAATCTCTAATATGTTCACTGTATAGGGACTACCTTTACCTTTAGCATTCACAACCTACAGCTATCTGATGGGATTTGCTCCGTGCACAGCCTGCAAGGGGCCGATTAATGTATACACTTATACACTGTATTCATGTATGGACTTCCGTATAAACTACGCAGTCGAGCAGTTCGTATGTAGAAGATAATAAATTGTGTCACGGAAAAGCGCCGTGGTGAAGATAATAATAGAACTTGTATTCGTGGAGCGGGCTGTAAGAATGGTACACGCTTGCATAGCAGCCGTGAATGCCCTGAGATACATGTAACAGCTGTAAATACAATTAGGGCTTGACGCCTGCTTGTTGGCCCCATTGGTCATAGGTTTGAATCCGCAACGAAGTTTTTTTTTTTATTGAGCGGGGCTCCCAAGTCGCCCCAGCCAATGATGAGTACCAGAAACGTCTTCGGAAGTGAATGCGTCGATCGTCAAACTGACCACATCTCCTCTGGAGTGCCGATTTGTCTACAACAATATGTCTAGCACCATATGCCCAAAAAGTGTAAGGCATATACAAGAATCCTTTATTTACTTTTATTTGTAACCAGCTGACCCGGCTGGCGGGGATCTATCTATCTATCTATCTATCTATCTATCTATCTATCTATCTATCTATCTATCTATCTATCTATCTATCTATCTATCTATCTATCTATCTATCTATCTATCCATCCATCCATCCATCCATCCATCCATCCATCCATCCATCCATCCATCCATCCATCCATCCATCCATCCATCCATCCATCCATCCATCCATCCATCCATCCATCCATCCATCCATCTACCTACCTACCTACCTACCTACCTACCTGTCTGTCTGCCTACCCGTCCGTCCGTCTCTCCCTCCGTCTTTCCCTCCGTCTCTCCCTCCCTCCCTCCCTCCCTCCCTGTCTGTCTGTCTGTCTGTCTGTCTGTCTGTCTGTCTGTCTGTCTGTCTGTCTGTCTGTCTGTCTGTCTAATAATTTATTGGTTGCAGTTAGAAAATTTCGCTTAATGCTAGGATTATTATTTTTTTAATGTTGTCGTATAATTTTCATGTAAAAAATAATGTGGTGGTATCGAGAACAACCTTAGATAAACGAAGACCAACTTACAAAAAGCATTAGAAACTGCAACCTGGGCCCTCGCAGCTAATTTATTGGTTGCAGTTAGAAAATGTCGCTTAATGCTAGGATTATTCTTTTTTTTTTTATGTTGTCGTATAATTTTCATGTAAAAAATGATGTGGTGGTATCGAGAACAACCTTAGATAAACGAAGACCAACTTACAAAAAGCATTAGAAAGAGCACTTGAAAGATCTTTACATCTTCCCCCAACAATTCACTTGGGTAAATGGAGCGGCGGCAGCAGCAGCAGAAGAAGAAGAAAAAGGAGGAGGAGGAGGATTATAACGCATATGTCTGTAGATAACTGTTGCGAAAAGGTCCACCTATTTGAGAAATATGCAACAATTTTACATATATAGCAATGCTAATAAAAGTTATGTCCCCTCGCTATATATAAATTATAATGTAAATTAAAATATTAAATAATATTAAGTAAATAACTGTTTGTACACAAACAAACTATGACAGTTGGCAGCACCGGAATGATAAGAAGACGTGTAGAAAATTTCATCTCAATCATCTCAGTTCGCGAACGCATAAATAACTTACATACATACTTACAGACATACATTCTATTTTATATATATAGTTGAGAATGGTACAATAAATGCATCAGTTGGTTGGAAAGTTGATTGGTTGGTAGGTAGTTAGGTTGGTTGGTTATGAAATGGGAAAGTTGTCAGTAGCATTAAGGATCAACAAAACAGACGGGTTGAATACTTTTGGAAACTTCTGAATATACCAGTCCCTGAAGACCATCCACATATCCAACCTGCAGAAGAGAAGTTGGATATCAACTACGAGAAACCATCATAGGAAGAGATTAACAAAGCCAACAAACTATTAAAGGATGGGAAAGCTGCTGGTCCAGAAGGCATGCCAGCAGAGGCAATTAAAACTAACGATATTATGGACATGCATAGCAAGGTCCTCTATGCGATGCAGCTAACAGAGGCATTCCAGATAAGAACGGATGTGAGGCAGTGATATCTCTTGTCACCCTTGCTATTCTTACTTAGTATCGACTGGATTATGAAGATAACAACAAGCACTGTCAAAAATGGAATTCAAAGAACTTCCCTGACAAAGCAGCCAGGTGATCTGAACATTGCTGCCGACTTTGCTCTCCTGCCTCACAAATGAAATCAGATGTAGGATGCTTGCTTGCTTGCTTGCGTTCGCTGGCTGCGAACTCCAGCGTGAAGTCGTGTATGTCGGATGAAGGCATCCTGTTGTCCAACATCAGTGTGATGTCATACCGGACACACGTTACGTGAGTATCAGTTGTCCCATGCCTGGCTTACTGGTGTGCAGACTGGTGGTTCCTCGCCGTGGAGGCAAATACTCTCCGACTTCGGAGGAAGATGTAGGATAAAATAACAACACTAGACAGAAGGTCACAACAACTAGGTTTATAAATGCATATAGGAAAGACACAGATAGTGAGTATAAATCAAGCAAATGAAAACCCCACTTCAAGTGACAGAATCAAACACCTACATAGTTAGCAATGTAGAGAAAATTAGGTATAACACATATAGATATCATAATAAGAATACAGAAGGCTAGATTATCTTTTATACCAATGGGGAATTTGTGGAAGTCAAAAGAAATTAAAAAGCACACAACTGAGAATATTCAGTTCTAATGTTAAATTAGTACTACTGTATGGATCAAAAGCATGAAGAAAAAATAAACCAAAACGATTACAAATAAATTACAAACATGAACTAATTTTTGCCTAGATTCAGAAAACCCAGGAATTGTATAACTAGCAAAGCCTTAGTCTGGGACCACAGGGCAAAGTAAATAGAGGAAGACCTAAAAGCTCACAAAGCAGAGAAGTAGAAATAGAAATGAGCAATATGGGAAGGACAAGAACGAGCAACATGGGATAGCTAAAGATGGGAGGACGTAGATTGAGCAACATGGGATAGCTAAAGATGGGAGGACGTAGAGTGAGATGGTTGAGGGTCTCTGTCCCAATGGGGGTTGGAGAGCAACATGGGATAGCTCAAGATGGGAGGACGTAGAGTGAGATGGTTGAGGGTCTCTGTCCCAATGGGGGATGGAGAGCAACATGGGATAGCTAAAGATGGGAGGACGTAGAGTGAGATGGTTGAGGGTCTCTGTCCCAATGGGGGTTGGAGAGCAACATGGGATAGCTAAAGATGGGAGGACGTAGAGTGAGTTGGTTGATGGTCTCTGTCCCAATGGGGGTTGGAGAGCAACAGAAAAAGAAGGAGTCACAGCAAAAATATTTCGCTAAGAATCACCATAGAAAGGGTTAGGATGAAAATACAACCAGGAATGGCGCTGGAGCAGTGTGGTTTGTAGAAGATGAGGGCATCAGGAATGCTTACATTTGCTGAGAAGAATATTGCAGCTTTCTGATTAAAGTAAACAGAGACTGACATTGCGATTACACAAATACTTTCTAAATCAATGTTGCTATGCTGAAGGAAAACTTACACTTGGATGCTAATGCTAAACTCCCCAGGTGCCTTTGCCTTCTTCCTCCTTCTCGTTCATCCTGGTAAGAACGTTGGTTAAGTTGTGTGTGCATGTGTAGGTGAGTGAGTGCGCACGCGCAGTTTTAACGTCCTTCTCTTGACACATTCGACTTCAGCACCGTATTTATTGTGACCGAGTTTCCCTTCCCTCTCCGACCCCTACTCTCTAGTCCAGAATGTAGTGTAGCCGGCTGTTTCCAAGACCTCCACTTAGAAGTGAAGCAGAGACCTGAACAGCTGTGTCTCGTGTCACCCTGACCCAAGCAGTCGCGCCATCAGCCACTGACTATATTCATCTTTTACGCCTTGTCCTCGACCCCCCGCCTTACATGAGCCTCACCACAAAACCATACATTAATTGTTATCTACTTACGTGTGTTGATGTATCGTGCTGTCTATAAGTGTCCGTACCGAACTTATAAAACATCTACACGATATCAGTATCAACTTATCGCCTAATATTGATCTCGCCGCATGACGACAATGATAGCGAGCGAACATTTCTGATTGTGAAGGCTCACAAGACGCAAGTTACACTTCCTCAAAATTGCCACAAATATACCGAACCAGCACGTCAGGCTTTACTGATACCGCGTACAATATAAACTGTTCTATTTCCTGAACAAGTATTACGTAACGGGTCGTAACGCATATTCTTAGAATCAGTAATATATTGTACTATATCTACTCTGTAGCGAAGGGGTTACGGACGCAATTAGTATTGCAATCTAAAAGGTTTCATCTGTCGACTACTAGAGATGTGTGTAAGACTGGATTGAGCTAAGACTCTTAATTGGGCAAGCATGACTGGATCGCATTAACAAAAGGTCAAGAATGCATCTTGCATTCACCATAGCTAGTTGGTTGGAGACTTTTCCCGACTTCGAATCGTACTGGGTATGTGGTGTGAGTCTCATATTGTAATAAACCATTGGGTACTCGTTTCGATGGTGGATTCGAAAACATGACCACCGGGCCGGTGGGCAAGGATTCTAACCACTACACCACCACGTCTCCCTGTATAGTCATCACAGGGGCACCTTCAATGAAGATTCCTTGATTGCTGATCCATAATATATCATACGCTCTCTGAAGACGAAGGCGAGTTTTAATCGGGGCGAGATCCACTTTTAATCACGACTGATTAATGTTTGATTACAGGAAGATTAACATTTGATCGGCTGGCTGAGTAGCTATAATGCCGGACTCTCCTTCGGGAGACCCGTGTTCGATCCCTCAGTAAGGTGTGGGATTTTTTTTTCTGTCGGGGGCAAAAAGAAAATCCTAACCTGCACAGTTCGCGGCGACTGCACTAGCCAGGCGGCCTTAATTCCTCAGGCTCAAAGACCCCTCTGCCATACATCGCAAAGTACTTTATATTCTTTAAATGACAGACAGTAAGTAACATTTGATCATGAGAAAGATTAAATTTTGAACATAGGGAGATTAACAATTAATCATGATGAAGATTCATTTTTGATCGTAAATAGATTAACTTTTAATCACGATGAAGATTACATTTTGATCATGGGGAGATTAACGTTTGATCAACGGGAAGATTAATTTGTGATTACGGAGAGATTAACCTTTGATAACGGGGAGAATAATATTTTTTTTAAATCACGAGGGAGATTAACTATTTAGATCATGGGAAGATTAACCATTGATCACGAAGAGATTAATCTGTGATCACTGAGAGATTAATGGCTCAATATAACGTGTCACGTGTAAGTTAACCGAATATCACGACATAATTAACACAGCCACGACCATATCGTTGTTGATGGCAACACGAGGAAGTTGTTGCGCAAGCTCAACGGACCCGAAATCGGTCACAGGACAAGATAGGAAAGTGCAAGCACTAACTTCTACTTCCTCCTCCTCTACAGCGTTGATAATCATATCTGTCCACCACCTACAGTATGGTGTACTGCTATTAATTATTGATACCGATGTTCCCCTATGCTAAGATGCTAAACTGTCAAGCATTCTCTCTCTTCGATTCTCCTTGCCTTTCTTCTCAAACTTTCCCGTTGTAACGACATACTTCAACTTTCTCCATCTCATGGCATGCCCAAAGAATATGTACCGTCTCCTTTTGATGCGAGTAACCAATTCTCATTGTGTGTGAGGGGCGTTCATAAAGTAATGCACCACATCGCTTTTGTCAGAAGCTGTTTATTTAAAAAAAAAACATTAAATTTATACACAATGTAAACATCGATATTATTCAACATAATTCCCATCAACTTGTACGGCTTTATGCCAACGCGAAACAAGTGCACGTATCCATTGCCCGTACTAGATTTTGCCTAGATCGTGTAGCCATTTCTTCGCTGCACGAATCACTCCTTCAGCATCTTCAAACCTTGTCCCATGGGGTGCATCTTTAAGTGTACCAAAAAGATGAAACTCAGAGGGTGCCAATCGGAACTATAGAGTGGATGGGGTAGTACAGTCCAACCCAATTTGGTGATTGCTTTCCGTGCTGACAGACTTGTGTGACAGCGGGCATTGTCGTGAAGGAGAAGCAGGTCTGCTGGATTCTTGTGCTGCCGAACTCTGCGAAAACGTTTAGTTTTTTTTTGTTTTTTTCAATGTCTGATGAACTGGCAGTACAAGCTAGAGATATCTTGATAACAGCAGCCACAGATTTAATTCCGACTAGGACTAAGCAACATAAGCCATGGATTACAACAGACACGTTAGAATTAATAAAACAACGAAGGGAACTGAAAAAGAAAGGAGGTGAATCTGATGACAGCAAGATGAAGTATCTAACTCGATAAATAAGAAAGAACACAAGAAAGGACAAAAACCAATATATACAAGATTGTTTTATTAAAATAGAGCAATATCATAAGAATGGAAGAGAATATGAAATGTTCAAAGAAATGAAGTTATTGGCAAGAAATGTTCAACCTCAATTAAATGTTATCAGTGACAAGCTGGGAAATACGTTAACAGAATCTAGATAAATTCTAGAAAGATGGCAGGAATACTGCAGTGGAGTGTATGATATGAATGACTATGAGGATATGAATGATATACGTGAACCAATGACAGAAGAGACAGAACCTGATTCCTCGTTAGATGAAATTGCATGGACAATAAAGAACCTGAAGAATGGTAAATCACCAGGATGTAATGAGATGCCAGCTGAACTAATTAAAGCAGGAGGGGAAGCAAGCATACAAATCTATCATGCATTATGTAAAAAAGATATGGAAATATGGTATATGGCCAAAAGATTGGAAGAGAACTATCTTCATTCCAATACCAAAAACGGCAACATGAAATTATGCACTAACTATAGAACTGTTGCCCTAATCAGCCGTGCAAGTAAAATTCTACTAACAATCATAATGGGAAGACATCGTTAGAAAATGGAAGAAGAGATTAACGTGGTTCAAGCTGGATTTAGACAAGGAAGAGGAACAAGAGATCACATAATCAACATGCGTTTAGTAATAGAAGTGCAGAGAATTTAATGTAAACATATTCTCATGTTTTGTGGATTATTCAAAGGCATTTGACTGTGTACGACATCAGAAAATTTGGGAAAGCATGAGGAATATGGGCTTTCCATCACATGTAGTACAACTCATAAAAATGCTCTGTCTAGATCAACAAGCAGCGGTTAAAATAGATGGCGCGATATCAGATTGGTTTGACATCAAGCGAGACATCAGTTTGGTTTGACATCAGATTGGTTTGACATCAGGGCTGTGTGCTGTCACCCTGTATGTTTAACCTGTACGCCAAAAATATAATGAGAAATGTCAGAGATGATATAAACAGAGAGCAATATGATGCCCTAAATACTGGTGGTCATGAAATACCAGAGATTCGATATGATGATGATATAGTATTGCTATCCACATCACAGAATGGTATAGAAAATTTAATAACCTCAACCCAAAGAAATAGTGAAAATCACAACTTATATCTTAACATAGCAAAAACAAAGATAATGCATACAGATAAAATTACTATGGAGAAAGAAATATATGTTAATGAAGACAGATTTGAGATGGTGGAAAATTGTGAATATCGTGTGTCATTGATTACCAACAAGGAAAGAAATTAAACGACGACTATCAATTGCTCTTCAAAGACTAAAACAACTGAATAAATTATGGTGTGGGACAGATAGAACTACAAAAATTAGATTTTTAAGAGCATGCATCTTTCCCATTGCAACTTACGCCTGTGAGACCTGGACACTTACTAAACAAGCTGAACAGCGCATAAATGCCTTTGAATACAAATGTTATAGACGAGCTCTAAGAATATCTTGGGTAAAGAAAAGAACAAATGCATCCATACTTCAAGAGCTAAATATTGAAGAGGGTTGGCTATTAAAGACGATAAAACAAAGAAAATTGAAATATTTTGGTCACTTTAAACGTCATAAACGTTTGGAGAGAACAATAATGGAGGAGTATATGCCTCGGAAGAGAGGAAGTGGAAGGTCAAAGAGAAGATGGGTGGAGGATGTGGCGGGTGATCTCCAGATGGATGGATGTATCGGACGCGGGACATCTTGAAGTCGAGAAGTTTTCTGGAAGGTTGTTATGGGAGCGAGGTTCTGCAAAGGACATGCTACTGAATGAATGAATGAATGTCTTAATGTTAGCTTCCGAATCGATTGTCTCTCCTCTTGGTATTACATCCACAAGAATTACACCTTCAATGCCCCAAAAGACAGTGATCATGACCTTTTCAGTTCTCTTGAATTTCTTTGTTCGTGGTGATTGCATATGCTGCCACTCCATTGACTGTCTGTCTCAAGTTCAAAATGATATGCCCGGGTTTCGTCACCTGTAATGATCTTAGCCAAAACGTTCTATCCATCAGCATTGAAACGCTCCAACAATTCAGAAGACATTGCGCTTTCCTTAGTAATCGGTGGTAATTTGTGTGACATCGAGGAAACCATCTTGCGCAAACCTTATCCAATCCAATTTTTGGTACGAGTACCCCATTTCAGCCTTCGAGTTTTCGATTTGGCTATGTAGGGGTGTTTATGGTGAAGCTTGTAGTTTGTCTTTCGTACTTTGGGCTGCTTGTCGTCAGCTTCCCGGCTTCTGATGAGTTGATTGCGTTCGTTACTTTCTTGATGAGGTTTCTCATGTCTGGACAGAGTCGCGCACTTGTTGAGGCCTGGAGTTGTTGCGTACCCACCCCGTCATATGGTGCTGTTTCCTTCAGGGAGTTTTACCTCTAGTTCTCTATGCTCCAGTAATTCCCATCGTTTGGGCGTCTTCTTGATCTTTCTTGATTTCGTTTGTTGTGGGCGCTTCGCCAGTTCGATCTTGGCGGGGAGCGATATCGTCCTTCATCTGTTGCTTCTTCTTCTGTCTATGTTCTTGCATCTTCTGGTTCGAGTAGGGCTAATATCTCTTGTAGAGTATCTGATGTCCTTTCTTTCGTATCTTGTATTTTTACTAGCTGTTTTTCATTCTCAGCCTTTAAAGCAGTCATTGACATCCTGCTCTATCTTCCGTTGAACTTGCTTTATTTCGTCAGGATGCGCTGAACGGCCGTTATTTGTGTTTCCCCCGTCTTGTCTTTTTCTTCATCCATGCTTGATAGCATTTATTCTGTCTCAGCCTTTATAGCAGCCATTCGAGCGACATCCTGCTCAATCTTCTGCTGAACTTGCTTCGTTTCGTCCAGGATGCGCTGAGCGGCTGTTATCTGAGTCTCTTGCGTCTTTTCTTTTTTTCCTTCTCTGCAACGAGAAATTCTATCACAATTCGCTGCTTATAACGCAAGTTGCTAACACGCTCCATTTCAACGGTTTAAGACAGCCATATTATTTGGCCGGTTGCTTTGCAATTTGGTGCACACAATCGGCAGATGCCATATATGAAATGTGCATAATTTCATGCTTCTATCTTCATTATTAGCTTCTGTGTTCATCCTGAGAGTTTTTTTTCGAACGTGATTGCATTGTGCATGTTTACAACAGAGCTGCGTACTTGCGCCGTTAGGCCGACACATCCGACTTCTGCGGGTGTTTGTTGACCGAGTTTGCCTTTCCGGGTGTTTAGTAGGACGTTTGACTCTCACTGTTGTGGTGTCGTCCACATCCCAGCTGGCCCATTTAGAACAGCCGAAGACATCCCGGTCGGCCCTCAAGGGAAGGCAAGGGCAGACCATGGACATTCCCCGCCATCCAAGGAGGCTTCCATAATTGCAAAGCCGACACATCGCACTCTGGTACTGGGCTCATGCAAGGAATCGGCACGTCCTGCACATGGTTGCTTAGCCTCACTTCCGTATATTTGGCCTTCCGTTCACCACAGACTGTTCCCCCAGAAGCCAGAAGAGCGCAGTCTGCAGATAACATCCACACAGTGAGCTTTCTATTCAGACTATCCACTTAATGGGTTAGCTATCCAAGCAATATTGCATTTCGTGCCAGAAGGACGTATTTTTCCAACTTTGATGACGCCCACACAATGTAATTATTATATTAGCTGAGAAATACGATATGGTGCATTACTTTCTGAACTACCCTGGTATCTTTATTACGCGATCTATCTGCCCAAAGTATTCTCATCATTTATCTTTACCATATACAGATACACACATGATAGCACTGACACCCAAGCACACCGCACACGCAAACCGACCGCATACATAAGCACTTAACAAAAAGATGCTGTTGGAGCAAGGTGTCCCCAAGGAGGAGTTCTTTCACCAACATTATTCCTAGCATATATAAATGATATCACGGAAAATTGTCCAGCCAGAGTACACACATCCTCCTTTGCAGATGACCTAGCCATATGGACATCTGAAGAATATATTAGTACAGCTAACAGCAGAATACAGCAAGCCTTATTAGCGCTAGAGGACTGGTCAAAATCATGGCTAGTGAAGATAAAAGAGGAGAAAACAACATGCACGGTGTTTCCTCTCTCAAATAAAACTCAGCACCCTAATTTGGTGTTGCATGGAAAAATATTGCGCCATGAAGAAAATCCAAACTATCTAGGAGTCACCTTTGATCGTCGCCTGACATGGAAGACACATGTTGAGCAAAATCGAACAAGAGCAAGGTAAAGAATGGCAATCATGAAAAAGCTTGCCGGTACAACGTGGGGAGCAGATGAGAAAGTTCTCAAGAAATTATACACTGCTCGGGTGAGGCAAGTACTGGAATATGATATCGCAGCTTGGGCAACAGCAGCTAAGTCAAACTCAAACAAAATAAGTAGAGACCAAAATCAAGGAATGCGGATCATAACTGGAAGCCTGAAGACAACGCCTATTAACGAAATAGAAAAGATCACTTGTTTACAACCAATGCAGGATAGAAGAGATAGTAGAGCCCAGCAACAAGCAGAACAATTTAGAAGATTGACAGACCATCCCATGTATAAAAAGTTTAATGGTTTTGGAAAGGGAAGACTGAAGCGTAGCAACTTTGTAGAAACTGCAAAACGAAAGATTAGAGCAGATCCTATACTTGACATATCAACAGTCAAACCCTTTTGCAACGCACACAAGTTCCCAGCTTGGAGACAGCAGCAACTGCATGAGATGATAGAAAACATTCCTGGTATTGAGAAAAAGAACACTCAGAATGAAACCGAAAGAAGAAAAATAACCCTAAACTACATACATGAAAATTACCCAAGCAGCAATTGGACCCATGCATATACAGATGGATCAGCAAAAAATTCAATAGAAAATGAAGGAGAGAAATTCTCCTAAATAAAAAAAAAAAATGGAGTGAAAAACACAGTCAGTGGCAACCGGAAAATCTACAAGTAACTTCAAAGCAGAGGTAGAGGCTTTGAAAACTGCAGCAGAAATGCTTTTGATGGAAGAAAAAAAAGAGAAGCAAATAGCTATCTTCACAGACGCAAAGTCAGCTGTCTCAATACTGAAGAGCAAAACCAGCACAGAACTAGCAGACCTAAGAGCAGCACCCCATAGACTATGTAAGAAATCCAAAAAACAAATAAAGTTGTAATACCGTGGATCCCATTGCATTGCAGAATACCTGGAAATGAAGAGGCTTACAGAATGGCAAAAGAGAGCGGACGACTACCTCAGCCTGACATAGACATAATCTATCATGAGGCAAAGAGGTTTATAAAAAGCACTTATAGAACCAAATGGGAATCATAGCATCCAGGCCACCAAAAAGATGATGCATATTACAAACTCGACTGAAGTGAACAAGTAGCAATCTTCAGACTCTGCACAGGACATAACAGGCCACTTGTACCACTAACAGACCACATACCACTTGTTCAACAAACTAAAGACAGGAGGTTCCCTGTGAATGCAATTGTGGAACTGGTAAAATGACAGCTAGACATTTGCTGCAGGAGTGCCCAATATATGCAGAACAGAGAAAGATATTTTGGCCCACACCTGCTTCATTTGAGGACAAGCTCTATGGAGGAATTAACACGCTCAAGTTGACTGCATTTTACTTTAACTACATTCAGGTCGACATCTAAATGTGCATGAAGGTATGTCGGTAGTAAAAGTGTTTCAGAGGCATGAAATGGAATATTGCTTGGCTAGCAAATCCATTACGTGGAAAGTCCGAATCGAAAGATCACTGTGTGGATGTCATCTGCAGACTGTATTCTACTGATTTCTGGAAGAACAGCCTGTGGTGACTGGAAGACCCAATATACGGAAGTGAGGCTAAACAGCCATTGCAGGACGTAACGATTCCTTGGGTGAGCCCAGTACCAGAGCGCTGTGTGTCGGCTCTGCAAGTATGGAAGCCTCCTTGGATGACGGGAAATGCCCACGGTCTGCCTCTACCTTCCCTTGAGGGCTGACCAGGATGTCTTCGGCTGTTCTAACTGGGCCAGCTGCCATGGGGGTTAACACTACAACAGTGAGAGTCAAACGTCCTAAGAATCCCCCCGGGAAGGTTAACCCGGTCAACAAATGCCCGCAGAAGTCGGATGTGTCGGCCTACCAGCGCAAGAACGCAGCTCTGCTGTAAGCAGGCACAACTTAATCACGTTCGAAAAAACTCTCTGGATGAACGCAGCAGAAGAAGAAGAAATCCATGAAACAACTACTTCATACAGACATCAATGAAACAACTACATTACAGACATCCAAGAAACAATTACATCACACACACATCCATGATACAACTAAATCACAGACATCCATGAAACAACTAAATCCCCATGAAACAACTACATAACACAGACATGCATGAAACAACTACATAACACATACATCCATGAAACTACATAACACAGACATCCATGAAACATCTACATAACACAGACACCCATGAAACAGCTACATAACACAGAAATTAATGAGACAACTACATTATACAGACACCCATGAAACTACATGACACAGACACCCATGAAACAAACTATCATACAGACATTCAAGAAACAGGTACAGCACAGGGACATCCATGATACGACTACAGCACACATACATCAATGACACAACTACATCACATGTCAACACACAACATAGCGACTTGTAGATATACTGGAGCGGGGCCCAATCAATATGCTCGTATTTTAGCTAACCTGGGCTTGTTGTGTCACTAATACCGGAGCATTGAAATTCAAGTTTGGTAACTTTCGAGCCATTTGTAGCCATTTAAGTAGCTCATGTTTTACTAAGAGTTAAAGGTTATTTAACCTAGAGCAATTGACACGTCATGTACTGTCAAAACTGTCATTTAACCCAGAGCAATCGACACACCATGTACTGTCAAAACTGTCATCCAACCTAGAGCAATCGACACGTCATGTACAATCAAAACTGTCATTTAATCTAGAGTAATCGACACGCCATGTACTGTCAATGTACCTTGGGGGGGGGGGGGAAAGGGGGTTAGAACAGGATCCTAACAAATCGGCCAATTGTTCTCCCACCCGCTGTTCACTGCCATTATAGTTACGCCACATACCAGCCGGTTTAAACTGTTTAAAAATGTACAGTCTAAAAATCATGTTTAGGAAGTCAATGAACAGTTGTACACTACAAACCTCACTAAATCCGAGACAGAATGACACAGGACACAGCACTCAGCACAAGTTCCTGTGGTTCAGTAACAAAAACCCGCAAGCCAGTGAAAATATGCATATAGTAAATCCAGTGGCTCGGTCACATAAAACGATATGCTTATTGTGAATGCGAATCCTGGTATACCGTTGTTTAATCGCTTTCTAGTGTGTGCATGTGTCTACTTTCACGAATATGTTCATTGCATATCGCAGGGTAATATACTTCCTCAATGAAAATTATCTGTCAAGTGTGTGTGTGTGTGTGTGTGTGTGTGTGTGTTTGTGTGTGTGTGTGTGTGTGTGTGTGTGTGTGTGTGTGTGTGTGTGTTAACATGATCTACAGCTACATACGGTTTACAGTCAGTTGTTACATTGAAGAGATAAGCCAAACTATTGTTGCATTTATGTTTTACACTATCTGTATACAGCTGACGCTGTAATCTTTACACCAGGCGGAAGATGCGTGACACAGATTTAAAGCAGAATAGGTCAAGCCAAAGCTGCATTTCTGAAAATGACACGTATCTGATGCAATAAGTCAATGTCACAGAATGTCAGGAAGAGAGTAGAACCTGCTACGCCCTTCTCTCCCCCCCTCTCTCTCTATCTATCTGTGTGCGTGTGTGTGCGCGCGCGCATGCGCGCGTTACTACAGTAAGTTTTACTATTTCTTTTTAAAGTATTGGCTTTGAATATACGCCTATCATACAGTTGTAGAATGGTTTACTTATACTGACTTATGCTAATAAGCATGTTCAATGAAATGAGTATACTTCAGTTATTGATTACTTGCGATTGAAGTATACTATTTAACAATCCGTGTGCGTGTATTCTTTCTTTAGTTGAATGTCATTGTGCTATATTTTGCAATCAACCCCATGTAGATTCGCTAGGTAATTGTACATTGAGTAGTTGTGTCATTGCTTTCAGAACGAGAGGTCAATGTTCAAGTCCAGCTTAATGTCGGTGTAGTGATTGAACCCCCTACCTCGCCACTAGCGTGCCGGAAGTTTAACTGATACAGTGCCGAAAGATAATCTATCGCCAAATGTGACCTCACAATTGGACAGAAGGGCGATATATCACCATACCTACGGCAGCCAGATACGCGGGCACCAAAGGGAGGACATAATCAGACCAAAAATAGGACAAAGGAGGACATATTGAATGTTTCATTTTAATCGTTCCAGGTTAAACCCATAATCAGTACAATTTTATGACAATAGCTACCAATAAGTGTATCTTACTCTTAGTGAATTGACCAAGAAACAATTAAGTTAAAAAATAAATATAAATTCAATAGAGGGCTTTTTCAAAATGCTAAAAAAAAAAAAAAAAAGCAACATTATTTAAACTGCCGACTGTACAATTATTACCTTATAATCTTTATTAATTTTTTTGGGCATATCCCTTACAGAACGTTGCAGTCAACTTCAGCATGTTTCAGCTACTGTTGATGTACTAGGCAAGATTACGCTCAGTAGTTTGCCATTGCTTTCTGAGCGACCGGCTCACATACCCCGTAAGTTACCAACGCGGCGAGAACCGCTATCGATTCTCGCGCAGGTTACGTTACTCACGATAATATACGGGATTACGGAGAAAGACGTTAAACTCTAGGTCAGGGAGATCGACCTTTATTAATTACTCAACATATTTCTCGGAGTAGCCAACTTTTCGTAGAAGATCTTCGTTAGCAATCACATATGCATAAGACTGTTCACAGGTAAGCAAGCCTGACATTTGCTTGCTTGCTTGCTTGAGCTCCAAAGCGAAGTCCTGTATGTCGGATGAAGGCATCCTGTTGTCCAACATCAGTGTGATGTCATACAGGACCTGAAGTTTGCGTGAGTATCCGATGTCCCATGTCTGGCTTATTGGTGTTCAGACTGGAGGTTCCTCGCCGTACAGGCATATACTCTCCGACTTCGGAGGAATCGGCGATTCTACTGACTTTAGCCAGGACCCCGAAGGGACCTGTTGCCCAGGACGCTCGAGCCTGACATTTTAAAGGTTTTTACTTAGCTTTGCCTGCCGGAGGGAGAATATTAGACTAAAAAGGAGGACATGTCCTCTTTTTGCGGACATCTAGCAACCCTAAGCATACCGGTCGTCATGTTATTTGTTTCGTTTCGCATATCTTCCGCAATTTTAATGCTCAGTGACGACACATTCACATAATAATACAGGGTGTAGTTTTAATGACTGCAGCGTTTGAAAATATTGCCGGTCCAAGTTTTGTATTTACGTGTTATGTTTCATGAACTTTACAAAGGGTGAATACAAAACTCGGACCTGCAATATTTTCAAACACTGCACAGTCATTAAAAATACACCCTATACTTGTTCATTTAATTGTGTACCATGTTTGGTCAAAACCTACTATTTTATTTCGCACTCTATCAGTTCTTTCAACGACGTCGACTATCGCATACCTTCTTGTATTCAAATGCCGTTATGTGCTTTTCAGCTGATTTGTGACATGTCCAAGTTTCGCACACTTATCTTCTGATATATGTTGTCCTATCAATATGTTCCATTACAAGAAGGTTTTAATGTGTTTAGTTTGTATAGGGCAATGTTCTTCTTGCATCTGTTGTTACTGCCAGTCAGAAAGAGAACCTACACATTGAAAACTACCTACTTTCTGTAAGTTCTCTTCGTAGATAAATATATTTCTTGACATTTGTTTTTTGGTCAGTTGTCGTTATTTTGTTTTGTTGATTGAGATATACCGTTTGTTTCTCACTTTGTTCTTGCAAGGACTTAATTAGGTGCCAAATTCCCTCTTATGTTTGTGTCGTCATCATACTCAAGTTCCGGTATTGAAGAAACGGCACCCCGAAAAGAATAAGAGCCTTACCAAGGAATATGAATATATATTCTTCTTCTTTAGTTCGTTTAAAATTGTCCATATCCACAATGTGTGTGTGTGTGTGCGTGTGCGTGTGCGTATTTTTGTTTGTTTGTTTGTTTTAGGTAAGGAGAGGGAACAAGAGTCTCCGTGGTAAGTTGGTTAAGTAGTTTGCCTCGTGCTCAGAAGGTCGTGGGCTCCTTTTTGGACACCGTCATTCAGTTCGTTGATGCATTCATCATTGTTTGTGACGAAGCAACAGAGTTGGTAGTCTGTGAGACATCTTGACATGAGGTATCACCAAAGGAAATCGGGTTACCATTTGCTTAATTTATTCCCATTAGCTAGAATGATATGACCGGCACGGATGTACTCCGGGGACAGGCCAGACTAACACATAATCAGACTCTACTATTAAGTAACTCTTCGCTGGCGGTTGAAGATGAGGACGGAACACGTATGGGAATGCTTCGAGTGCTGTGACTCAACTCAATAACTGTGTCTTTCTCCCATATCCTTTTGCATTTTTGTCTGTATGTGTGTGTGTGTGCGCGCGTGTGTGTGTGTGTGTGTGTGCGCGCGCGCGCGTTCGTTCGCTTTGAACTCAAGCATAGTTCATACACATGCTACTTCTAGTGTACAGGCGTGATTTTTGAGAGTGGATTAGCTTTCCTTGTTGCTAGTGCCCTTCACCGTGAGGTGAACCAACTCCGACTTCTGATGTTCTTGTAATTTATGTCCCCAAGTCAATGACGAGAAGTCAACATTTTAGTCCAACTGACCGGTACTGGGGTTGAACCCGCTACATCGGCATCAGAGAGCCGGAAGTTTAAGAGCGAGAGCTGTTAACCATTCGGCCATGCTGACAGCTCTTTGTAATGTTAGACCTAATTGTTGTGACCTCTCATTAAGTGATTCAGTGCCAAACATATAAGTTTAGAAGCGGAATATGGGAAGTAGGGGTATGTCACAGCTATGGCCTAAAAGTTTTTTTTATTATAGTAGCCGACATGTTGTATTATATATTAATATTAATTGAAACATTTTACAATGACAAAATGTCAGTGATATATAAGCCCATGGCAGATATGGGTAGTCGCTAAAGACGATTAATCATCCCATGGAACTTAAACAGTTAAGTGTATATACAACGAAGCGTTGCCGTTTCTAGATATCCTAATGAGACGTAGAGCAGACGGCACAATTCAAAGATCGGTGTACCGCAAAGAGAAATGGACTGGCCATTACCTAAATTTTCAGAGCTTCACACCTGTCCAGTACAAACGGGGCTTGGTACTGACCCTGTTTGACAGTGCTAGAAAGATATGAACCAAGGCCACACTGACAGAGGAATTTGAAACTCTGAAGAATGTCTTAAACCTGAATGGGTACTCCACAGGATTTGCAAGGCGCCACTGCCAACAGCCCAAACCAAAACCAGACGAAACTACAGTCGCTAAACTCCCAGCTAACCTTTCGAGGGGATGACGTAATGCAACGTCTACAAGACCGGCTTACTGCAGCAGTAGGCCGAACATTCTGTGCTGCAACTCCGGTAATTAGGTATAGAACCACATCGATTCCCACACCAGCAGTGAAAGAGCCTGTTCCTCTGTACGCCAAAAACAATTATACTTACAATTTACATGTAGGTGCCAGACCTTCTACATCGGCAGAACAGAGAGACAGCTGAACAAAAGAGTGTCAGAACACATACCTCTGGGTCGACAAGATACGACACACCAGAAGCCTCCACGTCATCAATTGCTAGGCAAATTCTCAAAAGCGGCCATGTGACTGACAGAGACATTGCCTTTCGCGTGTTGTTTAACACACAAAATACTCGCTTGTTAAAGTTTGCAGAAGCAATAATGATCATCAATCAATTGGATTTCCAAAGGCTATAAACAACAGGCTTATGACCATTGCTGAATGGAAGGAAGCATGCAACCATTGTGTCTACGCACCAACGATGACAAATGAAGATGATGTCAAGAACAAGTTCTATGAGGACCTGTACAATATATTAACATCTGTTTCCAAAGGAGACAAACTTATACTCCTTGGGGATTTCAATGCCAGAGTGGGCACGGACACCACCTCTTGGAGTGGCATTACTGGAAAACACGGAGTCGAAAATTGTAACAGCAATGGACTCCTCCTTCTTCAGACGTGTGCCGAACACGATCTCCTGATTACCAACACATTTTTCCGTCTTCCCACGAGAAACAGGACATCGTGGATGCACCCTCGCTCGAAACACTGGCACCTCATTGACTATGTCATCGTCAGGAGGAGTGACAGACAAGACATTCGGGTGACAAAATCTATGTGTGGTGCCGAATGTTGGACAGACCATTGTCTCATTATCTCGATAATAAACATAAATAGAGTGGAATTTACAACACTGCTATGGAAATTCTAGGTCCAGCCCCACCCCCCCCCTCCAAAAGCATAAAGACTGGTTTGATGAAAATTCCGAAGACGTCAACCAATTGCTGGCCTAGAAACATCTTCTCCTCAAGGCACATTTGAATGACCCGAAGTCAACATTTAAAAAAAAAAAAAGTAAAAAAAGATGCCTTCAAGAACATTTAGAGAGTAGTGCAGCAAAAGCTTCGGGACATACGGGACTCCTGGCTGAGCAGCAAAGCTGATGAATTTCAAGGTTTTGCTGACAGACGTGATATGAAAAGCTTCTAGGACTCACTGAAAGCGGTCTATGGTCCTACACCACCAGGCAAAGTTCTCCTCCTCAGTGCAGATGGGGGAACATTGGTCACCGATAAGAAAGAAATCCTTCAATGCTGGGCAGAACATTTCAGCAACATCTTAAGTGCAACTTCCTTCTTCGATTATGAAACCATCAAATGCCTTCCTCAAGTTCCCACTAATGATACACATGATGACCTGCCAACCATGGTGGAAGTAAACAAAGCCGTCCAGCAACTCTCCAGCGGTAAGGCACCTGATCCTGACTCCATCCCAACAGAGATACAAAAGGCAGGTGGGTCGGTCCTAACAGAGCAGCTTCACCAAGTCTTTACTAACATATGGGTGAACGAGACCATGCCACAAGATTTCAAGGACGCGTCAATAGTTCACTTTTACAAACGTAAAGGAAACCGCCAATCCTGTGACAACCACCGAGGCATCTCCTTGCTTTCAATTGCAGGGAAGATACTCGCCAGAATTCTTCTCAATCGCCTCACGGCCCATCTCGATCAAGATCTTCTTCCTGAGAGTCAATATGGCTTCAGAAAAGTACGAGGAACTGTTGACATAATTTTCGTTGCAAGGCAGCTGCAAGAGAAATGTCAGGAACAGAACTGCGAAATGTTCTCCACGTTCATTGACCTTACCAAGGCTTTTGATACAGTCAGCAGAGAAGGATTGTGGAAGATTATGGCAAAATATGGATGTCCACAAAAGTTTGTCCAAATAGTGCGGCTATTTCATGATGGTATGCAGGCAAGAGTACAGGAAAACGGTGAACTGTCTGAGCCCTTTCCTGCCACCAATGGGGTGAACCAAGGATGTGTCCTGGCACCAACACTGTTCAGCCTGATGTTTTCAGCTATGTCGACGAATGCCTTCGAGAACAACGACATTGGAATAGACATAAACTACCAAAT
Organism: Cepaea hortensis; assembly: GCA_963921405.1. Lineage (NCBI taxonomy): Eukaryota > Metazoa > Mollusca > Gastropoda > Stylommatophora > Helicidae > Cepaea > Cepaea hortensis. The sequence continues at coordinate 104,660,473 of OY992879.1, forward strand.
GATGCCTAGAGTCCACAATGACTTCACAATAATAATCACATAACCTAACCACAGATGTAGCGGCACAGGTGTTGGCCATGCTACGAAGTTAAGAACCACGTCCAACCCGACAGTCGCTCAAAACCCAACTGACTAGAGGTGACCCTTTGTCCGGTACAAAACGTCCTTCACCCTCTCCACGCCCTATGTGGTAGGTCACTTCGCACGGTCTCCTCATGCAGACCGCGCCTGCCATTAACTCATGCCATGATCAGATCTGTATAAGCTGATCCTTGGCAATGGTTGGTTGGATTGTGTGGCTGAATTTTCTGTGTGATGGGGTAGCTTGTTCTAAGTACAAGCTTTCTTAGTCGCCTCTTACGACATGCATGCCTGGGTGCAGTGTTGTTATTCGCTGTCTCCCTTACGAGCCCCGGTAACACACGGACTGAATCAGTGTAGAAAACAATACTTATTTGTTTCATATACTTTCAAAATGATGCTATGTTTTGTTCAATCAGTTTGGTTGTTTGCTTTCTCCCTTGATTTGGTGCTAATTATAAACTATCTTTTGAATTGATCATACTTTTTGTTTTCACCACAAATGTTGTCAGTTTACACCTTCAGCATTTCTCTTGGCACATCCAGAAAGTGAAAGAAAATACTGAAGAAAACCAGAGATTCAAAGACACTATCTTGTGTACACATGCTATGTAACTCTTCTGTTGCATATGTAAAGATGATGCTGTTCCAATAGGTCACATTAAAATCAGTAAATATAGTGATGTTTCTATAGTGTTTTAGTGTTAGCCTGAAGAAAAGAGTATGAAAACTGTCAAAACGCTACTATATTTACTGATTTTATTTGAATGCAAACGCTGACATTATTCAGATAATGTAAGATAATATCTCGTATTGTCTGCATCATTTGTCTTTGTAAATGTCAAATAGCGGGAAATGGTGGTTTCTCTATGAAATAATATGTTAAAAGCTTCATTCACGTGATGTCATGTTCTGTGATATCCTTGTAAATCATGCAGTTTCGTGATATTTTATATGTTTCAATTAAAACCATGTTAATACTCCTCACTTGCGTTCTTTCTAATATTGCTTTTAAAACTGAATATCTTCTTCTTCTTCTTCAGCGTTCCGAGCCATTGAGGTTCTTTGCTGCAAATACAATCCGTCTCCATTCGTCTCTCTGGTGGACCTTCTCTTGCCAGTCGTTGATTCCAAGTGCTTGTAGGTCTGTACATGTATTATCTCTCCACCGCCTTCTTGGTCTACCTCGGGGTCTACGGTCATTTATTTCCTGAGTGTAAGCGAGTTTTGTTTCCCTATTATCTTCCATTCTTTCTATATGCCCCAGCCATTGTAGTCTATTAGCCTTCATGATACCAGTGATTAGCGGGGACTTAAACAGATCATAAATGTCTTTGTTACTTCTTCTTTTCCACTCTCCACTTTGTGTATCCCTAATGGGTCCAAAGATGCGTCTTAAAATTTTGTTCTCAAAGGTTTGTAACAAGGCTTCGTCTCCTTTCGTTGTACTCCAGGTTTCAGAGCCATACAGCACAACTGGTCTGATCAGTGTTTTGTATATTGTGATTTTGGTGTTACGAGATAGCGCCTTTGATTTTAGTAGATGTTGTAGTGCATAGTATATCTTATTTCCAGAGTTGATTCTAGTTTGTATTTCTTCCCTTATGATGTTGGAGCAGTTGAAGATCGTACCCAGGTATTTGTATGTTTCCGTTCTTTTAATGGTCATATTATCTATTTGTATGTGGCCAGAGTTTCTAGCCATTCCGTCTCTTGAAATTACCATATATTCTGTCTTATCTTGGTTGATAACCAGCCCCATCTGTTGGGCTTTTTCCTTTAAGTGAGTCAATATTTCCAATGTCTTTTGTTCACTTTGCCCTATAATATCTATATCATCTGCATAACCAAGCAGCTTGGATGTTCCTCCAATATCACATTCCTCCTTTACCTTCCTTACAACTTTCTCTAGAGCCAGATTGAAGAGTAGCGGCGATAGTGCATCACCCTGTTTCAAGCCAGATGTTATTTGGAAGGGGTCTGATTTCCTGCCTTTATATGTTACTATATTATAAGTATCTTCCATGCATAGTCTGGTCATGTTGATTAACTTCCTTGGTATTCCAAATTCCTGCATAGCATTCCATAGACTATTCCTATGGACACTATCATAAGCCTTTTTAAAATCCACAAAAATGTTATGGAGATCTCTTTTATATTCCCAATGTTTCTCGGCTATTTGTCGTAAGATAAATATCTGATCTATTGTTGATCTGTTTTGTCTAAAACCCGCCTGGTAGTCACCTAATATGTCTTCTGAATATGGTTTTAGTCTATTTAGTAATACTGCGGATAGTATCTTATAGCTTGTGGACAGTAGTGATATTCCTCTATAATTTCCACATTGGAACTTGTCTCCTTTCTTAAAGATAGGTATCAATAATGACTCTTTCCAGTCATGGGGTAATTCTTCTGTCCTCCAGATTTTTATTATTAGTTCGTATAGCTTTAGATGTAATGCATGGCCACCTGCCTTTATAAATTCAGCAGCAATTCCATCAGTCCCAGTTGCCTTATTGTTTTTAAGTCGTGTGATTACATATAGGATTTCTTCAAATGTAGGTTCTTCAATTTGTGGTTCGCATGTTAGAACCTCTTCCTGTGAGAAAATGTTACTTGGAGCTTCACAATTTAGTAATTCAATAAAATATTCTTTCCATGTGTTGCACATTTCCTCATTGGTATTTATCATATTCCCATTTTTGTCTTTTAAACCATATGTGTTTTGTTGGTGCCCTCGTTTCATTGACTTCAGTTCTTTAAAAAATTTTCTGGATTCATTTTTCTGGTGATTAGTTTCCATATCTTTGATTATATTACTCATATATTCTCGCTTCTGCTGTCTGACTATTTTTGTAGCCTCTTTACATTCATTTCTATAATGCTCTTCCTTTTGGATGTTATTGATGTCATTTAACCATACATGTCTGGCATTCTTCTTCCTAATGACTGCTTCTTCACATTTTTGATTGAACCATCTGTTCTTTCTATGCGTGGTTAACACACCGAGACATTCTTCTGCGGTAGACTGAATTGTATTCTTGATGTTCAACCAAGTTTGGTCAATGCTTTCCTCCAAAGGGTTTTGCAGAGTTTCAAGTTTACATTTTATTTCATCTGTAAATTTCTCTTTGACTGTAATGTCTTGCAGTTTTTCTCTGTTATATGTTGGGTGTAATCTTTGTAATTTAGTATAGAAAGCTCTCTTAAGTTTTATTTTAAATTTTGCTCCAACGAGGAAGTGGTCACTGTGGCACTCAGCTCCTCTATAACTTCTGACTTGCTGTATGTTTGATGCATTTCTGTTGTTAATTAAAATGTGATCTATTTGATTATAGGTTCTCTTGTCACATGATTTCCAAGTTTGTTTGTGTATATCCTTTCTTTGTAGTCTGGTACTGCTAACCTGCAGTCCTTTGGCTTCTGCCAGGTTGATGACTCTCCATCCATTATCATTTGAAGTTGTATGTAGGCTTTCCATACCGGCCACTTTTTTATTAGTTTGCTCTCTACCTATTTTTGCATTGAAGTCTCCCAGCACAATCAGGATGTCCTGTTTGGGGGTTTCTTCTATGACATCTTCCAGATCATTATTAAAGTCTTCTTTAATATCATCTTCTTTCTCTTCAGTAGGTGCATGTACATTAATTATCGTTATATTTTTCCATTTACCTTTTATTCGTAATTTACTAATCCTGTCATTAAAAGCTTTAAAGTTTAAAACGTTCCCCCATAACTCTTTTTTGATGACAAATCCTGTTCCTAATTCATGTTTATTTTGGGTGTTTCCTCCATATATTATAATCATTCCATTTTGCTCTAAAGTACCCTCTCCTGGCCACCTTATTTCTTGAATTGCTGTTATATCCATTTGATATTCAATCAGCTCCCGGGTTAGTTCTTCGGCCGCTCCAGCTCGATATAGTGTCCGTACATTCCATGTTCCAAATCTCAAAAGTCCTTTAACGTTCCAAGGTCGTTGTCCAGATAAGTCAGTCCGATATCGAGGCTCATGTATTTGTTTCGTAACAAAGAAAGGTTTTTACAAAGGTGGGGATGTTAACCCCACGCTTCAACCCCCAACCTGGAGGACCAGGGTGTTTCTCTTTGTCTGTTCTCTACCCTTTGACCTGTCCGGCTTGGGAGGCCCTGCTGGTAGCTACGCTACCGCCGGCATAGCTCTCAGGGTCATTGAGAAACTCAAGCTCCCCCACCACGACAAGGTGGAAACACCATCGAATATACCCAACAATAAATACTACAACATTTTTTGATAATTAATCCGAAAAAGAAAATTGTTTCTAGCATCTGGTGGCTAAGATTTGGTGGTTACAAGAAAATGAAGCTGAAACAAAATGAAGATTACAGGCCGCAGCATGATAACATGATCAAGCCAGGCAGAAACCACAGACCAAGGTCTTCAGACTACTGGGGACGCAAAGCACACCTTCTCCGAAGGCTGTGGACAGCTTTGTCTTTCGTTCGCTAGGCTGTGGAAAGCCAAAGCAAACTCCAGGGCACATCCAGCAAGATTACCCAGTATATACCAGATATAAAACAGAAATCTAGCCACGCCAGCAGCCCTACAAGACCAAATGTAGGCCACTGATGAAGATCTCAGATGCACTCTATTGAGCAGACAAATAGCAAAAGTTGGTTGTTGAAGAAGAAGGGGAAGAAGTCGTGGCGTAGTAATAGTAGTAGAGGAAGTAGTAGTTACAGAGGAAGAAATAGTATTAGTAATTGAAGAGAAAGAAGCCGTAGGCATGATTGATAGTAGTAGTAGTAGTAGTAGTAGTAGTAGTAGTAGTAGTAGTAGTAGTAGTAGTGGCAGCAGCAGCAGCAGCAGCAGCAGTAGTAGTAGTAGTAGTAGTAGTAGTAGTAGTAGTAGAAGAAGAATAAAAAGAAAAGGTTGAAGAAAAGTACTAGTAGTAATTGAAGAGAAGTAGCCGTAGTGATGACTGAGGTCTAATGCGTCATCTAGTCTCTAATTCTGTCCCCTACTTCTACGAGCGCCAAACAATACCTGTGTTTCTTTATCAAATATCTCTATGTCTGTATACTGTCTCATTAAGTATCACACCGATGTAAGCTTTCCTTGAGATCTATTCTCTCATTTCACATCACATAGATGTAATCTTTCAGTGCTGATCACTCCAGTCTATAGTTGTCCAGTCATACTGACGAATGCCTTCGACAAAAACAACATGGGAATAGACATCAACTACCGCATGGATGGAATGTTGTTCAATCTCAGAAGGCTGAAAGCTAAAACAAAAATTAACAACGACACCGTCAGAGAGCTCCTGTTTGCTGATAATTGCGCTCTATATGCCAACTCTGAGGCAAACATGCAACACAATGTTTCCGTTTTCTCATATGCCTGTGCCAACTTTGGGCTCAATATAAACTTGGAGAAGACTGTAGTTATGTACCAGCCAGCTCCAGGGAATAATCACACTGTGCCGAATATCAAAGTGAATGGTCATAGACTAAGTGGTGTGGACAAATTCACCTATCTTGGCAGCATTGTGTCACAAGCTGCCACAATTGATGACGAAGTGAATGCAAGAATCTCCAAAGCCAGCGCGGCCTTTGAGAGACCGTACAAGAATGTATGGGACAGAACTGGAATAAGCCTGCAAACAAAGCTGAAAGTCTACAAAGCAGTTGTATTATCCACACTGCTATATGCTTGTGAAACCTGGACTGTTTATCAGCGACACGCTAGGAAATTAAACCACTTCCACAGTCTGCCTTAGGAAGATACTGAAGATTAAATGGCAAGACAAGATCCCAGACAGTGAAGTTCTAGAAAGAGCGTCCATGCCCAGTATCCACACTCTACTAATGAAGAATCAGATTCGCTTGGCTGGTCACTTAACTCGCATGCCAGATCACAGGCTCCCTAAACGAATTTTTTTTACGGCGAGTTGCGTTGTGGTAAACGGTCCCAAGGTGGCCAGAGGAAATGCTTTAAAGACACTGACAATCTCACTGAATGCTTTTGGAATTCATCATGACACCTGGGAGGCTGCAGCCAGAGACCAAAATTCGTGGCGTGCATCATTACGCAAGGGTGCGGTCACGTGTGAGGCAACCAGGACTGCAAGAGCTGTGAAGAAAAGGCAGGACAGAAAAACCACTGCAGGAAATCCTCCTCCAGAAACGTCAAGCATTCTTTGTCTACATTGTCAAAGAACATTTCGAGCCAAAATAGGCCTTATCAGCCATCTTAGAACTCACGGCTCCATACTTTCAACCCCACTGGATGAAATGAATGGTCATCATAATTCTTGATGGACAAACAACATATAATTTAGTAGTCAACGAAGTCCAAATAACCAAAGTCTCTCTCCATCCAACCATATATATATATATATATATATATATATATATATATATATATATATATATATATATATGGCTTTTAATACAGTCAGCAGAGAAGTCCTTACAGGACGTTGCAGTCAACATCAGCATTTTTCAGCTGCTGTTGATGTACTAGGCAAGATTACATATATTCATTCATTCACGTCCTTTGCAGAACCTCGCTCCCTTAACAACTTTCCTGAAAACTTCTCGATCACATGCAAGATGTCCCACGTCCGATATACCCATCTGGAGATCATCCACCACATCCTCCACTTTGGCCTTCTTCTTCCTCTCTTCCCAGGCTTATACCCCTCCATTATTGTTCTCTCCAAACTTTCACGTGACCAAAATATATTATTTTTCTTTGTTTTATGTGTGTGTGTGTGTGTGTGTGTGTGTGTGCGCGCGCGCGCACGCGCTATATATGTTTGAACGGTAGCTGTTCTCACACTTTATTATACAGTATTGTTTTCTTGACCATGTTATGAGAAGACAAAAACTGGAACATGTGACAACTGGAAAGATTTGCAGAAAGAGAGAGAGGGGAAGGTAGCGTGAGAAGATTCTTGATAGACTTGTGTTATGGCATGGAAGGGAGTCAACACATGAATTGATCCATGCCGTTGGAGATCGCAATTTGTGGAGAGGCACGATCGCCCACCCCAGCCGACAAGGCTCTAGATAATGACGATGATATATATATATATATATATATATATATATATATATATGTAAATATCTACTAGAACATATCCCATCAACACTATTTGTTCAGCTATTTTATTTTTTGATGTTCTGTAAATAAACTCTTTCCTCGAGGCAAACTTGAAATGAATGGTTCACTGCATTTCAAGATGCGATTTTTGTTGTCCTTCAGTTTATGAAAGGATAATTAATGTGCATGTCTAATGTTATCTATTTCTTGCTGTACTCTTTATATATAATATCTTCAGTCACACCCAGAGAAGCAACACACATCACAGTCCACATTCTTCTTCGTCTTCTGACTTTCATCTCGGAAAGGAGTATAGGTCATCAACTAATTAACATCAAGCCCTTTGTAATCTTGCTCATGATTGTTTGAATTGTGCATGTAAGGTTTTCTATGAGATGGAGTAGCCAGTCCTACGCCAACCCTTCTTAGTCGGCACTTATGACATGCATGATAGGTTATAGTGTTATTATTCTTCCCATAGGGACCCAGGTAACACACGGACAGCGGTCAACTTTGCCAGTGGTCAACTTAGGTTATTACTTCACAACTGGAAGGTCAGTCAGTAATACAAATATAACAGGCACATGAAATTTGGTGGCTATGAAAACAGTTTACCTAGGAGACAGAAAGCCTTCCTCTTCTGTGCTCATCTGTATCCTTTACAAGACACCAGAGTCAACCAAAGCATTATATGGCTGTTTGTGATTTCTTGGCAAGTTTATGTTCAGTAGTTTGCAACTGCTTTCTGAATGACCGGCACTCATATCATATCATTGTATGGAAACCAACACAAGGCGGTCTACTTTCACATCGCCAGAAGCTCTGCTGTAAATAGAGTTTGTAACCCCTTCACCACAGAGTCAGCATAAAAGAAGAGGTTAACGAAATAGTAAAGGCATCCCTAAAACAAACCAATTTTGAGAATAACAGTATTCAGTGACACTCTGTGTTTCCAGATATCAGATCACTTCGTGAATAAGTCACACAGGATCGGATGGCGAACACAGAAATAATTAGGCATAGAACAGGATACAAGTCTGTTGTTGCAGTTCAAAGCTCAAGACTGTGTGATCTGGTATTATTTCTGACACTTAGGAGCTTGTCAAATTGGATCTTTATTAAAATACCTATTTTTAAGGTTTAATTCTCTAACATTATGAACTACCAATTACATTTAGATTTTTAAGATGCACAGTGTGCACAGGAAACCTCCTATTCTTTGCCCCTGTCCGAGAAAGATCTGTGATCCGCTAGTTAGTGATATGGTATGATATCATCAGTTTCCTCTGCAAACAAACCTCTTGAGAATAGTAACCTCAACCAGTTTCAAACTTTATATATATATATATATATATATATATATATATATATATATATATATATATATATATATATATATATATATATATATATAACAGAAGAGAATTGAGTATCCAACAGCTGGGACTACATGGACAGAGTGCAGAAAAGAAGATATGACATACCATTGCTATAATTGTTGTTTATAGCAGTCAAGCAATTGAGCTTACAGTACAAACACTGTGATTCACAGGTGTCTGTAAAGTCAGTTGTATAACAATGTGACATGTCTGTAAAGTCAGTTGTATAACAATGTGACATGTCTGTAAAGTCAGTTCTATAACAATGTGACATGTCTGTAAAGTCAGTTCTATAACAATGTGACATGTCTGTAAAGTCAGTTCTATAACAATGTGACATGTCTGTAAAGTCAGTTCTATAACAATGTGACATGTCTGTAAAGTCAGTTCTATAACAATGTGACATGTCTATAAAGCCAGTTCTATAACAATCTGATACATATGCATTGAATTCCATTGTACTTTTAACAAGGAGAAATTATGCATAGTGCAGACAAACTATACTTAACATTCATATTACAAGTACACGACATATTTATACCAAACATTATATTTTGTGTTTAAAATGTACATTAACTTTTGCATGCACATTATGTTTACTTCCTACTTACATTATACATTTCCTTTTTACAGTGCCATTACACATTATACTGTATACACATAGAAACTCTCAGCGCGTTTAATTGCACATTTACATCATACACATGTATCACATTGTATTTCACACATCCAACATAAAAACTATCACACTAGATATCAAACACCCATCAGATACAAATATCAATTTATATTTCAAATGTCCCCCATGCATAAATATGACACTATATTTCAAACATCCTCCATACATTAATATCACATTTCGCACACATCATACACAAATATTACATTATATTTCACACACTTATCATACACAAATATCACACTTTATTTCACACACTCATCATACACAAATATCACACTATATTTCACACATACACAAATGTCACACTATATTTCACATATACACAAACGTCACAGATTATTTCACACATACATAAATGTCACTATATTTCACACATACACAAATACCACACCATATTTCACACACATACTAATGTCACACTATATTTCACACATACACAAATGTTCCACTATATTTCACACACATACAAATGTCACACTATATTTCACATATACACAAATGTCACACTGTATTTCAGATGTACACAAATGTCACACATAATCTGAGGTTGAGAGGGGTTGGTGAACTGACAGATTTATGTTTCCACCTCTCCTTCACCAAGTTCTCTCTATTAAATCTTGAAAGGGAATAAAATCCAGTGCTTTCTAGTGTATCTGGCACATTGGTGTAATCTGATAATGTCCTAAGTAAGGTTGGATGCAGCTTCAACATATGCACTCATCATTCGCTAAGAGAGGGAAAGACTGCCCACCTGTTCCTCTGTGCATTCAGGCTACAAAATGTGTGGTCCTGACACTTCACTGACCCATAGGAGGTCACTACAGTACATGTTTTATATTTTTATGATCTAATGTGTGATATTATATTTGCTCAGCAATCCATTCTAAACATAGAAAATATTAGTATAAACTGTTAAATCTCAACAACAAAAACATAACACAAAAGATTTCCAAATGCAGTGAGTTGGCTTGATCTAGATAATATTACACTAGAGAAAATACCAGACTAGAGAAAATACCAGAAATTTAAGTGTATAGAGATCTCAGTGTGAAAGCTTTTTATCAATGATCAACCGTGTATTGATAGTGGCGATCTGTCAGTGAATCTTTTATTGTGTGATGGTCTATCAGTGATTTGTGGTCTCTTAGTGTGGCGTGATATTCATGCGTGTTTTTGTGGTCTCTTCGTGTGCAGTGATATTCATGCATGTTTTTGTGGTCTCTCAGCGTGCAGTGATATTTATGTGTATTTTTGTGGTCTCTCAGTGTGCAAAGATCTAGTGTGACTGTGCAATGGTCTAGTGTGACTGTGCAATGGTCTAGTGTGACTGTGCAATGGTCTAGTGTGACTGTGCAATGGTCTAGCATGGCTGTGCAATGGTCTAGCGTGGCTGTGCAATGATCTAGTGTGACTGTGCAATGGTCTAGTGTGACTGTGCAATGATCTAGTGTGACTGTGCAATGGTCTAGTGTGACTGTGCAATGATCTAGTGTGACTGTGCATTGGTCTTGTGTGACTGTGCAATGGTCTAGTGTGGCTGTGCAATGGTCTAGTGTGACTGTGCAATGATCTAGTGTGACTGTGCAATGATCTACTGTGACTGTGCAATGATCTAGTGTGACTGTGCAATGATCTAGTGTGACTGTGCAATGTCCGAGAAGAACTGGAGCACGTTGTCCATAGTAAATTCCAGGGTAATGTTGGAGTCTGGGTAGCATTTGGTCATCAAGCTGTCATAGTACTTGTACTGGTTAATGAACAGGTTTTGCATTTCGTGCCAGACAACCTAGAAATTCCATGAAATAACAAAAATGAAGATATAAACTAGTTCTACTAAGCTGTTTGTTTACACAAGTGTATCGTAATGTTTATAACTATAAACTAAGTTACTGTACTATGAACTATGAGCATCCAATGCTCTGCATGAAACAGCTCTGAGCTAACATAGTCAACATGCAAAGTTTCTGTCTCCTCCTCCTTCCTCTTCTTCTCCTTACCATAATGCCAAACTGTCCAGTCTCTTTACTCTTGATCTCCCTGTCTCTCTTCCCCTCCTTTGTCACGATCTACTCTAGATTTCCCTTCTCATATGCTCAAAGACTGTGGACTGTCTTCTTTTGATGTGTGTAACCAGTTCTCTTTGTGAGTTAACCTCTTTCTAGATTTCTTTGTTACGCCTGTTATTTGTCCGTGATGTTCTCATCATTTTTCTGTAGCTTTAAAATATTTTCCCACAAGTCTATTTAACATCCATACAGTCTTCTAAAACTGGTGATGATCTTCTTTTTGTACACCTAGAATCAGCGCATATATGCAATTTTGTTTCTTGCATGAAATGCACTACCTTCTGCAGATCTTGCAGGCTTCCAAAGAGTGACATCTGGGGTTGTTAATCCAGCCATAGAACAGACCTTTGTGAGCTGTGTTTGGTACAATGTTGTGTTATGTAAAAGTAACACAACCTTACCTCAGTATAAAACACTTATATATGTGATTAACGAGACCTACAGATACTGCTGCATTTAACTCCATGAAATAATGAACCATTTAGTTGACTCAGTATAAAACAATTTATGTATGTGATTAACGAGACCTACAGATACTGCTGCATTTAACTCCATGAAATAATGAACCATTTTGTTGACTTTCACCCTGCTCAACATCATGTAGCAGGTCCTTAACAGAATGCTTATCTAATCATGGCACGCCAAAACATGTCTGGATATCCTGCCATTCCTCTTGCTTCATGCACTATCATACCTGAGATGTCGGCAATGTCCTCCAGGAATCATGCCTCCATCACTGTCTTTCACAGCCTCTTGATGCTCAATATTGCCAACACATGTGAGTTTCCCAGCCTCCCTGATGCTCAATATTGCCAACACATGTGAGTTTCCCAGCCTCCCTGATGCTGTTGATGAGCCAGTTTTCTACCTTGTTCAGATCTTGTAAAATGTGAGTATTTTTCTTCTTCTTTGTTTTACCCTAATACACTATGTTTAATCACAAGCAAGCAGAAATGAATTAAAAAGCAATAAAACAAAAAGTTGGGTAATTAAGACAAAGTACACACCTTTTGATATCTTCCAAACATATTTATTCAACTTATGTGTACTCATCGGCCTACAACAGACAGGTTGCCATGAAGATAGCAGTTCTTGCTGGAAGTTCTCCAAGCCACTAGTTTTATTGACAATGACGTTGTGGTCATCTGTATGCAGTCACTTTATTTTTGGTATTTTTTATTTCTGGATTGTGTTCTTGTTCACAAACCTTATGCAGTTGGTTTATCCGTGAACTTTTCTCCATTCACATCTAATTATTGTTAACTTTCATTTGCAGACATTCATGGCAAGGTCTGTCACAACTCATATGCATCAAAGTTTCAGTATCTTATATATTTCAAACAATATCAATGGCTATATGTGTTAAATATTCCAGCAAACATATGATTATATGTACTCACTTCATACAATATATGATATATAACACAGCAGTATGCACCTGATGAGATGCAGCAAAGTGTGGCAGGCAACAAGTTGTATGGCTTACTTGTCTATATACAATAATTCTACTTCTTCATCGAGTGCCTGGCCTACTTGTTTATATACAATAATTCTACTTCTTCATCATGTGCCTGGCCTACTTGTTTATATACAATAATTCTACTTCTTCATCAAGTGCCTGGCCTGCAGCAGACACTAGTGATGATGATGCTCCAATCAACTCTGTCATTTGACACTTTAATGTAGCTGGTGTTGCTGATTTTATTATTTGTTGCCCAGCTGTTTAAGCTTTCCACTTCCATCTTTCTCTGCCTTCAGAATGTTAGAGAGGCCTACATACACAACTCTTTTAACCCTTTGAAAATGCAGTGGGTTCGTTCATTTGTTAGATCTCTTGGAGATCAGAGTGAAGAAAACATGACAGGAGGCTTCTGATCATCAGAAAATGTCCCCTTTCCGGAATGTTTTGGCCCTTACCTTTCTGACACTCTCCTGAGATGATCCCACCCAGGTCATGACTCTGGGTGTCTTTCTCCTGCTGTATATTCATACATTGTTTCGAGATATTTGAGTCATTTCCCACTTGTCCCACAATGCCTAAAACTTGGAACAAAGTGCTATCAAGTTTCACCCATGCTCAGTGGTGGGAAGGAACTTGACTTTTACCCTGAGACTGTCAGAAGGGTGCTCCAAGCAGGTCACAAAATATGTGGCTAGCGTCCTGTAGCAATTTGCCTCAAGGTGTAGAAAAAGAGTCCAATATTGTTTACTTTCACTGTGTGTAAACTGACATACCTGAATTAAGTTTTCTTCCTCACAAAGTTGCTTTTCAACCTTTTTGTTCAAGTGCTCTAAAGTCTTTTTAACCTGAAGAAATGAACAACTCATGTTAAAATATATGTGACATCAGTTATCAGTGAGCTACTAACAGAGAATAAAACAGAAACTATATTACAAAAATGTAAGCTTGTTATTAAGCCACGATGTTGGTAAAGTAAATTTAAAAAAAACCTTTCAACACATCTTAAGGTGCTTTGTGTATATGAAACCAGACTCACATTTTGATAGACCAGTTGGCACTCAGTGGGTGATGTGGTCCCCTTGCCTGTTCCAGTCACCCGCAAGAGCTATACCCACGGTAGCACAACAACAACAAACAACAACAACAAAACTTTATTTTGAAAACTGGTAGGGTCTTCCATGTCAGACAGGTCGTGGGATAGGAACCAGACAAGAGAGACACACACCTCCTGCGATGTAGGCTGACTGGGGACAGTCACAGGCTAGGGAAAACCTGGGGGAGGGGGGGGGAGAGAGGGGGGGGGGAGGAACATGGTCAGATGACTTCCAACACCATGATAGAAGCTGGTCATAACAGGTGACATCATGTGTTTTTCACAGAAATGTCCCACCATGTGTCTGTCACACATAAGGATAGATATATTCCATGTAGATGTCATATGATATGACACTTCCACTTGTTCTTTCTTTCTTTCTTTCTTTCTGCCTGCCTGCCTGCCTGTCTTTCTGCCTGCCTGCTTGCCTGCCTGTCTTTCTTTCTTTCTTTCTTTCTTTCTGCAAGCCTTGTTATTTCTTCTATCTGCATCTAAGACAACTTTATCTATAGAAGTATTTAAAAAAATGAAATTCATATGTCATAAATACTGCCTTAATGCATTTCTTATTGTGGCTCTGAGGCGAAGGAGTTACGGGCACAATTCATAATCCCACATACCGCATTCGAAACACAGCTGCTGGCGTTTTGGCAGCAGACAGTGTTGAGTTGGTTTTCATAAGATGTTACGACTGCTGGTCATTCAGAAAGCAGTGACAAACCACTGAATGTTAACTTGCCAAGAAATCACAAACAGCCAAATAATGCTGGAGGGACAGTGACGTCCTGTAAAGGATATGCAACTCACTTTTTCATTGCATTTCTAAACATTCAGTATATATATATTGCTTCTGGGCACTGGGATATGTTCACACTGAAACACCCAAAACCATGAAGGAAACTTGACCAACCTAAGCCTGGTCTCTGCCAGCCTGTCTGTATGTGCTGTGCTAAACCTTGACCTGCCTATCTCCAGATGTGGAATTTCAGTCCTGCCTTGCACACCTCACTGGTTTTCTAAGCTTGGAGAGGGGAATGGAACCTCTGCTACATCCAAGACATTCTCTGTCGAGATGGCACTTTGCTACCAGGTCGGAAGAATGTCTCTACACCAACTTCACTCCAATATATGCAAAAGCTTTTGAAGATTAAAAGGGCCTGAATGTAAATGCATTGGAGTTAAATCTCAGTGTTACAGAGGATTCACAAACCAGCCAACCAATACATACATGGAGGTCAGCATGGCTGAATGTATAAGAGCATATGCTCTTAAACTGTCTAGTATGCTGATGCCAAAGTAGCAGGTTCAACCCCTACACTGGTCAGTTGGACTAATATGTTGACTTTTCTTCCTTAAATTGGGGATCTCAATTACAAGTACCTCAGAAATCAGAGTGGGTTCCCCTGATGGTGATGGACACTGGTAAAAGGGAAAGCTAACCCAAATGCGAAAATCAGTCCAGGGCACTAGAAGTTGTAAGCAGCATATGTATGGACTATGTTTGAGTTCAAAGTGTGCAAATACCATTGGCACCTTGCCGTCTTGACAGACGATAGTTTGTGCTTTAAAAAGGCATAATAACTTTTAACTATCGAGTGTGACTGATAAGGCCAATTTGCGCTGTAAATGTCCGTTCACAGTGGGTGCATCTGAACACGTGGTCATTTCCACCATCATACGTCTCAAACGCTTGGTGTGTGACTTTTCTGCAATAATTTTCTCCTTTGACTTTATTCCATTTCTGATATTTGCCCTCCATGCAACACGTTCAGCGGCGACTTGCTCCCAATGTGCATTATCAATGCCTGTATCAATCATGTCCCGCTTACACACATCTTTGTATCGTAGTAGAGGCCGACCCTGAGATCTCTTACCCATCTGTAATTCACCAAAAAAGATGTCCTTTGGTATTCTACCATCATCCATCCTCCTAAGATGTCCTATCCATCTAAGTCTACGAAGACTGAGCATGGAATAAACTGTCACACAACCTGATCTTTCCAATACTTCAGTATTTGTGATTTTGTCTTGCCACTTAATACCAAGAATTCTTCGCAAACACCGCATATGAAAGCTGTTTAAATTGTTCTCTTGGTGTGAGTAAGTTGTCCAGGTTTCACTGCCATAGAGAAGAGTACTAAGGACACAGGCTTGATAGACAAGGACTTTTGTTTTGGCAGTAAGCTTCCTGTTCTCCCAGACTCTTTTTCTTAATCTGTTCATTGTTGTTGCTGCCTTACCAATCCGGATGTTGATTTCCTGATCTAGGGATAATTTGCTATTAACCACTGATCCTAGATATGTAAAATGGTCTACTATCTCTAGTTCAGCGTCGTCAATAAAGATTGATGGTACCCCATGTGCACCTTGTGACATAATCTGTGTCTTCTTTTTGCTAATTGTTAAACCAAATTCAGAACAAGCATTGGAGAATGCAGATAGTAGACATTGAAATTCTTCCTCAGAGTGGGTCGTAACTGCAGCATCATCTGCAAAAAGCAACTCTCTGATCAGTACCCTCCTAATTTTGGTCTTAGCCTTCAATCTCTGAGCATTGTAGAGGCCGCCATCTGAGCGTGAGTGAATGTATATACCACCATCCTGATCACGAAATGCATATTGAAGTGAAAAGTATATTCCAAAGAGGGTGCAAATGCACACAAAAAAACATACATACATGCTAAATTTTAACGTTGCTGAGAAATTTGTGTACCTATCCACACAGCATACATTTCAATTATCTCATCGTTGATGACAGATCTGAGGTGTCCTATAACAATATACTGGAACGTAATTAACTAAAGTGAAATAGCACATACATGCGACAAATACAAATGGTAATGGTGCCAAGCCACATATTACTTGCCTCCTTGCCAGGATACTCCTTGATCAGTTTTCTCAATTCCTGTTTGCTAAAAGCCAGTTGGTAACCAACCTCCTCCGGTTTGACACCAGCAGCAATACGTGCCTCAACACCCTCAAAAAATGTCTGCAAGAAAAGATTGTCATCAACAAAGATGTGAAATCATTGTGTTCTTTCATTCTAAATAAGTGGTTCCTTAGATTTATTTCTTTGGACCACAACCTTGGGATGAAAATTTGCTAGCGATACTCCCAGTACACTAACACACTCTCTGTCTCTACAAAAACACCCACTCTCTCTCTCTCTACAAAAACACCCCATATCTCACTCCCTGTCTGTCTGTCTCTCTCTCTCTCTCTCGCCACACACACACGCACGCACACACATGCATACATACATATTTATACATGTAAGAATATAGTATCAGACAAGAATGTACAGTGAGCATGGGATATGGAACACGGGAGCCGCAGCAGTGCTGTCTGTGGCTTGTGTGACTGCCTGCCAGCCAACTGGTTGCTTGTTCAAATCCTCACCCATTAAAACAGGAGAAGGATGGTGGGGGGGGGGGGAAGAGAAGAGAGAATGATTTAAAAACTGACCTGCAAACACAGCCTAAAATGAGTACTGGGAAACATTCCAAGAAGTAAAGGCGGCCAGCATGATACTGAGCACATCCAGCTTCCATTGCCAAGTGGTTGACATCAATCTGGATCAAGCATATACCCAATATGCCTCAAGGCATGATACAGGGCTCATTACTTGACCATAGAGTTAAGTACATCATAAGATCTACAGAAAGTTTGTTTGCCAGGGTCTGCAGCTGAAGACCATAGTTGAAACAACTGACCATATCTTGATGATATTGTCTTGATAGCAGCAAGTTAGAAGGAAGTAGACAAACATGACCCATACAGCGGTTGAAGAAAGTGAAAAATAGGGCCTTTGGATGGGTATGAGAAGGTATGTATCATGGTAATATCAAAATGGATCTTGTCCAAATGTACAAGACAAGTAAAGTAAAGTAAAAGACCATTTATATGCCTTGATCCATTTTAAGTATATGGTCAATCAATCAATTAGTTATGTGCCGTCTCCACAATGAAGGTTGGCTGCAATGGATCTCCAATACTGTCTGTTTCTCTCCCAAACTCTACATTCTGTCAGATTGATGTTTGTCCATCTCTTGATGTTATCTTCCAACTTCTATCATTTTTTACCTCTTGCTCGCTTGCTGTCAACCTTACCCTCCAGTATAGCTTTATTTCTAAGAGTTGTATGTCTTTTAACATGGCTGAAATATTTCATTTGCCTCTTTTTTATTTCTTTCATTATCTCTCTTTTCATTCCCTGTTTTCCTAGAATCTTTGTATTCAATTTTTTTTTTTTCCATGTATATGACATACCATTCTGGGCACTCTTCCGAATAACGGTCCTAAATGGGGACATAACTCTGCAGTGTAAAAAGTATCCCTTAAAGGGCCTCATTAGTTGATGTTCATCCGATCACTTCCGGTTCAATGTAAAGTGGACTGCTAGACCGATCGATGGATACAATAAATGTTTCCTGGGCCCGGAGGGCCCTGTCTGTCGTCAGAGTGTATATCTATTTCCACATATAACTGATAGGTAAACACTCCGACAACTGCGAGGGCTCACCGGGCCCAAAAACATTTACTGCATCCATAGATTGGTCTAGCCGTCCACGTCACACTGAACTGGAAGTGATCGATAACACATTCAATGCTCGTTCCGATACTTACAATTTTTTCACAATGAACATGCTTTCAGACAGTATTTACAACTTTTGTGCCACAATTTCCACATATAATTGTGAAATATTATTGGTACGTAATTCCATTTTCTCAGTTATATATTTTAGTTCATAGTGTTTAATATTTTTTTGTATTATATCACCTAATGAGGCCCTGTAAGGGATGCTTTTTACACTACAGAGTTATGTCCCCATTTAGGACCGTTATTCGGAAAAGTGCCCCATTCTGAAAATCCACTTCTCCCGGGCCTCTATTTGACTTTATATTTGCTTGCTCAGTGTCCAAGTGTCTGCGCCATAGAAGTATATGGTAGCAGCCCTATATATAGACCTATCGGCACTTGACGGGTGATGTGGTCAGTGTTATGCTGGTGCCTTTGCTTCTCAAGACATTTCCTGGTAGCCATTTCAGGCTGTGTTGACAGTTGACCTGGGAGTTCAGGTCATGAAAAAAAAAAAAATATGCCTTAACACTGCTTCGAATAAATAGACAATATGTCAAGGGAAGATAGACATCTAGATGTAATCAGCAATAAGACAAGACAGATAAGCAGATAAAATTAGCAGAAAACTAAAAACTACAGGCCACTCACATGCAGTTTCTCTAAAGGCCTGCCCAGTAAGTTGACGGTGTAGGCCTGCAAGTTTTCTGTATACCTTTGCTTAGCTTCCTTCCGATCATTTTCCAAACATGGATTCTTCAAATGGGACAAGATGGCTGTAGAACATTTTGTCATAAATTATTATAAACACAATTTTGGTCATCAATAAGAATCTCATAAAAAATAAACTGCCATCGAATGTTTTAATGTTTAATCATCATCATCATCCAGTGCCATTACTGCAGTGAAGCTTGGTGGTAATGATTCTCTAGCAAATACTGTCCTGAGTCGTCATTCTACATTCTACTGGGCTTTACCCTGATCATGTCTTGATGTTGTCTGTCCATTTATATCTTTGATGCCGTCCAGTACTTTTGCTCTGAACATTTCCCTCAGATTTTCATTAGATCATTATGTCATTAGATGTGAATAAAGTACCTTATTTTCCTCATTTTTGTTTCCTTCGGCAGCACCCTTTTATATTGAGACATTCTTCTTCTGTCCATTATCCACTAATACAGCAGAGGACTCAACCAACACCAAACTGTCCTATCTTTTCCTATCTACTGCAACTCCATCCAAAACTTCCTTATATTGTATATACAGATCTGTGACTGTAACCCTCTATCTACTGCAACTCCATCCAAAACTTCCTTATATTGTATATACAGATCTGTGTCTGTAACCCTCTATCTACTGCAACTCCATCCAAAACTTCCTTATATTGTATATACAGATCTGTGACTGTAACCCTCTATCTACTGCAACTCCATCCAAAACTTCCTTATATTGTATATACAGATCTGTGACTGTAACCCTCTATCTACTGCAACTCCATCCAAAACTTCCTTATATTGTATATACAGATCTGTGACTGTAACCCTCTATCTACTGCAACTCCATCCAAAACTTCCTTATATTGTATATACAGATCTGTGACTGTAACCCTCTATCTACTGCAACTCCATCCAAAACTTCCTTATATTGTATATACAGATCTGTGACTGTAACCCTCTATCTACTGCAACTCCATCCAAAACTTCCTTATATTGTATATACAGATCTGTGACTGTAACCCTCTATCTACTGCAACTCCATCCAAAACTTCCTTATATTGTATATACAGATCTGTGACTGTAACCCTCTATCTACTGCAACTCCATCCAAAACTTCCTTATATTGTATATACAGATCTGTGACTGTAACCCTCTATCTACTGCAACTCCATCCAAAACTTCCTTATATTGTATATACAGATCTGTGACTGTAACCCTCTATCTACTGCAACTCCATCCAAAACTTCCTTATATTGTATATACAGATCTGTGACTGTAACCCTCTATCTACTGCAACTCCATCCAAAACTTCCTTATATTGTATATACAGATCTGTGACTGTAACCCTCTATCTACTGCAACTCCATCCAAAACTTCCTTATATTGTATATACAGATCTGTGACTGTAACCCTCTATCTACTGCAACTCCATCCAAAACTTCCTTATATTGTATATACAGATCTGTGACTGTAACCCTCTATCTACTGCAACTCCATCCAAAACTTCCTTATATTGTATATACAGATCTGTGTCTGTAACCCTCTATCTACTGCAACTCCATCCAAAACTTCCTTATATTGTATATACAGATCTGTGACTGTAACCCTCTATCTACTGCAACTCCATCCAAAACTTCCTTATATTGTATATACAGATCTGTGTCTGTAACCCTCTATCTACTGCAACTCCATCCAAAACTTCCTTATATTGTATATACAGATCTGTGTCTGTAACCCTCTACTGCAACTCCATCCAAAACTTCCTTATATTGTATATACAGATCTGTGACTGTAACCCTCTATCTACTGCAACTCCATCCAAAACTTCCTTATATTGTATATACAGATCTGTGACTGTAACCCTCTATCTACTGCAACTCCATCCAAAACTTCCTTATATTGTATATACAGATCTGTGTCTGTAACCCTCTATCTACTGCAACTCCATCCAAAACTTCCTTATATTGTATATACAGATCTGTGTCTGTAACCCTCTATCTACTGCAACTCCATCCAAAACTTCCTTATATTGTATATACAGATCTGTGTCTGTAACCCTCTATCTACTGCAACTCCATCCAAAACTTCCTTATATTGTATATACAGATCTGTGACTGTAACCCTCTATCTACTGCAACTCCATCCAAAACTTCCTTATATTGTATATACAGATCTGTGACTGTAACCCTCTATCTACTGCAACTCCATCCAAAACTTCCTTATATTGTATATACAGATCTGTGTCTGTAACCCTCTATCTACTGCAACTCCATCCAAAACTTCCTTATATTGTATATACAGATCTGTGACTGTAACCCTCTATCTACTGCAACTCCATCCAAAACTTCCTTATATTGTATATACAGATCTGTGACTGTAACCCTCTATCTACTGCAACTCCATCCAAAACTTCCTTATATTGTATATACAGATCTGTGACTGTAACCCTCTATCTACTGCAACTCCATCCAAAACTTCCTTATATTGTATATACAGATCTGTGACTGTAACCCTCTATCTACTGCAACTCCATCCAAAACTTCCTTATATTGTATATACAGATCTGTGTCTGTAACCCTCTATCTACTGCAACTCCATCCAAAACTTCCTTATATTGTATATACAGATCTGTGACTGTAACCCTCTATCTACTGCAACTCCATCCAAAACTTCCTTATATTGTATATACAGATCTGTGTCTGTAACCCTCTATCTACTGCAACTCCATCCAAAACTTCCTTATATTGTATATACAGATCTGTGTCTGTAACCCTCTATCTACTGCAACCCCATCCAGAACTTCCTTATATTGTATATACAGATCTGTGACTGTAACCCTCTATCTACTGCAACTCCATCCAAAACTTCCTTATATTGTATATACAGATCTGTGTCTGTAACCCTCTATCTACTGCAACTCCATCCAAAACTTCCTTATATTGTATATACAGATCTGTGACTGTAACCCTCTATCTACTGCAACTCCATCCAAAACTTCCTTATATTGTATATACAGATCTGTGACTGTAACCCTCTATCTACTGCAACTCCATCCAAAACTTCCTTATATTGTATATACAGATCTGTGACTGTAACCCTCTATCTACTGCAACTCCATCCAAAACTTCCTTATATTGTATATACAGATCTGTGACTGTAACCCTCTATCTACTGCAACTCCATCCAAAACTTCCTTATATTGTATATACAGATCTGTGTCTGTAACCCTCTATCTACTGCAACTCCATCCAAAACTTCCTTATATTGTATATACAGATCTGTGTCTGTAACCCTCTATCTACTGCAACCCCATCCAGAACTTCCTTATATTGTATATACAGATCTGTGACTGTAACCCTCTATCTACTGCAACTCCATCCAAAACTTCCTTATATTGTATATACAGATCTGTGACTGTAACCCTCTTCAGCTTGTGCTTTTAGGACCCCTTTTTGTTTCATTTGCCATGTGGATCCAGTTAAAGGAGATGTTTCAGAACTTCCTTGTCTTTTTTCCATCCAAGAAACGCCAATATCTTCTAAAGTCCCATGCCTCTAAAGGTTAAGTCTAATGTGCTATCTTTTTTTTGTTATTGAAGGTCCTTCTTTCCAATACATACATTAGTGTGGAGCACACACACAATTTAATGAGCTTCAGTTTCTTTGGAAAGAAGTACATGTTTCATTTTCATCTATGGACACACGCTGACATCTATAGACACATGTTGACATATATGGACACACACTGACATCTATGGACACACATTGACATCTATGGACACACGTTGACATCTATGGTTACATGCTGACATCTATGGGCACATGCTGACATCTATGGGCACACGCTGACATCTATAGACACATGTTGACATATATAGATACATGCTGACATCTATGGACACACGTTGACATCTATGGTTACATGCTGACATCTATGGGCACATGTTGACATATATGGACATGTGTTGAAATCTATGGACACGTGTTGACATCTATGGATATATGTTGACATCTATGGACATGTGTTGACATCTATGGATACGTGTTGACATCTATGGATACGTGTTGACATCTATGGATACATGTTGACATCTATGGATACGTGTTGACATCTATGGACATGTGTTGACATCTACGGACACGTGTTGACATCTATGGATACGTGTTGACATCTATGGACACATGTTGACATCTATGGACACATGTTGACATCTATGGACACGTGTTGACATCTATGGATACGTGTTGACATCTATGGATACGTGTTGACATCTATGGATATGTGTTGACATCTATGGATATGTGTTGACATCTATGGACACACGTTGACATCTATGGACACACATTGACATCTATGGACACACATTGACATCTATGGACACACATTGACATCTATGGATATGTGTTGACATCTACGGACACATGTTGACATCTACGGACACATGTTCACATCTATGGACACATGTTGACATCTATGGACACGTGTTGACATCTATGGACATGCTGATGTCTATGGACACATGTCGACATTTATGGACACGTGTTGACATCTATGGACATGTGTTGACATCTATGGACATGTGTTGACATCTATGGACATGTGTTGACATCTATGGATATATGTTGACATCTATGGATACATGTTGACATCTATGGATATATGTTGACATCTATGGACACGTGTTGACATCTATGGACACATGTTGACATCTATGGAAACATGTTGACATCTATGGATACATCTATGGTGTATATTGATA
The DNA here is from genome assembly GCA_963921405.1 of Cepaea hortensis. NCBI lineage: Eukaryota > Metazoa > Mollusca > Gastropoda > Stylommatophora > Helicidae > Cepaea > Cepaea hortensis. The sequence continues at coordinate 104,684,380 of OY992879.1, forward strand.
TATATGGGCACATGTTGACATTTTTATTTAATCAAGAAAAACATGATTAATTTTAAACAGTATCTTAAAAAAGTAAGAAATATACTTACAAAACATTTTGTGGAAGTTTTCTGAGAAGTAAAAAAAATGTATGGGGTTATGAAACAACAAATTTGAATAATCTAAAAATCAAAAATATCCTAGCCAATTGGACAGACAAGTGGTGTATCAAAATAAACACAGAGAGAAGTTAGCTGCTGAATTTTTACTCTCTTCATGAAGCAAAAGTTGGCAAAATAATCAACAATGGCACAACTGTAAGAAAAGACAGCCAACTAACAAACCTTGCAGTAACATTTGATATCAGGGCTAGAAGAAAACTTGCCATCATGAGGAAACTTGGTGGCTCCACTTGTGGAGTAAATTAAAAAATACTTAAAAATATCTACAGCAAGGCATATGACCACAACTACAAAATGGGGCTACGGAATGATGTGTATCCACAATCATAGGACTGCTTAATGAAAACAAGATGCAAAATCAGGCACAAAGTTTCACAGGAGCAATGGAGTGCACACCAATTGTGGATTTGGGGTAAAAATGAGAGAGGAACAAACACTAAACTACCAAAGAGATACTAAAGTGATAATTCCCAAAGAAAAATATGTCTGTATCAATCATAATCCAATGAAAACTTTAAAGACTAAAAGATCTGGCATGCTAAAAGAGGTATATATCAAGCTAAAAGGTTCCTAAGTTAGACCTCAGACTCACCATATAAAGTTTAACATTAGTACCAGAACAAAAACCTGAGAAAGATGAGAAAGGTCTAAAATGCGTGATTAGAACAAAAGTAAAAGATATAGAGTAAAAAGTGACACAATAATATAGAACTGAGAGCACCAATTTTTGACCTTCTTGGGGATACAAACTCACATGAATTTTTGATGCACATGTATACAGAAAATGCTACAGTAAATGGAAGGGCTTGTATACTTGTATATGTAGAATGTCAAACAAAGCCAACAAAAAATATTAGATAGCAATGGAAAATATTGCGACAAGTATGATTCCGAAGTCAGAGCAACATTAGCAGCAGCTAAAGAACTTGTAAAATCTGAAAATATGTATCAGGTAGTAACCTTTACTAATGTAATGTTTGTTCTCCAAGACTCAAATTCAACAAGCACCCAGAACATCAAGATCTACTGCCCCAAAACTGTCAACAACATAGTACTATTCTGCAGTAGACGTAGATTCCACCCTATGTATCCAAATTCAAATAATCACTCGCGACAACTATTATCTATTGGATATAACTAGACAAGTTACCATCTTTAGATTTAAAACAAGACACAAAGACTCAACAGTCACATGTACACAAAGCTAAAGATAATTTCTACAGCCAGTAAACATGGTCAAGCACTTTAAACTGAAGAACTTACACTACAACTTTGTACCAAATACAGCGTAGAAAGGTCTCTTCAAGATGAGACAACTCTAGATGCCAAACTACAGAAAAGTGCTGGATCTGCAGAAGGCTGTTCATGCAGACATCCTAATTACAGATTCCAAGCAAAGAAATAGAATAAGAATAAGAAGACAAATATAATTTTATGCTAAAACAATAAAAGCAAATACCTGAGTTATAAATTATATAGAAATAAACAAAAATACATCTTTAAATTACTTATCTCATTTGTAACTTTTTGTTGTTGTTATTGTTGCATAACCCTTACAGGACGTTGCCATATGACGCCACGCGCCACCGAAAATACAAAAAGAGAGGAAAGGATTTTCCCATACGGACACACTAAAGTGGACGACAACAGGAGAAACCAAGGGGAACATAGAAACGTCAGAGGACAACAACGGGAGACGCTGTGAGACTACAATACCAAGCGGGTGTGTTTTCTGAGAGCTCCGTGCAGAAGGGAATAAGATCTGGACAACGCAATGTTTGCGAAGATCGGCAAGTGAAGAATAATGTGTTAACGAAGATTCATTCAATGAAAAGGACCGGGCGAGGAAACCTAGACGATTTTCAGAAAAACGATGGAACAGTGGAATGAAAGACTGGGCGTCAAGGCTAACGTAGTGGAAGAGGGAGCTAATTCTTAGATAGATAAATAAACGCCGACCCTGTCGGAAAGGGCAATTTATATTCTAGAATAGTTTGTCCATTGAATTCTACAGCGCATTAATAAATGGCTAAAAACGTTTGCACAACTGCCGTCAGTTATTTCATGTCATTTTCAATTCAGGTGAGGAACTATTTTCCATTGTTTATTTAATTAACGAGTTGTTCTTAACAGTTGTGGATTTCCTTTTTAATAATACAAGGGAAGACACGCATCAAGGCAGACGTTGCAGTCAACATCAGCATTTCTCAGCTGCTGTTGATGTACTAGGCAAGATTACGCTTAGTAGTTTGCCATTGCTTTCTGAGCGGCTCGCTCACATATCCCGTAAGTTACCAACGCGACGAGAACCGCTACCGATTCTCGCGCAGGTTATGCTACGAGAATATACAGGATTATGGAGAAAGACGTTAACCCTTACACCAGGGAGACCGGCTCATTTGTAACCACAGTAAAAAAAAACAACAGTACAAACAGAAGACCAAAGAACTCGTCTTATTTAGGGTATTGAAATTGAAATATTGGAATAAAATGAAACATAAACTCAATGCAAACTTATCATCTTTCCCTCTTACATTTCTATTAATTACCTTCTTTGATATCCTATTTACTTTAATAACTAATGATGGCATCCCTCAAAGCTGAACTTCTGTAATTATTAATGACAGAAATAACAATACGGTGTAAAGTCATTAAGTAAAATCTTTTGGGGGTTGCTTATTCAATCCGATATGTACATAATGTCTTGCAACAGACATGACATTTTCCAAGTTTACTGCTTCATATTATCTAGAACATGATCCTTAGTGAATCTTCTTCTCTCCTTCATCTTCAATTCCTCCTCATCCCCTCTTCCTCCTCCTCCTACAATTGTCTGGCCTGGAGCAGACACTGGAGGAGATCATACCCTTCACTCTTCTGTCACTTTATGTGCTAATGGAGTTGATGTTGCCCATATCCATATTTTAAGCAAAGAACCAACACAATCATTTCAGTGCAACTAAATCAAACTGGTTCACATGATACTGTGACAGATAGGCCATAATTCTATAGGCATATAATGGAACAGTCGGCAGATGTCATAGTTCAATGAAAGAACACATATAATGGAACAGTCACAGATGTCATAGTTCAATGAAAGAACACATATAATGGAACAGTCACAGATGTCATAGTTCAATGAAAGAACACATATAATGGAACAGTCACAGATGTCATAGTCCAATGAAAGAACACATATAATGGAACAGTCACAGATGGCATAGTTCAATGAAAGAACACATATAATGGAACAGTCACAGATGTCATAGTTCAATGAAAGAACACATATAATGGAACAGTCACAGATGTCATAGTCCAATGAAAGAACACATATAATGGAACAGTCACAGATGTCATAGTTCAATGAAAGAACACATATAATGGAACAGTCACAGATGTCATAGTTCAATGAAAGAACACATATAATAGAACAGTCACAGATGTCATAGTTCAATGAAAGTACACATATAATGGAACAGTCACAGATGTCATAGTTCAATGAAAGAACACATATAATGGAACAGTCACAGATGTCATAGTTCAATGAAAGTACACATATAATGGAACAGTCACAGATGTCATAGTTCAATGAAAGTACACATATAATGGAACAGTCACAGATGTCATAATTCAATGAAAGAACACATATAATGGAACAGTCGGCAGATGTCATAGTTCAATGAAAGAACACATATAATGGAACAGTCACAGATGTCATAGTTCAATGAAAGAACACATATAATGGAACAGTCACAGATGTCATAGTTCAATGAAAGAACACATATAATGGAACAGTCACAGATGTCATAGTTCAATGAAAGAACACATATAATGGAACAGTCACAGATGTCATAGTTCAATGAAAGAACACATATAATGGAACAGTCACAGATGTCATAGTTCAATGAAAGAACACATGAATTCAGTTTTTAAACAAAGGAAAAGATCCTTTACATGCCTTAAGGGACAGATGGTGTTAGACCCACATTGATACAGACCAGTCGGCACTTGGTAGGTGCTGTGGTCAGGATCATGTTGGCTGCCTTTACTTCCCAAAACATCTATCTCCTGGTTCCCACTTTAGGCATCAATTAGGACACATAAATAACTAAGTGAATGAGATGCTCACAGAGGGAAGAGAGGAATCCAACAAGGTATACATTCTTACCCATGAGCACCACTTCCCTGGGAGTCTTCTGATGTTCCTGGGCCACGCGGACAATTTGCTCAAATATAACTCGAACCAGTTTTCCATATGCCTTGTCAAGGTCTGCATGCCTGTCTGAACCCTTGAAAATGCTTTCAGCCAAATTGGTGAACTCCTGGACAGTTTAAGACACAAAAACAAATAATATATACTCATTTACATGTAATTATGGTATGTGTGGTTATTGTGCTAGGTCCGTATCTTCAACAGCTAAAGAGCACATCAGCTATGACGCGGTCAATATCAAAACAGTTATAGACAAAAGGGGAATAACTGCTGTCAAACTGGTAATGGAATGCAAATGAACACAAAATATACCACTGAAGTTGGAGTGGGTTCGTCTGATGATGAGGGACACTGGTAATAGGGAAAGCTAATCCAAAAGCAAAAATCAGTCCAGTGCACTAGAAGTAGTAGCGCGTGTATGGACTACGCTTGAGTTCAAAGCAAGCAAAGAGGAAAAAACAAAACAAAATATAACTAGGAAGCTCGATGAAAGGAAAAACACACTCAGATACAAGCAAATCTTTCAATCAAAGTCTTTATCAATGTACACAAAATGATAATACATGGCGGGAAAAGCTGAAGTGCTATCACAATTCCAGAATATTTATCCAGTGAACATAAACACAAAGAACTGAGCCCCTCTTGGAAACATGAAATTTTGTTTTTTCTATTTCATTTTTCATCTCCAGAACAGAATCAGTTTTTGTGTGTTTATATTTAGTTTTTTTTTTTGGTGTGTTTTTGTTTGTTGATAAAAACTGATGGAAATATTTGCATGTATCTGTGCGTGTTTTTCCTTTTGTCAAGCTTTATAGTTACATTTTGTGTTCATTCGGATTCCTGGTTAACATTACATTGGCTGTCTTCACTTTCCCACAGCAATTTCTGGTATTAACTGTATAAGGCTGGGTCTACCCCAGAACTGCACTGTTTGGGGGGAAAAAAAACAGCCAGAATGGAGGACTGAACCCAAGCCACTGTGTCTGTGATTAAGTGAACTAACCACTAAACAATCTTAGTTACAGTTGGGTCTCGGTAGCTATGTGGTCAAGCTGTCTGTCTCATGCCGTGAAAGTCAAGGAATTGTGTTGTTTATACCGTGAGTGCCATTTTTCTAGAGATCCCTGTGAGTCATTGCTGGACCCCAAGAGTTTGTGCTTTGTACGATGCTCTCAGCAGGCAGTTTACCTTTGTGTAGAGAGAGAGAGATGGGCCAGATGGGATGAAACCAGGTGAAATGAAGTGACAGATAGTGCATTATTATTTATATGTTGTGGTTACCAAAGTTCATTTACTAGCTAGATAAAGGCACAGTTTTGAACACTTTAATAATTTTCACTGAATGATGATGGTCTGTATCCTCAACAGTTGGATAAGCCAGGTATGCCTGCACAAGTGTATGTACCAACTGTCTTCAGTTCAGAAAATTATGTCGACATGTTTATAATAATCTTGACAAGGCAACAAACCAACTGTGATCTTCTAAAACAACTTTACTTGGGGATTTCAAAGCAATTGTGGGGAAAAAGTTAGTTGCATGTCCTTTACAGAACATTGCAATTAACCCCACCATTTATTGGCTGTTTGTGGTTACTAGGCAATATTAGCTCAGTAGTTTGCCATCAATTTCTGAATGACTACTCATTCCATTTAATGAAGACAAATTGGCTTGCAAATCACCCACAGCAGAGTTTGAACCCCGACCCAGTAGGATGGGGAATTGCAAATCTCTGACTATTCCCTAAGCCACACTGCCAGTTATGATTAACAGCAGTCTCACTAGTATAATGGCTCTCCCCAAGTTAGCGGTTCAATGCTGTACCCATATCAGTAGCCTAGAGCTTAAACAGGTAAATGTGGGAAATGAAAATGAAAGAATAGACACTCGGTATCACTCAGGGTGAAGAAATATGAGAAATGACATACTGATAGGTGACATGTTGTCAAATGATAGTAGTTTCAACAGGGTTCTTCATAATTATGGTTATAGAAAAACCCAAGACATAATGGGAGCAATGAGAGCATAGTGGCGAGACGCTTGCCAGCCGCTGGTCATGGGTTTGAATCCACAGAGGCAGATTTTAAAAACTGATCTGGGCTGCCATGTTGACCAGCATAAAATGGGTGCCTAGAAATGTATGGAGAAGTAAAGACAGCCAATGTGATACCAACTATATCACCCACTGAGTGTCGCATGCTATATACAAATATAGCACCATATGCCCAGTGTGCCTGAAGGCATGCATGAGACTGTTGTAAGTTGACTTGCTAAAACACAAAGAAGGTGTCCTGTTATTGGACGTCACAATCAACCCCTGCATTTTTGTGATTTACTAGGCAATTTTTATGTTCAGTAGTTTGCCATTGCTTTTTAAATGGCAGATGCTCACACCATTGAAATCAATACAAGGCAGTCTGTTCCCAAACCCTCAACTCGGTGTGTCGGGGAGTTATGAAACATGATCCTAAGCCACAGTGCACTTAACTTACTTACCATGACATAATAATGTAGTCAAACAGACTACCTACTGAGATCAACACTTCAGTTTTACAAAAACCTAAGCTAGCAGCAGATTATAATAGTAATGATGTACCTATAAACTCAAACTGATTACTCTAAAATAATGTACCACAGACCATCAAGTTAGAATTAGCATTGCTTAAAGCAGACAAAGAAATCAGGAGGCAATGTAATGTGACCAACAGAATAGATAGAATGCTACAAATAAATCTTGACAAACAGAGATAAATATGACAGGCTAATGTTGTGATCGGGAATGAAAAGAGAGTTGATGAAAGAAATAAAAAATGAAAAGAGAGTTGATGAAAGAAATAAAAAATGAAAAGAGAGTTGATGAAAGAAATAAAAAATGAAAAGAGAGTTGATGAAAGAAATAAAAAATGAAAAGAGAGTTGATGAAAGAAATAAAAAATGAAAAGAGAGTTGATGAAAGAAATAAAAAAGAACCAAGTTAAAATTTGATCATATTAAACACTCTTGTAGAAACCATACTGGGGAGACATGTTGAAGACAAAAGGAAGACAATGGACAGATAATATCATGAAATAGATGAACAGCAGTCTGTCAGTGTGTACAACAAGGGCAAGAGACCGAGAGTGTTGGAGATCCTTTACAACCAACATTCATTGTGGAGATGGCACATGATTAATTGATGATAGACATCTATGCATCAAACTAAGTATGAAGCTAACATCTCTCTCTGCAGTCTTATAACTTGGTAAGGCAACGGATGTATCTGTCTGGAAATACACAAAACACATGCTACAAACCTCAAATGAGTGAACAAAACTGATGATTCCACACCGACTCTTCTTGGATGTTTTGGTCTCACGAATAGTCTGCATCATTGCGTCCTGACAGAGAAATTAATACATAATTGTAGAACCATTACTTAATTAATTGATAGGGTACAGTAAAGAATCTATAGGAAATAAGAAGTTAAAGCTATAACTAAGCAAACATTTAGTAATTTTAACAACAGTCTGGGACAAATAGGTTAAGTCAAGTAAGTGATATGTGGAGTAAGGTATGAATACATAGCACACTGCACATTGTCGGTTATAGACTGAGTAAATTCTAAAAATTTACAAATTCTTTTGCTAGAAAAAAATTAAACAGCATTTTAAAAGTAAAGCAATGTAATGTACTTCATTGAGGACATGAGGCATATTGGGCACATGGTCAGTAAAGTAAAGCAGGACATTTCTTCTACAGTCCTGCCCTGCACTATGGCCATAAACCTCCACCCTGAAAGGACTTATTTTTTTTCCTTGTAATCCGTACTGTGTGGCGTTAGTGATCATGTCTGTCCACAGCCTTCTGTCTCGGGTACTGCCAATCATTTCTGATACTGAAGTTCTTCTGTGCCATGATGTCACACTGTCCAGCATCTTCTCTCTTAGTCTCCGCTAACTATTCTCTACTCCAACTTATCCGTTTTTACGAAATATTGAAATTTTCCCTTTCTCATGACATGCCGAAAGAATGTGTACTTTCTTCATCTGATGAGAGTAACCAGTTCTCTTTATAAGTTAACTTTGTTGCTCTTTTTATCCATCCAAGGTGTTATCATTCTTCTATAAAACCATAAAGGACTTACATGTTAATGTTGTGTGTATAAACTTGACTTGGGTGGAGGAGCGCAATTGGGAGGGGACAAGCCTTATCCTGGCTCAAAGAAATGCAACCTAAAGACTAAATGTCATGGCAGGACAGACCTGGCCCTAAGCCTTGGTTAGCAACTTATCTAGGATCGAAGCTCTGACAGGTGGACAGTTAGTGCAATGTTTTGCTGACCTGGCATCTTCTGCAGCTTGTATTGTTCCATATGTATTGGTGTTACCTTTCCTGTAGTGTAAACTAGGCAGGCCGAGAGAGGGAATCATGCTGCATGAGCAAAACATGATATCTACAATTAAGCCCAGGCTTTGTGTTATGGAGAGGTTATGATGCCTTTTTAGAAGCACAATAACTACCGTCTGTCAAGACAGAAAGATGCCAGTATATAGTTTTGTCGCATATCTTTTACAGGACATCACAGTCAACCCCAGCATTTTTGGGTTGTTTGTATTTTCTTGGCAAATATATGTTCAATAGTTTGCTATTGCTTTCTGAATGACCGGTACTCATACCTTTGTATATAGTACAAACTGTAAAAGGGCGGAACTTACAATAAACTTGTCAAAGTTCCTCTTGACCTTGATGAGACAATTACCAAACGTCTTGCCCAGGAAGGAGCCCATGTCCTGGTTATTGATCACATGCTGACTCATCCTCACCAGCATGTACATGGAATACCTGGACCGATGCAGAGACCATGATCATAACAGGCAAGGAAGCACACATGAATTCAGTTTTAAAATATGATAGCATCTAAAGACTCTAAGATATATTACACTTGGATAATATTTTATATAACAGATCACTGTCATTGGATGTTATTTTTATGTATCTATCTATCAGCCCCACCAACACACACACACATGGTGTGTTAAGGTTAAAAGAATATGCACATACATGCCCAAATTAACTTACTCGCTCGCACGCACATGTGCACACATACAAATAAGATCAGTATAGCACATACATGTCATTCTGTTTGTCTGCATGAGTAAGAAAACCATCCAGCTCTGTCTCCAGCTGTGGGAAAAGTTCGGCCATCATGATTCTGAAAAAAAAGTGACAACTCAGTAAAATAAAACAAGAAGGAATTACTCTCAGAGAGTTTCATCTCTAAACACTCATGTCAAGCAATCCCAGTTATATGCTATTAAAGTACACTGGCCATATAGTTTGGGTCCATACTGTTGATCAGGAAGAGAACACAAAGTGTGGTGTGGTCAGTAACTAGTTTTAATTCTCCAGAGAAAGCTCTAGTAAAGATTTCATGAGGCTGGGTCAATCCCAGAACCGTACTTGTTGGTAAAACAACCTCCCTCAATTGAGCACTGAACTAGGGACCTACCTGTTGGTAAATTGGCATGTTATACATTTCTAATAAAATGTTTATTTCTTAAAACAAATTCATGGTTATTAATTTTATATTGAACCTGACCTTTTTTTGTCATAAGTTCTCAAACCATTAGATACAGTATGTACTGATGCTTTTAATTATTTAATAACTATATGTTTATTACTACATCTTTCATCATCTCATCTCATCTCATCATGTTCCTCTTGTACCTTGTTGAGGTGAAGTATAAACAGCGGGAGAGTGCCCGCTTATGGCTTCAATCTTTCATCATATTTTCCTAAATATACAAAACCTATTTTTCCTTCTATATATTATAACATATCTTCTCATATGTACAGATAACTACACTTTTATCTAACATCAGTTAAGCGATTGTTTCAGTTAAGAGATTGTTCCAGTATCAGTTAAGAGATTATTCTAACATCAGTTGAGGAGATGATTCTAACATCGATTTGAACAACAGCACATTAAACATTTCAATACAGCAGCAATCCAGTCAGTCTGCCAAAATAGACAAATCACACCGTGAACAAGCGCTGAATGTGGTGACTATTCCAGACTGAAAATTTACTACTCTCATAAGAAAGAGCCCAATGATGAAGCTTTAATCGCACACTCCTCTGTGCGCTTTCTATTGACTCTATGTGTGTGTTCTTTCTGAGTTTTCCTGTAGATTGTGACATCTTTTGTGTGATACTGTCTTCACTGTCCAAAGTTATCAACTATGACAGTGTGTTATTTTATACTCTTAACAGATGGTACTTTTCAGATTATTATCTTCTTGTTTGTTTCATAATTGTAGTGGTGAACATGTACACTGTGGGTATATTATTTATTTTGATCTTCACTTTTATGATTTCTTTGTTTGAAGATCTCTGATGTATTGTGTGACCATCACCCAGACTAATCTTTGTGTAAACTATTATTTTGGTTTCATACAGACTTCAGTCATTGTACTTGTCCAAATTTGGGTTTATCTGACATAGGACCGTTACCAGTCAATCCCGAGGGTTGCATTCACATATGGCTCATGAATGCATGTTTTTCCAGATAATGCACACCATACATTCACCCAGTAGGTCACACACATTTTTAATATCACCACAGCTGTCCACAGACATTCGTTAGCTTCAGGACATTGTACTGGCTCATGCATCTCACAGATTTTGCCCATCAGTGTAGGTATGGCATCATGCTCCATCCATCATACTTACCGGACTTGGCACCGACTTCTTTCAGTTTCCAAACATTAAAAATCCATTTCATGGGCATTGTTTTTCCAAGGACAAAGATTTGCTAACTGAACTAGAGATATGATTCCGTGGAAATTTTACAATCAGGGCATCAGATTGGTGAAGAAGGCATGGGTGAAATGCATCATTTTTAGGGGTACATACATTGAAAAGAACCAACGTTAGCACCAATTTTCAGGCATGTGTCTCGGCTCATTCATACTAAAGTGCAACACTTTTCAACTTCCCCCATTAACTGTCAATGTCCCACAAGGATAAATATGAATGTCCTAAAATGACAGATAGTACATGTTGATGCCCTAAAATGAGAGATACAAGTTGATGTTCTAAAATGACAGATACAAGCTGATGTCCTAAAATGACAAATACAAGTTGATTTTCTAAAATGACAGATACAAGCTGATGTCCTAAAATGACAGATTCAAGTTGATGTCCTAAAATGACAGATACAAGTTGATGTCCTAAAATGACAGATACCCCATCTGCTGTGTGTCCACCGTGACGAGGTAGAGGGGCTTGTGCGTCCCAATGACCCCAAGAGCTATGCCGACGGTAGCACAGCTACTGGTAGGGCCACCCATGTCGGACAGGTCAAGGGAGAGGGACCAGACAAAGAGACACACAAACCTGCTGCCTTGTAGGTAGACTGGGGACAGTCAAAGGCTAGGGAAAGCATCCCGAATAAATGCTTGTCGAAATCGGATGTACTGAGCCACAGGCTTGACAAAGCAGTGCAACGTAACTTAATTCATGATGTCACAAATCAAAATTAATCGTTATGGTGCTAATCCCGTGAAGTCCCATCAGGCGGCGATAGTGCCGGGCCCCCTGCCTCGAGGGGGTCCACCCATGACTACTGGCGGTCACCTTCCCCTGTGCTGTGGAGTCAAGGCACAGAGGAGTAGGTTAAGAGCTATTGACCAAATACCCCGGACACTCAACATACTACAGTGGAATGCCAAAGGAGTTTACAAGAAGAAAGACTCCCTAACACAGCGTCTTCATAAAGATAGAATAGATGTGGCATGCATTCAAGAGACACACCTCAAGGCCAATCACAAATTCTCAGTCAGAGGATATCAGGCCACACGGTTCGACCGCGAAGGACACAAAGGAGGAGTTCTAATACTTACACGAAATACAATACCTTGCAGCGAAGTATCTGTGATCTCTGACAACCAAACGGAAATTATAGGTGTTGATATAATGATAAAGGACGTGAAAATAAGAATCTACAATCTGTATAGCCCAGCAGATAAGGACCTTACACTCTCAAACATGAAAATAACTGACACAAACTGCATTATTGTCGGAGACTTTAATAGCCGTTCAGAAAGATGGGGATACCCAGATACTGACAAAAGAGGAGATGAATTGGAGGACTGGGAAATAGACTCAAATCTCCATCTACTCAACAAAGCGGATGACACACCAAGCTTCTACTCCAGAAGATGGCTTACCACTTCTACTCCAGACTTAGCTTTCTGCACAGGAGACATCCTCCACAAAATCGATTGCCATGTGCTGGACCAATTAGCAGGTAGTGACCACAGACCAATCAAGCTTGTAATGAATATGAAGTATGTTCCACAGGAGCAAAAGCCCTTGCCCCGCTGGAATTACAAATGAGCAGATTGGGACAGATTTGCCATACTAACAGACAAATATTGTGAAAACATAAATACACGATATGGCAACATAAAGCAAATGGTGGAAAGTCTAAACAGAGCGATAATACAGGCAGCCACTGAGTCCATTCCTAGAGGAGCGAGGAAAAATTACAAACCATACTGGACTGATGAACTACAAAGTTTGGAGGACAAAGTTGAAGATGCCAGGAAGACAGCAGAGAGAGAACAAACAATTGAAGTGAATATCTCTCTCAAAGCCATCTCAGAAAAATATAAAAGAACAGTAAATCAAACAACAAGAGATTGTTGGAGGGAAAAAACAGAAAACCTGAATTTTGACAGGGATGGAAACAAACTATGGAAACTAGTGAAAGCCATGAACAATGAAGGACCTAGAAACAAACAAATAACAATTAAACAAGGAAATGCCTTGCTTACAGGAAAAAAGGCTGCAAATGCACTAATGGAACACTATGCAAATGCAAACCACATTGATATTACAACCGAACAGAAGAAAGCAATCAAAGACAAACAGATACATCATAGAAATACAGAGACAGCAGCAGAATATATGATGGCAAATCTAACAATGGAAGAAATGGAACAGGCAATGAATACCCTAAAAAAGAAGAAATCACCAGGAAAGGATGGAATCACAAATGAAATGCTAATAGGACTAGGCACCAAGGCAAAGAAGAAACTACTAGCAGTCCTAAATAACAGCTGGAAGAGAGGAATAGTCCCACAGGCATGGAAGGAAGCTATACTAATACCAGTCCCAAAGAAAGGAAAAGACCTGGAAGAACCAAATGGCTATCGACCTATCAGTCTACTTAGCTGTGTAGGAAAATTAATGGAACGCATTATCAATGGCAGGCTAACATGGCATCTGGAAGAAAACAAACTCTTAACACCACACCAAGCAGGATTCAGAAAGTACAGATCCAGTGAAGATCAAATAACCTATATAGCTCAGGAAATAGAGGATGCCTTCCAAGAGAAAAAGCACACACTAGCAGTCTGGATAGATTTAGAAAAAGCATTTGATAAAGTATGGAAGGAAGGACTGAAAGTAAAACTGCAAAACATGCATGTTTGTGGAAAAATGTATAAATGGATCAGCCACTACCTTGAGAACAGAACTGCCAGGACAAAAGTACAAGGACAAACAAGAAAAATGATGCTGCTGGAGCAAGGTGTCCCCCAAGGAGGAGTTCTTTCACCAACATTATTCCTAGCATATATAAATGACATCACAGAAAATTTTCCAGCCAGAGTACACACATCCTCCTTTGCAGATGACCTAGCCATATGGACATCTGAAGAATATATTAGTACAGCTAACAGCAGAATACAGCAAGCCTTATTAGCGCTAGAGGACTGGTCAAAATCATGGCTAGTGAAGATAAGTGAGGAGAAAACAACATGCACAGTGTTCTCCCTCTCAAATAAAACTCAGCAACCTAAGCTGGTATTGAAAGGAAAAATATTGCGACATGAAGAAAATCCAAACTATCTAGGAGTCACCTTTGATCGTCGCCTGACATGGAAGACACAGGTTGAGAAAAATCGAACAAGAGCAAGGCAGAGAATGGCAATCATGAAAAAGCTTGCTGGTACAACGTGGGGAGCAGATGAGAAAGTTCTCAAGAAGTTATATACTGGACGGGTGAGGCCAGTACTGGAATATGGCATTGCAGCTTGGGCAACAGCAGCTAAGTCAAACTTTAACAAAATAAGTAGAGTCCAAAACCAAGGAATGCGAATCATAACTGGAAGCCTGAAGACAATGCCTATTAATGAACTAGAAAAGATCACTTGTTTACAACCAATGCAGGATAGAAGAGATAGCAGAGCCCAGCAACAAGCAGAAAAATTTAGAAGATTGACAGACCACCCTATGTACAACAGATTTAATGGTTTTGGAAAGGGAAGACTGAAGCGTAGCAACTTTGTAGAAACTGCAAAACGAAGGATTAGGGCAGATCCTATACTTAACATATCAACAGTCAAGCCCATATACAATGCACACAAGTTCCCAGCTTGGAGACAGCAGCAACTGCCTGAGATGATAGAAAACATTCCTGGTATTGAGAAAAAGAACACTCAGCATGAAACCGAAAGAAGAGAAATAACCCTAATCTACATAAAAGAACATTACCCAAGCAGGAATTGGACCCATGCATATACAGATGGATCAGCCAAAAATTCAATAGAGAATGGAGGAGGAGGAATTCTCCTAAATTTAAAAAATGGAGCGAAAAAAACACATTCAATGGCAACTGGAAAATTTTCAAGTAACTTCAAAGCGGAGGTAGAGGCTCTGAAAACTGCAGCAGAAATGCTCATGATGGAGGAAAATAAAGAGAAGCAAATAGCTATCTTCACAGATGCAAAGTCAGCTGTCTCAATACTGAAGAGCAATAACAGCACAGAACTAACTGACCTAAGAGCAGCACTCCATGGTCTATGCCAGAAATCCAAAAAAGTTGTAATACAGTGGATCCCATCACATTGCAGTATACCTGGAAACGAAGAGGCTGACAGACTGGCAAAAGAGGGCGGACGACTACCACAGCCTGACATAGACATAACCTATAATGAGGCAAAGAGGTTGATAAAAAGCACTTATAGAACCAAATGGGAATCAGAGCATCCAGGCCATCAGAAGGATGACGCATATTACAAACTCGACCGAAGAGAACAAGTAGCAATCTTCAGACTCCGCACAGGACATAACAGGCTGAAATACCACTTGTTCAATAAACTAAAGATAGGAGATACCGATGAATGTAATTGTAGAACTGGAAAAATGACAGCAAAACATTTGCTGCAGGATTGCCCAACGTATGCAGAACAGAGAAAGATATGTTGGCCCACACCTGCTTCATTCGAGGACAAGCTCTATGGAGATATCAACAAGCTAAAGTTGACAGCAGCTTACTTTAACTACATACAGGTTGACATTTAAAGGTGCATGAAGACCCAGAGGCATGAAATGGAATATTGCTTGGATAGCAAATCCTTTATGTGGAAAGTCCAAATCGAAAGCTCACTGTGTGGGCGTCATAAAAGGTGGAAAAGTGTCCTAGTGGCATGAAATGGAATATTGCTTGGATAGCAAATCCATTACGTGGAAAGTCCGAATCAAAAGCCCACTGTGTGGGCTTCATAAAAGGTGGAAAAGTGTCCTAGTGGCACGAAATGGAATGTTGCTTGGATAGCAAATCCATTACATGGAAAGTCCGAATCGAAAGCTCACTGTGTGGATGTCATCTGCAGACTGCATACTTCTGGTTTCCGGAAGAACAGCCTATGGTGAACGGAAGGCCCAATATACGGAAGTGAGGCTAAGCAGCCATGTGCAGGACGTGACGATTCCTTGGGTGAGCCCAGTACCAGAGCGCTATGTATCGGCTCTGCAAGTATGGAAGCCTCCTTGGATGGCGGGGAATGCCCATGGTCTGCCCCTGCCTTCCCTTGAGGGCTGACCAGGATCTTTGGCTGTTCTATATGGACCAGCTGGGATGGGGGATAACACCACAACAGTGAGAGTCAAACGTCCTAAGAAACCCCGGGAAGGTTAACCCGGTCAACAAATGCCCGCAGAAGTCGGATGTGTCGGCCTAACGGCGCAAGAACGCAGCTCTGCTGTAAACAGGCACAACGCAATCACATCCGAAAAAAAAAACTCCGGATGAACGAAGAAGAAGAAATGACAGATACAAGTTGATGTCCTAAAATGACAGATACAAGTTGATGTCCTAAAATAACAGACATACATGTGTGTGTACGCGTGGTCATACGTGCGCATACACACACACATACACACACACAAACGAGGGCGAGTCAATAAGTAAGTCACACAGTTCTGTGGGATGGCAGGTAAATGTAGTTGGTGTTTTCTACAGGTGTCATTAGGTGACAGCAACATCAAACTTTATATTCCCGTTCGTCAGGTGGCGCTAAGTGTTTCATGCACATCAATCAATCAATCATGTGCCATGCCGGTAAGCGTGGGCGTTCATGACTCACCATTTCACTCGATCACCAGAGTCATGGATCAGCTCATTGTTCCTGTCTCGTCCATGTCATGTGGCCAAGCCATCCAGGTATTTTCCTCTCGGTCTTCCTCTTGGTCTGTTCCCTTCGATCTTGCCAGTTGTCACTAAGTTCTCCAATCCATTTCTTCTCATAACATGTGCAAAAAATTTTGACTGTCTATGTCTAATTTCTCTAATCAATTTATGAGTTTCATTTGTCTCCTGTAGAACTTGGTCATTGGTTTTTCTATCTGTCCATGGTATTCTTTGCATTTTCCTCAGAAACCACATTTCTGCAGCCATCAGATGTTTTTCACTTGACTGCACATTGTCCAAGTTTCACATCCATACAAAAGAACAGGCTCTATGTATTCCCTCAACACTCTTTTTCTCGTTTCAATTGACATCTTTTTATTGGTCAGAATGATTTTCATCTTGCTAAAGGCTACTTTTGCCACGGCGATTCTTGTTCTAATCTCTTCAAGGCATCTCCCATCAGATGTTATGACTATTCCGAGATAATTGTATCGATTCACTTGTTGAAGAATATTCCCATTTACTTGTATATTACATTGTGGTACTTCGTTCCTCCTAGTGACGACCATAACCTGTGTCTTTTTATAATTTAATTCTAACCCCAGCTGCTCACTGTGTACAACAACCGCATCTACTAATTGTTGCAGATCCTGCGCATTGTCTGCAATCAATACTCTGTATCATCTGCATATCTAATGTTATTGATGTTTCGTCCTCCAATGCTGATTCCATTTATATCTTCTACATTTCTGAAAATATTTTCACTGTACAGGGAAACAAGATCTGGAGACATTACACATCCCTGCCTAACACCTCTCTTAATAGGCTGATATTGTCCCACTTCATTATCAATCCTTATGGCAGCTTGTTGTTTCCAATATATGTTTTTTATAAGTCTAATGTCTTTCCCATCAATATGTTGATCTGCAAGCATATCCACCATTTGACATGTCTAACTCTATCAAAAGCTTTTGTGTAGTCAATAAAGCAAAGATGTATATCCTTGTTTACTTCTATAGCACGTTCAATAACTGTTCGTAGCATATACACAGCATTTACGTACCCTTTCCTTCTGCAAACCCACATTGTTCTTCCCCTATTTCAGGTTGTATTTTCTTCCTCACTCTTTGCATGATAATTCGTAGCAAAATCTTTGTGATGTGACTCATTATACTAATTGTTCTATGTTGATCACATTCCAAGGCTCCTGATTTCTTTGGGATTGCAATAAATATAGAGTTACATAATTCAGAAGGTATATCTCCAGTATCATATAATGTGTTCAGCAGTCTGGTGACTTGATCTAGTCCATATTCTTCTAAAGCTTTAATCATTTCTGTTGTGATGTTATCTGCACTGCGAGGCCTTGCCAGCTTTCATATGCTTAAGAATATTTCAAACCTCCATCTTCAAAATTGGTGGTCCTTCATTATTAAATCTAATATCATACTATTCATCTCTGTTATCCTCCTAAAGGTTTTTCACATAATCTGTCCATACAGTGCAGTGCATAAACAAAATGGCGACTATACTTACAGAATGTACAACCAAAGAGCAATGTGCTGTTGTGCGTTTTTTGTGGGCAAAAGGACTGCCTGCAAAGGACATTCATAAGGAAATGCTTCCTGTTTATGCTGACAAATGTTTGTCCCGTAAAGCGGTGCATAGTTGGGTAGAAAAATTTTCTATAAGACGCTCTAAAATTGTTGATGAAATCCGATCTGGTCGTCCTGTTACGATTGCAACAGAAGCATCTGTGCAGCGGGTGGAGGAGATGATTAAAGGTGACAGGCGAGTAACGATAGACTCTGTAGCATCTGCAATAGGTTGCTCACATGGTTCAGCATACAGCATAATGCATGATCGATTGAAATTTAAGAAAGTGTGCTCAAGGTGGGTACTCAGACAATTGGAGGAGGAACACAAAATGAATCGATTTGCCCTGTCCTTGCATCATCTCTGTCGATGAAGGAGAAGACATGTTGAACAGGATTGTTACTGGGGATGAATCATGGGTGCATCACTACCAGCCCGAATCAAAGCGTGCTTCAATGCAATGGAAACATCCTTCTTCGCCATGTGTCCAAAAATTCAAGGTTACGCCATCAGCAGGGAAGGTTATGCTGAGTGTTCTGGGATTGTCAAGGAGTGCTTTTAACCAATTTCAAGAAGGAAGGTGACAATGTGAATTCTGAATCGTACTGTGAAGTTCTATCGATGCTTCATGATGCAATTCGAAGAAAACGTCCAGGACTGCTGACTAGAGGAGTGTTGTTTCTTCATGACAATGCCAGACCACATACGGCTCAATTAGCTCAGGAGACAATTAACCAACTAAGGTGGGAAGTTCTGGAACATTCACCTTACAGCCCTGATTTAGCCCCTAGCGATTTTCACCTTTTTGGTCCACTGAAAACCCACCTTGGCGGGAGAAATTTCGCGAATGACACCGAAGTTGAATGTGAAGTGAAAACGTGGTTTATAAAACAGCATGCAGTTCTATGCAGCCAGTTTGGGAGGACTGATAAAACGATGGGATAAGTGCATAAATGTTGGTGGAAATTATGTTTAGAAATAAAGGGACAATGCATGTATAAAAATAAACCGGTTTCAAGTTGTTATCATATTTAGTTATTTTTTTTACAGCCACTTGTGACTTACTTATTGACTTCCCCTTGTGTGTGTGTGTGTATATATATATATATATATATATATATATATATATATATATATATATATATATATATATATATATATATATATATATTGATGGCTTAAAATGACACGCACGCACATATATATATACTGATGACCTAAAATGACAGACAAATGTCAGTGTCCTATAAGGATAGATAAATATAAATGTCCCAAAAATGGGAGGGAACAAAATGGAATAGCGATGTTCCATTTGCTTACTAGTATGCAAACATAGCTATTATCACTAATAACATTATCAATGTAAACAATCACACTGTCAAATGTACACAATCACATTATGTAATGTACACACCTGACTTGATCATTGATTTGCCTCCTGTGAAAATAAAGGAAGAGACGCACACCAAAAAGAACAATTAGCAATAGCAAGTGCACAACAGTAATAATACTTGGAAATAATGGAGTACCCACATACTACATGTTTATATGTATGTATGTGTGTGCTCTTGAGTGTACAAGTAGCTGAAATATTAACAACAAAACATATTAAAATTATGTCATTATTCTAAAGTAGTGAGAAAATACAATTGCCATATTAAACATCACAGGGGCTTGGTAAAAGCAAAGATGGAGGACAGTTCCTGGAAGAAGAGCCTGGGAGGTGGGGGGGGGGGGGGAAAGATCAACATAAATGTTGACACAAGATACTGCAGATGCCTTGCAGAAGAAATGTCTAGAGATCGTAAACTGTTTTTTGATGAGAGCGATGTAGTGCAACAGAACTGCTACATGATTATAAGTGAGAGAAATTATTTTAAAAGTAAAACAAAACTGTCAAGACACCTGTGTAATGACTAGAAAGAACTTAATATTGTGACAAGAAAAATGTGGAGGATAAATTTGCAAAATTCTGGACAGCGAACAGATATTTCATACTAGAGAAAACCAAGATTATATCTCAGGGACTTTAAATTAGCGGTATAGAGTATATTTGTTATGCACTTCAATCCGTTTCTTAAGAAATCAGACTAAATAACAAAATAATATCAGTATTACTAATATTTTGCTGCATCTCATCATATTTGTCCATTTTCTGGAAAAATTCTAACATTTGCAGAAGCTGCTGCGATTCAAATGGCTAATCCATCACACTTTAAACAAAAAGACAAGACAGTCAGTTTAAAACTAGCATGGAATATGTGTGGTATGTATTTCGGCTACAAGGATTCATTGTTTGCTTAACCTTATGTTGATTGACTTCTGCTGCATGCAACTGTAAAGATACAGTGAAATATGCCAGGCAATACCTTTTGCAACCTATTACCTGTGTCTTCACTATTTAAATTCACTATTAGAAAACACCGTTGTGAATTACTAACACTCTTTGTTTATTCATGTCTTTTTAGCAATTATAATATACAAATCACGAAGGGAGTTACAGACGTGATTTGTAATCCTGTATACCTGGGTTTGAAACACAGTGGTGCTGGTTTTTTCAAAAAAGGTATAGGTGCCGATTGTTCTGAAAGCAATGGCAAACTACTGAATGTAGAACCTGCCCAAGAATCATGAACAGCCAACATGCTGGGGTTGACTGCTACGTCCCATGAAGGACATGCAACTAAATATAATATACAAATCATGCTCCTCGCTGTGGACAGACTAAGCAACACCACATGGCAAGGACTATAATAAGAAAAATCACCACCGCCTTGATAGGAATACGTAGTATTGTATTCTTCTATTTGATACTGCGTAGGTCATAACATATTGTGTCATTAATTAATGATCAACTGTTATGTACCACCTATTTGCCCATGCATATGCCCATTATTTACATACTTGACAACAAAGGTCACTGATTTTGGCATGCACAAATTAGTCAAATAAAAGCAGAACGTTTAACTCAAGAAAACAACACTTTCTCTAGCAAACAACATGCAATTCTTGTCTACAGTTTAAGCCAGATCCAAAGACTAGTTTTTCATGCATTTATGGGGGGATGAAGTTAATGACAGCATGCAACCACCATGCTTAAACAGTGTTATCAACATAAGAAATAAACTTAAGTTGCAGCCATACAAATCATGACCAACCAGCACAAGATTCTTGCTCTGCTGCCTTTCTTCTCCCAACAGAGCACAGAACCCCCAACCAACTCACACCTAGCCTTTTATAGACTCATTCATGATTGGTTGGGTTTTCAGTCATGTTTTCTACAGGACGAGGTAGTCAGTTAGACACCAACCCTCTTTAGTCACCTCTTAGACATACATGTAGGTTACAGTGTTTTTGTTTCTTTCCCTTCCTTTGGGTGAGAAAAAGCTTGATTTTAATTTAAAGTGAGTCTTTCAAAATAAACCTAAAATAGAGCTTGTTGAAAGCTATATTCATTGGAAACTTTAATGCTTAAATAGCTGTAATCTAACTGCCTATAATACCTTGCTGCGCAGGACGGATGTGGGTGGGGGGCAGAGGAGGGGGGGGGGCGGCCTTGAGCCTGAGGAATTAAGGCAGCTTGGTTAGTGCAGTCGCAGTGAAATCCACACCTTACCGAGGATTCAAACCTTGGTCTCCTGAAGGAGAACCCGGCATTCTAGCCACTTCTTGCTTTAAATCGTCATCACATGTGTCATGCTGATAAGTGTGGGTGATCATGTTTCACCATCTCACACGATCACCAGAGTTGTGGACCAGCTCGTGTTCTTGTCTTGACCATACCACATGGCCAATTCATCTAGGTATTTACTTCTTTGCCTTCTGCCTTCCCCTTGTTCTTTTCCCCTCAATCTTGCCAGTTGTCACCAAGTTCTCCAATTTATTTCTTCTCATAAAATGTCCAAAAAGTTGTGACTTCACTTTAAATAGCAAATGTTAATTGTTCTGAAATTCTTTGACTCTTCATAGAACGATTGTACTATCTGATTTGGTTTGAAAAGGATCACCTCAGGGCACTCACAGTATATGTGACGTGGGAGTCGCGGTAGTGTAGTGGCTAGGTGCTTGCCTGCTGGCCTGGTGGTCATGGCTCAAATATCCACTGAGGCAAATTGTCAGAACTGACCAAGTTGACGCAGCCTGAAAAAGGGTCCCAGGAAACATCTTGTAAAGTTAAGGTAGCCCACGTGATATTGACATTTCACCCGGAATGCCGACTGGTCTATACAAATATACCCAAAGCATCCAAGGAGTGTAAAAGAGTCCTGTGAATACTTTTATATATAAAGCATAATTGCTCAACCCCTTCCAACCTAGCATCCTCCAAAAGAGATTACCCTGACCCTTGTTCATCACTGCCCATTCTTAAGGTGCCAACAAAGAAAGAATGACCTCCATAGCATCAGCAGCTAACTACCTCTATCCACTATTTATCCCCAGGAGAATGATAACTTTTCCAGAACAGTTCACGTTGGTTCACATTTTCTCATAAACATAGGGAATGGAAGCGTTTGCGATTGTGTAGAATATTCTTGCTCCTTGGTCATCATCTAGCTCTATAACCAGATATTCTTCTGTTGGAGTACAGTAGAAGCTGAACGGGCTTCAGTCTGACAAGGTGCCAGTACCACTTTATTTCTTATTTATTAGTTAGTCAATAGATCATGCCGGTCTCCCTGGCCTAGGGGTTAAACGACTTTCTCTGTAATCCCGTTTATCCACGTGGGGTAACCCAGTGCGCGAGAATTGGAATCGGTTCTCGCCACTTTGATAACTTAGGAAATAAGTGAGCCGGCCTCTCAGAAAGCAATGGCAAACTACTGAGCGTAATCTTGCCAAGAAATCAACGACAATGGTAAAATGCTGGTGTTGACAGCGATGTCCTGTAAAGGATATGCGAACAACAAAAAATTTTTTTAAATATAGATAATTGTCACTGCACACCAAACTATTAGTCAGTTAGTGCTCAGATCCTGTCCTCAGTATCTCCCTCAGTGTGAATGTCCTAAAAGCTCACAAAATGAGATGATGTCTATGTATGTCCCCAATGCTGACAAATAGATAATCAATGAATGTCCTCAATGCTAACAAAATGATACATCAATGAATGTCCTCAATGCTCACAAAATGAGACAATGTTAATGAATGTCCTCAATGCTCACAAAATGAGACAATGTCAATGAATGACTCAATGCTCACAAAATAATACATCAAGGAATGTGCTCAATGCTCACAAAATATGACATCAATGAATGTCCTCAATGCTCACAAAATGAGACAATATCAATGAATGTCCTCAATGCTCACAAAATGATACATCAATGAATGTCCTCAATGCTCACAAAATATGACATCAATGAATGTCCTCAATGCTCACAAAATGAGATAATGTCAACGAATGTCCTCAATACTTGATAAACAAAATACCAGCAGCAAAAGAAACCAGACACCTGTTGCCAATGGCAAGTCTAGCAAATGTCTAAGACAGACAAATCAAGCAGCTAAGTATATGGCAGCCATGCACTCAGTGTTTACTCACATTTCAATGGTGACAGCAGCCCTCTTTTGTAAGAGCCCCTGACCCAGGTTTTCGGTGATATATTCACCCCTAGAAACAAAGGGCGTCTGTTATTTGGCATGAGTACAATGTGCAGGGTTGATACTCTAGTGCATGGGATTACACTCTACACCCATTATGTGATCCAGCTTTCCTGGCCCCATGCAACATAATGCCTCTATATATCTATGCTTTAATGGGTTTCAATGTTCACTCTACATGATATAACTGACAAAAACTTTACTCAGAGCATTAACAAGAAAAATGAATACAAATAAACAAATACCCATACACTCTAGTGCAGAGGTGAGTTGAGTCAAGAACCCAACATTGCAGTACTCGGGACGTTCCCATACGTGCTTCATCCTCATATGCAACAGCCAGTGAAGAGTCCCAATATTAATGGTACTAGCAGCAGTCTGATTATATGTCCATGTGACCTTTTCTCAGAGGTTTGAGTGTCGGTCAGATCCTCTTGTCACTCCCTGCAGCACCATTCTCTCCAAGATCCTCTAGTACATGAAAGCATTAATTGCTCCACTAATCATCATCATGCAGTAGGTCCCTTACAGAACAATTCCATCATGGCAAACCTGAAAGACTCTTGATTTTTGCCAGTTCCCCTGCCTCAGGATTTCCATGCCCAGGATGTCTTTAATATCCTGTGTCTGCCTTCATGTTGGTCAACTTTACTTCTTCCTTCTAGGAACCATGGCTTCCATCACTGTTCTATCTGTGCCCCTGTGATGTTCTATCTAAGCTGAAGTGATGTTCTATCTGTGCCCCTGTGATGTTCTATCTATGCCCCTGTGATGTTCTATCTAAGCCCCAGTGATATTCTATCTATGCCCCTGTGATGTTTAATGTGGCCACAGCAATTTGGCTTCCAAGACATGATAATGCCTATGGGCCAGTTTCCTTCCATGTTCAGATCTGGTCGAGTGCCAGTATTTTGTCTTCTTCTTGGTTCACAGTGTTTTAGAATTTTACTGTAACACTTCAGTTCAAAATCCTAGCCTCTTTTCTGTAGTGATCGCAATCAACTAATAACAAACACTGTTCCATGTCCTTTGCAGGACATTGTGATCAACTACAAGCTGACTGTCTAGGCTATTTTACATTCAGTAGTTTGCCACAGCTTTCTGAACAATGTCAATGTTAAACTCTGAGTATGTGGAACAAACCCACTAATCAGCCATCAGTGCACAGGAAGTTTAAACACGCATACGATAAACCCCTGGGCCACACTGACCTCTGATAAACCCCTGGGCCAAACTGACCTCTGATCAACTAATGCAAATAGAAAACAAAAAGACATCACTGGTCACATAATGGTTGTAATAAAGGTCCAGGCAACTCTATAGATAAGCAAAATGAACCAATATTTATCACTGCTGACTAAATAAATATCTAAGCATCTGCACTAACAGGAAAAATCATGATTAAATACATCTCTTGGCATGTCAGACTTGACAATACTAAAGTTAGTATGCACTAGGAAGACACTGAGGCAAACAATAGACAACCTAATGTAGACAATATAAACTTCATTTTCTTTAAATCTGTGATGTGCTTTCCTAAAATATGTGAAAATGTTTTACTAAAATATGTGATATCGGTAAGTTTTAACACTAAAACTATTTAATAAAAATTTTCTGAAGACACTAAGATCTTTAGACGATTAGACCTTAACATATTAGAACTGAATATAAACACCCCCCCCCCCCCCATGTTCTTCCTGCGGTTGCATAATGGCTAAATGCTTGGCTGTCAGCTGGGCGGGCATGTGTTCGAATCCACATCAAATGCATTTGAATGCCCAGGTCAGGCCAGGTTAAAATGGGTACCAGGAAATGTCTTGGGAAGTGCAGGCGGCTGCCAGGATATTGGCCACACCTTCCCCTGGAGTGCTGACTCGTCTAAAACATATGAGCCTAGCATGATATGTCTGGTGCACCTCAAGCATGTAAAATAAACTTTACATTTCTTCATGTTAAAGTTGTGCTTACAATAGTTAGGAGATGTTCATATTTACAAAACTAAACAACTGTTATACATGTTATAATGAACTGTTTATCAATGTTAGTATACTGAATAATGAACACTTGACCAAATACATGTTTGTTTCAAGAGTTGACATGGTGAACACATTAATGAATTATTGTTAATATAATAAACAAACTCATGTATCAGTAAACATGAATTACAGGGCATATACATGTTTGTTTGTGTACACATGGCACATGGTTAGCACCAATCTGCTATGTGGTGAGGGTAAATTAATGGTATTCTCTAATTAATGGTGTTCTCTAACATTGATGGCTTCAAGAGATGTGCAGAGTGACAACAGGGCCTAATGTAACACCAGTGAGTGAGAAATGAGAAACTTGTTTGGTGGAAAAAGGACATAAGATGGAATGCTAACTTTATAAGAGAAACTGTTTGGTGGCAAGAGAGAACTAAGATGGACTGCTAACTTTATAAGAGAAACTGTGTGGTGACAAGAGAGACCAAAGATGGAATGCTAACTCTATAAGAAAAACTGTTTGGTGGCAAGATAGAACTAAGATGGACTGCTAACTTTATAAGAGAAACTGTGTGGTGACAATAGAGACCTAAATTGGGATGCTAACTATATAAGAGAAACTGTGTGGTGACAACAGAGACCTAAATTGGGCTGCTAACTATATAAGAGAAACTGTTTGGTGGCAAGAGAGACCTAAGATAGACTGCTAACTATAACAGAAACGGTTTGGTGGCAAGAGAGACCTAAGATAGACTGCTAACTCTATAAGAGAAACTATTTGGTGGCAAGAGAGAACTAACATGGGCTGTTAATTCTATAAGAGAAACTGTTTGGTGGCAAGAGAGACCTAAAATGGGCTGCTAACTATATAAGAGAAACTGTGTGGTGACAACAGAGACCTAAAATGGGCTACTAACTATATAAGAGAAACTGTGTGGTGAAAACAGAGACCTAAAATGGGCTGCTAACTATATAAGAGAAACTGTGTGGTGGCAAGAGAGACCTAAGATAGACTGCTAACTATATAACAGAAACGGATTGGTGGCAACAGAGACATAAGATAGACTGCCTAACTATAAGAGAAACTGTTTGGTGGCAAGAGAGACTTAAGATGAACTCATAACTTCATCATAATAGAGATATACTTGGTTAAAGGAGAACAAAAGAAGAATAAAAAGAGGATGGAGCAGGAAGAGAAGAACAAAAAGGAGTAGGATCAGCAGCAGTAGATGTAGAGGAGAGGAGGAGGAGGAGAAAGAGAAACAAGAGGAGGAGAAGAAGAGCATTTCAAGGGAATTAAAAGCATTTCTTGTCTCTTGCCTGCTCAGAATGTTAATTTAGAATTTTAGTTATTTTTTCCACATAAGTACGAGTATAATTATGAGTATTAACCTCTGTTCTGGTCATTCATTTAACTTCTGTTAATCCTAGAAAGCTGTAATTTAACCCTATTCTGGTCATCTTTTTCTTATTATTATATTAACCTCTTCTTTGGTCACTCGTTTAACTTATTTTTATCCTAGAAAGCTGTTATGTAACTCCCTTCTATCTCTAACAGTTATTATTTTAACTCATTCTGACTAAGACGGTTATCACTTTATAGTAACGGCTGCCTGAAGCCAAAAAAAAAAAAAAAACTACATAGGGGATAATAATCATAATAGATAAACTGGTTAAAGAGGACCAACACTATAGACAACATCATCACCACAATAATAAAGTACTGATTGAATCAGATACAATTATTTCTTCGCATGCAAGACATACTGACAAAACAACTTCTAATTATTGTTTAAATGTTATTAGTCTTTACTCAACACTGACATGAACAAACATTTGAAGACAAATGACTGAAGCAAACAACAGCAACACAAACATAAAGATGAATCTGCCAAGTACAAACTAGAAATTCACTATCTATTTATATAATTTTGCTAGCTGGGGAAAACATGTTTAGTAAATGCATTCCAATGTTTATTATAAACAGATGTTTATTATAAATGAAGTAACTGTGATGAGCAATGAATTGTATGAATGTTTTACTTACACTTTAAAGACTTAAATAATATTTCATATATATAAGCATACTGTGAAGGAACTCCTATCAGCTCTCACAGTTTAAAGAGACAGTTTACTAACTGCAGTAACACTGAAAAATATCTAATGATCATCCCCAAAATAACACTATGTAGCTCAAACACCTCTACTAATGAAAACTAAAGGTGAATGAGAAGGACAAAGAAGATGCAACCAAAATTTCCCAGAGATATTTGTTAAAATACAGACTTGTAGAGACATTAAATAACTTCTCTGCGCTAAAGTAGTGGCTAGCATGCTTTGCTCAACTGCTTGGTGATCATGGGTTTGAATTTGCATAGAAGCAAACTTTTAAAATTGAACTGGGCATTCAGGTTGACCCAGGCTAAAACTGGTGCCAGAAAATGTGTTGGGAAATAAAGGAAGCTGAAGTGATATTGACCACATCACCTCTTCAGTGCCAGCATATATGCCCAATATGTCTCCAAATATGTTAAAAGGGTCCTTTACATTTTTGTGTAAATCTTACTACTGTAACTAGCATATAACACCATAGTTGTTCCCTGTATGTTTACTAAGAATATCCTAGAGCATGCACTCTAGATATAGAAGAAAGAAATGAATATCCAATAAGTGGCTGTGGACCACACCATACTGTCATCATTGAGAAAGAGGTCAGTGAGTTGCAAGAGTCAGTTACCCTTGTTTAAACACCTGAAAACTCTTGCGCTATGACTATGACCTTCAGTACCATACCTTCTTCCATCCCCTCTCCCTTTTGCCTAGTTGGATCTATCTGTTCTTTCTTTACATTATAAAGTGAACAGTGTTAATGAGGGTTCAGATATATAGTGCTGGAGGATGGGAGTTGGCAAGGTATTTCATAATGTGATTCCTTAAAAAATCTTGTCCCTAAGGGGATTTGAGCCCTAACCATAGCAGGTGAGTGCACTAGCCATTGTGCTACTGCAGCTGTCAATAATAATGATACCAAAATTATTCTTTCATTCGCTTCTAGTCAAGTGGACTGATATTTGTATGTTATAGCTTTCCCTATTACCAGTGGCTCTTGCTATCAGGCAAACCCACTCCAACCTTAGAGGTACTTGTAATTTACGTCCCAAAGTCAAGGATGAGAAGTCAAAATTTTATTCCAACTGAGAATGGTATAGGGTTTGAACCTGCTACCTCAGTATCAGCACACCAGAAGTTTAAAACTGGTTTAACTGGCTCCGTGGTGAAGGAGTTACGGACGCAGTTCGAAACATGGCTGCGTTGGTTTTTTTATGAAATGGTACGGGTGCCAGCCGTTCAGAAAGCAATGGCAAACTACTAAACGTAAACTTCCCCTGGAATCACGAGCAGCGAAAAAATGCTGGGGTTGACTGCTACATCCATAAAGGATATGCAACTAACTTTTAAAAAAAAAATTCAATGTTAACTTCAGTGATGTTACAGGAATTAAAAACAGAAAACTATCTATGTTGTTTAAAGTCTCTTCATTGTTTGAAACTTCCAATTCAAAGGATAGATATTTTGAAGTCTGAGTGAGATATTCTATAAAATGATGTGCTAAAATATTACTGACTAAATATGTTGATGCTGATTTCCTAATATTCTTCTCTGACAATAAACAAATAAATGTAATTACACAAAAGAGACATAACAGAAGTGCTTTCTTATGACATTTGAACACTTTAAACATAATTTCACAAAAAGCTTATCCTGGCCAAAGCTTCTGCGATGTAATTAGAAAATGTATTGCCAGTTATTATTTTAGACACGCTTTGTTTTCATTTCTGTAGAAACATACAAATACTAATATGAAAATAATACCAGAAACGTACCTTAAACTGTTTATTTATAGTTTAAAATTTTATTGTTCTCATCATTTATGCAATGTAAAATGTATCTTCTCTTCTAAAAAAAATCAGATTTGTAGTACAAATCAAGTCAGTAAAAGTAAAGGAACATTTTCACACACTGAGGCTTATTGGGTATATGGTGCTAGCCCCACATTTTGTAAACCAGCTGACAACTGATGAGTGACGTGGTAAAGATCACACAAGTGGCCTCTACTTCCTAGGAAACTCCCTGAGATCAATTATGGACTGGGTTAAACTGGGTGCCAGCTTACTAAACAAAACATCCTCATTTTGAATGGGATTCAAACACATGGCAAGCGATCTAGCAGACAAGCATGCTAGCCATAGCACCGCCACAATTCTCACTTGTCATCAAGCCTTCACAAATATCCTTACTTAAATGTACCGCACAATGAAATGATTCACTAATTATGATTTCATGCATGGGGTGTTTTGGGGTCTATGAGGGAATATATGTGTATATAAGATCACCTACTGTAAAACAATGATGTAATGCAATTAAGCTCTAGGCTGGTATACTTTCTGATTATTTTTTTAACTGCTGAAGACTGCTTCTGAATACTTACTCTGCTGCTGAGTAGGTTTGCCGGGCAACCCATACGTCTGTTTCCACATCTCCACCTCCTTCTGCAGTTGTATCTTTATCCTAAATATGCCAAACATTCACATAATTTTAGCACAATACTGGTATAAAGATCTATTTCTGATCTAGCCTAGACTGAAGAGGAAAACAAAACCTTGTGGTCTTGTAGAATAGAAGTCAGTCAAGTAAAGGACCTTTTCACACACCTCAAGTCACACAGGATATAAGGTGCTGGTCCCATATTTGTGTAGACCAATTGGCACTAGTTGGCCACCTTTATCTTCCAAGACATTTCCTGGTACTTATTTAAGACTGGGTTGACTGGGTGGAAAGGTCAATTAAAAAAATATTTGAATCTGCCACAGTGTGGATTGAACCATGACCACCAGAGTGGATGACGCTGCCGCAGCTAGCATGGTCTTGTATGTATGGAGTAAATATACACATACCGCAGCTCCCATAGTCTTGTATGTGTGGAGTAAATATACACATACCGCAGCTCCCATAGTCTTGTATGTGTGGAGTAAATATACACATGCCGTCTTCACCTGCTGAACCAATGAGTCTCATGAGAATACAGAACCCTAGACATCAGCTGCAGTAGATAGTTGTTGACAGGACGACGTAATCAAGATAGTGGAGTAAACAACGTTTGCTGTGATCTGGAGATATAATTATGTGTTTTGTGTGTGTTTCTTAATTTCAGTGTGTTCAAATAAGGATGAACCTACGACAGGTCCAGCAAACCAGTAGGGAATTTATCTGTCCAAGTACTCTTCCTCGAGAATTATGGAAGAAATTGAAAGAGAAGCATGGCTCTATCCGCACTCACACCAGAAACACACCAAACACTAACAGCTAAGTTATGAAACAGAGAGGAGATGACAACATCAAAGACATTGTACAATCACACAGAATTGAATTACACTATCAAGTGCTGCCCATCAAGCGCTGGAGCGCCAACTATTCCTCCCCATGACACTTGACAGCAAAAGTGGAAGATGATGATGATTCTGACAGTAATTCAAAATATTGTTTACATTAATCCCAATGATGGCAATTATGAGATTTGCTGTTAGACAGTCAGTGATCATATTCCTCTTGTTACAGGTGTTCATACTCTGTAGATAGACACCACCAACAACTGCCTGTCAGCTTCATCTGACTGTAATCATCATCAAAATGTACCAATAAAAAGCCAGTAACAACACAGATAAACTCAGCAGAAAAGAGAACTCAGATCTCATTCTGAAGTGTTGAACAGGATTCACAAGAAATTCTTGGATAGCAAAAAAAACCATTCCTGATTTTTTTTTTACATGATCCTAGTCAAACAGAATACATTTTAAGAACATCTGGTTTGGATACTGAAGTCTTTCAATGATCAATAATTATATTAACAGAAACATTATGTCAACAACAAATCACTCCACCAACAGCCACATGATACCGTGTGTTTCCTTGTGAAGTTACAAATTAACAGTTGAAGCCACATTAGCTCAAATACTCACTTTCTCCTGCTCATCATCTCTGGATGTGTTCTTATCCATGAGTGTAAAGTGACAAGTTGACATGTGAAGCAACATTAGCTAAAACACTCACCTTCTCCTGCTCATCATCTCTGGATGTATTCTTATCTATGAGTGTAAAGTGACGAGTTAATATTTGAAGCCACATTAGCTAAAGCATTCACCTTCTCTGGCTCATCATCTCTGGATGTGTTCTTATCAATGAGGTGGAAAAATTTGAAACAAAAGTCCTGTTCAGCAATGCACACTCTCTCTAGCTCCGTAAGGACCTTCTCTAGAACCTGCAATAAAGCGGCCAGTTCATTAGTTCAGTTCTTTGTGACATGCAATAACAATAGTCAAATAAAAGCAGCAAAGTTGTGGTAGGATAGATATGTATTACTACTCTAATCAACATCTCTATACTTATAGGTGTTATAGTCTCCCTCGACAGATATTAAAGAAGACAGGTTAATTCACCTATAGCACAGTAAGTAAAGTTACGGACACATTTCCATGCCTTGAATCATACTGGCTATATGGTGTTTGTCCTACTTTTATTGGCCAATCAGCTCTTGATGGATGATGTGGTGAATATCACACCAGTTGCCTTTATATCACGCCAGTTGCCTTTATATCATGTCAGTTGCCTTTATATCACACCAGCTGCCTTTATATCTGTTGCCCTGCTACTGAGTTGAGTTCGTGGCACGACAGTGTCAGTAGTGAATTTCGTTTGCAATGTTTTTACATCTGTCCGCGGTTGTTGTTGCGTAAACTGCATGTTCGGAACGATGGCAGTCGGCCTGTTGCTTCGAATTGACTGGATTGCCTTTTTGGTTCACGAGTGCATTTTTCTCGGAGATTCCTGGGGATCGTCGCTGGAGCTACGGTGTTCGTGCTTTGTGCGATGCTTTCAGTGGGCCCCCCTGCCAAAAGGGACCGAGCCATATGGGATAAATCCCGGGGCAATGAAGTCGATCCTCTTGACTTTTATTGCAGTAATGTGTGGCTGCTGGTTTTCTAGTGACTGCCGCTTCCATCGACGATGGACTGTATTTTCCATGGAGGACTTTTGTGTTGGCATTCTGACAGCAGCATTATGCACAGTGTACATATGCGGGCTGTTGGCTTGTCGAGACTCATTTATATTCTACTTTTCACATTGGGCAGTGAGGAGCATTTCGTGTGATATTCACAGGCACAGGAACGGAGCATAATGGGGACAACCAGTTGCCATGAAGTTGGAACCGCAACTAACTAACTTCCCCCCAAAATTTACACATTTTGCCAGTGAAGTGGCTAATACAGCCTACGTTTAACAATTTTCAACTGCTGGGGTGTTTTTAACACATGAAATGTGCACACAGGACTTTCTATTTGTGTTCTTAACTTAGAACATCTGAGTGTATATGTATTTGTAGGTGTACATGTATGGGTGGGTGAGTGTAGGCGTGTTGTGTGCATGCATCATCAGTGGGTATTAAATGAATGTTTGAATTGGCAATGCTCCCATCACTTATACAGGTATATTTATTAAAAAGAGACTGTGACTTACCTGATCAAAGACACTTCTGATAGCAATGTCAAGTTCAGAACCGTACTTAACAGCAGAAGAGTCAACACTCTGAATAGAACCAGAGCGCCCTCTATGGTCCAGTTTTGCAAGACTTGTCGATGATCCTGTCAGACGTGACAATGTGGCAGTCCCTAAGGAACAATAATAACAAGATGAAAGCTGGTTCTTATGAGACACAAATTGCAATGTTCGGTTTCAGTTGATCTTAAATTAATATGCTCCATTCCTAAACAGGTCAAAATCTGAAATCTAAAGGCTACGATCTCTTCTTGATGAGTCTAAGAACTGATATTTGTATCCATATAAAGTAACATATGGAAGTCAGCATGGACAAATGGATAAGAGCATTTGATCTTAAACATCCAGTGCGCTGATGCCGAGGTACATGAATGAGTACGTAATTAAAGTACCTCTGAAGTTGGAGTGGGTTCGACTGATGGTGAGGGACACTGGTAATAGGGAAAAATCAGTCCAGTGCACTAGAAATAGTTGTACATATAGGGACTATGCTTGAGCTCAAAGCAAGTGGACAAAAATAAAAATAATAATGCAAAAAAAAGGGACTTTTTGCATGGGCATATGGTGCTAGACCCATATTTATATAGAGAAGTCAGCACTGGGTGGGTGGGTGTGGTCAGTATCACGCAGGGCACCTTTACTTCCCAGACATTCCCTGGTACCTATTTTAGGCTGAGTCAACCTGGGGGCTCAGTTCAATTTTTTTAAAATTTGCTCAAAGCAAATTCAAACCAATTACCACTGGTCCAGCAGGTGAGCGTCTGGCCACTACGCCAGCTTGGTCCCCTTAATGTCAAGCTGAAGACCACAAATTTCTCTTGATAAGTATAAGAACTGTTGCTGGGATCTCAGTACTGCTGTGTAACCTCAAATCTCAAGACTACAAATGCAGCTTAAGTCTAAGCAATGATGTACATATCTTATATATATATATATTGAAGTGCTACATAGAACCTGTACTTTTGTATGGATGTAAAATGTAGATGATGAGCAGACAAGCTAAAAAAAAACATGTAATGGCTGTGGAAATGTTGTTCCTGAGGAAAATGCAAAATTTCAGACTGAAAAACCAATGAACAAGTCCTACAAAAGGCAAATTAAAGCCATAAACTGATTAGAGAAATTAGACGTAGACAGCCAAAAATTTTTTGTCACGTTATGAGAAGAAATAAACTAGAGAACTTGGTGACAACTGGCAAGATTGAGAGGAAAAGAAGATGGGGAAGGCAGAGAAGTAACTATCTGGATGGTTTGACCACATGGCATGGTGGAGACAAGAACACTGTGCTGATCCACGACTCTGGTGATCGTGTAAGATGGCAAAACACGACTGCCTATGCTTACCGGCATGGCACAAAATGAATGAATGAAGTATCGCACTGCCGCTGTATTGTCTGTCAACTCTTGGTTGTCTAATGTGACTTTTATGAAGGTTCTGGGACAGGGTGAGTTGGGAAATAACTGTGGTAGGTTTTCTCTAGTATGTGAAAGTGTGGGGTATTTGATGTGAAGGTGTTTGGTTGTTTCATAAGGGTGACAATAATTCAAATCCAGAGTTCTATGTTGATGAAGTGTGCTTGATTACCCAGTTACTGGTCTGGGTATCCCTACAGGCATTGGGGCTTAAGTCCATTGTTAATAAAATGTCTAAAAGTAATAGAGGAAATATCACCAACCTAGACCTCACTCTAGCCAGTCCGTATGTGTGCATTTATTTTCAATCATGACCTGGTTTTTTGTTCTAAATAATATGTTATTTTAACTCACTCACTGACACCTTGCCATCTTGACCGATGATATTTGCTATATTGTGCTACCAAAAAAAAAAATATAATAACCAAGACCTATGGCTGTAACGCAGGGATGGAGTTATACCTTTCCATAGCACAAAGCCTGAGCTGAATTGTAGAGACCATGTATTGCCCATGCAGCATGATCCCTCTTTTGGTCGGCCTAGTTTACTCCAGAGGCAAGGTAACACCAATACAACTGGAACAAGACAAGCTGCAGAAGCTGCCGGATTAGCAAAGCAAAGCTTAGGACCTGGTCGACCAAGGCTTAGGGAATGGTCTGCCTGGCCATAACATCTAGTCTTCAGGTTGCAATTCCTCACACTAGGATAAGACTTGTGCTCCTCCGCCCAAAGTGGGTTTGGTGAGTGCTGCCCAATATTCGGCGCTAACAGAAAGCAGGCAGTACCATCTACTATTATTCTAACTAGTCATACTATTATCCTACTAAACAATGTGATTGAACATTATTTACCTACTTAATCTAATGAGCTATTAACACAATCATTTTATAACATTACTAGCTAAAAATCAGATGTCAAAAAGCAAGTGCACTTACATATCAACTATCACCCTTACTGAAACATCCAAATATACCCATGTCCGCAAAACGGCAGATAATACACAGCATATTCACACCAACCCTATGCTACCAATCTCAAACTTAGACATGAACCAAATCACATTTTCGCAAAATCTACACCTGTTAGATGAAATGCCTGAGAAGAGTTGCCAACTCAACAATCCAAAACTGAGTAAGAAATGTTGTTATCAGACAGACAGTGGGATCAACACCTTGTGCTACATTTATTGAAAAATAGAAGATCAAGTGGTTTGGCCATCTCGTTAGAATGCAACACCATCACCTACCATCACTGGCCCTTCATCAAAGATCATCTGTGATGAGAGCAAGAGGACGCCTAGGAAGAAAATGGATTCATGACTTCAAAGACATTGTACAATCACATGGAATGACACTATCCAGTGCCACCCATTGGACACTGGAGCGCCAATTATTTCTCCCAACGACGCTTGATGGCAAAAGTGGAAGTTGATGACGATGATGACTAACTAAAAAGTCACACTGTTATTCACATTTTAAACACAAAGCTGTTTAGTGCAAGACTTTAGCATTTAGATCACTACAACGCCCTTACAAATACTGCAAATATCAAGTAAGTAAAAATGACGGCATACCTAGCTTTCCTTTGCTATCTTTGGTTGTAACTAACTTCTGCTTGGCACTCTCAATGAAGTCAGAGACCTCTCTAGAGTACAGTCTACACAAACTAGACATGTACACCTGCAAACAATTTAAATGTAGAAATAGTTCATCAATCAAACAAAAATCAAATTGCTTTGGTTTTTAAAGGATCACTTTCATCACAAATAGACATCTCCACAAGTGCTCATTCTCCTCCCACAGATCACACGCAGAAAATCAGGCAGTTTACAAACTCTATGGCCCCATGGAGGGTCCACATTTGTGTAACACAAAACCATACTTCCTATCAAATGTTTGTGGTAGCTTGTCTAATTTTGCCTGGTCAGCAGCCTTGCTCACTGTCCTTCGAGTTTTTCACCCTGTCCAAGAAGGCTAGGCATGTAATCCACTACCTCAAGATCCTTTTTTGAATTGTGAAAATCCACACCTTGAGACAAACCTGGTCTGCTTGAGCCCGAAGCAGATGCTTAACCTATGATCTAATCCATCCCAGACAAAATATTATGAAAGACATGAGAAGATTTAACTGATAATCTGTGAATACATATACCGTCTTCAATGTGGTGCCTGTAATCATGTGTGCCCACAATCTTCTGTTTCATGTACTGCCAATTTCTCATACCGATATTCCTCCATACTAATATGTCAAACTGTCCAGAATCTTATCTCTGTCTCCCCTGAATCTCATCCCCTCCAACTTTTCCGTTGTCATGATGCACAAGAGCTTTCTCCTTCTTATGACGTGCCCAAAGAATTATACATTATATATTTATCTAGGGCTATAGAATATTATTGAAGCATTGTGACATAGTTATTTGGGACCCTCCACGTAGCTTGTTACACAAACCCAATGTAAATTGTTAGCTCAGATGCACTCAATAGTCACCAATGAATGGCACAAAAACACTTACAGCTGAAAGTTTGGAAAACACTGGCTCGTCTGTGTTCTTCAGCCACAGCATCAAATCAGCATAGACAACTAGTTCCTTGTGTATGGAGCTATGCTGAGGCATCTTGATTTCCCCAGTGTAACGGCTCAATGTTTCACCCATCTCATTACCCTAGAGCAGAGAAATCACATGATTAACAATCTCCCCAGTATAACGGCTCAATGTTTCACCCATCTCATTACCCTAGAGCAGAGAAATCACATGCTTAACAATCTCCCCAGTATAACGGCTCAATGTTTCACCCATCTCATTACCCTAGAGCAGAGAAATCACATGATTAATAATCTCCCCAGTATAGCAGCTCAACATTTTGCCCTAAAATGGAGAAATCACACGATTAACAACAATCTCCCCAGTATAGCAGCTCAATGTTTCCCCATCTCATTGGCCTAGAGTAGAGAAATCACATGATTAACAATCTCCCTAGTATAGCAGCTCAACCTTTTTGTCATATAGCAGAGAAATCAATTGACTAACAAAAGTCTCCTAATTATAACGGTGCAAAGGTTTCTCTAATCTTAATATCTTACAGCATGGAGATACAATATTCTCAATAATTACTCAATATAATGATTCAAAGCTTCCCCAGTCTTATTAACCTTGAACAACAATTACTCCAGAACAGACTGAAAGTTTCACCAACAACTGTCAAAACTGTCATCTACTGTCTATTGTACCTAGCAGTGAAGGGCTCTTGCTCAGGATCTTTGAACTTGAGGAATTAAGGCCGCCTGGCTAGTGCAGTCACCGTGAACTGTGCAGGTTAGGATTTTCTTTTTTGCCCCCGACAGAAAAAAAATCCACACCTTACTGAGGATTCAAACCCGGGTCTCCCGAAGCAGAACTGGCATTCTTAGCCACTTGGCCAGCCACTCCCCAACAACATTATCTTAAATTAGGGAATCCCAGGTTAACATTATTGTTAGTACTAATTGAGAATGTCATGATGAACGCTGTATAACAAGTTCAGGTACACACAAACTCAAATTATTACCACAACATATGGACAAGAAGCTATGTGGCGTTGTGGTCAGTGCATCTGTTTACCAAAACAGCATACAATAAAAAAAACCATGAGACATACTGGTTATTTAGCGCTAGACATACATTTTAGACCAATCAGAACTCGACTGGTGATGTGCTCAATATCCCTCTGGCTGCCTTTACTTCTCGGGAAACAAGAATATTTCATTGTAAAAAAATATGCAACTTAAGGAGATTTACACACAAGACCACTGGGCCAGCAAGCAAACATACTACACCAAAACAGAGGTTTGGTGTTGAATCCTTGGTAGGAGCAGGATTGTATTTGAGGAAGGAAAATGGCCACTCCATCTCATATCCTGGCTTAGAATATTTGAAGGCTGAACACTTCATGCCCCATCAGCAGTATCTGCCATGGTACTACCTTTACCTTCCAACTCACTCTACAAGTTGATTCCAGTACTGCAAACATGGGAACCATCAAATACTGCAACCTTAGGGGGGGGGGGGGGAATTGAACCCGCGACCACTATGTGTTGGTAAGTCAGAACACTAGCCAGAATGCTACGATTCCATTTTCTAATATAATCTTGTCTAATGTGGTAAAGAACTGTAGACAAGTAGTTTATGTCAATAGTATTCTAATGTACTGCTTCTGCTGCCTGTCATCTCCCACAGAGCATTAGTCACAACCAACTAGTATGAAGTTCTTTGTAGACTTGTTCGTGATTGGCTGGATTTTGTAGCTAGTTTTCTTTGGAATGAGGTAGCCAGTCTCTAGAATGAGGCAGCCAGTCTCTAGAATGAGGCAGCCAGTCTCTAGAATGAGGCAGCCAGTCTCATGTGACCTCTCCTTAGTCACTCTTATGACGGTGATACTATTCCTTGCTCCCCTTACAGGCCCCAGTATCACAAGGTCAATTCTAATGTATTACCGCATTGTGACAATGTATAGACAGCTACTGGTACCTGCCGCTTCATACAATCTAGCAGGAAGTTTTTTGTGAAAGAAGAATCATAATGCCCCAATAAACATCTTGGGGTTTAAATTCCTTTCTTTAACTGGACAAAGATTCTGTTTAGAATAAGTCACCAACATTACATTCAGTTTGTTACTAATCCAAATAAAAAGCTATATTTTAAAAAAGTAATCCATGCAAAAATGTAGTTACATGTAAGCACAAATCAGCTACAGGTAATTACACAGTAGATACTGCTATCTGTCTTCCTTTAGGTATTCCCATATGGAGAAAACCTTTCGATCCATATTGCCGTTAAATGTAAATAGGAGTTAGGAGCATTCGATCTTGAACACAATGCGTTATCAGGACAGAATATTGTGTTTGTGGAGTATACATAGTCTTTTTGTCTGATTTTCTATCTTCCTATAGCTCAACAGAATTTACATATAGTAAATACACAGTTTATACATAAGAATTCTGTACTCATCTTGCTTACGACATGCTGTTTAATAAGTGTGTTCTGCATCGACACATGCAAATGTCCTGAAGACTAAAACTGTGGCTCTGTGCCACAAATTTAATAACCACTTCCACGCTCTTTCCTTCAAGTGCCCATGATATTCCCCTTTCTAGTCTTCACATCTGTAAACAGCTAGTTTTAAAACAACCTAGGGTTATCCAGATTTCTGGGATCAGAATTTTGAAACTCTGTGTGTATCCAATGTTTGTCCACTGTTTACAAAACTATTGTCCGATGTTTCTGAGAGCCATGATCTACTGTTGTGAGGTTAGTAAAAACATGTGAACACTATCGAATTTTGGATTCCATGCATCATTTAATGACACTTCTTGTGCCGTGAAGAGAAATAGAAAAACATGACGGGCTCAAACTTCTGGTGCTTCATAAATGCATTGATAGCAATCTGCAGTGTATTATCTTCATTCATAGATCAAATCACCCTATTTACATGCTGTTGAGAGACCAGAGTGGCCCAGAGGTATAGCAACCATTTCACAAAATGCTGAGTTCTAATCTGACTTAGGACAATACAAGGTCACACATACTAACTACCAACAAGTTGTTAAGACAAGGTCATATAGACTACCAACAAATTGTTAAGACAAGGTCACACAGACCACCAACAAGTTGTTAAGACAAGGTCATCCAGACTATCAACAAATTATTAAGATTAAAACAAAGTCACACAGACTACCAACAAGATGTTAAGACAAGGTCACACAGACTACCAACAAGTTAAGACAAGGTCATACAGACTACCAACAAGTTAAGACAAGGTTATACAGACTACCAACAAGTTAAGACAAGGTCATACACACTTTCAGCAAGTTAAGACAAGGTCACACAGACTACCAGCAAGTTAAGACAAGATCATACAGACTACCAACAAGTTAAGACAAGGTCACACAGACTACCAACAAGTTAAGACAAGGTCACACAGACTACCAACAAATTAAGACAATGTCACACAGACTACCAACAAGTCGTTAGGACTAGGTCACACAGACTACTAACAAGTTAAGATAAGGTCTCAAAGACTACCTGCAAGTTAAGACAAGGTCATACAGACTACCAACAAGTTGATAAGACAAGGCCATAAGACTACCAACAAGTCATTAAGACTAGGTCACACAGACTACCAAAAAGTTATGACAAGGTCTCAAAGACTACCAACAAGTTAAGACAAGGTCACACAGACTACCAACAAGTTAAGACAAGGTCATATAGACTACCAACAAGTTAAGACAAGGTCACACACACTACCAACAAGTCATTAAGACAAGGTCACACAGACTACCAACAAGTTAAGACAAGGTCACACAGACTACCAACAAGTTAATACAAGGTCATACAGACTACCCAACAAGTTAAGACAAGGTCACACAGACTACCAACAAGTTAAGACAAGGTCACACAGACTACCAACAAGTTAAGACAAGGTCACACAGACTACCAACAAGTTAAGACAAGGTCATACAGACTACCAACAAGTTAAAACAAGGTTACACAGACTACCAGCAAGTTAAGACAAGGTCATACAGACTATCAACAAGTTAAGACAAGGTCACACAGACTACCAACAAGTCGTTAAGACAAGGTCACACAGACTTCCAACAAGTCGTTAGGACTAGGTCACACAGACTACTAACAAGTTAAGAAAGGTCTCAAAGACTACCAGCAAGTTAAGACAAGGTCATACAGACTACCAACAAGTTAAGACAAGGTCACACAGACTACCAACAAGGTAAGACAAGGTCACAGACTACCAAAACGTCATTAAGACAAGGTCACACAGACTACCAGCAAGTTAAGACAAGGTCACACAGACTACCAACAAGTTAAGACAAGGTCACACAGACTACCAACAAGTCATTAAGAAAAGGTCACACAGACTACCAACAAGTTAAGACAAGGTCACACAGACTACCAACAAGTTAAGACAAGGTCACACAGACTACCAACAAGTTAATACAAGGTCATACAGACTACCCAACAAGTTAAGACAAGGTCACATAGACTACCAACAAGTTAAGACAAGGTCACACAGACTACAAACAAGTTAAGACAAGGTCACACAGACTACCAACAAGTTAAGACAAGGTCACACAGACTACCAACAAGTTAAGACAAGGTCACACAGACTATACACAAGTTAAGACAAGGTCACACAGACTACCAACAAGTTAAGACAAGGTCACACAGACTACCAACAAGTTAAGACAAGGTCACACAGACTACCAACAAGTTAAGACAAGGTCACACAGACTACCAACAAGTTAAGACAAGGTCACACAGACTACCAACAAGTCATTAAGACACACCCCCCTAAAGAATATTTATTTTTATATTCTGTTATAAACAGACTGGGATCCCAACCAGTGCTACAGGATTATGTGCTGAGCTGACAACCTTTTAGTGTGATATATAACTGGAATATGTAGCTCTGATGGAGTTTCATACTTCACTGAAAACAGAAAGAAGATCTATAAATCTACATGACATTAGGGAACCTGAAGATGTGGTGTTTAACCCACATTTTCATCGAACAAACTTCATACTAGGGATGATATAGTAATTATAACACTGGGCCACTTTTACTTGCCAAGACAAATCTCTGCTACCCACTTTATACGCCTGAGTTGACCCCAGAATAATACAGGTGAGAAAAAAATCTCAACTCTTCTGAGGCTTCAACCCTGGACTTCCAATTTGGCAGTTCAATGTACTAACTGCTGTCTCACAATGGCTCTATTGTCCTCAACAATAAATGTCAAAACACAACATTCAAATATTTTCCTCAAAAACTGCAAAAAGAAAAATATACTTTTCAGTGAAACAATGTTTTTGCTGAGCACCTTTCACAATTTCAGCAGTTCTTTGCTGCAAATATAATCATCATCATCGTGTGAATTATTCTGCAATGTTTCATGAGGCTTGTGGTCCAGTACATAGGATTTCAAGAAGCATTTTTGTCATCTTTGCCTTTCTTAGCCTTTGACATTTTCCAGTCTACTTTCAGACAGCAGGTTTGGGTTCTTTGTAACCGGTGCCAACCTGGGGGATATGTCAGACTTCAAGGGCCCTGCCAGTAGCTCTGCTATTTCTGTCCTGTTCTTGGGATCATAGGAACATGTAAACACCTCTATGGTAGGAAGAGGGCAAGTAAAATGTATTTCTATAGTACATAATCTCACTCTATATCCCTGGCCGGTCTCCATGGTAAAGGAGCTATGAGCGCAGTTTGTGAACCCAGATACTGCGTCTGAAACACAACTGCGGACGATCTGGCAGCATATCACCTTGTGTTGGTTTTATATGAAATGGTATGGGTGTCAGTCGTTCAGAAAGTAATAGAAAACCACTGAACGTAAACTTGCCAAGAGATCACAAACAGCCAAAAAATGCTGGATTTGACTGCGATGTCCAGTAAAGGATATGTAACTAACTATATCCCTGATTCTATTGTTTCAGTCCACAGTTGTCCAGGTGTGCACTTAAATAGAAAACGCTCTCTCTCTCTCTCTTTCCACACTTCAATCTCACACCTATCCTTTGTTTCACTGATCCACACATGTGTATACATATGATACAAAAGACAGTGACTGATACAACAAGTTTAAACTTATATAAGAAATCTAAAATGCCTGGAACCTGGAGACCAATATGAGATTAGACAAAAACAGTTCACAGTGTACTAGTAGGATATTCAGCCAACCCATCCTTCAATATTTGTTCGAACTGACTGAACACTCGTGTGACTTGTATTGAGTGCATACAGGTAAAGAAACAAACATACAAGTAGGATCATAAATGTTTT
This sequence comes from Cepaea hortensis, assembly GCA_963921405.1. Lineage (NCBI taxonomy): Eukaryota > Metazoa > Mollusca > Gastropoda > Stylommatophora > Helicidae > Cepaea > Cepaea hortensis. Next base: position 104,728,250 of record OY992879.1, read on the forward strand.
ATTCAGCTTGCAATATTTGTTTTAAATTGTTAAGATTGATAATTATTTCAGGCTGCACAAACCTTTAAAGGTGTCTATTTTTATGTTTTTTGGGTAACTCTGATCACTTTACAATTAATCTGTACGTCTTGACAGATGATAGTTTGTTACATTGTGCTTAAAATAAAGGCATAATAACCACAACCTGAGGCAGTAGCGAATGACCTCTCATAGCACAACGGCTGGGCTAAATTGAAGAGACCATGTGTTGCCCATGCAGCATGATTCCTCTCTCGGCCTGCCTAGTTCACTCCAGAGGAAAAGTAACACCAGTAATTTGGAACAAGACAAGCTGCAGAAGCTTTCGGATCAGCAAAACAATGCTCTATCCTGCCTGTCAGAGCTTCAATCCTAGACCAATTGCCAACTAAGGCTAAGGTGCCAACTAAGGCTAAGGTGGGATGTCGGGTTTGGTAAGTGCTGTGTATTAATCATCATCATCATCATCATCATCTTCCACTTCTGCCGTCAAGCGTCGTGGGGAGGAATAATTTGCGTTCCAGCGCCCGGTGGGCACACTAAACACATTTTCTAATATATAACAGAATTTATGAAACACATGATTTCATAACTGTTAAGCGTAACAATGAATAACTGTGTAACAAAAGAAAACAAAAAAGTGTGTGACAGTAACAAAAGGAAACAAAAAGTGTGTGACAGTAACAAAAGAACATAAATTAAAAACTGTAAATAAGTGTACAATAAAATAACAAAAGCATTCTGTATTACTTACAAAAATGTGCTGACACTTCTAATTGAAAGTAAACATTACGCTCAAACAAATGAACTTTTCTAAAATGTTCATAAAAATCTAACAGACTTAATATAAAACATATTTTTTACATGAGAGATTTCATAATATGTAAGAGTTCCTAGTGTATCTCACAATACTGCAATAAACTAGTGCCATTAAAAATGTCACTGCGACATACTGTTCAGCAGCATTACTAGTTCAGGAACTTATTTCTCATCTATCATCCGTACATGTACTGATATTGTTATCATAACTTGTTTACTGACTCTATTCAGCAGCATTACTAGTTCAGGAACTTATTTCTCATTATCATCCACACATGCACTATTGTTATCATTATTTGCTTAAAAAAACTCTGTAACTATATGTATTAATAAATACATGAGGGAATGTGACAATATGAATTAAATGAGGGAATGCAACTATATGCATTAAATAAATGAGGGAATGTGATATCCACTAAATAAATGAGGTAATGTGACTAGAATGTAATTTATTGTATTATGATTCAATAGCTGGTCTCTCTGGTCTAGGGGTTACACGACTTTCTCCGTAATCCCGTATACTCTCGTAAGTAACGTGATGTGAACGAGAATTGGTAGCGGTTCTCTCTGCGTCGGTAACTTATGTTATGACTGGTATGTGAGCCGGTCGCTCAGAAAGCAATGGCAAACTACTGAGCGTAATCTTTACAAGAAATCAACAATCAGCTGAAAAATGCTGATGTTGACAGCGATGTCCTGCAAAAAGGATATGCGGAAAAAAAATGATTCAATAAGCCAGGGTTGTTTCCCTTACATCATCATCATCAAGTGGCCTGTGCTGTGCAGACCCTGCTGCAGAGAGAGAAAGAGAGAGAGAGAGAGAGAGAGAGAGAGAGAGATCCAAAGGTGGATATGTGTTTTTCAGCTGATTTATTAAATATCTAAGTTTCGCGCCCACATTATCATTATTGTTGATTATTATTGTAGCTGTGCTTATGGTCAGACATGGGAAGTTTCAAACCTGCCGCAACTCTACCCTCTCCAGAAGGCCATCTTTCCATCTACCAGAAACTGCATGGTTCCAGTTGCCCAGTCTGAACCAATTGGAGGTGGGATAAGTTTGGGCAACTGTTACAAAAACAGCAGGTCATTCATTTACATCTTTGACGCCTAGAGAGGCACTAGCTAACCCTAACACATTCTGCTGCAATGTCAGACACCATCAGACCCTGCAGATGACTGTAAAAGCACACACACTTCAATGGTGTGGTCATACATCAAGATTTTAGGTCAGCATGGCCGAACGTATAAGAACGCATGTTCTTAAACATCCAGTGTGCTGATGCCGAGGTAAGGGGTGTAACCCCTACACCGGACATTGGACTAAAATATTGACCAATCGTCCTTGACCTGGGGACGTAAATTACAAGTACCTCTGAAGTCGGAGTGGATTTGCCTGATGGTGACACTGTTAATAGAGAAAAGCTAATCCACATGCAAAATTCAGCCCAGCACTACTAGAAGTAGTATGTATGGACTACACTTGAGTTCAAATGAAACAAAACAATAAATAAAACAAGACTACAAAGCAAATCAACACTCCAGAGCAGAACAGAAAAATGGATAAATAAACTTTAATTATTTTTATTTATCTCTCAGGCGGGGTTCAATGTGCTTGAAATTTGGCAAAACTTGTGCATATTGGGTATATGGTGCTAGCCTTATATATTTATAGACCAATGAACACTCGACGGGTGATGTGGTCAGCATCACACTGACCACTTGTACTTCCCAGGACATTTTCTGGTGCCCATTTTAGGTTTGGTTGACCTAGGAGCCTAGGTCAAATGTTTAAAAAATCTCCTCGCTGGAGATGTGAACATATGACCAGTGGAGTAAGCAGGCAGGCGGTAATTTCACTGTAGTTGACACATATATCCCATGAACACCCAAAATAGCATGAATTCACAGGGGTATAGGAAAATACTCTCTTGACAGCTAACACTGCATGTTATCACTGACATAGCACATCATCCATCATCAGCATATTCTATGGTTAGCCACCAAAGGAAGCACATTTGTTACCTGGTGAATGAACAGGTTGTTCAGGTGATGCACAAGTCTCTTGGAAAAGTTGGTAGACAACTTTTTGAATCTCTTCTGCTGCTCCTCCACACCTCCCATCCGTAGCAAAGCTGGAAAAGATTACAAACTAGTTATATCACATCTTTAGCAGCTTCTCTTCTTGGAACTTCTTCGTTTCTCTTCCAAGGGAATTGCGTCACACCTAGATGTGCACCAGAAAAGTTAGTGTGTCCAATTTTGGTGTGTACTTGTGTAAGATTTACTTCCTATAAACAGATTCCATTCAAGGGTTCCATCTAAACATGGGTGGGGTTTCTTGTCTAACAAGTTTGCCAAGGCAATGATCCTATGGGAATTTTAATGTGCACAATTTGCCCATAGGGGCCACTTGTTATTTTGCCCTTAACTGAGAAAGCTAAAAATCCAATCTCACTACCCGAGAGAGGGGAACGTGTGAGACGAATGGTTCTTAGAAGAATTCTTACTACCTGAGAGAGGGGAAAGCATGATATCATTAGATACGAGCGGTACTTGGAAGAATTCTCAGCCAGTATCTTCTAAGCCCGAGCAGACACTGTAACATCTCAGCCATCCTCACCCTCCCACACATACAACTAATAGCTAAATCGTGCCACGTTTGACTGACACTGAGCACATGAATACACCAGTAGTAAACTTACGGTCACCAGAAATGTGCTAGCACTGACTGCCAGATTGTTTAACATAAATAACCCAGAGACAGCTAGCGATAATTCCTCAGTGAAATCAGTCAAGAATTATGGTATCACTTTGAATCATGGTATCACTTTGGAGATCATCTTCTGCTTTCAACTCCCGGTGGAGTGTAGGCCCACAGTCACACATGCCAAGCTCTGTGTAAGCCAGTTCATAGTTTGTTTGTGAGACAATTTTATTTCTACAGTTTGAAGTAGTCAATCTCACACCAACCCTCTTTAGCCTTAGTCATCTTTTACAATTTGCACAGGAGGTTACAGTGTTACGATTCCTTGCTTCCCTCCTTGGAGCCCAGATAAAACACAGGCAACACTTTGGAGATAGCAAGTACAAAATAGATCACATGTGGTTAAAATAAAATACAATATAATCATACATGGATGTATATCCGCATTCATGCAGTGGTGTAGTGCTTGTGCTGCAGCCGTACATTCTTGAATTCCAGCTGGGGTTGTCAAGTCCCCGTCCATCAGTGCCTGGATGTGCTTCATGTCAAGATCCAGCTGATTCTGCGACACAGATGATTCATATTAAAACATGTAACTGCTCTGAATTCTTGGTGGGAAAATATATTCTGTACACAAAGAATCACTCTATAAAAGCGTAAGTTTCCTCTGGTCAATGGTTTATGTGTCTAGTGAGATGACAGTACAAACAACTTCCAGATGAAAGCCAGCCATAATATGTTTTTCAACTTTATACTGTCTGACACACCCCACAAAAATCAAATACAGATCTCAGACATGAGATGCTTGAGATAAGTTAAGATGGAGACAAGGAGAGACAAGGTCTGCAAGCAAACAAATCACAGAATCATTGTCATAATGTCACACATGTGTTTTGTATGACAGGCTGCCATAGGATGATATAGACATACATGAATCAAAACAACCAAGCAATAACTGTGGTAAATTTTACAGCAGTAGCAGGCGTGATCACAGGGAAAGAGACAATGTAACTGTATTCACAAACTGCAAGAAAGGAGCAATCATCACTCTTAAGCTCCAAGATTTGATTCACAATCTGTGCCAGACAGGAACAGTCATCATTCCCACAGTCCAAAATTTGATTCACAATCTGTTAAAACCATCTACATTATGATCTTCCTTTTCTCTGCTTCCATGGTGCACTTCCCTTTATAGTTTTCTAGACATTAATGTTTTAATGGCATGCCCAAATAGCATGTAAAGGGAGAGACAAAAACTGGGTTTTATCATCTGTTCATATTCTCTTAAGAACTGGGGAGTTTGAATGATGTCATCATGGCCCTAGCTTGATGAAGGGAAACTCCCAATTGCACCTTCTAGTGGCAGAGTATGGGCAAGCACAATAGTGCCATCAGCTCAGTTCAGGGTTCAAGTTAAGTTCATTGCACGCCCTTTACAAGACATTGCAATCAACCACAGCACTTTTTGGTGGTTTGAGATTTGCTAGGAAATATTTAGGTTCAGTAGTTTGCTTTCTGAACAGCTGTGGTATAATAAAACGTCCTTACCCTTTCCTATTTATGGACTCCCTTAAAAATAAACAAACCCTTACAATTACTGTTTAAGTAACTTACTTAATGTAGGAGAAAATAAAACAGCGATAGACTGACCGTGGCACAGCTAAATTTAGTTTGGCTTGTTTTCTCTCCCTTATCTGGCCAATCCTGGCGAGGGGGAAAACAAAGACTGAAGCGGCCATTTCTAGTCAAGAGAACTGACAAGAAAGTCGACCTTTCCCTTCGGGGAGAAGGTAGTTTGTTTTAAAACCATGATTCTCTTCAAGCTATTGGTATGTTATCTACATTATTAAGATATATTTATGTATTACATTGACCAGTATGTTTAATTAAGAATTAGTTACAATTCTCTTAAACCAGGCTGGATGATGTTTACTAAGGAAACACAGGTGGGCGCCACGCTGTAATTTTTCCTATGTCTTCAAATCCCTATGTTAATATCTTTTATAGGCATTATGAACTTATATCTAACTAAATAGTGTTTATAACCTATGAATAGTATGTGTACTGTAGTACATAGAGTATCAACTCTCATGTCAGAAACTCTTTTCAATTTAGGAAAGACTCCTGATTCATACTTCAGAGAAGAAAACTCGTTTCTGCCAATTTCATAGTCCTATGAAAAATAACTTCTAGGCAATGGAACTATATATCCCTATCAATGCTTAGAAATCTGCAAATAATTTATGTACTGTAGAGATTGGACTTTAAAGAAACATTTTCTCAATGTAGGAGCAGACTCTTGATTTCATACTGCACAAGTAGAGAACTGGTGTCTGCCACCTTCAAATATCCTATGTAGTGTAAATGCACTGGTAAGGATGTCTCTTAACTTGTTTTATCCATGCGGGGACATACAAATGATTACGCATATTCCTGACTCTTACTTAGTCAGGGGATAAAATATTTTGCCACATTATAATCTGTAACTTGGAAATATAGTGCTAAATTTTAGTACCATTCTTTTGTTAACAGATTAGTAACCACTCCATATGAGGGTGAACATATAATCATTTCATAAAATAGTGTTAGGGACAGGCCATGGTTGAATATAAATTCATGAACAATTAAACGCGTGATGTAAGTGCATGTTCGGATAGGATTCACTCCGCATCGCCTCACCGTAGTAGAAACAGAAGCGAAGATTGATGTGAATAAATTGCTTGCAATATTCAGAAGACTGGACCATGCGGCATAAGTTATTCTTATAAATACCCTCCGAATAATAGCAGTCATTGGCAAAACATATCACAGCGATTACTATCCTCATGTGCTGTACGCAGTGGGGGAAAACAATGGATGTTTTAGTTCATGAAGATAATTCAAAAACCTAGGCTCCCTGCATCATCATTATGATTATTATGTATGATTATCATGTACTTAATATCAGAGAAATGTACATGTATGTTTTTTTTGGTATGAGAATTTTCTCTGTTCTGATTGTTACTTTTTACTGTGGGAAGATACATTTTAATGTTGCACCTTGGGATTAGAGGATGTTGATGTAAGAATCCATGTGTTTGTCAGTACTTTAAGAAGCCAAGGTTGAATAGTCTTGACCTAATGATGATTATAGTGCCGAAAGGAAGACGCGGCATTAGAAACCACAGGGATTCTGTATAGGCTATTCTCTTCAAGTAATGAGAGAGACAATATCAACATGTTGGATGGACAGAATGACTTCACCCATCTAATAGTCCCAGTAACAACAGAACAAAATATAAGTGAGAAAATATCTTACTCACTATGAAGAGTCAGAATGGCTCAACTCAGCAATGAGGGACAGTGGAACATGGACACCCACTCCTTTCCCCTTCTCCCCTTGTTGTTTTGTATTTGTGTTTGTAATTGTGTTGTAAACCTTTTATCATAACACAGTAGGTTAATGCTAGTGTTGTATTCTTTGTCATCCCTTTTCTATAGAAGAGAAGCAGGTGGTGGTTGAATTTGGTGGGACTATATCACTAACACTGGATCCTGGGTAAACAGCCATAAAGTGAATGTCCAAAACCATAGTCTGGATCTAGCAATACCTCAATGTTTACTGCGGCACTCAATAGCTCCATAGCGAGCAACAGATAAATTAGAAGACAACTGACTGGGTGAGTGATTAAGTCCTATTTTAGTAGGAATATCCAGGATGGACTTCAAGATCTAATAATCTACAAAGATGAAGATCATCAGAGTACTGACAACAGTGTATCGTTTGCGTTACTTCTGAGAAGTATCACCAATGGCCTCATCATTCAACCAAGTCAGTGAAACTGGGACAATCCTTCTTCAAGTTACTAAAACTAACAACAGTGAGTAACCTTCAACTGTTGGTTGGATTACCAAGTTAATATCCACAATGGATAAGTCTTCGAAAGAACATCTCACAGCTGCAAAAGTCAAACATAAGGTTCCAGCCATGCAACACCAAGTTCTAGCTATGAACACCAACTCAAACAAATGGGAAGAGACACTGAAACAACATTATAGCCAATACAAACAAATGTACCAATTTCAGAACATCTGAACCATAACTACACCAGATTACCTCAAGGTCCAAAACCTGAACACCATCAAAAGAACCATATGAAAGCAGCTAGATGAGTAAATGCCTTTACGCCTGCAACCAAAGGAATCACCTGATGGCTTGCAAACCTGGATATGTGGTGGAATAATATTCTTCAGTTACATGCCTGCAGCAGAATCTTCAGATGAAACCAAATGAATGATTCACCACTGTATGTTCTACACAGAAATGGAATGAATGAGAACTCTATGCTGGTCCCATGTCAGCCTAACTGCCCATCATCAAGTGTGGGATGGCCTATCAACATGAACCGGGTGTGTGACAAAGCCTTTTGAACTAAATTGGGAAACGGTTAACATAAACCGAGCTGTTGGACAGTCGTCATCTTTTCATCGATAAGATGATATAGGGAAGAACCTTCTGCAGAGCTTAAGTTGCATCTCCTGAAAGTATGACAGACCTAGGCATCAATTTCAATTGGAACACAACCCAAATGGCAACCGAGTATTCTTAAATTCAGTCTCATGGAGAGAATATGTGCTTATGTATAATTCTATTCTTGGATTATGGATTAGAAACATTCGCCAGCCAACTTCGGTGGACATACTGTGAGTAGAAAATGACTGAGTATAATTCTGCACGGATAATTATGGACATTAACTGCTTTGCACTGGAGAAGAATGCCCATCCGCAACGCCTAAATGAACACTATAATTAATTAATTTAATTATTAGTATCAACTGTTTTCATGTGTGTGTTTTTTTCTTCTATGACATATAAAGAGTGTTAGTGTGTAATGAGGTATAACCAATGATGGTTAAGGTAAATAGTATTTTGACATCAACTCATTATTTTTAAATATGATAATTGTACATGGTATCAGAAACAAAAATATATATGTTGGGTTTCTGCACCTAGACCAATGTGATTTTATCTAGGTACAATGAGTCAAGTTAGCAGAACCAATTTGTGGTTGTTGTGTTGTTTGTAATAACCTGGGTTTTTTCTGGGGTCACTGGGTACTATGTTGTAATACTGCATATCATTCCCATGCCTGTCTGAAAATGCATAGTGTTTATTACACATCTATATATGTAATTGCAGATCTTGAGTTAATACCTGAACTGTTTGTCCAAAAGTGTTGTGTACATCAAGTAAATGTGGTGTCCAATAAGTGGTTGTTTATATATTGTGAGCAATCAATATCCTTCTAGCATCTATAGTTAATTTAAAGGGTGATGAAGTGGGAAGGGAAACCTACACACAGATGCCATTGTTTCAAGGATTGAACTCTTTTCTCCTGAGATTTGTGGTAAATATCCCTGATCACCCTGCATTCTGACCAGTGACCAGAGAATCAATAATACCCCCTAGACATTTTAACGAATTATTCTCAGGAATTAAAATCCACATCCCACATGTGTGGTCCCGCCCGGTACGGACTTCACCTAGTATTGGAGTAGTCCGTGAATTTAAAACTCATGGTAAACATCACAATTGGTGTATTATGGTGAGTATATGAATTCAGGGAAAACCTCTCGCAGGTAAACCAAGTCACTTCAGAATGTTATAGTGTTAGTAACAGACCTAATCACTCATTAGTATGAGCTGAGTCAAGTGTTATATGAACCCATAATGGCTCAGATAAATATAGGTTTTTTTTTGGTACAAAACTGTTCACAGGTAATATCTTGATTCACGCAGATGCATCAGGTAGTTGGTTGTTGGATATGAGATTGTTTTTTTAAAAACTCATATTTTATATCTTATTGATGGGAAACTAAGTCCAGTAATGAACCTCCAGTAGTCAGGTCTTTGGGATGGTAAACTCACATAAGATAGGTAATTCAGTGAATGTTTAGAATTCATAGTCATTCCCATTTGATGTTTGAGGTATGGTTCTGCTACTCTGATATTCTCTTTAAATGGTTCAAAAGTGGTGTACTCATGAACACACTACTATATTATGTATCCATAAGGTTTATGTTCCTACATATGAATCATGTGTTAATTAACTATTTTGTCATTGATTATCATTGTATTTTCATGCTTGATCTGCTTGTATAAGTCATGTAATATTGAAAAATTACCAAGGCAGCAGAGAGTGATAGACAATTTTATAGATAATTAGGACAGATAAGTTAGAAATCCAATAAATGTTTTTTAAGGGAAAAATTTAATCAACAAATGATGATTCAGTAGGAAAGGAAATACTACCTGAGAGATAAATTAAACCAGGGGAAAATAGCAGTAACTAAAGTAAATGAACTAATGGTAAGGCCAAAACCACCACTTGCAAAAATGTAGACATAGTTAATGGAAGGGAAGGAATATTGTAAGAATTTGCAGTATTTAGGGGCACCCTAATTTAATCCTTTTTTTTTTTTCTTATAACATAACATGTTCTACAACACCGGTAGTAAAGTAAAGTGAATAACTGATGGATACTTAGGAAGAAAAGCCATACCGACACTTATTCTACTCCACCGGTGATATGAGTAGTAGTATTAACTAACTCAGATGGCCCATATGTTAATAAATAGGGGCAACCAAAATATTCACCTGGTGATGTAAGTGAAACTGATCAACTCACTTACTGACCCAACAGAATATAAGGTATTTCTTTAAATTATCCACCCCGATTCCATTATTAATGGTAGAGGAAACAGACCGTATAGGTATGTAAAAGGTATAATTAAAGAATTAAATATATAAATTGGAATTTCAAATGAACTTCAGGAGATACCGGAAAAAATCTGTGCTAGTCTCTAGTAAGAGACTAAACATTTCAGAAAATTGGCTCCTTAGCTTTGAAATTTACAGTTTAATCTCATTAAGTGAAATGTTCACTATGAGTAGTCCTCATCAAAAAGAGGAGTGAAACAGCTTTTAGTTAGCGATTAGCTTACGTAAAGTTATTTCAATAATTGCCTAACTAACATTAATATTCTCATAAGGGAAGAATTAAGAAGGGCAAAAATAAGTGGTACAATAGAGGCGCGCGACTCAATTGTATTTTCTTTAAAACTAACCGAGTAACTAAATTCTAGATAATGCTCGAAGCCTACTAAAAGGTAGATTAATCAGAAATCAGTCGCAAGACGAAACAGATTTCTACATCTCAGTTCTGACTAGGATTATATGCCAGCATTAAATATGTGAAAGCAGATCCAGACTAACAGAGATTAGCTTAAATAACTGATACGAATCAGTAAAAGCAACAATTAAATAAACAACTCTTAAAATAGATGCTGTTTATAAATAGGACGAACTCCTTGACGTGAAGACAGGGGAAACGCCTAAAACTTATACAGTGAACCCATGCTAGAAAAATGGAATATAGCTGTGTAAAAACCAAGCAAATTGGAGCAGATAGCTGAAGAATTGCTTGATATGTACTAGATTAGGAATTTCAATCAGGAATCCAGCTAGTAAATTATATAACGGTTCAAAGATAGACCTTAGTCAATCTAAATAAATCCAGAGTTTCCACGTATTAAACGGAGGAAAACAAAACTGGAGAGAAACATTAAGAGTACCTTACCTGTTATCTTGAGGACACAACTCAGGAGACGCCAGTATGAGAGGGATATACATATGTAACAGTAATTTTACTAAGACTAGTAATCCACATCCATAACTGGAAAGTGAACCAGCAACTTGATTGTCTGGAAGACTATCACAGGAAACATAAAAGGGGCTTTTAACTTCTCACTGGACTGATTATATATGGTAGGAGACAATACGTCTGAACCTACATAACAATGTATGTTGCTAAGTTGAAAATAGTCTAAAACCTGGAGGGAGGCAGACGACGATCAATGTACGCCAAGCGACGCAAAATTGCTCGTAATTCAACACCAAAGCAACAAATACAGAGTGAAACTCAAACACATCAAGTTAGAATTACTAATAAGGATTCGAGCGTAAAATAGATCTAGGTTAGAAGGAAAAGCAGAGAGAGAGAGTAAGCTAAGAATTACTTCGTTTCTGATACATTCATGTTCCCCGGAATAGTCGGTTCAGAACGGAAATCTAGAAAAGTTGGACCTTGTTTACATGTTAGACGAGATTCTCGGGAAAAACCCGCAAGAGAAAGGGACAACACTCTAATCAGTAGTTATCAAAACTGATCGGAAAATCCCATAACTCGCCTAATAACCCAAACACATGATGTATTGGATGAAAATGTATTCAACAGGAACCATATTTAGCTTCCTTTAAATATCAGATCTATAGTTAAAACAAACGTCTAACTTACAGGGAGACGGGCGAGTTTAATATGCTATCAGTGGACGCAGAATTAACCGTCGGTTTTAACAGAATCTCAAGATTGATAATCTAATGAGAGAGAAATCAAGCTTATTGATGATATCTCAATTGCTTCAAAAAGTCGGTTTGATGCAGACAAACCAGTACTGGAAAGTAACAAATTATCAGATAAACACTCATATTTCAAACAATAGCTGACAACAGTGGAGAGGGTGCTACACTCTTTCACTAAAAGAGAAATAATCCTTTAAGGTTATGCCAGTTGTCGTGACTAAAAGAAAATGGACGTGGCTCTGATTATATAACATAGGGAAGTAATGCAAGAAATTAATAAGGAATGGATACTAGGGGAGTCAATGTAAAGACGGAAATTGTAGAGTACTACTCGACCATTTAATTTCTGAAAGAAATAAATGTCTTAAATTGGTGAGGCGTGTGGTATAATAAAACGTCCTTACCCTTTCCTATTTATGGACTCCCTTAAAAATAAACAAACCCTTACAATTACTGTTTAAGTAACTTACTTAATGTAGGAGAAAATAAAACAGCGATAGACTGACCGTGGCACAGCTAAATTTAGTTTGGCTTGTTTTCTCTCCCTTATCTGGCCAATCCTGGCGAGGGGGAAAACAAAGACTGAAGCGGCCATTTCTAGTCAAGAGAACTGACAAGAAAGTCGACCTTTCCCTTCGGGGAGAAGGTAGTTTGTTTTAAAACCATGATTCTCTTCAAGCTATTGGTATGTTATCTACATTATTAAGATATATTTATGTATTACATTGACCAGTATGTTTAATTAAGAATTAGTTACAATTCTCTTAAACCAGGCTGGATGATGTTTACTAAGGAAACACAGGTGGGCGCCACGCTGTAATTTTTCCTATGTCTTCGAATCCCTATGTTAATATCTTTTATAGGCATTATGAACTTATATCTAACTAAATAGTGTTTATAACCTATGAATAGTATGTGTACTGTAGTACATAGAGTATCAACTCTCATGTCAGAAACTCTTTTCAATTTAGGAAAGACTCCTGATTCATACTTCAGAGAAGAAAACTCGTTTCTGCCAATTTCATAGTCCTATGAAAAATAACTTCTAGGCAATGGAACTATATATCCCTATCAATGCTTAGAAATCTGCAAATAATTTATGTACTGTAGAGATTGGACTTTAAAGAAACATTTTCTCAATGTAGGAGCAGACTCTTGATTTCATACTGCACAAGTAGAGAACTGGTGTCTGCCACCTTCAAATATCCTATGTAGTGTAAATGCACTGGTAAGGATGTCTCTTAACTTGTTTTATCCATGCGGGGACATACAAATGATTACGCATATTCCTGACTCTTACTTAGTCAGGGGATAAAATATTTTGCCACATTATAATCTGTAACTTGGAAATATAGTGCTAAATTTTAGTACCATTCTTTTGTTAACAGATTAGTAACCACTCCATATGAGGGTGAACATATAATCATTTCATAAAATAGTGTTAGGGACAGGCCATGGTTGAATATAAATTCATGAACAATTAAACGCGTGATGTAAGTGCATGTTCGGATAGGATTCACTCCGCATCGCCTCACCGTAGTAGAAACAGAAGCGAAGATTGATGTGAATAAATTGCTTGCAATATTCAGAAGACTGGACCATGCGGCATAAGTTATTCTTATAAATACCCTCCGAATAATAGCAGTCATTGGCAAAACATATCACAGCGATTACTATCCTCATGTGCTGTACGCAGTGGGGGAAAACAATGGATGTTTTAGTTCATGAAGATAATTCAAAAACCTAGGCTCCCTGCATCATCATTATGATTATTATGTATGATTATCATGTACTTAATATCAGAGAAATGTACATGTATGTTTTTTTTGGTATGAGAATTTTCTCTGTTCTGATTGTTACTTTTTACTGTGGGAAGATACATTTTAATGTTGCACCTTGGGATTAGAGGATGTTGATGTAAGAATCCATGTGTTTGTCAGTACTTTAAGAAGCCAAGGTTGAATAGTCTTGACCTAATGATGATTATAGTGCCGAAAGGAAGACGCGGCATTAGAAACCACAGGGATTCTGTATAGGCTATTCTCTTCAAGTAATGAGAGAGACAATATCAACATGTTGGATGGACAGAATGACTTCACCCATCTAATAGTCCCAGTAACAACAGAACAAAATATAAGTGAGAAAATATCTTACTCACTATGAAGAGTCAGAATGGCTCAACTCAGCAATGAGGGACAGTGGAACATGGACACCCACTCCTTTCCCCTTCTCCCCTTGTTGTTTTGTATTTGTGTTTGTAATTGTGTTGTAAACCTTTTATCATAACACAGTAGGTTAATGCTAGTGTTGTATTCTTTGTCATCCCTTTTCTATAGAAGAGAAGCAGGTGGTGGTTGAATTTGGTGGGACTATATCACTAACACTGGATCCTGGGTAAACAGCCATAAAGTGAATGTCCAAAACCATAGTCTGGATCTAGCAATACCTCAATGTTTACTGCGGCACTCAATAGCTCCATAGCGAGCAACAGATAAATTAGAAGACAACTGACTGGGTGAGTGATTAAGTCCTATTTTAGTAGGAATATCCAGGATGGACTTCAAGATCTAATAATCTACAAAGATGAAGATCATCAGAGTACTGACAACAGTGTATCGTTTGCGTTACTTCTGAGAAGTATCACCAATGGCCTCATCATTCAACCAAGTCAGTGAAACTGGGACAATCCTTCTTCAAGTTACTAAAACTAACAACAGTGAGTAACCTTCAACTGTTGGTTGGATTACCAAGTTAATATCCACAATGGATAAGTCTTCGAAAGAACATCTCACAGCTGCAAAAGTCAAACATAAGGTTCCAGCCATGCAACACCAAGTTCTAGCTATGAACACCAACTCAAACAAATGGGAAGAGACACTGAAACAACATTATAGCCAATACAAACAAATGTACCAATTTCAGAACATCTGAACCATAACTACACCAGATTACCTCAAGGTCCAAAACCTGAACACCATCAAAAGAACCATATGAAAGCAGCTAGATGAGTAAATGCCTTTACGCCTGCAACCAAAGGAATCACCTGATGGCTTGCAAACCTGGATATGTGGTGGAATAATATTCTTCAGTTACATGCCTGCAGCAGAATCTTCAGATGAAACCAAATGAATGATTCACCACTGTATGTTCTACACAGAAATGGAATGAATGAGAACTCTATGCTGGTCCCATGTCAGCCTAACTGCCCATCATCAAGTGTGGGATGGCCTATCAACATGAACCGGGTGTGTGACAAAGCCTTTTGAACTAAATTGGGAAACGGTTAACATAAACCGAGCTGTTGGACAGTCGTCATCTTTTCATCGATAAGATGATATAGGGAAGAACCTTCTGCAGAGCTTAAGTTGCATCTCCTGAAAGTATGACAGACCTAGGCATCAATTTCAATTGGAACACAACCCAAATGGCAACCGAGTATTCTTAAATTCAGTCTCATGGAGAGAATATGTGCTTATGTATAATTCTATTCTTGGATTATGGATTAGAAACATTCGCCAGCCAACTTCGGTGGACATACTGTGAGTAGAAAATGACTGAGTATAATTCTGCACGGATAATTATGGACATTAACTGCTTTGCACTGGAGAAGAATGCCCATCCGCAACGCCTAAATGAACACTATAATTAATTAATTTAATTATTAGTATCAACTGTTTTCATGTGTGTGTTTTTTTCTTCTATGACATATAAAGAGTGTTAGTGTGTAATGAGGTATAACCAATGATGGTTAAGGTAAATAGTATTTTGACATCAACTCATTATTTTTAAATATGATAATTGTACATGGTATCAGAAACAAAAATATATATGTTGGGTTTCTGCACCTAGACCAATGTGATTTTATCTAGGTACAATGAGTCAAGTTAGCAGAACCAATTTGTGGTTGTTGTGTTGTTTGTAATAACCTGGGTTTTTTCTGGGGTCACTGGGTACTATGTTGTAATACTGCATATCATTCCCATGCCTGTCTGAAAATGCATAGTGTTTATTACACATCTATATATGTAATTGCAGATCTTGAGTTAATACCTGAACTGTTTGTCCAAAAGTGTTGTGTACATCAAGTAAATGTGGTGTCCAATAAGTGGTTGTTTATATATTGTGAGCAATCAATATCCTTCTAGCATCTATAGTTAATTTAAAGGGTGATGAAGTGGGAAGGGAAACCTACACACAGATGCCATTGTTTCAAGGATTGAACTCTTTTCTCCTGAGATTTGTGGTAAATATCCCTGATCACCCTGCATTCTGACCAGTGACCAGAGAATCAATAATACCCCCTAGACATTTTAACGAATTATTCTCAGGAATTAAAATCCACATCCCACAACAGCCGACACTCATACCATCAAAATCAACACAAGGTGGTATGCCTATAAAAGGCCTGTGACTGATCTCAAACCCTCGACTCAGAATGTTGGGGAATTGTGAAATATGCTCACTGCCCCTAGGCCACAGCGCCGACAGAGTACTGATTATCTGCCAGAATAAGTAGACACTTCTACACCTGAGCATAGCACTCTCTTGTCCTGAAGTCTAGAAACTGCTGTCAAAGGCAGAGGTCACAAACAACACAATTAAGGGGAAACTGTCACATCACCTTTCCAAGAATAAATTTATCAGCCAGT
Source organism: Cepaea hortensis (assembly GCA_963921405.1). Classification (NCBI taxonomy): domain Eukaryota; kingdom Metazoa; phylum Mollusca; class Gastropoda; order Stylommatophora; family Helicidae; genus Cepaea; species Cepaea hortensis. The sequence goes on from OY992879.1 coordinate 104,744,844, forward strand.
GACAAATCTGGAGCAGAGAAGTGATATGTTCAGAAACTTATGCCAGACTTCAGGCTTAATAACCAGATATAACCACAATCAATTCATTACAAACAGGACAACATGAAGTAAGAACTGACATAAACCTATACACATCATATTTGTACAGCAGCAAATTTCTGAATGCTGGATGGCACATATTAATATTTCAACTGACCACAAGATTCTGCAGGTCCTCCAATAACCGCTGGTGATTCTTGTTTCTCAGTGTCATCAATGTGTCCTTGTCTCTCATGACTTCCATCTGTTCTTTCACATTCTAGAAATATAATACATAAGGACTTCTTTATTTGCAATATAAAACAGGCTTTTCAGTAACAAAGAAACAATTATAGTGAATTCAAAATAAGAAGAATACAAGCAGAGAGAAACAGAAAAATGTTTATAGAAAAAAATAATTTAATTACTTTTTTTTTTCACTGTGAGAACAGACAGCTAAAAAAGTGTATACAAATGCCAAATAATAACAGGCAAACATTTAAACAAAAGTATCAACAAACTAAAATATCTTTACTAATCAAAGAATAATAAACTAACAAAGCATAAACACAACTACATATTCTACTTCATGTAATAAAATGATGACATATTTAACTATCAAAATCAATATAATTAACAACATATGGTCAAATAAATGTTGGTCCATTCATTCATTCATTCATTCATTCATTCAGTAGCATGTCCTTTGCAGAACCTCGCTCCCATAACAACCTTCCGGAAAACCTCTCGATCATAAGCAAGATGTCCCGCGTCTGATACACCCATCTGGAGATCATCCGCCACATCCTGCACCCATCTTCTCTTTGGCCTTCCTCTTCCTCTCTTCCCAGGCATATACCCCTCCATTATTGTTCTCTCCAAACTTTCGTGACGTTTCAAGTGACCAAAATATTTCAATTTTCTTTGTTTTATCGTCTTTAATAGCCAACCTTCTTCAATATTCAACTCTTGAAGTATGGATGCATTCACGAGTAGATGCAAAATATTGGTCCACAGATTCTAAAACAGCAACCACACACAACTTTCTTAATCTTTTCACTTCCACACTGGCACACTGGTAAATAATGGAGCTTATTTTAAAAACAAACTTACATGCATGTCTGAATTTGAAAAATATGAAACACAAAGAAAAGATAAGATTATTGGAAGTGTAATTACTGATGACCATACGCCGTGGCGAAGGAGTTACGGATGATTTGGCAGCAGATGCCTTATGTTGGTTGTTTTATGAAATGGTATGTGTGCTGGTCATTCAGAAAGCATTGGCAAACTACTGAACGTAAACTTGGCCAGGAATTATGAACAGCCAAAAAATGCTGGGATTGACTGTTACGTCCTGTAAAGGATATGCAACAACTAATTACTGATGGCAAGGGCATAATGAATGTAAGGAAGATGTACTTCTTCCCGATCTTTGTGTAATAGATCTCAGGTTAGGGTGAACAAGCAGATACTGAGAGCAATTTGAATACATTAAACATCATATATAGGCAGTTGGAAACAGTAAAGAAATCATGGCAATTAGTTGCTGTCTTGTCAACATTTAAACAATTATGTTGCACATAACAGAATACTTTTTTTTTGCATATCCTTTACAGGACATTGCAGTCAACACCAGCATTTTTCAGTTGCTGTTGATGTCTTGGCAAGTTTTATGTTCAGTAGTTTGCCATTGCTTTCTGAACGACCAGCTCACATACCTTCCGTAAGTAACCAACGCAACGCGATCCGCTGCCGAATCTCGAGCAGCTGTGTTTCGTACGAGAGTATACGAGATTACAAACAATGTCCTTAACTCTTACGCCAGGGAGACTGGCAACATAATACTTATATCACAAAAATCTTTATGTACATGTGGGGGTCAAGGGAAAACTACCAGACAGATTTCTTAAGAATAAGTCTATAGGCAGTCACAAAGCTTGATCAAGAGTGGTGTAACATGTTAAAAAACAAGTCCATACCAGTACCTGGACAATAAGCTAAGATGTCTTGATTGTTGTTACTAGTAAGAGTCAGTAAAGGACCCATTGACATGCCTTGATGTGCATTGGGCATATGGTGCGAGACCCATATTTTATAGACCAATCAGCACTCAGTGGGTGATGTAGTTAATATAATGCCGGCCACCTTCACTTCCCAAGCAATTTCCTGGTACACATTTTAGACTGGGTCAACCTGGGAGTCCAGGTCAATTTTTTAATTCAGCCTGGATGTGGATAAAACACATGACAATTACGCTGACAGGCAAGTGTGCTGGCCACTATGTTACAGTAGCTCCCTTGCCTAGCTATGGGATTACACTTACCTCTGTCATTTAAGTTGAGTTGCTGAGTTGAGTTGAGCTAAGAACCAACATCACTGCACTCAGGACATTCCCATACATGCTCTGTCCCCTCGCTCAACAGCCAGCGAAGAGTAGTTATACTACTAATCGTTCCCACAGCTATTTGATTGAAAGTTCTCCTCGTTTTCCTTATCAGTTTTGAGATTCTTCCAGAACCCCTGCAATATCACTCTTTCCACATATGGGTTCTCAATCTGTTCCCCCACCTTCTCCACCTGGTCCCACTGGCGCATGACCACCTTTCTCTTGTCCGTAGGTAATCTACCACCAAGAGGTGTATTCCCTGCCAGCCTGTTCATTTCCCCACACTCCTTCATGGTCAGGGCAAAATATCCATATAATTCTCACAATGTGACCTCTGAAGTGAGGATAGCCATTCCACACAAAACATTCCTTTTCCACCTTACTAAGCCTTGAAGTAAGTAGTCCTTGAATCATTTAAACAGACCACAATTGACAAACATAAAATATACTACAATGAGTACTGGCAAACAAGTAGAAACAAAAAAGTACTTACCGCTAAAATTTTATCATAAGAGTCTAGTTTTTCCTCAATGTGCTCTGCCTCTTTGATACCATTATCAAGCAGCCGCATCAGATTTAAAACCTGATCCTCGGATCCCATTATAGAGTGGATGTTGGCCTGCAATATACATGGCTTTTATTTTGTAACATGAGAACACAAACTTTATAACAGTACAACTAGAAAGTCCCTTCTCTGGAACCCACAGGGAAAATGGAATAGGAGACATAAATACACATGGAGAAGATAAATAGAAACAGAGAAGTAACATGGGAAGTTGATTTAGTTGGTTTTTTCCCGGGATTTGAAATTTAAATATTAAGCACAACCCACTACTGGCAATGCTGATCGTATTCCGGTATGAACCTAAGGCCTTGTCCACGTCAATATGGAAGCACTTCAATTCCATACTGATGTAGACAAGGTATTAGGTTCGTACCGGAATACGATCAGCGTTGCCAGTAGTGGGTTGTGCTCAATATTTAAATATGGGAAGTCACAGAAGGAGCGGATGGATATAGCAAAAGATAGGTTGGCTTGGCATGAGTTGATTGAGTCTATGCTCCAATGGCAGACAAGGAATATAACAACACAGTGGTCTTTGGTACAATTCCCTGTAGTGTTGCATGTTTTCCACCAGTGCAGGTCTGGAGTAAAGCAAATTTGTACGAGAGATGTCAGGAGTCAAGATGGCCACCATTCGACAATATTAGCTCTCGAGTGCTGCTCTGTTACCAAACTATGGACTTAAAATCATGTCTCTTGGAATGGAGTGGCTTAGATGTCAACCTCTGACTTGAACTAACCTGGTACCATTCACAGTGTGGATGGTATGAATTCACCTATACAAAAATTATTAGTACCAATCTTGATATTGTGTACAACTCAAACAGTTGTTTCCTATAGACCTGTTGCAGCAATTAAAATATTTCAGTAAAATTTTTACCTAATTTGAAACAGAACTTCATGTAAATTCATTGTACTTCAAGATTCTTCATTGCTGAACGTTTCGAAAATTGCCAAATACACTGAACGTGCCTTCACTTTACAGGAAGTACATCAAAAACTAACTGCTGTGCCATGATCCCACTATAATTAGACTAAAGGTAAATGTCGCTGGTTCAATGATCGCTTACTTGAGATGTTGTTTTAAAAGTTTGGGTTTGGGGGGGGGGGGGGGGCGTCGGGCGGACGGATACACAGCCATTTTATATCATTTACAGAAATAAACCATGAAAAACAACATACAGATAAGATTATTAAAAGTCTCTGAATTTATCTCATTTCTCTCTCTCTCTCTCATGCATGCACACACACACACACACACACACACACATACACACACACACACATATATGCCTTTAGTTAGTTAGCTAGTCGAGGTTCCAACTTCATGGCAACGGGTCGTCTACATTATGCTCCATTCCTGTGCCAGTGAATATCACACAAAATGCTCCCCACTGCCAATGTGAAAAGTGGAATAGACAGGAGTCTCGGCAATCCAATAGCTCGCACAGGTACTCTGTGCATAATGCCGCCGCCAGAATGCCAACACAAAATTCATCCACGAAAACCACAGTTCATCGTTGATGGACTCGGCTGTCACCAGAAAGACCTAATTGACCCAGGTTTTCTCACACGGCTCAGTCTTTTACCGCAAGGCGACCCGCCGAAAGTGTCGCATAAAGCACGAACTCCGTAGCTTCAGCGCCGACTCCCAGTCGAGTCTCCTGAAAAATGTACTCATGAACCAAAAAGGCTAATCAGTCAATTAAGCAACAGCCGGTAGCCATTGTTCCAAACATGCAGGTCACTGTACAGGACAGATGTAAAAGCATTCCACGCTAATCTCACAGCTCACAGTGTCGCCCATGCACTCACTCACTAGTAGGGTGACGGAACCATGTACAACCAGTCCAACATGAGGAAAATGTGATTGCAAACCGTAGCTACAAGCATAAACACGCCACAGGCCTTAACGGTTCAATGCCTAACCACCATGTTGGTGACCGGAAGGCGACATATATGCCTTTGTCTCTTCTTAGTAAAGAGTATTCAAGTATCAACTGTTCAAACTCTATCGTATCTGAATTCAGACGTTATAGATGCATACATAAGTATGCCTCAAACAGATCCAGCCTTATTAAATAACATTTTGCAACAATTTTACTAATTCTGCCTGACAGCATTATATTTGAAGCAACCTAACAAATACCTACACCATCAAGAACTGACAACTGCTTTGACAACTGCTCTGTAAAGACTTCAGCATTGCTGATGGCCACTTGACACTCAGACATCAACAGTTCTAGATCTGCTTCTTCTTTGGCAGACAAGGCTTGATAGTCTTCTCCTTCGATGGAGATGTCATCAACCGACTGTGACTTTTCCCGCAAAGTATGAGGATCCTTGATATCTAGCAGATATGCATACAAATTAAGTACTCATAAAACTATCTCAGAATTAAATTACTATCATGGAATGGTGTGACACCCAATTATAAAGAAACCCACGTTTCACAATTCCTTAAATGATGACACACTTTCAATCCTAGTTATTCCCATTAACATATGCTTGCCACTGACATTTCCACCTTCTCATGCAACCTTCTCCTGGTAGCACACACACACTGTCCAAAAATAACCAATCATTAGTGACCATTTAGTACCATACACACCCCTATGTGCTTTGTGGGCACTGGCTTGGAGTCTGTGGATAAAGAAATGACTTGAACCTTAGAGTAAACATGTTCAGGCTAAGCCTAATCCATCCTAACATGCCCCACCACAGATGTGAAGTTCCATCCTCACACGCATACACATACATGCATTCTTATTTCTCCTTATAAACTCTGTTTATAATAGAAAGTTTATTAAGAGGTTTCCAAAAGTAAACAGAGCCAAATTTGATTTTCATGCAAAAAAATTTTCAGCTGAAAATTGTTTTTAGATGTTGCAACTGATTAAAATAAAAATCTCTTGTTAGTGAGGTTTTGCTTATAATTAATTTGCCTAACAATTAATATCTTCACTTATAATTCGTATAGAGACTTGAATGAGGTACCTTCAGATTTTCTTTTTTTCATAATTTGTTAAAAATTTTTTTTAATATTATGACAGTTTCCACTCCAACACTAGTGATGGCCAATGTGTAGTAGCAATTTCAGAAAAACAAAATGTTTTATTTATTGTCACACTCACTTAAGCACAAAACATAGACAACATCGGGAGTCTCTGTGGCGAAGTGGTCAAGCCGTTTGACTCGTGCTCCGAAGGTTGTGGGTTCAATTCCGGGCCGCACCCTTCAGTTTACGAGTTAAATGTTCGGAGACTCCTGTGGGTCGTCGCTAAAAGCTACGGAGCTCGTGCTTTGTGCGACGCTTTCCGTTCTGCGGAAAGAGACCGAGCCATATGGGATAAAACCCGGTGCAATGAAGTCGACCCTGTCGACTTTTAAGTGACTTTTTTCATAGACAACATCACTCGTAAAAGGGTTAATCAACCAGCAACTACTGACTCATACACAAACTCAGCACCGTATAAAACTGGATATAAACTGAAATTATCCCATGTCAAACCATGGGCATAACAGAAAGTATCCCATGTCAAACTGTGGACATAACTGAAATTATCCCGTCAAACTATGGACATAACTGAAATTATCCCATGTCAAACTATGGACATAACTAAAATTATCCCATATCAGACTGGACATAACTGAGATTATCCCATGGCAAACTGTGGACATAACTGAAATTATCCCATGTCAAACTATGGACATAACTAAAATTATCCCATATCAGACTGGACATAACTGAGATTATCCCATGGCAAACTGTGGACATAACTGAAATTATCCCATGTCAAACTATGGACATAACTAAAATTATCCCATATCAGACTGGACATAACTGAGATTATCCCATGGCAAACTGTGGACATAACTGAAATTATCCCATGTCAAACTATGGACATAACTAAAATTATCCCATATCAGACTGGACATAACTGAGATTATCCCATGGCAAACTGTGGACACAACTGAAATTATCCCATGTCAAACTGTGGATATAAATGAAATGACCCACTGTCAAACTATGGACATACTGAAATATCCCATGTCAAACTGTGGACATAACTGAAATTATCCCATATCAAACTGTAGACATAAATTATTCCATGGCAAACTGTGGACATAACTGAAACAATCCCCTGTCTCATTATCAGTCTTCAGTATAAGATTAGCCTTGTAACTTATTTGTAAGCAATATTAATTTAGCTGTCCTAACATAAAAAGGTAAAACACAAACAAGCAAAAGCAAACCTGCACATACCTTCCAGTAATCTCTCAGGGATGTTTTCAAACTCAGGTTTCTGAATCAGGAATCTGTGGCTCAACTGAAAATGTGCATGTAAGAGAATTCAGTTGTGAAAACATAACAATGTTGATACAATAACAAACCCCAAATTTGTGTCAGTATTCTGTTCATTTACTTTGTCAGTAGTTGTCCTATGTAATACCAAATAATAGTAGGATACTTAAAGCGATTTGTTGTATGAAAGTAAAGTACAGGACACATTCACATGCCTTGAGGCATATATGGTGGTCTCCCTATATTTTAATAAACAAATCTGTGATCTACGTGTGATGTAATTAATTTCATGCTGGTCGCCATTTACTTTCCAGAATATTTTCTGACATCCATTTTAGGCTGGATCAATCTGGGTACCCATTACATTTTTTTTCAAAATCCACCTCGATTGGGATTGAAACTCATGACAACCAGGCTTGGAGGCAGTCATGTGAGCCACTGCCCGACCACAGTTTCTGCACTTTGTGTATTTTAGAATATTTTAATTAATGATCAACCAATTTCTTTTATATTTTACATTATCCATAATTAATAATCAATCAATTAATCAAGTGTTGTGTCCATAGTGAAAACTGGATGCAATAAATCTTCAAAATTTTTCCTGAATAAAGACTGGATGCAACAGATCTCCAACATTTTCTTCACACTGAAGATTAGGTGCAACAGATCTTCAACATTTTCTCTGCAATGAAGACTAAATGCAATAAATTCCCATTTTCTCCAAAAGGAAAATGGATTGCAATACATCTCCAACATTTTCTCCACAAGGATGACAGAATGCAACAGATCTTCAACATTTTCTCCACAATGAAGATTGCATGCAATAAATCAACATTTTCTCCACAACGAAGATTAGATACACCATATCTTCTACATTATCTCCACAATGAAGATTAAATGCAATAAATCTCCAACATTTTCTCCACAAGGAAAACTGAATGCAATAGATTTCAAAATCGTTTCCACAATGAAGACTGAATGCAATAGATCTTCAATATTTTCTCCACAATGAAGACTGGATGCAATATATCTCCAACACTGCCTGTAATATATCTCCAACACTGTCTGCATCTCGATTTGGTTGTACATTCTTTCAGACTGTTGTAAATCCACCTCTTAATGAAATCTTCCCACATATATCACCGTCAGTCTCACACTAATCTGCCTTTGACCTTTCATTCCAGTACAGCTTTTTTTAAAAGTGCCACATCTTGCATAGTGGTAAAAACATTTTACTTGTTTCTGTTTTTTTAAATAAATTTCTTCCATTACATTTCTATTCATTTCTAGCGTCTCTTAGACTTCTATATCTGTTTATTCTTGATGCAGTGAAATTATGATATATTATTATGTATATTCTCATTTCTAGGGTTGCAAATTGATCTTCCGAATACTGGTTTATTGCCCATATTTCAGCAATAGTAATATTGAGTGTACATAACGTTTGACTATTATGATTATTAATATAGTGTATATCTCTCTAGATGTTCTATCTATATTGTTGCATGTATTTTTTGGATATTCATATGTATTTTACATTTCTTTTAGACTTATTCTAGCAACTGTTATTACATATACTAGATAGAAGAAACTTGTTACTGGTTTTAGTATCTCTTTGTTTAGTGCAATATTAAATGTTATGCTATCCTTTGCAATGCTAATTATCACTTTATTTTTAATATTAATGTCTAATTCATACTCTGCATTTCACCTATATACTGACTCCACAAGGTCTTAACTCAAACTCATATTCACTTTCTGCTAATAACACTGTGTTATCAGCATATATAAGATTGTTTATTATTAATCCCTCGATTGTCAGTTGAGGCACACTCCCATCATCATCATGTGCCACAACGCCTCATATGATGACTGGAGTCTCAGATGAGGTCTGTTTCTTGTCCCAATTGTCATATGGCCAAGCCATCCTGTTATTTATCTCTTTGTCTTCCTCTTGATCTTTATGTGTACTTTGCCTACAACTATAGTTATTGTAGCAGTCAGCAAGCAAGTATGTGCACACAAACACTCAAATAGTTTAACTTTGATCCATAATTAAAGCATATTTCAAGTTTTGTTAAGTTCAGCATATTGTCAGTTACTGGGGAACCATTGAGGCCATTGAAACAGTGATACATATTAATTCACAGTATTAATTGGCAGTCATTTAAGTAAAGAAAAGATGCAGAGATTAGAGGACACACTAGACAATATGAACATTGAAAGCTGTAGTGTGGTCTCACCAGGTCCCAAGATCACAGCCTCCAACGACAGCTGATTGAAGAAGTGGACTACAGAGCACAGTCAACTATACTCTAGTTCATAACTTATGGAGAAGGTTTAGGTATCCTAAAAGATGTTAAGCACTACATCTTTCCTGCATAGTGTACCTTCTCTGACCTTTGAATGGTGGCAAAAGCTGATAGATGTAGCAGAGTCAAAAACCAACATTTGTCCACAGTGATCAGTCTATGAAAAAAATCATCTCCGTCAATATTGCAAATGTCAAACATCCATGTGGTTGCTTCAGCTCGATGCTCTTCTGGAATATCATGAGAAGGTGGGGAACCCACATTTGACATGTCAAGCTGCTCATGCTACGTGGTCCATGACTGAGTCCCAACTCAGCCATGATTTCCTTGACATTTATGCACCTGTCTGAGAGGACTAAGTCCCGCACTCCTGCAATGTTGTTTGCATCATATGCAAAGGATGACCTGCCTCCCCTTGTTTCATACTGATGTGCCTCATCTGGATGTGATTTTTCTTCCAACACTTCACAGTGTCAAACGAAGGGCAGACATCATTATAAATGGTGAACATGTCATCATCAATTTGCATTTGCTTCACAGATTTTTTCCTACAGGTACATTTTATTATGCAGTGAGCCTGTTTAGTCATTAGTCATTAGTCGCAGTTCCAACATCACAGCGAAGGGTCGTCCCCATTATGCTCCGTTCCCATGCCAGTGAATATCGCATAAAATGTTCCTCACTGCCCCATGTGAAAAATGGAAAAGACAGGAGTCTCGACAAACAACGGCCCGCTCAGGCACACTTTGCATAATGCCGCTGCCAGAATGTCACCACAAAAGTCCTCCACGAAACATAGTTATTCCTTGATGGAATTGACAGTCACTTTCCCAACCAGATGTTCATCTACAAAGTCTCAATGTTTCTAGATGTTATTATTCTGTTTCTAGATGTTTCCTAGCCAGCCACACCATTTTTCCTCCAAAATGCAGTTCACACAGCAAAACAACCTCGGACAGATGTAAAAATAATTCTCTGTACATAATGCCGTCGCAAGAATGCCACACAAAAGTCCTCTATGAAACATCAGTTCATCATTGATGGAAGCGGCAGTCATTTTCCCAACCAGATGTTCGCCTACAAAGTCTCGATATTTCTAGATGTTGTTGTTTCGTTTCTAAATGTTTTCTACCAGCCACACCATTTTGTCTCTGAAATGTAGTTCACACAACAAAACAACCTCAAACAGATGTAAAGAAACATTTCACTGTAAATAATGCCGTTGCCAGTATGCCAACACAAAAGTCCTCCTCGAAAACACAGTTCATCATCAGTGGAAACGGCAGTCACTAGAAGACCAGCAGCCACACATTTCTGCATAAGGCACAAAAACCGGTTCACGCTTCACAACCTCGGGCAGATTTAAAAGCATTTCACATGAAATTCACAGCTCACAGCATTGTGCCACGCACTCAACTCAGTAGCAGGGCAACGGAACCACAAACTACCTGTCCAACATGAGGAAAATGTGAATGCAACGGTAGCCACGAGCATAAACACCAAGAGGCCTTAACCGTTTCACTGCCTATCCTCCATGTTCATGGCTGGAAGTCTGTTTTGTCCATGATACTGCTTTATACACACCTGTACCAGTTTCCAGCCAATTTCTCATGCACAAGGCAACTGCCCAAGTATCACGTACACATACAAACTTTAAACCAATACAATGATACACAGCACTCCCGCCTATCTTACAATTTCTTAATAAAGTGCAAAACTTTTTCACAGCCCATCATACATTATCATGTACAAGTTGTATTCTGATAATTCCTTACTGTTGACCACTGTAAGTTGTCTAAATAATTATCATTTGCTCCTGAACTCTTTAAACAGCATACAGACATTTCTTTTCTGGTAATTTCATGCTAATTTCTACTCGCTGCAACACTTTCAGTTGAAATCTGTACACTGTAGTTATGGATCTACACACCACAACAAAGATAAAACAATACCCACCCTCCATAAAGATGATATAAACGCTTCCTTCTCTTCAACACTGGCTGCCGACCATTTATATGTTTTTTCAAAGTGGAGGTCAAACTCTGGGGTAGGCTAAAGGGAGCAATAAATATGCCAGAATAAACAAATGACTTATACAAATGTTAGATCACTTATTTAATAAAACAAACAGAATCTGACATACATGTTTTCAGGACAACTCAACAACTATGATAACTAACAAGAACTAAGAGATATCTAACATGAACTAAGAGATAACTCACATGAACTAAGAGATAACTAACATGACCTAAGAGATATCTCACATGAACTAAGAGGTAACTAACATGAACTAAGAGATACCTCACATGAACTAAGAGGTTACTAACATGAACTAAGAGATACCTCACATGAACTAAGAGGTTACTAACATGAACTAAGATATATCTAACATTAACTCATCATCATCATCATGTGCCATGCCGGTAATCGTGGGCGGTCATATCTTGCCATATCATTCGATCACCAGAGTCGTGAATCAGCTCAGTTTTCCTGTCTCGACCATACAATGTGGCCAAGCCATCCAGGTATTTACTTCTCTGCCCTCCCCTTGCTCTCTTCCCCTCGATCTTGCCAGTTGTCACGAAGTTCTCCAATTAATTTCTTCTCATAATGTGACCAAAGATTGTGACTGTCTATGATTAATTTCTCTAATCAGTTTCCGGTTTTCATTTGTTTCTTGTAGGACTTGGTCATTGGTTTTTCTGTCTGTCCATGGTATTCTTTACATTTTCCTCAGAAACCACATTTCCACAGCCATCAGATATTTTTCAGCTTGCCTGTTCATTGTCCACACTTCTCATCCATACAAATGCACGGGTTCTATGTAGCACCTCAACATCTTTTTCTCACTGCAAAATATCATCATTTTATTGGTCAGTATATTTTTCATCTTGCAAAAGGCTGCCTTCGCCATGGTGATTCTTGTTCTAATCTCTTCAAGGCATCTCCCATCAGATGTTATGACTGTTCCAATATCAGTTCACTTGTGTAAGAATATTTCCATTTACTTGTATATTGCATTGTGGTATTTCCTTCTTCTTAATGATGACCATAATCTGTCTTCTAACAATTTAATTTAAACCTTTGTTGTTCACTGTGAGCAACAACCAAATCTACTAAATGTTGCAGATTCTGCTCACTGTCTGCAATCAATACTGTATCATCCACATATCTAATGTTATTGGTGTTACATACCCCAACGGTGATTCCTCTCATATCTTCTACATTTCTGAAAATATTTTCACCAATGTGCATTAAGGCATGTGAAAGGTTCCTTACCTTAACTTTCTTACATTTGCATTTTGTAGCATCAACTAAGTATGCCTACATGCCTGTAGCACTAAAACCAACTTACTTTCTCTGCAGACTTGCCATCCAGTTTTCTCAAATCTCGCAGCAGCCAGCTAATTTTCTTCTTAAAACCTTCCCCTCTGTCAGATTTCTTCACATGATAAATGTACACCTTTGCAGGACTTTCCATGGTGTTCACTGTAGGCAAGCAAGCATGAAAGGACAATACAACTAGCATCTTATTAGCCACACTTAAAATATTAACTGTACAACATTAATCAGATCTGTAACTGCATTATTCAACAAAGTATGATGAGAAAGGTGAAGACAGGCATGCTTTGGGCAGAGTGGCAGGCTTCCATTCAACAATCAAATATAGAGAGCATCTGTTGGAATTGTTTCCCAGGACACGCTGGTGTAGTGGGAAACGAGCAGGTGGATAGACTGGATGGGTCTGTCTGCACTGCTCAGTGAGTTTATGGTGCATGATAAGGCAGACGTGGTCGGGGTCTTTTGAGATCATCATATAGTACAGTTGAGTTGAGTTGAGTTAAGAACCAACATCACTGCACTCAGGACATTCCCATACGTGCTCAGTCCCCTCGTTCAACAGCCAGGGAAGAGTCATACTACTAATCGTTCCCACCACTATTTGATTAAATGTTCTCCTAGTCTTCCCTCTCAATTTTGAGATTCTTCCAGAACCCCTGCCGATCCCCCACAATCTCATTCTTTCCACATATGGGTTCTCAATCTGTTCCTCCGCCTTCTCCACCTGATCCCACAAGCGCACGACCACCTCCCCCATGTCCATAGGCAAGATACCATTAAGAGGTGCCCTCCCTGCTAGCCTATCAGCCTGTTCATTCCCCCGCACTCCTGCATGGCCAGGGTAAAATATCAATACAATTCTCACAATCTGTGACCTCTGAAGCGACGAGAGCCATTCCACACGAAACATTCCTTTCTCCACCTTGCTAAGCATATTCTTTGAATACGTAATGAACACAACGTGTGTTGCAGTAGTCTCCTCTAGCCACCGGAATGCCGCTGTTACTGCCTCCACCTCCATTCTCATGCTGGAGGTCGTAGTCTCATATGCCAGGCTCTCCTTTTTCAAGACTCGCCCATTAGCCTTTGCAATAAAGCCCCAGCCACTGCGTCTGTTTCTCACCACTGACCCATCGGTGTAGATGACTATGTCACCTTGATGTGTGTTGCTCTGGATCAGCTGTTGCACTTCAAACTCAGTGCGGCCCGCTGCCCATTCTCTGCACTCATGACCCAGTGTTATTATTACATTGTGCTAATCTGTCATGTCATCCGGAACTTCAACCCACTCTCTTTCCCAATTGATGGTCTCTAGATCACACACCTGACTTATAGAAAGTTCTGCTGTGCCATCCAGGACCTGCCTCGTTTTAGTCTATGACCCTTTACCATATCCATTGCTGCATGCAGCGGGTGATCCCTGTCTGCGGCATCTCTCAGGTACCATTTGGCCTGAAGGACCATATGCCTATCTGTCATTGTTGGTAGTGCCAGGATATGCCTCATGCAGATAATTGGTGTGTCCTTTGTGCACCCCAGTATTAACTGCATAGCAGCATTCTGTATGTGCTCCAACCTTTCAAGCTGGCTTTTTGATACTGTCAGCAGCGCCAAACCATGCTCAATGACAGAAATTATTAACTGCTGAAAGTGCCTGTACAGCATCCTCTGATCTACCCCGGTTGCTGCCATAGCCCTCAATGCATTAAGTCCCCTACCAGCCTTCACCACCAAATCCTCCACATGATCCTTAAAAGACAAACACCTGTCAAAGGTGATACCCAAGTACTTCAATTTACTCTCTCGACTAAGAGGACATCCATTCAACATAATACCTGGGACGTCTGTCTTGATGATCCGGTTATCCAGGGAGTACCACACAACTGATGCCTTGTCTGAGTTTAAAATGGCCCCTGCGTCCCTGCACCACTCCATCAACTTGTCTACCTCCACCTGTACGTCCCTCGCCAAACTGGCCCTGTCTCTGCCCTGTCTGTACACCAGCACATAATCTGTAAATGTCAAGAATCTACCCACACCTGGTGTCTCAATAGCTGCAATTTTGCTGGTGTAGACATTAAAGAGCACCGGGGACAAGGCAGATCCCTGCGGCAACCCAGGTGTAATAGTACAGGGGTCAGAAGTCCAGGTACGTATAGTACAGAAGAACAGATAAACAATGATGGCTCAGAGAGAACTGCAGGGACAGGATCTGGCCGATGCTCAGGACACAGAGAAAAGCCATACAGACACATATTCAGATTGCTATTGGTACCATTATTATTGGGAATCTTCGCTGGCTGTTGATGATGAGGACTGAGCATGTATGGGAATTTTCTTGGCTCAACTCAACAATGATAAATCAACTTGAAAATGGAAGATATTGAGTGCATCATAGGAATTCCTTGGTAGTTGGAAATAGTAAATAGTAGACTGGGTGAAGTAAAAGTAAAGGACCCTTTTAGACACCTTGAGGTGTATTATTGACAGCCCCACTTATTTATAGACCAATCGGCACCCAAAAGTGGTGTAGTCAATATCACAGTAGTCATCTTTGTTTCCCAGGACAATTTTTGTTTAAAAGTTGTATATCCCTTACAGGACGTTGCAGTCACCAGCATTTTACTGCCGTTGTTGATGTCTCTGCAAGTTTTACATTCAGTAGTCTGCCATTGCTTTCTGAACGACCAGCTCCCATACCAATACATTAAAACCAGCACGACATGGTCTGCTGCCAATTCGGTCGCCGCTCTGTTTCGAACGCGGGTAAGCGGCATTACAAATCGCGTCCGCAACGCCATTGCCACGGAGACCAGGACAATTACTGGTATCCATTATAGGCTTGGTCAACCTTGGGGATCCAAGAGAATTGGTTAAAATCTGCCTCAATGGGAATTCAAACACATGATTAACAGGCAAGCATGCTGGCCACTGTGTTACCTACATGGCCATGTGCACTGGCAAATTTGTTTAATGTAAGAAAATATTTAAAGCATGTATTAATGAGGCAAAGCAAAACTGGTTCTTAAATATGCTGTGCTGAAGTTGGATGTATCAGCTGAAACACACATACATTACAGCCAAGCTATAAGTGCATACAGTATAACGAACATACTTTCAGGATAAATAAATAAGGGAGAACTAACTACCTAATCATTTTCATATATTTAAGTGAGTAAAAGTAACATTTCTGATCCAGAAACATGGTGAATGACCAAATATTAGTCTTAAACGTTTAACATTCATTAATTGCTGCCTGCACAGAATAGGTCTAAAATGGTATGGTAAAATAACTAATGCAACACTTAGGGAGAGAACTAGACAGATTCCAGTAATTCAAGAGATGAATAAAAGATCCTGGTACAGGATAGGACATACATTACGAAAACATGGTAATAGTATTAAAAGAAAATCCTTTCTCTTGAACCCACAAGGCAAAAGTAATAAAGGTAGATCTGAAAACAATGAGAAAAGAATTAGAGATAAAGATGAATAATATGGGAGATGCAGGTGATAGCAAAAGACAGGATGGTTTGGCGTGAGTTAGTTGAGGGCCTATGCTACAATGGAGATTAAAGTGTAGCAGAAGAAGAGGAAAAGTAAACTAAGCTTCTTTATACGACAGTAAGACACAATTAGGAAGAGATTGGAAGCAACAGAGATGTGGTTCCTGAGACGAATGTTGCGAATTCCTTGGACTGTCAAAGTAACTAACAACGACTGCCTGAAAGAGGCTAATGAAACTAGAACATTATACAGAACAATAAGAAAGAGACAAACGAACGAACGAATGAACGAACGAACAAACTTTATTTTAAAAGGGTAACAAATTGGGCACACAGGCCCATCTTACATTCGGCCCTTTCGATCACTCATCTTTCATTCATCAAATGTGCATGTTACATTTACATAGGGGAAAAAAACATTGTCAAATGGATTTTGTAAGCATAAACAATGCATATTATGCATGGTACATTCACATGGGGGGAAAAAAACATTGTCAAATGAAAGTTGTAAACATAAACAGTGCATATTGCAATGTCGTGAGACACATCCCCATCCATCCTCACACCCGCAGCCACCTACACATCCCTCAGCCACCCACACATCACACGTCCCCCACCCACCGTACCCCCACCCACCCACACATACCTCCACGCACTCACACAGACTCAGGCAAACATACATGCCGCCACCCACCCACTGATCTCCCACCCACACACATTTCTCCACCCACACATACACCCCCGACCCATCCCATAACTGACACGCACACATCCACCCACATAATTCTCCACCACCCACCCACACACCCGCAACCACCCAGCAAAACACACATCCCAAAACCACACACACATACCCCCATCAACCCACACATCCCGCACCAATCCACACATACATCCCGCACCCTCACAATTTTCCCCACCCTCCCACACACACATCAGCCAACCTACACCCACTCAATATCTGCCACCTCTCAACTACACATCCCCCACCTATACACACATCCCCACTCACAAACACATCTCCCCACCTGCCCACACATATCCCCCACCCATAAACACCCAAAAACACACATCTCCCACCCACACACACCCCACCCACACACATCCGCCGCTCACACACATCTTCCCACAAACACACACATCCCCCAACCATACACTCATCTCTCACACACAACCACCCACTCATGTACTCATCCATCAACCACTCACACCCACATATCACCCACCCGCCCATCAACACATGCATCTCTCATCTACCCTCCTACCCACACACACCCCAACCACCCAGCCAAACACACATACCCCATCCTCACATACATCCGTCATCCACCTGCAATCCACAAACATTTTTAGGTCATGTGATGAGAAGAGAGGCACTGGAGAACATCGTGACAACTGGAAAAATCGAGGGGAAGAGAGGCAGAGGCAGGCCAAGAGAAATGATACTGGATGGATTGCGACGGTGGCATGGAAGAATATCAACGGTAGAATTGATCCAGCAAACCAAAGACCGAGATCTGTGGGGAGTCATGAACGCCTACGCCAGTCGGCACGGCACTTGATGATAAGATACACTGGAGATGTGCTGTTACATCTATATTTTCTATGACCAAATAGCACATGAGGAGTATAGCCAATATTACAATAGCCAGTTTTACTTTCTCCAATGACTGGTATTCATATGATGAGTCGAGGTTAACCTTAGAGCTGTACTCAGCAAACACAACTTAATCCTGCAATACTACTGGGCACTGAACCAAAGACTACTGTGTCAGTAAGCCAGTGCACTAATTACAATTCCACCACATTTCTATATTTCATACAAGTTCATTCAAAATCTTCTAGACAGCCATCTCTTTCAACATTTGCTTCACCGAGCTCTGTAGACTCCAAAAAGTGGTAACAGAACATACGTCTTTTTCACCATTTCATCATCATCATCAAGTGCCGTGCCGGCTGGCGTAGGCGTTCATGGCTCTCCATAGATCTCAGTCTTTGGTTTTCTGGATCAACTCTGCTGCTGATATTCCTCCATGCCACCGTCTCAATCCATCCAGCATCACTTCTCTTGGTCTACCTCTGCCTCTCTTCCCCTCGATCTTTCCAGTTGTTACGATGTTCTCCAATGCCTCTCTTCTCATCACATGACCGAGGAAAGCTGTTTGTCTCTGTCTTATTGTTGTATATAATGTTCTAGTTTCGTTAGCCTGTTTCAGGCAGTCGTCGTTAGTTACTCTGGCAGTCCAAGGAATTCGCAACATTCGTCTCAGGAAACACATCTCTGTTGCTTCTAATTTCTTCATTTACATTCCAAGATTCACTGCCATACAGCAAAACTGGTTCTACATAGCATTTCAGCACTCTTTTTCTTACATTCAGTGATAGTGACTTATTGCATAAGATACTCTTCATTTTCTGAAATGCGGCTTTTGCCTGCCCTATTCTGCTCCTAATCTCTGTTGTACATCTTCCATCTGATGTTATAAATGCCCCTAGGTATCTAAAATTATCAACTTGGTTAAGGATTTTCCCTTCTATTTCTATGTCACATTTTGGTGTCACCATTTTCTTTGATATTACCATTGTTACTGTTTTCTTGATATTCAAGGAGAGTCCTTTCCTTGCACTCTCTGTTACTACGTCTAATAATTGTTGTAGGTCTGTTGAATTATCCGCCACCAATACTGTGTCATCTGCATAGCGTATATTATTTATATTATAACCTCCAACTAGTATTCCTGGCATCTCTTTGATCTCTCTCATTATTACTTCGCTATACAGGGAGAAAAGATCTGGTGACAAGACACACCCTTGTCGTACTCCTAGCTTTATCTCCTCTTTATTTCCCATTTTAATTGCAGCTACTTGGTTCCAGTAAATATTCTTTATTATTCTTAAATCTTTTCCATCAGTGTTGATATCTTCCAACATTTTAATCAGTTCATCATGTTTTACTTTATCAAATGCCTTAGTATAATCTATGAAGCACAAATATATGTCTCTCTGTTTCTATATTGACCTTTCTATTAGTGTCCGTAATGTATAAATTGCATTGTTTGTGCCCTTTCCTTCCACAAATCCATACTGTTCTTCACTAATTTCCATTTTTATTTTCTTTTTGGTTCTTCTCATTATGATTCTGAGTAGAAGCTTAGTGATATGGTTTATAAGGTTAATTGTACGAAAATCTTCACAATCAATTGCTCCTGGTCTTTTTGGTATAGCTATAAATACAGATTTCATGATATCACTGGGTAAATATCCACTGCTGTAAATATCATTCAACATTTTGGTTAATATATCTACTCCAAATTCTCCCAATACTTCTAATTCTTCTATTGTGATTTCATCAGGCCCAGCTGTTTTTCCTTTCTTCGTACGTTTCATAGCGTCAGCGACTTCTTCTTTCAGAATAGGTGGACCTTCTAAGTTACTATCTTCTGTTAATTCTTCCCTTTCTCCTTCATATAATTCTCTTATATACTCATTCCACCTCTTCATTATAGCATCTTCCTCTAATATTATCTTTCCTGTTTTTGATTTCAAACACCCTGTATTTATTCTTATTTTTCTTCCTGTAAGCTCACTGATTTGTCTGTGCATATTTTTTGTATCTTTAATGGAATTTATTTCAATTTTTTTGCATTGCTCGTTTAACCAACTTTCTTTAGCCTTCCCACATTTATCTTTTATTTCTTTATTTATCTTAGTGTATTCTTGTTTGTCATTTTTACTCTGTTTTCTTTTGTCCATCAGTTTTAAGATATCTTCATTCATCCATTTTTTCTTAGCTATTTTGCCTCTCTCCGGTAATACTTCTTTGCTAGTTTGATGAATGGAGTCCCTTAACATTTCCCATTGTTCATCTATACTCTGTATTTTAGTTATTGCATTGTACCTATTTTTCACAGTCACTCTGTATTGTTCTTGCATTTCTTTATCTATTTTCAGAACCTCTTTATTAAGTCTCATGTTCTTAACCATTTTTTCCCCTCTCTTTAATCTTACTTTTATATGTCCACATAGTGGTACATGATCACTATTACAGTCAGCACCAGGCATTGTCTTTACATTAATTAAAGCATTTCTAAATCTTTTATTAATTAGTATGTAGTCAATTTGGTTGCGTATTTTCTTATCAGGGCTTATCCATGTGTACAGTCGTCTTTTATGGTGTTTAAACCATGTGTTTCCAATTATCATATCATTGATATTTGCCCATTCTATTAGCTTTTCCCCTCTTTCATTTCTTGTACCTAAACCATAATTCCCCACTACATCCTCCATTTTTCCCTTTCCTACTTTTGCATTAAAATCACCAAGTATTATCTTTATTTCTTGTGATCCAATTTGAGCCATCGCCATTTCTATTTCGTCATAAAAGTGTTGTATTTCTTCATCACTACTGCTTGCTGTTGGTGCATATACTTGTATAATATTTATGTCTATTGGTTTGCCTTTGATTTTTACCATAATAACTCTATCTGAAATACACCAGTATCCATTAATTGACTTGGCTGTTTTTTCGTCTAATATTATTCCTACACCTTTTTCATGTGTATCCCCTCCAGAATAAATTATTGTGTGATTGTCAGCTATAATTTTGCCCGATCCCTTCCATCTCATCTCACTAAAGCCTAGTATATTCATTTTCATGCTATCCATCTCTCTTAGAACATTGGTCAACTTTCCTAGCTCATTTAATGTCCTAACATTCCATGTTCCTACTCTAAATTTATTTATTTTAATAACGAAGACACAAACAATAGATTGCATGATTTATTGCCTGGCATATTTCGCTGCATCTCGTCAGGTACATACTGCAGAAATCACACAACTTACGTGAAATTAACTAGATAAATCCTTCAAGTTGAAATATACACAATTTCGCACAGTAATGTCACTTATCTACCACGGTAATTTTAAGCTGACTAACATGTCTTTCTGTTTACACAATTCTGGCTTGCGTTGATAAATCATAATTGCTTCTGCAAATTTTAACAAGCGAGTATTTTGTGTTCTAAACAACACGCGAAATGCAGTGTCTCTGGACACAACGTGACCACTGGCGACAATGTGTCTGCCGATTGAAGACGCCGGGAGCTTCCGGTGTGTCGGCTCCTCGCGGCTAGCCACTCCTGTGTGTTGTATCTTGTTGACCCATTGAGGTATGTGTTCTGACACCCGTTTGTTAAGCTGTCTCTCCGTTCGACCAATGTAAACGGCCTGGCATCTACATGTGAATTGGTAAATACAATTGTTTGTGGCGTACAGAGGAACAGGCTCTTTGACTGTTGGTGTAGGAATGGGTACGGTTTTACATCTAATGACTGGAGTTGCCGCACAGAATGTTCGACCTACTGCTGTAGTAAGCCGGTCTTGTAGACGTTGCATTACGTCATCCCCTCGAAAGGTTAGCTGGATGAATACCTTGAGTTTAGGGACTGTAGTTACGTCTGCTTTGGGTTTGGGCTGTTGGCAATGGCGCTTTATAAATCCTGTGGAGTACCCATTCAGGTTTAAGACATTCTTCAGAGTTTCAAATTCCTCTGTCAGTGTGTCCTGGGTGCATATCTTTCTAGCACGGTCAAACAAGGTCCGTACTAAGCCCCGTTTGTACTGGACAGGTGTGAAGCTCTGAAAATTTAGGTATTGGCCAGTCCATGTTTCTTTGCGGTACACCGATCTTTGGATTGTGCCGTCTGCTCTACGTCTCATTAGAATATCTAGGAACGGTAACGCTTCGTTGTGTTCGTGTTCCATAGATAGAGAGATGTTTTTATGCGTCTTGTTCATTGTGGCCTGAAACGATGTTGCTTGTAGCTCGTCTGTGGTGATAATTAGTATATCGTCCACATAACGCCGGTAAAAGGCCAAGTTGTTGATGTCTGAGGATCTCTTTTCTTCTAAGTGTGCCATGAAGATGTCCGCTAGAATAGGACCAAGAGGACTCCCCATGGCCACTCCGTCAATTTGGCGGTATGACTTAGTTAGAAAATTGAATTGGATGTTGGCGGTACATAGTAGTAGTAGCCTCTCCAGAATAGGTGTTGGTATGCCTAATTTTAGTTGTTTGTCTTCAATGCGTTCCCTTATTATTTTCACTGTCTCCTCTAATGGAACGTTAGTGAATAGGGAGGCTATATCCATAGCTGCCATGTGTTTGTTATTTATGTCCATAGTATCCAATAATTCCACCAGTTGGAATGTATCTCTGAGTATTTTTGGATCGAAGGACTGTCGTACTGGCTTTAACATTTCGGCTAACCATCTCGCCATTCGGTGTTGTGCAGAGTTAACCATGGACAGGATAGGTCTTAGCGGGATGCCGGGCTTGTGAAGTTTGGGTAGACCGTACATCTGAGGAGTGTGCGAGCCACGTGGTGTGAGCGTTTTTGCAGTGGCCTCACTGATGAGTCCCGCATTCACAAGTGACTGGATCATTTATTTTAGTTAAGTTTTTGCCATCAGTAGCTGGATGACGGTCTGGTGTCACCTGTGGCTCATGACTGTCCCTACCGGACGAGGATGCCCTAAGACAGCCATTAACGTCCTTCACTAACTTTGAAATATGTTTTGCCATGAAGTCTTGGGAAGATAATGTGGTGGTTTCCCCTTGCCTTCCACATTTCACCATTTGCTTCATTGAATTCTGTTAGACTCTGTAAAGTGGTAACTGGACATACATCTTTTTCACCATTTGCTTCATTGAGGTCTGTTAAATTCCGTAAAGCAGTAAATGCTTTAGCGGAGTAGGGGTATCCCCTATCAAAGGAGATGTAAGACGCCTCCTTTCCTCCGTTAGTCTACAGGACACCCTTGGGCAAGGTGGAGTACCCGTTTAGCCCCCCGATCAGGGTTACGTGAAGCCATGGAAGCAGGTGGTGGATGGAGTGTGAGAGCAGCCGACAGATTGTTGTTGGTTATGGTCTTGCACTGTGCGGCGATAGGCAGATGATCTCATCAGTAGAGACAATGGCTATGGCCACCGACTAGTACAGTTACTACCCAGAAGGAAAGCAACGGCAAACTACCTTCTGCAAAACTTGCCAAGAAACCATAGCAACCATGAAAGAAAACATAATAAGAAAGAGATCTGGTGGCGAGACCCCCAGGCCAGGCAGATCAGATAACACTGGGGAAGAGTGTGACACAGGGACCATTACTAGTAATCGTGATGACGGAGTTAATCCTGACTGTGTTACCAAGGAAATCCCCTGTGTCAGACTAAGAAACAGAGTGAGAATAGCAACGTGGAATGTGAGACGTCTGTATGAGGGAAAACTTAAAGTAGTGTGTGATGAGATTGAGAGGTTAAACATTCAAATTTTAGGAATTAGTGAACATCGCTGGAGCAGCAAGGGACATTTTACAACTGAAAATGGAAGTATTTTCATTTATTCTGGTAGAGACGCCGGAGGCCAGAGTGGAGTGGCATTTTGTTTAGATAAGACAACTGCAAAATCTTTAATGGGATATAATCCAGTTAGTGATAGAATCCTCACTATTAGACTTAAAGGCCGTCCGAAAAACACAACTCTCATACAGATATATGCACCTACTTCAACAGCAGAGGACGAAATTGAAGATTTTTACAACACACTACAAGACACATTAAATAAGATTGGTCATAAAGATATAACAATAATAATGGGAGATTTTAATGCAAAAGTTGGTGCAGGAAGAGCTGAAAATGAGAGACACGTTTTAGGAAAATTTGGATTAGGAAATAGAAATGATGCAGGTGACAAATTAATTGAATTTTGCACAGAAAATGAGTTAACGATAGCCAACACGCTTTTTAAACAACATCCAAGAAGACTCTTCACATGGAAGTATCCAGACAATATTACCAACAATCAGATAGATTATATTTTAATACAAAGAAGATGGAGATCAAGCATAACATCTTCAAAAACCCTACGTAGTGCAGACTGTGATACAGATCACCAGTTATTAGAAGCAGATCTGAAATTAAAACTCAAAAAGCTTATCCGAGGACCAAGGCCACTTTGTTTTGATCTCACAAAAATACCGGATGCATACACTGTAGAAGTTAGGAATCGCTTTGGGGTCTTGATGTCTGAACAAGAAGAAATGACACCTGATGAACTGGCAGTACAAGCTAGAGATATCTTGATAACTGCAGCCAAAGATTTAATTCCGACCAAGAAAAAGCAACTTAAGCCATGGATTACATCAGACACGTTAGAATTAATAAAGCAACGAAGGGAACTTAAACAGAAAGGAGGTGAATCCGATAAGAGCAGGATGAAGTATAAATCTTTAACTCGAGAAATAAGAAAGAACACAAGAAAGGACAAAAATCAATATATACAAGATCGCGGTACCAGAATAGAGCAATATCATAAGACTGGAAGAGATTATGAAATGTTCAAAGAAATGAAGTTATTGACAAGAAATGTTCAACCTCAATTGAATGTTATCTGTGACAAGATGGGAAATACCATAACAGAATCTAGACAAATTCTAGAAAGATGGCGGGAGTACTGCAGTGGAATGTATGTTATGAGTGACAGTGAGGATATGAATGAGATACATGAGCCAGTGGCAGCAGAGACAGAACCTGAACCCTCATTAGATGAAATTGCTTGGGCTATAAAGAACCTGAAGAATGGTAAATCACCTGGATGTGATGAGATACCAGCTGAACTAATTAAAGCGGGAGGAGAAGAAAGCATACACATATATCATGCATTATGTACAAAGATTTGGAAATATGGTATATGGCCAAAAGATTGGAAGAGAACTATCTTCATTCCAATACCAAAAAAGGGCAACCTGAAATTATGCACCAACTATAGAACTGTTGCCCTGATCAGTCATGCAAGTAAAATTCTACTAAAAGTCATAATGGGAAGACTTCAAAAGAAAATGGAAGAAGAGATTAACGTAGTTCAAGCTGGATTTAGACAAGGAAGAGGAACAAGAGATCACATATTCAACATGCGTTTAATAATAGAGAAGTGCAGAGAATTTAATGTAAACATATTCTCATGTTTTGTGGATTATTCAAAAGCATTTGACTGTGTACAACATCAGAAACTTTGGGAAATCATGAGGAATATGGGCTTTCCATCACATGTCTTACAACTCATAAAAATGCTCTATCTAGACCAATAAGCAGCAGTTAGAATAGATGGCGAGGCATCAGATTGGTTTGACATCAAGCAAGGAGTCCATCAGGGCTGCGTGCTGTCACCCTATTTGTTTAACCTGTACGCCGAAAATATAATGAGAAATGTAAGAGATGACATAAACAGGGAGCTATATGATACCCTAAATATTGGCGGTCATGACATACCGGAGATTCGATATGCTGATGATACAGTATTACTATCCACAACACAGAATGGCATAGAAAACCTAATAGCTTCAACCCAATTGAATAGTGAAAATCACAACTTATATCTTAACATAGCAAAAACAAAGATAATGCATACAGATAAAACTACTATGGAGAAAGAAATATACATTAATGGGGAAAAATTGGCGGCAGTGGAAAATTTTGAATATCTTGGTTCATTGATTACCAACAACGGTGACGCAATGAAAGAAATTAAACGGCGACTATCAACTGCTCTTCAAAGACTAAAACAGCTGAATAAATTATGGAGTGGGACAGATAGAACTACAAAAATTAGATTTTTAAGAGCATGCATCTTTCGCATTGCAACATACACCTGTGAGACATGGACACTTACTAAACAAGCTGAACACCGCATAAACGCCTTTGAATATAAATGTTATAGACGAGTTCTAAGAATATCTTGGGTAAAGAAAAGAACAAATGCATCCATGCTTCAAGAGTTGAATATTGAAGAAGGTTGGCTATTAAAGACGATAAAACAAAGAAAATTGAAATATTTTGGTCACTTGAAACGTCACGAAAGTTTGGAGAGAACAATAATGTAGGGGTATATGCCTGGGAAGAGAGGAAGAGGAAGGCCAAAGAGAAGATGGGTGCAGGATGTGGCGGATGATCTCCAGATGGGTGTATCAGACGCAGGACATCTTGCTTATGATCGAGAGGTTTTCCGGAAGGTTGTTATGGGAGCGAGGTTCTGCAAAGGACATGCTACTGAATGAATGAATGAATGAATGAGTAATTGCACCTCTAGTTATGTGCCTTACAAGCTCAGTGAGTCTGTCTTTGGCATGCATTTATTTCAGTTTACATCCTCTAGACAGAACCTGTCTAGGTAATGGATTTTACATAACTGTGGGAAATTGAACATTGTAACTTATGAGCCGCAGTCAGACATTGTAACCTTTAAGTCACCCCATGCTCACTAGGCTGTTCCATGAAATATTGGTGCAGATTTCTCCTCAGTTTGTTGTCGTAATAGACCATTACTGTGTGACTTGCTTACATCTTGCAAACAAAGCCGATTAAAATAATGTATGCTCATCTTTAATAGCAAATTTTTTGCCTCAGCTTCCTTGCTCATGCATTGTAACATAATAACACAAACATAAGTGTCATTACTGAAGCTTTTTAAATTTATTATCCACTTAGAACTGCAGCATTTTATTAAAAATTGTTTGATATCACACATATCACTTATTTAATACAATATAAAATAAAACTTAGGTGTCAGGTCTTAGTCAGATATGACTGAGCTACTGTATGACAGTAGATGGTACTTCGTGTTTTCTGTTAGCGTCGAATGTTGGGTGGTGCTCACCAAACCTAACATCCCACATTGTGCCAATGGCTTTGGGCGGAGGAGTGCAATTGGGAGGGTAAAAGCCTTACCCTAGTGCGAGGAAATGCAACCTAAAGACTAAATGTCTAGGATGGAAACTCTGACAGGCGGACAGTTAGACTATTGCTTTGCTGATCCGGCAGCTTCTGCAGCTTGTCTTGTTTCAGATGTATTGGGCGAGAAAGGGATCATGCTGCACTGGCAACACATGACATCTAAATTCAACCCAGGCTTTGTGTTATGGAGAGGTGTAACTCCATTTTACAAACTATTGTCTGTCATGGTGGCAAGGTGCCAGTCAAAATAAACTCAACAATCAAGTGTTAGCTTCTTTATGTGGTTTCAGGTTATGTTTGCTTCTTTCTGTTTCAATCTCAATGTTCTCAGTGTTTGATCATTTGCTGCATGTTTTGCTTCACAAGTTCATTAAAATGGTATGTATCTTAAGTCGCAGTGGTCTCTGATAACTCATTAAATGGTCGCTTTTGTTAACCTAGTATATACTTTCATTTTCTGTCTCCCAAATGTTCATTTGCATATTTGAATTCAGCATTTATTGTTACACTTCTTTAACAAATTCAAATAATGTTAGTAAGATAAAATGTGTTTTTTAGAATTAACAATTTCTATCTCTATAGTGACAGAAAAGAGAAAAATTTAACATATTCTTAAAAACAGTGGAGAAAGTAGACAACTGAACATTATACAAAAAGGTTCTCTTTGCTTGGTCCCAATATGAGACATACAGGTCTGTGACTGAAAGTATTGGAGGGCTATACCCAGCACAAGAGAAAACGAGGACATCCTGGAAAGAACTACCTCACACAAGCATGGTGTTGGTACACAGACTTATGCTGAGCTGAAGATTACAGCTGAGAATATAGACAGCACAGGGGCATGATCACATGACTTCAACATCAGTCTTCGGATTGGCTAACTTAATGTTTGTATGAATCATGAGATATTGTCTGCCACATGAGACATGTATTCTGAGTACAACAGCATAATCTTGGGTGTGGCAGCTTACTTTATTGTAATAGAACTTTGTTTAACCTGCTTTCTTTGCTTTATACCTCCTTCACCAATATTTCAGACAAAATTAAATAGCAAAATATGTAAATTGTTTCTGCTTAGAAATGTAAGTGAGGTAGTATGAATTGCATTATGTTTGTTCAGTCCAAACTGCTATCTTTAATCTGAGAAAATAGTAGATCATATTCACCATATTCGAAGACAGGATGATTAGCTATGAAATAACTGTAAAATTAGTAAACATGTTCAGGGGAGCATTAAGAACAGTTAGTTGCATATCCTTTAAGGCAGTGGTTCTCAACCTTTTTTGGCCCATAACCCCCTTTATCATATGTTCAGAACGTCATCCCCCCTTTCAAATTTTCTCCCTATAAATCCCCCCCCCCCCCCACCCTTACACAGTATACAGAAAAATGGAAGCTAAATTTAATAACACATACTAGAACAAGTCTAGACATCTACGTAAAATGTGATTTGCGGGTCTACTTACATTATAAAACGAACTTCATTAAGGCGAGAAGTACAGAATGGTAAAATATAGAGGGAAAAACAACATCAAGTAACTGGTTCTTGTATTAATGCGATCTTGAAATAATCTTAATCCCCCCCCCCCCCCCCCCGAAAACCCTAAAATCCCCCCCTGGGGAGAATTCCCCACCAGTTGAGAATCACTGCTTTAAGGTATGTGGCATTCAACCCCAGCATTTTTTAGCAGTTTGTGATTTCTTAGCAAGTTTACATTCAGTAGTTTCCCATTGCTTTCTGTGCGACCGGCACTCATACCTTTGTATGGGAACCAACGCAAGGCATTAATAACCCCTTTGCCACAGCAATGGTAAGGGCAAGGGGGAACAGTAGAAAATTATATTACGTTGAGATGCTAGTTACTTGTTGGCACTTTTTAATTTGCTTACATATTAATACAAATATATATACGTACAGACTGCACAAAGCCAACTGCCCCTCTTCCTCATTTTTGGCATTTTGGAGACAGAAATCATCGTAATGAGACGTTCATCATTTGGAAGGAACAAGGTGTGCTGAATCTGTTGCCTCGACATGACTGTGCTAGTTCGTACTACTACACTATAGTTATAGTCTGTAGTTGATTGAAGTTGTTCACTGATCACTGGCCAGTGCCAAGTTCAAGTGACTGTCACTACACAATTCGTCAACACTGTAACTCTGCAGCTCTTGCGGACAACAGTAGAAAACACTAAAACAGTGCTATGGGAGTATTATAAACTATAGAGAGATGTGTAGGATAACACAATATTATATGTGCATCTTGTATGTACGGCTGTGAGAATAATAAAGTATTCACGGCCACAATGTTGGTAAGAATTCCCGTCCGTGCCCGGCCCAACACTTCAGCTAAAATCTATTATATTTATACAAATGTTTTGTCAACACCCCCTTTCCGCTTCCGTGTCGTTTATCTGCAGGTTCGACTTTTTGATAATATTTATTTGGAATTCCTAATTATGGTCTCCTCCAAGATCACAATGACACAAAGTAACTTAAGAGTTAACGGAAAAATTCTCAAACAGGTAAATCGGTACAACTATTGCGGAACATTCATAACAGTTGATGGAAAGTGTCTAGCAAAGATTATAACAACAATCGATATGACAAAAAAGCCTTTCGAAATACGGAAAACATCATTCGTCATTATCGTATGTCATGATAATGAATGACATTAGCATTTGCCATGCCTATAACTAAGTGTAAGAGTGTGCGGTCATGTTTTGCCATCTCACACCATCACCAGAGTCGTGGATCAGCTCTGTGTTCTTGTTGTGGCCATGCCGTGAGGCCCGTCCAGATATTTACTTCTCTGCCTTTGCCTTATTCTTTCCCCCTCAATTTTGCCAGTTGTCACCAAGTTCTCTAGTTTATTCCTTCTCATAAAGCGTCCAAAAAATTGTGATTATCTTCGTCTAGTTTCTATAATCAGTTTATGATTTTCGTTTGTCCACGGTATTCTTTACATTTGCCTCAGAAACCATATTTTCACTGCCAGTAGATGTCCCCCCCCCCTCCCCAGCCTGTTTACCCATTGTCCACATTATTTCTCATCCATACAAAAGTACATGTTCTATGTAGCACTTTAATACTCTTTTTCTCGTTGTAGTTGACATATTTTTATTGGTCAGTATGTTTTCTATCTTGCTAAAGGCTACCTTCGCCATCGCGAGTCTTGTTCTAATCTCTTCAAATAGAAAACATACTGGTCAATTAATGTCAAATGCAGAGAGAAATAGGGTGTTGATGTGTTATATAAAAGCCTTATTGTTACAGGCATGTGAAATTTGACAATAATATAATCAGACCATCTGAGAAACATCTTATGGCAGTGGAATTGTGTTTCTGAGGAAAAGGCAAAGAAAAACGAACGAGGCAGTCCCTCAATAAACAAATGGAAACTATATACCAATTAGAGAAATTTGACATAGACGGGCAAGATTTTTTGAACACGGTATGAGGAGGAATAAACTAGAAAGTTTAGTGACCAAAGAAGGTTAAAACTTACTGACCAATCGCTTCTCGGCCCTTTGGCTAAGATCAAAGTTTAGTGTCTGCATTTAGTTTAGTCGATGGATCAACATCACGGCACACGGGTGTAACCCATAAATGCTCCGTTCTCCTCCTAACTCAAACCTGAGTTTGGAGAAACTCAGCTCAGTGCACGAACCCCCTAGCACCGGCGAGGATCCTGAAATACTTTGGGTAGATTTTTAACTTGAAATTTTGCCCGGGCAGCGCCGTTAGGCTACTCTTTTTCGATGTCCAACTGCCAAGGGATTTTTTACGTGCGCAACAATACACACGGGCGTCCGATCTCACTACCCAGAGACCAGGGGAAATTT
Organism: Cepaea hortensis; assembly: GCA_963921405.1. Lineage (NCBI taxonomy): Eukaryota > Metazoa > Mollusca > Gastropoda > Stylommatophora > Helicidae > Cepaea > Cepaea hortensis. Next base: position 104,775,914 of record OY992879.1, read on the forward strand.
TTGTTACTAGAAGTCCACGCGAAAAAATCTCGGTCCTCACCGGGGCTTGAACCTGGGACCTCCAGCACTCGAGGCGGACACCATACCTCGAGACCACGCATCCCCCCAGTATCTCAGTATCTGCATTTGATCTGGTCAGGGCGACCAGCAGAGGCAGTCATTCGAATGACACACAGGGACGTGGAACCTTTAGAGGCGGCTCTGACCCATAGGGAACCGCGAGCCCGTATGGAAAAGAAACAAAACACTGACACAATTGAAAGGAAGAAGGCAAGGGAAAGGCCAAGAGATTAAATACATGCATGGATTGGCCAGATAACATAATCGGGACAAGAACATAGACCGGATCCAAGACTGTGATCGGGAGAGATGACGAAACTTGATGATTGTGACGAATGGAACCTCAGATAGTTTATTCCTCTGCTAATCACACTTTCAGAAGTCAGTATGAATGTATCCACAGAAAACAGTTGTCAACACGAGCTTGTTCACATATCCTTTGAGTTTCTTTTAAATAACCCCTGACTTCAACACAGATCTCAGTCTGGTGGCCGTTCCAGGTTACACACAATGTATGAAACTCAGCGAAGAGTGCAGAATGTCGCCATTGAAGGTTTTTACAGACTATATTACCATTCTAACAAACAAATGTAAATTCACAGGGAACACTGGAGGCCATTGAAATAGGCAGAGGCATACATCATTGATTGGGTATTGATGGGCACTCATAGTAATGAAAGTATAAACAATAGAGATCAGCGAAACTCTAAACAAATAAAATAAAAACAGAAACTACAGCCTCCAAAATACGACGTCGCCTCCCTGATGGACATGTATGCTTCGATGTATAACAAACTCATTCATTCATTCAATAGCATGTCCTTTTCAGAACCTCGCTCACATAACAACCTTCCGGAAGACTTCTCGATCACAAGCAAGATGTCCCGCGACTGATGCGCCCATCTGCAGATCATCCGCCACATACTGCACCCATCTTCTCTTTGGCCTTCCTCTTCCTCTCTTCCCAGACATTACATTGGCACCTTGCCGTCTTGACAGACAATAGTTTGTTACATTGTGCTTCAAAAAGGCATAATAACTACAACCCATGGCGGTAGCGAATGTGACTGATAAGGCCAATTCGTGCCGTAAATGTTCGTCCACAGTGGATGCATGTAAACACATGGTCATTTCCACCATCATGCACCACCTTACGTCTCGCACGCTCGGTGTGTGACTTATTTGCAATCAATTTCTCCTTTGTCTTTATTCCATTTCTGATATTTGCCCTCCATGCAACACGTTCAGCGGTGACTTGCTCCCAATGTGCATTATCAATGCTTGTATCCATCATGACCCGTTTACACAGATCTTTGTATCGTAGTAGAGGCCGACCCTGAGATCTCCTACCCGTCTGTAATTCACCAGAAAAGATATCCTTTGGTATTCGCCATCATCCATCCCCCTAACGTGTCCTATCCATCTAAGTTTACGAAGACTGAGCATGGAATAAACTGTCACACAACCTGATCTTTCCAATACTTCAGTATTTGTGATTGTCTTGCCACTTAAAACCAAATATTCTTCGCAGACAACGCATATAAAAGCTGTTTAAACTTTTCTTTTGGTGAGAGTAAGGTGACCAGGCTTCACTGCCACAAAGAAGAGTACTAAGGACACAGGCTTGATAGACAAGGACTTTTGTTTTGGCAGTAAGCATCCTGTTCTCCGTGATCTTTTTGTTAACCTGTTCATTGTTGTTTCTGCCTTACCAATCATGATGTTGATTCCCTGATCTAAGAATAATTTGCTATTTACCTCTAGTTAGTTAGTTAGTTAGTTAGTTAGTTAGTTAGTTAGTTAGTTAGTTAGTCGCGGTTCCATCTTCATGGCAACGGGTCGCCCCCCTTATGATCCGTTCCTGTGCCAGTGAATATCACACAAAATGCTCCTCACTGCCCAATGTGAAAAGTGGAACAGACAGGCACCAGCCCTCACATGTTTATTTTTTTTTTCCGCATATCTTTTACAGGACATCGCTGTCAACATCGGCATCTTTCAGCTGATTGTTTATTTCTTTGCAAGCTTACGCTCGGTAGTTTGCCATTGCTTTCTGAGCTGCCAGCTCACATACCCCGTAAGTTACCGACTTGGAGAGAACCGCTACTAATTCTCATGCACTTCACGTTAGTCACGAGAGTATACGGGATGACGGAGAAAGCCGTGTAACTCATAGACCAGGGAGACCGGCTACGCACATGTGCACTGTGCATAATGCCGCTGCCAGAATGCCAACACAAAAGTCATCCACGAAAATTAGTTTATAGTCGATGGAATCGGCAGTGACCAGAAAGATTTTATTGACCCGGGTTTTCTCACATGGCTCGGTCTCTTTCCGCAGGGCAACCCACCAAAAGGGCCGCACAAAGCACGAACTCCGTAGCTCCAGCGTCGACTCTCAGGAGTCTCTTGAAAAATGCACTCGTGAACCGAAAAGGCAGATCAGTCAATTCAGCAACAGCCGGTAGCCATTGTTCCGAACATGCAGTTCACTGTACAAACAAAAGCGGACAGGTGTAACAGCATTCCACATGAATCTCACAGCTCACAGAGTCGCGTCACGCACTCACACAGTAGCAGGGCGACGGAACCATACACTACCAGTCCAACATGAGGAAAATGCGAATGCAAAACCGCAACCACAAGGATAAATACTCCAGAGGCCGTAGCGACTCAATGCCTAACCGCCAAGCTGGGGACCGGAAGTTTCTGCTATTTACCTCTGGTCCTAGATATGTAAAATGGTCTACTATCTCCAGTTCGACGTCGTCAATAAAGATCGATGGTACCCCATGTGCACCCTGTGACATAATTTGTGTCTTATTTTCGCTAATTGTTAAACCTGATTCAGAACAAGCATGGCAGAATGCAGATAGTAGACATTGTAATTCTTCCTCAGATTGCGTCGTAATTGCAGCATCATCTGCAAACAGCAACTCTCTGATCAGTACCTTCCTAATTTTGGTCTTGGCTTTTAATCTCTGAGCATTGGAGAGTCCGCCATCTGAGCGTAAGAGAATGTATATACCACCACTCTGATCGCGAAAGACATATTTCAGTAGAAGTGAAAAGTATATTCCAAAGAGGGTGGGAGCTAGTACACAATCTTGCTTAACTCCACTCTTGATTTCAAACTCTTCTGAAGTTGCACCATCAAACTTAATTATACCCTTCATGCCTGTGTGGAACGATTCCACAATGGACAGAAGAGTTGGTGGGCAGCCAATCTTCTTTAGTGCCTTGAGCAGACCCTCATGACTGACCAAATCAAATGCTTTTGTGAGGTCAATGAAGGCAATAAACAGTGACTGATTCTGTTCACGGCATTTTTCTTGCATTTGTCGCAATGAGAATATCATATCAATGATAGACCGGTTCTGTCGGAAGCCGCACTGTGATTCGGGGTAGACTTGATCTCCCAGGACTTGAAGTCTTCGCAGAACAATTCTGGCAAATACTTTCCCAACAACTGCTACCTCTCGCTTTGATTCCGAGACCGGTTAAGACCAGGGATGGAGTTATATCTCTCCATAGCACAAAGCCTGGGCTAAAATTCAGAGACCATGTATTGCCTATGCAGTATTGCCTCTCTCGGCCTGCCAAGTTCACTCCAGAAGAATGGTAACAACACCAATACATCTGGAACAAGACAGGCCGCAGAAGCTGCCGGATCAGCAAAACAATGCTCTTCCGCCCGAAGCTGTTGGCACAATGTGGGGTGTCAGGTTTGGTAAGCGCCACACAACACTCGGCGCTAACAGAAAGCAGGTAGTATCATCTACTGTCATACGGTAGCTCATTCATATCTGACTAAGACCTGACCTAAACCCAGGCATATACCCCTCGATTATTGTTTTATCCAAACTTTCATGATGTTTCAAGGGACCAAAATATTACAACCAACTAGATATTCTTTAAAAAAAATCCCAGGCTTATACCCCTGTAGGTTTCAGAAATGTGTATTAACCTAACCCAGGCTAACGAATATAATGTGTTATATACCTAACCCAGGATAACGAATATAATGTGTTATATACCTAACCCAGGATAACGAATATAATGTGTTATATACCTAACCCAGGATAACGGCCTCATTTGTTCATGTTTGTATTTGACCTACGTTTGGTTAATATTTTGTTTACATGTTACGTGACTTTTACAGTATAATGAGATCAACACTATGTAGATTTTCTAGGCAATTTCAGTATTTTCCATTGCTTTATGCAGGTGTACATGTTGATCGAACCCCTACCCCGTCGTCAGCTCACCTGAAGTTTAAGATTGAGCATTCTTATCCTTTCGACTGCATCGACGCCTTTTATTAACATACATTTCTTAAACCTATTGCGCTATAAAACATGGCTGAGTACTGCGGGAAGACAAAACTAGTGCTACATTCAAATCCGTAGTTGATTTGTTTGGAACGATGGCGGCCGGCTGTTGCTGAATTGACTGGTTTCCCTTTTCCGTTCACGAGTTCATTTCCCATTCCTGGGAGTCGTCACTGGAGCTACGTCACTGGAGCTTTGTGCGGCGCCTTCAGCGGGTCGCCCTGCGGAAAGAGACCGGGCCATATGGGATAAAACCGGGTCAATGAAGTCTTTCTGATGACTGCCGATTCTATCGACTATGACCTGTATTTTTCGTGGAGGACTTTTGTGTTGGCATTATGGCGGCGGCATTATGCACAGTATACCTGTGAGGACTGTTGGCTTGCCGAGACTGCTGTCTGTTCCACTTTTCACACTGGGCAGTGAGGATCATATTGTCTGATATTCACTGGCACAGGAACGGAGTATAATGGGGACGACCTGTTGCCGTGAAGATGGAGCCGCGACTAACTAATCCAAGATTGATTTAATGCTGCTGAGAGTGCTAAGATCGAACTGTCAGTGGCTTCCAAACAGTCTTAACAAGATTGGGGGTTTTAAAGAATAACTGATTCAGTGCCAAACAAAAAAGTGGGTTTAGACCAAACATGGCACACAATCAAATGAACAAGTACTATTATGTAAATTTCCATTAACTGAGCATTAAAATCGCGGAAGATACAGAGAAATGAAAGAAATAACACGATGACACTAGTATGGCGATATATCATCCTTAAACTAAAATGGGAGGTCACATTTGGTCAAAATACAATCCTTCGGCACTGAATGAGTTAAAAGCACAAAGGAAGTGGTAGGTCAGTGTAACAGGTTTACCAAGAAATAGCGGAAATTGAAGGAATAATATACATTCCGTCCAATAGACAGAGATTCCGATGAAGTAACGTACAGTGGCGTGAAGCGAAGAAGACAAGAGGGCGTGAAGTGCCGTGCAGTCTTTCCAACATGGCTAGTGGGTGTCGGGAGTTTTGCAAAGGTCCGAAACATTGAACGATGCAAGCGAGTGTGGATTTTTAGACTGAAAGGGCACAAACAATGCTATATTTATTCCCAGAACAATGTTAGAAAGAGGTATTGAAGTAAAACAGATCGGTGCTTATGCTTCATAGACTACACAAAAGCATTTGACAATGAGAAACATTAGGACATAATAAAACCACTACATCAACTAAACATTGACCGCAAAGATTTGCGAATAATAATAATTAAATAAACAAACATATATTGGCAGCAAACAGCATAAGAATCAACAACATGTAGGACAACTTCCGTGCATAAAGAAGTTCGTCAGACAAGGTTGTGTAATGTCTCCTTATTTTCTCTCACTGTACGGTGAACAAATAATAAGATCTACATAAATAAGGCCAGGGATCCTGTTTGGTGGACACAGTATAACTTATGTTATGCTGATGATACCGTCTTGATGGCAACAAGTCAGAAGGAACTAAAAGAAATGATAGATAAAGTGGCTGTAGAAAGTGAAAACATGGGTCTTAGCTTGAATAACAGAAAGACAGAGGTCATGGTGATATCAAAGAAACAGATTGTGCCTTAATGTACAATTAAAGTAAATGATGTTATTTTGGGGCAAGTGCAGAAATTAAGATATCTTGACAATGATGGCATATGGTTTCTGAGGAAAATGCAAAGAATACCATGGACAGCCAAAAAAAAAAAACCAATGAATAAGCCCTTCAAGAAACAAATGAAAATCGTAAACTGATTAGAGACATTAGACGTAGATAGTCAATACCTTTGGACATGTTATGAGAAGAAGTAAACTGGAGAACTTGGTGACAACTGGCAAGATCGAGGGGAAGAGAACAAGGGGAAGACAGAGAAATAGATACCTGGATGGCTTTACCACGTGGCATGGTCGAGACAGGAACACAGAGCTGATCCACGACTCTGGTGATCAAGTGAAATGGCGAGCCATGACCGCCCACTCTTGCCGGCATGGCACGTGATGGATGAATTTCCATTATGATTGCGACCCCTCTCTGTCCTTTCTCTCCTCCAGAATGAATATCATATGAAGTGATTAATAATATTTTGGCTATTTGTGTGTCTTTGTTGGACATTACTACATTTTTGGTACTCGTACTTACTAAAAAAAAGAGACTACAACAATAAATAGAAATATTACTGTGCAACATTATTACAATAAAAGTAAGTCGGATGTTCCAAACTCCAAGTTTACGTACTTCTTTCATGAGACTATGAAGTCAATGGAAGGTGATGGTTCCAATCATATGTTCCAGTAGCGTTAACAATTGTCTGTTGTCAAGTGATAATTTACTCTTGATGTCTTGTCAGACGGCTAGGATCACAACAGTTCCGAGTATTGATATTTATTTTTAAACCAGGGTAGGTAACCCGGTCAACAAATTCCTGACGAAGTCGGATGTGACGGTCGAAAGGTGCAAATATCGCAGGTAAACAGGTACAACGCAATTAACGTCCAAAACAACGTTCCGGACGAACGCAGAAGAAGAAGATATCTTCCCCCCTCCCCCCTCTCTCTCTCTCTCTCTCTCTCTCTCTCTCTCTCTCTCTCTCTCTCTCTCTCTCTCTCTCTCTCTCTCTCTCTCTTGGTTTATGAGACGGCTAGGATCGCAACAATTCCTATTGTCTGGTCAGACAGCTAGGAGCAGTTCCGAGTATTGATGTCTTGTCATATGGCTAGGATCAGTTCCGAGTACTGATGTCTTGTCAGACTGATAAGATCCCAACAATTCAGATTACTGATGTTTTGTAGAAGTACAAAAATTAGATATTTGAGAGCATGCATCTTTCTGATTGCAACATATGCCGGTGAAACCTGGCATTAAACAAGCTGAACAGCGCCCTAATGCATTTGAATATAAATATTATAGACGGGCTCTAAATATATCTTGGGCAAAGAAAAGAACGAATGCATCCATACTTCAAGAGCTGAAAATTGAAGAGGGTGGACTGTTAAAGACGAAAAACAAAGAAAATTGATATATTTTGGTCACTCGAAACGTCATGAGAGTTTGGAGAGAACAATAATGGAGAAGTATATGCCTGGGAAGAGAGGAAGAGGAAGGCCAACGAGAAGATGGGTGCAGGATGTGGCGGATGATCTCCAGATGGGTGTATCTGACGCGGGACTTCTAACTTGTGATCAAGAAGTTTTCCGGAAGGTTGTTATGGGAGCTAGGTTCTGCAAAGGACATGCTACTGAATGAATGAACAAATGCTATTTTGTCAGACGATTAGGATCAGAACAGTTCTGAGTATTGATCCCCCTCCCTCCCACCCCCCCCCCCCCACCACTCACACACACACCAGACGGTTAGGATCACAACAGTTCTGAGTATTGATCTCCCCCCCCCCCCCCCACACACACACACCCCAGACGATTAGGATCACAACACTTCTGAATATTGATCCTCCCTCCTCCCCTCCCCCACCCCAAGACCCCAAGACGATTAGGATCACAACAGTTCTGAGTATTGATGTTGCTTCCCCCAGACAATTAGGATCATAACAGTTCTGAGTATTGATGTTGCTTCCGCCAGACAATTAGGATCACAACAGTTCTGAGTATTGATGTTGCTTCCCCCAGACAATTAGGATCACAACAGTTCTGAGTATTGATGTTGCTTCCCCCAGACAATTAGGATCACAACAGTTTTGAGTGTTAATGTTGCTTCCCCATACAATTAGGATCACAACAATTCTGAGTATTGATGTTGCTTCCCCAGACAATTAGGATCACAACAGTTCTGAGTATTGATGTTGCTTCCCCCAGACAATTAGGATCACAACAGTTCTGAGTATTAATGTTGTTTCTCCATACAATTAGGATCACACCAGTTCTGAGTATTGGTGTTGCTTCCCCAGACAATTAGGATCACAACAGCTCTGAGTATTGATGCCCCCCCCCCCTCCCCCTTCCAGACTATTAGGATCACAACAGTTCTGAGTATTGATGTTTTTCCTCTCTCTCTCTCTCTCTCTCTCTCTCTCTCTCTCTCTCTCTCTCTCTCTCTCTCTCTCTCTCTCTCTCTCTCTCTCTCTCTCTCTCTCTCTCTCTCCCCCCCCCCCCCAACGATTAGCATCACAACAGTTCTGAATATTGAAGTTTTCTCCCCAAGACGGTAGGATCACAACAGTTGTGAATATTGATGTTTCCCCCCAGACGGTTAGGATCACAACAGTTCCGAGTATTGGTGTGTGATGAGGACTGTTTGAATCATCATCATCACGTGCCATGCCAGCTGGCGTAGGCGTTCATGACTCTCCACAGATATCGGATTTTGATTTGGATACCAATTATTTTTGACTATATTTCTTTACACTTGCATTTTATGTTTTCTGTATTCTCCCCCAAGACACATTATTCGTGCCCCGGGGAAGAGATGCTGTACAAGTATATATCTCTGTATCTTGCCGATCAACGTTGTTGCATCATTCCAAAATAGCACCATATAAAAGGTTGTTTCAGAATACATTTGTTAGCCATTGTTCTTTCTTCCTCTAAGTGTTGGGCAAAGCCTCTAATACAGTGGTTCTCAACCAGTGGGGAATTCCCCCCCCCCCACGGGGAATTTAAGAGTTTCCAATGAGGTGAGGGGGGGGGGGAGTGAAATTAAGATATTTCAACATCGCGTTAATACAAGAACCGATTACTTGATGTTGCTTTTCCTTCCATACTTTACAGGTCTGTACTTCTCGCCCTTCTGAAATTTGTTTTATTACGTAAGTAGACCCGCAAGTCACGATTTATGTAGACTAGACTTGTTCTAGTATGTGTTGTTAAATTTAGCCTTCATTTTTACGTACACTGTGTAGGGGTGGAGTAATTTATAGGGAGGAAATATGAAAGGAGGGGGGTGGTAACATTCTAAACATATGGTGAAGGGGTGCTTGGGCCAAACAAGGTTGAGAACCACTGATCTAATAGGATTTATCTGCTTATAATAAAGATATTGACTGCAGTGAGATGTGGCATTATAAAATTAAATAACACAAAGGGTATTCTCAGATGAGCCGATGTTGTTTTTCCTTCCACACTTTACGGTTCTGTATTTCTAGCCCTTCTGAAATTTGTTTTATTACGTAAGTAGACCCGCAAGTCACATTTTATGTAGACTAGACTTGTTCTAGTATGTGTTGCTAAATTTAGCTTTCATTTTTACGTTTACTGTGTAGGGGCAGAGGAATTTATAGGGAGGAAATATGAAACATAAACTTATTGTATTTCTGATTTCTCGGCGGAATCTCAACATATTACTGTTGTGTCATATTGTATAAACATTTAATGGCAACAGTTTTCCCAGTCAGTTCCTTACACAAAAGTAAATCAATGTCATAGGCAATCCTGTGGCAACTATTGCCGAAATGGATGTGAAATTCTAGAATTTTCCATATTTTAGATTACAGCTACAGTTTTGCCGTGCCAGCTTGATTCTTGCCTTCCCCTTAACACTTTACTAAGATCTTATAGCCACAAACGGCAAATAATTAACATATTAATGTGCGAATGCCTAACAATTCACACCCCAACAACTGTATGAGCCATATGACTGCCTTTACTGGTAACAACTGTCACAGAAGGGGGGAATAAAAAGCTAACACAGAATGGGGCGCAACGGGCTTACAAAGTATTCTTGTAAATAATATAATTTAACAAGAAAAGGAAGAAAAGTGTTACGCTCTTTGCTCAAGTGTATTTAATTAGGCATTAATAGACAACTGCATGAGTGAGCATATCGGCAGGCTTCTTGTTAAATCCAGGCGTTTCTGGAGAACTGATTGTTAAATCCCCAGCTTGGTGGGCGATTGCCAGTTGGCATTCTCGGCTCTCTGGTTCGTCAGAGCAGAGAAGATGTAGCACCGCGCTGAAATATGAATGCAGCAATCAGTTAGCTGTAATATACGAGTATATACGGTATATATTATATATTGCATAACATAGCAATCCTCACTTCAGTTAAATAAATGATTGTATTATTTGGCACTCATAAAAGTAGATGTGTTTGTGTGTTTATTTGAAATATGCTTGTTGTTGATACCCATAGTGCTATTTTAATGGTTAGATACGAATTATGTCAAGATTCCATAGTTGTGGGTTCAGGTGGATAAATGACCTGGCTAATAAAGACACCTTTTTAGTGGTGTCTAGCCAGTCGAAGCAAATATGTTCACACAGCGAGGCGCTGTCGTTATTTGAAGAAGACAGGATCGAATCCCGATCCGTAACAATTAGTGTGAACTATAGTCTCTACTTCTTTCTTCTACTTTTGTGAGTTCCAAACAACAATACATACGTGTTTATTTATGAACGTCTTAGTGGCCTCATTTCATTTAGCCTAATAAAGAATGAAAAACGTGGGAAATGTATAGTTGTTGCCATATAGTACTAGAAGGAAAACAACAGATAGTATTTCCATGTACACGTGCTAGAAACACCTTTCACAAGCTTATTTGTAGGATTTCAATTTCTGGTCCGGATTGGTAATGTCTAGATTGGTAACAGTAATTTGCAACTAAGTGCTACAGATCTACTTATAACTGAAATTTACCACATGGCAACATATAGATGACCAAAAGTGATTTGTAGAAATACTGGAATGAAATACAAGCCATACAGTTTACTTAATCGGGATAGGTAGAGTCTCAGCAAGTCTCAAATTATAAGTAAAATTAAGCTTTAACTCAATGGATATAACTTCGTATAGACAACTCAATGGATACATATCTTCATATAAACATGCAAACAATACAATGTAGGATGTCTCAGAAACTAAGACACAGTTTATGGTCACAGGACTATTAAGTACCACCTTGTGCAACAGTTAATAGACGACATGCGCACGGAAGATTGCTTGCAGCAGGTTACAATCTTTGGAACTATTCATGGATAGAAAGCCTTGGAAAAAAGAAGTTTGTTGCATATCCTTTACAGGATGCCGCAGTCAACACCAGCATTTTTTTTTTTTTTTGCTGTCATGATCTCTTGGCAAGATTACGTTCAGACGTTTGTATGGGAAAAAAATGAGCAAAAAATATAAAGCACATATAACGCTTGAAACCACTAATAATAAAACAAGAAAACATTTAAAAAAATCATATTCAAACAATAGCAACATCCGAGAGACAAAGCATACCCCATGAAAAATACGCATAATTTAACGGAGAAGATAAAAAGTTGATATAGGCGGATATAAGGCAATATTTAGATGATTTAGGAGAAGTGACATAAATTACAGTAGCGAATGGAAGAGACCTTTACAGCACACCAAAGAAAATAGCAGGACAAAATAATCAAGTGAACTGATCAAGAATAGTAAGTGGAAGGTCCTTGTAAACGTTACAGATCAAATCAAGAGATGAGCCCAATACTTCAAGGAACTTCTAAATGGACCTGTCTCAAGTGATCTACCCCCGATATGTAGCTGCAAAAGTGGATTAGGGGTAGATAACAGCTGAGAGAGAGAGAGAGAGAGAGAGAGAGAGAGAGAGAGAGAGAGAGAGAGAGAGAGAGAGAGAGTGAAACAGAGACAGAGAGAAAGACAGAGACAGAGAGAAGAGGGGGAGGAAGAGAGATTAAAATTACAAAATGAGCACGAAATTTGTGTAAGTCAAAAGACATTAAATCTCGTACGAAACATAAAATAATCAACTCTAGAGCAACACTGCTGTATGGTTCAGACACACGGATAACAAATCCCACCAAGACTACAACATGTCATTATGTGTCTGCTAAGAATAGCAGGACTAGACTGATACGACAGAATCAGTCATGTGGAGCTCATGGAAAGAACTGGGCAATTTCCAGTGAATCAAACAAACACACAAACAAACAAACAAACAAACAAACAAACAAACAAACAAACAAACAAACAGTAACAAAACGATGTTAATAGTATAATTAGAAAGTCATTTCTCTGGATCTCTCAAGGCAAAAGAAATATAGTGAGACATATAAACACACAGAGAAGAGAATTAGAGAGACACATTTGGCGGCTGGGGGGCATTGAAGAAGCTGGAGGAGAAAGCAACAATTAGGAGGCTTTGCAGCAGTGTTTCCCAACGTGGGGCCCACGCCCCACAGGGGGGCAATTTGACTGTTAAGGGGGGCAATTCGAAAATGGAAGAAATCGGTTGAATATAACAAAACGGGGAGACTTGACACTGAAGTTAACTAAATTGGAACCTGACATAAGATCTCTTTGCAGCAAGCATCAAGCGCAAGGATTTCACTAAATTTAAATAATAAATAATTACTAATAATTAAAATAATATAGAAAAATCTTTCATTAAAATTATTTTGTACTTGAATTTCAGTTCTCCATTATATGTTTTGAAAATTTACTTACTGTGTTTGCTCAATAATTACCTAGTGATTTCTTCCTAAAACCTATCATTCAAGTTTCTTTAGTGAACATTTCAATTTTTGAATATTAAAAATAATGTATATGTTGAGGGGGGGGGCATGGGGCGGGGGAGGGGGGCAATATGAATTTTAGAAAGGCTTAAGTGGGGCATGATACAAAAAAGGTTGGGAAACACTGCTTTGCAGAGTTGGTTGATGGCATATGCTACTTCTTCTTCTTCTTCTTCAGCGTTCCGAGCCATTGAGGTTCTTTGCTGCAAATACAATCCGTCTCCATTCGTCTCTCTGGTGGACCTTCTCTTGCCAGTCGTTGATTCCAAGTGCTTGTAGGTCTGTACATGTATTATCTCTCCACCGCCTTCTTGGTCTACCTCGGGGTCTACGGTCATTTATTTCCTGAGTGTAAGCGAGTTTTGTTTCCCTATTATCTTCCATTCTTTCTATATGCCCCAGCCATTGTAGTCTATTAGCCTTCATGATACCAGTGATTAGCGGGGACTTAAACAGATCATAAATGTCTTTGTTACTTCTTCTTTTCCACTCTCCACTTTGTGTATCCCTAATGGGTCCAAAGATGCGTCTTAAAATTTTGTTCTCAAAGGTTTGTAACAAGGCTTCGTCTCCTTTCGTTGTACTCCAGGTTTCAGAGCCATACAGCACAACTGGTCTGATCAGTGTTTTGTATATTGTGATTTTGGTGTTACGAGATAGCGCCTTTGATTTTAGTAGATGTTGTAGTGCATAGTATATCTTATTTCCAGAGTTGATTCTAGTTTGTATTTCTTCCCTTATGATGTTGGAGCAGTTGAAGATCGTACCCAGGTATTTGTATGTTTCCGTTCTTTTAATGGTCATATTATCTATTTGTATGTGGCCAGAGTTTCTAGCCATTCCGTCTCTTGAAATTACCATATATTCTGTCTTATCTTGGTTGATAACCAGCCCCATCTGTTGGGCTTTTTCCTTTAAGTGAGTCAATATTTCCAATGTCTTTTGTTCACTTTGCCCTATAATATCTATATCATCTGCATAACCAAGCAGCTTGGATGTTCCTCCAATATCACATTCCTCCTTTACCTTCCTTACAACTTTCTCTAGAGCCAGATTGAAGAGTAGCGGCGATAGTGCATCACCCTGTTTCAAGCCAGATGTTATTTGGAAGGGGTCTGATTTCCTGCCTTTATATGTTACTATATTATAAGTATCTTCCATGCATAGTCTGGTCATGTTGATTAACTTCCTTGGTATTCCAAATTCCTGCATAGCATTCCATAGACTATTCCTATGGACACTATCATAAGCCTTTTTAAAATCCACAAAAATGTTATGGAGATCTCTTTTATATTCCCAATGTTTCTCGGCTATTTGTCGTAAGATAAATATCTGATCTATTGTTGATCTGTTTTGTCTAAAACCCGCCTGGTAGTCACCTAATATGTCTTCTGAATATGGTTTTAGTCTATTTAGTAATACTGCGGATAGTATCTTATAGCTTGTGGACAGTAGTGATAATGATATTCCTCTATAATTTCCACATTGGAACTTGTCTCCTTTCTTAAAGATAGGTATCAATAATGACTCTTTCCAGTCATGGGGTAATTCTTCTGTCCTCCAGATTTTTATTATTAGTTCGTATAGCTTTAGATGTAATGCATGGCCACCTGCCTTTATAAATTCAGCAGCAATTCCATCAGTGGCATATGCTACATTGTTCATAAAAGGCAGAAAATGGAGGAGGAGGAGGAGGAGAAGGAGGAGGAGGATGATGATGAGGAGGAGACAAAGAAGAAGAAGAAGAAGAAGAAGAAGAAGAAGAAGAAGAAGAATAAGAAGAAGAAGAAGAAGAAGAAGAAGAAGAAGAAGAAGAAGAAGAAGAAGAAGAAGAAGAAGAAGAAGAAGAAGAAGAAGAAGCGGAAGTGGAAGTGGAAGCAGAAGAAGAAGAAGAAGAAGAAGAAGAAGAAGAAGAAGAAGAAGAAGAAGAAGAAGAGGAAGAAGAAGAAGAAGAAGTACGTATTATATTTATATAACTCACGCTGGGTCATCCACGCATGTGAATAACAAGCCTCTGGCTGTTACGTCATCTTTGAGCATGGCCAATGAACCTTCGCCACACACCTCGCTAGAAAATCCAACAAAAATACAGCAATACTTTACATTGTTACATTCAACATTGCAAGTTACATTCTCTTAGCAAATTACACCATTCAAGTGAATGGAGCTGTATGATTCAAGCACTACATACGTTTTTATTTTTCCTGCCGTCGCTAGCTTTGAACTCAAGCGTAGTTCACACACGTGCTACTACTTCTAGGGCACTAGACTGTTTTTTTGTTGTTGTTCGTGTGGATTAGGTTTTCTTATTAACTTCCTCATTACCAGTATCCCTCGTCAACAGGTGAACCCACTCCGATTCTGAGGTACTGTACTTGTAATTTACGTCTCCAAGTCAAGGACGAGAAGTCAACATTTTAGCCCAGCTGACCTATTTAGATGTTGAACCTGCTACCTCGGCAATAGCACACCGGAAGCGGAGTTTAACCCCTACACTGGTCATCATCATCAGCATCTTCCACTTTTGCCGTCAAGAGTCGTGGGAGAGGAATAATTGACGTTCCAGCGCCGGATGGGTGACACTGGATAGTGTCATTCCGTGTGATTGTACAATGTCTTTGATGTCGTCAATCCACTTTCTTCTCGGACATCCTCTTGCTCTCATTGCAGATGATCTTTGATGTAGGACCAGTGCTAGTAGTTGACGGTGTTGCATTCTAACGAGATTGCCAAACCATTTGATCTTTTATATTTCGATAAATGTGGCACAAGGTGTTGATCCCACTGTCTGTCTGATAGCAACATTTCTTATTCGGTCTCGCATTGTTAAGTTGGCAGCTCTCCTCAGGCATCTCATCTCACAGGTGTTGATAATGCGTAATTGTGATTTGGATATTGTCCAAGTTTGAGATTGGTTAGTTGGACTAAAATGTTGACTTCTCGTCCTTGACTTGGGGACGCAAATTACAAGTACATCTGAAGTCGGAGTGGGTTCGCCCGATGGCGAAGGACAATGATTGATGGTATATGCCCCATTAGCATGAAAACTAATCCACACGCAAAAATAAGTTCAGTCCACTAGAAGTAGTCGCACGTATATGGACTACGCTTGAGTTCAAAGCGAGGGAGCAAAAAAAAATATGATTTCCTTTTAAGTCAAGCCTGTTAATTTATTTGTATTAATGTTCATATAAATTAAGACACCTGATGTTGGTCTCTACTTTTATATATCGTTCTTGTCGGATAAAATATTGTCACATCTTCTAAAGAAGATAATCTTGTTGGATACAAATTGTCACATCTCTAAAAGATATAATACCTCTAGTTTATACTATATACAACAATAAGAAAGAGACAAACAGCTTTTTTTAGTCATGTAATGAGAAGAGAGACATTGGAGAACATCGTGACAACTGGAAGGATCGAGTGGAAGAGAGGCAGAGGTAGACCAAGAGAAGTGATGCTGGATGGATTGAGACGGTGGCACGGAGGAATATCAGCAGCAGAGTTGATCCAGAGAACCAAAGACCGAGATCTGTGGAGAGCCATGAACGCCTACGCCAGCTGGCAGGGCACTTGATGATTGATAAGTTTGTTTTGCCACTTTCGGTTACCAAATTCTTGCTATAGGCACGGTCTTTCTGCCCGTATGTGTGGTACTATCAACCGCTCACAATGTTGACGTATTTACACAGCAAAGTAAAGGATGCGTTTATACACCAGGGGACGTGTTTAGTAGACGGTTCCATATGTGTTTAGACCAATCGCAACTCGATGGGTTAGGCGATCAGTTTCACACCAGCCGCCTTGACTTCCCAGGATATTTCCTCTTACCCATTTTATTATGGATCTACCCGGAGACTAGGGCAAGATTTAAACATCTCCCTCGATGAGGGTTAGAGCACATGACCACCGACCCTTCTGGCAAGCATGTTAGTAGCGACTGAGCTATTTTGGTCCCCTGCCCTAATGTTTTTTTTTTTTTGCATATCCTTTACAGGACATCGCTGTGAACAGCAGCATCTTTCAGCTGTCTATTGATTTCTTGGCAAGATTACGATCAGTAGTTTGCCATTGCTTTCTGAGCGGCCGGCTCAGTTATCCCGCATGTCACCAGCGGGGGTCGAACCGCTCCCAGTTCTCTCCCGCTACGAGACTGCGTGATAAATGGGATTACGGAGAAAGTGTTGTAACCCCTCAGCCAGAGAGACCGCCCCCCCCCCCTAATGTATACATGGTAAATATCACACACACACACACGCACGCACGCACGCGCGCGCGCGCGCGCGCACACACACACACACACACAGAGTAGCATTTCCTTTGCAGAACCTCACTCCCATAACAACCGTCCGGAAAACTTCTCTGTCATAAGCAAGTTGCCTCGCGTCCGATACACCCGTCTGGAGATCATCTGTCACATTCTGGACCCATCTTCTCTTGACCTTCTTCTCCCTCTCTTCCCGGGCATATACCTCTCCATTATTGTTCTCTCCAAACTTTCATGACGTTTCAAGTGACCAAAATATTTTAATTTTCTTTGTTTTATCGTCTTTAGTAGCCATCCCTCTATAATATTCAGCTCGTGTCGTATGGATGCATTTGTTCTTTTCTGCATCCAAGATATTCTTAGAAACCGTCTATAACATTTATATTCAAAGTCATTTATGAGCTGTTCAGCTTGTTTAGTAAGTGTCCAAGTCTCACAGGCGTATATTGCAATGGGAAAGATGCATGCTCTTAATAATCTAATTGTTTGTAGGTCTATCTGTCCCACGGCACAATTTATTCAAAGTTTATATATATATATATATATATATATATATATATATATATATATATATATATATATATATATATATATATATATATATACACACACACACACAATTGCTAATTTGTACACCGCGATGACAACAGGAATGGGCCACTTACATTTTCGGTTTGCCCAAATCGTGAGCCACAATGACGTTTACAGATGTAATTTTCCTGACTGTCAGATTTGGCAGCTCGTATTGTCCAAAGAAGCTGTACAGAATAGATATAGACAGTGTGCAATGTAAATGTCGTATGTTTCTGTGTATCCAAAATCTAGCCACTTTCTCTTTCGCAGAGTGGTGGCTCGACCATCAACTATTGTAAAGGTTTATAGTTCATATGAATCTCTTAATTAAATAATAAATACCTCGTGAAATAATTATGACACAGGCATTTTGTAGGCAAAAACATAACGTGACTGAATACATTACAGGAACACCAGGACGCCGAAAACAAACAAGTAAACATTGAACACAGAAAAACACAGAGAAGCAGACATATAGATGGATAAATTGATAGACACACAGACAGGTAGGTAAATAGAAAGAAAGAAAGAAAGAAAGAATGAAAGAAAGAAAGAAAGAAAGAAAGAAAGAATGAAAGAAAGAAAGAATAAAAGAAAGAAAGACAGACAGACAAACAGAGGGACAAACAGACGGACAAACGGACAAACCTGCTTCGCCTGTAGGCTGGTTTGCTAGGATCTGAACCATCAACCATTAGGGTCACGTTTCCTATGGCATGCAAGGCGAACTGTAAGAAAGAGTTAAGTTTATATAACGAAAAAAAAAAAGAAAAAAAAAAGAAACAACTGTGCCAAGTGATCAATTTCTCAGCGAACGAATGAACTTTATATTCATTTGGTTAAGAAGTGGACACCAAAACCGATCCATCATTCTGCCCTTCTAATCACTCTTGTTTCTTACATTATTTAACTTTCACAAGCATTACACGATTATTGTTATACTGCAATCGCATTGATATAAGTATAATAACACATTAACATATGCAGCAGTCAAATTCTAAACAATAGTAATAATAATAATAATAATAATAATAATAATAATAATAATAATAATAATAATAATAATAATATTAATAATAATAACGATAGAGGAAATACCGTAGTTCAAGATATATGAACATTTTGTATCTATAATTATGGAGCACCAAAAACTAAGTGGCCGTGGGTTCACATTTCTTCTCAAAACGGAAATTGTGCTACGGACCACATGTCTCCGGGGTCGACCTAGTATCATAAAATTGTTGTACCATAACATTTATAAACGCAATCGACGTAATACTGACAGCATTAACCATTGAGTGCTGGTTGATCTAAATCAATAGCCTAGCTACACAAATGCTCCAATATGCTATAGGACATCAAGATCTACTTCTGCTCTTTGTCCCCCATTGAGGAATCAGCACTCAACCAAACCATGTGAATTCGTCCTATCACTTGCTATCTCCCGCAGCTCCCTCCATGTCCTCCCAACCTATACATTTCTGTCTGCAACTCTAATCTCCACATGCTTCCATGTCTCTCGTTTACCCTGTGGGTTCCAGACAAGAGAGTGTCTTTTTTTTCAGTGTGCCATCCGGTGCCATCGTCCCCTCCCCAATCTCAGCCTATAGGGACCTGTCCAGCTCTGTCCATGAGCTCCACACTGGCGACTCTGCCACGCCTGGGTATGGAGGTCTCAAAATTACCTAAAGTGAGGAGAACATTTACCATATTGGGAAGTTAGTTGTTGAGGGAAGTTTACTGTTTGAGGGAGACGTATGGGAGTTTATTGAAAAGACAGAATAAATTATAAGTATTGTTCTGTAACATTTCATTTGAACAGCTCCCCTTTAGACACTATACTGTACTGGCACCTTGCCATCTTAGGAGACGATAGTTAATGTGCTTGAAAAAAAAAACAAAAAAAAAACAAAGGCATAATAACCTCTCCTTAAGAGAAACTCTGGGCTGAATTGAAGAGACCACATGTTGCCGGTGCAGCATGATCCCCCTCTCGACCAGCCTAGTTTACTACGGAGGAAAGGTGACACTAGTACTAGTACATCTGGAAGAAAAAAAGCTGCAGAAGCTGCCGGATCAGCAAAACAATGCTCTGACTGTCCGCCTGTGGGAACTTAGATCTTAAACCAGTTGCTGAACAAGACTTAGGCTCTGGTCTGTCATGCCATACAATTTAGCTTTAGCTCGCATTTCCTTGCACCAGGATAAGGTTTGTACCCTCTCAGTTGTGCTCTTCCGCCTGAAGCTGTTGGCACAATGTGGGGTATCGGGTTTGGTGAGCGACGCCCAGCATTCAGACCTAACAGAAAGTAAGTAGTACTGTAGTGTCTATCGTGATACGGTAGCTCAATCATATCTGACTAAGACATGACTAACAGACAGACACTATACACAGCCTATTAAAAACAGCCTCACCGTTGCTGAAGCAGCAGACCAGAAACTTTCACTGGCCTCTGCCGGACAGTCTGTCCATTCAGGGCAGCGTGTGTAGTTTATTCCAGGTGGAGATTCTTGGCCGCACCAGGTCAGCGAGTTGGCCAGGTAGCCAATCATTGTGTCTTCCAGTGTAATATATCTGGCGCCATTTTCAGAGTATTTGTGTGCCAGACTGAAGACACCCGACCAAAACATAACCTCAAGAATAGATCAATATAATTTAATAACGAAGACACAAACAATAGATTGCACGATTTATTGCCTGGCATATTTCGCTGCATCTCGTCAGGTACATACTGCAGAAATCACACAACTTACGTGAATTAATTAGATAAATCCTTCAAACTGAAACATACACATGTTCGCACAGTAATGTCGATTGTCTACCACGGTAATTTTAAACTGACTAACATATCTTTCTGCTTGCACAAGGACGGCTTACGAAGGTTGATTATTATAGCTTCAGCAAACTTTAACAATCGACTACTTCGTGTGTTGAACAACACACGGA
Source organism: Cepaea hortensis (assembly GCA_963921405.1). Classification (NCBI taxonomy): domain Eukaryota; kingdom Metazoa; phylum Mollusca; class Gastropoda; order Stylommatophora; family Helicidae; genus Cepaea; species Cepaea hortensis. The sequence continues at coordinate 104,796,571 of OY992879.1, forward strand.
AGACACTGTCTCTTTCAATCACGTGACCGCTCTCGAGCACATGTCTCCCGACCGATGAAGCCGGACTGTTCCGGTGTGTCGGCCTGCCTAGGCTACCATCTTCTGTGTGTAGTATCTTGTCCACCCAATTCGGAATGTGTTCCGAAACCCTGCAATGTAACTGTCGCTCAGTTCTGCCTATGTAGATGGCCTCGCATCTACATGTAAATTGATAAATACAATTTGATTTGGCGTACAAAGCTACAGGTTCTTTTACTGCTGGGACAGGGATCGGTGTGTTTCTGTACCTGATGACTAGAGTTGCAGCACAGAATGTTCGCTCGACTGCTGTGGTGAGCCGGTCCCGCAGACGTTGCATTACGTCATCTCCTCGGAAGGTTAGCTGGATGAATACCTTGAGTTTAGGGACTATAGTTACTTCTGATTTCGGTTTGGGCTGTTGGCAGTGGCGCTTTATAAATCTTGTGGAGTACCTATTCAGGTTTAAGGCATTCTAGAGTTTCAAATTCCTCTGTCAGTGTGTCCTGGGTGCATATCTTTCTAGCACGGTCAAACAGGGTCCGTACTAAGCCCCGTTTGTACTGGACAGGTGCGAAGCTCTGAAAATTTAAGTATTGGCCAGTCCATGTTTCTTTGTGGTACACCGATCTTTGAATTGTGCTGTCTGCTCTACGTCTCATTAGGATATCTAGAAACGGCAACGCTTCGTTGTGTTCGTGTTCCATAGATAAAGAGATGTTTATATGTGTCTCGTTCATTGTGGCCTGGAACGACGTTGCTTGTAGCTCGTCTGTGGTGATAATTAGTATATCGTCCACGTAACGACGGTAAAAGGCCAAGTTATTGATTACTGAGGATCTCTTTTCTTCTAAGTGTGCCATGAAGATGTCCGCTAGAATAGGTCCAAGTGAGCTCCCCATGGCCACACCGTCAATTTGGTGATATGACTTGTTTAGATAATTGAATTGTATGTTGGCAGTGTATAATTTTAATACCCTCTCTAGAATAGCTGATGGTATGCCTAGTTTTAGTTGTTTGTCTCTAATGCGTTCGCTTATTATATTCACGGTCTCATCTAATGGAACGTTGGTGAATAAAGAGGCAATATCCATGCATGCCATGTGTTTGTTGTTTATGTCCATAGTATCCAATAATTCCACCAGTTCGAATGTATCTCTGAGTGTTCTTGGATCGAAGGACTGTCGTACTGGCTTTAAAATTTAAACTAGCCATCTCGCCATTCGGTGTTGTGCAGAGTTAACCATGGAAAGGATCGGTCTTAGTGGGATGCCGTGCTTGTGAAACTTGGGTAGACCGTACATCTGAGGTGTTTGGGAGCCACGCGGTGTGAGCGTTTTTGCAGTGGCCTCACTGATGAGTCCCGCATTCACAAGTGACTGGATCTCTTTCCTCATTTATGCATCCAGGTCCTCGGACTTGTTGACTATTTGCTCTACTCTGAATTTAGATGCATCTGATAATATTTCATCCATTTTTCTCTGGTAGTCTGATATATCCATCAGTACTGCACCACTCCCTTTGTCAGGTTTCAATATTACGAGGGTTTTATTGGCCTTTAACGCTTTTAAGGCAGTAAGGTGTTCGTTGGTCAGCGGACATGTCTGTTTAGAGGGGGTTGTGCGATACTGGTGTTCTAAATCTACCAGTTTGGACTTCAGCCACCCGACTGACTCAGCAGAAGTAGGTGATAACTTGGAGACTTGATCAAACAACATTTCAAATTGTGCTTGCGACTCAACACGGTTAATATGTTTGGGCTTTATGCAGAATTTTAATCCGTATGCAAGGGCCTCCGTTTCAATGTTGTTGAGTACGTACGACGATAAGTTCCTCACATACTTCTCTGGGTTGTCTAGTACTGACGTTGTTACCTTTTCAGTGCTCAGTGATTTGTTGAGGCGAGCATTCTCTGCGATTTTCACCTTGTACACTGTTTCTGTACAGAATTTGGTGAACTTCAAGTAGCCATACAAGCTCAATTCTTTGGTGACGTAGTAGGCAGAACTGTGTGTGCGCTTGAGGTTGGCCAGCTTAGACTGGGTTTCTTCTATCTGTTTTTTTGTCAGTCGTCTCAGGTTTTTTCTTGTTGGACATATTATGTCCGCCCTGTTGTTTTGCGTATCCTTTTACAGGACTTAGCTGTCAACAGCAGCATCTTTCAGCTGTCTGTTGATCTCTTGGCAAGATTACGCTCAGTAGTTTGCCATTGCTTTCTGAGCGGCCGGCTCAGTATCCGCAAGTCACGAGCGGGGGTCGAACCACCTCAGTTCTCGCTCCGCTGCGAGACTCTGCGTGATAAACGGGATTACAGAGAGAAAGTATTGTAACCCCACAGCCAGAGAGACCGGCATGTCCGCCCTGAGAGATCTGAAATACCGGTGAGGGAATATTCCCGTCTTTAGGCATTCCTCGAGAAATCTCAATCGACACTCCTGTACCGATATTTTACACTTCAGCTTGAGTAATCCATCCAATCGCTTCACAGTTGGTAATGGGAGGCGACGTTTCATAAATTCAAAACAATGTTTTCCCGTGATGAATTTGAATAACAAAGACACAAACAATAGATTGCACGATTTATTGCCTGGCATATTTCGCTGCATCTCGTCAGGTACATACTGCAGAAATCACACAACTTACGTGAATTAATTAGATAAATCCTTCAAACTGAAACATACACATGTTCGCACAGTAATGTCGATTGTCTACCACGGTAATTTTAAACTGACTAACATATCTTTCTGCTTGCACAAGGACGGCTTACGAAGGTTGATTATTATAGCTTCAGCAAACTTTAACAATCGACTACTTCGTGTGTTGAACAACACACGGAAGACACTGTCTCTTTCAATCACGTGACCGCTCTCGAGCACATGTCTCCCGACCGATGAAGCCGGACTGTTCCGGTGTGTCGGCCTGCCTAGGCTACCATCTTCTGTGTGTAGTATCTTGTCCACCCAATTCGGAATGTGTTCCGAAACCCTGCAATGTAACTTTCGCTCAGTCCTGCCTATGTAGATGGCCTCGCATCTACATGTAAATTGGTAAATACAATTTGATTTGGCGTACAAAGCTACAGGTTCTTTTACTGCTGGGACAGGGATCGGTGTGTTTCTGTACCTGATGACTAGAGTTGCAGCACAGAATGTTCGCTCGACTGCTGTGGTGAGCCGGTCCCGCAGACGTTGCATTACGTCAACTCCTCGAAAACAATTAAAGCGCGTAGTCACAGGTATTATTCGAATGTGGAACATCTGTTATCCCCACTTTAATATTAAATTTAACACAGAATCTTTATGTTTGCATAAAACATTACAATGTGCATAAAACAGGTTTCTATGTTTACATTCACTTGCTTATGTGATGTTTTCTCAATAAACTTTACAGGAGAAATGTCAGTTCATGTGTTGCTGTGCTTGTTGGTATTGCTGGACCACTTAAGCGCTTGTTATTTTCGGCTCCTCATGAGGTATCTCAGCTCTAAACAACCTTACACCAAATCCCTGCAATCTTTTCCAGTCTCCTGCAGCTCGATCCGTATCGTTCTAATATTATCCATCTCCGTCTCTATAATTTTCTCTTTGAATTTTACGTCTTTCTCTATTTCGTTTGCCCTTTGGAGTCAAGAGAAATGACGTTCTAATTGTGCAATTAGCACGTTTCTCAATGTGTGTTCAATCTAGCCCCAGAGTCGTTCGTTAGTAATTGCTTTAGTTGTTCTGCATGTTTCTTATCCATACAGCAGTATTGTATTGCATCACTCACTCACTCACTCACTCACTCACTCACTCACTCACTCACTCACTCACTCACTCACTCACTCACTCACTCACTCACTCACTCACTCACTCACTCACCAACCCACCCACCAACTCACTCACTCACTCACTCACCCACCCACTCACTCAACCACTCCTCCACTCACTTACTCCCTCACTCACCCACCCACCCACCCACCCACTCACTCACTAACTCACCCACCCACCCACTCACTTACTCACCCACCCACACTCACTTACTCACCCACCCACTCACTCACCCACCCACCCACCCACACACCCACTCTCCTATTCACTCACTCACTCTGTAATTCACTTCTCTATATATTGTCTGTATTTATCTTGTATCTGATTTAATGTCTATGACCTGGAGGGAGCGAATCCATTGAATTCCCACTTCTGGTTTTGGCTGTTGTTGTCTTCATATTCCAGTCTATAGCCAGTAAGAATAATAAAAGATAACTAAAGTCTTCACGATGCATGCCAGTTCTTATTCCAATCAAATCTGTGTGTTTTTCTCCATTGAAGAACACGACGTTTGACGTCTATACATGGTCTGTATTAAGTTAATGATCTTCTCTGGGAGCCCATAGCGTCTCATCCGTTTTCTATGTGATTCCCTATTAATGCTGTCAAAGTCTTTTTTTTTAGTCCTCAATTCCAAGATAACATGGTAATTTCACCTCAGTCTTTTGCTCTGCAGGCTGGATATGTGACCACAGACCTTGACCTCAAATATTGATAAATCAAGTCGACGCGAATAATCAGGATTCTTCACAAACCTCACTCAACTACTCAGTATCATGATCACCATCATTATCATAACCATGATTATCACCATTATCATCATAATCATCTCTATCTGTCTCTCCTTGTCTGTCTGTCTGTCTGTCTGTCTGTCTGTCTGTCTGTCTGTCTGTCTGTCTGTCTGTCTGTCTGTCTGTCTGTCTGTCTGTCTGTCTCTTTTTTGTTAAACTTGTATGAAAACACACCTTATCAACAGGTAAGCTTTGCTTTGCCAATGCCATGAACTTGTCGTAATTGGACTGTCTTACTGAACACGGTGATCTGAAGGAAAATGCTTGAGAAAATGCCTCCCACAGCAAGCTACAGTTAGCTTCAACTCTGCAACATATATATATATATATATATATATATATATATATATATATATATATATATATATATATATATATATATATATATATATATATATATATATATATATATATATATATATAAAGTAAGAGAAAGAGAGAGCGAATTAGTAAGTGAGCGAGTGAACGACTGAGTGGGTGAATTAATGAGTGAGTGAATTAGTGAGTGAGTGAGTCAGTGAGTGAGGGAGTGAGTGAGTGAGTGAGTGAGTGAGTGAGTGAATTAGTGATTGTGTGAGTAAGTGAATTAGTGAGTGAGTGAACGAACGAACGAACGAACGAACAAACTTTATTTTCAAAGGGTTAAGAATTGGGCACGCAGGCCCGTCTAACATTCTGCCCTTCTATCGCTCTCTTTCATACATTATTTCATTCACACATCATTCAAGGCTAACAGAGAACAGCAACAATATAAAAGATATGTATTAATCTTATATATAAATTAGGATGTGCGTATCTCTGTCTGTATGTATCTCTGTCTGTATGTATGTATGACCTTTATTTGTTCGCGAACGGCCCATCCGATTGAGATGAAATTTTCTACACGCCTTCCTTTCATTCCAGAGCTGTCAACTGTGATATTTTGTTAGTGTGAAATCGCCTGCTTACTCAGTATTATTTCATTTTTCATTTTTCATCATAATTTCATATATCTCAGGGGACCTAACTCTGTAAAAGTTATTTCAAGGGGCATAACTTTTCTGTATAACTTATAGTCATATTGTGGCATCGTTTTCAAAGATTTATAAACTCTTTGTCCATAGTTATGTACCGCCATATGAGTTATAATAAATAATGATACAATCTGTAAGGCATTTTCAAAGTTTTCATAAAAATGATGCACAATGCATAACATTGTAACTCATCTTTTTTTGCTTAAGAAGTTACTGTAGTCATGCAGGTGATTAGAAAGCGTTTTCATTAAAAATAATGGATGGTGTGCAGAAGGGCATTTTTTTAAGTTACTTTTTTTGTTGTATGAATTTAATGAGACCCTACACTCCAGGAGCTGGGCGAAGTCACGCCGGGTCAGATAGATAGACAGACCCACCTTTTCGCTGCAGTTGTCTACTCCTCCTTTTCCTTCTTCTGCTGATGCTGCTGCCGCCGCTCCATTTACCCAAGTTAATTGTTGGGAGAAGATGTAAAGATCTTTCAAGTGCTCTTTCAAATGCTTTTTGTAAGTTGGTCTTCGTTTATCTAAGGTTGTTCTAACTGCAACCAATAAATGATTAGACAGACAGGCAGACAGACAGACAGAGAGGGAGGGACGGACAGACAGACAGACAGACAGACAGACAGACAGACAGATAGTCGGTAACGGGAACGGGAACTTATATGACTACTTATATGAATTAAATGAGATGCTCCCCACCAAGGACTGGGCGATGCCGGGTCAGACAGACAGACAGACAGACAGACAGACAGACAGACAGACAGACAGACAGATAGTCAGTAACGGGAACGGGAGCTTATATGACTAATTATATGAATTAAATGAGATGCTCCCCACCAAGGACTGGGCGAAGCCGGGCCGGGTCAGCTAGTAGTATTATAAAAGCATGGGCAAAATGCGAACATCAAAACTACACTCATCTCATCATGTTCCTCTTGTACCTTGCGGTGTCGAGGTGAAGTATAAACTTAGTGAGAGTACCCGATTATGGGCTTCATATATCGATATTCCCATGGACTCTGCTATTCCCTCCGTCCAACGTTTACATGGTCGGCCTCTTACTCTGTTTCCATCTGGTCTGTACATCATTGCTTGTTGTGGCATGGTAACCTTCTTGCATGGCCAAACCATTTGACTTGCTGCTTTCTAATAAAATCTAGTGCTGCTTTAACCCCCACTTTAGTCCTGATTTCTTCATTTCTGATCTTATCTCTTCTTGATACGTTGAGTATTCTTCTCAGGAACCTCATTTCTGTTGTTGTGATTTTTCTTTTCTCTTTTTCTGTCATTGTTCAGGTTTGGCATTGGTAGCACAGAGTTAGTAGGAAGATTGTGTTGTAAAGTGCTTTCTTAGTAGTTATTGATACTTGTTTGTTCTTTAGTATTGGTGCCATTTGTCCAATGAGTTGATTTGCCTTATTGCACCTATTTTCGATCTCGTCTTCTGATCTGCCATTTGATGACATTATACTTCCTAGGTACTTGAAACTCTTTACTTGTTTCAAGGGATGTTCGTTTAGGTGAATTGTTGTTGTTTGTTCTTCTTTAGTTATAGTCATTACCTCTGTTTTGCTTGTGCTAATTTTCATGTTATGTTCCCTACACATTTCGTTTAGACTATTCATGTGGTCTTGTAATTCAGCTTCTGATTTTGCTATTAGTGCTTGGTCGTCCGCAAACAGGAGTTCTCTAATGGTTAGATTTGCAGATGGTTCTTCTTCTGTGTTCTCGTCATGCGGTATTCTTGCTGTCTCTGCTTGGCTGGTTTCTTCACATATGTTGTCTATATATGTTATGAACAAGAGAGGGGACATGACACAACCTTGTCGTACTCCAGATCTTATGGTGAAGGGTTCTGAGTGTCCTCCAGTTGCTCTCACTATTCATTCACTGTTGTTGTATAAACTTCTACATAGGTTTGTTAGATGTGTACTAACATATTGTTTAAGGATTTCCCACAGCTTGTTTCTATCTACCCTATCGAATGCCTTTTCTTGGTCGACAAAGGCTAAGTAGAGTGTTTCATTGAATTCGATTGATTTTTCTATAAGTTGTCTAAGAGCAAAAATGGCATCTGTGCATCCTTTGTTTTTCCGAAATCCAAGTTGCGTTTCGCTTATCTGGGGTTCTAAAGTAGTTCGTAATCTTTTTTCAAGAATTTTGCAAAATATTTTCCCAGTATGACTCAACAGTGAAGTGCCTCTGTATTGTGTGCAGTCTCTTTTGCTGCCTTTGTTTTTCCAAATTGGGATAATTATGGCGTTTCCTCAGTCTCGTGGTGTCTGTTGTTCTACCCAAACATATTTGAATAGTCTATGTAGCCAAGCTGTTCCTACTTCTCTTGCTACTTTAATTAGTTCATTTGGTAATTCATCCTGTCCCGGTGATTTGTTCAATGGGGCTAATCTGATGGCTTCTATAATTTCTTCAAAACTACACGACTCAGTAATATTAGATAATGGTCTGACACTTGTTATTAGCCATGTGGAATATACTGGCCTACCAAAAGGGGACTGGCTGTTGTACTAGGGTTTTGTTATATTATTATTATTTCTATTATTAAGGGGGAAGATAATCCGTATTGAGATAGTGTTCGAATAATTTGAATGAGAGAGAGAGAGAGAGAGTGGGTGAAAGAAAGTGAGTGAGTGAGAATGAGAGAAGTGAGAGAGAGAGAGAGAGAGAGAGAGAGAGAGGAGAGAGAGAGAGAGAGGGAGAGAAAGAGAGAGAGAGAGAGAGAGAGAGAGAGAGAGAGAGAGAGAGAGAGAGAGAGAGAGAGAGAGAGAGAGAGAGAGAGAGAGAGAGAGAAGCTTTACTATAGAAGTATGTACAATTTCTTTTGGTACATATTATTATTTTATTTTCTTAAGATTGTATCTACAGACAAAACTATAGGTAAAATAAAAACCGCAATCAGTAATGCAGAAACTGAAACTGTCACCGACTGTCAACATCTGAGCTCAACAACCGACAACACTGAGGACTGCTCACAAGAAGTCAAGCGGAAGCTGGCCTCAGCAATGCGGAGTAACATTCGTGCTTGCTTGCTTGTGTTCGCTGGCTCTGAACTCCAGCGCAAGATCCTTTATGTCGGATGAAGACATCCTGTTGTCCAACATCAGTGTGATGACATACCGGACCTGAGGTGTGCGTGAGTATCTATTGTCCCATGTCTGGCTTACTGGTGTGCAAACTGGTGGTCCCTCGCCGTGCAATCAGATACTCTCCGACTTCGGAAGAATCAGCGATCCTACTACGTTAGCTATGACCCCGAAAGGACCTGTTGCCCAGGACGCTTGACGAGGACGTGTTAGTAGGTCTTGGCCAGTATGGACATGACTCTGGTGCCCTGGAAACACCTCAGCGTCCCAGTAACACCCGTGAGAACATACATCTTCCCTGTCTCAACACACAGACTAATTCATGTGCCATTCCCAATGACCAAAAAAGAACATCAGAAATGTTGAAATTATATTTTACAGACAAATCCTTTGAGTACCGCGGAAGGAGAAGAAGAAGAAGAAGAAGAAGAAGAAGAAGAAGAAGAAGAAGGAGAAGAAGAAGAAGATGATGATGAAGAAGAAGAAGAAGAAGAAGAAGAAGAAGAAGAAGAAGAAGAAGAAGAAGAAGAAGAAGAAGAAGAAGAAGAAGAAGAAGAAGAAGAAGACGATCTCATAATCACACAACCATAACCTTAAATTATCATTTTGCTCCGCGGATGAGTTTTTATCACAGTGATTGCAATCTGTACACCTCTCTGGCTTCCGCTAGATATTTTAAAGTCAAAATAAACATGCTAGCAGCAGGGAGTTTACTTGTTTAAGTCATGTTCTGACAGTAAATGAACAGGAAAGCTTTCATTTGAAGCCCACGCCATGTTTAACTGGACACACGCCCATACCCACACCACACACACCCTCCATCCACACACCCACACACACACAGACACCCCCCCCCCCCCACACACACACATACATAAATACGCATGTCAAAATTTACCTCGGCAGTAAGTCATTGTACTTTGTCACGTCATAGTCCCAGCATCTTCCCTCAAACACCTCCTTGATGTCCTCTGTTGTACCTTTGTTCGAGTCCGGGTCTTCCTGGGACAGGGCCATCTGTACAGTGACGCACACAAGAACTGACACAACCACGATTCTCATCTCCGGTCTTGAAGATGTGCAAATATGGGCGAGGAAAGGGAGCAGCAGATCAGCAATATGAGGGTATTCCGATGCCCGAAAGAGTTACCTGTGTTAAATAAGATGGTCACTTAGGGAAAAAAAAACGAAAGGTGTTAAAGACAAAGTTAGTTAGTTAGTTAGTTAGTTAGTCGACAGATCATCTTCGTTGCACATCGAACCATTCAGTCCATAAGTGCTCGGATCCCCTCCTCAGCAAATCCAGCAGCGTGTAGCGGCTAACGACACCAGTTCTGTGTTGGTTTATCAGTCTTCTTTGGCTTCCTGCGTAGTGTTCTTCTTTGGCCACCCCTCTTTTAATTTGCTGTTCTCGCAGTCTGGCCATGGTTGTAGATTCACAGTCATCACTTGGTTCTCGCAAAAGTCTTACTTCTCGTAGAGCATTCAGAATGTCAGCCTGGTCCATGGCGCGTCCACCCTCCACAGTACCGTTACCTGCGAGCTTGTCAGCCCGCTCATTTCCTTGTACTCCCGCATGCCCTGGCACGAAGATGAAACTAATCTTTGCCAGCCGAGACCGCTCCAGAAACAGCAACCATTCTCTTCGGATCTCCCCCATCTTTATCCTCTTGAGCATGTTCATTGAGTCGCTAAGGAAACATGCCCTAGTGAATGTCTGTGTCTCGAGCCATGTTATTGATTTACTTACTGCCATGACTTCCATAGTCAGGCTACTTGTGGTCTCAGCAAAAGCACCATAGTCCTCCTTCCCAATTCTCCCTTCAGCCTGAGCGGTAAAGGCTCACATGTCGGACGACCGACCCATCTGTGTAAATGACAGCATCACCGTCTAGCGAATTTTCGAAAATCAACGCTTGTACTTCTGCCTCCACAGCAGCCGGATTTTCTTGTCTGCATTTTCTGTCTAGTTGGATGCAAACTGAAATCTGTTGGCACGTGTACCTACAGTCCTCGCCAGGTTCTAAGTCCTCAAGTGAACACACCTGTTGAAGAATGTCTTCGGCTTGACCCATCCACGACCGTCCTCTTTTTAACCTGCTGCCCTTCACCCTCATAATTTCACTATGCAGTGGATGTTGTGTGTTTGTGTTAACTCTGAGGTAGGCGCGAGCTCTGCAGACTTGTATTCTGTCTTGAATGGTTGGAAAATCAAGAAGGTAGCGCATCGCCCTGCATGCTGTATCTCTTGTACATCCAAGAATAATGCGCATAGCTTCATTCTGTATCCTTTCCATCCTTTCTATCTGCTTACGGCTGAGAATCAGGATTGCCATCGCATACTCAAAAACAGATATGACCAGCCCCTCGTATAGAAGATATAGATGGCGCTGCTCACAGTTTGCTGCCGCCATCACCCACATTGCAGCCAACCCCTGCTTGGCCTTTGTTATCACCTGGTCTATGTGCTTATTATAAGCAAGGCTTCGATCAAATCGTATCCCCAGGTAATTCATTGCCTGCGTTCTTTCCACCGTCTCTGAACACAGATTTACAGTTTGTGTTGGAGTGTTGACAATATGATTATTCAACGAGAACCAAGTCACTGTTGCCTTTGTTGGGTTGACCATTGCCCAAGCCTCAACACACCAAGTACTTATGCGATTTAGTTCGGTTTGTAGTTCCACAGCAACCTGATCTCTATCCTTACCCTACCGATACACTAAAACATCGTCGGCATATGACAATGTCCTGCCAGGTCCAGTGATCTGCTCACTGGTGATTCTCACAGTGTAGGCATTGAACAGTACCGGAGATAATGGTGATCCCTGTGGTAGGCCAGGATATATTGTTGTTGGTTCCAACGTCCAACTGCCACATCTAAAAACTACTTTCCTTTGGAAGAGGGCTGCAGCGATCCAACTAAGGAGGAATGGACTTGTTTTGAGTTCAAGAAGCTGAAGCATTAAAAAATCCAATGGTACTCTGTTGTACGCGTCCTCAAGATCAATCGCTGCAGCAAAGGTTTCAATGCCTGAGTGGAAACCTTCACAGACATCATGGGCAAAAACTGCTGCATTGGTCCAGGTTTCTCTTTTTGGGCGGTACCCACCCAGGGTAGGAGGGAAAACACCTTGCCTCTCTAGCTGGCTTGATATTTTCCTGGCAATTAACTTCTCCAGCAGCTTGCCTATTGTATTCTGCATGGTTATAACTCGATATCCCTGAATTTTTGTGTGGTCTTTGCCAGGCCTCGGCAAGGGAATCAGATAGCTGTGTAACCACTCCTCCTTGATGCTAGCACTCCCTATACTGTTGTTGTACATGTCTGCTAGTTCCTCTAGCTCGTTGTCGGTACACCTATTGATGTCGTTGTATCTTATGCCATCTGGCCCTGGAGCGCTGTTGTTTTTATTTTATCGTCGAAACACAGCCTTGATTTCTTTCACTGTCACTGTGTCTCCATCCGAAGTGTTCTGGGCCTTGCACCTGTCTGAGGTGACCCTCTTGGCAAGATTTCGGCCACCCATGTCTGTCTGGTTGCTCTGCTCTAGATAGCGTTCAAAGAGGGCTTTGCCCTTGTCCTCGTCAGTCCTCTGCCAGATGAGGTCAGCACCTTGGAAGTCAGAAATGCTCTTATTCTTGACTACCCCGCTCATGCTTTTATGTAGCTGCCAGAACAATTTCAGTGACTTGTCTGTGCTTACTCCTTGACACACCTCTGCCCATTTTCACTTTTAATCACAGTGTTTTTAAAGACAAAGTTAAAGTTACGAAAAAGTAAGGTGAGAATAGCATCAACCATATATTAGTAAGTAAATTACACAACCCTGTTAACACACCTTGTTTAGCACTGGGAATATGGTGTAGCCCCATTTGGTTTTATACACCACTCATCATTTGAACTTTCTTACTTCGTAAGAAAATGGAAGAAGAAATTAGCGTGGTTCATGCTGGATTTAGACAAGGAAGAGGAACAAGAGATCACATTCTCAACATGCGTTTAATAATAGAGAAGTATAGAGAATTTAATGTAAACCTATTCTCGTGTTTTGTGGATTATTCAAAGGCATTTGACTGTGTACAATATCAGAAACTTTGGGAAATCATGAGGAATATGGGCTTTCCATCACATGTAATACAACTCATAAGAATGCTCTATGTAGACCAACAAGCAGCGGTTAGAATAGATGGCGAGACATTAGATTGGTTTGATATCAAGCAAGGAGTCCGTCAGGGATATGCGCTGTTCCCCTGTTTGTTTAACCTGTATGCCGAAAATATAATGAGAAATGTAAGAGATGATATAAACAGGGAGTTATATGATGCCCTAAATATCGGTCGTCATGACATACCAGAGATTCGGTATACTGTTGATACAGTATTGCTTTCCACAACACAGAATGGCATAGAAAACCTAATAGTCTCTACCCAATTGAATAGTGAAAATCACAACTTATATCTTAACATAGCAAAAACAAAGATAATGCATACAGATAAAACTACTATGGAGAAAGAAATATATGTTAATGAGGAAAAATTGGAGGTAGTGGAAAATTTTGAATATCCTGTGTCATTGGTTACCAACAACGGTGACACAATGAAAGAAATTAAACGACGACTGTCAATTCCTCTTCAAAGACTAAAACAACTGAATAAATTATGGAGTGGGACAGACAGAACTACAAAAATTAGATTTTTAAGAGCATGCATCTTTCCCATTGCAACATACGCCTGTGAGACCTGGACACTTACTAAATAAGCTGAACAGTGCATAAATGCACTTGTATATAAATGTTATAGACGAGTTCTAAGAATATCTTGGGTAAAGAAAAGAACAAATGCATCCATACTTCAAGAGCTGAATATTGAAGAAATGTTGGCTATTAAAGACGATAAAACAAAGAAAATTGAAATATTTTGGTCACTTGAAACGTCACGACAGTTTGGAGAGAACAATAATGAAGAGGTATATGCCTGGGAAGAGAGGAAGGGAAAGGCCAAAGAGAAGATGATCTCCAGATGGCGGATGATTTCCAGATGGGTGTATCGGACGCGGGACATCTTGCTTATGGTCAAGAGGTTTTCCGAAAGGTTGTTATGGGAGCGATATTCTGCAAAGGACATGCTACTGAATGAATGAATCATTTGAACGACGGTGCTGCACATAGGGCATTTCCATGCGTGCTCAGTCCTAGTATATATCTTTTTCATGCATTTTCGAAAACTTCAACAGCTACCTAGATATTGATATGTATTTTTATTGTGTATAATAGGTGGGTATGAGGACAATGCGCAGAATATCATGGACGGATTACAGAAAAGCGAATGAGGCAGTCCTTCAAGAAGAGGCAGTCCTTCAAGAAACATATGGAAACCGTAAATTTATTCGAGAAATTATCCGTAGACAGGCACACATTTTTGGGCACGCTATGAGGCGAAACAAGCTGCACGATTTCGTTTTCGAAAACCTCAACAAGTCGATATTGATATTTGTGTGTATTGTGTATAATACATAGTTATGAGGAAAATGCGCAGAATAACACTTAACACTAAACACCATATGTCCAATTTTCCTCAAAGACTGCTATAAAGGGTCCGTTACTTGTGTGTTGTTTTTACTTAAAGAACATTTAAAACGATATCAAATTTATTCAAATATAATGACACTGTGATTCAGTGCGTCTTATGACTGCAACTCAGTGCGTATTATGACTGCAACTCAGTGCGTCTTATGACTGCAACTCAGTGCGTCTTATGACTGCAACTCAGTGCGTCTTATGACTGCAACTCAGTGCGTCTTGCGACTCAGTGCGTCTTATGACTGCGACTCAGTGCGTCTTGCGTCTGCAATTCAGTGCGTCTTATGACTGCAACTCAGTGTATCTTGCGATTCATTGCGTCTTTCGACTCATTGTGTCTTGCGACTCAGTGCGTCAAACTTCCATCCTGTGACATGTGAAACTGATACAATAAAGGAGCTATATAAGAGCTAAGACACATTAGTATAGTTATGTAGTGGTGTCAATGTTTATTTGTTGTTTGTGTGCTGACGAAGGCACTAGTCGCAACGCCAGTTCCGTCACTTGTGATTGTATTCTCCTAACACTGATCTATTCCAGGTCTAGATTTCATTGATTTGCTCGTTGGTTGATGAAGAAAGGTACAGAGTTCACTTATGTTGATTACTGAATTCATACTGATACCTCCCAGTCTGTCCTACTTCTACTGGATTAGTTTCAAGATAGGTCACAACATGAAGTTCGAGGTAATGTGTCGTACACGAAAGTAACAAGTGACATACATTCAAGATGTAAAAAGTGAACAATGTAAACATTCACAATTGTATGATAGTAGAACTTCACTCAATAAACTTTACACATTAATATACCAGATGTTGAAAAATGATATCTATGTTAAAATGTATATACAATGAATACTTAACTATATAAACATACGATAATCAGTATAAACGTTCATAACTATATGATAGATAGAACGTAGAGAATTATACTTTATAAATTAATGTTACAAATAATGAAAAACGGTATCTATGAGCAAGTATGTAGAACAAGAATTGCTCTGCTATGTACAACGTACTCGTATAATATATATCCCAATCATAACCCAGGAGGGTTGAACAGGTTATTGAAAACGAGACTAAATACGAGGGAACTTCAATTGAAAACATTAAAAGTGTGATAGAAATTACGATAACCATGCCATTGTCTTGTAACCTGTCAATATTATTGTTAAGGATGTCAAGAGTGTTAAGTACGTGACATCACAGTGATGATGAACATGATGGAGTCATAAGGATAGTTTAAAGATGGCCGTCCTACTTGTGACACGCACCAAAGAGGAGCAGCGTTCTGTTGTCCGTTTGTTGTTGTTGTTGTTGATCAGCGAAGGGGTGAAACCTACAGAAATTCATCGGCGAATGAAGGTCCAGTATGGTAATGCACGCCTGTCAGTCCACCAAGTGTATGAGTGAAGTAGGAAGTTTCAAAACGGCGTGGCTGCTGTGAAGATGTACAGCAGGTGGTGCATGAGTGGTTACACACGGGACCAAATGAATTGTTTTTGCTACAGGAATCCAAACACTTTATCGGCGCCGGAGGACTTGCATTGAACGCAGTGGTGACTACATCGAAAAATGATACATTTGGTTTTATGTTTTCAGAATATATTCACCCCAAAACTTGGGTCGAACTGAGAGCCTGGGACACATTTAGAAATCCCTCTCCTAGCGCAATCGAATTGATGACCACCGGGTCGACATGAAGGCTTGCTATGCACTTCGCACCACGGCTTGCTGGCTAGAGATAACAAATTAGGAAATGACGACAGTATGAATGTGTAGGTACCACTGCGTGTATTGAATATGTAGACTAAGTTAGTCACGGATCATTTTACACACCCAAAGTGGCCCTGGGCGTATGATGCTAGAGATATGTTTGTAACCACCAATCAGCGTTCACTGGGTGATGCGGTCAGTGTCACACCAGTCGACTTTACTTCTCAAGACATTTCCTGGTACCAATTTTAGGCTGAGTCGATGTAGGAGCCCAGAGCAATGGAAAAATAAAATGTTGAATCCGCCCTGATGCGGATTGAAACTATGACCACCGGGGTGGAAGGCGAATGTCTGGCCACTACGCCACCACGTTTGCCAATCTGTCGAGTGACAACAAGTAACACGGTTCGGGCGCCTTGTGAGAGAGAATAAAGACAAGTCAGCGAGTACTTTGTGCGTGCCAGCGAGCGTCACGGGAATGTAGTGAAGGAAGAAGACACAACATTCAATGGAGAGTTGTTGTAGGGGTTGGTATTGTTGTTTGTGAATACTCTTGAGACTTGAGTTTTAACTATATACATCTGATGCATTGGCCTTGATATCGCTCGAGCATCGAAGGGGGCTTGCATTTATCGCCGTGAGGGTGGTGTTGCGACTTTTTCTCCCGAACCGGTACCACTAACCGATCCGGTACCACTCCCGATCCGGTATCACTCTAGATCCGGTACCAAAGTGTCATTCCCACGGGGATTGTGTTGTAGATTTCTCCTTCCCTCCAAGCCCAGAGATCAGGGGCACGTGCAAGACCGGTAGTAGACCTTAACATCTGTGGACAGGTATATAAGGACGTGACCAAGTCATGACGCAACCGAGCACATACAGCCTTTTTTTCCCCCTCGCATATCCTGTTTACATGACATTGCTGTCAACACCAGCATTTTATCGCTGTTGTTGATTTCTTGGCAAAATTACGCTCAGTAGTTTGCCATTGCTTTCTGAACGACCGGCTCACATACCCCCGTTAGTAACCAACGCGACGCGATCCATTACCGAATCTCGCGCAGCTGAGTTACCCTACGTGGATATACGGGCTGGCTAATTATATCAGGGAAATTGGTTACGGGGTTAATTAATTATTGATGCCAGGAGGGTCTATCAAGGGTGTACCACAAACCTTGACACAGTGCAGGCCATACATTTGGTTCAAGATGGAAAACTTATACTTTGCCTACAATTAATTGCAAATTAAGTAGATGAAAATTAACAACAGTTGAGTCATCGTCAACGAGTCGCCAGATAAAAGAAAAGACAAATATGTTCACAAGTGGTTTGGGTCGCTCGTTCCCAGTTTTCTTCATGTTTGAGAAAGTAAAATGAGGCAAAGCTTCTGAGTTGTTTGGAACCCCCCCCCCCCCCCCCCACACACACACATTGAAAACTAATACCAACACAACATTGTTCCTGGAGCATGCCTTGATGAAACAATACTGACACGTAACGCTGTTTGTCCCAGGTGTTTGTTACATCAAGGAATTACAAGTCTTGGTCGGAAGTTGTAAAACATAATAACCTTTTCCTAGAAGGGGTAACAGTAACAAATGGAATTGAATGATTTACATTAACAATTGTGTCAGATGAGTTAAAGTAACAGAGAATGGGTGAATTACAGCAACAAGTGTGTCAGAATGAGTTACAGTAACACGTGTGATCTCTTTCATTTGCTCTTTACCTTCCCAACTGATTATAGGCCCTCGATAAACTCAGTCCCGTATTTTACATCTCAGGCAGTTCTCCAATGTGTGCCCCGTATTATTGATCTCTGCTCCGTGTGTTTTAGGGCTCCGTGGCAAAAGCATTACGGACGCGATTCGTAATTCCGCTTACCTGAGTTCGAAACACAGCTGCGACTGATTTGGCAGCAGGCTGTGTCGCCCTGGGTTTTAATGTGTTGATATGGAAGCCGCTCGTTCAGAAAGCGATGGCAAAGTACTGAACGTAAACTTGCCAAGACGTCAATAACAGCAGTGTTGGCGTTGACAGCGATATCCTGTAAATAGGAAATGCAATTTAAAAAAAAAAGGAAATAGTTCCACCATCTTTGTATTCACTGTTGGCAAAATAGGCGTATGATCGGGTTGTTGTTTGTTTATTTTTGTCTTTCCTCTATGAATAGTTAAACTCTACTGTTGTGATATATCCATGAAGTGTGTTTAGTTTACCTAGCATCTTATTACTTGTGTGTGACAGGCGCGCAATGAAATACCGCGGGCGACGTTCAAATCAACAAGTTACTGTATCTGAAGCCATTCAATTTTCATGGACTGGATATCGGGAGGGTAATTTAAGACTGGCCTATTCAGAAATTAATCAAAGTATTCAACCAATTCGTTCATTTGATCTTTAATGTTGGTGAGAACTTTCACTGTCTCTGATAAGTCCACTTGGTTGTTTACATTTTCCTAGTAATTTCCTTGTGATGCTTAAGGTTTCCTTTTGCTGCAACATCCTTCGCCTCTCTTGCTAGGGCACCTTGAAACTTTAGTGTCTTTTATCTGGCCTTATAATTTTTCTAACCTTTTTTGTTAGCTTTTGTGTATTTTTATTTGGCTCTGACTTCAGCAACTTTGATTTTGTCATGAATCAAATCTGCTTTTGCATTCTTCCTTTTTTTCTATTTTCTTAAGGCTTTTCGACATTTTCTATACTTTATGTTTTTGTTCCTTTTTCCCAAGAACGTCCATACATGAGTCGCTTTAACTACTGCTAACCTTTGTCAAGCATTCTTTCTCATCCTCACATCATCTACTGACTGTTGCAACACCTGACACTTATTAGAGACTGTGATCATACATTGCTCCCAATTTTCTTGGTATCTGAGAAATCCTACATAATACACAATTCCACGCTTATAGGATGTTACGTACCTCTCGAGTTTCAACTTAATTTTATCCATTAGCAGATAGTGATCCGAATTTATATCTGTATCTCTAAACATCTTTTCTATTTCTTGTTTTATGTTCTCTAATTTTTCGTCGTCGTTTAACGTCCTAACGTTCCATGTTGCTAATTTTAATGTCTCTTGCCTTTTCTTGCGATGATCAGTCTTATGGTGAATCATAATGTACTAGGCATTTTTAAAGAGGTAGTTTTCCTCTATGGCAGTAAGGTAGTGCTTTCCTCTATGGCAGTAACCGTACTGGTCGTTTGACAGCAGCCATAGTCTCTCGAAAGAGATCCTCTGCCTGCCGTCGCGAAACTTGAGACCATAACCAACAAATATCTGTCGGCTGCCCTAAAAATTTCATCCACCACCTACCTTCCGTGGCTTCTTTTGAACACTTCCAATAAATGAATACGAAATAACATCACATAATCCACAGGAAAACACCAAACAGCGTCTCCCCGAAGAATAAACGCATCACTTCGTCGCCATTTGTACCGGATTTTGGACATGTTATGAGAAGAAATGGATTGGAGAACTTAGTGACAACTGGCAAGATCGAAGGGAACAGAGGAAAATACCTGGATGGCTTTGCCATATGGCATGGACGAGACAGGAACACTGAGCTGATCCACGACGCTGGTGATCGAGTGAAATGGCGAGTCATGACCGCCCACGCTTTCCGGCATGGCACATGATTGATTAATTAAAACATCTTTTACATAATGCAGCAGGTCATCTAAGTTTCTTGTTAATACAGGTATGTTCGATCTGGTTTCCATTTTTCTAGTCTGGTAATGAGCATCTTGCTTTACTTATTCTTCTATGAAAAAATTCATTTTCGCCTATGATGTATTGATTCACTGCGCAAAAATTGATGATTAATTCTCAATTTTCATTCATTACCGTGTCCGTGCTTCCAAACGATCTCTTCATAACCTATGTTATCCTATCTTTTCTTAGAATTTAGGTCACCCATTAAACTAGTAATATTGTCATTTGTTTGATTACCTATTGTGGTGTAAAATTTCGTGTAAAATTCATTCTTAACCGATTAATTTTTTTCCCCATCTATTGCCGTGTAACACCTCATATTCATGTATATCTATTTATTTATATTGCGTGCGCAGCTTTAAATACGGCTATTGTTTTTCAAGAACGCATTTTTTTTTCATGCTTTGAATGCTTTATCTGCTTCTTTAGATAACCTTACGCCCACTCCTTACCTGTGTGGGTGTGGGGGTGTTGATAATTTTCCTCTATATAGCACAAGAACAACATTGTTTCGCATGTGCTTAGAAGCTATTTGCATGGTTCGTTCCGCCTTAGTTCGCATAATCCCAAAATGCTAATCTTATATTGTTTTTCCTTCGACCACCCATTATGTATTTCTTATTCCTACGTAGTTTCAACATTTCAGGTGCCAATCCTAGAGATGTTCCAACGTGAAATGAAGTTAACCGGCTCTCCAGACTCCTTGTGGCGTTCTCGACATCGCGGGGAAGCTCGTCTAAAACATCTTCTTTACTCTTGGTCGGCTGGTTTATTCGTAATTGCTGTGCGTGACCTGTTCATTGATGGTTGGATTTTGTAGCTGAATTGTTTTGCTTGATAGGGTCGCATGTCTAAGCACAGCCCTTCTTTTGAGCCTCCTATGACATGCCAGATAGGGTACAGCATTTCTACTTTTTGCTTCCTTTAAGGGCCCATTTTAAACATGGGATAACATGTATGGTGGTTGGGGTTGGCACCAGCTGGACTTCATCATCACACGGAGACAACATCTGAATCATATATCATTGACTCGAAGTTACCACAGTGCTGACTGATACAGATCATTCTTTGGTTGTTGCAAGAGTTAGACTGAGACCAAAGAGAATCTACACAGCTAAACACAAATCTAGCCCCAGGATTAATATTATTAACACTCATGATCCTGAAAAGTGCTTTCAGTTTCAACAGCAACTTGAAGACGCTTTCACTGATACACCAGAAAATTGTACAGTAAATGAAAAGTGGGGTCAAATTAAGGAAACTCTTTATAAAACTGCCGTAGGGGTTTACGGCACTGTGGATCATAAGAGGCAGGACTGGTTTGCGGCCAACAGCGAGACTCTGCAGCCCTTGATTGATAAGAAGAAGAAAGCTCTCTTAAGAAACAAGGAAAGACCAACGCGTAACACTCTGAGTGAGCTAAGGCAAGCTAGGAAGGATGTGCAAAAGGCTGCCAGGCAGTGTGCAAATGATTATTGGATCAAGTTGTGTGAGTCCATTCAAATCGCAAGTGATAAGGGAGACATAAGAAGCATGTATGAAGGAATAAAGAAAGCCTGTGGTCCAGTGATCAAAAGAAGTGCACCGCTGAAAACCTTGACTGGAGAAGTCATCACTGATAAGAAACAGCAGATGGACAGATGGGTAGAGCACTATTTGGAGCTTTACTCTAGTGAGACCAAACTAGCGGATGATGCCCCCAACGCCATAGAGGCTCTACCAACTCTTGACCACCTGGACACGCATCCCACCATAACAGAAGTTAAGTGTGCTATAAATGAACTTGCATCTGGCAAGGCTCCAGGTAAGGATGGGATTCCAATAGAGGTTATCAGGAGTGGGCAAGACACACTCACTCTACAGATCCACCAGCTAATAGAGCTATGCTGGCGTGAAGGACAAGTCCCACAGGATTTCAAAGATTCAAACATCATAACGCTGTACAAGAACAAGGGTGATCGGAGCGACTGTAACAACTATAGGGGTATCTCACTTCTGTGTATTGTTGGAAAAGTATTTGCCAGAATTGTTCTGCGCAGACTTCAAGTCCTAGGAGATCAAGTCTACCCCGAATCACAGTGTGGCTTTCGACAGAACCGGTCTACCACTGATATGATATTCTCATTGCGACAAATGCAAGAAAAATGCCGTGAACAGAATCAACCACTGTTTATTGCCTTCATCGACCTCACAAAGGCATTTGATTTGGTCAGTCGTGAGGGTCTGTTCAAGGCACTAAAGAAGATTGGCTGCCCACCAACTCTTCTGTCCATTGTGGAATCGTTGCACACAGGCATGAAGGGTATAATCAAGTTTGATGGTGCAACTTCTGAAGAATTTGAAATCAAGAGTGGAGTTAAGCAAGGTTGTGTACTAGCTCCCACCCTCTTTGGAATATACTTTTCACTTCTACTGAAATATGCATTTCGTGATCAGGATGGTGGTATATACATTCACTCACGCTCAGATGGCGGCCTCTACAATGCTCAGAGATTGAAGGCTAAGACCAAAATTAGGAGGGTACTGATCAGAGAGTTGCTTTTTGCAGATGATGCTGCAGTTACGACCCACTCTGAGGAAGAATTGCAATGTCTACTATCTGCATTCTCCAATGCTTGTTCTGAATTTGATTTAAAAATTAGCAAAAAGAAGACACAGATTATGTCACAAGGTGCACATGGGGTACCATCAATCTTTATTGACGACGCCGAACTAGAGATAGTAGACCATTTTACATATCTAGGATCAGTGGTAAATAGCAAATTATCCCTAGATCAGGAAATCAACATCCGGATTGGTAAGGCAGCAACAACAATGAACAGGTTAAGAAAAAGAGTCTGGGAGAACAGGAAGCTTACTGCCAAAACAAAAGTCCTTGTCTATCAAGCCTGTGTCCGTAGTACTCTTCTCTATGGCAGTGAAACCTGGACAACTTACTCACACCAAGAGAACAATTTAAACAGCTTTCATATGCGGTGTCTGCGAAGAATTCTTGGTATTAAGTGGCAAGACAAAATCACAAATACTGAAGTATTGGAAAGATCAGGTTGCGTGACAGTTTATTCCATGCTCAGTCTTCGTAGACTTAGATGGATAGGACATCTTAGGAGGATGGATGATGGTAGAATACCAAAGGATATCTTTTTTGGTGAATTACAGATGGGTAAGAGATCTCAGGGTCGGCCTCTACTACGATACAAAGATGTGTGTAAGCGGGACATGATTGATACAGGCATTGATAATGCACATTGGGAGCAAGTCGCCGCTGAACGTGTTGCATGGAGGGCAAATATCAGAAATGGAATAAAGTCAAAGGAGAAAATTATTGCAGAAAAGTCACACACCAAGCGTTTGAGACGTAAGATGGTGCATGATGGTGGAAATGATCACGTGTTCACATGCACCCACTGTGAACGGACATTTACAGCGCAAATTGGCCTTATCAGTCACACTCGCTACCGCCATAGTTAAAAGTTATTATGCCTTTTTAGAGCACAAACTATCGTCTGTCAAGACGGCAAGGAGCCAATGAAAAAAAAAGGTCGGGGTTCAAGTAACATGTGTGGGAGAATGAGGTAAACTAACGAGTGTATTAGAATGAGTTAATGTAATATGTGTGATATAATTAGGAAAGCTAACGAGTGTATTAGAATGAGTTAATGTAATATGTGTGCAGAATGAGGTAAACAAACGAGTGTATTAGAATGAGTTAAAGTAACATGTGTGATAGAAGGAGGTAAACTAACGAGTGTATTAGAATGAGTTAAAGTAACATGTGTGGCAGAATGAGGTAAACTAACGAGTGTATTAGAATGAGTTAAAGTAATATGTGTGATTGAAGGAGGTAAACTAACGAGTGTATTAGAATGAGTTAAAGTAATATATGGGACAGAAGGAGGTAAACTAACGAGTGAATTAGAATGAGGTAAAGTAACATGTGTGATAGAAGGAGGTAAACTAATGAGTGTATTAGAATGAGTTAAAGTAATATGTGTGATAGAAGGAGATTAACTAATGAGTGTATTAGAATGAGTTAAAGTAATATGTGTGATAGAAGGAGATAAACTAACGAGTGTATTAGAATGAGTTAAAGTAATATGTGTTGTGACATGTTTGATTGAGTTGCCAGAGGACCTAGTTTGTAGTGTTCTCTGGAGATATATCTTGAATAATAAATAACAAGATAAAGGATATGATTTAGCACGTTTTGTCTAGAGGTCACTCAAATGAGCTAATCATTCCCGCAATAGCCTTTTTGGAGAACCATTTTCCTTTGGCTCAAACCCCCACTGTGAGACCACTATGTATCTACACAAATTTATATAAGAAGTAACTAGTTCACCCAAGGCCAGAGAAGATCTGAACCATTAGCGCCTGTACAACTGAGGATCCCTCTCACTCAACATAATGTTGCCAGTGTGCTGTTCGTCCGTCACATAGATCTTCTCCTATATATTTTGTCATTTTGTGACCTATATCAGTTTGTCCCATTTCTTTGGGATTGTAGGACTCAATTATTTGTAGGCAAACAAACTTCAACAATAACTGTACATTACATCTGTTGGACAAGACATCTACATGACAGTTTCTTGACAAAAGTGGGACATACATTCACAAGGAATTGTGTACACCAGCCATTGTACAAGACTTACATCATAAGAGATACTTGACAACATCTATACAAGACTTTTCACAATATGTATAATCAACCACAGCACTTAAGACAGTCACAGATACAATACTTGACAGCAACTGTACAAGAAATTCACTGGGGACATGTACTTAAAACACTGGTTCATTGAATACACAATTTATTGAGTTGATGGTGAGTCGAGTGATGACCATTGTCTCATCTCTTGTCATGTCAACACTTCAATTATTGCATAGAAAATGCATAAAATATGTCACACATGCAGGTTGATAAACAAGATACAACACCTCCCCATTACTCTACCAGCCAATAACCAGCTCTCCTCCTCCTCTCCTCTCTAATCACCACTACACCCTTGACTTTTATCCTTTCCTCTACTGTTAATGAGGGAAAACCAAGATAAGCCATAACCTGGGGCAAGCATAGGGACCTTCTGCTCCACTGGTCTGTTTAATCCTTTTAGCACCTATGATGGGTGTTGGACAAGCTCAGGTTGCAGTTCTCCCCATGATGATTTTCCAAGTCTGACTAATTATCCCCTACAGTCACAGTTTGAAGAAAAGCTACAGCCTTGTCTTTCACTGGTGAGTTGACTGTTCATGAAGTTGAGACTTAGGATGTTGTTCTCCTTTTCCTGTAGAGGAAGATCTAAGATACAAATATGTCCCAGTCTTCTTCCTTCTCCTTAGTCTATCTCACGTACTTTACATACAAGTCTTCATTCTGAACACTGTGTGAGCACCAGGCTGGAGATTAACTAAGATAAGTCCTAGCCAAACAATCCATTGTCCCAGTCATTTCACCAGACGTCCCGAATGAGGTTCACCACCATAGACTTGTTGTTTAGTTCTCAGATGACATTTGATTGACTCAAAGATCACTGAAGTCATCAGAACTATTTTTCTCCCTTATTTATATCCAGCTGTTTGAGAGCTGAGCTGAAAGTCTCTAAGAAATTCCCATATTGTGGGTTCTAGAAGATTTCACTTATAGAGAGTTGGTTCTGGATTCTGGGACTACTGGTTAGTTTTCCCAGATGATATATGGAAGCCTCTCCTCCATACTCCTGTTCTCTGTCAATATACAAAAATGGCACAACATCTCTTTACATGTGTTAAAAGATGATGTTATCATACATTAACATACACAGATTGGGGATGGGGAGGAAAAGGATGGGTGTGGTCCCAACACACCTCTCCTAGTTTGATGATGTAGTGTATTTCACTCTGATGTACTGTGGTAATCACAAGACCATATGCTGAGACAGGGTAGCTTAACACAATTACAAGCATTTATGTGGTCTAAGTTCCACCATGTTTGAACCACAGTAGACCTGGGCACAGGGAGGACCAGACACAGTACAGCAATCATTGTGACATAGCAACATGGGACAGGCATTGTGAAGGGAAATGGAAAATAGGCATTTACAACTGCAATATGCAATATGGATTAACTAATGGCATTTACCCAATTAGCAGACCAGACATCCATTCCTATGGCTGTGATGTTGGTGCATGAATGTCCTATTCCATATTCACTTACACAGCAATGCCAGACCTCACCCCTTTTCTCAGACAGACCTGACTCACAGGTACATCATCTTTATCATCATCATGTGCTCTTTCCCCACTGAGTAATTTTCATGTCTACTACAGTAGGTAACAGAAGCTCAATTGCATAGCAATGGTTCATATATGCACCAAGCACATATGGGAAAAACATGTTTAGTCCTTGTAAATTTGCATGAGCCATACATTATATTCAGCCAACTAAGACACAGGTTCACACACCTATGGTTCTCTTAGGAACTAGTTTATATGAACCATCCAACAGTAGAGGTAACAGTGTAATACTTCAAAGAGAAATTGTATTAATTCTCTTGAGCATATAGCCACCAGGCATCACATGGACTTAGCAATTCTGGCGTGCCACACACAACCTGTTTGCATATGGATATTGAAGCATCTTTCTTTCTACTAATGTGAGAGGCTACTTATCAAAGCACCAGCTTATTCTCCAACATTCTCAGCGTTTTACCAAGGAACTTGTACATGTTTACATCACTCATTCCAATCCAAACTGCCATATGTTAACTCACGAGAGCAAAGGTACAGTTGATTTAAGAATAAGTCATCCTAGGCATGAAGAATGCACAAGGGGGTTGGGTTTGCGAATTTGCATGAGTGTACTATACATTCATCAAGCATACGCAACCAGTCACAACAAGGGATTGATATGGACTTGGAGTATACAGCGTAGAAAGACATGTCAAGGTTGAAGAAGCAGTATCCAGAATACTGGCGCACAGAAGTTAGGTTTTCCACTTTCACATTTTATTTATAAAATACTCTTATATTCTTCTCATTCGTTCACTAGGCACAACTACAACATCAAAGTATGTTTTAAAGTGGTACCTGTTGTCCAGAGAACAATATATTATTGAATCTTTAAGGGCATTGTTGGGTCATCACATCACACTAGCGACCGCTCCTGGTGAGATCCCCGCTCAAACTAATTAAATTTTAAAATATGGCCCAGGAATAGCGTGGGCTCATTACCTATTAACCAATCAAAAGACAAGCGCATATACCGCTGCCCTCCCCCAACTCGTTCTAGAACATACTAGTTCCAAGAATCGTCCTTCTATTTGGAAACGCCACTTAAATCGAAAGTATTTTTATGAATGTGTAGGGCTGGGAATGTGGAATTCTGTTCCATCATGCTACATGTGTGATAGAAGGAGATACACTAACGAGTGTATTAGAATGAGTTAAAGCAACATGTGTGAAAGAAGGAGGTAAACTAACGAGTGTATTAGAATGAGTTAAAGTAATATATGGGACAGAATGAGGTAAACTAACGAGTGTATTAGAATGAGTTAAAGTAACATGTGTGATAGAAGGAGGTAAACTAACGAGTGTATTAGAATGAGTTAAAGTAATATGTGTGATAGAAGGAGATAAACTAATGAGTGTATTAGAATGAGTTAAAGTAATATGTGTGATAGAAGGAGATAAACTAACGAGTGTATTAGAATGAGTTAAAGCAATATGTGTGATAGAAAGAGATAAACTAACGAGTGTATTAGAATGAGTTAAAGTAATATGTGTGATAGAAGGAGGTAAACTAACGAGTTAGTTTATTAGTTATTCGACAGATCATCCTCATTGCACATCGAACCATTCAGTCCATAAGTGATCGGATCCCCTCCTCGGCAAATCCCGCAGCGTGTAGCGGCTAACGACAACAGTTCTGTGTTGGTTTATCAATCTTCTTTGGCTTCCTGCGTAGTGTTCTTGTTTAGTCACCCCTCTTTTAATTTGCTGTTCTCGCAGTCTGGCCATGGTTGTAGATTCACAGTCATCACTTGGTTCACGCAAAAGTCTTACTTCTCGTAGAGCATTCAGAATGTCAGCCTGGTCCATGGCGCGTCCGCCCTCCACCGTAGCCTCACCTGCGAGCTTGTCAGCCCGCTCATTTCCTTGTACTCCCGCATGCCCTGGCACGAAGGTGAAACTAATCTTTGCCAGCCGAGACCGCTCTAGAGACTGCAACCATTCTCTTCGGATCCATCCCACCTCTATCCTCTTGATCATGTTCATTGAGTCGCTAAGAAAACATGCCATTGCATTCTGAATTACCAACGCTCATACCAGCGAAGTTAAAGCAAGGTGTATGTTGTGATTAATTAAGGAATGTTTACGTCCTGTAGTTTGCATTCTCATCTCATTTCATCATGTTCCTCTTGTACCTTGCTGTGTCGACGTGAAGTAAAAACAGCGGGAGAATGCCCGCTTAAGGGCTTCATGTATTGATATTCCCATGGACTGTTATTCCCTGCGTCCATCGTTTAGTTTACGTGGTCGGCCTCTTCCTCTGCTTCCCTCTGGTCTGTACATCATTGCGTTTAGTGGTATACTGTTAGTTGGTAACCTACTTGTATGGCCAAACCATTTGACTTGCTACCTTCTAACAAAATCTAGTGCAGCTATAACCCCCACTTTAGTCCTGATTTCTTCATGTCTGATCTTATCTCTTCTTGATACATTGAGTATTCTTCTCAGGAATCTAATTTCTGTTGTTATGATGTTTTATTATCTTTTTCTGTCATTGTCAAGGTTTGGCATTGGTAACATAGAGTTTGTAGGAAGATTTTGATGTAAAGTGCTTTCTTAGTAGTTATTGATACATGTTTGTTCTTTAGTATTGGTGCAATTGCATTCTGAATTACCAACAATCATACCAGCGAAGTCAAGGCAAGGTGGACTGCTTCCTAACCATATGCGGCTGATTTCGAGCCCTCGACTCTTTATGTCTGGTAATTGTGAAAGTGTTCCCCAAGCCTCTGCGCCGTCGTAGCTATCATAAGTCATTAGAGAAATGTCCGGACACGCACTGTCTGCACTTGTAACGTGTGTTGCTGTTGTCTGGACACGCACTGTCTGCACTTGTAACGTGTGTTGGTGTTGTCTGGACACGCACTGTCTGCACTTGTAACGTGTGTTGCTGTTGTCTGGACACGCACTGTCTGCACTTGTAACGTGTGTTGCTGTTGTCTGGACACGCACTGTCTGCACTTGTAACGTGTGTTGCTGTTGTCTGGACACGCACTGTCTGCACTTGTAACGTGTGTTGCTGTTGTCTGGACACGCACTGTCTGCACTTGTAACGTGTGTTGGTGTTGTCTGGACACGCACTGTCTGCACTTGTAACGTGCTGTTGCTGTTGCTAATGCTGCTGCTTGTATATAGTAGAACCCGGCGTCTGTGGCTAAGGGAATAGTGAGATGTGCGGTCTTATAATTCCCCAACATAGCGAATCCAGGGTGCGAAATCAGCCCGCTTTGCGTTGACTCCATGGTGTGAGATGTGGGCTGTTCAGAAAGTAACCACAAAGCACTGAGCTACAATTACTACTACATAGTAAAGCTCATACAGCCATACATGCTGGGGTTGATTGCAACGTCCTGTAAAGTACGCACAACTGACTTGGTCATTACCTTCTGAACGGCCTACCTTCACACCATTGAGAAGATCACACCAACGTGATCTGCTTCCAAATCAAAATGGTTGACTTCGAACCTAGTAATTCCGGATTGTGAAACAGCTCTCACTGACCATAAACCACAGAAGTCACCTTACAATCATCAACGGAGGTCGCCATGGCGGAATGGATAAAAGCGCTTGCTCTTAAACTTCTGGTGTTCTGATCCCTACAACGGTCAGTTGGACTAAATTGTTTGCTTCTCGTCCTTGACTTGAGAAAGTAAATTACAAGTACTTCAGAAATCTGAATGGGTTTGCCAGATGTCGAGGGACCTTGATCATTGGGAAAGCTAATCCACACGCTAAAGTCAGACCAGTGCACTAGAAGTAGCAACACGTGTATGGAATACGTTTGAGTTCAAAGCGAGCGAACGCAAAAATAAAACAACAATCATCTGTCATGTGAAGTTTTTTGACACGCGTAGTAATAGAGGCGCTCCTGTCTGGGAAATTGCCAGTTCTAAGGACACTACTTTCTGAACTTAGCAGTCAGCGTAAGGTCATTATACAGTGGATACCATCCCACTGTGGAGTCCCCGGAAACGACAGAGCTGATCGATTGGCTAAGGAAGGAGCCAAAGAAGAACAACCTAATGTGCCCATTACATACCACCAATAGAAAAGAATGATCAAATCAGCCAGAAGACCACCAAACAAACCTTACCAAGACGACTACCACGTTATGGACAGACCAGAACAGGTAATTCTTCTGCGCCTCAGAACAGGACACAATAGATTACGCAACCACATGTATACAAAATTCAAAATTGGTGAAACAGCCATGTGCACGTGTGGTTTGGCGTCGCAGACAGCAGAGCACATACTCCAGGACTGCCCAAACTACAACATATCCAGGCGAACCTTCTGGCCTAGAGAGACAGCAGTGGAAGATAAACTCTATGGACCGCTGAATGAACTAAAAAAGACTGTTAGATTAATAAAAGAGACAACATTGCAGTTATAAACATATTTCAGGCGAACGGAAGAAGAAGAAGAAGAAGAAGAAGAAGAAGAAGAAGAAGAAGAAGAAGAAGAAGAAGAAGAAGAAGAAGAAGAAGAAGAAGAAGAAGAAGAAGAAGAAGATGATGAAGAAGACGAAGAAGACGAAGAAGAAGAAGAAGAAGACGAAGAAGAAGAAGAAGAAGACGAAGAAGAAGACGAAGAAGAAGACGAAGAAGAAGAAGAAGAAGAAGAAGAAGAAGAAGAAGAAGAAGAAGAAGAAGAAGAAGAAGAAGAAGAAGAAGAAGAAGAAGAAGAAGAAGAAGAAGAAGAAGATGATGAAGAAGAAGAAGAAGAAGAAGAAGAAGAAGAAGAAGAAGAAGAAGAAGAAGAAGAAGAAGAAGAAGAAGAAGAAGAAGAAGAAGATGATGAAGAAGACGAAGAAGACGAAGAAGAAGAAGAAGAAGACGAAGAAGACGAAGAAGAAGAAGAAGAAGAAGAAGAAGAAGAAGAAGAAGAAGAAGAAGAAGAAGAAGAAGAAGAAGAAGAAGAAGAAGAAGAAGAAGAAGAAGAAGAAGAAGAAGAAGAAGAAGAAGAAGATGATGAAGAAGACGAAGAAGACGAAGAAGAAGAAGAAGAAGACGAAGAAGACGAAGAAGAAGAAGAAGAAGAAGACGAAGAAGAAGACGAAGAAGAAGACGAAGAAGAAGAAGATGATGAAGAAGACGAAGAAGACGAAGAAGAAGAAGAAGAAGACGAAGAAGACGAAGAAGAAGAAGAAGAAGACGAAGAAGAAGACGAAGAAGAAGAAGAAGAAGAAGAAGAAGAAGAAGAAGAAGAAGAAGAAGAAGAAGAAGAAGAAGAAGAAGAAGAAGAAGAAGAAGAAGAAGAAGAAGAAGAAGAAGAAGAAGAAGAAGAAGAAGACGAAGAAGAAGAAGAAGAAGAAGAAGAAGAAGAAGAAGAAGAAGAAGAAGAAGAAGAAGAAGAAGAAGAAGAAGAAGACACGCATAGTCTGCACTCGTAATTCGTTTTGTCGTTAATGTTGCTACTAGTTTAAGGTAGAGCCTAGTTCATTCAGAAAACTATGAACACTACGCCATAACGTGTTATGGGGATCCTGACTGGAGACTTACCTCAGTGTACAAGCGATCCCGCCAAAGGTTTCTCGAGCAGACGCTTTGTGGTTCAGCTGGACTTATATACTGCACCCACTTGAAGAAATTCATGGTATCGATTACACACCAGCATCAATTAAGACGATACATTGTGAACTGCGCATTGTTTTATCAAATGGCTTTAGAATGTAGATGTTCATTGGACATCATGCACTGGAAATGAACATGTTGAAGCCGCCGTAATGTAGTAGCTAGACGCTCACCTGCCAGCCGGTTGGTTACGGGTTCAATCCGCATCGGGGTCGATTTGAATGGTAAAAATGGACCTAGGCTCCCAGGTGGACTCATCCTAACAAGGTACCAGGGATAGTCTCGGGAAGCAAAGGCGGGCAGTGTGACACTGACCACATCAGCCTCCAAGTGCCGATTGGTCTATAAACAGGGTCCTTTGTTATTTTGTTTGTCACAACTGTTGCGTGGAACTATTTACAAGTCTACACGCGACGAAACGAGTGTTTTTATCACAAATATAACCTTACTGGTGTGACGTGTTAGATATTCACATACAGTCAATGACCCTTCTCCACACCTTGGGGTCAATTACATCTTATATATGGTGCTAGCCCCACATTTGTATACACCAATCGACATTCGATGGGTGACGTCACTATCGCACAGGCCGCCTTTACTTCCTAAGATAGTTCCTAGTACCAATATTAGGTTGGCTCGTTTTCAAAGAGCAGGTAACAAAAAGGATCTCCGCCTCAATGAAGATGCGAACTCATAACCTCCGGTTGGACAGTAATTTAACAATAATGTCATTTCAGACATAGTTTAGGGTGGATTGATGAGTGCCACTGCTCTTATCACTTCTTTGTTTGTATTCACAGCTTTGGGTGTCCGAGACGACGGAAGATCCGAGTGCCTTTATGAGGTCTGCACAGCCAGCAGCGATATTTATAGAACCTCTTCATTCTTCAACTTCAGCTAGCGACACATGCAAGCGTGACTCTTCACCACCAAAACGTCATCATCAGCATTATCTTTCATCATATTTATCACCATCATCATTATTATCTCTCATCATATTTATCATCATCATCATCATCATTATCTTTCATCATGTTTATCACCATCATTATTACTATCTTTCATCATATTTATCAACGTCATCATTACTTTCTTTTATCATATTTATCACTATCCCCATTACTATCTTTCATCACATTTATCACTATCCTCATTACTATCTTTCATAATATTTATCACCATCATCATCATGTACCAAGAAGGCGGTGGAGAGATAATACATGTACAGACCTACAAGCACTTGGAATCAACGACTGGCAAGAGAAGGTCCACCAGAGAGACGAATGGAGACGGATTGTATTTGCAGCAAAGAACCTCAATGGCTCGGAACGCTGAAGAAGAAGAAGAAGAAGAATCATCATGTAGTATCATCTCCGCAGTGAAGATTGACAGTAATAAACAACCAGCTGTTTCTGGGCTGCGTCTTCGCTCTACATTCTGTTTAGCTCTGTATTTCTCATTTTTTTTAAATATTGTCTGCCCGTTTATATATGTTTAGTTTTAGTTAGTTTAGTTTAGTCGTTGGATCAACATCACGGCACACGGTTTAACCCATAAGTGCTCCGTTTTCCTCCTAACTCAAACCTGAGTCTATAGAAACTCAGCTCAATGCACGAACTCCGTTGCATCGGCGAGGATCCTGAAATACTTTGGGTAGATTTTTAACTCGAAATTGTGCCCGGGCAGCGCGTTAGGCTACTCTTTTTCGATTTCCAACTGCCAAGGGATTTTTTACGTGTGCAACAATACACACGGGCGCCCGATCTCACTACCCAGAGACCAGGGGAAATTTTATTACTGGAAGTCCACGTGGATTATTTAAATAAATCCCGGTCCTCACCGGTGCCTGAACCCGGGACCTCCAGCACTCGAGGCGGACACCATACCTCGAGACCACTCACACCTCTAACTCTTGTGTTCTTATTTGTGTGTGTGTGTGTATGTGTGTGTGTGTGTGTGTGTGTGGGCGTGCGTGCGTGCGTGCGCGCGCGCGTGTGTGTGGGTGTGCGTGCGCGCGTGCGCGCGCGCGTGTGTGTGGTTTTCACAAGATTATTGTATCGTTTTATGTGACCAAATTACCTCATGTTTTCATGTTTTTCTCCACGTTAACATCTCCATTATTATATTGAGAAGTTATACAGCTTTCTTATTTGTCTTTATTTCCACCAATAAGCCGATGAAGATCATCTACAGAGTTCTACAGCTCGTTCTTAAATATCCGCGGTGCTGATGTCGAGATAGCGGTTCAAATCCTACATCGATCAGTTCGACTAAAATGTTGACTGTTCGTCCTTGACTTGGGGACATAACTTACTAGTACCTCTGAGGTCGGATCGGGTTCGCCTGATGGCGAAGGATATTGGTAATAGGGAAAGCTAATCCACAAGCAAAAATCTGTCCAGTGCACTAGAAGTCATAGCACATGTATGGACTACGCTTGAGATCAAAGCGAGCGACCGCAACAAAAAATTATTCTTCACACTCCTCTCTAGTGTAAAATAAACAGTGACACAGAAACATATTGTGGAAATGTTGAAGCCTTCAGATAAACGTATGGCTAAGCAAATAATGATTTACGTGAACAACAAAAAGTGGGAATGATGAAATTAGGAGATAGACATTGATGATGAAATTAGGAGATAAACATTGATGATGATATTAGGAGATAGACATTAATGATGAAATTAGGAGGTAGACATTAATGATGATATTAGGAGATAGACATTAATGATGAAATTAGGAGGTAGACATTAATGATGAAATTAGGAGATAGACATTAATGATGAAATTAGGAGGTAGACATTAATGATGATATTAGGAGATAGACATTAATGATGAAATTAGGAGGTAGACATTAATGATGATATTAGGAGATAGACATTAATGATGAAATTAGGAGATAGACATTAATGATGAAATTAGGAGATAGACATTAATGATGAAATTAGGAGGTAGACATTGATGATGATATTAGGAGGTAGACATTAATGATGAAATTAGGAGATAGACATTAATGATGAAATTAGGAGATAAACATTGATGATGATATTAGGAGATAGACATTAATGATGAAATTAGGAGGTAGACATTAATGATGAAATTAGGACATAAACATTAATGATGAAATTAGGAGGTAGACATTGATAATGATATTAGGAGGTA
The DNA here is from genome assembly GCA_963921405.1 of Cepaea hortensis. Lineage (NCBI taxonomy): Eukaryota > Metazoa > Mollusca > Gastropoda > Stylommatophora > Helicidae > Cepaea > Cepaea hortensis. The sequence goes on from OY992879.1 coordinate 104,831,319, forward strand.
GACATTAATGATGAAATTAGGAGATAGACATTAATGATGAAATTAGGAGATAAACATTGATGATGATATTAGGAGATAGACATTGATGATGAAATTAGGAGGTAGACATTAATGATGAAATTAGGAGATAGACATTGATGATGAAATTAGGAGATAGATATTGATGATGATATTAGGAGATAGACATTGATGATGATATTAGGAGATAAACATTAATGATGAAATTAGGAGATAGACATTGATGATGAAATTAGGAGATAAACATTGATGATGATATTAGTAGATAAACATTGATGATGATATTAGGAGATAGACATTAATGATGAAATTAGGAGGTAGACATTAATGATGAAATTAGGAGATAGACATTAATGATGAAATTAGGAGATAGACATTAATGATGAAATTAGGAGGTAGACATTGATGATGATATTAGGAGGTAGACATTAATGATGAAATTAGGAGATAGACATTAATGATGAAATTAGGAGATAAACATTGATGATGATATTAGGAGATAGACATTAATGATGAAATTAGGAGGTAGACATTAATGATGAAATTAGGACATAAACATTAATGATGAAATTAGGAGATAGACATTAATGATGAAATTAGGAGGTAGACATTGATGATGATATTAGGAGGTAGACATTAATGATGAAATTAGGAGATAGACATTAATGATGAAATTAGGAGATAAACATTGATGATGATATTAGGAGATAGACATTGATGATGAAATTAGGAGGTAGACATTAATGATGAAATTAGGAGATAGACATTGATGATGAAATTAGGAGATAAACATTGATGATGATATTAGGAGATAGACATTAATGATGAAATTAGGAGGTAGACATTAATGATGATATTAGGAGATAGACATTAATGATGAAATTAGGAGGTAGACATTAATGATGAAATTAGGAGATAGACATTAATGATGAAATTAGGAGGTAGACATTAATGATGATATTAGGAGATAGACATTAATGATGAAATTAAGAGGTAGACATTAATGATGATATTAGGAGATAGACATTAATGATGAAATTAGGAGATAGACATTAATGATGAAATTAGGAGATAGACATTAATGATGAAATTAGGAGGTAGACATTGATGATGATATTAGGAGGTAGACATTAATGATGAAATTAGGAGATAGACATTAATGATGAAATTAGGAGATAAACATTGATGATGATATTAGGAGATAGACATTGATGATGAAATTAGGAGGTAGACATTAATGATGAAATTAGGAGATAGACATTGATGATGAAATTAGGAGATAGATATTGATGATGATATTAGGAGATAGACATTGATGATGATATTAGGAGATAAACATTAATGATGAAATTAGGAGATAGACATTGATGATGAAATTAGGAGATAAACATTGATGATGATATTAGTAGATAAACATTGATGATGATATTAGGAGATAGACATTAATGATGAAATTAGGAGGTAGACATTAATGATGAAATTAGGAGATAGACATTAATGATGAAATTAGGAGATAGACATTAATGATGAAATTAGGAGGTAGACATTGATGATGATATTAGGAGGTAGACATTAATGATGAAATTAGGAGATAGACATTAATGATGAAATTAGGAGATAAACATTGATGATGATATTAGGAGATAGACATTAATGATGAAATTAGGAGGTAGACATTAATGATGAAATTAGGACATAAACATTAATGATGAAATTAGGAGATAGACATTAATGATGAAATTAGGAGGTAGACATTGATGATGATATTAGGAGGTAGACATTAATGATGAAATTAGGAGATAGACATTAATGATGAAATTAGGAGATAAACATTGATGATGATATTAGGAGATAGACATTGATGATGAAATTAGGAGGTAGACATTAATGATGAAATTAGGAGATAGACATTGATGATGAAATTAGGAGATAGATATTGATGATGATATTAGGAGATAGACATTGATGATGATATTAGGAGATAAACATTAATGATGAAATTAGGAGATAGACATTGATGATGAAATTAGGAGATAAACATTGATGATGATATTAGTAGATAGACATTGATGATGAAATTAGGAGGTAGACATTAATGATGAAATTAGTAGATAGACATTGATGATGAAATTAGGAGGTAGACATTAATGATGAAATTAGTAGATAGACATTAGCGCAGATAGATGAAGGTTTACAAGTAACATGCTGTCCTTCGAAGGATGTCAAGACGGTGCCGGGGATGAAGCATTAGCTGAAGAGAACTTCTCCGGACGATTGGAAGCCTCCTGCTTGCTCCATGGAAGTTTTTATCATTAGCGCAACTGGGTGTAGGATTGCAAGCAACATGGGCAAAGAATCTACTCTACATCTCATGGACGCAGCTAGACGTGGATTACAAGCACCAAGGGCCAAGAATCACGTCTACATGTCATGGACACAGCTGGACGTAAGATTACAAGCAGCATGGGCAAATAATCAACGTTACATGTCATGGGCACAGATAGATGTTGATTACAAGCAATATGGGTCAAGAATAAAGTCTACGTGTCATGTACACAGCTGGATGTAAGATTACAAGCAACATGGGCAAAGAATCAACTCTACATGTCATACACAGATGGGATGTGGGATTACAAGCAACATGGGCAAAGAATCACCTCTACATGTCATGCACAATTGGGATGTGGAATTACAAGCAACATGGGCAAAGAATCAACTCTACATGTCATACACAGCTGGGATGTGGAATTACAAGCAACATGGGCAAAGAATCAACTCTACATGTCATACACAGCTGGGATGTGGGATTACAAGCAACATGGGCAAAGAATCAACTCTACATGTCATGCACAATTGGGATGTGGAATTACAAGCAACATGGGCAAAGAATCAACTCTACATGTCATACACAGCTGGGATGTGGAATTACAAGCAACATGGGCAAAGAATCAACTCTACATGTCATACACAGCTGGGATGTGGGATTACAAGCAACATGGGCAAAGAATCAACTCTACATGTCATACACAGCTGGGATGTGGAATTACAAGCAACATGGGCAAAGAATCAACTCTACATGTCATACACAGCTGGGATGTGGAATTACAAGCAACATGGGCAAAGAATCAACTCTACATGTCATACACAGCTGGGATGTGGGATTACAAGCAACATGGGCAAAGAATCAACTCTACATGTCATACACAGCTGGGATGTGGAATTACAAGCAACATGGGCAAAAAATCAACTCTACATGTCATACACAACTGGGATGTGGAATTACAAGCAACATGGGCAAAGAATCAACTCTACATGTCATACACAGCTGGGATGTAGGATTACAAGCAACATGGGCAAAGAATCAATCCTGGACGCTGGAAATTTCCCTCCATTAACATCATCATGTATCCTTGTAGGCTGTATTTACTGTAATATGTTGTCTTGCTACTAACAAGGATATAATTCATATATTTTAGATCGTTTACTGTAATGCGTTAAGCAGCAAGTGTGATTTATAGTTTAAAGTAACAAATTTAATATAATACATTGTGATTGTAACTGACTCAGAAAGCATGCTGTGGAGGGTGAGCACAGGCAAGCTTCGTGCAGAGAGGCTTGCTTCGCTTCGGAGGTCACGGGTAGCAAGCATCACCTGGATCTTTTCTCCTGGGCATGCCGGTGTGTTGAGGAATGAACAGGCGGACAGATTGGCTGGCTCGGCAAAACTTGGTGGAGTATTGATGCATGACAAAACAGACGTGGTTGCGGCCTTGTGGGAGCACGTGTACACCTCGGAGGAGCAAATGGATCACCATAGTCTGGTAAGAATGAGGCAGCGAGGTGTGATGAGGGGATCTGGCAGACGATCGACGCTCAGAGGAAAGGCGAGACGGACATATAATCAGATTGCTACTGGAACTATTAGTGTTGGAACTCTTCGCTGGCTGCTGAGGATGGGGACGGAGCGCTTATGGGAATGTCTCGAATGCTATGATGTTGGTTCCTAAATCAATCAATCAATCAATCAATCAATCAATCAATCAATCAATCAATCAATCAATCAATCATTTAATATAATAACTTAAGTTAGTAATTGTTATAGAATGAAATATAGTAACAAGAATGACATAAGGAGTTACAGTAACAATTGTAGCTGAATTAGTTAAGTAACATTTTTGATAGAATGATGTAAAGTAAAAATTGTAATATGCGGAACTATGGTAACAAGTGTGGTAGTATGAGTTAAAGTTAAATGTGCGATAGAATGAGTGAAAGTAACAACCCGTTGCGTTGTGTGAAACTGTTTTCTTAATGAATTAAATCTCTGATATATATTTTTTGTTAAAGATCCTGTCTATTGTTACTTGACCTCGCAAACATGGGATTTCCCGCATGAAATAATGCATTGTATACACGAGAATACGCAAGACTCCGTATACTATCGCTTTCGTGGGAAATGACAAACATGTCAGTTCGTACAACCATACTTCTTATCACAGGTTACTTACGCGCGTAGGCAGATGTGTATTCATTATGCGTGTAAGTATTCATGTCTGCCTGTCCGTAGATAGCCTGGTAGTGAGATAAGTAGGCAGGTATGTAGACATAGCTGGCGCATTAGCGATATTGATAGGGAGCTGCGCTGATAACGTCATGAGCGCGGAGAGCGAGGATCCGACCCCTGGGTTCATTGACTCGCTTAGTGGGGGAAAGACTGGCCCCATTTCCCGCGCACATCCAGGCCTACACAATATGTGATGGCTTTACCTCATCCTACCATGGCAGGAAACTGCTTAGGGACAAATTTAGTTTATTTTAATGTTTTAAAATGTTAGTTACGTATCCTTTACAGGACGTCGCAGTCAACCCCAATATTTTTTGACTGTGATTTCTTGGTAAATTTACGTTCAATAGTTTACTGTTGCTTTCTGAAGATTTTAATTGTACGCAAGAAACATGTCATCCTTGAATTGGTAACTGTCAGCTGTTACTGACATCGCCCGTGTGTTACCGGGGCTCGTAAAGGAAGCAAATAACAGTAACGCTGTAAACTATGATGCATGTCGTAAGAAGCGACCAAGCGGCGTGAGATTGGGTGTCCCAAGATGTAGGACAGTTGATCTACAGTATCCAACCAATCAAGAACACGTCTACACGGCTCTGAGCATGCCTTGGTTGAGGCCTGTGCTCTTCTGGGTGATGAAGGCAGCAGAAGACGACGATTACCTGCACATGAGTTCGTACAGCTATACTCGAGCAGTCACAACATCTGACGGGCGGTGTCTTCAAGGGATTAGAACAAGAATGGCTACGGCAAACGTAGCATTTTGTAATATGGAAAACATACTCACCAATACAGTTCTGCACGTTGCAGTGCGAGACAATAAGCGTTACTTACAGTACTTGTATGAAACCTACACTCGTGTATGTATGGGAAACATGGACAATGAGCAGACACGCTAAGAAACATTAATGGCAGTGGAATTGTGGTTTCTGAAGAAACTGATAAAGAATAACATAGACGGCCAGAAAAAAAAAGAATGAGGCAGTTTTTAAAATAAATGTAAACCGTAAACTGATTTGAGAATGTAGAGTAGACAGTGAAGTTTGTGTGTGTGCATGTTATGTGAAGAAATGAGGGTCACGTTTGTCTAACGGTTCCTTGATAAATAGCAGTGGTCGAGCAGCATTAAAGTAGACACCAGAAATAGACACGCAAATGCTCAAGACAAGAGAACTGGCAAGGGATGGAGAGCCTTTCTAGTAATGTTCTTTCTAACAAGGTTCTTTTCTAACAATGTTATATCTAGCAATGTTCTTTCTGGCAATTTTTTTTTTCTGGCAATGTTCTTTCAAGAAAATGTTTTGTAAAGGACTTGCCCCATTAACATGTCTTAACGCCACCCCCCCCCCCCCCAACTTCCCAGCTTTTAGCAATATTTTATTGCAACGGTCTAAAACATGATCGTCTGCCTCTTTCTCTTCTTGTCATCTCATAACTCACACTGTTTATAACGTTTAATGGCTAACTGTTTCCTGTATGTGCATTATGTACACTCCATACATAAAACGCCGGTCTCCCTGGCGTACGTGCTAAGGACGTTGTTCGTAATCCCGTATATTCTTGTACGAAACACAGCTGAGTGAGATTCGGCAGCGGATCGCGTCGCATTCGTTACTTACGGAGGGTATGTGAGCCGGTCGTTCAGAAAGCAATGGCAAACTACTGAAGGTAAAACTGCCAAGACATCGACAGCATCTGAAAAATGCTGGTGTTTCCAGCATTTCCTGTAAAGGATATGCGGGGGAAAAAAATAAGACAATGTTACCAGTAATCTTTGCCTTCTTTCTAAATACAAGCTTGTGTTGATCACCTTAACCACTCTGTTTCCTGACTTTTACCTTTGGCATAGAGAAATCTTTGCCAGCTGTATACTGTCTCACTTTGTGCACAGTTTTTCTTGCATGTTTTACCTTTGGCACAGAGAAATCTTTGCCAGCTGTATACTGTTTCACTTTGTGCACAGTTTTTCTTGAATTTTTTACCTTAGCAAAAAGTGCATCGTTGTTTAGGAACATTCACCATACTGAAGGAAAAGTAGGTGATTAAACAAACATGGAGTGGTAATAAAACTGGATATGTGCTCAGCAATGCCAATAGTAAATATCCCAACTGTGCAAATAATGTGTACTAACAAATAAAGCTACAGGCTTTTACATTGGCAGGTGCGATAGTTGTATTAAATATTATATTGCTTAACTAATGTTGTTATTCAAGCAATGGGTCCACATGTGTGTTCAGTATAATTTGATGAGAGAACTGATAATGACAAAATAGATGTAATATTTCCGAGACAATCGTCATTTAAAGTACAGCTGGAATGATGCAGCTGTAGCTCGGATGACACCATCCTTACACAAACTACATGTCCCGTGATATTGCGGCATGTCACGTGAACGTGTTCACCTCTTTATTCACTCTATTGCAGCATGTCACGTGAACGTGTTCACCTCTTTATTCACTCTATTGCAGCGTGTCACGTAAACATGTTCACCCCTTTATTCACTCTATTGCAGAGTGTCACGTGAACGTGTTAACCTCTGTATTCACTCTATTGCAGCGTGTCACGTGAACGTGTTCACCTCTTTATTCACTCTATTGCAGCGTGTCAGGTGAACGTGTTCACCCCTTTATTCACTCTATTGCAGCGTGTCACGTGAACGTGTTCACCCCTTTATTCACTCTATTGCAGCGTGTCAGATGAACGTGTTCACCTCTATATTCACTCTATTGCAGCGTGTCAGATGAACGTGTTCACCCCTTTATTCACTCTGTTGCAGCGTATCAGATGAACGTGTTCACCCCTTTATTCACTCTATTGCAGCGTGTCAGATGAACGTGTTCACCCCTTTATTCACTCTATTGCAGCGTGTCAGATGAACGTGTTCACCTCTATATTCACTCTATTGCAGCGTGTCAGATGAACGTGTTCACCCCTTTATTCACTCTATTGCAGCGTGTCAGATGAGCGCGTTCACCTCTTTATTCACATTATTGCAGCGTGTCACGTGAACGTGTAAACCTCTTTATTCAATCTATTGCAACGTATCGCGTGAACGTGTTCACCCCTTTATTCACTCTGTTGCAGCGTTTCACGTGAACGTGTTCACCTCTTTATTCACAAATAGCCCACTCTGTGGCGAAGAGGATGCGAAATTAATTCGTAATCCCGCATACAGTGTTCGAAACACAGCCAAAGACGATTTGGAAGCAGACAGTCTTGCGTTCCAGTACAAAGGATGGGTGCCGGTAGTTCAGAAAGCAATGGCAAACTATTGAACGTAAGTTTGCTAAGAAATAAAACAGCCAACAACAAAAAATGCTAGGGTTGACTGCCACGTCCTATAAAGGATATGCAACTAACTTTTTTTAAAGTTCACAAATACTGCAAACACCCAAAAATCAACTACTAAGGGTCGGACATTCAAACTGGACACACAAAATGGTCGGGCACAGAACCATAGCCTTTAATTTGCATACAGATGAATTATGGCTGCCTGGAAGCTTAAATAAACCAACGCAATAAGATCTTCTGTCAAATGACCAGTAGTTGGTTTTGAATTCTCGGCCCACTATGTCGGGCAATTGTGAAAGTGAGTTCACAAACCCTAAGCCACAGAGGCCGAAGTACAAATTTAGCCACAGGTCTTTATTAATCGACTGGCTAATTGACAGGCACCTCGCCATCTTGAAAGACGATAGTTTGTTACATTGTGCTTCAAAATAACTACAAACCATGGCGATAGCGAATGTGACTGATCAGACCAAGTCTCGCTGTAAATGCTCTTTCATGATGGATGCACGTGAAAACATTGTAATTTCCACAATCACGCACCATCTGACGTCTCACACGCTTGGTGTGTGACCTATCTGCAATAATTTTCTCCTTTGTCTTTATTCCATTTCTGATATTTGCCCTCCATGCAACACGATCATTGGCGATTTGCTCCCAACGTGCAATATCAATACCTGTATCAGTCATGTCCCGCTTACCCACATCTTTGTACCGAAGCAGAGGCCGACCCCGAGATTTGTTTTACCAATCTGTAATACATCAAAAAGATTACCTTTCTTATTATACCGTCGTCCATTCTCCTAATGTGTCCTATCTATTTAAGTCTACGAAGACTGAGCATGGAAGAAACCGTCACATAACCCGATCCAAAGGTCCTGGTCTATCAATCCTGAATCCTTACTACTCTTCATTATTTCATCATTTCCAATACTTCAGTGTGCGTGATTTTGTCTTCCACTTAATACCAACTATTCTTCGCAGACACCGCTATGAAAGCCGTTTAAACATTTCTCTTGGCGTTAGTAATTGCCAAGGCTTCGCTGCCATAATTAAGAGTAGTAAGGATACAGGCTTGATAGACCAGGACTTTTGTTTTGGCAGTAAGCTTCCTGTTCTCTCAGACTCTTTTAGTTAACATGTTCATTGTTGTTGCTGCCTTACCAATCCTGATGTTGATTTCCTAATCTAGCGATAATTTGCTGTTTACCTCAGTTCCTAGATATGTGAAATGGTCTACTATCTCCAGCTCTGCGTCGTCAATAAGGATTGATGGTACCCCATTTGCACTGTGTGTGTCATAATCTGTGTCTTCTCTTTTTTAATTGTTAAAACAAATTCATAGCAAGCATTTGAGAACACAGATAACAGACGTTGTTATTCTTCACCAGAGTTGGTCGTAATTGCAGCATCATGCGCAAAAAGTAACTCACTGATCTGTACCCTCCTAATTTTGATCTTGGCCTTCAATCTCTGAGCTTTGTGGGGGGGGGGGGCGCTATCTGAGCGTGAGTGAATGTACATATCACTATCCTTATCACAAAAGGCATATGTCAATAGCAGTGAAATGTATATTCTAAAGAGGGTGTGAGCCAAGTACTCAACCTTGCTTAACTCCTCTGTTGATTTCAAACTCTTCTGAAGTTGCACCATCAAACTTGATTATACCCTTCATGCCTGTGTGGAACGATCCTACAATGAACAGAAGAGTTGGCAGGCAGCCGATCTTCTTTAGCACCTTGAACAGATTGAGAGTGAACTGTGTTATGAGCGCACGAATGACTGCTATGGCTGTGTGTCACTTGCCATTGTTGTAGATACAATATCATGATACAATTGTGATATAATTTGTGCGTAATTTGATAATATTGATACTGCTGTTTGGCACGAATAAATAATGTTACACTAAATGCGACCGCTTGATAGTTCACTAAGTGCGTATAGAAAGACTCACTGTTAGGTGTAGAATGACGAGCTAAGGTTACCTATAGTTATACGACGTTGACAGGCGAGTTTATTTGGGGGCTCCTGTCCTATGGATTTAAACCCGGTGCAATAGTTTGACAAGGTATTTAGGGGCAATCGTTTTTTTTTTATTTGAACCCAAAACAATAATTTGACAAAGCAGTTAAGATTGTATTTGGATGTAATCGACCACTTAGAACCAGTAATCAGTGAATAGTTTATCTGGCAGTTAATACGACGACAATTAGATATTCCAGACAGAGAACCACATGACCGACAGAAACTATACATAGTTGCACTCAAACTAAATGTAGAATATAAAATATTTCCTCTAATGTATAACATTGGACAGACATAACTTTCAACGATACTACTACTACTACTATTTTTTGTTCTCACTACAGGAAAGATGTACATCCATGTATAGATGACATATTGCCGAGTATTGCATTTCTCCTAACAGCAGTGAAACAAGTTGTGGCACAGAAGACAAGCTATCTTTCCAGATAAGTACTTTTATATGTATATTGCAGATTAAAGCAGCACTCTATTTTTTTCTGCTGTATATAACATTGTAAAATATTACCATATATACAGTTGATGTAATTAAGTGAAACAAAGTAGTTTTCAGTGAAATTATCATAGAAGAAAACTGTGAAAATGTCAACATTAAAAGATTGTATAGACGTTGGTAAAGAATTAGGTTATTCAGGCGATAAGCTTGCAGAATGGGCTGAAAGCAAATTAAAAGAAATAGCAGAAAGAGAGGAAAGGGCGCAGGACTGCTTGCATAAGAAAGAATTAGCAGAAAGAGAAGAAAGGGCACAGGAACGCTTGCATAAAAAACAATTAGCAGAAATAGCAATGAAAGAGAAAGAACTACAAATAGCAGAAGAAACAAAACAAAAAAAGTTAGAGTCTGAAGCACAGATAAAGATGAAAGAACTAAAGGTTGAGTCACAAGTACATATTGCAACCAATAAATTAAAGAGTAAGAATGAAGAAAACAAATTTAATAAATATAAGGATATTGTAAAACCGTTCTGTGCAGGGGATTCAATCTCAACCTGGTCTGAGAATTTTGAAACACAAATGCAATACCATGAGATTCCAAAAGAACATTGGGCAATGATATATATGCGAAATCTTGCCCTAGAACCTTTAAAAGTCATCGAGTCTATACCACAAAAACTGAGAAAAGATTATGATTAAACCCACCAAGAATCATGCAATATTTCTTGCTAGATGCCCCTGGTTATCAAGTCCAATTTTCTAATTTAAAACCTAAATCCAACCAAACGTTCATTGACTATGTGTCACAGGTTCAACATAATTTTTAATAAATGGATAAATGCTGCGAAAGTGAACACAAGTTTTGAGAAGTTAAGAGATTTGATGATAATGAATGAAATTATATCATCTATTCCAACCCCATTTGCCAAATTTTTGCAACAATCAGATTGTGAAACAATTGAGCACCTAGAACGGAAAGGATCTGCGTACGTCACACCAAACAGAGATATTTTCACATTAAACACCAGTGAGAATGACATAGTAGCTGCAGCAAATGTCAAACCAACGAAAATATTCACTTATAAAAGCAAATAAAAGTCAAACTTACCACAATGTCCATACTGTAAACTTTTACACCATCAATTTCAAATTTGCAATAAGAATCGAGCTCACTTAGAGGTGATGGTCAACAAACAAAGGACCAAACGAGACAATTACAAGAGAGCTGTAAAATGTTTGTTTGTTTGTTTTGTTTTGGTAAAAAACTGGGACATTATTTAGCACGTTGTGAAGGTCGCCGAATGTTAAAAAGTGCAAATGCAGCACTAACTGACACCTCGTCAGCAAGTGAGAGTGATTGCGAAGAGAGTGTACAACCAGAAGATAAGGCTTTATCAGCGATTGACATTTAATTTTGATAATTGTAGGATATGCGATAAATTTTATGCAGATGGCGTTTTAAAATGTGGCCATAGTGTTCCTTGTGAAAATGGTAATGCTGTTATTTCCTCCAGAGGAAACTAAACTTTCACAAGAGTCGAGTAAATAACAAACCATGCCAAGTCCTCCTTGATTCTGGCAGTAATTTGATTGGTCATAGACAATATTTTGTAAATACAGAACATTATACAGGCAAATTTGTGAATCGCCGAGCATGTTCTGGTTATGTGGAGAAATATCCACTAGCAATTGCACATATTTGTACACCTTTTTCGTCAGGAACATTTACCTGTGCAGTTTTAGAAAATCCATGTACAAATTTAATTTTAGGATGTTTGCCAGATGTTAAGAACTGTACCCAAAGCGAAATTAAGGATTGGGAACAAAGTCATCAAAAAGACATTGCAGTGACAAAACTAACTGCAATGAATCAGAAATCATGTGATCAAGAACAGCAACTACAGCCAATAAACCCAAGGGAGACTACTAGTGACAAGACGACAGAACAATTTAGAAGAGTATATTACGGAGATTCATCCCTATTAGATCATTTTGCATTTTCAAATAAGACTGTCAATGACCATATTGACAAACCTACAGAAGTTTGCACGACCATTAAAAGAACATCAGGGGAAAACAAGAACGCATACAGGCATTATGCAAACAAAAATACTCAAACATCACATTTAGGCCTAGAAGCAAATGTCCTACGGTCAGGTACATACAAATAGCATTTTGTGAAAAACACCGACGTAGAAACAGATGACAATGATATTTTCTCTAAGGGACATAATAGAAAGGACAGATTTAAAGACATAAATTTACCATTATGTAATGCTACCATCATTATAGCACTTTCTCTACTGCTATAACTAATGAAATTATCGACAGCACCGTATACACACCAACTTCAGTTAACGCTAATAATATTGCTACTGACGAACCAACTGATTGTGTTACCACCCTTATTATTAAGAAATTATTTACCACCATTTCAGTTTGATATTTTAGTTAAAGCCATAGATTCCATCCGATTTTACTGGTTTGTGCTGAATTAGAATGGTGTCAGCCAGTATACTCTGTCAACATTTAATTAGACGGTTAGACAACCTTAGGACTACCGTCGTAGCTACTGGGCTACAGAAAAAACAAGAATGTATTCTTATCATATTTAAGTTGTACTATAAATTCATCACAATGTTGACTAAGGTATTTTCAAATTTGCTGTTAAAGTTACAGCAAAAAAAAAATTGATGTACAGAGTGCTACTTTAAAGCATGCAATATCACAAATTAAACACTATATTTCTAATGTACCCATCCTTCGCTTACCTAGCAAGGACATTCCTTATATTCTAAGGGCAGATGCCAGTGCCAACACAATTTCGGGCGTCTTACTTCAGACCTACAACGGCATAAATCATCCAATAATGTACGTGAGTAGAAAACTCACTCCAGCCGAATCTCGTTACGGCGTATCTCAGCTGGAATGCCTGGCGATTGTATACTGCGTCACTAAACTGACGAAATACCTTGCCGGAACACACTTCCTCATCGAAACGGACAATTCTCCATTGCTAGTATTACAACACGGACAGCCCAAGAACAATAGAATACATCGATGGGCTCTGTTACTGCAAGATTACTCATTTCCCATCAGACATATAAAAGGAGTGGACAACATCATTGCCGACTTGCTGACAACAACTTCAGACCCACCAGTCACCGAGATCAACCAGTCAACAACACCAATCAGCTAGGTTAACTTATTATTAGTTATTTTAATTAAATAATACTATTTTTAATTAGGTTTCACAGACAGACAAACTTCTATTGTCAAAACACATAAAAACATGACAACGTTTTGTAATTATGTCTTTATTAACACAACACTAATGTAACATTAATATGACAAATTAGAACTATTATATCAGTGTTATTGGTCAATACGTGAACACTATGGTTAACTTAAGCTATTTAGCTATAAAATAAATTGTATATATAGGAGTAATTAAGAATTATAAAATTTAAGAAAGCTTAAAGCATAAGCATTCTTTCCAATTACATTTTCTTTTGTATTAAGACATTCATTTGATTAAAACGTTTAAATTATAAGATTAATCATTTGTTCCACCTTAACTTAAGATTTTGCAACCTGAACAATGTAAAGATTTAAAAAAATATACATGCAGTTTGAATGTGTGAGCGAAAAGTGTATACAAAAGAGTACGAATGTATTAAACGAGGGTATGTAAATGAAAGTGCATATCTTATGCACATACGCCTCAACTTAATGTTTTGTACATGTCTCTTGCATCACATGTAATTTGTTCATTTTTTATATGTGTAAACATTACGAATACACTACACCAAATAGAATATATTCAAGAATCACAGCCCGGGAACTCATCTCAGAAATTATGAATATACAATTGTTTGTGAGATGCAGAAACCTATCTGATGACACTTGAATAATATTACACAGATTATGAACATACACCCATGTTTGTAATTAACAACCACAATATTATAAAGAAACCAATTATACTAACACCATATTGACACATAATGTGCAAACACTAGTGTACTAAGAAGGGGAGTTTACACTTACACAAGGGACATAAGTAGTTAATAAGGGGAAACAATTGATATTACAAAAGAACCACCGCCAACAAGCGGAAGTGAGATAGGGGTAAATCAGTATACACATATCTTAGCGAAACATATTGAAACTAACATTTTACGGGGACCATGCGGATTATACCCATGATTAGTCTCCTAAAAAGAGACAATTGTTTCAGGACACCATATTGGGTGTATGAGAGGGTTGCAATTTAATGGGAAACCATAAATGTGAGTCAACGTTACCTTGGGCCGTTTAACAGTCACCAGTATTAAAATGTGTGAGAGTATTAGACTCTTTAGCAACATACTAAGAGTGGTAAACTGACTATACACCTGTAGGTGTGTGTTTCGACGGTATATCACACCCTTACAAACTACAGTTGTACCCAACCTGACAGTTACGACTGACGAACTCCCGTAACTCACTGATAAATTAGTTCAAACTAATTAGACATATAAAACACATTGTGTCACTTCTGACAAGAAGATAAGTGACACAAAAGGGTGGGGGGGGGGAGAAGGGGAGAAAGTTAGCGTGTTTGGGAGTGCAAGAGAGGACATATGACAGGACAATAGATATGACAATAAGTATGACAGGACACATATGGGACAACAAGACCCAGCTATAAACAGGACACAGGGATATAAAAAGGACATAGGGATGTAGACAGGACTACGTCCTTGACTGACAGTACAACCTTGCACTGAAGGACCTGCGACAACAAGACATCGAGTACGGCAAGACTACCGACGCAGCAAGACTATCACATGGGACACGCGGTCAAGCACCACGTGACTATCAGACCGATCAACAGAAGGGGCAGAGTGTGACTGGACGTGATAAAGGAAATACGTGTGCGATTGAGCGAGCGAGTGTATTAATTGCCGGTGTGAAAGCTAGCCTTAATGAGCGAATATAGCAGGAGTTATTGAGTGCGAGGAATGTGTTATGAGCGCACGAATGACTGCTGTCGCTGTGTGTCGCTTGCCATTGTTGTAGATACAATATCGTGATACAATTGTGATATAATTTGTGCGTAATTTGATATGTATTCATGTAATTGATACTGCCGTTTGGCACGAATAAATAATGTTACACTACATGCGACCGCTTGATAGTTCACTGAGCGCATGTAGAAAGACTCAGTGTCAGGTGTAGACAGACGAGCTAAGGTTACCTTTATTTATAAGACGTTGACATGGTGGGTAGTGTTTTCAGGTGGTCAAGAGTTGGCAGAGCCTCTTTGGCGTTGAGGGCATCATCCGCCAGTTTATCTCGCTTAAGTAAAGCTTCTAATAGTGATATATATATATATATATATATATGTGTGTGTGTGTGTGGGGGGGGGGCGGTTGTATGTGCGCGTGTGTGTGTGGGCGTGTGTGTGTCATATTTCTTGGAATCAAAGACAATCAAATGCAGAGGTTCTAGGAAAAACTGGGAAGGAAAAGAGAGGTGATGAAACAAATTTTAAAAAAAAAGGAGCACAAGAAATAATTTGGTCACGTTAAAAGACATAACAATTTTTTTTTTAACCACTAAGTAATGTAAGGTTGAAGGCAAGTGAGCAAGAGGTAGACAACGATACAATTCGGAGGTCAACACGATGAGATGGACGAACAGCAGTCTGACATAATATACAAGTCAAGGCGAGACAAACAGTGTTGGAGATACATTATATGCAGGCTGCATTGTGAAGACGGCACTTGATATATAAATCTTTATGAAAATACGCAACCAAACTGACTACATACTTATTAATAAAGATTTAGAAAAGCGTTAATTAATGTAAAGACAATGCCTTTTGTTGACTGTAATAGTGATCATGTACCACTATGTGGACAAATAAAAGATTAAAGAGAGGGTGAAAATAGTTAAGAAAGAGAGACTTAATAAAGTCGTTCTGAAAGTAGATAAAGAAATTCAAGAACAATACAGAGTGACTGTGAAAAATAGGTACAATGCAATAGCTAAAATACAGAGTATAAATGAACAATGGGAACCGTTAAGGGACTCCATTTCGCATATCCTTTACAGGGCATCGCTGTCAACATCAGCATCTTTCAGCTGATTGTTGATTTCTTGGCAAGATTACGATCAGTAGTTTGCCATTGCTTTCTGAGCGACCGGCTCACATACCCGGTAAGTTACCGACCCGGAGAGAACCGCTACCGATTCTCACGCACGTCACGTTACTCACGAGAGTATACGGGATTACGGAGAAAGTTGTGTAACACCTAGACCAGGGAGTCCGGCATTCATCAAACTAGCAAAGAAATATTACCGGGGAGAAGCCAAAAAAGCTAAGAAGAAAGATGAATGAAGAAATCTTAATGCTGATGGACAAAAGGAAACAGAATAAAATGTCAGACAAGAATATGCTAAGAAAAATAAAGAAATAAGAGATAAATGTGTGAAGACAAAAGAAAGTTGGTTAAACGAGCAATGCAAAAAATTGAATTAAATTCCATTAAAGATACACAAAAATATTCACAAACAAATCAGTGAGCTCACGGGAAGAAAAACAAGAATAAATAAAGGGTGTCTGAAATTAAAAACAGGAAAGATATAATAGAGGAAGGTGCTATATTAAAGTGGTGGAATGAGTATATAAGATAATCATATGATGGAGAAAGGGACGAATTAACAGAAGAAAGTAACTTAGAAGGCCCACCTATTCTAAAAGAAGAAGTCGCTGACGCTATGAAACATATGAATAAAGGAAAAACAGCTGTGACGGATGAAATCACAATAGAAGAATTAGAAGTATTTAGAGAATTTGGAGTAGGTATATTAATAAAAATGTTGAATGATATTTACAGCAGTGGATATTTACCGAGCGATACGCTGAAATCTGTATTTTCAACAGGGTCTTCTTTCCCCACTGATTCTACCAAGCCCGTTCCCTTGGCTGTTGTTTCGCTAGATAGTATACAGTGGGAATCTCGATAATCCATTCATGCGCGTCACTAATTAGATGACTAGGCATTTGGCTATCTTAAGAGAGTCATAGCTACTCCCGCCGTTTACCCGCGCTTGGTTGGATTTCTTCACTTTGATATTCAAAGCACTGGGCAGAAATCACATTGCGTCAACACCGGGTGATGGCTGTCGCAATGCTTTGTTGTAATTAAGCAGTCAGATTCCCATGGTCCGTACCAGTTCTGAGACGTACAACAGAGATTAAGAGCAGAATAGGGCAGACAAATAACCTCATTTCAGAAAATGAAGAGTACCGTATGCAATAAGTCACTATCAATAAATGTAAGAAAGTGAGTTCTGAAATGCTACATAGAACCAGTTTTGCTGTATGGCAGTGAATCTTGGAATGTAAATAAACAAATTAGGAAGATCTTAGAAGCAACAGAATATGGTTTCTGAGACGAATGTTGCGAATTCTTTGGATTACCAGTATAACTAACAACGATTGCCTGAAAGAGGCTAATGAAACTAGAACAGCAATAATAACAAGACAGCTTTCTTTGGTCATGTGATGAGAAGAGAGACATTAGATAACATCGTGACAACTGGAAAGACCGAGGGGAAGAGAGGCAGAGGCAGACTAAGAGAAATGATGCTGGATGGACTGAGACGGTGGCATGGAGAAATATAATCAGCAGACTTGACAGTTGATTCAGAACACCAAAGACTGAGATCTGTGGGTAACCATGAATGCCTACGCCAGCTGGCAGGGCACTTGATGATTCGGAACAATAAAGAGGATATTCGTGTGCTATTAAACTGACTCTTAACTAAAAGCCAACTAAAATAAAAAAAAATGTAAAAATTAAAAAAAAAAAAAAACACACACACACACACACACAATCATAAGGGGCGTTCATTTGAAATCTGTTCATATCGCACCGAGCGTAATCGCGTATGTTGAACATGATCATGTCATAGTCATGTGATAAGTATTGACCAATGAATAAAAGAGCAAGTGCTTATCGTCCTATGATGCAAAGGTTCTGTTTCAGACAGTTGAGAAAATGGCCGGGTTGATCCAAAATCCGTCCAAAGAAGCTCAAAGAGCGGTGATTTAGTTTCTTTCATTTGAAGGATATCGACCAGTGGACATTCATCGAATAATGCAGGCAGCGTACAGTAACAAATATATGCTGTATGTCGAAGACAACAGTGACAGACTGGGCACGAATGTTTCGGAAAGGACGTAAGTTCACGACAGATCTTCGACGGCCGGGTCAAGCGCATATTGTTGCAACAGAAAAATAAAACCATCGCCAAAATTGATGCAGCAGTACAGATGAACCGTTGTCGAAGCATACGTTCGCTAGCGAAAGAATTTGATGTGTTAATTGGGACAATTCAAAAGGTCATTCGTAAGAAACTGCAATATCGGAAGGTGTGTTCACAGTGGGTACCACGGATGTTGACCGACCACCAAAACGAGGAACGCATGGGATGGTGTTTGAACCACTTGCTGCAATACAGAGTGGATGGTGATGCATTTCTCTTCCGCATAGTGGTAGGCGATGAATTATCGTGTCACCATTTTGAAACTAACAGCAAAAGAGAGAGCATGCAATGGAAGCATGCTGGATCACCAAAAGCCAAAAAATTCAAGTTACAGGTATCCGCTAGTAAGGTTATGCTGAGCGCAGTTTTTGACCATGAAGGGCTATTGTTGGCCGACTTTTAAGAACCTGGTGTCAACATCAACTCTACCCACTACTTGCAAACACTAGACAAGCTGCGAAAAGCCATCAAGAATGAACGACCCAGCATGCTTTCTCGTGGTGTGATCTTGTTGCACGATAATGCTCGTCCGCATGTCGCAAAGATTGTGCAGGAAGCATTAGCAAGGAAGAAGTGGGAAATTCTGCAACATCCAGCCTATAGTCCTGATTTGTCACCATCTGATTTTCATTTGTTCGGCCCTCTAAAATAAAGCTCTCAATGGACAAAGATTTCACACAGTTACAGACGTAATGATTGAGATAAACACTTGGTTCAGTGAGCAACCACAATCTTTTTTTGCGGACGGCATTCACCGCCTACCTAAGCAATGGGATGCTTACTTGAATGCCTACGGCGATTTCTTCTGACCAACCCATGGTGCATAATTCATTCAAAATGAATACTGTGTTTAATTCTACTACACCTGTTAATGTTTCTTTGATATGACTGCGCTTAACATACGATAACACTCTGTTTAAATACAATTTTTTTTCACAAATCATTGGTGCACTACACTGTTCTAAATTAAAATATCAGACAAATAACATTAGTTATCACTGATAACAAAATAACGAACAACCTTACTGAAGATCAATTATCTACTCGTGAATCTAACAGCAAACGTTACGGCAACAGCCAGCAGCCCTGTCAAGAGGCCTCCCTTGCTTCTATGGGCCATGTCAGATCCTCGGTTGTTAGGTGTGAAGTCTATTTGTTTGCACTCGGGACTCTCCGGTAGATCTGCACATAGAAGGTATTTCACCTCCCTGGAACAAGTGTAAACATGATTTAAGTATATGCATCTTTCCTATGGCAAGATATGGGTGTGAATAACTGACCATTTCACAATCTCTAAAGAAAATATCGAAGCTTTTGAACTTAAAAAGGTGTGCATAACGAAGACAAAAAAAAAAGATTGCACGATTCATTGCCTGATATATCTTGCTACATCTCGTCACGTACATAATGCAGAAATCACACAATATAAACTAAAGCAAAGAGAAAAATCCTTTTTAAATAAAATATTTAAGCAAAAACACAATATTAACTGTTTTAAAAATACCGCGGGAAAACGTCTTAGGATGCCGTGCACATCTAAACCATGGACCTAACGCTATAATCCCAGTATGTAACATGGACCTACAGACGGTGCAGAGAACATAATTCTGTCACTGTCAATGCAGAGGTCAAAGCGCTCATCAATGAACACGCAGACAATCCCCAAGTGCTCATCTATACAGATGGATCTGTTGTAAAGAAGCAGAGAAGTGCATGGGCATTTACAGCCCGTTCAGCGGGCCGAACCGTCCAAGAATCCAGTGGTGCTCACACTATGCCCACGAGCAGCATGACGATGGAGGTGATGGCGTAACACAGGCTTTCCTATGGCTAGAAGCACAGCATTATACCAACATGTGTGTGTACTAAGTGATTCAATGAGCATGATTCGGAAGGTCGAAGCTGGATCTGTACGTAGACAGTGGACTGAGTCGCTGCGGAAGTCTGTTGTCCGTAAAGTCACCTTCATCTTTGTCCCGGGACATGCCGAAGTCGAGGGAAATGAACGAGCTGATATACTGGCTGGCTCTGCACCCCCTGCAGATGACCAGCCCATGGATCGTGCCGATGTTATTAACGTCCTTAAGGACATGTCGAGAACAGAAGACTTTGACGTCAGTGAATCCACATCGCTGTCCACGATGAAAGACTTGGGAGTAAGAATTGGCACGGCCAGACACGAGAGGTACATCGAGAAAACGAGGTGCCTCGTTAACCAACACAGAACTGGCACTATTAGCCACCGAACGCTGATGCTTATGCTGGGGGGGGGGGAGGATCTGAGCACCTATGGACCTGTCCGGAGTGCAATGAAGATACCCCAACTGATAACTGATAACATGGACCTAACACTGTACTCTTATGATATATATATATATATATATATATATATATATATATATATATATATATATATATATATATATATATATCTGTGTGTGTTGTGTGCGTGAACGGGGAACGTAAAGAACCCCATGGCAAGGTAAGAAGACCAATATGAAAGTACTGCAAGGAGCGCGTTCATAAAGAGATGTGCCTAAACGTATCGGGACGCCATAATAGTCATTACTGGATGCCATTAAAGAAAAGGGAACCGACGTAGCGCTGTGGGTAGCACGTATGCCCACCTTCCTGGTGGCCTTAGCTTCGACTTTTTCTTTTCAATTGACCTGGGTTTCGGGTAGACCCAGCCTAAAATGGGTTCCAGGAAATGTCGTGGGAAGTAAAGGCGATAAGAGCTATATTGGAGACATATTTCCTCAAGTGATGATGGGTCTATACAAATATGAGGTTAGAACCATGTGCCCAAATAGGCGAAACGTGTAAAATGGATATTTGACTAATGTTTCTAACTGAATGGGACTATTGACTTTGGAGAAGTCTCTGACAATCTGGAAGATCGAGAGAATGTTCTGACAACCGGGCAGATGGAGTGTTTGAGACATAGGGATCGACAAGGGGAGAATGTTATAACAACCAGATAGATGGCGTGTTTGAGACAGAGGCATCTACAGAGGGAGAATGTTGTGACAACCGGACAGATGGAGTGTTTCTTCTTCTTTGCGTTCATCCGGAGTGTTGTTTTTCAGCTGTGATTGCGGTGTGTCTGGTTAGGCAGCCTTGGGCCGAAACCCTTGGGCCAACACATTCAACCTTTAGCGTGCATTTTTGACAGGTTAGCATTCCTGTAGGACTATCACTTTAGTGGTGCCGTCCACATCCCAGCTTGTCAAGTTGGAACGGTCGAATGCTTCACGAGCAACCCTCAAGGGAAGGCAGGGACAGTCCATAGCATTTTCTGCTATCCAGGGTGGCTTCCATAGTTGCAGAGCCTACACATATCGCCCTGTTGCTGGGCTCACCGAGGGAATCGTCACGTCCTGCTCATGGCTGCTTTAAGTCCTCACTTCAATGTATTGGGCATTTCGTTTACCACGGGCCTTTCCCGCACAAACCAGACCGGTCTGCAGACGGTATCCACTCAGCGAGTTTTCAATTCGGACATGTGCTTGTCGCTGTGCCCGTTAGAGCTGTTCAGGGCATAACGGACGTTCGGAAAACTAGCTAGTCAGAGCTTTTCCGGACACGATAGGCATTCGGAAAACTAGATAGTCAGAGCTGTTCCTAGCACGAAAGACATTTCACTCGGACGTAATTGCGTAGTGTCAATTTTTATTTTGCCACCCGTAGGACGGCACTTCCGTCTTCGGCGGGCATTTTTTAATGGGGTTAGCCTTCCTCGGTTTTTGAGGCACGTTGGACTCTTACTGTTGTGTTGTCGCCCACATCTCAACTGGTCAAGGTAGAACAGTCAAAGACATCACGGTCAACACTCAAGGGAAAGCAGGGGCAGACCATGGGCATTCCCCACTATCCAAGGAGGCTTCCATAATTGCAGAGCCGTCATATATTGCTCTGGGACTGGGCTCACCCGAGGAATCGCCATATCCTGCTCATGGCTGCTTTAATTCCTCACTTCCATATATTGGGCATTTCGTTAGCCACTCGCCGCTCCTCGCACAAACCAGGAACGGTCAGTCTGCGGACGACATCCACTAGGTAAGTTTTAGCTTCGGACTTCCACACAATGGATTCGCTAGCGAAGCGTTCCATTTCGTGTTAATAAGACGTTTATCACCTTTGACTGCACTCACTCTATGAGTATAGACATTTTCTGTAACCATTTCGTGCGACTGGGGCGCTTTTCTACCTTTAGTACTCGCTCACGAGATAGGCTACATGTGCTGCCGGCTCAGCACACTTACCTCCGGGCATCAGTGAGCAAGAGACAGCCAGGCCCTCTCATCAGGGGATCCCTCATATCCCTCAGCTGAAAGCCTTCGAACAAGTATCTGAACTAAGCATGTAGCCTGCTCAGCATCTCACCTCCGTTTTGCAGTATGTGGGTACCGGCCCGGCTCTCACAGCTAGGGGTTAGTGGCTTAGAGGCGTTCAGCCATATCCCTCAGATGGTAGCCTTAATTAAGGTATGTGTCTGGACCAAGTATTAGTGGCTTCTTGCACCTGATTTGAGCTTTTGACTGCTATCCTCAGTCTACCTGCAGAGCAGTAGGTGGTGTCTCTCTTAGTCTGGTCCCTATCTCAAGAACTGTCCGATATGTAGTTGTGTATCCATCGGCATAGCACTTGGGGTCACTGGGATACTCAACCCCCCCCCCCCCCCCCGGCAAGGTGGAGACACATGGGGGGGGGGTGGAGTGTTTGAGACATAGAGATCTACAGAGGGAGAATGTTGTGACAACCGTACAGATGTAGTGTTTGAGACAGAGGGGTCTATAGATGGAGAATGTTGTGACAATCGGACAGATGGAGTGTTTGAGACATAAGAACCTACAGAGGGAGAAAGTTTGACAACCTGGAAGAGGTAGTGTTTGAGACAGAGGGATCTATAGATGGAGAATGTTGTGACAACTGTACAGATGTAGTGTTTAAGACAGAGGGGTCTATAGAGGGTGAATGTTGTGACAACCGGACAGTTTGAGTGTTTGAGACAGACCAATCTACAGAGGGAGAAAGTTGTGACAACCGGGAAGAGGCAGTGTTTGAGACAGGGGGATCTACAGAGGGAGAATGTTGTGACAACCGTACAGATGTAGTGTTTGAGACAGAGGGGTCTATAGATGGAGAATGTTGTGACAATCAGACAGATGGAGTGTTTGAGACATAGGGATCTATAGAGGGAGAATGTTGTGACAACCGGACAGATTGAGTGTTTGGGACAGAGGGGTCTATAGAGAGAGAGAATGTTGTGACAACCGGACAGATTGAGTGTTTGAGACAGAAGAATCTACAGAGGGAGAATGTTGTGACAACCGGGAAGAAGTAGTGTTTGAGACAGAGGGGTCTATAGATGGAGAATGTTGTGACAATCAGACAGATGGGTGTTTGAGACATAGGGATCTATAGAGGGAGAATGTTGTGACAACTGGACAGATTGAGTGTTTGGGACAGAGGGGTCTATAGAGAGAGAATGTTGTGACAATCAGACAGACGGAGTGTTTGAGACATAGGGATCTATAGAGGGAGAATATTGTGACAATCAGACAGATGGAGTGTTTGAGACATGGGGACCGATAGGGGGAGAATTTTGTGACAATCGGAGTGTTTGAGGAATAGGGATCGCCAGGGTGAGAATGTTGTGACAAACGTACAGATGGAGTGTTTGAGACATAGGGATCCACAGGGCGAGAATGTTGTGACAAATAGACAGATGGAGTGTTTGAAACAGAAGGATCGACAGGGGGAGAATGTTGTCACAACCTGGCAGATGGAGTGTTTGAGACAGAGAGATCGACATGAGGAGAATGTTGTGACGCCCGGGAAGATGGTGTGTTTGAGGCGGAGAGATCGATATGAAGAAAATATTGCGACGACCGGGAAGATGGAGTGTTTGAGATAGATGGATATGAGGAGAATGTTGAGACGACGGGAAAGATCGAGTGTTTGAGACAGACAGATCAACATCAGGAGAATGTTGTGACAGTCAGGAAAATGGAGATTGCTAAGACAGAAGTCGACAGAGGTAGAAAACGCTGGATGATTGGCAGATTGGTAAGGAAGACGATCATCGGTCGAACTCATCAAGAACTGAGAAGACAGCTGTTTGTGGAGGATCATGATCACCCTCGTCAGTAGACATGGCACACGACGATAATGATATGTATTACTATTTAATAACATGTACGTCATGTACATTAGCGATGCTAAGATTTAGCTTCAAACCAATAACATCAGATACGAAAACTTAAACCACCAACCTGCTGAACTATCGGGCGCAGCTGATCAAACAAAACGTGAACACCTTTAGTGCACCGTTATTTATGAA
This sequence comes from Cepaea hortensis, assembly GCA_963921405.1. Classification (NCBI taxonomy): domain Eukaryota; kingdom Metazoa; phylum Mollusca; class Gastropoda; order Stylommatophora; family Helicidae; genus Cepaea; species Cepaea hortensis. The sequence goes on from OY992879.1 coordinate 104,856,336, forward strand.
CCTGGTCGGAGTTATTCCTTGGGCCACAAATGTGTGCTCTAGGGCGATATTGATTTCTACTTATGTTATTGTCATTTTGAGTTGTATTTTTTCGAGCACGTTATGAAAAGAAACACAATTTTAAACTAATGACAACTAACAAACTTGATGATAATACGATGTGTCGATGATGGGTGTGTTTGCATTTTCCTCAGAAACCACATTTCCAGAGCCATTAGAGGTTTTTCAGCTTGTCTGTTCATTGCCCACGCTTCACATCCATACAGAAATTCAGTTAAACCTCGTCTTTCGTCGATAATCCGCCCGAAGACAATTGGCGAAACCCGAAACCGACGAAAACCGAAGTAATTATTTCCAGATGAATCAATGTAAATCCAATTAGTTCGTTATAGACACTCCAGAATATATACTAAAAACACATGTTATAGAAAATAAATATAGTGTTTAATACTATTGTTGGCCCCAGACGTGTCCGAACTCGCACCTTTGCCTTGCCTAGTAACACATTGTATGTCAGTGCGCCGCTTGAATTTTTCAAACCATAATCTTCTGGCCTTTAAATCACTAAGTACACTTTTATTCGCCCGAGTCATTTTCTTAATGAGATCGGCATATAACAGTCTGACCTCTTTACATACGATTGCCTCCGAAACAGAATCGCCATCTAAGTGTTTTTGATTTATCAAAATTAATAATAACTGTTCGACATCTTCAATTGTTTGCGATCTCTTTTTCTCTAGCACATTTGCGTCTTTCGCTACATTATCCTTCTTTATTGCTTCTTTTTGTGTGGCCACAATGGAATTTATCGTCGATGGCGACTTACACGCGGCCAATTTCAGCAATCTTAATGCCACTTTCGTATTTTTCAATGATTTCCTTCGTCAACTCGATCGTGTTCCTGGCCTTCTTCGAATGGCTGCTGGCTCTGCAAACTTTCTTTGGTCCAATGAAGGAGCTAACGGGAAAGGGTTAACTTATTAGCAAGTGACGCTCACACAACATGAAACAACGCCAAACTGACCAGATAAACGCGTGGGTCCCTTTGTTTACGCAAAATTACCAGCGAGGTCCCGTTGGCAGGTCGAGGAAAACCGAGGCAACCGACGAAACCCGAGACAAATTTATAGCGAAGAAATCTACGAAAACCGAAATCAACGAAATCCGAAGGCAACGAAAACCGAGGTTTGACTGTACAGGTCTTATGTAGCAATTCAGCACTCTTTTTGCAGGTCCGCATGGCCGAATGGGTAAGAACGCGTGTTCTTAAACATCCGGTGTGCTTCTCCTTCTTTCGCTCGCTTGAAATATGTCTATAACTGCAATGCTGTCTCTTGTATGAATTGAACTGTCTTATTCAGTTCACACAGCGGTCCATAGAGTTTATCTTCCACTGTCGTCTCTCTAGGCCAGAAGGTTTGCCTAGATAAGTTATATTTTGGGCAGTCTTGGAGTATGTGCTCTGCTGTCTGCGACGCCAATCCACATTCGCACATGGCTGTTTCACCAATCTTGAATTTTGTATACATGTGGTTGCGTAATCTATTGTGCCCTGTTCTGAGGCGCAGAATAACGACTTGTTCTGGTCTGTCCATAACGTGGTAGTCATCTTGAGCAGGTTTTGGTGGCTTTCTGACTGATTTGATCATTCTTTTCTTTTGGTGTTATGTAACGGGCACATCAGGCTGTTCTTCTTTGGCTCCTTCCTTAGCCAATTGATCAGCTCTGTCGTTTCCGGGTACTCCACAGTGGGATGGTATCCACTGTATGGTGACCTTATGCTGACTGCTAAGTTCAGAAAGTAGTGTCCTTAGTACTGGCAATTTCCCAGACAGGAGCGCCTCGAGTACTGATTTTGTGTACCATTGTTGGTATTTAGTAATTTCTCTGTTGCTATCTTGATTGCCTCAATTTCAGCATCGTAGTTATGGCAGTACTTTTCTGTCGGTACTCTAGCTGTGTCCCTAGTATTATTTGGTTATTCTGTGTACACTCCCGCTCCTCCATTTCGATCAGCATTTTGTGCTGACCCATCTGTGTAGACTCGGATCCAGAGGTCCTGTGGGTATTCTTCATCAAGGAAGCTGAGAGAGGCTGTTCTGCGCTGCACACTGTTCTGTTTTTCCTTGTCAAATATTCCTCTCACTTTTGTCTGGATTTGTAATGATAGTCTATGCTCATCTTTCCATGGAGTTCGCTCTGGAATAGTTGTTAGGGGGATACCAACTGTGGGAAGATCGGTGGTTTCTCTGCAGAGTCGTTTGGCCTGGTGGATAAAACTACTTCTTTTCAACCGCCCCATAGCTAGGTTTTCAAATCTGTTCTTCATAGGGTGGCCTGGCAAGCTGAGGAACTTTTCTGCTTGTATTAGCATTTTCGTATCTCTGCGCTCACTCAGTGCTTGTGTCCTCCCCATCTTCTCCATTTCCACTATAGGGGTTGATCTCATCCCTCCTGTCGTGACTCTAAGTGCTTGATTTTGCACTTTGTCCAGCTCTTGTAGTGTGGTTTTTGATGCCGAACACCACGCAGTTGACCCGTATTCCAGGTGTGGCCGTATGCTCTGTTGATAAACTTTGCTAAGTATTTTCCCACTGGCTCCCCATGTGGTTCCACTTAGCTTTCTCAGGATGGCTATTTTCCTTCTGGATTTTGCTACTGCTTTGTTGATGTGCTTTCTCCGTGTCAGCCTGCCATCAAATGTTACTCCAAGGTATGTTGGTTCTTTACCTTCTCTTAGGGGTGTTCCATTTATCTGGATGGTTCCTGCCATTTGTTTTTGGAGAGAGGGTAAATAGGGTGGTGCTGCACTTGTCAGTGTTTATGCTGACACACCATCTATTTGCCCATGCAACAAATGTATCTACAGCTGTCTGTAGCAATCTGGTGGCCACTGATGCATGTTCATTTGTGCTCCATAGAACCAGGTCATCGGCGTACATTGCCGCTTTAATTCCATGCGGTAGATTAGCAACGAGATCATTGATGAAGATTAGAAAAAGTGTGGGGGACAAGACTCCTCCCTGGGGAACACCGTGACGCAGTAGTACTTTCTTGCTCTTTAGTCCGTCTATCTGCACTCGGGCTCTTCTGTTGTGCAAGTATGCTTTCACCCATTTGTACATTCTTCCATTGACTTTGCAGTTTCTCAGTTTCTTCATCAGACCTTCTTTCCAGACTTTGTCAAAGGCTTTCTTCAAATCTATCCATGCCGCAAGCACCAGCTTCTTCTCTTGGAATGCATCCTCAATTTCTTGAGAGAGGTAGGTTGTCTGATCTTCCGTAGAGTAGCACTGCCTAAAGCCAGCCTGCTGTGGCACAAGGATGTTTTTACTTTCAATGTACCACTGCAGTCTGTGATTGATGATGCGCTCCAGTGTTTTGCAGAGACAGCTGGTGAGGCTAATTGGTCTGTGGCTAGAGGCAATGGAACTATCTTTCCCTGATTTTAGGAGGGGTATCATGATTGCTTCTCTCCAGGCTTGTGGAACACTGCCTAAGGTCCAACTGTTATTGAAGATCTGCAACAGCTTTGCTTAGGCCTCTGTTCCTAGGTTCCTGATCATTTCATTGGAGATACCATCAGCTCCTGGTGACTTTCTCATTTTCTGTTTTGATATGGCTAGCTCCAGTTCGCTGATTGTGATGGGTGCCTCCTCCAGAACCTCATGTACTATTTCCTTCTGTCTTGTATGTTGCCGTTTCTCTCGAATCTCTTGTTGTTTCTCTGGACTAATTTTGATATTGTTATCTTGTGCGAATGAGTCCGCAAAATGGTCAGCTGCTTGCTTTCTTGTTAAGATGTTTCCATATTTATGTGGTGCAATTTTTGAGTTTCTCCCTGTGCCCTCATCATTAAGTTGTTTTATTATGAATTGGAAACAAATAGGCATATTAAACTCCTTCCTAGAAGAAACTTACCAAACATCAACAACGTTGCACATACCTTACAAGGAAATCCACGTATCGCGAAATACAGGTGAAAATCCGAAATCAGAAGCACTCAATAAATATATAAAATGAATAATAAAATAAAATAAAATAAACTACACACAATACTCGTACAATAGGACACACATGACTACCGACGTTTCAATTCTCAGAATCAAGGATGTCAAGGACAACACAGATAGCTAACAACGAAATACAGCAAACAAAAAAGCACACACGACCTATCACAGGGCCATGTGGGGCAGAAAAGGTGGCTTGGCCAGCTGCGAAGGCGCTCGTTGGCTGCAGAATTAAAAGTGGGTTGCCAAATAAGATTTAAGTAGCCAAAAATATGTGAACAGTCTGCTATGAAAATATAAGGGTGTGGGGACAGTTAGATCTAGATATGGGGGGGGGGGGGACATCATAGTAATAGATAGTGCAAACAATTGGGGAAGATGCCACACTTATACCGTAGCGTCCACAACAGTATTGATAACTGCTGGATGTATGCATCCCAGATTGTTGATTAGCTGGCATTCAATTTTAAGTCGACGATGCACGTGTCACCGCATTAAAACCCTGCTTCTACAGATAGAAAGACTGGCCGATGGTCACTGCCATCAAGTTGTTTCCCAACAATTCGTGTAATGTTCCACTCCAGGTCTGGTGAATGAAAAGCCAGGTCAGGTGTAGTTGTAGTATGCCATGATCTCGAGTAGAAAGTATGTGGGTCGGACGGCTTGTTAACCAAGATGAATCTATTCTCATCCTGCCAGTCTTCCAGTCTCTCTCCTCTCTGGTCCATGTGATCATAGCCCCAGCTCTGCGAGTGGCTGTTGAAATCGCCACACACAATCATTTTTTCTTTTAGTGGTAGAGTGTCCAGTGCCTGTGGATCATAGCCATGGCTGTTGAAATCGCCACACACAATCATTTTTTTTATCATTTTTACTGTTAATGGTAGTGTGTCCAGTGCCTGTGGGCGGTCACTTGGACAGTAGTAATTGATCAGATATAGGTCTGTATAGCCTGTCTTAAGTTTAAGTGTCTGATACTCCGCCCCTTCCATGTAGACTTCGATTTGGGAAGTAGTGATGTTATTTTTTACAAGGGTAAGTATCCCACCTTTTCGCCTGTCCTTTCGGTCAAATCGGTAACACTGGTAGCCTCTGATTTTGAAGGCTATATTTTCGTTGAAGTGAGTTTCTTGCAAGCAACATATGCTTACTTTTTCTTGGTCCAGGATGTTTTTTAATTCTATTTTTTTTGTTGCTGACTCCCTCCGCATTCCAGTGCATTATTGTAAGTCTTTATTTAGTATGGCCAGCCGTTCTATTCTCATGTCCCCTGGCTCCACAGGACATCTGAGAAGGACCTCCAGTAGTTGGGGTTAGCCCCTTTCGAGACATAGGGTCCGGCACTGCACCTGCCTGGGGGTCCAAAGCAGGGCGAGCATCATAACATTTAGCAGTAGTCGACATATTCCATTTTGCGTAATTGTGTAGCATCCTGATTTCTGTGGTGCGCCTCCTGGCTGATTGCCTCCGTCGTCAGCACCTTTCCTTTGCTAGAGCAGAATGTGGTCTCACTCGAGTTTAGATGTGTACACACGCACACACGTGTCTGCACATGTATGTATGTGTATACACATCTAGAGCACACTGGTTATTTTTCGGCGCCAGAAACTCACCGTCGCCCCTTCTCCTGTTAGTAGAAACAGTTCCGCCACGTGAAGGCCATGAGTTGGACTTTTGCTGCATAGGTTATGTATTCACGAGCCATTGGGGTATTTAAGCAATGTTGGGCGCTCATCCCAACACTGCGCCCCGGCTACATACAGCAACATTTGGAACCATCCGGTGTGCTGATGCCGAGGTAAGTGGTTCAACCTCTACACCGGACAGTTGGACTAAAATGTTGACCTGTCGTCCTTGACTTGGGGACGTAAAGGACAAGGACCTCTGAAGTCGGAGTGGGTTCGCCTGATGGCGAGGGACACTGTTAATAGCGAAAGCTAACCCACACGCAAAATTCAGTCAATCACTACTATAAATAGCGTTCAAAGCTAGCGAGCGCAAAGAAGAAAAAGAAGAACACTTTTTTTCTCGTTGCAATTGACATCATTTTTTAGTAAGTATGTTTTCCATCTTGCGAAAGCTACCTTCGCCATGGGGATTCTTGTTCTAATCTCTTCAAAGCACCCCCCATCCGATGTTATGACTGTTCCGAGATAATTGTGCAGATTCACTTGTTTAAAAATATTCGCATTTACTTCTATATCACATTGTGGTATTTCCTTCTTCCCAGTGACGACCATAAGCTGTGTATTCTTACAATTTAATTCTCACCATAGTTGTTCACTAAATGTTGCATACCCTGCTTACTGTCTACAGTCAATACTGTATCATTCGCATATCTAATGTTATTAATGTTTCGTCCCCCAATGTGATTACTCTCATATCTTCTACAATTCTGAAAATATGTTTCTGTATAGGGAAAAAAAGATCTGGAAACATTACACATGGACTAGACCAAGAGGCCTTTAAAAAATGTAGAATCTGTTCTTGCATCACGACAGTGATTAAGGTTAGACTTATCTGGCCATGGTCACTAGCAGAGGTGATCCCCACAATGACATACAGGGACTTGGAACCTTATATGACGACTCTTGCGCCCTGAGGAACCCTGAGTCCTAAAACTGAAGAAAAATTGTAATATTCAGGACACTCACACACAAATTTCTCACAGCTATGTTCATAAGCAATGTATAATTTTTTCCCCTTACTTGACATATGACTCATGCAATTATTGCTGTTTTTCAATATTATTATTATTATTATTATTATTATTATTATTATTATTATTATTATTATTATTATTATTATTATTATTATTATTATTATTTCTTTCAAGATTTCCAACCTCTTGTCCTTTAATTTTACATCCATATTTTCGTCCAGTTCTCGTTCCTTTCTTATTTCATTAGTTATTCATATATGTTAAACAATGTTCCAGCACTTTCAACTACTGGGCCCAGTTAATGAATGAGAAGAAACCATGACTTAGATCTGTTTCTTCTCAAGTTCTCAAGGCCAATGTTTTTGCTGTAACCTGGCCACTATAAATGGCGGTAACAAAGCCACAAGCCAAACAAAGACATAAATCTTTGTCAGCCGTTAAAAGTTACCTTTGTGTATTTGTGATAGTACTACTCCGGTAAAATGGCGACGACGTATCGCTTTTTTCTTCAGAGGACGTAGTGTATGTGTATTTCTGGGGATAATGTGTTGTTATTTCGTATTCGTTTTCGAAAGTTGTTCCCAAGAAACCACGGAAGGCAGGGATGGATGAAATTTTGAGGGCAGCCGACAGATAGTTGTTGGTTATGGTCTCAAATTTCGCGACGGTACGCAGACTATCTCTTTAACGAGACAATGACTACGGTCACCGGCCAGTATGGTCACTGCCAAGAAGGAAAGCAACAGCAAACATCTTCTTTAAAGTTGCCTAGTTTATCATGATTCGCCTAATTACAGATCATCATAAGAAAAGGACAGGGACACTGAAATTAGCAACATGGAATCTTCGAACGTTAAACGATTAGATAACATCAAACAAGAAATGGAAAGATAGCAGATTAATATATTAGGAATGTGCGAGACGAGAGAGAAAGTGGCAGGGATTATGACAGGGGAAGATTGTAAGATTATTTTTTTCTGGGGGAGAAGAACGGCAAAGATGTGTAGCAATTATCTTGGATCGGGAAACATCAAAATCTGTTCAAGGATATTGGGCCGTGTCAGGCAGGGTTCTATTGGTAAAATTAATCGGCAGACCTTTTAACGTAAGCGACATTCGGATATATGCCCCAAAAGGAGAATGCAGTGCAGCAGATAGTGTAGAGGAATTTTATAATGACATGGAGTCTTTTAAAAAAAAATGTTTGCATATCCTTTTACAGGGCATCGCTGTTAACATCAGCATCTTTCAGCTGATTGTTGGTTTCTTGGCAAGATTACGCTCAGTAGTTTGCCATTGCTTTCTGAGCGGCCGGCTCACATACCCCGTAAGTTATCGACGCGATTCGAACCACTGCTGAATCTCGCTGTCGTCACGTTACCTACGAGAGTATACGAGATTACGAGAAAAGTAGTTAACCTCTAGGCCAAGAAGCCGGCACATGGAGTCTGCTTTGATGAAATGGAAAACTTCAGAAATTTAATATCATAATGGGTTACTTCAATGCAAAAGAAGGTATTCAAGGCAATTGATGCACAGTAGGAAAACATGGTTTGGGAGAGCGAAACGAAAGAGGATACATACTTGTAGAATGGGCAAACGAGCAGGAAATGATTGTAGGAAACACACAGTTTAAACAACATCGTTGAAGATTATGGACATGGAGGAATCCTGATAGCAGAATTATAAACCAGATTGATTACATCCTGATTTTCAGAAGGTTTAGAAATGCGTCAATAATCGCAAAAACAGTTCCCAGAGCTGTGGTAACTTACGGTGTATGTGAGCCGGTCGCTCAGAAAGCAATGGCAAACTACTGAGCGTAATCTTGCCTAGTATATCAACATCAGCTGAAAAAGGCTGATGTTTACTGCAACATCCTGTAAGGGATATGCAAAAAAAAAATGCTGACTGTGATCACAGACTGATTACATGAACATTGAGGGTAAAGTTAAAGAAAGCCAAGTATTCACCAGGAAACACTAAGTATGATCTGTGTACATTGAAAAATGACATGGTAATAAAAGACAATTTTAACATAAACGTAATGAACAGGTTTGATATACTGTCTGATGTAGAGATCCTATTTCAAGATGTGAATGATCAATGGGAAATGTTGAAGATTTCAGTCAGCTTGGCTGCAGAAACAACTATTCCAAAATTAAAGAAAGTGGGTCGTAAGAAATGGACGACTGAAGAAATTTTTCAGCTAATGGAAACAAGAAGACACAACAATAATAATCCTGCTAAATATGAATAAATTTACAGAAAAGTCAGAACATTATGTAAGGAGGTAAAAGAAGCATGGTTTGGGAAAAATTGCATAAAAATGGAAAAACAACATAACAGTAAAAATACAAAATTAATGCACAAAAGAATTCAGGAGTTTACTAATAAAAGAACACGTACCTCAGCAGGCTGCCTAAAAACAAAAGATGCAAAATTCATAATAGAAAAAAATCAGATTTTACATGGTTAGATTATGTAAAAAACCTCTATGATGATAACAGAGAAGAACAGTATGATATTCGAAATAATAATGAAAGAATATAATTTTGAAGACTGAACCTTATGAAAGCTGGCAAGACAACATCACAACAGAAATCATTAATCCTTTAGAAGAATATGGAATAGATCAAGTCACCAAACTGCTGAACACAATATATGATACTGGAGATATACCTCATGAATTATGTAATTCTGTATTTATTGCAATCCCAAAGAAATCAGGAGCCTTGGAATGTGGTAAACATTGAAGGATTAATAAAATATAGCCACATCACAAAGATTTTGCTAAGAATTATCATGCAAAGAGTTAGGCAGAAATTACAACCCGAAATAGGGGAACAATATGGGTTTGTAGAAGGCAATATGATATACGAGTAAATGGGCATATTCTTAAGCAAGTAAATCAGTACAGTTATCTCGGAACTGTCATGACACATAATGGGAGATGCCTTGAAGAGATTAGAACAAGATGAAAACAATACTGACCAATAAAAAGATATCAATTGAAACGAGAAAAAGAATGTTGAGGTGCTACATAGAACATGTACTTTTGTATGGATGTGAAGCGTGGACAATGAGCAGTCAAGCTGAAAGGCATCTGATGGCTGTGGAAATGTGGTTTCTGTGGAAAATGCAGAGAATACCATGGACAGACAGGAAAACCAATGAAAAAAGTCCTTCAAGAAACAAATGAAGATCATCAACTGATTAGAGAAATTAGACGTAGACAGTCAAACATTTTTGGGTATGTTATGAGAAGAAATGACTTGGAGAACTTGTTTACAACTGGCAAGATCGAAGGGAAGAGACCAAGGGGAAGACCGAGAAGTAAATACCTGGATGGCTTGGCCACGTGACATGGTCGAGACAGGAACGCTGAGCTGATCCACGACTCTGGTGATCGAGTGAGATGGCAAAACATGACCGCCCACGCTTATCGGCATGGCACATGATGGATGGATATAGAAGGCAAGGGTGCAGTAAGTGCTGTGTACATGCTGAGAACAGTAATTGAACGTGCTATAGAAGTAAACAAGGATATACATTTTTGCTTTATTGACTACACAAAGGCTTTCGATAGAGTAAGCCATGTCAACATGATAGAGATGCTTACAGATCTACAAATTGATGGTAACGGCCCTAGACTTGTAAAAAAAACATTTATTAGAAACAAGCTGCCATCGGAACTGATAATGAAGTAGGTCAATATCAGCCTGTTAAGAGAGGTGTTAGACAGGGATGTGTAATGTCTCCAGATCTGTTTTCCCTGTATACTGAACATATCTTCAGAAATGAAGAGGATATGAAAGGAATCATCATTGGTGGAAGAAAAATCAATAACATTAGATATGCAGATGATATAGTATTGATTGCAGACAATGAGCAGGGGATCTGGAGCATTTAGTAGACTCTGTTGTTGCAGGTACTGAACAACTAAGGTTAGAATTAAATTGTAAGAAGACACAGATTATGGTGGCCACTAGGAAGAATGAAATACCACAATGTAATATAATATACAGGTAAGTGGGAATATTCTTAAACACGTGAATCGGTACAATTATTTCAGGACAGTCATAACATCTGATGGGAGATGCCTTGAATAGATTAGAACAAGAATCGCGATGGCGAAGGTAGCCTTTTGTAAGATGAAAAACATACTGACTAATAAAAAGATATCAATTACTACGAGAAAAAGAGTGTTGAGGTGCTACATAGAGCCTGTACTTTTGTATGGATGTGAAGCGTGGACAATGAGCAGTCAAGCTGAAAAACATCTGATGGCTGTGGAAAAGTGGTTTCTGAGGAGAATGCAAAGAATACCATGGACAGACAGAAAAACCAACGACCAAGTCCTACAAGAAACAAATAAAAATCGTAAACTGATTAGAGTAATTAGACGTAGACAATCAACATTTTTTTTTTTTTTTTATTGGACATATTATGAGAAGAAATAAATTAGAGAACTTGGTGACAACTGGCAAGATTGAGGCGAAGAGAACAAGGGGAAGGCAGAGAAGTAAATACCTGGATGGCTTCACCACGTGGCATGGTCAAGACAAGAACACTGAGCTGATCCACAACTCTGGTGATCGAGCGATATGGCGAATCATGACCGCCTACGCTTACCGGCATGGCACATGATGGATGGATACTACAGTCAGCGGTGAGGGCAGGAGCTCATTGACTAATTACCACAGACATGTAGTAATCTCCCCCGCTGCCAGGGCAAAGTTCATTCATCCCACCCCCACATTACAAATACTTCGGCAAAGAATAGTGGCTATGTGAATGCACCTAACTTCACCCTGTCTGTGTGTGTCAGGTCTTTTTGTATTGGTATCTTATATCCTCCCCCTCTCTCTTTCTCCTCTCTCTCTCTCTCTCTCTCTCTCTCTCTCTCTCTCTCTCTCTCTCTCTCTCTCTCTCTTGTCTATCCCTCTCGCAGAAGACACCCATAGCTTTTTCGATCTTTTTGGTAAATTGGGACTTTTGTTTTATGTAAGATCCATTGAGTGACACTGTTAACTTTGTTTAAATTAGAATAATTCTAGTTTCAGAAAAGAAACAGAAAAATAAACCATGTCATCATCCTTTACTCTAGCTTCAATGTAATATTAAGTCTTTATATGTTTTTGGTATAAATGAGACTACATGTAGTATGTAAGAATTTCGATCGAATGTTTTTGTAGTTGTTTTAGGATGCACGAAATACGATTAACGCCCGTTAATACACGAACAAAATACTTAACACCGGGACGCATGTAAACTTACGTACAATACAGAATGCAACATCTTCAACACTCAATAAACAATTGTAAAATATAGAGGGGGATGTGGAAGGGGGAGGGGAGGAAGAGAGAGAGAGAGAGAGAGAGAGAGAGAGAGAGAGAGAGAGAGAGAGAGAGAGAGAGAGAGAGAGAGAGAGAGAGAAAAATAAAAGTTGTTTAAAAAACCTGGGTGCTTCCAGGTTGAGGCCCTTCCATTGCACTTCGGTTGGGTTGACGCCAGCGATCACCCCAAATGTGGGTGACTCGAGTGCAAACTTGTCTCGTAACGAGTACTGCGTTCGCTCTATCCCCTCACTATAATTCAACTACCATTCTTTCTGAGCGGCTGTGACGTCGAATATGGCAAATGCATTTCAATTTCTGAGACATGGAGCTGCTTATGGGCTGTTATCTCGGATGTTCACATTTGGTCGAATGTTATGCCCGGAGAGGTTGGCCGAATGGCTAAATTGCCGAATTCTCCTTCGGGAGACCCGGGTTCGAATCCTCGGTAAGGTGTGGAGTTATTGTTTTTTATTTTCTGTCGGGGGCAAAAGGAAAACCCTCACCTGCACAGTTTGCGGCGACTGCACTAGCCAGGCGACCTTAATTCCCCAGGCTCAAGACCCCCCCCCCCCCCCCCATACACCGTAAGGTACTATATTGGCAGGAATGACAGTTTTGACAGTTATGTCCGGTGTTCTCAGAATGTGTCTGTAGCATTTAAATTCAACATCCGCAACTTTCTTTTTCAGTGATTGCGAAATGATTCTATATTATTCCATTACATTTTAAATCACGTAATATGTAATCACTGGTGGTCAGTTTGTTTGTATCAGACATTTTAATACAGACTCTTCTTTTGATGCATACCTTGATAGACATCTGTGTTGCATAAATGTGAAACTTTATTTTTTGAAAAGGTAAAGCAAAATCTTCTTATATATATATATATATATATATATATATATATATATATATATATATATATATATATATATATATATATATATATATGATTGATTGATTGATTGATTGATTGATTGATTGATTGATTTAGGAATCGACATCACAGCATTCGGGGCATTCCCATAAGCGCTCCGTCCCCATCCTCAGCAGCCAGCGAAGAGTTCCGACAATAATAGTACCAGTAGCAATCTGATTATATGTCCGTCTCGCCTTTCCTCTGAGCGTTGAGCGTCGGCCAGATCCCTTCGTCACTCCTCGCTGTCTCATTCTTGCCAGACCATGAGAGCCAGCCAATCTGTTCATTTCCCAGCACACCAGCATGCCATGGAGAAAAGATCCAGGCGATGCTTGTCACCCGTGACCTCCGAAGCGAAGCAAGCCACTCCGCACAAAGCCTGCCCGTCCTCACCCTCGTCAGCATACTTTCTGAGTCAGTTACAATCACGATGTGTGTGTGTGTGTGTGTGTGTGTGTGTGTGTGTGTGCGCGTGTGTGTGTGTGTGTGTTTTATTCTCCATCCAGCGGAGAGCCGCAGTGACCGCCTCCACCTCCAATCTTAAGCTGGATGTTGTGGTATCATATGCCAGGCTCTCCTGTCCCAAACGTCGACCATTGGCTTTGGCTATGAACCCCCAGGCACTTCTCCTACCTCTCAACACCGAACCATCTGTGTAGATAATCACATCACCCGAGTGAGCATTGTCCTGAATTAGTTGCTTGATTTCCACTTCCGTGGTCCCTGCTGGCCACTCCCTGCACTCCCGGCTTAATGTGATTATAACTCTGCACAATTCTGACTGCTCCGCTGGCACTCTGACCCACTCCTCTCCTCGCCTAATGTTCTCCAAGGGGCACACCTGTCTGATCGTATCCTCTGCCTGAGCCATCCATGATTTCCCTCTTATCAGTCGCTGACCCTTAACTGCGTCCAGCGCCTCATGCAGTGGGTGGTCTGTGTCTGCAGCTACTCTGAGGTATGCCTTCGCCTGCATCACCTTGAGCCTACCAGCAACACTCGGCAGATCAAGGATGTAACGCATACACACTACTGGGGTGTCTCTAGTGCATCCCAGAATGACCCGCATAGCTTCGTTCTGTATGCGCTCTAACTTCACCAGCTGACTCTCTGAGACAGTGAGCAGACCTAATCCATAATCAATTACTGAGAGGATCAAGTGCTGGTATAGTGTGAAAAGCATTCTCTGCTCTGTGTCCATTGCAGCCATATTTTTAAGTGCACTGAGTCCCTTCTGAGATCTTGTCACAACCGTCTCCACATGGTCCTTGAAGGATAGGCTCCTGTCAAATGTGATCCCCAGATACTGCAGTTTGTTCTCTCTGCTGACATTTCTACCATCTATCGCGAGGCTTGGGACATCCGCTCTCACAATCCTGTTGTCCAGAGAGCACCACAAAACAGCCGCCTTTTCCGGGTGGATGACAGCACTCATTTCAGTGCACCAATCAATCACTTTGTCTACAGTCCCTGTAGCTCCTGGGCTGTTTGCTCACTATCTCTCCCCTGCCTGTATGCAAGAATATAATCTGCAAATGTTAGTATTCTTCCAACCCCTGGTGCTTCTAGGTTTGCAATCTTGCTCGTAAACACATTAAAGAGCACCGGTGAGACTGCAGATCCATGTGGCAGTCCCGGGGTTAAAATATGTGGCTCTGAGGTCCATGCGCCCAGACGGAGAGCAACCCGACGAGAGTGCAGGACGGCTGCTATCCAGTTCACCAACCAGGGATTGACCCCCTTCTCCATCAGTGTGGTCATCAAAATATCTTATCGAACTCTATTGTACGCATCCTCGAGATCAAGCGCTGCCGCCATCTTTTCCTGTCTACTCTGGAACCCGTCATAAACGTCAAAGGCAAAAGTGGCTGCGTTTGACCAGGTATCTTTTCCTGGCCTGTAGCTCCCCAGGCCTCTTGGAAGAAGCTTCCCGCTTTCCAAAAACTCTTGCAGCTTGACAGCGACTATCTTCTCTAGAACCTTCCCAAATGTATTTTGAAGGGTGATGATTCTAAAGTCGCTAAGCTTTGACTGATCCTTGAATGGTTTTGGGAGAGGGATGAGATAGCTGTGCAACCAATCCTGCGGTACTGATGCTGTCCTAATGCTCTGGTTAAAGCAGTCGGCCATCTCCTCCAGGTCTGCATCGCTCAAACCCTTCATGTGGCCATACCTGACCCCATCGGGCCCTGGTGCCGTGTCTTTTGCCTTTTTAAAAATGTGTTTAACATCTCCCACCCGTATGATGTCTTCATAATGCATATTCTTCATGGTGCCAGATAACTCCTCTCTACCTGCATCCCTGGTGTCCGCATCATTATGATTGGTCTGCTCTAAAAATCTCTGGAGAAATGCCTCCCCTTTCTCTTTGTCTGTTGTCACGCGCACACCATCATCTCTATAAATTGTTCCCACTGTCATAGGCCGATCTTTTCTCTGCATATTTGCCTTTGCAGTTTCCAGAATTTTCGCAGTGATTTATCACCTCCAATCTCCTTCATGAAACATTCCCATTTTGCCTTTTTGGCCTCTGCAGCACAGCGCTTGAAAACCTCCACCCTGTCTTTCTTGACATTTCCTATATATATGAGAACAGCCTTTTAGCTAAGATGATCACATGATCACTCAGGGGGCTGAGTGGTCTCGAAGTATGGAGTCCGCCTCGAGTGCTGGAGGTCGCGGGTTCAAGCCCCGGTGAGGGCCGGGTATATTTCGCATGGACTTCTAGTAACAAAATTCCCCCTGGTCTCTGGGTAGTGAGATCGGACGCCCGTGCGTAAAAAATCCCTTGGCAGTTGTAAATCGAAAAAGAGTAGCCTAACGTGCAAGATTTCGAGTTAAAAATATACCCAAAGTATTTCAGGACCTTCGCCGGTGCTACGGAGTTCGTGCATTTAGCTGAGATTCTCCAGACTCAGGCTTGAGTTAGGAGTAGAACGGAGCACTTATGGATTACGCCTTGTGCCGTGATAAATAGAACCACAAGTAAACAAAGACATCATTGAAATAGTGGAAAGGGACATAACAAAATCAATTATTTCAAGGGACACTACTAAAATTTGCATAGATTTATTATGCGATTGAAAAAATTGTAATACTGATCTTAATCTGTTATAAATCTTATATATAAATTAGGATGTGCGTATCTCTGTATGTATGTATGTATGTCCTTTATACGCTCGCGAACGGCCCATCCGATTGAGATGAAATTTTCTACACGCCTTCCTTTCATTCCAGAGATGCCAACTGTCGTAGTTTTTTTTTCTTCTTCCTCCTCCTCCCTCCTCCCTCCTCCCCCTCCCAAAATACGTACGTCCAGGAAATGGTCTTCTACATAGACACTTCTCTCTGAGGTCCGCGATAACATATTAACCTGGTGGGATGGCAATCAATCATCCTACTACCTCCTCCCTCCTCCTCCCTTCTCCCTCTTCCTCCTCCCTCTTCCTCCCTCCGCCTCCTCCCTCCTCCCACTCTCTACTCCTCCTTCCTCCTCCCTCCTCCTTCTCCTCCCTCCTTCTCCCTCTTCCTCCTCCCTCTTCCTCCCTCTTCCTGCTCCCTCCGCCTCCTCCCTCCGCCTACTCTCTCCTCCTCCTCCCTCCTCCTCCCTCTCCCTCCTCCTACTCCCTTCTCCTCCTCCTCATCCTCCTCCTCTCTCCTCCTCCCTCCTTCTCCCTCTTCCTCCTCCCTCCTCCTCCTCCTCCTCCTCCACCCTACTCCTCCCTCCTCTTCCTAATCCCTCCTCCTCCCTCCTATTCCTCCTGTCTCCTCCTCCCTCCTTCTCCCTCCTCCTTCTACCTCTTCCTCCCTCCTCCTTCTCCCTCCACCTCCTCCCTCCTCCTCTCTCCTCCTCCTCCCTCCTCCTCCCTCTCCCTCCTCCCTTCTCATCCTCCCCCACCTACGTTCTCCTCCTCCCTCCTCCCTCCTCCTCCTTCTCCCTCCTCCTCCCCCTCCCTCCTCCCCCTCCTCCTCCTCCTTCACCCTCCTCCCTCCTCCTCCTCCTCCTTCACCATCCTCCCTCCTCCTCCTCCTCCTCCTCATCCTCCCTCCTCCCTCCTCCTCCCTCCTCATCCCTCTTCCTCCTCCTCCTCCCTCCTCCCTCCTCCTTCTCCCCTTTCCCCCCTCTTTCTCTTAATCCCTCCTCCTCCCTCCTCCTCCCTCCTATTCATCCCTACTCCTCCTCCTCCCTCCTCCTCCTCTCTCCGCCTATCTCTTCCTCCCTCCTCCTCCCTCCTCTCTCTTCCTCCTCCCTCCTCTCTCTTCCTCCTCCCTCCTCCTCCCTCTTCCTCCTCCTCCTCCCTCCTCCTTCCTCCTGCTCCCTCCTCCTCCTCCCTTCTCCTCCCTTCTCCTCCTCCCCCTCCTACCCCTCCCTCCTCCCCCTCATCCGTCTTCCTCCCTCCTCCTTCTTCCTCCCTCCTCCTCCCCCTCCTCCCCCTCCTCCTCCCTCTCCTCCTCATCCCTCCTCCTCCATTCTCCTCCTCCCTCCTCCTCCTCTCTCTACCTCCTCCCTCCTCCTCCCTTCACATTCCTCCTCCTCCCTCTTCCTCCTCATCCCTCCTCTTCCTCTATCCTCCTCCCTCCTCCTCCTCCTCCCTCTACCTCCTCCCTCCTCCTCCCTTCACATTCCTCCTCCTCCCTCTTCCTCCTCCTCCCTCTCATCCTCTTCCCTCCTTCTCCTCCCTCTTCCTCCTCCCTCTTCCTCCCTCCGCCTCCTCCCTCCTCCCACTCTCTACTCCTCCCTCCTCCTTCTCCTCCCTCCTCCTCCTCCCTCTTCCTCCCTCTTCCTGCTCCCTCCGCCTCCTCCCTCCGCCTACTCTCTCCTCCTCCTCCCTCCTCCTCCCTCTCCCTCCTCCTCCTCCCTCTCCTCCTTCCTCCTCCTCCTGCGATCTCCTCCTCCCTCCTTCTCCCTCTTCCTCCTCCCTCCTCCTCCCCCTCCTCCTCCACCCTACTCCTCCCTCCTCTTCCTAATCCCTCCTCCTCCCTCCTATTCCTCCTGTCTCCTCCTCCCTCCTCCTCCCTCCTCTTCCCTCCTCCACCTCCCTCTTCCTCCTCCCTCCTCCATTTACCCAAGACAGACAGACATACAGATAGTCGGGAACGGGATCTTATATGACTACTTATATGATTTAAATGAGATGCTCTCCACCATGGGCTGGGCCGGGTCAGACAGACAGACAGACAGACAGACAGATAGATAGACAGACAGACAGACAGACAGACAGATAGATAGACAGACAGACAGACAGACAGTCGGGAACGGGAGCTTATATGACTACTTATATGAATTAAATGAGATGCTCCCCACCAGAGTCTGGGCGAAGCCGGGCCGTGTCAGCTAGTATTTTTATAAAAACTAGCGAGACTTATATGGCGCATAAATAATTGAATTAATTTTAAGTCATCTTCAAAGCGTATTGAAAAGTTATGACTTTATTTTATAAGCGTGAGAATTTTATAACTCATTATTGTATGTCTTATCGATAGTTCATAAAGTATTTTATCCATCTAATGTCAGGGTGACAATTATTTAAAAATTTCCAAATTTTTGAGAGGCCTGTAAAAGGTCTAATTTAAAATAAACACAGATTGCTTCTCGTTCTTAAAGACCAAAGTGTATTATCTATTCTTGATCTCGCTGGGGGATGGGATGATCACCCGAGACACAGGGACGTGGGGACCTAATGGGATGGCTCTGCGAACCGCGATCCCTTCTAAAAATAATAACATGTAAAAGGTCAAATTTATCTAAGTGAAAGCAATTGTTTTATTCTGTTGACTAAAGACTTTCTGCCCTTTCCATGGCGAAGGGATTACGAACGCTATTCGTAGTCCCGTATACCCGCGTTCGAAATAAGCTGCACGCGATTTGGCAGCAGGCCGCGTTGCGTTGTTTTCGCGTTGGTATCACTCTGCCTCTACTTTCTCATATATACTATACACATGTGTATGTATATTATTGTAGGAATGTTTGTTGAAGTGTTTAAATCTGGCAAGAACAGACGACACGGAAGTGACCAGGCCACCCTACCTCATGCCATGACCTAGAATATACGAGCGTCTAACAGTTCTGGGCCGTGGGACTACTTGTGTCCTGTTTCTTTAAATTACTGTGTAAGGTCTTTACTGGCGTGTCAGTATGAATACACAACGACAACAGTAACTTATTCTAAGTCACGACAAGATCTGAGGGGCTGCCCAAAACCCTTCGTGTGGTCTACCCTTTCGGGAGACCTCTCAGGGTTTGACGACCACGCGTCAAAGGTAACACTTGCCTGCTATCCCAGTAGTCATGTGTTCGAGTCCCCTTAGAGGTGGGGATTTTGTTTATCAACCTGGGCTTCCAGGCAACTCAGTCTAAACAGTGGGTACCTGGGAATTTCCTGGAAAGTTAAGGAGGCTGGGGTCATACTGACCATATGACCCATTGAGTATCACTTGGTCTACACATAAGGACTAGCACCATATACAACAGGAGGAAGTCAGTATGGTCGAATGGATAAGAGCACTCCTTCTTAAACATCCCATGTGCTGATGCCAAGTTAGCGGGTTTAACCCCCTACACCAGTCAGTTGAACTAAAATGTTGGCTTCTCGTCCTCGTAAGGACGTAAATTACAGGTACCACTGAAGTTGAAGTTGGTTAACTTGATGGCGAGGGACACTGGTAATAGTGAAAGCTACTCCACACGCAAAAAAACAACAGTCAATTGCACAAGAAGTAGTAGCACTTGTATGGACTACGCTTGAGTTAAAGCGAGCGAACGAAACAAAGAATATACAAAGGGAGTGGCTGTATCGCAGTGGCTAGCAGACTTGCCTTCCGGCGTGATGGCCCAATGTTCGTGTTCCCATCGAGGCAGAGATTCAAAAGAAAACCCATTGACTTAGGCTATCATTTCGACCCGGCCTAAAACGAGAACCAGGAAATGTTGGAGGAAACTTGGAAATATTGGTAAAGGCGAGATACCAACCACATCACCCATCGAATGCCAACTGGTTTATAAATATTTAGGGGTGGCACCATATTCTCAATATGCGTTTAAAAGACTCATTTACTACATTTAAAAATTGTATGCTCCATACGTCTCGTGATATGAAAGAGAAGTCATTTACATTGACAACTCAGATCAATCCTGTTGATATTTCCTGTTGTAAAATATTCCCTCCTAAAAACGCACTCTGACCTGGTCTGTCGAACTGACACGATTCTGACCTGGTCTGTTCGACTGACATTATTCTAACCTGGTTTATCGAACTAACACTATTCTGACCTATTCTGACGAACTGACATTATTTTGAGCTAGTTTGTCTAACTGACACTACTATGACGTGGTCTGTTGGACTGACACTTTCCCCCTGCCATGTTTCATCAATACCATATATGACATAACAACCACACAAGATGAAAACACACGACACAAGCTTACCGTGGATTTTCCTGGCAGTCAAACTGTATGTTTTTGGCCATGACATCGGCCTTTAAATCAAGAAGTGATTGGCTTCCACATGTTTCTCTGGAAAAAAAAAATGACATAAATATAAGACACTGTGCACTTATGATGGCTAGAAAACTATAGCAGGTTCTGAAGCTAACCATTTCACGTTCCATTTTCTGTGGATGTATTGGTTGGATTTTTTACAGCTATACTACAGTTCTACTAATTTTATTTATCATAGAAACAAACTGGCATGCGCAGGTAAACACATACACACACTTATACACACGCACGCAAGCACTCACACACACATACACACACACACACACACACCTGCTCGTCCACCACACGTACATACACAACTGGGGGATAACTGCCAAACAAACACCACACATACAGAGAAGGCCGAAACAGAAAGCACTTACATTTTAGGCTTATCCAGATCATGGACAAGCAGTGCTGTCAGTTTTGTAACAAATGCACTCCTGAGGTTTGCAAGTTCTACCGTTGAAAATACACTGTGAAAAAAAGTTGCATATTACATGTCAAGCAAGCATTGCAACTAATACATACAATATACATATACTGTAGTGGGGTCCAGTTCTGGACCTGTGCTATGACAGGGTCATCACATTATGTAGGCCTGAATGAACCAAGGAATCGGTGGCCAGACGTTTCCTCTGTTAGCGGACGACGAATGTAGGTCTTTAACCCTCGTCCAACCGGGCTCATTCAGTATAACTGCATTTACTAGCTCGCCTTTCCTATTAAAAGATAACCTAACATTTGGGTAATGGCAAATAGCCGAAAAATGATCACCGGTAACTTTCATTCTGAATTGTGCTGACGCTCTTGCTCTCTTGTCCCTCACATGAAATTAGATATCAGATGAATTAAACACACTTGATGAGAGGTCTAAACATTCATAGGGAGGAGGGCAGAGGGGAGAGACAAAGTTTATGAGAATAAACTTCACTTCAAGATCTGGGATCATACAACTAGTTAGGCAGCTAGGTAGGTAAAGGGCAGCTAGGTAGGTAAAGGGCAGCTAGGTAGGTAAAGGGCAGCTAGGTAGGTAAAGGGCAGCTAGGTAGGTAAAGGGCAGCTAGGTAGGTAAAGGGCAGCTAGGTAGGTAAAGGGTAGCTAGGTAGAGAAAGTTGCTGTAACAAGCTAGGTAGAGAAAGTTGCTGTAACAAGCTAGGTAGAGAAAGTTGGTGTAACAAGCTAGGTAGAGAAAGTTGCTGTAACAAGCTAGGTAGAGAAAGTTGCTGTAACAAGCTAGGTAGAGAAAGTTGGTGTAACAAGCTAGGTAGAGAAAGTTGGTGTAACAAGCTAGGTAGAGACAGTTGCTGTAACAAGCTAGGTAGAGAAAGTTGGTGTAACAAGCTAGGTAGAGAAAGTTGCTGTAACAAGCTAGGTAGAGAAAGTTGGTGTAACAAGCTAGGTAGAGAAAGTTGCTGTAACAAGCTAGGTAGAGAAAGTTGCTGTAACAAGCTAGGTAGAGAAAGTTGGTGTAACAAGCTAGGTAGAGAAAGTTGGTGTAACAAGCTAGGTAGAGACAGTTGCTGTAACAAGCTAGGTAGAGAAAGTTGGTGTAACAAGCTAGGTAGAGAAAGTTGCTGTAACAAGCTAGGTAGAGAAAGTTGCTGTAACAAGCTAGGTAGAGACAGTTGCTGTAACAAGCTAGGTAGAGAAAGTTGCTGTAACAAGCTAGGTAGAGACAGTTGATGTAACAAGCTAGGTAGAGAAAGTTGGTGTAACAAGCTAGGTAGAGAAAGTTGCTGTAACAAGCTAGGTAAAGAAAGTTGGTATAACAAATTAAGACATTGAAATAAAAATACAAACAGCAAGAGAGCCTTCATGACACTAGGAAATTTGTGGAACGCAAAAGAATTTGAATTGTAGGACTAAACTCAGAATATATAACTTCAACGTCAAATCAGTACTCTGTAAGGATCAGAAATACGAATAACGACTAAAACAAGAGCTAATACACTCACTACTAGTTCACTGGAGTCTGCACAGAATATTTATAGAACAAAAATGGTTTGACCAAATCACTAATGCGGAGCGGAGAGAATTAGCCAGATTCCACTACACATAGAATAACTAATGCGGAGCTTAGGGAGAGAACTAGCCAGATTCCACTATACGTAGAGTAGAATTGGCCTTGGATAGGAAACATGTACGTATTTCATGACAACCAAGTGTTCCTAGTAATACATCATCATCATGTGCCATACAGGTAAGCGTGGTCGATGATGGTTCGTCTTCTCGTACGATCACCAAACTCGTGGATCAGCTCAATGTTCTTGTCTCGACCATGCCATGTGGCCAAGCCATCCACATATTTATTTCTCTGTATTCCCCTTGTTCTACAACACATACAATATACATATACTGAACTGAGAACCCGTAAGGGTCTTTGATGTGATAATACCATCACATTTAGGCCTGCATGAACGGAGGAATAGGTCAGAAAATGAAAACAGTGAGAAACAGTTTGGTTCTAGATGTAATGTCTGTTGACTTCCACAAATATCTTAGTGCTGTGACAGATTAGTTTTTATAGCACTGGGAAATCTGTGGACAGAACAACCGGTCTATGTATACCAAACAGAATATGTAACTCTAAAGTCCTTTTATTGGTGCATGCGCAGTAGATACGGACTAAAGCGGTATCAGAGAATTACACATTTGGAGTCCATGGAGCGAACTAAGCAAATCAGAGTGAATGAAGAGGCGAGGAAAATTACACTGGCGCTGGATAGGATACACACGGAGAAAGTCTTTTAATTGTATACTTAGACATGAAAGGATACACACTTAGAAAATCTGTTAATAGTATACTTAGACTAGATAGGATACACACGGAGAAAGTCTTTTAATTGTATACTTAGACATGAAAGGATACACACTTAGAAAATCTGTTAATAGTATACTTAGACTAGATAGGCTACACACGGAGAAAGCCTGTAAATTGTATACATAAACAGTCCTTCCACTGGAACCTACAGAGTAGCAGAAATTGAGCGAGTCCTTAAAAACACAAAAAAGGAGTTAATTAGAGACAGAGATAACAATATGGGGCGAACATAAAGGAGGAATGAAGTAGACAGTAGAGGATATGACAGCTTGGAGTCAGTTGGCCGAGGACATATACTCTGGGTACCACAGGCAGAGGAAGAAAGGAAGTGAATAGCTCCTCTCATTACCGAAAACTGTACATGTACTTTACCGATGCAGTACTTCCTGAATATTCACTTAATATGTACATTTGTAACATTGTTTGAAGTGATTAACCACAAAATCCAACGGGGTGTAGAGAAAACAAATATATCTGAACAAGGCAATTAGTGATACGATACTTACAAATATTATAACAGATCAAAATGTAAATGTCTGCATACCGTAAACACTGTCAAAACTATCATATACCTCCTATAGTACCTTGCAGTGTAGGGAAAGGGGGTCTTCAGCCTGTGGAATTAAGGCCGCCTGACTAGTGCAGTGGCCGCGAACTGGGCAGGTTAGGGTTTTCTTTTTGCCCCCGATATAAACAAATCCACACATTACCGAAGATTCCAACCCGGGTCTCTCGAAGGAGGACCCGGCGTTCTTAGCCACTTGACCAGACCGTAACCACTAATTATATAATTTCATCTAAAAAAAAAACTATCAATCAATCAGGTGCCATATACACAAAGAAGGTTGGCTGCAATGGATCTCCAACACTGTTTGTCTTACCCCATGATTGTACATTCTGTCAGACTGCTCTTCGTACATTTCCTAAAAACCTATATAAATAAATAAATGTTTTGCGTATCCTTTTACAGGACTTAGCTGTCAACAGCAGTATCTTTCAGCTGTCTGTTGATCTCTTGGCAAGATTACGCTCAGTAGTTTGCCATTGCTTTCTGAGCGGCCGGCTCAGTATCCGCAAGTCACGAGCGGGGGTCGAACCACCTCAGTTCTCGCTCCGCTGCGAGACTCTGCGTGATAAACGGGATTACAGAGAGAAAGTGTTGTAACCCCACAGCCAGAGAGACCGGCAAAAACCTATATAGTCAAATAAAATAAAGTTCTATATTGCAGATGCCAAAGATTGTCTGTGCAACTGGGTGCAGGAAAGAACTCTATACGCCTCTTACCTGTCTCTCCAGTAGGCTGACCTGCCAGGGATGGATCCGTTAAGTACCACGTATACTTGACCTTCAGCATGAGATGCAAACTGCGGAAACACATTCGATGGTCATGCCTGGGGCTAGCAATTTTAGGATCTCATTTTTAATGTCTGTCCTTATTTTATTTTTTATGCTAAGTTAGTTAGTTAGTTGTCTGATCATCCTCATTGCACATCGAACCTTTCAGTCCATAAGTGCTCGGATCTCCTCCTCAGTAAATCCCGCAGCGTGTAGCGGCTAACGACACCAGTTCTGTGTTGGTTTATTACTCTTCTTTGGCTTCCTGCGTAGTGTTCTTGTTTGGCCACGCCTCTTTTAACTTGCTGTTCTCGCAGCTTGACCATGGTTGTAGATTCCCAGTCATCGCTTGGTTCTCGTAAACGATTTACTTCTCGTAGAGCATTCAAAATGTCTGCCTGGTCCATGGCTCGCCCGCCTTCCACAGAAGCCTTATCTGCAAGCCTGTCAGTCTGCTCATTCCCTTGTACACCCGCATGCCCTGGCACGAAGACGAAACTAATCTTTGCCAGCCGAGACCGCTCCAGATACAGCAGCCACTCTCTTCGGACCCACCCCATCTCTATCATTCTGAGCATACTCATTGAGTCACGAAGGACACACGCCCGATTGAATGTCTGTGTCTAGAGCCATGTTATTGCTTTACTTACTGCCATGACTTCCATAGACAGGCTGCTTGTGGTCAAAGCAAAAGCGCCAGACTCTTCCTTCACACTTTTCCTCCGGCCTGAGCCGTAAAGGCTCATGAACTTTTCACTCTTCGGACGACCGACCCATCCGTGTAAATGACAGCATCATCCTCTAACGAATTCTCGAAGATCAGAGCCTGTACTTCCGCCTCCACAGCAGCTGGATTTTCTTGACTGCATTTCCTGCCTAGTTTTATGCACACTGAAAAGGATGTACAGAATTATGTTGGCACTTTTACCCACTCCTCGGCAGGTTCTAAGTCTTTTTTATGTTAAGTATGTGTCAGCAATCTATGATTACAATTAGATGTAATAATTGTGTATATCAGTATACTCAGCTGCGGTTGTGTAGTGGCTAGATGGTCGATTGCCGGCCCCGTGGTCGTCGGTTCGATCGGCATCGAATCGAATGTGAAAATTGACCTGGGTTTCCAGATCCACTCAGTCTAAATGAGTACCAAAAATGTCTTGGGAAATGAAGGCGGTCGACCTGACAGTGACTATATTCGCCAGTAAGCGCCGGCGGGTCTATACAAATATGAGTCTAGCACCATGCGCACAAGATAAGTCTTAAGGCGTAAGGTAAAAGGCCCTTCACTTTACTTACTTATATACGTATATATATAAGTGAACATTTGAGCCTTATTAAGTGTTGGTCATGTCCCAGGGTTGTTTGTTGTCGTCATATTATGACACACACACACACACACACACACACGAGTCACACACACACACACACACACACACACACACGCACACACACACGCACACGCATATATATATATATATATATATATATATATATATATATATATATATAAGTTAGTTAGTTAGTTAGTTAGTTAGTTTGTTAGTCGCAGTTCCAACTTCACAGCAACGGGTCGTCCCCATTAGGCTCCGTTCCTGTGTCAGTGAATATCACACAAAACGCTCCCCACTGCCCAATGTGAAAAGTGGAAAAGACAGGAGTCTCGACAAACAACAGCCTGCACAGACACACTGTGCATAATGCCGCCACCAGAATGTCAACACACCAGTCCCCCACAAAACACCCTGTTCATCTCTGATGGAATCGGCAGTCATTTTCCTATCTGAATGTTTCCTAGATGTTCACCCACACAGTCCACGAAAATACAGTTCATCGCTGATGGCAGTGGCAATCAACCAGAAGCCCAGCAGCCACGCATTTCTGCATAAGGTAAAAACCGGTCAACTCTGGGATATAGCCACCTGCCATCACTCCGAACATGCAGTCACGTTCCAAAAAACCTCAGGCAGATTCAAAAGCATTTCACACGAAACTCACAGCTCTCAGTGTCGCACCACACACTCACTCAGTAGCAGGGCGACGGAACCATCAAGCCTCCTTAGTCGCCTCTTACGACATGCGTGGTAGGCTACAGAGTTGCTATTCTTTGCTCCCCTTATGGGCCTCGGCAACACACGGGATATATATATATATATATATATATATATATATATATATATATATATATATATATATATATGGCAAATGTCAGAAATGGAATAAAGACAAAGGAGATAATTATTGCAGATAGGTCACACACTGAGCGCACGAGACGTAAGACGTTGCATGATGGTGGAAATAACCATGTGTTCACGTGCATCCACTGCCGACGAACATTTATAGCGCGAATTGGCCTTATCAGTCACATTCGCTACCATTATGGCTTGTAGTTATTATGCCTTTTTGAAGCACAATTTAACAAAATATCGTCTGCCAAGAAGGCAAGGTGCCAATGATATATATATATATATATATATATATATATATATATATATATATATATATATATATATACATTTTCTCCCGATCAAACCAAATGTTATGAAAAATTAAGCTCCAAGTGCAAATTATTTGGTCATCTAGTTCCAGTGCGCTGATGGCGAGGTAGGCGGTTCAACACTTATACCGACATTAAACCGGATTTAAATCGTTCACAAAGCAATGGCAAACTACTGAATGTACAATTACCTAGAGAAAATATACATGAGGTTGACCACAACGTCCTGCATATGACATGCACAGCTCGTATGTTTAAAAACACATCAATCTGATCAGGACCTGCGTGAGATGGCGTCTTCTGATGCCCCTTCATGTCAACTCAATAACCAGCCGTTAAGGAATTGTTTAAGAGGCATCCCAGCCAGCTAATCCCAAGTGAAACAACACGATTACACGACAGCGTATTAGCAATACGATTTTAAATCAGATACATTCTTGTATTGCAGACAATAAGATATGGATTTCCATTGATGAAACCACAGACGTGTAGGTAAACGTACTGGGAGACTAGTTAACAGAAGATGCATTCGGTTCCTCAATGTCTTTACATTACTCACCTCTTTGCGGACAGAATTCAGAAAGCACAGAAGCAAATAGTTTTAAATAAGATAAGGTCTTTTATTGCAGACAACAAGATATAGATTTCCACTGATGAAACTACAGACGTGTAGGCAAACTTATTGAGACACTACTAAAAATAAGACTCATTTGGTTCCTCAATGCCAGTGCAATACTCTCCCCGATACAGACAGGATATAGACCTACAGACGCACAGATTAGCAACTAGCTTAACCTACACAAGACATCGAGAATGCCTTTAAAAGATACAAAAGTCAGAAAGCTATTACCATCTCCTTTGATCTTACCCATATTTTTGATACCGTGTAGGAGGAGGATCTGACCCTGAAAATCCAACACATAGGAGTTACAACATGTACTCTTCTGGATTAGCGACTTTTTGAATAAATTATCTACTTTAGTATAAAGGAACAGCAGCTTCAGCAAGCCAATATAAGTGTGGGAGGGAGTCCCACGGGGCAGTGTATTAGTGCCCACTCTCTTCGTAGTTGACATAAATAACATAAACTAAATGAGACCAAAATTACCCCTGGAAGGTTAACCCGGTCAACAAATGTCCTCAGAAGTCGGATGTGACGGCCTAACGGCGCAAGAACGCAGCTCTGCTGTAAACAGGCACAACGCAGTCATGTCCGAAAAAAAAAAATCCGGATGAACGAAGAAGAAGAAAGAAGAAGACCAAAATTATTTCAATAGCCTTCATGCAGATGATTTTGCTCCCTGGGCCGACACGGAAAACACCTCAATGTCTTCGTACCTACTTCAAAAGTCGATGGAGAACGTAGAAAACTGGACAAAGAATTGGGGTCTGAAACAAAATCTAAAAAACCACAGCAACAGTTTGTTAGTTATCCCCCACACAAAGAAACAATATCCATACTGTACAATCATCAAGCACTTCAGGCAGATAGATCCATATTTCTTGAATTATCCTTGACACCAGACTCACCTGGACCCCTATATTTAGAGTTTAAAAATCTCTAACTAATCATTCAATGACTCGTGGTAATGAAAATGCTTGCTATGACATCCTGGGGAGGCAACACAGAATGTTAAAGCAAGTCTACACTGGAGCAGTTAGGCCGGTACCGAATACACCCCAAGATCCCTGACTACAACAGCAAAAATAAGGCAGGGTTTAAGAAATGAAGATAAATGCAGACTTTGAGCCACGTGGATTTCGTAGACAGTATAAAAGCCTCACTCCTTTTGAAAAGCCACCAAAGGCTTCCAAAACATTCACTGCAACAAATATTTCAACTGAATAGCACATACAGACTTTTATGAAAAGCCTAAATCGTGCATGAGAATCCTACATACAACATGAAGGTATGCTAGAAACTGATATATAGATATGTGAACGAACTTTCTAGGATTGAACTCCAAACAGTTACCAAACTGAGTCTGAACAAAGAGTTTTTCATTTCTCATGTTCATGGAGCACTAGCCCTCCAACATGTGGTCACGTGTATTCACAAACAGCTCCTATAAGAAACAACAAAACAAGATGCAGCTGAGTCAATATTAGACATCCCAAAGGCAGAGACACACTTCACAGCGGAAAGAGAAACCTAACCAACTTAAGAGCAGGGGCGAAGCTCATACTGCAGCTGTGTAGGCTCTCAATAGTTGAGTGCTACTAACTTAAACAAAAAGACAGCTGTTTTCAAAGATGCGAAGTCAGTCCCGCAAACCCTTTCACGAGCCGTAGAAGACAGCATCATCCATGAAATAAAAGTCAACACTAGAATGGTGTCTACAAAAACGGAATACTGCTGAGGATACCAGTAGATTATGTTATCTCTGAAGACAAGGAAGATAGGTTCGCAAATCTCTAGCAGACCCATCAGTCCCAGATCTTTGAAGAGACAATGGCATTCCTTAATAAATCTATGAAGATGGATTGGAGAGAAGACAATGAAATTAATTACAGACCTGAGTATAACAGTATTAATAAAGAATACGAAATAATTAGCAGCGCAGTCTGGTCATGTCGCCTTCGAGGTCAAGAGAGGATATAATAACCAACTCATCATGGAAAAAGTGAGCAGAAGTACATGTGGATGGCTGCTGCACTGGGGGACTGAGCTCACACTGAAATGTTTTTTGTTTGTGACACATTTCGGAATACAAAGCACGCGTTGATCGCAGAAGAATACTTCAACAAACGTATGTGATTTTTTTGGTACGAAGTCTGTTTCACATAGCACTTGACCCTGTCTCACACAACACTTGACCATGATTCTAACTCTTGTTAATGCAAGGGATGTTTATCTATCCGAGGTAATATTTTTGTACAGTTTATGAGATAGTACACAACGTGTCACTGAATAAGAGACAATCACAATGTGTGGACACATGCTACATCAACATCCAAAAATGACCCATTGTTGGACAGTCAGAGGGACGCTGGTAATAGGGAAAGCCAGAACTCAAGCAAAACCAGTCCAGTGTACTAGTAGTAGAAGTAGCACGTATCAGGACTGTGCTCGAGTTCAGAGTGTAGAAACTATACTTTGATATGCACATGGAATATGGACAAATAGCCGCCAAGCTGAGAAGCATCTAATGATAGTGGAAATGTGGTTTCTGGTTAACATGCCACGGAGGCGCAGAAAAACTCATTGACAAGTCCCACAAGAAAGATGCAAAAACCGTGAACGGATCTCAGAAATTAGACGGAGACAATTAACCAAACAGTTGACCCCACGAGTTCTGTTGTTTCAATCTTTATTAACGTGATAGTAAATTCGGCTGGTGCCAGGTCTTAGATATGACTGAGCTACCGTATGACAGTAGACGGTACTACCGAATGTTGGGCGGCGCTCACCAAACCCTACACCCCACATTGTGCCAACGGCTTCGGAGAAGTGCATTTGGGAGTGTACAAGCCTCACCCTATTACGAGGAAATGCAAACCAAAGACTAACTGGCAGGGCAGGCCAGGCCAGGCCCTAAGCCTTGGTCGGCAACTTGTCTAGGATGGAAGTTCCAACAGACGGACAATAAGAATATTGCTTTTCTGATCCGGCAGCTTCTTCAGCTTGTCTTGTTCCAGACGTATTAGTGCTACCTTTCCTCTGGAGTAAATTAGACAGGCCGAGAGGAGGATCATGCTGCATGGGCAACACATGGTCTCTAAATTCAGCCCAGGCTTTGTGTTATGGAGAGGTATATCTCCATTTTACAAACTATCGTCTGTCAAGACGGCAAGGTGCCCGTCAGTAAATTAGGTAGTACTCTACAGATCCAACACAACAATACATCCATCATGACATTGGTGACGTATTGAAATATGAGTGTCAGTTCTGTGACCTTTTAGCGACTAATAATTGGGTACATTTTACAGCTGGTTTTGGCGCCTATCCTTGCCTTTAGAGTACCAGCCCCTCAAGTCTCTCTTCCCCCAATGCTCTCTCTTAGTTCCTAATTTTATCTACATCTCTACGTCTTCTCTGATCTTCTACTCAGCTCAACTCCAAGTCGTCCTCCCTTGTAGTCTTAAATGGAATGTGATTTATGCAACTCATCTCTTCTAAAATGTTCCAGAATCGAAATGCGCTTCTGGAACCTGTCATTTTTATGACAAAATTGACAGGAAGATGTTCGGGACTCATGTTCAGCTGTGTTCCATACATACAAATTTATTGATTGCTACTGGCCAAGAGTAGTAAATAGTTTGATCTCCTCTACTCTCAAACTCATTTGTGCGTTTTCACTAGTGCTTGCACCTGATCCAAGAGTACTGGCCTGCTGGTTTGGGGAACTACAGGGCGTACTAACCTAAGTACGTTAATCACTAGCACTCAATCGCCTCTAAAGGTACACTGCTTGGCGTCTTCTACAGTCAACCGTTTTTATTTTCTCAGCAATTATGAAATTATCCCGAATGCAAAACAAGGACAGTAGCAGGAACTTGCTGTGGGTATGTGAAGTGATAGGAAAATCACATTAGGAAGGTCTGATTGTAGGCAGGAATAGGTGACTAGTCTTTCCTCCCGTAGTGAACGAAAAGAGCTGACATTGAACCCTAGACCGACCGCGCTGATGCCACTGCCAGTGTAATGTCCTAGCCTTAACAAAGAAGTATCTCTCTGTTTCTTTATTATGTATTTATTTCGAATTGCCTTGTATGAAAAAATGGGGAAAAACAACAGAATTTCACAACAATGTCAACTCACCCATTTAGAAGCTGCCACCCAGAAATCATACTTTGTTTCATTGGAGCAGGAGTGATATGGTGGGCAGTAAGTGTAGTTGATTCCTGGAGCGGAAGTCTGGCCGCACCAAACGAGGCCATCGGCTATATACCCGATAAATGTAGCCTCGATTGGAACGTAACGTTTTCCCTCATTGGCCAGCCTAAATGTGAAATCCTGGGTTTGTTCCCAAAACAGCGACTGGAAATCAAACCCAAAGAAAAGTGTCAGTGTTGGGATCCAAAGCAGTGTAATTTTCATAAGAAGCTCGACAATACAAACTGTATTTACTGTACAGTAAAGATTTGCTGCAAGTGGTCTGGAAGCAGATCGCTTGCATTAATTTCAATTGGTATGAGGCGTGTTCAGGAAACACTGACAAACTGTTTTTTTTTTTTTTAAATTCGCATATCCTTTACAGGACATCGCTGTCAACAGCAGCATCTTTCAGCTGTCTGTTGATTTCTTGGCAAGATTACGCTGAGTCGAACCGCCTCCAGCTCTCGCCCGCTAGGAGACTCTGCGTGATAAACGGGATTACTGAGAAAGTGTTGTAACCCCTCGGCCAGAAAGACCGGCACTGACAAACTACTTATCGTAAAATTGCCTAGTGAATCACAAACAGCCATAACTATGATGCTCAAATTGAGGCAATCAAGATAGCAACAGAGAAATTACTAAATACCAGCAATGGTACACAACCTGTGGTGCTATTGACGGATACAACAAAATCAGCACTCGAGCGCTCCTGTCTGGGAAATTTCCAGTTCTAAGGACACTACTTTCTGAACTTAGCAGTCAGCGTAAGGTCACCCTACAGTGAATACCATCCCACTGTGGAGTACCCGGAAACGACAAAACTGATTGATTGGCTAAGGAAGGAGCAAAAAAAGAACAGCCTGATGTGCCCGTTACATACCACAAAAAGAAAAGAATGATCAAATCAGTCAGAAGGCCACCAAAACCTGCTCAAGACGGCTACCACGTTATGGACAGATCTGAAAATGTCATTATTCTGCTCCTCAGAACAGGGCACAATAGATTACGCAACCACATGTATACAAAATTCAAGATTGGTGAAATAGCCATGTGCACATGTGGATTGGCGTCGCAGACAGCAGAGCACATACTCCAAGACTGCCCAAAATACACCATATCTAGGCAAACCTTCTGGCCTAAAGAGATGAAAGTGGAAGATAAACTCTATGGACCGCTGAGTGAACTAAAAAAGACAGTTAAATTCATACAAGACACAACATTGCAGTTATAGACATATTTCAAGCGAACGAAAGAAGAAGAAGAAAAAGAAGAAAGAAGAAGAAGAAGAAGAAGAAGAAGAAGAAGAAGAAGAAGAAGAAGAAGAAGAAGAAGAAGAAGAAGAAGAAGAAGAAGAAGAAGAAGAACAACAACAACAACAACAACAACAACAACAACAACAACAACATCAACAACAAACAGCCAATAAATGCTGGAATTGATGAAATGTCATGTAAAAAAGCAAACACAGCAAAAGATATGTAGATACTGCACTGAAATGAACACGAAACAAGACTTTAATAATTCTCACGCCAGTCAGTTAGAATTAAATGTTGACTTCTCGCGATTGATTTGGGGACATAAATTACGAGTACCTCAGAAGTCGGAGTGGGTTCATCTGATGTTGGGGGACACTGGGAATAGGGAAAGCTAGTCCTCAAGAAAAATCAGTGCAGTGTACTTACTACTATTAGCAACTACTAGTAGCAGTAGCACATATGAGGACTGTGCTCGACTTCAACCATACTACTATATGCATATGGAATATGTACAATGAGAGGACACGCTGAGAAGCATGCAATGATAGTGTAAGTGTGCTTTCTGATCAAAATGCAAAGATTACCATGGACGGGCAGAAAAACTCATGGGAAAGTCATACAAGACAGATATGAAAACCGTAAACAGATTATAGAGATAAGATGCAGAGAGTTATTATATTTTGGGCACGTTATGAGAAAACAAGAACTTAAAAAATCAATAACAACTAGAAAACTTGATGGGGAAAAGAGTAAGGGGGAGGTAAGAGATAAATACCTAGGCGGCTTGACCACATGGCGTTATCGGATCAAGAACACAGGCGATGCAAGATTCTGGGGATCATGTGAGGTGAAGATGATACAGAAGAATAGGGCACACTTCATAGAAATAAAAGCACACAAATGTACATTGCTTGGGAATGAAATGAGAGTTGAAGGAAGAGAGAGAAACAAGGCAAATCTAAATACCCCCCCCCCCCCCTCCCTTCCCTATTAAAGGCAGCTATAATCTAATTTTGTTAAGTCACATCGGAGAGGAAAGTCTAAGGCAGGCGAAAAACAGGTGGGCAACGATATAAATGGGAAGATAACATTAAGAGACTGTCGAGTAGCAGTCCGTTGGAGTGTAACATCCTACCGAGAGACAGAAAGTATTGGAGATCAATTTCAGCCAACTTTCAGAGTGGAGGTCATACTTTATTGATAAGATGATTAATTGACTGATTGATTGTTTGTTTGATTGATTAATTGAGATCAACCTTAAAGGATACTTCTTACTTCTTATAATATACTCTATTCAGACTTGGCCCTCCTAACCATTATCTTCTATTTCTAGCAGATCCTTGGCATCGACTCACGGCTGGTTGACCGTTTTCTCAATCTGCGGACATTTCTCCTGTCTCATGCTGAAGGTGTCTGCAGTGTCCCATGTCCATCGTCGTACAGGTGGACCCCTGACTCCCATTCCAGCAACCACACCTTGCGTCATTGTTCTCTCCAAGCCACTCTAACTTTCATATGGTCCCAGTATTTCAGTTCACAATCATAATGCTCTTTATGAGCCAGTTATCTTCAGTGTCCATATCTTTTAGAATGTCAGATTTGTTTTGTTTGTTTTTTAAGCTCAAATGTCCCGATTTTCTTCTTTATTCTTCTTCTTATAGACCATGCCGTGTGGTGTTATTTATCATGTCTCTCAGCAGCCCTCTATCTTGTATGCTACCAATCACGTCTGATACTGTCCATGCCAAGATGTCAAACTGTCCAGCAACTTCTCTCTTGATCTCATCCTACCTTTGTTTTACTCCAGCTTTCCAGTCGTGACGACTTACTCCAATCTATGTCTCGTCACCTTTTCTAACCGCTGCTTTTTGTCTAGATAGAGCATGTTTATGAGTTGTACTATATGTGATGGAATGCCTATTTTCCTCATACTTTCCCCAAAAGATTCTTATGTTGTACACAGTCAAGTGCCTTTGAATAATCCACAAAACACGAGAATAGGTTTACAATAAAGTCTCTAAACTTCTCTATTATTAAACGCATGTTGAATATTGATCTCTTGTTCCTCTATCCAGATGGAAACACGTTCATCCCTTCTTCCTTTTTATTACAAAGTTTTCCCATTATGATATTTAGTAGAATTGTACTTGCATGACCAATTAGGGTGACAGTTCTATAGTTGGTGCATAATTTCAGGTTGACCTTTTTGATATTGGAATGAAGATAGTTCTCTTCCAATCTTTTGGTCACATATACTAATACAATATTTCCATATCTTTTTACACAATGCGTGATAGATTTGTATGCTTTCTTCTCAAGTTATGTCCAAAAAATTAGGAGCGTCGTCCGCTGGTGGGGGTTCTACTTCAGTGATTGCAAAATGGTATTTAAGACACACATCCGTAGTTTGCCACAGGAAAGATAATGTTCTAAATCATGTTACTGGAACTTGTTTTCTGGTGTTGTGCCTGATCTTGGAGCCAAGATATTCAATGTTTGTGACATTGTTCATGTCTTCATCGTTGATTGTGATGTTTGGTATGTCTGTAGTTTTGTCATACGTTGTACTTTAATGCATGTTTTTCAATTTGTTTGTTTGTTTGTTTTACACCACCACCCATTTTATTTATATGTCTCCTGCTTCTTCTTCATTCGTCCGATATATTTTGTGTGTGTGTGTGTGTGTGTGTGTGTGTGTGTGTGTGTGTGTGTGTGTGTGTGTGTGTGTGTGCTTTGGACGCAATTGAGTTATTTCAGTTTACAGCAGAGCTGCGATATTTGCGCCTTCCGGTCGACACATCCGACTTTTCGGGTATTTGTTGACAGGGTTAATCTTCCCGCCTGTGTCGTCTTATATTTATAATAAAAACAAACACACACATGCTTGTTCTTGTCACACACACACACACACACACACACACACACACACACACACACACACACACACACACACACACACTGCTATGATGTTTCTCTCTTATTAAATTATTATTATTATTACGCTCGCCGTCCAGTCAAACACTATCGCAGATCAACAGAAGCCAAAATCAATCGTAACAAAAATGAGTTCAGTAAAGATGGCGTTCCACGTCGAATATATATAACTTTATTGGTAGCAATCGTCCGAACAGTCTCACAATGTCACCGTTACCATGTTAATGGGAGGGCAGGTGAAAAAAGAATAAATAATTATTAGTAAATATGCAATGTTACTGTCGAGTCTGATTCCATCCTTTAGTTTAATAAATTACGAGAAACTACTCACGCCATGCAAAGTGTGTGCTGACGCCATTGACCTTTGTTTGACAATCAATCCACAAGTTCTGGTGCAGTACACTTTCTTCACTTTCGCTGCGTTAAACTTTCATGTTCCGACCGTTCTCCGGAATGCAGGCTGTGCCCTGGTTTCCTTATCTGCCTGTAATATTAAATAGCATGTCCATTACGTCCTTCAGTTGGATATTGGTGTTGATATTTCAGTGTTGTTACTTTGTCGCCCGTCTCCATGTTCATCCCAAAACCTGACTGAGTTTTGGTGACGTAGTACACCGTGACGCCATCTAGCAACTTGCGTATTGTCGCTTTTTTTTTTTTGGGTTAACATTTTCTTTTCTGTTTGCCACACTTTCCGTATCTTATTCTACATTATCGTCCCTTGCCTCCGACGCTACATGGCACACGCGAACACACACACACACACAAACACACACACACAAACACACACACACACAAACACACACATACTCACTGGACATCGCACTCACATACATCACGCAACTTACACAACCTACACAGAATCGCATAAAAGCACACTTATAGATGGGGAGGGGGGGGGGGAGTTGGTCCAACGACCAAGTGTGTGTGTATTGTTGTTGTTGCTGCTGTTATTATTGTTATTGTTGTAGTTATTGTTGTTGTTCTACTACTGTAAGACAACCTGTAAATGATACAAGTAGTTTATCAGGTAACCCAGAGATTTCGGTCACAACAGGTCCCAGCGACAAGCCAATATACAAGATTAGTCACAGAACCCCAGCTGCACGTCCTAGAACCTCTGTAACAAATGTAATACGATCAACAACAGCACAAGAAAGGCCACATAAAATAATGTTACGTAATACAAGACAGCAGACCTTATTTGGTGGCAAAGGCTGATTCAGAAAACTAATGAGGTTTCCATAATTGGAACGGTTTTGACTGCAGGATTCTCTATATGTCCAGGCGCTGGAAAAATTAGTCCATAGTTCATCACAATCAACATCAGGTCTGCCGAATAAAGAAATATACAAAAGAAATGTAAGCAGGCGTATTTAGTAGGTATGGAGGACATTATTTTAAAATCTGTGTAACAAAAATAAGCATATGCAGAGATTCTAGAAAAACTGGGAACGAAAAGAGAGTTGATGAAAAACATGTTTAAAAAGTATTTCGGCACGTTAAAAGCCAAAGCAAAAACGATACGGAGGGTAAGGCTGAAGGCAAGCTAGCAAGAGGTAGACAACGATACAAGTGAGAAGGTAATATCAGTCTGACAGAATGTACAATTAAGGCGAGAGACAGACAGTGTTGGAAATCCATTGCAGTCAACCTTCATTGTGGAGACGGCATCTGATTGATTGATTGATAATTGTGTAATAATAGTTTTATACATATTCAGTTAGTCAGTCAGTCAGTCGGTCAGTCAGTCAACAGATCCCCCTCATTGTACATCAAACTATTAGTACATAATTGCTCAGATCCTCTCCTCAGTAGCGTGTAGCGACTGACGACACCATTTCTGTGTTGGGTGACTATTCTTCTTTTGGCTTCCTGCATAGCGCTCTAGTACATCTTGACCCAATTTTACTTGATATCTTTCAGTCTGGCCAATGGTTGTCCCGTCTCCCCGAGGCCGTTCATGGTATTGTAATTTGTATACATAATCATAGTAACAGAAGATCTTAAAGCAAAGTGAGCAGGTCGGGACAAATTCGACGGCTTTCCTGTTGTAGGTGATTTTTTTTTTTTTTTGCGCTCGCTCGCTTTAAAATTAAGCTTAGCCCATACACACAACTTTTGGTAGTGCTGTACTGAATTTTACGTGTGGACTACCTTTACCTTGTGTCTCTCGCCATCAGGCGAACCCACTTCGATTTCAGACGTACTTGTAATTAACGTCCCCTAGTCAAGATTAACGTAGTTCAAGCTGGATTTAGACAAGGAAGAGGAACAAGAGATCACATATTCAACATGCGTTTAATAATAGAGAAGTGCAGAGAATTTAATGTAAACCTATACTCATGTTTTGTGGATTATTCAAAGGCATTTGACTGTGTACAGCATCAGAAACTTTGGGAAATCATGAGGAATATGGGCTTTCCATCACATGTAGTACAACTCATAAAAATGCTCTATCTAGACCAACAAGCAGCAGTTAGAATAGATGGCGAGGCATCAGATTGGTTTGACATCAAGCAAGGAGTCCGTCAGGGCTGCGTGCTGTCACCCTATTTGTTTCACCTGTACGCCGAAAATATAATGAGAAATGTCAGAGATGATATAAACAGGGAGCTATATGATGCCCTTAATATCGGCGGTCATGACATACCAGAGATTCGATATGCTGATGATACAGTAATACTATCCACAACACAGAATGGCATGGAAAACCTAATAGCCTCAACCCAAATGAATAGTGAAAATCACAACTTATATCTTAACATAGCAAAAACAAAGATAATGCATACAGATAAAACTACCATGGAGAAAGAAATATACATTAATGGGGGAAAATTGGAGGTGGTGGAAAATTTTGAATATCTTGGGTCATTGATTACCAACAACTGGGACACAATAAAAGAAATTAAACGGCGACTATCAATTGCTCTTCGAAGACTAAAACAGCTGAATAAATTATGGAGTGGGACAGACAGAACTACAAAAATTAGATTTTTAAGAGCATGCATCTTTCACATACGCCTGTGAGACATGGACACTTACTAAACAAGCTGAACAGCGCATAAACGCCTTTGAATATAAATGTTATAGACGAGTTCTAAAAATATCTTGGGTAAAGAAAAGAACAAATGCATCCATACTTCAAGAGTTGAATATTGAAGAAGGTTGGCTATTAAAGACGATAAAACAAAGAAAATTGAAATATTTTGGTCACTTGAAACGTCACGAAAGTTTGGAGAGAACAATAATGGATGGGCATATGCCTGGGAGGAGAGGAAGATGAAGGCCAAAGAGAAGATGGGTTCAGGATGTGGCGGATGATCTCCAGATGGGTGTATCAGACGCGGGACATCTTGCTTATGATCGAGAGGTTTTCCGGAAGGTTGTTATGGGAGCGAGGTTCTGCAAAGGACATGCTACTGAATGAATAAATGAATGAATGAGTCAAGGACGATAGGTCAAAATTTTAGTCCAACTGTCTGATGTAGGGGGTTGAACCTCTTACCTCGACATCAGCACACCAGATGTTTAAGAAGACACGTTCTTATCCACTCGGCCATGCTGACCTACGCTGAACGTGTGTTCTAATCCCTATTATGGCCTTCCAGGTCGGCCCAGCCTAAGTTGGGTATCAGGAAATGTTCTGGTAGGTAAAGGCGGCTGGATGGACATGACTACCTGTACTAATGAGTATGAAATATTACAAGAAGAAGAAACGTAAATGCGCCAACAAAAATGAAGGACAAGCATAAAATATGATAGAACTACTCGGAGAACAAAGCAAGAGACGGATTGGACACACAAGTACAAGCCAGCTAAGTGTGGATGTTGCTACTGAACACGTACACTGAATGAAACAAGATAAGTAAACACAAATTTAACAGGAATAGTATATAGCTACCATTTTTATTAAGGAGGCGCGGTGGAGCAGTAGTTACCACGCTGGAATGTTGGCTTCGGTGGTCTTATATTCGAATACAAATCGAGACGGGCATTTCTTTTATTGACCCGAGCTCCCAGCTCCAGCAGGAATTCTTAGGGGAAGTACAAGCGACTAGCTGAATACTGATCACATCACTCCTGGAGTGCCAACTTGCTATATAACATCACTCCTGGAGTGCTAACTTGCTATATCACATCACTGCTGGAGTGCCAACTTACTATATAGAAGTACGGATCACATCAGTGCTGGAGTGCCAACTTGCTATATAGAAATACTGATCACATCACTCCTGGAGTGCTAACTTGCTATATCACATCACTGCTGGAGTGCCAACTTACTATATAGAAATACTGATCACATCAGTGCTGGAGTGCCAACTTGCTATATAGAAATACTGATCACATCACTCCTGGAGTGCTAACTTGCTATATCACATCACTGCTGGAGTGCCAACTTACTATATCACATCACTGCTGGAGTGCCAACTTGCTATATCACTTCACTGCTGGAGTGCCAACTTACTATATAGAAATACTGATCACATCAGTGCTGGAGTGCCAACTTGCTATATAGAAATACTGAACACATCACTCCTGGAGTGCTAACTTGCTATATCACATCACTGCTGGAGTGCCAACTTACTATATCACATCACTGCTGGAGTGCCAACTTGCTATATCACTTCACTGCTGGAGTGCCAACTTACTATATAGAAATACTGATCACATCAGTGCTGGAGTGCCAACTTGCTATATAGAAATACTGATCACATCACTCCTGAAGTGCTAACTTGCTATATCACATCACTGCTGGAGTGCCAACTTACTATATCACATCACTCCTGGAGTGCCAACTTACTATATAGAAATACTGATCACATCAGTACTGGAGTGCCAACTTGCTATATAGAAATACTGATCACATCACTCCTGGAGTGCTAACTTGCTATATCACATCACTCCTGGAGTGCTAACTTGCTATATCACATCACTCCTGGAGTGCCAACTTGTTATATCACATCACTCCTGGAGTGCCAACTTGTTATATCACATCACTCCTGGAGTGCCGACTTGCTATATCACATCACTCCTGGAGTGCCAACTTGTTATATCACATCACTCCTGGAGTGCCAACTTACTATATAGAAATACTGATCACATCACTGCTGTAGTGCCAACTTGCTATATCACGTCACTCCTGGAGTGCCGATTTGCTATATCACATCACTCCTGGAGTGCCGACTTGCTATATAGAAATATGAGTCCTTAACCAGGAACACGCAAAGTATGAAAAGGGGTTGTTTACATTGACTACCACCTGTAATAGGGCTACGAGACAGGTACCTTGACTATCACACCCGTAACAGGGCTGCTAGACAGGTACCTTGACTACCACATCTATAACAGGGCTACTATGCAGGTACCTTGACTACCACATCTATAACAGGGCTACTATGCAATTACATTGACTACCACATCTATAACAGGGCTACTATACAATTACATTGACTACCACATCTATAACAGGGCTACTATACAATTACATTGACTACCACATCTATAACAGGGCTACTATAAAAGTACCTTGACTACTACACCTGTAGCAGGACTGTTAAACAGGTAATGTATATAACATAGGTTATTACTGCTCGGCTTAAATGTTGACTTCTCGTTCAGACAGGAATGCAAACCACTGAACAAACAACTGACCAATAAATCAGGAACAGCCATTAGGGGCTGATTGTGATTCAATCTTTCTGCATAGGACTTGCAGTCTTTAAATGAAACGATGATCATATTTAACAAATGTGTTACAGTGCTATATTATCCAATATATTTGCAGTTATAGGCATATTTCAGGCGAACGAAAGAAGAAGAAGAAGAAGAAGAAGAAGAAGAAGAAGAAGAAGAAGAAGAAGAAGAAGAAGAAGAAGAAGAAGAAGAAAAGAAGAAGAAGAAGAAGAAGAAGTGCTATTATATTCTATAGGGGTATTACATGGGAACTAGTCCAGGGGATCTGGCTAATCTGTAGTTGTAACATCGACCCTTGACGATAGCTTCAATGTGCCCTGTAGTTCCTGCTTGTGACATCACGGCATGACAGTTAAATGTGATATAGAACACCGCCGGGAAGATGATCACCGACTTCCACATCTTCAGCTGCAAGTTGATTCTAAAGCAAAGAACAAAAATATATCGGCGAAGTGATTTATAGAGACAATGCTTTTCGTGTATTAACACACGTGTTAACACACAACATGGACACATGTTAAAGATAGCGGAAGCTATTCATATAGTAAAGCGAAATTTGTGGAAACAAAAAGATATGGTACCAATTCTATGCTACCAATGCCTAATCTGGACAATGAGAGAAACAAAGAACAGAACAATCACTACATCAGAAATGAGATTCCTGAGAAGAATACTCAATGTAACAAGAAGAGATAGAATCAGAAATGAAGAAATCAGGACTAAAGTGGGGGTTATAGCAGCGCTATGTTTTATTCGAAGACAGCAAGTAAAATGGCTTGGCGTGTAACTAGGTTACCAACTAACAGTATACGACAACAAGCAATGATGTACAGACCAGATGGAAGCAGAAGAAGAGGCCGGCCACGTAAACGATGAACAGAGGGAATAGCAGAGTCCACGGGAATATCGATACATGAAGCCCATAATCGGGCACTCTCACGCTGTTTGTGCTTTACCTCGACACCGCAAGGTATAAGAGGAACAAGATGAGATGAGGTGAGATGATGAGTCAGTTTAAAATTACCCTGGTAGACGATTTAAATTACTGTGGGAATATGTCTGTGATGTATTTCAGATTGAAGGATTTATCTTATTGCTTTAGTTTATGTTGTGTGAATTATGCAGTATGCACCCGATGAGTTGAATCCAGACAATAAATTGTACAATCTATTGTTTATGTCTTCATTGTTCACATTAACTTCAAGAAAACATGGTCTTGAAAACATTTACAGACACCTGATTTAGATAAACGTAAAATCTTCAACAAGTACTATCTGGTTGATGCGTTTATTGTTTCGTTATAAACCCTCTGGATGAGTGTTGAGTTTAACTCTGAAGTCTTTCCTTGCAGTGCAGCCGCGGGGGGGGGGGGGGGGGGGGGCTTTGACTAGCTGGCTAACCTGACGTTTGGTTGGTCATGGGTTAGTGTAACGGAGTTTTACATCTGGTAATGGCTTCCAGCTCGAAGGAAAGTTGGTATATTTGTACCAGAAAAAGCTTACAAAGACATAAGTGTGTTGTGACTACAATACCAAGTTCACAGGTGAGATCTGTGCGTCCCCACATGCTCAGTGCTTTGAACAAGAGACAGAAAATAGTTGTTCTTTCTTATGGATAATCTCAATGTCACAAGGCTGTTAGAGAACGTAGCATGTATGCATTCCTCATTGAGGAGCAGACGACTGTGGCAAGAGTTCTCAAGGCACTAGAGGCTAACAAGAAACACCAAGACTTCTGTCGATTCAAAACATTTTTTTTAAAAAACTGTTGTAAAGCTTAAAAATGTGTATCATTAAATTTCTTAGAAAACCGACCAGCGCCATATTAGCCACTTCATACCACAAGTGTGCTCTACAGATATGTCGGGCTAGAGCAATGGGTCGAATGCGCCTCAAGACGTTTATGGGGATCCTTCACTTGTACTTACCGAGGCCCAGGAGTTTATGGGGCTCCTTCACGTGTACTTACCGAGGCCCAGGAGTTCAGGGGGTATGAACCATGAAACTGATTGACATCTATCGGAGTGAGGCTACCGTAGAGACTTTTCTCCTGACCTCGTAGCTTGTGCCATCTACCAGGACACTGTGTTGCATACCCCTTCTTCCCCTCCACACACATACACACACACACACACCCACCCACACACACACACACACACACACACCACACACACACACCCACCCACCCACACACACACACACACACACACACACACACACACACACACACACATCTCAGAAACCAGCGGGGTGTGCAAGGCGGCTACTAGAACTTCACATCTGAGGAGAGGAAGAATAGAATGTAACCACGTCTTGATTGAGCACAGCCTGTACGGGCAGGCTAGGATTAGGTATTGGCTGTTTGGTGCTAGCCGGCTCCCTGGCGAAGAGGTTACAGATGCAGTTCGCAATCCCGCATACCGCGTTCGAAACACAGCTGTGGGATATTTAGCAGCAGACCGCCTTGCGTTGGTTTTTTAAAATAAAAATAGTATGAGTGCCAGTCGTTCAGAAAGCAAAGGCAAACTACTGAACGTAAACTTACCAAGAGATCACAAACAGCCAAATAAAGCTGGGGTTGACTGTGACGTCCTGTGAAGGATACGCAACTAACTTTTTATGGTGCCAGCTTTATATGAGTATAGAGGAGCATGGTCAACATCGCGCGGCCGCATTTACTTTGGATAATATTTCCTGGTACCTATGTTAGTCTGGATGGACTTGGGAGCCTGGGTTAATTTAAAATCTCCTCACATACACCAACACCGTGTCGGCAGGCAAGCCAGACAGCTACTGCGCTATAGCAGCTTATATTAAATCAGTAATTATGTAGAGACACGCAGATCCCAAATTAAACTGTTTACAGTTTCCTATAACAGCATCATATAATTATACGATGTATAGACGAATGCTGAAAATTAATTGGACAGCTAAACTGAGTAATCATGACGTTTTAAGGGAAGCTGAATCGCAAAGATAACTTATCACAAACACCAGCAAGAGGTAGTCACCTTTTATCTTGGGCCACGTTAT
This sequence comes from Cepaea hortensis, assembly GCA_963921405.1. NCBI lineage: Eukaryota > Metazoa > Mollusca > Gastropoda > Stylommatophora > Helicidae > Cepaea > Cepaea hortensis. The sequence goes on from OY992879.1 coordinate 104,901,138, forward strand.
GAGAAGACAAAAACTGGAACATGTTGTGACAACCGGAAAAAAAATTGCGGATAGAGAGATAAAAGAAGGCAGCGTGAGAAGATGGTTGACAGTCTTGTGTCGTGGCACGGAAGGGAGTTAACACACGACCTCAGAGATTACAATTTGTGGAGAGGCAAGATCGCCCATGCCAGCCGGCAAGGCACTAGATGATGATAATAGCATCATTATCAAGCAACTATATCAAGCCTGAATATTGAGAACATTTCTCCTTCTTCTTTCGTTCGCTTGAAATATGTCTATAACTGCAATGTTGTCTCTTGTATGAACCGAACCGTCTTTCCCAGTTCACACAGCGGTCCATGAGTCCATCCTCAACCGTCGTCTCTCTAGGCCAGAAGGTTTGCCTAGATATGTTGTATTTTGGGCAGTCTTGGAGTATGTGCTCTGCTGTCTGCGATGCCAATCCACATGTACACATGGCTGATTCACCACTCTTGAATTTTGTATACATGTGGTTGAACACCGCTGGCTCCAGAGGACTTACATGACCAGTAGAACAGGAAACCTCACACGCTCTAATCAGACTACGTGAACATGCTAACGAAAAAAACCGCAACCAAAGATCTTCACTCCGAATGGACAGACAGCATTTGGAAGTCGTGCTTCACACCACCCACCTTGATGTAGGACACGTGCCGGAGGTCAAAGACAATGGACGCGCAGAAAAGCTGGCATATAATGCACCAATACAAAAGCACGGACACGGCTGATATAATCAATATAGTACAGATTCTCATAGTGGATAATGACGAGAATCTGGATTAAAGTCTGGTCAAGCACTCCAACGCCGTTTTGAGGTATAGAAAGGAGATACAATGATCATCTCCTCGTGGCAGCAGTGAGCAGAAATACGTTAGGATGGCTGCTCCGTCAGAGGACTGAGCACTTATGGGAATGCCCAAAGTTCATAAAAGTCGTTAAACATAACATAATGGAATCAGGAAAAGTAACCGCTAAATAATTGTACAACGCAATAGTTTTTTTTTTTTTTTCCCCGCGTTTCCATCCTGTTTCAGGATATTGCGGTCAACACCAGCATCTTTCAGCTGTATGTTGATTCCTAGGCTAGATTACGCTCATCAGCACGCCACGACTTTCTGAGCGACCGGCTCCATACTCTCATAAGTCACTTTTGCGATTCGAACCACTGCTAATTCTCGTCGCGTCACGTGACGAGAGTATTCGGGGTTAGCGGAGAAAGCTGCTAACCCCTCGGCCACGAAGCCGGTACAACGCAATAGTATCATTAATTATAAATTATGTTTGTACAATATGATACAGAAAAGTCCAGAACGGTTAATTTCTCTTAGGTAAAAGCGGTTATATATACTGTGACTCTTACCTAGTTGCATTCTGTATAAACATTGCCAGGCAGCTTTATTGCTAATGACAGCAAACAGCCGTGCTACACAACATGATCGTCTTACAGTGTCATACACATTCCTGGCCCGCTAAGCAACAAGCGACAAATGCAGTGGGGAATAATTCAAGACTGGCTCAGCTCCCTCGTTGTGACACCGGAAATAAATCCTGTTTTAAGATATCAACAGTCAACGAAAAGACGCTACATCGAGGTATTGCATAAAGAAAATGTCAACAGAATGTATAAGTTATCCGTATACCGTAATAATAAAAGTCCGTAGTGTGTGTAATCGTTACTGAAGTTTACACATGGCAATCGATAATACACAAGTGAGATAGGTCAATCAATCAATCATGTGCCATGCCGGAAAGCGTGGGCGGTCATGACTCGCCATTTCACTCAATCACCAGAGTCGTGGATCAGCTCAGTGTTCCTGTCTCGTCCATGCCACGTGGCCAAGCCATCCAGGTATTTTACTCTCGGTCTTCCTCTTGGTCTGTTCCCCTCGATCTTGACAGTTGTCAATAAGTTCTCCAATCCATTTCTTCTCATAACATGTCCAAAAAATTTTGACTGTCTTCGTCTAATTTCTCTAATCAGTCTACGATTTTCATTTGTCTCATGTAGTACTTGGTCATTGGTTTTTCTATCTGTCCATGGTACTCTTTGCATTTTCCTCAGAAACCAAATTTCTGTAGCCATCAAATGTTTTTCAGCTTGACTGCTCATTGTCCAAGTTTCACATCCAAACAAAAGAACAGGCTCTATGTGCCCCCTCAACACTCTTTTTTTCGTTTTAATTGACATCTTTTTATTGGTCAGAATGTTTTTAATCTTGCTAAAGGCTACTTTCGCCATGGCGATTCTTGTTCTAATCTCTTCAAGGCATCTCCCGTCAGATGTTATGACTGTTCCAAGATAATTGTATCGATTCACTTGTTGAGATAGGTACGATATGAATAAGTCAACGTCCTATAAGGGCTGCCTTGGCTATAGTTAGATATTGCTGCTTAGATATTCAGAAATGTAAAAAAATGGTTAAGTGCTTCTTTTACACGGCGTCAGGAATATTTCGGTATATAGAGCCAGACCCACACGTGTACAGACCAACCAACACTTCCGGGGTGGTGGGATTAACATCACGACTGCCTTCACTTCGTAAGACCTGTCCTAGCATCCATCTTAGGTTGGGTCTCCCTGGGAGCCCTGGTCGATTGTACATATCTGTCTCCATGCAAATTCAAACCCAAGACCATCGGACCGGAGGATAAGTACCACGTCATTAAGCTACCTCGCTTCCATTCAGGCATGTTCTTGGCCGTCTGACAGGACATCAAGAGTCAATTAATCAACGAGGTTACTGTGATACTTACCACACAGAGATCGCTTGTTTGGATAAATCAGATATCACTGTCCTCACAATGTCAACATTAGTGTATCCTGTAATATCACACAGAGACCGTTTGCTTAAACAAGTCAGACACTGTCTGCACAATGTCAACATTAGTGTATCCTGTAATATCACACAGAGACCGTTTGCTTAAACAAGTCAGACACTGTCTTCACAATGTCAACATTAGTATATCCTGTGACACATTCCGTTTTGTACTTTTGCCAAATGTGTAATTCCAATGACACGCTAGGCAGACTGCTGTGCTGAACACTTATGGTACAAGCTGTTACTATTATTAACAACCGACGACATAGCAGTTAACGTCTGATTCACCACTGCATGCACGAATACCGGCATCGGTGTGTATAGGCGTGTCTAGTTTCCCTTTGTTTTATGCAGTGAGTTAATTATGGCTGTTGTGAAGAGACAGATGACAGTGTCACTCGTGGTAGTTAGAAAATCCCTTTTTTTAGAGGCGGGAACAGAGGTGGAATTAAGTGTACCAGCGTGTTCAAGTTTCATGATAGATATGTTAACAGTGTTGGGCAGTGAATGACAAGCGACGCCCTATATTTCTTCCAGTGCATATAGAATAGACACAAAGAAACAATCGTAGAAATTCAGTGAAGAAGAAAACGGAATCCAGAGAGCACCCGCAAGCAGAAACATATTCTTTATATATTTATTTCAGCATGACGCAATGAACAGTAGTTTAATAATTAGTTAAACGTTCGTGGTGTAGTGTTGGTTCATAATTGAATGACAATTTTGTTGTAGTCACTGCGGGGGGTACGGGGTGTCAGGCATTGGTAGCACCTTTGGTAAGGATGGCTCTCATGTCCTTTCAGGACCCATCCCCCACTGGTCCAAGTCTGACACCCAGCTCGTGCCTGTGGCTCCTAGTAGCTGTCAGCATGCGACAGCGGCCACCCCCCGGGCAACAGCTGTGAGAGGCTGGCTAAACCAGGCATGGGTATCCGATTTGGTGTCAAACCAAGAGGTAAACTAGGGTATGCCTACCCAGCATGTGAAGACAGGATTCGGCAGACTGCGCGGAAGAAATCATTCCTGATTCAACGGGCAAGACGGCGTTTACCTGCAAAGCGTTGTGGAACGTAATGAGCACGGCAAGGCACGTAGAGCGCCCTGGTCATCCACTGCACCTGTATTCGTCTCCAATCGTCTCGACTTGTCTTGCCACTGGACTCAGATGGACTCAGGCGAGAGAGTGAGGTCGACGAATTGCGCAACTCTTCCTCACTTTAATCCAAGTCATCGCGCAAGTCATTCTTCATCCAACGTCACATATCACCTTCAAGCCCTGTGGCGATGGGCGAGCGGCAAAGCGGCAGGCGTGGGTACGCTGGCAGCCGTAGTCGCAGACCTGCACACAGGCGGCTCAGGCCATATGGTCGTCTTCTACTGACCGGAGCAGCAGTGGGATTCGGCAGCCCCCTGAGCGACTGAGCAGCCCTCTATAGGAACACACTGCTCACCTCCATAGCATGAGGAAGGGGCTAGAAAAGGTGCCCTAAACATTGTCTGCTTCATCACTACCTAACCAGCTAGCCGCGGTTGGTGGGTACCCTTAACTGCGGTCGACATACAAACAAAGATAAAACAAGCAAAGCTAAAAGAGTAAACCATATTCCCTTAACAATTGGAACTTGGAATGTACGCACCCTACTTGACAGAGACGGCGCGTCGGGTCCAGAGAGACGAACAGCACTGATTGGGAGAGAGCTGGGCAGGTACAACATCGACATTGCAGCCTTGAGCGAGACACGACTTGCAGAAGAAGGCCAAATCTGTGAAATTGGTGCCGGCTACACATTTTTCTGGAGTGGAAGGAAAAGCGTGGAAAGACGCCAATCCGGTGTGGGATTTGCCATTAAGTCGGCCCTGGTCGGCAAATTAGCTGGATTTCCAAAGGCTATAAACGACAGGCTCATGACCATGAAGTTGCCTCTGCTGAATGGAAGGAAGCACGCAACCATTGTGAGTGTCTACGCACCAACTATGACCAACGAAGATGATTTCAAGAACAAGTTCTATGAGGACCTGCACAGTGTATTAACATCTGTTCCCAAAGGAGACAAACTTATACTCCTTGGGGATTTCAATGCCAGAGTAGGCACGGACACCACCTCTTGGAGTGGCATTATTGGAAAGCATGGAGTCGGAAATTGTAACAGCAATGGACTCCGCCTCCTTCAGACATGTGCCGAACATGATCTCGTGATTACGAACACAATTTTCCGTCTCCCCATGAGAAATAGGACATCGTGGATGCACCCTCGCTCGAAACACTGGCACCTCATTGACTATGTCATCGTCAGGAGGAGTGACAGACAAGACGTTCGAGTGACAAAATCCATGTGTGGTGCCGAATGTTGGACAGACCATCGTCTCATTGTCTCGAAAATGAACATCCACATCAGGCCACCACGGCGTCCTCAAGGGGCGAAAATGCAAACAAAGCTAAATGTCACCCGCCTAAACAGCAAGAAAATGCAGCAGTCGTTTGAAAATATGCTGGAAGACCGCCTCAAGCCCAATGCTGAAGCTAAACAGGATACAGAAACAGAATGAAGAGCCCTAAAGGACACAATTTACAACACTGCTATGGAAATCCTGGGTCCAGCCCCCCGAAAGCATAAAGACTGGTTTGATGAAAATTCCGAAGACATCAACCAATTGCTGGCCGAGAAACATCTTCTCCTCAAGGCACATTTGAATGACCCAAAGTCAACATCAAAAAAAGATGCTTTCAAGAACATTCAGAGAGTAGTGCAGCAGAAACTTCGGCACATGCGGGACTCCTGGCCGAGCAGCAAAGCTGATGAAATTCAGGGCTTTGCTGACAGACATGATATGAAAAACTTCTACGACTCACTGAAAGCGGTCTATGGTCCTTCATCACCAGGCATAGTTCCCCTCCTCAGTGCAGACGGGGGAACATTGGTCACCGATAAGAAAGAAATCCTCCAACGCTGGGCAGAGCATTTCAGCAAAATCTTAAATGCAACTTCCTTCTTCGATGATGAAACCATCAACTGCCTTCCTCAAGTTCCCACCAATGAGACACTTGGTGACCTGCCAACCATAGTGGAAATAAACAAAGCCATCCAGCAACTCTCCAGCGGCAAGGCACCTGGTCCTGACTCCATCCCAGCAGAGATATACAAGGCAGGTGGGCCGGTCCTAACAGAGCAGCTTCACCAAGTCTTCACAAACATATGGATGAACGAGACCATGCCACAAGATTTTAAGGATGCGTCAATAGTACACCTTTACAAACGTAAAGGAAACCGCCAATCCTGTGACAACCACCGAGGCATCTCCTTGCTTTCAATTGCAGGGAAGATACTCGCCAGAATTCTTCTCAATCGCCTCACAGCCCATCTCGATCAAGGTCTTCTTCCTGAGAGTCAATGTGGCTTCAGAAAAGAACGTGGAACTGTTGACATGATTTTCGCTGCAAGGCAGCTGCAAGAGAAATGTCAGGAACAGAACTGCGAAATGTTCTCCACTTTCATTGACCTTACCAAGGCTTTTGATACAGTCAGCAGAGATGGATTGTGGAAGATTATGGCAAAATATGGCTGTCCACGAAAGTTTGACGGCATGCAGGCAAGAGTACAGGAAAATGGTGAACTGTCTGAACCCTTTCCTGTCACCAATGGAGTGAAGCAAGGATGTGTCCTGGCACCAACACTGTTCAGCCTCATGTTTTCAGCCATGCTGATGAATGCCTTCGAGAACGACGACATTGGAATAGACATCAACTACCGTATGGATGGAAAGTTATTCAATCTCAGAAGGCTGAAAGCTAAAACCAAAATTGACAGCGGCACCGTCCGAGAGCTCCTGTTTGCTGATGATTGCGCTCTATACGCCAACTCAGAGGCGGACATGCAACATAATGTTTCAGCTTTCTCACATGCCTGTGCCAAATTTGGGCTCAATATCAACTTGGAGAAGACTGTAGTTATGTACCAGCCAGCTCCAGGGAATAATCACACTGTGCCGAATATCAAAGTGAATGATCATAGACTAAGTGTTGTGGACAAATTCACCTATCTTGGCAGCACTGTGTCACAAGCTGCCACAATCGATGACGAAGTGAATGCAAGAATCTCCAAGGCCAGTGCAGCCTTTGGCAGACTGTACAAGAATGTATGGGACAGAACTGGAATAAGCCTGCAAACAAGGCTAAAAGTCTACAAAGCAGTTGTATTATCCACACTGCTATATGCTTGTGAAACCTGGACTGTTTATCAGCGACACGCTAGGAAATTAAACCACTTCCACACAGTCTGCCTAAGGAAGCTACTGAAGATTAAATGGCAAGACAAGATTCCAGACACTGAAGTCCTAGAAAGAGCATCCATGCCCAGTATCCACACTATACTGATGAAGAATCAGATTCGCTGGGCTGGTCACTTGACTCGCATGCCAGATCACAGGCTCCCTAAACGAATTTTCTACAGCGAACTGCGTTGTGGTAAACGCTCCCAAGGTGGCCAGAGGAAACGTTTTAAAGACACTCTGAAAATTTCACTGAATGCTTTTGGAATTCATCATGACACCTGGGAGGCTGCAGCCAGAGACCGAAATTCGTGGCGTGCATCATTGCGCAAAGGTGCAGTCATATGTGAGGCAACCAGGACTGCAAGAGCTGTGAAGAAAAGGCAGGACAGAAAAACCACTGCAGGAAATCCTCCTCCAGAGACGTCAAGCATTCTTTGCCCACATAGTCAAAGAACATTTCGAGCCAAAATAGGCCTTATCAGCCATCTTAGAACCCACGGCTCCACACCTTCAACCCCACTGGATGAAATGAATGGTCATCATCATTCTTGATGGACAAACAACAGTTTATGTAGATCAGACATGGGCACTGAAAGTTATCACATAATCTCATGCGGTTACCTGGGAGATCGGTCGTAGGGGTGTTGTAAATGGAGCGTCAGTAATCCGCTGATGTCTTTCCTCAGCAGCACAAGCATGTGTGAAAATACTGCATCTTGTCCATTATTTGATGTTATAAGTTTCGGGTTTTCTTTGCCTTCATCTTCTCGTACGTTGGTCCTCAACTGTTCCCTGGATGTTTATCTTTGAGAGTATGTCAAGCCATTTGTACAGACCAAGCAAGCTGTCCATGTTTCCTCGCTGAGAAAAAAAAGTGGTTCGTGTTGATCTGCACAGGTGTGTTACTCTGTATTTTACAAAAATATTAGTGTTTTGGCTCGACATACCATATGGGCAGACGTTTCCTAAACCTATTTTATTCAAAAACCTGGAATTGCTCTGCTTCTTCAATATTCCTACACTTACACTCACATAAGAGAATCAATACCACACATGATTTGTATTGTTTGATATGACAGAATGTTGCTTTTCCATATAGGTACAGTATGTCCACCAACATCGGTAACTCATGAGTAGTGATCGTAATCCCGAGTTGCGAGGGTCAAAGATAGCTGCTGGCGATTTGGAAGCAGGCCGGTTTGCATTGAATTTGGCAATAGTATGAGCGTCAGCCGTTCAGAAAGCAATTACAAACTACTGGATATAAAACTGCCTAAAAAATCGCAAACATCCCCCCCCCCCCCCCCAAAAAAAAAAAATAAATAAATAAATAAATAAAAAACGGGGTTGATTGCGCATCCTGTAAAACATGCATCTAACTGAAACAGTAAGTAACTTCACTGGTATCTTGCGTCTTGACAGACGATTGTGTGTTACACTGTGCTACATAAAGTTATACTAACTACAACCCACAGGAATGGAGATATACCTTTGTATAGCACACAGCCTGCGATGAATGATGATAACCATGAGTTGCCCATGCAGCATGATACCTCTGTCGGCCTGTCCAGTTTACTCCCGAGGAAAGGTAACACCAATACATATGGAACAAGTCACACTGTAGAAGCTGCCGGTTCAGTCTAACTGTCCGCCTGTCGGAGCCCCTATCCTAGACCAGTTGTCCGCCAAGGCTTAGGACTTGGTCTGCCCTGCCATGATAGTTAGTCTTTGGGTTGCATTTCCTCGCACCAGGATAAGAAGGCGTGTGTCCTCCCAATTAGCCATCCCCAGCCCGTAGCCGCTGCCACAGTGTGGGGGTCGGGTTTGGTGTGCGCAGTAAGCACAGATGAAATTACATTAGCACCACAATAGGTTCGGGCATAGTTTCTCTGTTTCCTTATAGCTCTTCGTTTCTCCTAAGCTTTTGAAAACATTGAATTCTGGGGTAGCTGTCGAAGGGTAGGTGCTTAGAGGTAAGGTGGTGGGTTCTATCTGTAAAAGTTGCGGATTTGAATCCAGTTGCTGACCACATTCTCGGGATAACGATATCATATACCCACCTGCTGTGTGGCAGTACTCCTGGCCTTGTCCGACAAAGAGATCAACGTACGATCTTCCACTGCGGGTGGAAATCGTAAACAGTAGGTTGTGTTTTTCGTTGTAATGACAAAATGTCAACATTTGAAAAATACAAATTAATGACCAAGGGAGCCTCCCAAATGTACTTCCAAGTGATGGTGAACGGGCAACAGAGCAGTTGCAACTCTCGGGTCCGAGTACCCATCATCATCATTTGCACCTTTCCGTCTTAACAGATAATAGTTTGGTACATTGTGCTTCAAAAAAGGCTTAATAGCTACAACCCATGGCGGTGGCAAGTGTGGCTAATAAGACAATTCGTGCTGTAAATGTTCCGAGACCGGCTAAGACCAGGAATGGAGTTATTGCCTCTCCATAGCACAAAAACTGGGCTGAAATATAGAGACCATGTGTTGCCCGTGCAACATGATCGCGCTCTCGGCCTGCCTAGTTCACTTCAGAGGAAATGTAACACCTACACATCTGGAAAAAATACAAGCTGCAGAAGCTGCCGGATCAGCAAAACAATGCTCTAACTGTCTGCCTGTCGGAGCTTAGATCCTAGACCAGCTGCCAACCAAGACTTACGGCCTGATCTGCCCTGCCATGACAGTTTGTCTTTAGGTTGCATTTTCTCGCACCAGGGTAAGGCTTGTACCCTCCCAATTGCGCTCGTCCACCGGAAGCCGTTGGAACAATGTGGGGTGTCGGGTTTGGTAAGCGCCGCCCAACATTCGGCGCTAATAGAAAGCAGGTAGTACCGTCTACTGTCATACGGTAGCTCAGTCATATCTGACTAAAACCTGACATATGAACCCAACGGCACAAGTTAACGCTACAACACAGTAGAGCGGGTCACTTGCTTGTTCTGACTGCCCAAAGTTGCCGTCAAAGGCGGAGCTAGCTCACCCCGAGTAGCTACGAAAGTTATTGGGAAACCATTGACATCCTAGAAGTGAGCGAGATCGCCTGTGTGTTACCAGGGCCTGTAGACTTGTAGCACTGTAACCTGGCATGCATGTCGTAAGAGGTGACTCAGGAGGGTCATTGAGACCGACTACCTCACCCAGTTAGAAACTTAGTTACAAAGTCCAACTGAACATGAACATTAACGGAATGCTTGGTGTGATTTGGTTGAGGACCTATGCTCTATTGGAATATGAATGCAAAAGAACGAAAGAGCGGGATGAAGTGAAAGGGATTTGATAAAATAATAACAGACAGACATACAATAATGTATTCAGAAAGTGATACATACAAAAAGATTGTAGGAGTACTGTTTGGTGAAGAAATAGCTAAACCAGTTAGTGATGTATTTCAAGTCGGAGTATCATGGTTAAAATTAAAGGCAAACGAATACTCATAAATACAAATTTTAATTATAGCGGGAAGCATAAAATTAGACGAAGAGAATTAAAAACGGAGATGAATAATATGGGGGGGGGGCATGGCGGGGCTGCAGGAGATGTTTGTCGTAAGATAGTTGAAGACCCATGTCCCAATGGGCTGTAAAGGGCACAACAAAATGACCATTTGACCAGTGCGCCTCAAGCCGTGTGAAAGGGGTCCTTTACAATTCAATTGTGAAAACATTGCTCAGTCATTATCTCCAACTATAAGAAAGAGACAAACAGCATTTTCGCTCTTGTGGCGAGAAGAGAGGCATTGGAGAACAACGTGACAACTGGAAACATTAGTGGGGAAAAGGGGACAGAGGCAGAACAAGAAAAATTATGCTGGATGGACTGAGGCGGTGACATGGAGGAATATGAGCAGCAGAGTTGATCCATGTAATGAGAAACGAGGCATTAGAGAACACCGTGACAACTGGTGCGAGAGATCAGTGGGAGAATGAGACAGAGGCAGAACAAGAAAAATTATGTTGGATGAACTGAGACTGTGGCATGGAGGAATATCAGCATCAGAGTTGATACAAAACCCCAAGGACCGAAATCTTTGGAGAGACATGAACACCCATTCAAAATGCGAAGCGAATAGTAAACGACCAAAGTTTCCGGATGTCCGTTTGCGATATTGACAGAAGTGTCAACGTAACTGATATATGATTCACTTTAGCAGTAAATGCTATACTCAGTACCACAATCCTGGTGATTTCTACTGCAACCGCACGACCTGACTGTGTAAATCATGTAAATGCGAGTTTGTGGATGGCTGAGTCAGTCCAGTGTCCGCTGCGTGTTGGGCATATGAATGAGTGAGTATATATTGATGTTATGTTTGAATATACAGTAGAGAGGGCAAAGGGTCAGCCTGAAGACTGGGCCAGCCAGGAAGATATGTTTTGTTTTACCAGACTAGGAGTAGCTGCTCCTTGAAAGTATCTATAACTAGTGGGAGTCTGGAGTACACACATCTCGTTGAAGTAGCAGAGAAAAGTTTATTGTTGTTGATGATGATGATGACTATGATGATGATGATGAAGAAGATTCGAGTCATTCACTCTTGTAAAACTTGAAGAATTAGGGATTGATGGTGACTTTGCTTCATCCCGATTCTTCTTCTTCTTCTTCTCCTTCTTCTCATAGTAGTTACTTAGGAGTATTCATACTCGACAATGAATCACAAAACATTCAGTCTTCTGCCGGCAAGGTTGGTCTATCTTTCTACAACCTCAACTGTTGTATTCGCCCCATCGTGTCCTCTACACAAACACAGTTTCGAGCTGGTATCTTGGGGCGCGCTGCAATTTAGAAAACTTAACGATTAAATTACTTATTTCAAACGTACAGCTATGTATATCGAAGGCTGCCCACAAATCAACATAAGGAAAACTTTCCACAACTCAACAAGCCGAGACAAGGCAGAACTTCAGCAACTTTCGTTTTCATTTCCAGTCTGGCCGACTCAACACAAAGGACTGACAAGTCTTAGCTGTGCCTCACGCAGTATCCAGGTTTTTCCTGTTATAGGCCAAATTTGACATACCCAGATTTGGCTCTATTTCATACATTAAGCAGACGAGGGTAACTTGAAAGGTCCACCTACACTAAAGGAAGTCATTGACTCTATCACACATAAGGAGACATGAAAATGGAAACAATATAAAATAATTAGAAGTATATGCAGACATGCTATAGCAATAGTAGCTAAAATGCTGAACGATATTTACAACTGTTGATATACCTTGTGATTTGCTGACATCCGTATTGATGACCTCAGAACTTTTGTTTTCCCAGATTTATTTCCCACCTCAGGATGGCACAAACATTCAAGCTTGCCTGTGTTGTTATTCTCGCATGTTACGTGATCATGTCGCTTGAGAAGGGAACAACCCCGCATATAGAGAAGATTTTTAAAGGGCGCTGTCTAAACTACACAATTACCAGATCCGACTTTGCTTCAGAGTAATGTTTCACACGGTTTTGTTTTTACGTTCAATTACCCGTTTGTGTTTCCTTCTTCTATTCCATTGATTCGTATCATTTTTTTGTTGTTGTTGGTTCAATATATATATTCTTATATACCATTTCTCACTCTTTATGATTCAATATTTAAACTTTCTATGCATTTTGTTTATTTGTTTTGTAACTTATTTCTTCTTAACCTGGGCTTCTAGTGAACTGCCTGCTGTAAGTGCCAGTCGTTGTCTGCAAAATAATTGTTCAATGTTTGTTTTTAAATGACGATATGTTTATTTTCACACACACACACACACACACATACACACACATACACACACACACACACACATACACACACACACACACACATACACACACACACAATCACACACACACACATTTATATATATAACCAACTGTGTGCATAGTTTGGTTCTAGCTGAAAGGGGAGTTAATATTTGGGTTTTCTTTTGTGCTATTATACATTCCCTTTCTGTGTGTGTCCAGCAGCAACCTCATGATCATGCTGTATGGAACGCTGTTGCTTACATATTCTAAATCAATAGCAGTCTCAGCCGTCTCCATTCCCACCTGGAAACCTGCATGTGTGTCATATGCGAACGCTGTGGTAAGGCACTTCAATTCCTCCGCTAGCCTACGGGACACCCTTGGCAAGGTGGAGTACCCGTTTAGCCCCCCTCCCTCCCCCGATCAGGGTTAGCTCCCGAGTTCAGGGTGTATCCTGGGTGCCGAGGAACTGCATGGTTGTGGTGGTACAGTCATTAACAGAGGCGGTCATGTTGTTGCAGGGGTGGCGCTTGGCTGATGGACATCTTGTCCTGGGCCTCTTCAACAGCACGAGGTCACTACTGTGGAGACCGTGAATGAACCCTTACATACACTACATCTAATATGGTATTAAACTTCTTTTCAAAGAATCATCGCTGGAACTACGGAGTACGTGCTCTGCGTTTGATATCATCTTTAGCGGTCAGTGTGGATGGGGTGAAGAAAAGAAGGATAGGGAGTGGAGGGAGAAGGCGTAGACATAGAAGGGTGGGGAAAGGAGGGTAAAGGGGAAAAAAACACAGCGCCTAGGATTCAAATATATAAGAGTGGGCTATTGGAATTCTCGCAGTGCCAAGCAGAGAGGGTCTGTACTGGAGAAGCTGATTTATGACTTTGATGTCATCATGCTGCAAGCATTGAATGGAGATGATTACCAGTGAAATAGATATGTTAGCTACATTAATCCAACCGAACAGGGGAGACATGGACAGGGTCTGCTAGTGAAGAATGTATTAAAACATGAGGTTCTAGACCTTAGTCAGTGGAATAACAATGCCAGAGAGGTGCAGGATATAAAGATCTGTATCTTCTTCTGAGCTAGAACTTAATAAAGGTATTTGCCGCGGTAGATTCTTTTGTCAGAAAAGAACGATGGGACTGGCCCAAGTCGCTGGCGGAGATCATGGGCAGTAGGCTTTTCATTTGTGGAGGTGTTAACGCAAGAGACAGCGAGTTAGAGAATACTTATCATTTCCCTGCTAAAAACTTGAATCGATCAAAAAGATTATATATATATATATATATATATATATATATATATATATATATATATATATATATATATATATATATATATATATATATATATATATATATAAAACATCCATTCAGCTAGTACCATCAACAATAATTATGTTAATAGGAATTACCCTGGCCGCACCAATAAAAAGGCTTGCTTCTAGTGCGAACTATGACGTCATTCAAATAGGGGTCGGTTGCTGATGTTCTCGGGGATTGTGGAGAGGGTGGGAAGGTAACATTGCAGTCTGCCCGCCCCTGTCCTGGCACAAAGGTTAATTCTCAACATTGTGGACTCATTCTATGTTTAGTTGTTCTCCAAACATCACGGAGTGCCTTTTTCATTTATAATTACAATCCATAGGAGTGCCCGCTTTAACATTGTAAACTTTGAAACGATTGTTCCCTTTTATTCGGAAGAAGGTTGGGTACTTTTGCCTTAATTCACCCCAAACAAACGTCACCAGCTATATTTAGGGTCACCAGCTATATTTAGCACTGACGATGATCTCCTCTGTGTTCGGATACAGTGCGTGTCAGTGCGTTTCAATTGAACCACAGTGTTTCTTTGGCTTTGACAAGCGTTTTTCTCTCTCTCTATCTATCTCTCTCTCTCTCTCTCTCCCTCTCTCTCTCCCTCTCTCTCTCTCTCTCTCTCTCTCTCTCCTCTCTCTCTCCTCTCTCTCTCTCTCTCTCTCTCTCTCTCTCTCTCTCTCTCTCTCTCTCTCTCTCTCTCTGTGTCTGTCTGTCTGTCTGTCTCATCATAATTTTTCTGGAACTGGCAGCAGCAGCAGCAGCAGCTGTCCACGACAAGCCAGAGTAGCGTTGCCTTTTCTGCAGCAGCATCGTGGCATCTGACATTCTGCTAGACACTGTTCTCATAATCATGTCATCATGGTGCTATCGCTGACTGAGCGTAAGGACAGATGGGAGATGCCGACGACGACATTCACCATGGATGTCGGCAGGACATCCTCCCGCTGAGACAAGGCGCACATGGCTGCAAGGCCTCGCGTCTTCCGTACAGACAGATCATCATCATTCTTTTCGTATACTGCTGGTCTCAAGAGTTGACAAACATTTCATTTTGCCAGTTACAGTTGGGGGGGGGGATGTCGCCGAGAACAACTATTGCACACCGATAAAATTGCGCACCGAGCTACGGCGCAACACAGGGAACCCCTGGATGTGACGTCATACTCTGGGATTCCGTTTGTTTGGGGTGAATTAAGGCAAAAGTACCGAAGGTTGATTGCGTTGACAGAAATGTCACAACGCGATGGAAGAGATTCACGGGGAGGAGCCCAGGCAAAGGATTGCCATACCTACCCACCCCCTTTCCAAATGTGCACAAAGATTCAGAAAGATACAAATAAACCTACTAAATTATTGCTGAAACAACTGGCTACAATAATCTCGGAAATCATCATCATGTGCCATGCGGAAAAGCTTGGGCGGTCATGTTTCGCCACCTCACGCTAAGTCATCTAGATATTTACGTCTCTGCCTTCCAATTGCCCCCCCCCCCCACCCCCCACCCCAATCCCTCAGTCTTGCCAGTTGTAACAAAGCTTTCTAGTTTATTTATCGCATATTGTGCCCAAAATATCTCGACTGTTTACGTCATCTTCTTTATTGATCAGTGTGTTTTTAGTATTGCAAAAGGTTACCTTCATCATAGTGATTCTTTTTTTTTTCTAATATCTTCAAGGCACCTCCCATCGGATGTTATGACTGTTCCGAGATTGGTGTACCGATTAACTTGTTTAAGAACATTCCCATTTACCTGTATATAACATTATGGTATTTCATTCTTCTGAGAGACTACCATAATCTCCGTTTTCTTACAATTTTATTATAAATATAGTTGTTCACTGTGTAGTGTGGCATAACGCTAACCACCATTATTCATTTACCAAAACATGCCGCAAGAAGAGGAAACAACATTTAAAAAAAATGACTTCACAACCGCAAACTGAAACTGGGACTTAAAACTTAACATCGAAACTGGAACTGCATAAGTGACAGATGACGTGGATTCTTGGAAAGATTTCGTCAGCCAAGGCTTAAAAAACTATTGGTTGGGAGAGACATGTGACACCGCTTTCGCGCCAACGCCGAATTTGCATATGTTAATATTTCACCAGAATAGGGTAAGCCCGCACTTTTCCTGCAACCAGCCTGATGAATAGACGTGAGAAGCTGGTGTGACCAAATTTTCAAACATGGAATTGCGGGGTGTCTAGATCTGAGGTAAGCTTGTAATTCCCGAGATTAGACTAAGAACCCGATGTATCAAGTATCCAGTAATGGTATCCAGTGTTTGTGATGTCAGTTGAAATGTATTATTATTAATTAAAACCTCTGAAATGTAAAAATGCTCGACTGTAGATTCTAATGACGCAGAGCCGTTCCCGGGCAAACTGACACTCCAATACTCTCTTCGATGAAACTGCAATCTCTGATATTCTTAAGGATAATTATTAACTTTAGGAAGTGCATAATACTACTACATTCTATTCTAAACAACTGTCAGAAGTGATGATTCGAAAGCAATCTTGTGCATTTTGTCAGAAACACTGTTAAAGATGCTATCACTATCTACAGCTAAAATGACAGTTCGTGTACTAGAACAAGTGCCTTGTTCTAAAACAGACTTATCTATGTCTATTTTCAATTTTGAAAGCTGAAAGAGAAATCAATCTTTCCTTTCTCCTTCATCTATTGAATCAATAGGGTTTGACGGAATAAATATTTATAATTTTGTCAAATTTTAATTAGATAAGGGCACCCATGAACTGCATTACATGAGAAAGTTGTGCTTCGCGGAACACCATCACGCGCAGTGAACTTAACTCATTAATCAACACGGCTTGAAAACACAACACCACACCACACAACACCACACCACCCAACACTCAACACAACAACAACAGATAATGGGAGAGAGTTATTAGACACAAGAAGAAGAAGAAGAAGAAGAAGAAGAAGAAGAAGAAGAAGAAGAAGAAGAAGAAGAAGAAGAAGAAGAAGAAGAAGAAGAAGAAGAAGAAGAAGAAGAAGAAGAAGTTAATTGGGAAAACACAGAGAATTATTTATACACACGATAAACACCATTGAGTGGAAGAAATGTTATAAATGTATGTCATTTATTTACATGCATCTTGACACATTCTCACTCTTGTCACTGTCTTACTGTACACGTTCACTGACCCCAGGTCAAATGAGAACTTACATACAGCAGGAACCAGTTGATACAAGGCGTACACAGTGTGATAAACTCTGACCACCCCAAATTAACCCAACACTAGATTAGAGAGAAAAAGGGAGGGGAGGGGAACTAGTTCCTACTTCAGGAATTTAGATTTCTTCTGACCTACTTATAGAATATTGTATTGGGAAGATTATATATATTTATGTGAATTTTAAACAGTGATCTTGGTGGCTACATACCAACAACCACCCAACACATCAGCAAACTAACCACCTAAATCAGACCTGAAAGAGGGAAGCCGAGAGAAAGAGATGAACCACAAGTGAGAGGGAAGATGACTTGGCCATGAGCAAAGTATGGGGAGGCCTTCAGAGGAGCTATACGGGCATACCTGAAGTGGATCCATCAGTCAATGGACCCTGGCTTACCAAATCTTCCAGTCATCAGGTTACATTTTTCCTTGGTACACACCACACCCAATTTCAGGAAACTGATAGTTAATTGTTGATTCATCATCTTCACACTTAATATGTACAACATCAAAATGTTTACTATGTTTCACACTTGTTGACATCTCATATATTGATGTTTGATTGATTGTCTGGGACAATGGTCCAATGTGCAACTTTTCTAATATTATGTGTAACCCACAATAGAGATGTGTGTACTGACCAGAAGGCTCAGGCCCAGTCAATAAATGATTAACATGAATTGACCTTCTGTTAATTTATCAGTTCAAACCTATCTGTGAGTCAACAGCTTCTTTGTACATCATGTTGTCAGAATCTAATGTGATTGATTATGTGTTTGATTGTTTAAAAATAAATCCACTCATAATGACTTACTAAAATGGGGGAGAGAAGACTCTAGATCTATCAACTGCTCAATATCCATGTTTTCTTCATCTAAATCAGGCTGAGAAAATTCTCCAGACTTTCCTCAGATTTGATAAACTAAAAGGGGGCTCCAGAGCTACAGACTCCTTGGAGAAGGAGCAGAATCCCAGTTAGTAATCATTATTCTCACCAGGGCCATAATCTATATCTCCTAGACATAATTTAATAAGACGAGGCCTGCAGATAACTCAAGGTTCATATTCTGGGGTTATTGAAGATAGAAGAGGATGGGGCTCTACTTCTTTTGTTAGAAATGGGGCATGCACTACAGTGATCTCCCACTCCCTTCAAAAATATATGACATGTAGTATAACGGCATCTACTAAATATTGCAGATCATGTTCGTTTTCTGCAATGAGTACTGTCTCATCTCATCTCATCTTGTTCCTCTTGTACCTTGCGGTGACGAGATGAAGTGTCAGTCCGTCATACATAGTTTTTCTACTAGGAATATGAAAATCCCCTGCCGGCTGGCTAGGCCAGTAGCAGGTTTAGGACAAGTTGGCCCATGACCTCATGGTCATGGTTTCCCAGTCTAAACCGCGGGAAGGTGGGGTTGACTTGTGTAGTCTGCAGGTCATCGGCAGGCTACTAATTTTCACTTTTCGTCCCTCCTGGGAGAGGCTAGCCGACCCCAACCCTGCTTGCTGCAGGGTAAGGCGCAGTCCACACCTTGTAGTATGAGTACTGTATCATATGCATATTTTATATTATTGATTGTGATTTGTCTCATATCCTTTAAATTTATCTTAATGTTTTCACTTTATATGGAGACAACAAGATCTGGAGACATAACACATCGATTATTTGGTTGTTTCGGGATTTGAAATTTAAATATTGAGCACAACCCACTACTGGCAACGCTGATCATATCCTGGTATGAACCTAAGACGTATCCACGTCAATATGGAAGCCCTATACTCGAGTTTCGCTCTCGGTTGAGCTCGTCAGGGATATGCACTACTGACGAGCTCAAACGAGAGCGAAACTCGAGTATAGTGCTTCCATATTGACGTGGATATGTCTTAGGTTCATACCAGGATATGATCAGCGTTGCCAGTAGTGGGTTGTGCTCAATATTTACATAACACATCACCGTCGCACACCTCTCTTAATGAGCTGATATTGAATTACTTCATTATCAACCTTTATGGCAGCTTAAGATGAAGCTGGTGAAATCAATATTGGTTTTCGAATACTATATGGAGGTCAGCATGGCAGAATGGATAAGAGATCTCGATCTTAAACATCCGGTGTGCTGATTCCGAGGTAACGGGTTCAAGCCCTACACCGGTCAGTTGGACTAAAGGATGACCTCTCGTCCTTGACTGGGGTCGTAAATTACAAGTACCTCTTTAGAAGTCGGACTGGGTTTGCCTGATAGCGAGGGACACCGGTAATCGGAAAAGCTAATCATCACTCAAATATAAGGCATGTGCACTAGGAGTAGTACCACATGTATTGACTACGCTTGAGTTCAAAGCGAGAGATAAAAACATACTCTATATTGTTCTTGTTAAAAGCCGCTTGTTCTTGCAGTTTCTGTACGTCTTTTAACTATACCCACAGGTCGAATGTGAACTGTGACGACATGTGGGCAAATTTTAGCAATGTTTGGAGATACAGACCATCTTGTAATGATAGTAACTTCTCATACGATCAACTGTTTCAGCATCTTGCTCAAAAGTTGCCACGGGATAAGGTATGTTATCTGATTTTCAAAAGTTGCCATGGGATAAGGTTTGTTATCTGTTTTTCAAAAGTTGCCACTGGATAAGGTTTGTTACCTGTTGCAAGACACTGTTAGCTGTTGCCTTTGGGTTCAGCCCTCTGAGGAAACCCGGTTGGTTACTGAACATGATACCCCAGGCAGATGGAGACCACGTGACCTCGACGTTCACCATGTCCTTCAGGCAGGCGCGTTAGCGAACTGCGCTGATAATGTCGTGAGCACGGTGAGGCTCTGACTCGTCGCTTGCCAAAGTGAGGGAAAGATTGGCCACCAATTCCTCCTCGGTCTCAGGCCTACAAAATGTGATGGCGCTATCACATTGCAGACCCAGAGGAGGAAACTGCTGGCGGTCAAATTTTAAAAAAAATGTCCGTCTGTGGGTCTATGTTGTGATGTTCGTTGAGACACGTGGGTTAGTTATTTGTCACTGTGTTATTTCAGCCTTCTGCCTATCTAGGTATTCCTGTTTTCTTTGTTCGTTGATAAACATTTCAGTCGTAACATTCGCTTGTAAATGTACATGTGTTTTCTTTCGTCGAGCTTCCTAGCTACATCTTGCGTTGATTTGTTTTGTAGCACTCACTCGGCAGCAGACAACCCGTTTCGACATTGCCAATAGCTCAGCTCTCCCACTGTGTGGGTGCGATTCTCGCTATGTACAGGCACCCCGCTTACGCGACCTTTAACTTGACTATTTGCAACTTGCGTGTTAAATGTCCTCCATGAACAATGTTAACAATGATTCGAGCACTGAAAGTGTTTTATGCAATCATCATAACGGAGTGCTTTAATAGACTGACGTAGCCAAGCATGCTACTCCATGTCTAGTGATCTCTAACACCAAATATCCATTGGAGAGTGAACAATACAATGTATTGTTATGTATGATTCTTTGTAACACAGTTTATGCTACTATGCTTGGTGTTGTGAAATACAGTGTTTGTTCATGTGTTTGGTGCTGTATAATACAATGTTTGTTCGTGTGCTTGGTGTTGTGAAATACAATGTTTGTTCATGTGTTTGGTGTTGTGTAATACAATGTGTGTTGTTATGTTTGTTGCTGTGTAATACAGTGTTTATTCTTGTGTTTGGTGCTGTGTAATACAATACTTGTTGTTTTGTTTGGTGCTGTGTAATACAATGTTTATTCTTGTGCTTAGTGCTATGTAATACAATGTTTGCTGTTATGTTTGGTGCTGTGTAATACATTGTTTGCTGTTATGTTTGGTGCTGTGTAATACAATGCTTGTTGTTATGTTTGGTGCTGTGTAATACATTGTTTGTTGTTATGTTTGGTGCTGTGTAATACAATGTTTATTCTTGTGCTTAGTGCTGTGTAATACATTGTTTGTTGTTATGTTTGGTGCTGTGTAATACAATGTTTATTCTTGTGCTTAGTGCTGTGTAATACATTGTTTGTTGTTATGTTTGGTGCTGTGTAATACATTGTTTGTTGTTATGTTTGGTGCTATGTAATACACTGTTTGTTATTATGTTTGGTGCTGTGTAATGCAATGTTTTCCCTTGTGTTTGGTGCTGTGCAATACAATGTTTGTTGTTATGTTTGGTGCTATGTAATACACTGTTTGTTATTATGTTTGGTGCTGTGTAATGCAATGTTTGTTGTTATAATTGGTGCTATGTAATACTGTTTGTTGTTATGTTTGGTGCTGTTAATGCAATGTTTGTTGTTATGTTTGGTGCTATGTAATACACTGTTTGTTGTTATGTTTGGTGCTGTGTAATACAATGTTTATTCTTGTGTTTGGTGCTGTGTAATACATTGTTTGTTGTTATGTTTGGTGCTGTGTAATACAATGTTTATTCTTGTGTTTGGTGCTGTGTAATACAATGTTTATTCTAGTGCTTAGTGCTATGTAATACATTGTTTGTTGTTATGTTTGGTGCTGTGTAATACAATGTTTATTCTTGTGTTTGGTGCTGTATAATACATTGTTTGTTGTTATGTTTGGTGCTGTGTAATACAATGTTTATTCTTGTGTTTGGTGCTGTGTAATACAGCATTTTTTTTTTTTTTGGTGCTATGTAATACTATGTTTGTCCTTGTGTTTGGTGTTGTGCAATACAATGTTTGTTGTTATGTTTGGTGCTGTGTAATAGAATGTTTTTTGTTATGTTTGGTGTTGTGTAATACAGTGCTCGTTGTTATATTTGGTGCTGTGTAATACAATGTTTGTTCTTGTGTTTAGTTCTGTGTGATATAATGTTTGTTCATATGTTTGGTGATGTGTAATATAATATTTGTTCATGTGTTTGGTGCTGTGAAATATAGTGTTTGTTTATGTTTTTGGTGCGGTGTAATACACCGTTTGTGCTTGTGTTTGGTTCTATATAATACAATGTTTGTTCATATGGTTGATTATGTGCAATACAACGTGTGTTCATGTGTTTGGGGCTGTGTAATACATTGTTTGTTGTTATGTTTCATACTGTGTAATACAATGTTTTGTGTCGTTTGGGGCTGTGTAATTCATGATTTATAGTAATATGTGGCACTTTGTAATTCAGGATTGACCGTAACATATGGCACTGTTTAAGTAAAGATTTATTGTTACATGTGGCACAGTGCAATTCAAGATTTAGTGTTACATGTAGCACGGTGCAATTCATGATTTTCAGTTGTATGTAGAACACGGCAAGTGAACATTTACCGTTACATGTTAAACTGTGAAATTCAAGACTTACCGTTACACGTGGCACTAATAGTATACCAGGTTGTTTTGTACTCTTAAATGAGTAGTCACTCTTTTTTACACCCACTTATTTAGCAATATTAATTTATTGGTGTGACGTCACTTTCAGGAGCCTCAATTTTCAAGGGAGATACATCTTGAATAACTAATCGACTAGTTTTTTTTTTTGTTTTTTTTTTTTTATGTTAGTCTTTTTTTAAAATTTTCTTTTGGGTGTAGTAGACGGCGTACACACTATCATCATACCAGTGGCTGTGTGTAGGCGTTAGGGTTGCAGTGCTCTTCCTCCCCGATTTCTTCTTCTTTCTATTATTCTCTCTCTTTCTGTAGTGGGTGGGGGTAATCACTATCATCATACCATTGGCGGCGTGTAAGGATTAGGACTACAGTGCTCTTCGTATTCATCAACTCACCGGAAGTATAAGTGCAAAGTGGTCTCTATTCTCTCTGTCTTTCTAATTTCAATGCTCGGTTGGTTCTCCTAGGGCCGCCAAGTAAGATCAGAGGGAATGAACCTTTGTCATAATCGAACCGGAAATATAAGAGCAAGAGAACCTCTTTACACTATCTCCATCGTCTCTTATCTATATCCGTGTGGTTGGTCTTAGGGTCGCCGAGTACCAGCAGGGGGAGTGAAATCACTATCCCAGCATCAGCGCACCCGAATTATTAGCGTAAGAGGGTCTCTATTCTCTTTCTCTCTCTATCCGTCTTTCTCTCCAGCTGTCTCTCTATCTGTCTCCCTCCCCTCTCTCTCTCTCTCTCTCTCTCTCTCTCTCTCTCTCTCTCTCTATCCTTTCTATCTAACTCCCTCTCTTTCTATCTTTATATATGTCTGTTATTATATTGTATGTCTTTCTCTCTGTGGCAATCTCTCTCTCTCTCTCTCTCTCTCTCTCTCTCTCTCTCTCTCTCTCTCTCTCTCTCTCTCTCGCCCTCTTTGTCTCTTTTCTTTGTACACGTGTGATCTGTCTATTCTCTTCTCTAATTCTCTCCTTGTATGGTTCTGTCTATGCGAGAAAGCGTGATGTTGTTAACTAAACATCGACTGGCTCACTCTTTGAATTATGACATTCGTTAGTGTCATGAACGCAAGTCAAAAACAGGCCAGGCAAGGATGATACGCGTAAAATGAAGAATGGATGAAGAATGACTTGCGCGATGACTTGGATTAAAGTGAGGAAGAGTTGCGCAATTCGTCGACCTCACTCTCTCGCCTGAGTCCATCTGAGTCCAGTGGCAAGACAAGTCGAGACGACTGGCGACTAATACAGGTGCAGTGGATGACCAGGGCGCTCTACGTGCCTTGCCGTGCTCATTACGTTCCACAACGCATTGCAGGTAAACGCCGTCTGGCCCGTTGAATCAGGAATGATTTCTTCCGCGCAGTCTGCCGAATCATGTCTTCACATGCTGGGTAGGCATACCCTAGTTTACCTCTTGGTTTGACACCAAATCGGATACCCATGCCTGGTTTAGCCAGCCTCTCACAGCTGTTGCCCGGGGGGTGGCCGCTGTCGCATGCTGACAGCTACTAGGAGCCACAGGCACGAGCTGGGTGTCAGGCTTGGACCAGTGGGGGATGGGTCCTGAAAAGGACATGAGAGTCATCCTTACCAAAGGTGCTACCAATGCCTGACACCCCGTACTCCCCACACGTAAAATAGCTGGACTGAAGATAACACAATGCCATCTGGCCCTGGAGTGCTGTTTTTTTTTTTTGGGGGGGGGGGGGGATCGTCGAAACACAGCCTTGATCTCTTTCACTATCACGTGTCTTCATCTGAAATGATATGGGCCTTACACCTGTCTGAGGTGACCTCCTTGGCAAGATTTCGGCCTCTCATGTCCGTCTAGTTGCTCTGCTCTATATAGCATTCGAAGAGGGCTTTGCCCTTGTTCTCGTCAGTCCTCTGCCAGATGAGGTCAGCACCTTGGAAGTCAGAAGTTCTCTTATTCTTGACTACCAGACACATGCTTTTATGTAGTCGCCAGAACAATTTCAATGACTTGTCTGTGCTTACTCTTTGACATACCTCTACCCATTTTTCACTTTTAACCACCTTAACTAGTTTTTTGAAATAGCTTACTTTTGTGTGCATCTCTCTTTCTAAGTGCCTGCAGGGACTAGGATGGGCAGCTCTGTTCTTCTTCGCCTTTTGCCATTTCCTTACAGCACTACGATTATCCATCCAGGCCTTTTTCACCTCAAAATTCCACCAAGGTGGCTGCTACCAGCTTTTTTCCCTGCATTGACGCTTTCTGCGCTTGTCGCGCCTCATTATACTCAGCACATCTTGTTCTGTACTGTCATATTGGAAAGTCTTGACCGTTGATTTGTGATGTCCGGTTCTGCTTTTCTCCACCAAAATGCTGCAAGGGTGGTGGTCGTTGCCGTGGTACCCTAGGACACCCAATCTACAAATTGTATTAGTGAAAGAGAAACCAGCGCCAGATCAATAACACTGTCCTCATCACTTGGACGACTTGCTGTCCTGGTAACACAGCCACTGTTGATACAAACAAGGCAATGGTTTTAAGTGCAGTCTCGAGCTCCTCCCCTGTGTGTTGGAGGAAATGTTTCCCCATGATCTGCCTTTAGCGTTGAAATCGCCACAGGAAATAACATTTATATCGTGACCTAATAAGTCTCTTAAGCACTGCCACTTCTGGGAATTCACACTCGCGTTGCTGGCACGAACATTAACCAACACGAATAGTAGACCGGATTGAACTCCAATCGCCTGTATTTGTATGTTGTCTCTGTCCCAAATGGACATGTCTAGCTCTGAAGCCACCATACTGTCGCTAATGAGAATCGACATTCCCAGCTGTCGCCTGTTGTAGAAACATTTGAAGTTGGCAATTTGGAGTAACTGACCACCCAGTCTTGTCTCCTGAAGCTCTGTAATGTCGTTTTCGTTTACCAGGTTTTCGTGAATAGGGGCTCGTTGTTTTACGCTGGTACAGTTCCAATATAGAATACTTCCCTTGCACAAATCCACATTGTCCATCTCTGATTGCTGGTATTATTTTATTTCTTTTCGCGCATTAGTAGATTAGGTACATGAACCATTCATAATTTTAACATCACGACTATTCACATTTAATTGTTATTTGAGATATATTTGTTAAAGGCATTTTGGAGGCACAAACGCTTTTATTAAAGAAGGAAATAGACTGTAATTTTCTCTCTCTTTAATTTGGGTCAGTTTTACAGTTTTTAAGGTTGTAGTTGTGGTCTTTGTAGTTTACATTAGGAAAGTACCGTGTATTTGTCAATGCACATTTACCACTGTATAACGGGCCGGGGTATGAAGCGGGACTGGGATGGGATCTCACTGGGCTAGGCCGCCGCCGCTAGTCGGTGGGTCGGCCTAGCTCGGAACGTGGCTGCAACCTTCCCGCAGACCGCCATAGCTATGCGACGTCGTCGCCCCGACGACGTCCGTGTCGGTTGACATTCCAGACACTTGCTTACCGGTGCCAGGTCCAGAAACCTTGTGGTTCTCTGCTGAGGAATATGGCTAAACGCCTTTAAGCCAAAATCTGCCGGATGTGAGGGCCTGGCCGCTATTCATTGTGATGCTGAGCCGGCAGCATCTGCAGCCTACCTTGTTCCGGACATACTGGTCATCCTTTCCTCTGGAGTAAACAAGGCAGGCCGAGAGAGGGATCAGTCTTCGTGGGCAACACATGTTCTCTGAATACTACCCAGGCATTGTGAGATGGAATTTTAGTTCCAATCCACATACTTTCGTCTTTAAAGGCGGAAAGGTGCCTCTCTCTCTCTCTCTTTCTCTCTCTCTCTCTCTCTCTCTCTCTCTCTCTCTCTCTCTCTCTCTCTCTCTCTCTCATCCTTTTGACAGTGTTTTTCCCTATGTGAATGTATTATGCACTAATGATGAACGAGAGATGAGTGATTGGAAGGGTCGAATGTAAGACGGGCCTGCGTGCCCAATTTGTTACCCTTTGAAAATAAAGTCCGTTCATTTGTTCTGTTTGAATAGCTGTGTCTATTATTGTTGGAAAGCTTACGCTATGAATGCTGTTCAGTGTGTGTGTCGCTTTACATATCTGTTATTATGTATATTTGTAAATGTTAGGTCTGTATTATATTGACTTTGTAGTGGTAGAGGCTGTATGTTCTATTAGTGTGCTGTTATATTTCCTGTGTGGTGATCGGTTGAAAAGTTGTGTTATTTGTTCTTGTATGTACTTGTCGTTCCGCATGATCTGTGTATTGTAGTGTTGCTTGTAAATATTAGGTTTGTATTAGGTGTCTCTATGCTGTGAGGTGTATGTGCCATGTGCAGTGTGTCAAGATGATACAGCTCAATTCCACCAGGTCTTCGTATTTGTTTTTTTGACTTGGTCTCCTGTTACGGTCTAATATGAAAATACACAATTAATATCTCCTACCGATACAATACTCACGCATCTGTTGTGGTTGATGTCATGTTCAAAAATAGTCTACCATTTATCTCTTTGGAAATTTTTTGTTTTTTTTTATTAAAGCATGATAGGTTACAATTACACAATAGTTACATTGTCATATACATATACAGTTTTATATCAATAAAGTGATTATGAGGTATACGGTTAGAGGTAAATATGAGAGTGCAAATTAAAATAAATATATTATTAAAGTATCAATTATTAAAATTTAACAACACACTACTAGAACATACAGCCTCTACTACTACTTAGACAACATAATGCATACCTGATATTTACAAATAGACACAATAACATGCAAGGTGACACACACACAAACACACACACACACACACACACACACCCTGAACAGCATACATAGCATACACATTCTAACAGTACCACACATAGCTATATACAGTGGTTAAATGCGAATACAAATACACGATACCTTCCTAAAGTACACTACAAAGACCACCACTACAATCTTATAAACAGTAACACTGACCCAAATAAAACCATGACAGTCTATTTCCTTCTTTAATTAAAGCTTTTGCGGCTACAAAATGTCTTTAACATAATACCCCACGAACATTTACTTGTGAATAAACATAATGTTCAAATTATGAATGGTTCATGGATATTAAATACTAATGTGAATTATAAATATTGAGCACAGCCCACTACTGGCAACGCCGATCGCATTACGGTATGAACCTAAGGCCTATCCACGTCATAGGCGTGGATAGGCCTTAGGTTCATACCGGAATGCGATCGGCGTTGCCAGTAGTGGGTTGTGCTCAATATTTAATTTTCAAATCCCGAAACAACCACATAATCAATGTGAATTATGCCGGCTTCGTAGCTTAGAGGTTATGACTTTTCTCCGTAATCTCGTATACTCTTGTCGGTGACGTGATGACGGTGAGAATCAGCAGTGGTTCGAATCGCATCGGTAACTTACAGGGTATGTGAGCCGGCCGCTCAGAAAGCAATGGCAAACTACTGAGCGTAATCTTGCCAAGAAATCAACATACAGCTGAAAGATGCTGGTGTTGACAGCGATGTCCTGTAAAGGATATGCACAAAAAAATGTGCATTATGAAGAGTATAAGAAATAAAATAACACAAGCAATGTGGATTTGTGGAAGGTAAAAGCACAAAGCAATACCATATACATCTTGAGAACATTAACGGAAAACATTAATGTAATAAACATAGCGTTATATTTGTGGCTTATGGCTGTTGAAAGTGGCTTGTTTGAAAGATATTTCCCCTTGTTTGACAAAGATTTATCATGGCAAAAAGGAATCTGTCAGTGTTTGAACCTGAGTATCCCATAAAGAAAGACTACGCTACATTGCTTGGATATTCTTGGCAGATCATCGTTCTGTACCAGATGTACTTACACTTAAAGAAATACAACAAGAAACTACACATTATGAATGATGATCAGACTGATATGGCTGTCTTCAATTAATTTGAATACAAGTTAACCAACTTGAAACGAGTTGTAGGTTCATTCGAAAAATTCCTGTGACTATGTGTCTTAAGTATTTCAGCCAATGTATTATTCATTTATTAACTTTATATGACGTATAATTCTGCAGTGTGGACCTGAAGAAAGCAGCAGAATATGCCAGGCCATAAATTGTACAGAATATTGTTTGTGGCTTCTGTGTTTAAATCCACTAAGGGAATTCATGGTTTTGAAGTTAACCAACATACTTACTTTATTTAATTTATTTATTCAGGATTTCTGTATTTTGAATAAGAGCCTTTAACAAACACATTATAGTATTAAATATTTCCTAAAACACAAAAAACTGAAGCTCTCTGATCATTATAAACAATTTATTTGTAGCACAAGTGATCAATTGCAAAAGCATGTATAAGACCAGCAAGCACCATTAATTGGCAGTCATCATATAATTCCAATATTCCATCACATTTGTCCACATTACAGATAATAGTGTTGTCCATATTGCAGTACGTTGTTTATTTGTGAAGACATCAGCATGTCTAAAATAAAAACTATTCAGTATCCTCCCTCCTCTTGCAGGATTAAGAGCAGCACTCGAAGGATGATCAAAAATCAAATATTGTAAAATACAAGAGCTATTTCAAAATCAACCACCGATTGGCTGGTAAAAATAGACCCGTTGTCATAGCAACACCATTATAGCTAGCATCATTCAGTAGTCTTTTAGCTCACTACACATCAATCTACAGTCACATTTATTCAGTCGTTCACAAATCGCAACAGAATAAATATGGACACTGTTACTGCATTCATTTTCTTTAAGCAAAAGGTCAAAATGTAGCCAAGATTCATCATTGATTGTGTCATGTGTGCAGTGATAATGTTATGAGTGTTAGTTCTGTGAGGGTTTGATGCAAGAAATTCAGAGAAGGACGTAAATATGTGATGAGGGTGGACAAGGATGACATTCATATATGACAGATGAGCTCATTCACAACGTTGACCAAGTCGTGGAAAAGCACCGTTTCACAATTTCAGATCTTTCAGCAGAATTTCCACAAATTTCTAGGACTAGTCTGTTTTGAATTGTCACAGAGAGGTTAGGTTACCACAAATTCTGTTCACTGTGGTTACCAAAGCAAATGACTGATGTTCTCAAAGCTCAAAGAATGGGCTCAGCTTTGACGTTCCTTCTGCACTACTGGAAAGTAAGGGATACATTTCTCAACAGAATAGTGACTGGAGATGAGACATGAGTTCACTTCGTGAATGAAAAGATGAAGGAACAGTGAAAACAGTGGATGCATAATCATTCTCCAAACTAGCCCAAGAAATTCAAACAAACTTTTATTGCAACGAAAAATGATGGTTAGTATTCTGGGAGCACCAGGGCATTTTACTGATGAAATTCATGACACTAGGGACCACAATAATGTCAAAAGTTTTTTGTGAAACACTGAAGAAGCTTCGACTGTCAATCCAAAACAAAAGGCATGGAATGCTCACCAGTGGCATCATTATCCTGCATGACAAAAAACGGCCCCACACAAAGGCTCTACCTGAGCAGTTTTAAGTTGAAACTTTTCAACCACCCCCTTACAGCCTTGACATGGCAACAAGTGATTATCACCTCTTTGGCAAGAATTACATCTGGCTGGCTACCCAGTGCTTCAACAACGCCGAGGAGCTTATGGATGGTGTCAACAACTGGCTAAGTACCCTGGCGCCACAGTTCCTTGATGAGGGGTTACAAAACCTTGTGCCATGGTACGACAACTGCCTGAATTTAGGTGGTGACTATGTGGAAAAGTAATGCAACGATGTATGTAACTTTTGTATGTATTTAGATGTTATTGGTGTGTCAGGTCTTAGTCAGATATGACTGAGCTACCGTATGACAGTAGACGGTACTACCTGCTTTCTGTCAGCGCCGAATGTTGGGCGGCGCTTACCAAACCCGACAACCCACATTGTGCCAACGGCTTCGGGCGGAAGAGCGCAATTGGGAGGGTACTAGCCTTATCCTGGTGCGAGGAAATGCAACCCAAAGACAAAATAAGTCATGGCAGGGCAGACCAGGCCCTAAGCCTTGGTTGGCAGCTGGTCTAGGATCGAAGCTCCGACAGGCGGACAGTTAGAGCATTGCTTTGCTGATCCGGCAGCTTCTGCAGCTTGTCTTGTTCCAGATGTATAGGTGTTAACTTTCCTCTGGAGTGAACTAGGCAGGCCGAGAGAGGGATCATGCTGCATGGGCAACACATGGTTTCTTTATTTTAGCCCAGGCTTTTGTGCTATGGAGAGGGAAATGTTTAAACAGCTTTCATATGCGGTGTCTGTGAAGAATACTTGGTATTAAGTGGCAAGACAAAATCACAAATACTGAAGTATTGGAAAGATCAGGTTGTGTGACGGTGTATTCCATGCTCAGTCTTCGTAGACTTAGATGGATAGGACACGTTAGGAGGATGAATGATGGTAGAATACCAAAGGACATCTTTTTTGGTGAATTACAGATGGGTAAGAGATCTCAGGGTCGGCCTCTACTACGATACAAAGATGTGTGTAAGCGGGACATGATTGATACAGGCTTTGATAATGCACAATGGGAGCACGTCGCCGCTGAACGTGTTGCATGGAGGGCAACTATCAGAAATGGAATAAAGACAAAGGAGAAAATGATTGCAGATAAAGCACACACAGAGCATGAGAGACGTAAGATGGTGCAAAATGGTGGAAATGACCATGTTTTCACATGCACCTACTGTGGGCAAACATTTGCAGCAAGAATTGGCCTTACCAGCCACACTCGCCACCGCCATGGATCGTAGTTATTGCCATATGACAGTTATTAAGCCTTTTTGAAGCACAATGTACCAAACTATCGTCTGTCAAGACGGAAAGGTGCCAATGTATGTATGAGGCTAAGGCATGTGTTAAGGAGAAACAAGAATAAATGATTATGATGATGAAAAAGGTGAACGTTAATGATAAAGATATGAGAATAGTATAGTGTTATAGCATAGCGACTCTGTATCAATTAGCAATCAGGATATACAAGTTTTATAGCAACTTTGTACCATACAATATTTTGCTTTATTTTGTCAACCTTTTCCACTAATAATCAATAACATTAGTTATGCAGATGATACAGTATTGATTGCAGACAATGAGCAGGATCTGCAACAATTAGTTGATGCGGTTGTTGCACACAGTGAACAACTAGGGTTAGAATTAAATTGTAAGAAGAAGAAGCTACAGGTTATGGTCGTCTTTGAGAAGAAAGAAAAACCTCAGTGTAATGTACAGGTAAACTGGAATATTCTTAAACAAGTGAATCGATACAGTTATCTCGGAACTGTTATAAAATCTTATGGGAGGTGCATTGAAGACATTAGAATAAGAATCGCCAAGCGAAGGTAGCCTTTTGCAAAATGGAAAACATGCTGACTAATAAAAAGATGTCAATTACAATAAGAAAAAGAGTGTTAAAACACTACATAAACCTGTACTTTTGTATGGATCTGAAACGTGGACAATGAACAGACAAGCTGAGAGGCATCTAATGGCTGTGGAAATGCGGTTTCTGAGGGAAATGCGAAGAATACTATGGAAGACCCCCCCCCTTCCCCCCCCCCAAAAAAAAAAAGAACTATAGATGACTGCTATAAAAATTAGACACAAACAGTCAATACATTTTGGGCACATTATGAGGTAAATAAACTTGAAAAAAAAAACTGGCAAGATTGAGTTGAAAAGAACAAGAAGAAGTCAGAGAGGTAAATATCTTGATGGCTTGGCCACATGACATAATAGAGACAAGAACATAGAGCTGATCCACGACTCTGGTGATCTTGTGAGCTTGTGAAACATGACCGCCCACGCTTATCGGAATGACACATAATGAATGAATGTCACACGAAGGTCATGGCAATGACTTTCAACTGTGCATTCGATATTTATGTTTATTTCTCTTACATAGCACATCTAGGACTTATACTTTGAATTTATATAATACCATTCCTTTTGCTAATTTTATTTAATGTCTATTTTAACACAAGCTCGCGTGTCCCTAACTATGAGAGGCGACTGGTTCTGCGAGCTGACTACAAGTGACGCTCTCAGTTGTATACGTGTGCCGTCGCTATTGGCTTCTCTCGGATAAATAGGGTCCGTCATGTGGCCGAGAGTTAACACAGCGCCATCATTGTGTTATCTCCGGTCCAGATATTTTACGCTTATCATACTAGACTGTGCAGTTTCGCCTTTCGTTTATTGTCACTAACGGATATCATATGTCAATGAGTGGGCCAGTCGATGTTAAGTTAACAGCATCAGGCTTTCTCGCATAGACAGAACTACACAAGAAGAGAATGAAAGAAGATAATGGGCAGATTACACACGTGCATAGAAAGAGAGACAAAGAGAGAGAAAGAGAAAGACAGCCACTAAGAGAAACATAGAAAGAGAGAGATATATATGATAGATAGATAGAGAAAGAGGGAGACAGATAGACACCAAGAGAGAACGACAGATGAGAGAGAAAGAGAATGGAGAGTCTTTTGCGCTTATACTTCTGGTGCGCTGATGCCGGGATAGTGGCTTCACTCCCATGATGGTACTCTGCGACCCTAAGGCCACCCACACGGCCATAGATAAGAGACGATAGAAAGACAGAATGGAGGCCCTTTTCGTTTATAACTCCTGTGCGCTTATAACGAAGATTCATTCCCCTGCTGTTACTTTGCGGTCCTAGGACAACCAACCGGAGATAGAAATGAGTAAGACAGAGAGAATGGAGACACCATGCGCCCATACTTCCAGTACGCTGATGACGACGAAGAGCACTGTATTCCTAATCTTTACACACCGCCAATGGTATGATGATAGCGTTTACGCCCGCGCATTACAGATTGAGAGACAAGAAAAAACCGGGCAGGAAGAACACTGTAAGCCTGACCCTGAAACACAGCCAATGGTATAGTGATAGTGGGTACGCCCGTCCACTACAACCAAAAGAATTATTTTTAACACGGGATGTCTCATCTCATCTCATCATTTTCCTCTTGTACGTTGCGGTGTCGAGGTGAAGTATAAACAGCGGGAGAGTGATCGCTTATGGGCTTCATGTATCGATATCGATACAGGGCTGTAACTTAAAAAAACTAGTCAATTGATTATTCAAGATTTATCGCCTTTGAAAATTGTGCGCCCCCCCCCCCCTGAAAATGACGTAACACTAATAAATTAATATAGCTAAAGAAGGAGGATTTCGCCGCTCTCCCTGGTCGAGGGGCTAGCAGCTTTCTCCGCAACCCCGAATACTCTCGTGTTTGACGTGAGAACACGAGAATTGGAAGCGGTTCGAGTCGCGCCAGTGACTTATAAGAGTATGGAGCCGGTCGCTCAGAAGGTCGTGGCGTGCTGATGAGCGTAATCTAGCCTCGGAATCAACATACAGCTGAAAGATGCTGATGTTGACCGCAATATCCTGAAACAGGATGGACACGCGAAAATAAAAAAGAAGGAGGATTTCGAAGGACCTACTCGTCATTTAATATGGTAAATCAACCCGGTATGTTACTGACACTGTGTAATTCAAGATTTACCGTTACAGGTGGCACTGTGTAATTCAAATATCACCGTTACATGTGCACTGTGTAATTACAGATTTACCATTATACGTGGCACTGTGTAATTCAAAATTTCCTGTAATAAACTCCAAGTCCAGATTTCCTGATCGTATACGGTTGAGGTGTCGTCACAGCCTTGTAAAATAGGCATCAGAGATATTTATTACTATGGGAAAAACTGTGAAGAAAAAGGAAAGATGATCATCTAAGTCATAATGTCTTGGTTTAGTATACAGCTAGTCGTCGACTTACGACCTATGCAACTTACGACCATTCGACTTTACGACCACAATCACTAGCCATATTAGATTTAAGATTTATTAACTCGAGTCTAGTGCTTCCATATTGACGTGGATAGGCCTTAGGTTCATACCAGAGTGCGATCGGCGTTGCCAGTAGTGGGTTGTGCTCAATATTTAAAGATTTATTTTTGCCTCAATTAGCAGTCGAACGGCGTTGTCTGCAAAGATCAGGTTGTGTGGCGGTTTATTCCATGCTCAGTCTTCGTAGACTTAGATGGATAACCTGATTTTTGCAGATGATGCTGCAGTTACGACCCACTCTGAGGAAGAATTACAATGTCTACTATCTGCATTCTCCAATGCTTGTTCAGAAAAGAAGACACAGATTATGTCACAAGGTGCACATGGGGTACCATCAATCTTTATTGACGACGCCGAACTAGAGATGGTAGACCATGTAATAATAATGTTTCTTATAGTATTTTCCACACCTGTATTTTGTATGGTTTGCAAATATTAAACCACTTGTACATGTACAGTTAATGCAGTGTTTTTCTTAACCCTAAAGATGTAAAAATAAGAAACAAAATGGTGTAGAGATAATACAAATGGCACAAAATGAACATCGAAAATTATGATTTATAACAATAATAAAAGAAATGTATGATATAATTTAACTTAAATATTTCTATAACATCACTTCACATCACTGTATACATAGCGTACTCAACTTACGACCAAATCGTGTTACGACCGGTCTGTCGGAACCGATCGTGGTCGTAAGTCGACGACTAGCTGTATAACTGGCCCTATCGTTTCACTACCCTAAGACAGACTCTGCTGTAGATTCAACTTGACGTTTGATACAATAAATACACATCTTCTTTTGACCTTTGTATCCTTTTTTGATCTTCTACCAACTCACTCCATTCTTTCTATCTTTTGCTTTATGATGCAGCTATCATCTTCCCTCCCCAATCCACCATTACCTGCCCATATTAAATTATTTCTCTAGTTCTCTTCTCCTGTGTGTTTTAGGTCTTCCTCTATTTCGTTTGTTATGTGGTTGCAGACAAAGGTCTTTCTGGTTATTGTATTCTCAGGTTTTCTCAATGTGTGTTCTATCCAACTCCAGCGGTTTTCCTCCCCTCTTAATTGTTTGGTATTTGTCGAGTTCTCTACACGACCTCCGCATTAATGCATATACTGGGGGTTCACAACGTTTTAACGGACAGAACAGGTGTTTCATGGTGACAGAGAATTTAACTGAATCAGTGTCAAACAAAAAAGTAGGTTTGAACCAAACATGGTGCACAACCAATTGATGATCAAGTGCTATCATGTACATGTCCATTCACTAAACATTAACATTGCGGAATATACTGGAAAACGAAACAAATGACACTAATATGGCGAAATATCGTCCTTCTGTCCAAATGGAAGGTCACATTTGACAATATACAGTCCTTCGGCATTGCTTGCTTGCTTGCTTGTGTTCGTTGGCTTGAGCTCCAACGCGAAGTCATGTATGTCGGATGAAGGCATCCTGTTGTCCAACATCAGTGTGATGTCATACAGGACTTGAGGTTTGCGTGAGTATCCGTTGTCCCATGTCTGGCTTATTGGTGTGCAGACTGGTGGTTCCTCGCCGTACAGGCAGACACTCTCCGACTTGTGTGTTGCCGGGGCCCATAAGGGAAGCAAAGAATAGCAACACTGCAGCCTATCACGCATGTCGTAAGAGGCGACTAAGGAGGCTTGATGGTTCCGTCGCCCTGCTACTGAGTGAGTGCGTGGCGCGACACTGTGAGCTGTGAGTTTCGTGTGAAATGCTTTTGAATCTGCCCAAGGTCTTTTGGAACGTGACTGCATGTTCGGAGCGATGGCAGATGGCTATGTCCCAGAGTTTACCGGTTTTTGCCTTATGCAGAAATGCGTGGCTGCTGGGCTTCTGGTTGACTGCCACTGCCATTGACGATGAACTGTATTTCGTGGACTGTGTGGGTGAACATCTAGGAAACATCCAGATGGGAAAATGACTGCCGATTCCATCAGAAATGAACTGGGTGCTTTGTGGGGGACTATTGTGTTGACATTCTGGTGGCGGCATTATGCACAGTGTATCTGTGCGGGCTGTTATTTGTCGAGACTCCTGTCTTTTCCACTTTTCACATTGGGCAGTGGGGAGCGTTTTGTGTGATATTCACTGGCACAGGAATGGAGCATAATGGGGATGACCCGTTGCTGTGAAGTTGGAACTGCGACTAACTAACTAACTAACTAACTCTCCGACTTCGGAGGAATCGGCGATCCTACTGACCTTAGCCAGGACCCCGAAGGGACCTGTTGCCCAGGACGCTCGACGAGGACACGTCAATAGGTCTTGGCCAGTATATAACCCGGCCCTGGTGCCTTGGAAACACCTCTGCGTCCCCTTCGGCATTGAATGAGTTAAGAAATTAAAATATAACTGATAGACACACAATATGTGATTGCGAGAACTCAATGATTGTTCATTTACAGCCTGTGTGAATAATAGCTTAAAATGTAGGCTATCGCCACTAACATTGTGTGTAATTCACTGATTCTTACAAGATCACAATTCGTCAAAACGCTTGTTACAGGAATGCTTGTACACGAATTTTCTGTAGAAAGACATTTCCAGTTAACCCTCGTCTCGTTTGTTCTACTTGTAGTTACTGTTCTGGTCGGGAACGAAGATGCTCGTACACAAACTCTCCGACAAGGGCAGACGTTATGTGACCCTGGAAGACACTCTTATAGGATATGTTGCTAATAACCTCACCTGGTGTGGCCAGGCATCTGGGGATGGGATCAACTATGAGACTTGCCCTCCGTATAAATCATGTGCAGAGGAACCTATGAAAACCTTTTGGCAAAATGCGTCTAAATGGGTGAGATTTGTTTACTACATCTGCATTCGATATTCCTAATTAATAGAGCATAATTTTTTATCAGTTAGATCTCTGTCAAGATGATAATGTTTTCAAAGATACCTCTTGGGTATTAGAATCCCCCCTCTCTCTCTCCTATCTCCATCCCTCTGCCTCCCGCCCTCCTTCTCTCTCTCTCTCCTACCTCCCTCCCTCTGATTCCCGCCCTCCTTCTCTCTCTCTCTTTCTCTCTCTCTCTCCCTCTCTCTCTCTCTCTCTCTCTCTCTCTCTCTCTCTCTCTCTTACTGTTTATGTATGTCTGACTGCATTTCTGCTAATCTGGCTGCATGCTAATAAATAAATAAAAATAAATGAAGCAGTCAATGCAACTACCTACCTACCTGCCTTACTGCCTACCTATCTTACTACCTACCTACCTCCCTACCTACCCACCCGAATGCATATTTGCCTGCATGCCTTATCTGTCTACTTGCCTACCTACATCGTACCTACCTGACTATCTACCCAAACTACTCACTCCCCAAAGCTCTCTGTCTGTCTGTCTGTCTGTCTGTCTGTCTGTCTGTCTATCTGTCTGTGAATCAGTCTATATATCTAGGCATCTGTTTATCGTATCTGTTATCAGAGGACACAAATCACCTCGCATGAAAGTGACGGTCCGAATTCCGTGCCTATATTCTTAACACTTTCTTTCTGTTATGAAGTCAGTCTTTTGGCGTCTTTTCCCTTTGTTTTCTTTGAATGCCAATGAGTATCTTCTATGTATATCTCTTAACACAGACATCTAGACTTCAGAGTTAAAAACATAAAACAACAACAACTTAAAAGACCAAGATCAACGGCGCACACGTTAACTAAAACCATTCTTTCAGTGTAGATCTCGCGTCCAAATGTCACGTGATTATTTTACGAGATAACGCTTTCTATAGCGGCCGTCACTCTGCCGATGGGTTTACGAACTCAATTCGTAATCACGTATACTGCATTCGAAACACAGCTGCGGGCGATTTAAAAGCAGACCAGCGGTTTGTATACAATGGTATGGGTACCGGTCGTTCAGAAAGCAATGACAAATTACTGAAAGTAAACCTTCAAGAAATCACAAACACCCAAAAAAATGCTGGGACTAACTGCGACGTCCTGTAAAGAATATGTAACTTTATTTTTTTTTATATCGTCTACTTTAGCCACATGTAAACGCCCTCTTTTTTTTTTTTTTTTTTTTTAAGTACAAAATAATTTTAATGACAGATTTTTCTCAAGGGGGACACGAAGATACCCGGGGATACCCGGCGTTAGAGAAACAGTGGATACCCGGCGTTAGAGAAACCGTGGATATTATAACTGGAGAGATGAGAGAACTGGGCTGTGAAGAGAGCGGGAGACTCCATGGACAGGACACGATATATTGCGACGAATGGCATTTATACACACGCAAGGCTGGAAGAATATGGAAGATGCTTTACTAACATTGTTGTTTGTCAGTTCGTTTGAGCCCCGAAAAGGGCTTGCATATATCGCAGTGAGTTTGGTGTACAGATTTGCCTCCCGACCAGGTACAACAGTATAATCTCCATTGGAGTTTATTGCAGAGCTCTCCTTCTCAAACTTAGAAACCTGGGATGTGCCGGTACTGGAACTTAACATCTGCAGAGTGTTAAATTAGGATGTAATCAGATGTTGATTCAGCCCAGCGCGTGTCGCTAATGTTTTCTGTACGGATGTTAGGTAATCAGATGTTGATTCAGCCCAGCGCGTGTCGCTAATGTTTGCTGTACGGATGTTAGGTAATCAGATGTTGATTCAGCCCAGCGCGTGTCGCTAATGTTTGCTGTACGGATGTTAGGTAATCAGATGTTGATTCAGCCCAGCGCGTGTCGCTAATGTTTGCTGTACGGATGTTAGGTAATCAGATGTTGATTCAGCCCAGCGCGTGTCGCTAATGTTTGCTGTACGGATGTTAGGTAATCAGATGTTGATTCAGCCCAGCGCGTGTCGCTAATGTTTGCTGTACGGATGTTAGGTAATCAGATGTTGATTCAGCCCAGCGCGTGTCGCTAATGTTTGCTGTACGGATGTTAGGTAATCAGATGTTGATTCAGCCCAGCGCGTGTCGCTAATGTTTGCTGTACGGATGTTAGGTAATCAGATGTTGATTCAGCCCAGCGCGTGTCGCTAATGTTTGCTGTACGGATGTTAGGTAATCAGATGTTGATTCAGCCCAGCGCGTGTCGCTAATGTTTGCTGTACGGATGTTAGGTAATCAGATGTTGATTCAGCCCAGCGCTTGTCGCTAATGTTTGCTGTACGGATGTTAGGTAATCAAATGTTGATTCAGCCCAGCGCGTGTCCCTAATGTTTGCTGTACGGATGTTAGGTAATCAGATGTTGATTCAGCCCAGCGCGTGTCGCTAATGTTTGCTGTACGGATGTTAGGTAATAAGATGTTGATTCAGCCCAGCGCGTGTCGCTAATGTTTGCTGTACGGATGTTAGGTAATAAGATGTTGATTCAGCCCAGCGCGTGTCGCTAATGTTTGCTGTACGGATGTTAGGTAATCAGATGTTGATTCAGCCCAGCGCGTGTCGCTAATGTTTGCTGTACGGATGTTAGGTAATCAGATGTTGATTCAGCCCAGCGCGTGTCGCTAATGTTTGCTGTACGGATGTTA
Source organism: Cepaea hortensis (assembly GCA_963921405.1). Classification (NCBI taxonomy): domain Eukaryota; kingdom Metazoa; phylum Mollusca; class Gastropoda; order Stylommatophora; family Helicidae; genus Cepaea; species Cepaea hortensis. Next base: position 104,941,212 of record OY992879.1, read on the forward strand.
GGTAATCAGATTTTGATTCAGCCCAGCGCGTGTCGCTAATGTTTGCTGTACGGATGTTAGGTAATCAGATGTTGATTCAGCCCAGCGCGTGTCGCTAATGTTTGCTGTACGGATGTTAGGTAATCAGATGTTGATTCAGCCCAGCGCGTGTCGCTAATGTTTGCTGTACGGATGTTAGGTAATCAGATGTTGATTCAGCCCAGCGCGTGTCGCTAATGTTTGCTGTACGGATGTTAGGTAATCAGATGTTGATTCAGCCCAGCGCGTGTCGCTAATGTTTGCTGTACGGATGTTAGGTAATCAGATGTTGATTCAGCCCAGCGCGTGTCGCTAATGTTTGCTGTACGGATGTTAGGTAATCAGATGTTGATTCAGCCCAGCGCGTGTCGCTAATGTTTGCTGTACGGATGTTAGGTAATCAGATGTTGATTCAGCCCAGCGCGTGTCGCTAATGTTTGCTGTACGGATGTTAGGTAATCAGATGTTGATTCAGCCCAGCGCGTGTCGCTAATGTTTGCTGTACGGATGTTAGGTAATCAGATGTTGATTCAGCCCAGCGCGTGTCGCTAATGTTTGCTGTACGGATGTTAGGTATTTCATTTTAATAGACTCCAACACAGTGCTCAGAGGAATTTGCTGACATTGCAATTTATTTCACCTTGAAACATTATTTTGAAGTAGCTTGAAACTAATCTAAAATAACATTAAACTCACGAACATACTACATATTAATATTACTTTACAAGTGGGCTGAGTGGTCTCGAGGTATGGTGTCCGCTTCGGGGGCTGGAGGTCACGGGTTCAAGCCCCGGTTTACGTGGACTTCTAGTAACAAAATTTCCCTTGGTCTCTGGGTAGTGGCCGGTCTCTCTGGCTGTGGGGTTACAACACTTTCTCTCTGTAATCCCGTTTATCACGCAGAGTCTCGCAGCGGAGCGAGAACTGAGGTGGTTCGACCCCCGCTCGTGACTTGCGGATACTGAGCCGGCCGCTCAGAAAGCAATGGCAAACTACTGAGCGTAATCTTGCCAAGAGATCAACAGACAGCTGAAAGATGCTGCTGTTGACAGCTAAGTCCTGTAAAAGGATACGCAAAAAAAAACATCTCTGGGTAGTGAGATCGGACGCCCGTGTGTATTGTTGCGCACGTAAAATATGCCTTGGCAGTTGTAAATGAAAAAAAAAAGAGTAGCCTAACGGCGCTGCCTGGGCAAAATTGGGTTTAAAATCTACACAAAATATTTCAGGATCGTCGCCGGTGCTATGAAGTTCGTGCACTGAGCTGAGATTCTCCGGACTCAGGCTTGAGTTAGGAGTAGAACAGAGCACTTATGGGCTACACCCGTGTGCCTTGATGTTGATCCGTAGACTAAACTAAACTAAACTGAGCTAAACTAAACTAAACTAAACTAATATTTTTTTACAGTTCGCATCCCAGGCGGTTGGTAAGGTCAGTGTCCTGCTCAATGGGTCTAACCCCAGTCGGAAAGCTTACCGTAGCGATAGGTGGGTTTCGAATGTTTACCAATAATTAGCAATAAAAACATCCTTGTTATCTGTTTATTTAAATGTGCATTCATGATAAAATCCTGAAATTCTACAACATAGAAAAACCGGGTTCATAAACAGCTTCATGCCTCGGAAACTGAAATACTCTGAACACAGAAGCCACAAACAATATATTGCACGATTTTATGCCTGGCAAATTTTGCGCCATCTGGTTAGGTGCATATTGTACAGTTATATACCATCTAATGTCATCTGTAAATCTCCAAAAAGTTCCTATGCTGTTAATTCCAGTAGGAATGTGATAAGAACTCCGCCTGGCTTTTCCTCTAAACTTCGCGAATCGTCGAGGCTCCAGCCTCACTCCATTCTGGAGACACCGATACTTGCCTGTTCATCTGCACTCTTTTCCTGATCCCAGAGATCCTTAAAGTAGCGCATGCGGTCATTATCTACTCCATGTTTGTGGTGCATTTCTATATCTATAAAATAGTATGTCTGTGAGTCCATATGTTATTTATGCGTTCGCGAACGGTCCATCCGATTGAGATGAAATTTTCTAAACGTGTTCTTATCATTCCCGTGCAACCAACTGTCATAGTTTGTTATTTTGATTTACGTTATAAAATTAAATTTAGTTATTACATTATAATTTATATATAGCGTTATTATATATATATATATATATATATATATATATATTTTTTTTTTTTTTTTTTTTGCATATCCTTTACAGGACATCGCTGTCAACACCAGCATCTTTCAGCTGTATGTCGATTTCTTGGCAAGATTACGCTCAGTAGTTTGCCATTGCTTTCTGAGCGGCCGGCTCACATACCCCGTAAGTCACAGATGCGATTCGAACCACCGCTGATTCTTACCGTCATCACGTTAACCGACGAGAGTATACGAGATTACGGAGAAAAGTCATAACCTCTAAGCCACGAAGCCGGCATATATATATATATATATATATATATATATATATATATATATATATATATATATATATATATATATATATAAGAAAAGTTATTTCAAGGGGCATAACTTTTAGTAGCATTGTTATATATTTTATATATAATTGTTGCACTGTTATCACAGCTTTATAAAATGTTTGTCTACAGTTATTTACAGGCATATGAGTTATAATATATAATGATAAAATCATTAGACATTTTTAAAAGTTTTCATAAAAATAATACACCTATTTTAAATACGTGAACATTTTCTAACTCATCTTTTTATTTCTCTTCGACATCCATACAGTCATCTCAGCATTTATTGGGTTTTCGTGATATCTTCGTAAGTTTACGTTCAGTAGTTTCAGAGAAATTAGACGTAGATAGTCAAAATTGTTTGGACATGTTATGAGAAGAAATGGACTGGAGACCTAAGTGAGCTGGCAAGATCGAAGGAAACAGACCAAGAGGAAGACCGAGAGGAAAATATAAAATGTTTACCTACAGTTATTTACAGGCATATGAGTTATAATATATAATGATAAAATCTTTAAGACATTTTTAAAGTTTTCATAAAAACAATACACCTATTTTAAATACGTGAAAATTTTCTAACTCATCTTTTTATTTCTCTTCGACATCTATACAGTCATCTCAGCATTTATTGGGTTTTCGTGATATCTTGGTAAGTTCAGTAGTTTCAGAGATTAGACGTATACAGTCAACATTTTTTGGACATGTTATGAGAAGAAATGAACTGGAGAACTTAGTGACAGCTGGCAAGACCGAAGGGAACAGACCGAGAGGAAACTATTTGGATGGCTTGGCCACATGGCATGGATGAGACAGGAACACTGAGCTGATCCACTACTCTGGTGATCGAGTGAAATGGCGAGTCATGATCGCCCACGCTTTCCGGCATGGTACATGATTGATTGATTGAGTTTCAGATTGCTCTATTTAGTTACTGGGATGAAGATTGTTCTCTTCCAATCTGTTCACCATATTTCCGGGAACGGGAACGGGAGCTTATATGACTACTAATATGAATTAAATGAGACGCTCGCCACCAGGGACTGGGCGAAGCCGGGCCGGGTCGTCTTTTTTGGGAACAGGAACGGGAGCAAGGGCCGAATATGAATTAAATGAGATGCTCCCCGCAAGGATCTGGGCGAAGCCGGGCCGGGTCGTCTATTTTGGGAACGGGAAAGGGGGCAGGGGCCGAATATGAATTAAATGAGACGCTCCCCGCCAGGGGCTGGGCGAAGCCGGGGTGGGTCGTCGTTTTTGGGAACGGGAACGGGAGCAGGGGCCGAATATGAATTAAAGGAGATGCTCCTCGCCAGGGGATGGGCGAAGCCGGACCGGGTCAGCTAGTTTCTTATATAAGGCAACTGATTATCGATCGTTATTGATCGTGCATAACCATTTCAAATATTTTTGTGGTGCACATGCTTATATATTACTACTGATTATCGATCGCCCAAAACAATTAAATATTTGTAATTGTAGAACCTTGTTATGCCTGGGTGTGGCGTAAGAGGGATAGGTCTAGTGATGTAAGATGTGGTGGGTATACCGCATATATAAAACACCGAACAACAAAATAACAACAACAAAAAGACGACCAAAAGAAACATAATTTTAATAAAGGGAAACCATATATAGAAGGAAAGATATGTTAAAATTTAATAAACATTGAACATTAAGCATCACTACTGCTGCTGCCGCTATTACGATCACCACCGTCACTACTACTACTACTACTACTACTACTACTACTACTACTACTACTACTACTACTACTACTACTACTACTACTACTACTACTAATACTACTACTACTACTACTACTACTACTACTACTACTACTAATACTACTACTACTACTACTACTACTACTACTACTACTACTGCTACTACTCCTACTACTACTACTACTACTACTAATACTGCTACTACTACTACTACTACTACTACTACTACTACTACTACACTACTACTACTACTACTACTACTACTACTACTACTACTACTACTACTACTATTAATACTACTACTACTACTACTACTACTACTACTGCTGCTGCTGCTGCTACTACTACTACTACTACTACAACTACTACTACTACGACTACTACTACTACTACTACTACTACTACTACTACTACTACTACTACTACTACTACTACTACTACTAGTAGTAGTAGTCCTTCACCTTTGCCCCTTCTCAACTTCTATTACTACTACAACTACAACTACTACTACTACTGCTGCTACTACTACTACTACTACTACTACTACTACTACTACTACTACTACTACTACTACTACTACTACTACTACTACTACTATTACTAATAATACCATCACGACTTGCTTTCACAACTTGCCCACTTGCCCTAACAATGTGCCCACTTGCTCTCACAACTTGTCGACTTACCTTGACAACTTTTCGACTTGCCCTTATAACATTCTCACTTATAACATTCTCGCCTGTTGAAAACGTCACTCAAAGCACGAACTCCGTAGTTCCAGCGACGACCTCCATGGCTCTCAGAAAACATTTCACCCGTGAACTGAATGATGAGTTTGAAAGCAAACCTCGACCTTGGTATCGCGAGGTAGCCGGTTTGACCACTTCGCCACCGAGAACTCCGTGCATTCATTGTCTTCATGAAGATCCCCAAACGAAGATCCCCATGTATTCATTGTACTGTCAGATAAGCACACTGCTATTATATAAATTATATCTGCAGCATGTTTGGTTCTTTGGAAGTTCCAAGCTTTCAGAACAACTCTGTGACGAAGTTAACAGCCATCGTTGCTCACGATTTAGGGAAAGCGAAGTTGTAAGTGACCACTTATATCAGGGAAATTCTGTAATACATGGACGTTACATGTCTTGACCAGGCTGCGTGGGCAAGTCATTCAGATATGTACTTTTCTGCCTTCAGCTTTTTCTTTTCTTCTCAATCCTGCCAGTTGTCACTAAGTTCTCTAATTTATTTCTTCTGATAATATGACCATAATGTTTTGACAGTTTACGTCTAAATCATCTAATCAGTTTACGGTTTGAATGTGACTTGCTTATTTGTTTTTCTATCTGTTTTCCTTCGCATATTACTCAGAAACTACATCTCTACTGCCATTAGATGTTTTTCGGCTTGTCTGCTCATTGTCCACGTTTCATATCCACACAAAAGTACAGATTCTATGTAACACTTCAACACTTTCTTTCTCATTGCAACCGACATCTTTTTATTGGTCAGTTTGTTTTTCATTAGGCAAAAGACTACCTTCACCATAGCAATTCTCGTTCTAATCCCTTCAAGGCATCTACCATCAGAAGATGTTATGACTGTTTCCAGATAATTGTACTGATTAACTTGTTTAAATATTATTCCCATTTACAAATATATTACATTGTGGTATTAAATTCTTCCTTGTGACGACCATAATATGTTTGGTTTGCTTCTGTGACGAAACGCCTCGGCAGCAGAACAATCTTTCTATAATTCTCCAAACAAAGGAGTAAAAAGTCCACAAGAAAAGGATAAAAATTCAAGAGGGGGAAAATACAGTTTCACCGCGAGCGCTCTGCTCCATCAATTTTTATGACGCAAAATTATACACCAGCTCACAAACCGAATGGTCAGCTGTCTATCAGAGCTTTGACCATTGCATTTTACAGCAGATAAAAGGGAACTAGAGTGTTGAATAGGGAATGTGGAACTAGAGAATCTAAATTCTACTTCGTTGCATGAGGCGCTGGACATAGTTAAGGGTCAGAGACTGATAAGTGGGAAATCATGGATGGCTCAGGCGGAGGATACGATCAGACAGGTGTGCCCCTTGGAGAACATCAGGCGAGGAGAGGAGTGGGTGAGAGTGCCAGCCGTGCAGTCAGACTTGTGCAGAGTTGTAATAACATTGAGCCGGGAGTGCAGGGAGTGGCCAGCAGGGGCCACGGAAGTGGAAATTCAGCAACTAATTCAGGAACATTCTCGCCCGGGTGATGTGATTATCTACACGGATGGGTCAGTGTTGAGAGGTAGGAGAAGTGCCTGGGGGTTCTTGGCAAAAACTAATGGTCGGCGTTTGGTGCAGGAGAGCATTCCCATAAGTGCCCCGTCCCCATCCTCAGCAGCCAGCGAAGAGTTCCAACACTAATAGTACCAGTAGCAATCTGATTATAAGTCCGTCTCGCCTTTCCTCTGAGCGTTGAGCGTCGACCAGATCCCTTCGTCACTCCTCGCTGTCTCATTCTTGCCAGACCATGGTAATCCGTTTGCTCCTCCGAGGTGTGCACGTGCTCCCACAAGGCCGCAACCACGTCTGCCTTGTCATGTATCAATACTCCACCAAGTTCTGCAGAGCCAGCCAATCTGTCCGCCTGTTCATTTCCCAGCACACCGGCATGCCCCGGAGAAAAGATCCAGGCGATGCTTGTCACCCGTGACCTCCGAAGCGAAGCAAGCCACTCCGCACGAAGTATGCCCGTCCTCACCCTCGTCAGCATGCTTTCTGAGTCAGTTACAATCACGATGTGTGTGTGTGTCGTATTCTCTATCCAGCGGAGAGCCGCAGTGACTGCCTCCACCTCCATTCTTAAGCTGGATGTTGTGGTATCACATGTCAGGCTCTCCTGCCCCAAACATCGACCATTAGCTTTGGCTATGAACCCCCAGCCACTTCTCTCACCTCTTGACACCGAACCATCTGTGTAGATAATCACATCACTCGAGTGAGCATTGTCCTGAATTAGTTGCTGGATTTCCACTTCCGTGGCCCCTGCTGGCCACTCACTGCACTCCCGGCTCAATGTGATTATAACTCTGCACAAGCCTGACTGCTCCGCTGGCACTCTGACCACTCCTCTCCACGCCTAATGTTCTCCAAGGGGCACACCTGTCTGATCGTATCCTCTGCCTGAGCCATCCATGATTTCCCTCTTATCAGTCGCTGACCCTTAACTGCGTCCAGCGCCTCATGGCAGTGGGTGGTCTGTGTCTGCAGCTACTCTGAGGTATGCCTTCGCCTGCATCATCTTGAGCCTACCAGCAACAGTCGGCAGACCAAGGATGTAACGCATACACACTACTGGGGTGTCTCTAGTGCATCCCAGAATGACCCGCATAGCTTCGTTCTGTATGCGCTCTAACTTCACCAGCTGACTCTCTGAGACAGTGAGCAGACCTAATCCATAATCAATTACTGAGAGGATCAAGTGCTGGTATAGTGTGAAAAGCATTCTCTGCTCTATGTCCATTGCAGCCATAGTTTTAAGTGCATTGAGTCCCTTTTGAGATCTTGTCACGACCGTCTCCACATGGTCCTTGAAGAATAGGCTCCTGTGAAATGTGATCCCCAGATACTTCAGTTTGTTCTCTCTGCTGACATTTCTACCATCTATCGCGAGGCTTGGGACATCAGCTCTTACAATCCTGTTGTCCAGAGAGCACCACAAAACAGCCGCCTTTTCCGGGTGGATGACAGCACTCATTTCTGTGCACCAGTCAATCACTTTATCTACTGTCGCCTGTAACTCCTGGGCTGTTTGCTCCCTATCTCTCCCCTGCCTATATGCAAGAATATCATCTGCAAATATTAGTATTCTTCCAACATGGTGCTTCTAGGTTTGCAATCTTGCTCGTATACAAATTAACGAGCACCGGTGAGACTGCAGATCCCTGTGGCAGTCCCTGGGTTAACATATGTGGCTCTGAGGTCCATGCGCCCAGATGGAGAGCAACCCGACGAGAGTGCAGGACGGCTGCTATCCAGTTCACCAACCAGGGATTGACCCCCTTCTCCATCAGTGCGGTCATCAAAATATCATATCGAACTCTATTGTACGCATCCTCGAGATCAAGCGCTACCGCCATCGTTTCCTGTCTACTCTGGAACCCCTCATAAACATCAAAGAAAAAAGTGGCTGCATTTTACCAGGTATCTTTTCCTGGCCTGTAGCTCCCCAGGCCTCTTGGAAGAAGCTTCCCGCTTTCCAAAAACTCTTGCAGCTTGACAGCGACTATCTTCTCTAAAACCTTCCCAAATGTATTTTGAAGGATGATGATCATAAAGCCGCTAAGCTTTGACTGATCCTTGAATGGTTTTGGGAGAGGGATGAGATAGCTGTGCACCCAATCCTGCGGTACTGATATTGTCCTAATGCTCTGGTTAAAGCAGTCGGTCATCTCCTCCAGGTCTGCTTCGCTCAAACCCTTCATGTGGCCATACCTGACCCCATCGGGCCCTGGTGCCGTGTCTTTTGCCTTTTTCAAAATGTGTTTAACATCTTCCACCCGTATGATGTCTTCATACTGCATATTCTTCGTGGTGCCAGATAGCTCCTCTCTAACTGCATCCCTGGTGTCCGCATCATTATGATTGGTCTGCTCTAAAAATCTCTGGAGAAATGCCTCCCCTTTCTCTTTGTCTGTTGTCACGCGCACACCATCATCTCTATAGATTGTTCCCACTGTCATCGGCCGATCTTTTCTCTGCATTTGCCTGTGCAGTTTCCAGAATTTTTGCAGTGTTTTATCCCCTCCAATCTCCTTCATGAAACATTCCCATTTTGCCTTTTTGGCCTCTGCAGCACAGCGCTTGAAAACTTCCACCTTGTCTTTCTTGACATTTTCCGCTGTGTCCACTTCCTCTCGTGAGCTTCGAAGTGTCTGTCGCACTTTCTTTAGCTGCTTCACTGCAGCTCTCTTTGCTTTCCAAGCATGGTCTACTTCTGGGGTCCACCATGGGGGATGCAAAAAGGGAGTTTTAACCGTCCTGTTGCATGCCCCTAATGCATGCATCATGGAGATAAAGCTAGTTAAAATCCCCGGAAATTGAGGATGAAACAGCACTGTGAAATATAGGTATGACGTAACATTCATTGTATCTTTGAAACCGTGTTTCAAGACGCATGGCGTAGAGTCAGTCAAATTGATTGACAACAATAAACTACAGTCCATATTGAGAGAAGGGGAGGAGTTAAAAAATGGACTGGACATAAGTAATTATCCCAAATGAAAAGAGGAGTGAAACGGAAATCACATCAGGAACGAAGGAAGTAATTGAACTACGGGTATTGCCAACAACCCTTAAGACCTTTTGGAGAGAATCCCATCTCTTTCCGTCCGACTTACAGACTTAAGTTCATTTACAGGATTTCCTAAGCTATAATCTTAGGTAATACCAACATAAGTTTTATTGTTTGGTTTTCTATTATAAGGCTTGCCTTAGTTGTCTGTTTTTTATTGCTCTCCCAAACTCTTAGCTTGTGGATTTTCTTTGTTATTTCTTGTCCCAGCTCTAGCTTTTATTGTTTCACTGCGAAATTTGTTTTCTTGTTGTTATATGTAATAAGTTGGAGAAATCCAAGATTATCCTAGCCACGCAAGTGCTTGGCCTATTCAAGTACAGGAGATACAATAGATTCATCCTAAATGAGGTCGGGGCACATTGGAGACTGACAACTTAGGAGAAATTCCTGAGGGTGAGTATTCTATGCAAAGCGTCCAAAATAACGTTGATTATTTTGAGCAGCACTTTGAATGCCCACCAAGATTGGGGTGAATCATTTGGAGGAATAATAGTCACTAGTTTATCATGTCTGCACAATGCTGCATGAGGACGACAGAGGACATAGGACACTCTTCATCAAGACAGGGAAGTGAAGGTCTTTCATGTTCGACAGGGATGTGCGACTAAACTCCTTCCGATAGACAGTGTGAGAGAGATAGAGAGGGCGAGAGTAAGTGAGGTGAACTTATATGAGATATGTTCCATTAGATAGGTGGAGGTGAATATATAAAACACACACACACACACACACACACACACAAACACACACACACACATACACACACACACACACACACGACTAACTAACTAACTAACTAATTTGTTTTCTTTTAATGGTAGTGTATCTAATGCCTTGGGCGGTCACTATGACAGTAGTAACAGTAGTGACTTAGTATGACAGTAGTAGACTTAGACCTGTATTGTCATTCTTAAGTTTAAGTATCTGATACTCGCCCCTTCCATGTAAACTTCAATTTGGGAAGCACTGATGTTATATTTTTACAAGTGTCAGTATCCCACCATTCGACTGTCCTTTTGATCATATCGGTAACACTGGTAGCCTCTGATTTTGAAGGCTATTTTATTTTTCATTCAGATGAGTTTCCTGCAAGCAACATACACTTACTTGTTCTTGGTTCAAGATGTTTTCTATCTCTATTTTGTTGTTACTGACTCCTTCCGCATTCCAGTGCATTATTTTCAGTCATTGTTTGGTATGTCCAGACGCTCTATTCTTAGGTCCCCTGGCTCCACAGGACTTCCTAGAAAGACACCCAGTAGTTTTTTATTGGACCCTTTCGAGGCATAGAGCCAGGTACTGCACCTGCCTAGGAGTCCATAGCAGGGCGAACACCATAACGTTTTGCAGTAATCGACATATTGCATCGCGTAATTGCCTTGCATCCTGATTTATGTGGTGTGCCTCCTGGCTGGTTGCCTCCGCGTTTAGCACATTGTCTTTGGCGGAGTAGACTGTGGTCTTACTCGAGTTTAGATATGTACACACGTGTCTGCGCATGCATGTACATGCATACATATCTACAGCATTCCGTTTGTTTTTTTCGGCGCCCTTTCTCTTGTTATTTAAAACAGTTCCGCCACGCGAAGGCCACGAGTTAAAATTTTGCTGCCAGAGGTGATGAATACACAAGCCAAGGTTGGACACTAACCCTAACTCTGCATTCACGGCTATATAAAAGCAATTTGAAACGTCATACATTGCTAGAGGTGATTAATATTCCATAATCTCAAGAAATAAGTCAAGGGTTACGTGGCTCAGGTGTAGATTTTCAAAAGCAATGAGTGCTCTCGCGCTGCTAACGTGTAGACTGTCAGAATTCTTCTACAGAATACCAGCTCAGCATTCTACATAACCACACCTCAGCATTCGTATATAGAACCACATCTCAGTATTCTTATATAGAACCATATCTCAGTATTCTTATATAGAACCACACCCAAGCATTCTTATATAGAACCACATCTCAGTATTCTTATATAGAACCACATCTCAGCAATCTTATATAGAATCACATCCCAGTATTCTTATATACAACCACATACCAGCATTCTTATATAGAACCTCATCTCAGCATTCTTCTATAGAACCTCATCTTGGCATTCTTGTACAGAACCTCATCTCAGCATTCTTGTATAGAACCTCATCTCAGCATTCTTCTATAGAACCTCATCTCAGCATTCTTCTATAGAACCTCATCTCAGCATTATTATATAGAACCTCATCTCGGCATTCTTGTATAGAACCACATCTCGGCATTCTATAGAGCCACATCTTAGTATTTTGCTTTAGAACCACACCTCAACTTTCTTCTGTAGAACCAAACCTCAGCATTCTACAGAAGCACACCTCAGCATTCTTATATAGAACCATTTCTCAGTATTCTTATATAGAACCACACCTCAGCATACTACATAACCACACCTCGGCGTTCTACACAACCACACCTCGACGTTCTACAGAACCACACCTCGACGTTCTACAGAACCACATCTCAGCATTCCTATTTAGAACCACTTCTCAGTATTCTTATATAGAACCACATCTCAGTATTCTTATATATAACCACATCTCAGTATTCTTATATAGAACCACATCTCAGTATTCTTATATAGAACCACTTCTCAGCATTCTTGTATAGAACGGCATCTCGGCATTCTATAGAGCCACATCTCAGTATTCTTATATAGAGCCACATCTCGGCATTCTATAGTGCCACATCTCAGTATTCTTATATAGAATCACATCTCAGCATTCTTGTATAGAACCGCATCTCGGCATTCTATAGAGCCACATCTCAGTATTCTTATATAGAGCCACATCTCGGCATTCTATAGAGCCACATCTCAGTATTCTTATATAGAATCACATCTCAGCATTCTTATATAGAACCGCATCTCGGCATTCCATAGAGCCACATCTCAGTATTCTTATATAGAATCACATCCCAGTATTCTTATATAGAACCACATCCCAGTATTCTTATATAGAACCACATCTTAGTATTCTTATATAGAACATAGCTCAGGGTTCATTTTTCCTGCAGTATTACAGATAAGATAACTGACATGTCTGTCTAACAGAGAATATTGCTCGAATCAGTCACTTTTGGATCTCAGAAAGGAAGTGGAAGAAAAGAATATTAAATTTGATTGCTTTGTCAATCCGAGGTAAGTGTACATTTGTATTGTTTTTAATTTTTCAGAGGCCTTAAATTGTTTTTATATATTACGTTCTTGTCACATTTACTATCGAATATATTATTATCAGTCATCTAGACAAAAGTGCGTGTCGTGGCGGAGCGGTCAGGAAGTTGAGCTGACAATGGCATGAGAGTGGTCAGATGAGGGTTCGACACCTGGGCTTGCAGCCCGTTACTGGAGGGAAAGACTGGCCATCTATTCTTAGGTGCACTCAGGCCTACAAAATTTGGTGGTCCTAACAAATCACAGGCCAATAGTAGGTTTCTGCTTCGAGGCTAGAGTCATCTGTTTAAGCCATAAAATTCCAGAATAATACATCACGATGTACACTATCACCATCATCACTAGTCACTAGTGCTTCTATAGAATGCTTAGGTTTGGTTCTACAGAAGAAAGGGGGCAGCGTGGTCTCGAGGTATGGTGTCCTCCTCGAGTGCTGGAGGTCCCGGGTTCAAGCCCCGGTGAGGCCCGGGATTTTTTCAAGTGGACTTCTAGTAATAAAATTTCCCTTGGTCTCTGGGTAGTGAGATCGGACGCCCGTGTGTATTGTTGCGCACGTAAAAAATTCCTTGGCAGTTGGAAATCGAAAAAGAGTGGCCTAACGGCGTTGCCCGGGCAAAATTTCGAGTAAAAAATCTACCCAAAGTATTTCAGGAACCTCGCCGGTGCTACGGAGTTCGTGCACTGAGCTGGGTTTCGCCAAACTCAGGTTTTAGTTAGGAAGAGAACGGAGCACTTATGGGTTACACCCTGTGCCGTGATGTTGATCGATCGACTAAACTAAACTCACTAGTCATGCCGATAAAGGTGGGAAATCATGCGTCGTCATCTCATACGATCACAATAGTCTCGTAACAGTTTCTTCTCCGTCTCCATTTGCCCAGTCCATCCAGGTATCGATCACTCTGTCTTCCTTTTGTTTTCTTGTCTCATAAAATGTATCCATAATCTTTGCCAGCTGCTGTATTACAGGGCTCACTCCTATGGACAAAGTATAGCTGAGTTAAACTATAGACAAACTGACGGAAGACTAGGGGAAACCAACGTTATACATCCCTAGTGCATTATGATTTCATAAGTCACATAATTTTGGATGAGTGGCCTAAATACGGCATCACGTGGGAACAGTCCCCTGATGGAGCACCATGTGTTACCAAAGTGACCCCAGATTTAGGGAACTGAATTGAAGTCGAAGAGGAATAGATCCCTTTGGCATATGGTATATGGTTTGGTACTTGTCAGTCTGGTCCCAAATCACACAGAAACCAGATAGTCACACACTATGGTAATAGAAATATGTCTGAAGGTATCAACAGTCCAAGGAATTGATATAGGAATATCACATGTATATGTAAAACTAGAACATCCTTGCATAAAGAACAAATAAGTATACTATGTGTCCAGGAAACACCTCTTTCCAGAGATATAGATTTCCAAAATAGAGGATACAAGTGCTTTCGATCTAACAAGCAAGGCAGGAATAAAATTAGAAATGCTCACATTGGTACGTAAAATTACAAATGAATGCCAGATAGCTAACTATATGAAGGATGCAGAATTCCAGATGCATCAATTGAGAACGGAAAATGCAGACTGTTGACTGTGTAGATCTACAACGTCATTCACAACGCTGGGAATAGGAACACGTGAACAAATGGGGTGAAGAACTTGAGACGTAACAAGATAAACATTGATTTCTTCTAAGAGACTACCCTAAAGATCCACCAACCTTCTATTGAAGGTAGCGACACACTACCACCACACTAGAAGTGGTCCTTCACTCATAGGATTTAGAATGGAGTATCCCACTGTCAATCGAGGTTATGGAAAGAGTTCTTAAACATTATGTTGAGCCAATCCTGATTTAGGGAAGCAAATCATTGACAATTAGTAGGCATGTCAAGTATTATGTGGAAGCTATGATTTTATAGAGCAATGACGAGAACACACTGGCGGATATAAAGATGCATGTTGATATCTTGAAGGAAGTTACACGGTAAAGAGAACTCTATACTTGCATCAGAAGGAGATTGTCCCCATTCTTTGGGCATGTCGTGAGAAGGGGAAAGTTGGAGTATGCCATCACAACGGGAAAACTGGAGGGAAGGAATGGGAGACCAAGATGCTGGACACTTTCACATCACGACATAGACTAACAACAGTATCAAAAATGATTGGCAGCTCACGACACAGAGGGCTGTGGACAGACAAGATCACCAACCCCACATGACCTGGAGGAACATTAGTATCCAAAATGATTGGCAGTACACGACACAGAGTTTTTGAACAGAGATGATCACCAACCCCACATGGCATGCAGGAACGTTAGTATAAAAGATTATTGGCAGTACACGACACAGAGGGCTGGGGACAGACATGATCACTAACGCCACATGGCATGGGCTATAACAAGAATATATCACTGCAAATGTCGCAGCAGCGGCTAGTACGCTTGCCTGTCGATTCGGTGTTCATGTGTTCGAATCTCAGCGAGGCAGATTTATTGTAACTGACCTGGACATCGAGATTATCCCGGCCTTAAACTGATACCAGGACATTTTATGGGACTTAAAGGCAGCCGGCGTGATACCAACCACACCACCCATCGAGCGATGATTGATCTATAAATAAATGGGTCTAGCACCATATGCCCAATACCTTCAAGTGCCTTTTACGGTTAATTAGCCATATATCAACATCATTATGTGCCCTGCCGACTGGCATAGGCGTCATTATATCTCCACAGATCTCGGTCCCCGGATCGGTGTTCTGATCAGTTCTGTTGTTGATATCCTTCCATGGCACCGTTGCCTTCCATCTAGCATCACATCTCCCGATCAGCCCCTATCTCTTCAACAGCTGATCTGTCCAGTACTCACCATGTGTTCCAACACCTCGTCTCTTATTACGTTATCCCAGGACACTCCTTCTTATATTCGTAAAGAATGTTTTTCTTTCAGATCTGCTTGATAGATGCAATAAGAAATTAAAACCAGTACCAAATCGTGAATAGTTGACGGCGTCCTAATGGAAGAGGGAGGAGGGAGGTGGGAAGTGGGTGAGCATAATGCAAAATATGACTCACAATGTCTCAACTTCTGACTGTGGGAAAATAATGACCAGAGGCAGAATAGCTTAAACTGACCCCGTGGACATCTTGGGTGGAAATATATAGGGGTTCAACCCCTACACCCGTCAGTTGGACTAAAATGTTGGCTTCTCGTCCTTGACCTGAGGGGGTAAATTACAAGTACCTCTGTAGTCGGAGTGGGTTCGCCTGATGGCGAGGGACACTGGCAATAGGGATAGTTAATCCACACTAAAAAAAAACAGCCCAGTGCACTAGAAGTAGTAACATGTGTATGGATTACGCTTGAGTTCAATGCAAGCGTGCGCAATATATATATATATATATATATAAATAATGGTAGCCGCACAGCATATACTGCCATTGGGATGGCAAGTGTTAGGCCCTCCTATCTATAGATTACTAATAATGAGGTTGGGTGACCAGTTCCCTTCATTATAGTCTTTATAACAGTGTAGGCTGTTATACGTGGTTTAGGTAGCTGGCACGGCGTGCAAGGAGAAAAGAAATAACTAGATGATGCACGGCTGAGCATCGTAGCTAGGGAGTTGGGGACGCTCACGTGCTGACGTAGAGGTAAACAGGGGAGGAGTAGTGACTTTGCCGCCCAGCCAGCAAGATGCTTTGACTTTTGTAATTGCTGTACGCATTTTTATATTGCTGGAGATTCTTCTAATAAACTGAATTTTATAGTCACCGCTGGCTTAACTTCATATCTACCGTTGCTTTTGAGTCTCGTCACTCTGCAATAGACTCAAATTGGTGCCGTATAAACCAGGATCCCGAATCATGGGTTGTTGAAGAAAACGCAAAGTACTGACCACGGCAGGAATTTTCCGAAGTGCGTTTAAAGAAAGTCATGCTACGTTTCTAAACTATAGCTGAACGCAGTTGGAAAAGATGGATGCTTCTATTATCATAGCCGTGGCCTGAAACGGTCGTTCTCAAGAGGCTGCTGCTCCACATCGTCATTTGCAAAGGGCTATAAGAGCTCGTTGTCAAGTCAGCTCCAGGCTCTGTTGGGTCACTCCTATACGCTGCTGTTGGATACTGGATACATAATCTAACCGAGTATCTCAATGTTGCGAACCTGAATTGCTACCATGCAATTTCTTTCAAGGGTCTACCTGCAGCCGTAAAATCGTTTTGCTGATTTGAAGACTGGTCTAATTGGGCAGCCGCAACGACGCTGAAGCTTACTCAAGTTTGAGAGGAAAATGTCCAGCTCATGAAGATGTTTATCATAAAGTGCGATCCAGCTGCATTGGGCTCCTCTGAGGCGGTTGGGCATAATGGTTGCCGACCCAGCTAAAGAGGAGAGCCTATTTCAATCGCCTTGTTCTTCTGACCAAAGTTGAGCTCGAGGCGTTTCCAGACCAAAACGATACAGAAGTACCCATCCACGGGTGAAATTAAAAGCCCAAACGTTACAGAAGTGCCCATCCACGGGTGAAGTAACTCAGAAGTGCCCTTTCACGGGTGAAGTCAGACGTGCCCAACCACGGGTGAAGTTGCTCATCACACTAGCGAAGCCAGAAACCTGAACCCAGAGGTATTCCAGGATCGAAACTAACAGAACAGAAGTAAATATCAAGTTCTCGTCATTTGGAAGTATTTTGAAGAACACTACTCGCTTGGAAAGTTACAGCCTCAAGGGTATCCTTACATAAAAACTGTATTGATTATATCTGATTTTAATTGTAATTGTGCAATAATTTTTTTCATTGATTGACCTTATTAGAGTATTTAACAAAGACACTAAAATGGCACAGGATGAGGCGTCGTTGACACAAATTTTAGGTGGAGTAGGTAGAGCAATAGGCAGACTTACCACAGCAATAAAACAGCAAGGGGTAGGTACAGACATTGAAAAATTCAGTGGGCAAGCAAGAGATTTAAGAAATGGATGACAGCGGTAGAGAAACATGCATTCTTGGTAGGAGCCACGGACGAAGAAAAGAAAAAATTTGCTTACCAGGCCACTGTAACACCGGTTTCGGATCATATTAGGAGGAAATTAGAAGCTGGGGCAGATGAGACTTGGGAACATTTTAAAGATGACCTGGCCCATAAATATGCGGAGATCACAGATCCACAACACGCTTTTTCAGTGCTGAGACAGTCTAAGCAAAACAATGGAGAAAGTGTGCAACTGTACAGTGATAGGTTAATTAATTTAGCTGAGGAGGCGTTTCTAGGACAGAACGTACAGGGTGAAGAGGTGGAAATGATGTTAATTGGGATATTTGTTGACGGGATGGACTTAAAATCAAGCTTATGAGGGAAAATCCTGCAAGATTATCACAAGCTGTGGATATAGCTATACAAGAAGAAAGCTTGAGAAGGAGATTTAAATTAAGGGTAGGACGAGAAATAGGAAGCAATAGAGAAGATAGAATTGAGGAACCTATGGAGATAGGACAAGCAAGGTATGGATGGAAAAGACGGGGAGAAATACAGACACTGCAGGGAAATAATAACGAAAGTAATCAAGATAGAGGAAGACAAATGAGAAATCCTTTAAGAGAGACAGTAGCTAAAACAAATATGGTCTGTTGGAATTGTGGACAGAGGGGATACATTATTAGATTTTGTGGCAACAGACGTGCTCAGGTTAGTGCACCGAATGGAAGTGTGAATATTAGATCAAATAGGAATTATGGAGGAATGCAGAGAAATTTTGCAAGGACAGGAACACAGGGAAACTGGTATCCCACTTACTGAGTAGGACCTGCGGTAGGAGGGAAAATAAAAAGGCCCTAAGAATTAAGGAATATGTTGATTACAATAACAAGTATAGGAGGACAAGTAGAAATAGAGAATATAGAAAGCGGTCTCAACTTGGAGAGATAAAACAGTTCTCAGTGAATATGACTGATCCCAGTTCATGCATTATATAAATAGGCAAATTTAGAATTAGAACATTGATTGATTCGGGAGCTCAAGTCAGTGTGATCAAGGAAAAATTCTTATATCGCATATTAAAGAATTGTAGAATATTTAGAAATCAGGACAACCTTCATTCTGTTACCGGACAAAATTTAGAGGTAGTCGGGCAGACGTTGATAAACTTTAAATTAGGAGGAATAAATGCGAGACACCTTTTTCATGTGGTCAAAGATTTAAGTAGGAAAATGATCATAGGTAGGGATTTCTTACTGAAAAATGGTGTAAGACTTTATTTTGATTTACATAAATTGAGGTTTCAAGATATATATGTTGATCTAGAGGAAGACATGCACGTATCGGCGCTGGTCAGAGTAAAAACATCCATGACTTTAAAACCACAGACGGTCAATCTGATACAAGCAAAAATTTAAAAAAATCCTTATTTTTCGATAGGACAAACAGTTACAGTAACAGAGTTAGCGAGAGATATAATAGATGAACCAGGCTTAGAGGTCACAGATTGAATAATGACGTTAGACAGACACTTCAGTTTTCCAGTAATGATTTTTAACACCACAGGCAAGGAGATTAAATTGTATAGAGGGTGTGTGATTGCAAAAATAGCACATGATCTTAACAGCATAGTAACAACATTTAAAAAAGAATTGACAATAAATGAGTATCCAGAAGTCCTTATTAATACTAGAAATAGAAGTAGAGGAAGTTGGAAAAGACGGAATGATGAATCGATCCATGCATTCAGAAAACATCCATCTCAGGTACATTCAGTAGCCAAACCAACGTCATTCTTGAAGAGAGAACAAGAGTTATTATCACAATTGAAAGCTCCACAAAAGTATAAGGAAGTATTAGAAAAGTTAGTGAGAGAAAATCAGGATGTTTTTGCTATTAATGACTTGGAGTTTGGTAAGACCAAGGCAGTTACTATGGAAATAGGCACAGGAAATCATCCACCAATCAGTTTGAAACCATATAGAACTCCTCTAAGGAATAGAGAAATTGTAGAAAAAGCAATAGAGGATATGCTGAAAGCAGGAATCATAACAAGATCCAAGTTAGAATGGTCATCTCCGATAGTAATTGTGACCAAGAAGGACGGTAGTCACCGGTTCTGCTGTGACTACAGGGCTCTGAACAAAATCACCAAGAATGTAGCTTATCCATTGCCGGTGATTGATGATATTTTGGGGCTGCTTAATGGCTCTACTTTCTTTACTACGCTGGACGCAAGGTCAGGATTTTGGTGCATTCCCATGTCGCCGGATGCTCAGAAGAAAAGTGCTTTCTGTACTCACGCAGGTTCTTACGAATTTTTACGTATGCCTTTTGGGGTATGGACGGCGCCTTCTCATTATATGTTATTAATAAATCAAGTATTAGAAGGCATGCAAAAGTTCGCATTAGCACATATAGATGACATTTTGATCTACACAGCAGGAGATGTACAAGACCACCTGAAACATGTAAAATTAGTATTTGATAGGCTAAGGTTACACGATGTTAAATTGAAACTCAGTAAATGTGATTTCCTAAAAACAGAAACTAAGTATTTGGGGTACATCATCGATAGACAAGGAATTAAACCAGATCAGGACAAAGTGAAAGTAATTAAAGAACTACCTGCTCCGACCAACGTGAGAGAAGTTAGGGCTTTTATCGGTATGTGTGGGTACTATCGTCGGTTCGTTCCAAATTTCGCACAAATAGCAGAACCCATCACAAACCTGACCTGCAAATACGCAAGATTTAAATGGAATGAAGATTGTCAGAAGGCATTTGATTTTTTGAAAAATAGTTTAACAATAGTTCCATTATTGGCACATCCAGATCTAAACAAACAATTGATTTTATATACAGATGCTTCAGATAATGCCATAGGAGCATGTTTAACGCAACCATATGAAGGAGAAAATTCAGGAATACCAGGAGTTAAGAATGAAAGACCAATCTACTTTCTCTCACACAAACTTAGCAAGTCCCAAAAGAAGTGGGCGACAGTAGAGAAAGAGGCATACGATATACACTATGCCTTGCAGAAACTAGATTATTACTTACACAACGCCAATTTCATTATTAGAACTGATCACATGTCATTAAAGTCTTTACTAGAGGCCCCAGTACAAAACAGGAAAATACAAACATGGGCGTTGAATTTGCAAGGGTATAACGCAAATGTAGAGTACATTTCAGGAAAACAGAACAATTGTGCCGATTTATTTTCCAGAATCCCATATTCTGAGATATCTGAGAATACTGAAGATGAGGGAGAACCGGAGATAGACGACCGAAACTGGCAAGTAAATATACTAGATTCGGCCATGTTGAATAGAGAAAATTTTGGAAGCTCACAGACAGAACATGAATCTGAACCAATAGCGGAAGATCCACAATTATTACATTTTAATATGAAGGAAGAACAGGAATTGGATCCTAAAGTAATAAAAATTAAACAAAAGTTGAAAGAAACAGGTGAAAACACTTTCAAAAAGAACTTTATAGAATTGCAGCAAGATGTGCAGTTATATTATATGAATGAAAAAAGTGAGGAGGCGGAATTGAGGAAATACATTCCGAAACAGTTAGAAAACAAGGTTTTGACGGCATATCATGATGAAAGTGGTCATCTTGGCCGTGATAAATTGTGTAAAGCCCTCAAGAAAAAGTATTACTGGCCAAATATGTTTAAAAGTGTTTATAAGTATGTTGACGCATGTGAGAAATGTAGGTTAAGAAATATGAAAACAATTAAATGTCCCTTACAAGAAACTGATATTCCTCAGTTTCCAATGCAGAAAGTGAGTTTAGATATTTCAGGTCCTCATCCAAAAACGTTATCGGGGAATGTATATCTACTTCATATCGTGGATTGCTATAGTCTTTGGCCGGAGGTATATCCAATTCCAGATAAGAGCGCTGATTCTATTATTAATATTTTTCTACAAGCATATATACCAATATTTAGTTGCCCACAGACAGTACTCACAGATAATGGAAAGGAGTTCGTAAACAAGAAGTTTGAGAAATTATTACAAGATTTGAATGTCGTCCACGTAAAAACTTCTTAATATAGACCTTCCTCAAATGCGAAAATGAGAGACAACATCGGAAATTATACGATATATTAGCAAAAAATGTAGAGGAACATGATAGGGACTGGGATCTTTACTTGGGACCTGCACTAGGGGCGATACGAACACACCAAAATGAAGGGACAGATTTTCCACCATTTTACTTGCTACATGGAAGAGAACCAATACTCCCAATTGACAATCTGTTAAAACCTAGACGAAAATATATGGGGGAGGATTTTCAGGAAATGATTTTACAAGAAATGCACAAAGCACATGTAAGGTTAAGAAGCAATATAATTAAAGCCAGAGAAAGACAAAAAAAAAAAGTACGCGGATAAAAATACACAATTACAAGAATTTAAAGTAGGTGATAGGGTTTACTACAAGAAAAATAGAAGAAACTCCAAATTTGATGCTCATTGGATTCCAGGATATTACATTTTAGAAAAATTAGGTCCAGTATCATATAGTATAAAGAACCAAATACTCCCGTGTGTTGCCGGGGCCCATAAGGGAATGAAAGAATAGCAACACTGCAGTCTGCCACGCGACTAAGGAGGCTTGATGGTTCCGCCGCCCTGCTACTGAGTGAGTGCGTAGCGCGACACTGTGAGCTGTGAGTTTCGTGTGAAGTGCTTTTGAATCTGCCCGAGGTGTTTTGGAATGTGACTGCATGTTCGGATTGATGGCAGATGGCTATGTCCCAGAGTTGACCGGTTTTTGCCTTATGCAGAAATGCGTGGCTGCTGAGCTTCTGGTTGACTGCCACTGCCATCGACGATGAACTGTATTTCGTGGACTGTGTGGGTGAACATCTAGGAAACATTCAGATGGGAAAATGGCTGCAGATTCCATCAGAAATGAACTGGGTGTTTTGTGGGGGACTATTGTGTTGACATTCTGGCGGCGGCATTATGCACAGTGCATCTGTGCGGGCTGTTGTTTGTCGAGACTCCTGTCTTTTCCACTTTTCACATTGGGCAGTGGGGAGCGTTTTGTATGATATTCACTGGCACAGGAACGGAGCATAATGGGGACGACCCGTTGCTGTGAAGTTGGAACTGCGACTAACTAACTAACTAACTAAATTACAGGACATGTGGCACGTTCACATGTGGAGCATTTAAGACGAGATAATGAGGATAAGGGATATAATAATTATTATTATTATTCGGAAGACTTATACTCAGATGGACAACTCGTCAGACGAGTTAAATATGCGATACCCTCGGATTTTGGAAAAGAACTGGTACAAAAACAAATAACAACACCATTTTACGACCAAACTGGTGGTGAACAAGTGGAAACTGTACCGAAAACTCTTATGAGAGAAGAAAATAATACGTATGAAGGTTATGATAGCGTTGAATCTATGGAGGAGGAAGTAACCGCTCCGTTTAAGAATACTAGACAAGCAGTGAAAAGGAGGATAGATAGACAAAAAGAAAGGGAAGTTAAAAGACAAAAGAGAATTAGAGAAATTTCATCAAGTGACGAGGATATGCCACTGTTAGAGAGGTCATTAAGAAACCAAGATAGACAGATAAGGTTAGATATAGAAAGGAAAAAAATTAGAGGCCGCCAGTAATGTAAATACAGAAGAATAAGAAATGGATGAAAAGTCAGACTCTGATGGAAATAGTAGTATGAAGAAAGATATTTTAGGTTCTCTTCGGGAAAACGAGGACATTGAGGACATTGATGTAGAGATGGCGCTTATAGAGAAAAATTTAACATTATTGAAGAAGTGGAGATATGGCAAATAGATTGTTAAGAAAGACTTTGCAGATGGCAGAAGATGAAATTGTTGCTGATTTAATGAGGGTTGGATATATAGGTGATTGTGTTAAGACTTTTATAGTAATAATACCTGTAGTTCGCAGTGCATATAAATGTTAAACTTGTTTTAGAGTAGTGGAATAGGCATGACTTGTGTTCTTTGTAGTGAATGGATATATATTTCATTGGTCCATATAAGAGAACTAATGTTGTTTGGTTACAATAAGTAGTTGATTTTATTTGAACTTGATTACTATTTCATTATGTATATTTATTTTGAAAAATGTGGGGATATATGAAATCATGTGTGAAAACCAGGGGGGGGGGGTGATATTGTTTTATTTTGATTTGTCTTGACTCCAGTTATTTATGAATTGTTGTTTTATTTAGGTTATATATTACCTTGTTTGTTTATTTTCATTTGCAAATGTTATAATGATTTTGCTTCTTAAGTTGCCTTGACCATGTTTAAAATAGTTTTTCTTTTGGTGTTCAGTTGTGGGGAATTATAAAATAGGAACTGGTCCATATTAAAGAGACTTGTTAATAGGGTCCTTGGGAGCTCTGGATGCAGAGTTAAATGTTTTGCGTATCCTTTTACAGGACTTAGCTGTCAACAGCAGCATCTTTCAGCTGTCTGTTGATCTCTTGGCAAGATTACGCTCAGTAGTTTGCCATTGCTTTCTAAGCGGCCGGCTCAGTATCCCGCAAGTCACGAGCGGGGGTCGAACCGCCTCAGCTCTCGCTCCGCTGCGAGACTCTGCGTGATAAACGGGATTACAGAGAGAAAGTGTTGTAATCCCACAGCCAGAGAGACCGGCTGGATGCAGAGTTACGTTCAGAAAATATGAGACAACTTTAAGAAATGATCTTCATGGGGTAGAGAGAAACACATGGATTGAGAGCCATGGAAGAATATAGTTGGCATTGAAAATGGCTGCGGTTGTCAGCAACGATTGGAATAAACGTGGACTGAGAGCCATGGGGAGTGGATTAAGTAGGCAAGTTCACAAAAAGGGGGGAAAAGTGTTTAGTTATAAATTATGATTGGTTATCATGCTCAATCGGTTTGCATTGTTCAATATAGAAATTTTTAAGTTGTTGCCAGTTGCTCGCTATGAGTTAATAGAAGTACATGGATGTGGGGGTTAAAATAGGAGCTGTATTGAACAGCGTTAATACATAGATTGAATGCCATGGGAAGAGAGTGGTTTAACTCAAAAAGGGGGGCGGCTGTGCTTATCAGCATAAAATAAACATAAGTATATTCATGGGCAATAGTAATTGGGGGATGCTGTGCTTACAGCGGGAAAGAAGAAGTAGAGGTTGGGAAGGTGTGTTATAGATAGAAAGTACAGTCATATATTGCTGGCTGTTGATGGCAGCGCAAATAATACAGGTTGGAGAGTAGAATAATATTTTTAATACTGAGTGTAGAAGGCTGCAGTTTTAGATCGATGTAACTTTTGACAAAAACATTTATTATTAACAAAAATGAAGATTAGCGGATTATGTATTTGGGGTTTTGAAAACTTTATTTTATAAAGTTTTGAAAGTGCATGGGAGGATAAATGTGATAAGTGTGACTACTTCTTGCTACTCTTCGGTGCGCACCAACCACTTTCCTGTCTATCTTTCCTGTGTTGTTAATGTTAGTGAGAGTATGATAGCTTGTAGAAATACAAAAGAATCTTCAATTTTTGTTAACCATAATTTCGATCGACATTTTATGAAATGAAGCGGTTTGCTTTTTGAAGAATATTATACGATGAGTTTTTGTGATATAGACTTACGATATGTAAATAATGTATGTGGATATTATAATGAAGAAGAAGTGTAGAGTAGGGGCAGTGGCGGCTGGCTATGAGATGAATTGTGGGGATAGAGAGAGGTGTGTAATGAATAAGAGTTCCAGGTTAGAGTTAGAGGTATATGAATTTTGTGGTGGTAGTCGAGGTAGGTTCAGATTGTTTAGTACGGGATAGGTAAGCGGATTGCTTATGATTTATAGAAACGAAGAAGAAGTAACCTTAATTTTTGTGGGATTATTGGGTTAAGTGTCTGGGGTTATGGATTTGGGGGTAATTGAGTTGTGTAATTAAGACTTTTCGGGGAAAAGTCTTGTTAGGGTAGGAAGGTAATATAACAGTGTAGTCTGTTATACGTTGTTTAGTTAGCTGGCACGGCGTGCAAGGAGAAAAGAAATAACTAGATGATGCACGGCTGAGCACCGTAGCTAGGGAGTTGGGGACGCTCACGTGCTGACGTAGAGGTAAACAGGGGAGGAGTAGTGACTTTGCCGCCCAGCCAGCAAGATGCTTTGACTTTTGTAGTTGCTGTACGCATTTTTATATTGCTGAAGATTCTTCCAATAAACTGAATTTTATAGTCACCGCTGGCTTAACTTCATATCTACCGTTGCTTTTGAGTCTCGTCACTCTGCAATATCTTTCCTTCTCAGACAATTCACAGAATAGCGTCGTATGTGGCATGTATGCAACAATAAACCCTGCTGATTTCATTCAAGGTGAACTTTTTAGAGCTTTTAT
The DNA here is from genome assembly GCA_963921405.1 of Cepaea hortensis. Classification (NCBI taxonomy): domain Eukaryota; kingdom Metazoa; phylum Mollusca; class Gastropoda; order Stylommatophora; family Helicidae; genus Cepaea; species Cepaea hortensis. Next base: position 104,967,385 of record OY992879.1, read on the forward strand.
CACACAGGGAAGTGAAGCTGCTGCTGTGCCGCGACTCGGAACACCACCCAGAATGTGCGCAGCAGAACGCGGCAATGATCCTACGGCACTTCATGTATGGGAGCAGCATGTGGGCTCAACTGACTTCTGCCACTACCATGGCGACACTGCTGATGATCAGTTTCATGTGCATGTAGTCAGACACACACAACAGCTAAATTTCGTCATCGTCATCATCATCATCATCATCATCATCATCATCATCATCATCATCATCATCATCATCATCATCATCATTATCATCATCAGCATCAGCATGTACCCGTCAGCTGGCGTAGGCGTTCATGTCTCTCCACAGATCTCGGCCTTGGCGTTCTGGAACACAGCAAAACATGTTCTGTTCACATATTTATAACAGCTTAAAAAATGTCAATGTATCTCAATGATAGTGACTTATTGCATAAGTTACATTTCATTTTCTGAAATGCAACTTTCGCTTGCCCTATTCTGCTCTTAATCTCTGTTGTAAATCTTTCATCTGATGTTATAAATGCCTCTAGGTATTTACAATTACCCACCCAGTTAAGAACTGCCTCAGCTATTTCCATGTCACATTTTGGTGTCACCTGTTTCTTCGATATCACCATTGTTACCGTTTTCTTGATATTCCAGGAGCGTCCTTACATTGCACTCTCTGTTCCTACAATGTCCAACAATTGTTGTGGATCTTTTTTTGCATTTTCCGCCATCAGTACTGTGTCATCCGCATGGCGTTGATGTTTTATATTATAATCTCCGATTGTACTTCTCTTTGATCCCTCTAATTATTACATCTCCATAGAAAGATAAGAGATCCGGTGACAAAACCAGGATCTCAAATTGGAGTCATCGTGGAATGAAGTTACAAGTTATAATTCGTAATATTTAGTCGGTTGAGATCGTTGTGCTGCTTGGGGGAACATCGGCAAGGTAGTTGCATCAAGTACATTTTTTTTATAAATCGTCGGAAACGCCATGTCAAGCACATTTTTGGGAGTCGTTCAGCTGAGATTGTAATGTTACAGAGCTGTTTAAAATAATCAATGAATGATATTGTTTGAAAATTATTCAACTGCTGTATCAAATGTATCGTCAAGGTCGTTGTATCAAACATATCGCCTTTATCGACTTTGCCTTTATTAGTTTATTCGTCCACTGTTGCGTCGAGTGTTTTATAAATTTAAGAAGTTCAGTCCGTAAAACAGACAGAATAAAGTGTTTTCTTTGTGTCATTTTCTTGTTATACTTGTATATAAAAAAAATGTTGACGAGTTAATTATCTTGTGTTGATGTTTGTGGTTATGTGTTCTGTTTGAAATAGACATATTTCAATTTTGTTGTGTACTTTACGAAATTAGGTACACCAGACGATTGATTGGTGATACCTTATATGATGGGTTATGAGAGGATCGCATGAGAACCTGTAATCGAGTTGGTATAGCTCGGTTAGATTTATGAAGAAGAGTTGGGGCATATGTTCACTGGTAGGGATATATGTGTTGTGCCTGGACTGTGAGAACTCAATGGTTTTCTGAAGAAGAAGAGAAGTAGAACATATATTCACAGGCAGTAATATATATATATATACTACGATACAAAGATGTGTGTAAGCGGAACATGATTGATACAGGCATTGATAATGCACATTGGCAGCAAGTCGCCGCTGAACGTGTTGCATGGAGGGCTAACATCAGAAATGGAATAAAGACAAAGTAGAAAATTATTGCGTGTGAGACGTAAGATGGTGCATGATGGTGGAAATGACCACGTGTTCACATGCACCCACTGTGAACGGACATTTACAGCGCTAATTGGCCTTATCAGTCACATTCGCTACCGCCATAGGTAAAAGTTATTATGCCTTTTAAAAGCACAAACTATCGTCTGTCAAGACGGCAAGGTGCTAATGATATATATAATATACACACGAAAAGTCACGAAAGTATGATGCGTTAAAGGACGACATAGGATAGTACTGACAATGACTTAAGAAATTAGTGAGGACAGGTAGGAATATGCGAAATCATGCCCGATTTGTAAAATTATAGAAGACAAACCTTTTCCCCCAGCGCACTACAGCGTACCATATATGCATTGCAAGACTTCATCTGGACTATATGACGGAGTGGGCATATATATGACTAAGAGGACAGCCCATAGGAATATCAATGACAGTAGAAGAATGGATTTTAAATCAGAGAATTATGAAGCTTATTTGACTAGAATTTGTTGTTGACATGGAAATCGTGGATTTAAGAATGGAATCCATAGGAAACGGTATAATGTTGATATCTTAAAACATCGAATACTGTTGTCAACATGTTGGAATTACGGATTTGCTGTTGAGTACAAGTTGCAAATAAAGATTTACTTGAAACTTACATCAGTGGAATCGCATGATGTTGTCCTTGAGTTGCCAAAGCTTTTTTTATTAGCCTTACCTTTCTCGATATCTGATTTTTGCACAAGTTAACAGCGCGAGTTCAGTTTACATCCAACTAGACAGAAAATGCAGACAAGAAAATCCGGCTGCTGTGGAGGCAGAACTACAAGCGTTGATTTTCGAGAATTCGTTAGACGGTGATGCTGTCATCTACACAGATGGGTCGGTCGTCCTACATGTGAGAAGCTCATGGGCCTTCACGGCGCTGGCCAGAGGGAGAATTGTGAAGGAAGACTCTGGTGCTTTCACTGAAATCACAAGTAGCCTGACCATGGAAGTCTTGGCAGTAAGTAAAACAATAACATGGCTCGAGACACAGAAATTCAATAGGGCATGTTTTCTTAGCGACTCAATGAGCATGCTCAAGATGATAGATATGGGATGGATCCGAAGAGAGTGGTTGCTGTCTCGGCTGACAAAGATTAGTTTCATCTTCGTGTCAGGGCATGCGGGAGTACAAGGAAATGAGCGGGCTGACAATCTCGCAGGTAAGGCTTCTGTGGAGGGCGGACGCGCCATGGACCAGGCTGACATTCTGAATGCTCTACGAGAAGTAAGACTTGTGCGAGAATCAAGTGATGACTGCGAATCTGCAACCATGGTCAGACTGCGAGAACAGCAAATCAAAAGAGGGGTGGCCAAACAAGAACACTACGCAGGAAGCCACAGAAGATTGATAAACCAACACAGAACTGGTGTCGTTAGCCGCTATACGCTGCGGGATTTGCTGAGGAGGGGATCCGAGCACTTATGGACTGAATGGTTCGATGTGCAATGAGGATGACCTGTCGACTAACTAACTAACTAACATGTATGTCTAACAGAGAATCTTGCACATCGCAGTCACTTTTGGATCTCGAATCGAATGTGCTAGCAAAGAAAATTTCATTTGATTCCTATGTCAATCCGGAGTAAGTGTACATCTGCATTGTTTGTCTTTTTTTCAGAGGCTTTATACTATTTATATTTTTAAAATTCTTGTCACATTTTCTATAAAATATATTACTGTCAGTCATCTTTTCGAAAGTGCGTGTCGCGGCGGAACGGTCAGGAAGTTGAGCTGACAATGGCATGATGCGGTCGGATGAGGCTTCGACACCTGGGCTTGCAGCCCGTTACTGGAGGGAAAGACTGGCCATCGGTCCGCGGTTGTTTTTAGCGTGAACTGCGTGTTCGGAACGATGGCGGCCGGCTGTTGCTGGATTGACTAGTTTGCCTTTTCGGTTCACGAGTGCTTTTTTCGGGAGACTCCTGGGAGTCAGCGCTGTAGCTACGGAGTTCGTGCTTTGTGCGGCGCTTTCGGTGGGTCGCCCTGCGGAAAGAGACCAAGCCATGTGGGATAAAACCCGGGTCAATGAAGTCTTTCTGGTGACTGCCGTTTCCATCAACGATGAACTGTATTTTTTGTGGAAGACTTTTGTGTTTGCATTCTGGCGGCGGCTTTATGCACAGTGTACCTGTGTGGGCTGTTGGCTTGCCGACACTTCTGTCTATTCCATTGTTCACATAGGGCAGTGAGGAGCATTTTGTGTGATATTCACTGGCACAGGAACGGAGCAATATGGGGACGACCCGTTGCCGTGAAGTTGGAACCGCGACTAACTAACTAACTAACTAACTAACTGGCCATCTATTCTTAGGTGCACTCAGGCCTACAAAATTTGGTGGTCCTAACAAATCACCGGCCAATAGTAGGTCCTTGCTTCGAAGCTACTGTAATGGGCCATGGCAAATTCCTGCTTCGAAGATACAGTCACAGGTCCATGGCAAATTCATGCTTCGGGGCTAGACTATCTGTTAAAACAATAACATTTAAGAATAATTGATCACCATTACCATCATCATCACTAGTCAGGCCGATAAAGGTGGATGATCATGCTTCAGCATCTCACACGATCACCATTGTCTCGTAAGAGTTTCTTCTCTTTCTCCATCTGGCAAATCCATCTAAATATAATATTGATCCCACTGTCTTCGTTTTGTTTTCTTGTCACATAAAATGTATCCATAACCTTTCGCAGCTGCTGCCTTGCAGGGCTCATTTCTTTTAGACAAGCCTAGACCAGTTAAACTATAGACACACTGATGGAATGCTGGGGGAAACCGCCGTTATACATCCCTAGTGCATTATGATTTCATAACTCACATAATTTTAGATGAGTGGACTAAATAAGGCTTCACATGGGAACAGTTCCCTGTTGGAGCACCATGTATTACCAAGGTGACCCCAGATTTAGGAAACTGAATTAAAGTCGCAAAGGACCTCGGAATACGTGGAGCCCCTGAGATGCAGTACACAGATCCCTGTGGCATATGTATATGGTTTGGCATTCGTCAGTCTGGTCCCAAATCATGGCTTACATGTGCAAACAAAATCCCATTCTGTGCGTTAGCTATTAAGAGGCTGAAAACAGAAGCAGTCGGCCGGTTGCGAACCGCAGAAACCAGATTGTCACACACTATGGTAATGGAAATATGTATGAAGGTATCAACAGACCAGGGAAATAACATATAGCAATACCATATATATATATATATATATATATATATATATATATATATATATATATATATATATACACTAGCTGACGACCCGGCCCGGCGTTGCCTAGCCCCTAGCGGGGAGCGTCACATTTAATTCATATCTGTAGTCATTATACATTCAAATACATATCTCCAAGCGCACAGAGTACGCGTTCGGCCCCTGCTCCCATTCCCGTTCCCGTTGCTCGTCTGTTTCTGATTCTCCCGTTCCCGTTCCCGTTGCTCGTCTGTTTCTGAAGCTCGTAATGCCTTTTTCTTTCGTGTAAACATTAAAAATTGATTTTAAACTAACTAACTATTTCAGTTGGATCCGCGGGAGTGAGAACATCTTCTGTACAAAATTTCATCGCAATCGGATGGACCGTTCGGGAACGCATAAAGGACGCACACACAAATAAACATTCTCTTATATATATATATATATATATATATATATATATATATATATATATATATATATATATATATATATATATATATAAGTAGATATAACAGCGCAAATTGGCCTTATCAGTCACACTCGCTACCGCCATAGTTAAGAGTTATTATGCCTTTTTAAAGCACAAACTATCGTCTGTCAAGACGGCAAGGTGCCAATGAGTGTGAGTGAGATATAGTAGAAAAAATAAAGTAGATTGTTCCATTTCCCTCTACAAATCCACACTGTTCATAATTAATTTCTGGTTTAATCAGAGAGTGAGTTCCCTTGTAGCAAGATGGCGGGACATTTCTTCGTGTGTATCTGAAGCTCGTAATGCCTTTTTCTTTCGTACTTGAAGAAAAATTGTTGATTTTAAACTAACTATTTCAGTTGGATCCACGGGAGTGAGAACAACATCTGTACAAAATGTCATCTCAATCAGATGGACCGTTAGGGAACGCATAAAGGACACACACAAATATTCTCTTATATATATATATATATATATATATATATATATATATATATATATATATATATATATATATATATATATATATATATATATATATATATATATATATATATATATAATCTCATCATGTTCCTTTTGTACCTTGCGGTGTCGATGTGAAGTATAAACAACCGGAGAGTGCCCATTTATGGGATTCATGTATCGATATTCTCATCATCATCATCATCATCACTATCATCTTCCACTTCTGCCGTCAAGCGTCGTGGGGAGGAATAATTTGCGTTCCAGAGCCCGGTGGGCGGCACTGGATAGTGTCATTCCGTGTGGTTGTACAATGTCTCTGATGTCGTCAATCCATTTTCTTCTTAGACGTCCTCGTGGTCTCGTCGCAGATGATCTTTGATGTAAGGCCAGTGATGGTAGTTGCTGATGTTGCATTCTAACGACATGGCCAAACCACTTGATCTTCTGTCTTTCAATAAATGTGGCACAAGGTGTTGATCCCACAGTCTGTCTGATAATAGCATTTCTTACTCGGTCTCGGATTGTTAAGTTGGAAGCTCTCATCGGGCATCTCATTTAGCATGTGTTGATTTTGCGAAGGTGTAATTTGGATAAAGTCCAGGTTTGATATTGGTAGCATAGGGTTGGTGTGAATATGCTGTTTATTATCTGTCGTTTTGCGGACATTGGATATTCTCATGGACTCTGTTATTCCCTGTGTCCATTGTTTACGTAGTCGGCCTATTCCTCTGCTTCCCTCTGGTCTGTACATCATTGCTTGTTGTGGTATACTGTTAGTTGGTAACCTACTTGCATGGCCAAACCATTTGACTTGCTGATTTCTAATAAAATCTAGTGCAGCTATAACTCCCACTTTAGTCCTGATTTCCTCATTTCTGACCTTATCTCTTCTTGATACATTGAGTATTCTTCTTAGGAATCTTATTTCTGTTGTGATTTTTCTTTTCTCTTTTTCTGTCATTGTCCAGGGTTGGCATTGTTAACATAGAGTTGGTAGGAAGATTGTGTTGTAAATTGCTTTCTTAATAGTTATTGATACATGTTTGGTCCATAGTATTGGTGCCATTTGTCCAATGAGTTGGTTTGCCTTATTGCATCTATTTTCGATCTCGTCTTCTGATTTGCCATTTGATGATATTATACTTCCTAGGTACTTAAAACTCTTTACTTGTTTCAAGGGATGTTCGTTTAGGTGAATCGTTGTTGTTTTTTCTTCTTTAGTTATAGTCAATACCTCTGTTTTACTTGTCCTAGTTTTCATGTTATGTTCCCTACACATTTCGTTTAGACTATTCATGTGGTCTTGTAATTCAGCTTCTGACTTTGCTATTAGTGCTTGGTCGTCCGCAAACAGGAGTTCTCTAATGGTTAGATTTGCAGACGGTTCTTCTCTGTATTCTTGTCATGCGGTGTTCTTGCGGTCTCTGTTTGGCTGGTTTCTTTACATATGTTGTTTATATATGTTATAAACAAGAGAGGGGACAAGACACAACCTTGTCGTACTCCGGATCTTATGGTGAAGGGTTCTGAGTGTCCTCCAGTTGCTCTCACTATGCATTCACTGTTGCTGTATAAGTTTCTACATAGGTTTGTTAGATGTGTACTCACTGCATATTGTTTAAGGATTTCCCACAGCTTGTTTCTATCTACTCTATCAAATGCCTTTTCATGGTCGACAAAGGCTAAGTAGAGTATTTCATTGAATTCGATTGATTTTTCTATAAGTTGTCTAAGAGCAAAAATGGCATCTGTGCATCCTTTGTTGTTCCTAAATCCATGTTGTGTTTCGCTTAGTTGGGGTTCTAAAATAGTTCGTAATCTTCTCTCAAGAATTTTGCAGAATATTTTCCCAATATGACTCAACAGTGAAATGCCTCTGTATTGTGTGCAGTCTCTCTCTCTCTCTCTCTCTCTCTCTCTCTCTCTCTCTCTCTCTCTCTCTCTCTCTCTCTCTCTCTCTCTCTCTCTCTCTCTCTCTCTCTCTCTCTCTCTCTCTCTCTCTCTCTCTCTCTCTCTCTATCTATCTATCTATCTTTTTTTTTTCTTTTTTTTTTTTTTGTTTGTTTGTTCGAAGTAATGTTTCCATCTTATTAGGATTTGTTTTTGTTCATTTATTGGTTCTCCATTTTCATTGTTAATTATTTCAATTATTTCAGGTGGGTCAAAGGGGTCGCCTCTGGTTCACATTGCACTTACCTTTTTGTAGAAGTTTCTAGTTGCCTCCTTATAGTTTTTATTTAGAGTTTCTCCATACTCTCCCAGTATTTTTGTTCTTCTCTCTTTACTATTCTTTTCAAATGTCTTCTCGCTATTCTATATTCTATGTAATCGCATTCCTGTTTGCTCTTCGACCACTTTTTATATTTTTCCTTTTTGTCTTTTACAGCTTTCTTTACTTCTGCGTTCCACCAACTTGTTATTTTCTTTATCCGTGTTTTGCGTTTTTTCGTGGTTCCACATGTTATCTTTGCACTATTTGAAATACTTGATTTTAACATCTCCCATTCTTCTTCCACTGTCTTTCTTACTATAGGTAATTTTACAAAGATTTCAGTTAGCTATATTTTATTAATTTTCCCTCACTTTGAGATTTTTTAAGTTTACTGATTCGCATAGCATGTATTTTCCTGGTCTTTGCTTCCTTCTATTGATGATTCTTATTGTGGCAACTACTGCCTTGTGGTCTGTGTTTATACCTAAGTTTGGCACTGCCCTTGTATCTATTATATTTCTTTTTCTGTTATTTCTTGTTAATATAAAACCAATTTGGCTTTTAGTATCTAGATCGTTCCATTTACACCAGGTGTATATTTGTGAGTCTTTGTGTTTATAGAACGTATTTGTTATATAGAGGTCGTGTTGGCCGCATGGCTCTATCATTCTACTTCCGTTATCATTTCTTTCATTATGTTGGTCTCCATATGCTTCAAGATGTTTTTCTATGCCCGCTCTGTTGTGTCCTAGTCTTGCATTGAAGTCTCCCATAACTATGATGTTGTCCTGCTTATCTATTTTATTTAGCACATCATGTATGTCTTCGTAGAAGTCCTCGCATTCTTGCTTATTATTGTTTGTATTACATTGTGCGTATATTTGTACATATGTTGTAATTGTTTGATCTTTTATTCTCACTGTTATGATTCTTTCTGATATATATTTTATTTCTAGTATTCCTCTTGCTAGCCGTGGTTCAATGACTATTCCCACACCGTGTCATCCCTTTCTTGCTGTTCCACTCCAGAGTAGACAAACGTGTAACTGTGGTGGATCTCCTTGCATCCTTCCCCTTTATTCTGGTGTCCGCTATTCCCATCAGTCCAATTTTCCTCTCTTCCATTGTTTCTATAAGTTCTTCTTCTTTACTATTAAAACCGCAGACGTTCATTGTGCCTATTTTATTGAATCGCTGATCTATCTCGTAGTCCATTAACATTTCCGGGTCTATATCCATTAGGGTCAGCCCGTTTATACTTCTTAGTTTTTCTACGAGCAGTATGAAGATCCCCTGCCGGCTTGCTAGGCCAGTCGCAGGTTTAGGACACAAATCTGACCATAGGGAGTCCCCTATGGCGAGCCATATCCCCGTTAGCCCATGACCTTCTCAGTCTACACCACGTGGAGGTGGGGTTGACTTGTGTAGTCTGCGGGTCATCGGCAGGCTACTAATTTTCACTTTTCAACCCTCCTGGGATAGGCTAGCCGATCCTAACTGCAGAGTCAGGTGCAGTCCACACCTTGTAGACCATATATATAACATACCTTGCACAAAGAACAAATAAATGTATGGAGCATCCAGGAAACACATCTTTCCAGAGATGTTAATTTCCATAATATAGGATACATGAGCTTTCAATCTAATGGGCAGAGCAGGAATACAATTAGAAATACACACATTGGTACGTAATATATTACAAGTGAATGCAAGACAGCTAAATATATGAAGAGTGCAGAATACCAAATGAGACAAATGAGTTCGGAAAATGCAGACTATTGAGCTATGAACACGTGGACACAAGGGGCGAAGAACTTGAGAAGTGGCAAGATAAACATTGATTTCTTCTAATAAACAACCTAAAGAGCCACCAACCTTCTACTAAAGGTTACAGCACACTAAATCCGCACTAGAAGTGGTCCTCTACTCACCGGATTTAGAATGGAGTATTCCACTGTCAATCGAGGTTATGGAAAGCCTTCTTAAGCTTTATGTTGAGCCAATCTTGAGATACGGAAGCGAATCATAGACAATTAGCAGGAATGTTAAGTATTATGTGTAAGAAATGATTTTATAGAGGAACGATGGGAACACACCGACTGATATAAAAAAATGTTGACGAGTTAATTATCTTGTGGTGATGTTTGTGGTTATGTGTTCTGTTTGAAATAGACATATTTCAATTTTGTTGAGTACTTTACGAAAATAGGTACACCAGACGATTGATTGGTGATACCTTATATGATGGGTTATGAGAGGATCGCATGAGAACCTGTAATCGAGTTGGTATAGCTCGGTTAGATTTATGAAGAAGAGTTGGGGCATATGTTCACTGTAGGGATATATGTGTTGTGCCTGGACTGAGAGAGCTCAATGGTTTTCTGAAGAAGAAGAGAAGTAGAACATATATTCACAGGCAGTAATATATATATATATATATATATACTACGATACAAAGATGTGTGTAAGCGGGACATGATTGATACAGGCATTGATAATGCACATTGGGATCAAGTCGCCGCTGAACGTGTTGCATGGAGGGCAAACATCAGAAATGGAATAAAGACAAAGTAGAAAATTATTGCAGATATGTCACACACCGAGCGTGTGAGACGTAAGATGGTGCATGATGGTGGAAATGACTGATAGAAAGACAAAGGAAGATATTATGAAGGAAGCAACATCGTAAAGAGAACCCTAAACTTGCATCAAAAGGAGACAGTCCACATTTTTTGGGCATGTCGTAAGAAGGGGAAAGTTGGAGTATGCAATCACAACGGGGATGTTGGAGGGGAGGAGAGGCAATGGGAGACCAAGATGCCGGACACTTTCACATCACGACATAGACTAACAACAGTATCCAAAATGATTGGCAGTACACGACACAGAAGGCTATGGACAGACATGATCACCAACGCCACATGGCATGAGTTATAGGAAGCATATATCGCTGTGAATGTCTCCGGAGCTCAGTGGCTAGCACGCTTGCCTGCTGGTTCGGTGGTCATGTGTTCGAATCTCAGTCGAGACATATTTTTTTTAATTGACCAGGACATCGGGATTATACCGATCTAAAATGGGTACCAGGAAATAGTATGGGACTTAAAGGCGGCCAGTGTGATTCTGATCACTTCACCCATCGAGCGATGATTGGTCAATAAATATATGGGTCTAGCACCATATACCCAATGCCCTCAAGTGCCTTTTACAGTTAATTAGGCATATATCACCATCATTACGTGCCCTGCCGACTGGCATAGGCGTCATTGTATCACCACAGATCTCGGTCCCCGGATCGGTGTTCTGATCAATTCAGTTGATGATATCCTTCCATGGCACCGTTGCCTTCCATCCAGCATCACATCTCCCGGTCAGCCCCTACAACAGCTGATATGTCCAGTACTCACCCTGTGTTCCATCACCTCGTCTCTTATTACGTCACCCCAGGACACTTCTCCTTACAATCGTAAATAATGTTCTACTTTCAGACCTGCCTGACAAATGCAATAATACATAAAAACCAGTACCAAATTGTGAATTGTTGACGGGATCCTAAAGTAATGGGAATGGGTGGACATGATGCGAAATATTCCTCACAATATCTCAGCTTCTGGTTGTGCAAAAATAATGACCAGAGGCAGAATGGCTTAAGATGGCCTCGTGGACATCTTGAGTGGAAATATATAATTAGCGGATTCAACCCCTACACCCGTCAGTTGAACTAAAACGTTGCCTTCTCGTCCTTGAATTTTGACTAAATTACAAGCACATCTGAAGTCGGAGTGGGCTCACCTGATGGCAAGGGACACTGGTAATCCATCCATCCAAAATGTGCCATGCCGATAAGCGTGGACGGTTATGTTTTGCCATCTCATTCGATCACCAGAGTCGTGGATTAGCTCCGTGTTCCTGTCTCGACCATGCCATGTGGCCAAGCCATCCAGGTATTTACTTCTCGGTCTTCCCCTTGGTCTCTTCCCTTCGATCTTGCCAGATGTCACCAAGTTCTCCAATTCATTTTTCTCATAACATGCCCAAAACATTTTGACTGTCTACGTCTAATGTCTCTAATCAGTTTACGATCTTCATTTGTTTCTTGAAGGACTGGTAATAGGGAAAGCTAATCCACAGGCAAAAAATCAGTCCATTGCACTAGAAGTACTAGCACGTGTATTGGTTACGCTTGAGTTCAAAGCGAGCGAGCGCAAGTTCTCAGACAATTCCCAGAAAAGCAAACATACCGTGTACGTGGCATGTATGTGGCATGTATGTGGCATGTATGTGGCATGTATGTGGCATGTATGTGGCATGTATGCAATAATAAACCATGCTGATTTCAAGGTGCACAACCTGTGGTGATATTGACAGATGCAAAATCAATAATAGAGGCACTCCTGTCTGGGAAATTGCCAGTTCTAAGGAAACTACTTTCTGAACTTAGCAGTCAGCGTAAGGTCATTATACAGTGGATACCATCCCAATGTGGAGTCCCCGGAAACGACAGAGCTGATCGATTGGCTAAGGAAGGAGCAAACGAAGAACAACCTGATGTGCCCATTACATACCACAAAAAGAAAAGAATGATCAAATCAGTCACAAGGCCACCAAACCTTACTCAAGACGACTACCACGTTATGGACAGACTAGAACAAGTCATTCTTCTGCGCTTCAGAACAGGACACAATAGATTACGCAGCCACATGTATACAAAATTCAAGATTGGTGACTCAGCCATGTGCACATGTGGTTTGGCGTCTCAGACAGCAGAGCACATACTCCAGGAGTGCCCAAACTACAACATATCCAGGCGAACCTTCTGGCCTAGAGAGACAACAGTGGAAGATAAACTCTATGGACCGCTGAGTGAACTAAAAAAAGACTGTTAGATTCATACAAAAGACAACATTGCAGTTATAAACATATTTCAGGCGAACGAAAGAAGAAGCAGAAGAAGGTGAACTTTCTTACGCTTTTATCACACAGGGAAGTGAAGCTGCTGTTGTGCCTCGACTCGCCACACGACCTTGAATGTGCCTAGCAGAGTGCGGCAGCAATGAAATGGGTAATAAAGAAGGCAGTTCTGAACAAATAAACACAGGAATAGACAAAAATATGTTTTGTCACCACATCTCTTCTCCCTATAGTCATAATGAGTGACATCACAGAGAAGCCGGACGCTATGCAGATGACACAGTATGGTGGATAATGCAAAAGATCAACAGTCGTTGGATATTGTAGTAACAGAGAGTGCAAAGAAAGGACTACCCTTGAATCCATCCATCGATCATGTGCCATGCCGGTAAGCGTGGGCGGTCATGTTTTGCCATCTCACTCGATCACCAGAGTGGTGGATCAGTTCCGTGTTTCTGTCTCGACCATGCCACGAGGCCAAGCCATCCAGGTATTTGCTTCTAGGTCTTCCTCTTGGTCTGTTCCCTTCGATCTTATCCTTGAATATCAAGTAATAATGGTGATATTAAAGAAAAGGTGACACCAACTTGTGACATGGAAATAGAAGATAAAATTCGTAACCAAGTGGATAATTTTAATACATACTGGCATTTATAACATCAGACGGAAGGTGTACAACAGCTATTAATAACAGAATAGGGCAAGCAAGAGCTGCATTTAAGAAAGTGAAAAGTATCTTATGCAATAAGTTACTATCATTGAATGTAAGAAAGAGAGTGCTGAAGTGCTATATAGAACCTGTTTTACTGTGTGGCAGTGAATTTTGGAATGTAAATGAACAAATTAGGAAGAACTTGGCAACAACAGAGTTGTGGTTCCTGAGACGAATGTTGCGAATTCCTTGTGCTGCCAGAGTAACTAACGACGACTGCCTGAAAGAGGCTAATGAAATTAGAACGTTATATACAACAATAAGCAAGAGACTAACAGCTTTCTTTGGTCATGTGATGAGAAGAAAGGCATTGGAGAACATCGTGACAACTGGAAAGATCAAAGGGAAGAGAGGCAGAGGCCAACCAAGAGACATGATTCTGGATGAATTGAGACGGTGGCATGGAGGAATATCATCAGCAGAGTTGATCCAGAACACCAAAGACCAAGATCTGTGGCGATACATGAGCGCCTACGCCATTTGACAGGGCACTTTATGATGAATTGATTCTAAATATAGATATTTTTAATATATGTAGCGCGTTTGTGTGGTTATTTGTTGTTGTCGTTGTTGTTGTTGTTGTCGTTGTTGTTGTTGTTGTTGTTGTTGTTGTTGTTGTTGTTGTTGTTGTTGTTGTTGTTGTTGTTGATGTTGTTGTTGTTGTTGTTGTGTTTCCCACCCAACACTTTCGCAGTCAGATGACAATAAAATAACAAAGAATGAAACCTCGAGTAGCATTGTAGCGGACGCGTTGACAGAGAGGTTAGGGAGTTACGCTGACAGTGGCATGAGCAAGGGTTGGGCGAAGGTTAAATACCAGAGCTCACCGCTCGCTGCGGCAGGGAAAGAGTGACCATCTATTCATGTGTACACTCATGCCTGAAAGATGTGATGATCCTAACACTTCACATACCTACAGCAAATCCCTGCTCCGGGACTTTTCTGGAAGAAAAGGGGGGAAAAGGAATAATCTTGTTAGGAACGCATCATCATTAAGTGCCATTGCGCACTGAGATCGGCTATGTGTCTCCTATCTCCTCCATCTACACTTTGTGGTGCGTTCATACAGGTTTCTTAGTCCATGTCTTGATATTGTCTACTACTTGTAAAGTTGGCTTCCTTTTTATTCCCCCTGTTTTCTTCGAGCACATACTTTAGCAACTAGCCGAGTCTCTTTATATACTTGGATTACTTTAATTCCCTGTCTTTTTTCCTTTTTCTCACTTGGTACTATTTTTGTAATAATGTTTTCATGTTTCATCTCCACCTCTGGTATTCCAACTATTCGTCTTTGTAATGTCATTTGGAAAGCTTTAAATGTGTCCTCACATTACTGTCACTGTCCGTGTTTCTGCACCGTGAGACAACGAAGAGTACATGTAACACTTCTTCTTCACACTTTTCCCATTGAAGCATAGGACCTCATCCAACTCACGGCAATCCGTCCTATATTGTACTGTCTCCTGCAACCCCTCGCCATGTCCGGTCCACCGGCGTGGGTGGTCATGACTCGCCATTTCACTCGATCACCAGCGTCGGGGATCAGCTCAGTGTTCCTGTCTCGTCCATGCCATGTGGCCATGCCATCCAGGTATTTACTTCTTGGTCTTCCCCTTGGTCTCTTCCCTTCGATCCTGCCAGTTGTCACCAAGTTCTCCAATTCATTTCTTCTCATATCATGCCCAAAAAATGTGACTGTCTACGTCTAATGTCTCTAATCAGTTTACGATCTTCATTTGTTTCTTGAAGGACTTGTTCATTCGTTTTTCTATCTGCCCATGGTATTCTTTGCATTTTCCTCAGAAACCTAATTTCTACAGCCATCAGATGTTTTTCAGCGTGTCTGCTCATTGTCCACTCCTCACATCCATATAAAAGTACAGGTTCTGTGTAGCACTTCAACACTCTTTTTCTCGTTTCAATTGACATCTTTTTATTGGTCTGTATGTTTTTCATCTTGCAAAAGGCTACCTTTGCCATAGCAATTCTTGTTCTAATCTCTTCAAGGCATCTCCAATCAGATGTTATGACTGTTCCGAGACAACTGTACCGATTAACTTGTTTAAGAATATGCCCATTTACTTGAATATTATATTGTGGTATTTCTTCCTTCCTAGTGGCGACCATAATCTGTGTATTCTTACAACTAAATTCTAACCCTAGTTGTTCACTGTGTGCAAAAACCGCATCTACTAAATTTTGAAGGGCCTGTTCATTGTCTGCAATCAAGACTATTATCTGCGTATCTAATGTTATTGATGTATCGTCCCCCAATGTTGATTCCTTCCATATCTTCTATATTTCTGAAAATATGTTCACTGTACAGGGAAAAAAGATCTGGAGACATTACGCATCATTGTCTCACACCTCTCTTAATAGGCTGATATTGACCTACTTCATTATCATTTCTTATGGCAACTTGTTGTTTCCAATAAATGTTTTTTACAAGTCCAAGGTCTTTTCAATCAATGTGTAGATTTTCAAGCATCCTTATCATGTCGACATGTCTCACTTTATCGAAAGCCTTTGTGTAGTCAATAAAGCAGAAGTGTAGATCTTTGTTTACTTCTATAGAACGTTCAATTACTGTTCTCAGTATGTACACAGCATTTACTGTACCCTTGCCTTCTACAAACCCACAATTGCCGCCACAGATGTTTTTTATAATCGTCAACTGGAAGACATAGTCACTTGGTGAACCCAGGTAGAACTTATCTACCCACACCAGTTAATTCTTACATTTTAACCCTGTTGGGTTCTCATCTGTACTTGATAATTATATTATTTTTCCTCCAACATGTCACTCTACACTTCCTTCAGTGATTTCGTTTATTGTAAAGTGAGGTTCATGAGTGTGTGCGAGAGTCCTTTCTATTACGGTCGCTATGGGATTACTATTTTATCTTTTAGACAGGAGTTTCTCTATTACCTTTACCTCTACACTGAGATAAAAATGTTGATTTGTTTTCTTCTTCTTCTTCTTCTTCTTCTTCTTCTTCTTCTTCTTCTTCTTCTTCTTCTTCTTCTTCTTCTTCTTCTTCTTCTTCTTCTTCTTCTTCTTCTTCTTCTTCTTCTTCTTCTTCTTCTTCTTCTTCTTCTTCTTCTTCTTTCGTTGGCTTAAAATATGTCTATAACTGCAATGTTGTCTCTTGTATGAATCTAACAGTCTTTTTTAGTTCACTCAGCGGTCCATAGAGTTTATCTTCCACTGTTGTCTCTCTAGGCCAGAAGGTTCGCCTGGATATGTTGTAGTTTGGGCAGTCCTGGAGTATGTGCTCTGCTGTCTGCGACGCCAAACCACATGTGCACATGGCTGAGTCTATTGTGTCCTGTTCTGAGGCACAGAATAATGACCTGTTTTGGTCTGTCCATAACGTGGTAGTAGTCTTGAGTAGGGTTTGGTGGCCTTCTGACTGATTTGATCATTCTTTTCTTTTAGTGGAATGTAATGTAATGATTTGTTTTCTAATTATCAGCGCAACACCTGCTCTATTCTCTTCGCATATTTTAAAAATCAGTCGTAGTCCTTACTACTAGTAGTTGCCATTACTGGCGAGTGCACAGGGCTGATGCTGAGTGTGGATTAGCTTTCCTTATTACCAGTATCCCTCGCCATCAGGCGAATCCACACCGACGTCTGAAATACTCGTAATTTACATCCCCAAGTCAAGGACGAGAAGTCAATATTTTAGTAAAACTGACCTGTGTAGAGGTTTAACTCGCTACCTCTGCATCAGCACACCGGATGTTTAAGAGCGAGCGCTCTTATCCATGTTGACCTCTCTTCACGTTATAATAAATAGTTTCACACAGGTGATGACAGGTGTGAGGCAGGAACAGCAAAGAGAATCAGAATGACCACAGTGACATCAACAACATGAAACAGGTTCTCACATCTACACAGCCTGGTGATGAATTCACACGAAGAGTCAATACCATCATTATTCCACTTTTACCACCAAGTATCGTGGGGAGGAATAATTGACACTCCAGCGCCCGATGGGTGGCACTGGATAGTGTCATTTCATGTGATTGTGTAATGTCTTTGATGTCATCAATCCATTTTCTTCTCTGGCGTCCCCTTGCTCTCGTGGCATCTTCTTTGATGTAGTGTGAGTGCTGGTAGTTGATGGTGTTGTATTCTAACGAGATGACCAAACCATTTGATCTTCTGTCTTTCATCATATTGGCACAATTCATCGTCTGTCTGATAACATTGTTTCTACTTCGGTCTTGGATAGTTAAGTTGGCAGCTCACCTCAAGTGTTGACTTTGCGTAATTGTGACTTGGATAATATCCGTGTTTGACATTGGTAGCAAAGGGATGATGTGAATATGTTATTTATTTTCTGTCTTTTCGGGGACATATGTAGGTTTGGATGTTTCACTATTGGTGATATTTTATATATAAGCGCTCTTGCTTTTTTGACATCTGATTTCGGTTTCTCTGTCCATTATGTCATCTTTTGTGATCATGAAATGGCATTACTAAGACGAATAGGTGGAAAATCAGAAACAAAAATATTACCGAGCAAGATCAAAGTCAGGGAATTAAAGTAATTCAGGTGTATAAAGGGACGCAGTTAGTTGTTAAAGGATGTGTTCGGGGAAAATAGGGAATAAAGAGGAAGCCAACGTTACATGTAGTAGACAATAGTAAGAGATGGGCTTAGAGACCAGTATGAATGCACCACAAAGTGTAGATGAAGGGTATAGGAGACACCGTACAGCTGATCTCAGTGCGCAATAGCACTTAATGGTGATGAGTTCCCAACACGCTTTTTCTTTTTCTTTTTTTTTTTCCTTCCTGAAAAGCCACGAAGCGGGAATTTGCTGTGAGTATGTGAAGTGTTGGGATCATCACATCTTTCAAGTGCGAGTGTACAGAGGAATAAATGACCACTCTTTCACTCCTGTAGCGAGCGGTGAGCCCAGGTATTGAACCCTCGCTCGACCCTTGCCCTTGTCATTGGCAGCGCAATTTCCTAACCTCTCCGCCAACTCGTCCGCTACAAGGCTATTAATTCGTGTGAAATAACACAAGTCGATATAAAATAACATTAGTCAATGTATTGCGTTTGATTGTGTAACAGCATCACTTCTTTCCAGAGTTGCCATCCTGCGTCTCGGCAACAAATATACCAAGGTCCGCATCGATTGACGGACGTCAGTCGCGGCGATTGGGCAATCTTGAACATAGCCTACAATGGGTGACGTTGTAATATTCTGTTATGATAATTTGGCTGTGTGTCCAACGTCTGCCGCGTGGTTACACACCCGCTTCACACGCCAGTGATCCATGGCTTGTTTCCGGATCCGGTCAGGGATATGCACTACTGACGAGCTCAAACGAGGGCGAAACTCGAGTATAGTGCTTCCATATTGACGTGGATAGGCCTTAGGTTCATACCAGAATACGATCAGCGTTGCAAGTAGTGGGTTGTGCTCAATATTTAAAATTCAAATCCCGAAATAACCAAATTAATCAATACCAAGGTGTGCTGAAACAGTCTCCGCAGTTTAGCTAGCCCGTAATTCATAGTGGGGCAATTCTGATCGCCTGAGGTACTCGCGCTGTTTAGTTGTGCAAAAATCAGATATCGAGAAAGATCAGAAAGATCAGAAAGATCAGATCAAAAAAAAAGCTTTGGCAACTCAAGGACAACATCATGCGATTCCACTGATGTAAGTTTCAAGTAGATCTTTATTTGCAACTTGTACTCAACAGCAAATCCGTAATTCCAACATGTTGTCAACAGTATTCGATGTTTTAAGATATCAACATTATACCGTTTCCTATGGATTCCATACACACTCCGTCATATAGTCCAGATGAAATCAATAATTCCATGATCTTTGAAACTCCTGCTTCGCGTGATATCCAAACACTCCTCTAACTCATTTGTTTTTGTTTATATATATTACTGTCTGTGAATATACGTTCTACTTCTCTTCTTCTTCAGAAAACCATTGAGTTCTCACAGTCCAGTCACAACACATATATCCCTACAGTGAACATATGCCCCAACTCTTCTTCATAAATCTAACCGAGCTATACCAACTCGATTACAGGTTCTCATGCGATCCTCTCATAACCCATCATATAAGGTATCACCAATAAATCGTCTGGTGTACCTAATTTCGTAAAGTACACAGCACAATTGAAATCTGTCTATTTCAAACAGAACACATAGCCCCAAACAACACCACAAGATAATTAACTCGTCAACATTTTTCTAAATATATATAACCAAGTTAACGACAAGAAAATGACACAGAAACAACACTTTATTTTGTCTCTTTTACAGTATAAAACACTCGACTCAACAGTGGTTGAATAAACTAATAAAGGCAAAGCCAGGTCACACACACACACACACACACACACACACACACACACACACACACACACACACACACACGCACGCACGCACATACACACACACATCAAATTTGAAACAACTGGAGTGCCAACATTGCATTAATATGAATTCAAAAACTAAATTTGACAAAGGACAATCCAACACACTCCTCTTTGTAAAAATTAACTCTCGGAAAACATATGTTTCCCACAAACTCCCCACAACATTAATAATAATTGTCATGCAATATTACCATCCTCTGCACATCCAATCGACGTGACAGATTAATCCACGAAACGTTCCAAAATACTCAAACCTCGATGTCTCTATTCTACTTTTCTTTTCACCTTCTGTATGAAATGGATGTTCTTCCATCACGAATGATGAGGATCATTCATTCATTGCATCTTTGATTTGATGAAGAACGAATGACTTGCGCTTTAATTTGGATTATAGCGAGATATACAAAACACTGATCAGATCAGTTGTGCTGTATGGCTCTGAAACCTGGAGTACAACGAAAAGAGACGAAGCCTTGTTACAAACCTTTGAGAACAAAATTTTAAGACGCATCTTTGGACCCATTAGGGATACACATAGTGGAGAGTGGAAAAGAAGAAGTAACAAAGACATTTATGATCTGTTTAAGTCCCCGCTAATCACTGGTATCATGAAGGCTAATAGACTACAATGGCTGGGGCATATAGAAAGAATGGAAGATAATAGGGAAACAAAACTTGCTTACACTCAGGAAATAAATGACCGCAGACCCCGAGGTAGACCAAGAAGGCGGTGGAGAGATAATACATGTACAGACCTACAACCACTTGGAATCAACGACTGGGAAGAGAAGGTCCACCAGAGAGACGAATGGAAACGGATTGTATTTGCAGCAAAGAACCTCAATGGCTCGGAACGCTGAAGAAGAAGAAGAAGAAGAAGTAGACGCGAAACTCCATCGACCTCGCTCTCTCGTCTGCGTCCATCTGGTTCCAGTGGCGAGCATGGCAAGACGACTGGAGACGGATGTCATGGCCTGAATGACAGCCAGACAGAGTTAAAAGAGTAGGCAAGTGCACTAGAAGATGAAAGTAGAAGAAGAGCACCATATAGCACTTTGACGGAACAAGGGCGACGTCACAAGTGCGTAGATTAACAACCAAACGGTTGTCGTGGGGCAGTTGGTGGCCAGCATTGACACGACTCACATCTAGCAGGCACATTGGAAGATTGTACCTCCAAGGCACGCATGCACTCCACTCACATGAGGACACTGCACAATACATCGCAACTACTTACACGAGCCGGCATCGGACGAGGTGTCATGGATCAGGTTTAGCTTCTGACACCCGAGTGGGATAGTGCTTCTAGCATCGGGTAAGATAGCATGTAGGTAACCTCGACAGTTAGGACTGTAGCCGGGTCGACAGTGTGCATTGTGAGACTGATGAGGCAATGTTTGACGGGTGTGAGTGCCTGAAGGCATCAGCATCGTAGACATGTGAGTACTTCATTGATGTTTTGCCAACAGTCAATATACTGTTGATTATCACTGCACCAGAGTTTACTTGAGTCCTTTTCACTGTGATGGTTGTAGTATTGTTGTCGTCTGATGTGGGCACGAACCCACACACTCAGTGTATAGCTTACTCCTAGATCATACAACGAGCAAGAGCGCAGTTGAGCTGATCTGATGGCCGCGCTACAGTGACCTAGCGGCCGCTAGCGGTCAGCCCTGTGACATGGGTGCTTTCGTCCGTGAGAGGTGAACCGGAATTTTGTCCAGTTGATCATTTGTCATTGAGTCAAGGGTAAAGGACATTACAACAGCTACAGTCACACAGCAAACACTTGGAGGATACGATTAACATACAGATACATAGTCAACATACAGG
Organism: Cepaea hortensis; assembly: GCA_963921405.1. Classification (NCBI taxonomy): domain Eukaryota; kingdom Metazoa; phylum Mollusca; class Gastropoda; order Stylommatophora; family Helicidae; genus Cepaea; species Cepaea hortensis. Next base: position 104,989,402 of record OY992879.1, read on the forward strand.
TCTTTGTTTGTGAGGATCATGCCGGTCTAAGTTACTGGTGACCATATGGCGCATCCTCAGTCGTTCATTTGTATCGTCATTTTGTCAGTCGTCAACCGTTAGAGGTTAACACCAATCATGGGCATTGGGAAGTAGTTTTTCATGTTGGAGAGAGCATCTGTACCAGCTTCGATCATCTGTAAATTGTGCACTCAGTGTTAGGAGTGTAATTTTATCGTTGCAGATATATAATTACAGTATCGCTCCAATCGTTGCCCACCCAGAGAACTCTCGGTTCTCATCGTGTTATCCAGATCACAGGAGTGTGATTTTAGATTGCTTCATCGTTTGTTTAGGAAGCTGCCGTTTCGTTTTGATACAGACCTAGCTCTACTTGGGACTATGGGCGATGAGTGAGTGCTGATTTCGTCGGAAGATTCTCGGAGCCTGTTATTCAAGCCTACGATGGGATATCTTTGCTAGATGGTCTGGGCATCAGTTCTAGCGACACGTTGACTTGCTGACATCTTATGGTACTGAAGGCCATTTTTGTTTTCATAGCTGTACAAGCTCATTGTACTGAGCAGAGAAGTATTCACGGGTCGACGCCTCATCACGGCGGAATCAACGACAGATCGTTATAGAGGAATATTAGTCAACGACAGATCGATAAGAAGGATTATTGGACAACGACAGTTATATGCGAATTTTTATTGGTTGAGTTTGAGGAGGATTTTGATGGTCTACAATTCATGTTGGATACGAGCAGGATTGTCTGACATTGCAGGCTAATACGTTGAGTGGAGGAATCACGGTGTTTTATGAGCTAAGTAAACGTTTGTGGTCTTTCATTTAGTTAAGTGGCAGTCATTAATATTGTAATATTACACACATTTTATTCTTTTCTAATTCACTCGTGTCTTCCATTACGTCATAAGCGCGGTACATAATTTGGTGCGATATTGCGCGAGACTTTCTTAATTGTGTGTGCGCATTATTTTAGATGTTATCAGAAGAATATTCTCTATTCTTAGTTTGACGTAGTTAAAGAACGTTAACTCAGCTTATATTTTCTTTGCTGAATTACTTTTCTTAATTTTTATAATAATATTATCTTTTTATCTAGGGCTTTAGAATTATTACAACGATTTCTTTTTGTGTGTATAGGCTTTGGTACTTGTGCGCTGAAGTCTTTCTGCTTTGCTAAATTCTTTGGTGTTTGGTGTTTCCATGGTCTATATAATGTGCGAAAGGCTATTTATTTGTTTGTTTATTTAAAGATCCTTAAATCTGTTTATTTTGTCTTTATTGAATTGCATATTTTATTTTCTATAAATAGTGCTGCGAACTTTGCGGTAATTATTTTCTAGTAGATAATTTCTTACGTGTAAGCAAACTAATTTTTGCTACGTTCTTTGACTTGGTCGGCGTGAACTTTCATTTTGTGAGTTACAGGACTTTCGTGCGAAATTTCTGTGTATATTTCTGATCTACAAGTATGATAGAATAATACTGTGTCATTGTTGTGTCTAATATTTATAAGCCTGTATATTTTTAGTACTGAACTTCTTTCTACAGTTCCTACAGGTGACTAGATTGAATAGTGGTGGAACATAGTAACATGTCGTTGTTACAAGACTTTGTGGCAATTGGGAAGGATGCAGGATTGACAGGACCAGAGCTTATAGCGTGGACGGAGAAACAATTTGCAATTTTACAGGCCAATGAACGGGACGAAAGAGCAGCAATGAGACAGTTGGAGAAAGATCGATTAGAGGAATAGGTTTGAAACAAAGAAAGAAAGAAAGAAAGAAAATGTATAAAACGAAGAATATAAAGAAAAATAAATTGGGATGAATGTGAATGTTAGGTAATGAGGGAAACACATAATACATTACAGACAGAGTAGGGTAGTACAAAAGAAGTGGTTCTGATTGTCGCACACAGTTAAAATCACAAATACTAAATTTCCTTTTACATTTCTTGTATACAATTATTGGTTAATATGAGTTAGACGTAGAAAATATCTTCTGTTCAGCACTTTATCAAGATTGGTATAGATGTAGGATGGATAACATCAGAAGGAATGGCCTGAGCCGAAATAATTTTGATATAAACATGTATATTGTTCAGAAGGTTTGACACTAGAATTGGTCGGGATTTGTCCAGTAGAAAATTAACAGCTGGTGTAAACATCTGGCGAAGTGAAATTTGCAAAATGATATATGGAGTACAACGTGTGGCGACGAAGTCGCTGCCCATAATATGTTCTTATCGTGTTTGGCAGCCCTCTGGCATATGACATGGGTAATTGTTATGTGGTGTAGGTCTTCCGATGCGAATTGTTGAACATATGATAGTAAAGACAACTAATCTCTGTTGTGGGTATGGGTTATTGACACATAACAGGGTTTTGTTGTAGGTAGGTGTGATTATTAATAGTAGTTGAAACTGATAACAGCATGGAGATCATGCAACAGTGGAATTCTATTGTTGGCGTGTGTATGGGTAATGACACACGACTACAGTATTGATACAGTGAAGCATGGTTTCAATGAATTTCGTTTATATTTTCTGCTGAATGAATTTTACTAACCTTGCGTAAAACATATAATGATGTTGTGGTCGTATTGTCATCATGATTATTTTTATAAGATGTGATGTCGTCTACTGTGTTCATTGTCTTGTTCATATTCATGATCATTTTTTTTTTTTTTAGATGTGTATAAATGAATATCTTTATCCAGAACACATGCCCAAATAGACCTGTAGTGGCGGACATGGCGAAGTCTACATAGTTTCCTAAATCATATCGGTTAATACTAAATAAATATCAGAAGACTCAATACACATCACCACATTCGTAACACCTTTAGAATTATATGAATACCTTTATCTTCCTTATGGTCTTCAGAATTCTATTTCATCATTGGTGTTCAAATTACCGAAAAAGTACATCATGCGTACATTCTTAGACATATCTGTTGTCGCATTTCAATGTTTAGGTTAACTGTAAAACATAGCAAAAACGAAAGTCAATTCTCAGGACATAGAAGTTCCAAAGGTGTAATCTATACGGATACTAACATTGTTACTAATATTCTCAAGATCAGTACACCGAAAACTTAAAAAGTGGTCACAACAACTCTTGGTCTTATTAATTACTATCAGAAATTTATAAGGAACTTTGCTGGAATGACCGCTAAATTATCAGAACTTTTTAAAAAAGAGCAACCAAATAAAATTCGATGGTCGGAAGAACATGAAAAAATTCTTCAAGAAATAAAATCATTATTTAGTTCTCCACCAATTCTCAGAATTCCAGACATGTCAAAAGATTTTGTGGTACAGACAGATGCCAGCTCACATACTATATCTGCGATTTTATTACAAGAATATAAGGGTTTGTTACATCCAATTTTGTATTCCAGTCGGAAATTGAATCAAACTCAACGGAGGTATGCGATTACTGAATTGGAAGCACTGTCTGTGGAAGAGGCAATTAAGAAATTTGAAAAATATCTGTTACGGAAAAAGTTTTTGGTTATTTCAGACAGCATGCCATTGAAAATTTTTAGGGATGGTTCGCCAAAAAACGCGCGTATACACAGATGGTCTTTACTTTTGCAAAATTTCGATTTCACTGTAGCCCATATTTCGGAAAGTAAAAATAACTTAGCAGATTTATTAAGTAGATTATAAACATATTGTATGAATAAAATATAATTTTAATTTTTGGTATTGGGGTAAATAAGTTAAATGGGAATATTATAAGGTCTAAATACAATGTTACTTTATTATGACTGTAACTTACTTTTGAAACACCACATGTATGAAAACAGTTGTTTAAATATAAATAAGTCACTTGTTGTTATTAATTTTGCAGATAGCAAGATAAACAAGTACGCCAGTGTGTGATCACATGGTCATAGGTACGAGGAAATAGACAAGGATGACTGCAAAGGCTGTATTCAATGGATACAGGATAGTCGACGATGTTGCAACGCGACATTTAGACGTGTTCTTTAATTATTTGTGTTATAGTCTGAAAAGAAAAACAATATGTAAATTCTTTCAGTATTGGGTAGAAAAGCAAATGATGAGTGATAGTTAAATCACTAATAGTATTAATTTACTAGGGGAGTGATATTAATTTTAGTTTTAGTGTTATAATTTTATCAATTATTATAATTGGTGATATTTATTATGTTGCAGTTAAGGATAAGTACATACTTATTTGTTTTGTGCTAGGTTTATATCATCATCAATAAAAAGAATTTAGATGTGTTATTTCATGACGGATGAATGTAGAGATGGATGAATGAAAAAGAGTTTATACAAATACACATACTTAAAATCAGACATAGTTAGAAAGTCAACAGTACATTACGAAGAACAGATAGGACATATAGTTATAGGATAAAGTTGCTAATATCGACTGTGGATGATGGAAAGAGATCTTAACTTGAGTTGACATGAGGCATCTCTGAAATTGATGGGGACCAGTTATTGATTTCTTATGACTCAGAAGGTCGTTGGGTTCACAACATAGAAGTGCATTTGGTTTCACCGAAGATACTCAAGGGTTACAGAGGTCTGAGGTAATTTTTGTCAAGGGGTCAGCATGAAACGCGAAAACGGCACTTTAATTATAGTGTTCGGCGGTGTTTGAACCTTGCTTCTTTTGTTGCAAGTAGTCAATCATGATACGCGAGAACATCTCGATGATCATTTCTTTGGAATGTATGAGGTGGCGGTGATTGGGACTTGTGGGTTTTAATTCAATGTCTGAAGTCCACACGATCTATATTATCTTAAGATGACATACTGAGTTCCAGAGATGACAGATTTGTAGTCGATCATGACTTACAGTAACTTACATCATATACAGTATTGGCATACATGTCGAAGTAAAGTAAGAATATGAAAATGTAGGACATTTTCTTTTATGGAGGGGGAATAGCTGTCATGGCCTGAATGACAGCCAGACAGAGTTAAAAGAGTAGGCAAGTGCACTAGAAGATGAAAGTAGAAGAAGAGCACCATATAGCACTTTGACGGAACAAGGGCGACGTCACAAGTGCGTAGATTAACAACCAAACGGTTGTCGTGGGGCAGTTGGTGGCCAGCATTGACACGACTCACATCTAGCAGGCACATTGGAAGATTGTACCTCCAAGGCACGCATGCACTCCACTCACATGAGGACACTGCACAATACATCGCAACTACTTACACGAGCCGGCATCGGACGAGGTGTCATGGATCAGGTTTAGCTTCTGACACCCGAGTGGGATAGTGTAAATGCTTCTAGCATCGGGTAAGATAGCATGTAGGTAACCTCGACAGTTAGGACTGTAGCCGGGTCGACAGTGTGTATTGTGAGACTGATGAGGCAATGTTTGACGGGTGTGAGTGCCTGAAGGCATCAGCATCGTAGACATGTGAGTACTTCATTGATGTTTTGCCAACAGTCAATATACTGTTGATTATCACTGCACCAGAGTTTACTTGAGTCCTTTTCACTGTGATGGTTGTAGTATTGTTGTCGTCTGATGTGGGCACGAACCCACACACTAAGTGTATAGCTTACTCCTAGATCATACAACGAGCAAGAGCGCAGTTGAGCTGATCTGATGGCCGCGCTACAGTGACCTAGCGGCCGCTAGCGGTCAGCCCTGTGACAACGGACACAGATGCAGTGGACGTTAGGCTGCCACGACCAGTTATCCCTGTATATATTGGCTCTCGAGAGCCTCGTGCAAACAGCCTTCCGTCAATTCCTTTAATTTTCAGTTTTAAGACAAGCGTAGCGACAGCGAATGAGCGTATGATTACTGATAGGATCAACCAGATATCCATCGGATAGACGGACTGCCCGCCAGAACAGACCACACACACACACATGCGATTAGCGAGATTCTACCACAGAAGATATTGCTCGTCTAAGTTGCGGACAAATCTGCCGATTTACGGCCGAGCCTTAGCAGTTCGCAATGTGTCTAGGTCCTACAGGGGACAGAGAAGAGGACAGACGATAGAGATAGGGACATGGGGTGAGTACGGGGGAAGGAGAATAGTCTAGATGCTGAAGACAGGAAAGACAGGACTGTACCCGTGAAAAAAACAGTGTCACCTTGAACAGAAGTACGCAATACGCCTAGCCTCAACCAGGCGTATGCGAGACACCTGACTTCCCACGGGCTGCACGAGGGGCAGGTACCTCGTGACCACCGGGCAGTCGAGGAGAAGCCAGACGGGCTTTGGACTTGACAGAGAGAGGATGCATGACTGAGAGTGTGACAGGATAGACTACACCTTGGAATTCAGGATTTGAATAGCTGAGCCGTTTGACTTGTGCTTGTGTGTGTGGCTGTGATACGAGGGCGTAGTGGCTTGTATCGTAACGTATTGCATTGCTAAATTATTGCTATATTATGAATTAGTGCGAGAACGAACGCTGTAATGATGGATGAGACATTTTTGTACGATTATATCCTAGAGTAATAAATCATATGTTATTGACTCATGTGTTTATGTCTCATCTATGCTCGTACTATCTACCTGTCTTGAACCCTTCACTTTCTAATACCTCTAGACGATGACACAATGCATATGACTGCTGGCAGGACAGACTATTCACGCACACGCAAGCCAAGAGTAGCATCGATAAATCGCGCCCTCCCGGTACAAGGTTATACATGCAAAACCACTGGACGCCTACCGACGAGCTTTCAAGCTACGCCGGCAGGACTGACCGAAAATCTATACCAGTTTACTGACTGCAGTCCCATTACTCATCGAGAGAGAGTGGGCGCTTATCGAGACTTTGTCGAACGGTCGTACAAATTTTCTCTTTTGCCCGCTCAAAACACGACCCTGGCTGCACGATGCGGTTACATTCTCGAAACGCCTGCCTCGCTAACTTGCGTAGGCTGGGAAGATCCCATTTTGGTGCACCTCACATACAACTATCCTAAAAGATGATAGTTGAGGTCGACTTCTCAACCATCACTTTACCTTACACCAGGGGTGGGCAAACGTTTTGTGCGTAGGGTAGCATTGACAAATGTAAAGCTATAGGGGGACCGCATATATATATATATATATATATATATATATATATATATATATATATATATATATATATATATATATATATATATATATATATATATATATATATATATATAATGTCCATTTTGTTTACAGCAACCTATCACAATAAGTAATTATTAATTATTTATAGGTTATGAAGCAGTATAAATAACTAATTATTGCAATTTTATTTTACTTATACACTTATACATTATATTTGACAATATGGACAAAAACTTTTACTAATTTATTAGCAAGATTTTACAACTTGTTATTATAACAAATATTCTTTATTATCTATCAATGGCTTTAATTTAGACACAAACCGACTAAATTGTCACTATAATTGTTGATTTATAATGAGATGTAAGTAACTGCTTGCACTTTTTGACAATATTCTTGAAATATGGAGCAAGTTTACTTGTTGAAATTCGCATGACAGCATGCAAGTTGCAGTCCGACAATAAAGACCTATTCTTAGATTTGTTGATCTTCAAGCAAGAGAATGCTTGTTCGCAAATGTATGTTGATCCAAACAATGATAAAGGTTTAACTGCAAAGTTTTTCAAGTTGGGAAATGATTCTTGTGATAAAGATCCATAGAAATCCAGCAAACCATCTGACTTGAATTTCTCTTTCATGTCATGATCTGCTTGAAAGTCAAGCAGCTCCAACTGTATGTCCTCTGTGGCTGTATCAGCTTCTGCACTAAAAGGGGGACTGAGAATATTGAACTATGGCTCTAATTTCTTGAAATCTTGGAATCTCCATCCAAATTCTTCAATCAATGCATCTAATTGGGCTTTGTACTTTTCAGTCATTTCACCAGAAATGGTTTCTTGTTTTAGCAAAGGGAAGTGACAAATATTTTTTTCACTTGATTGTCTGGAGAACAGTGAGAGTTTTGCCTGAAATGATTTTACATGTACATACAGTTCATGTACATGTAAAATAATTTCAGGCAAAACTCTCACTTCATGTCTCCCCCGATGGTGTTTCCACCTTGTCGTGGTGGGGGAGCTTGAGCTTCTCAATGACTCTGAGAGCTATGCCGGCGGTAGCGTAGCTACCAGCAGGGCCTCCCAAACCGGAGAGGTCAAAGGGTAGAGAACAGACAAAGAGAAACACTCTGGTCCTCCAGGTTGGGGGTTGAAGCGTGGGGTTAACATCCCCACCTTTGTAAAAACTATTTTGTTACGAAACAGATACATAAGCCTCGAATTAGGACTGACTTATTTGGACAACGACCTTGGAACGTTAAAGGACTCTTGAGATTTGGAACATGGAATGTACGGACACTATATCGAGCTGAAGCGGCTGAAGAACTAACCCGGGAACTGGTTGAATATCAAATGGATATAACAGCAATTCAAGAAATAAGGTGGCCAGGAGAGGGTACTTTAGAGCAAAATGGAATTATTGTAATATATGAAGGAAACACCCAAAATAAACATGAATTAGGAACAAGTTTTGTCATCAAAAAAGAGTTGTGGGGGTACGTTATAAACTTTAAAGCTGTTAATGACAGAATTAGTAAATTACGAATAAAAGGTAAATGGAAAAATATAACGATGATTAATGTATATGCACCTACTGAAGAGAAAGAAGATGACGTTAAAGAAGACTTTTATAATGATCTGGAAGATGTCATAGAAGAAACCCCCAAACAGGACATCCTGATTGTGCTTGAAGACTTCAATGCAAAAATAGGTAGAGAGCAAACTCATAAAAATGTGGTTGGTATGGAAAGCCTACATACAACTTCAAATGATAATGGATAGAGAGTCATCATCCTGGCAGAAGCCAAAGGACTGCAGATTAGCAGTACCAGACTACAAAGAAAGGATATACACAAACAAACTTGGAAATCATGTGACAAGAGAACATATAATCAAATAGATCACATTTTAATTAACAATAGAAATGCATCAAACATACAATAAGTTAGAAGTTATAGAGGAGCTGAGTGCCACAGCGACAATTTCTTCGTTGGAGCAAAATTTAAAATAAAACTTAAGAGAACTTTCTATACTAAATTACAAATATTACATCCAACATATAACAGAGAAAAACTACAAGAAATTACAGTCAAAGAAAAATTTACAGATGAAATAAAATGTAAACTCGTGATACTGAGCAAGCTACATGCTCAGGTCTGATAGAAGTTCGAAGGCTCTCAGCTGGGGGATATGAGAGATTCCCGGATGAGAGGGCAGGCCGTTTCTCGTTCACCGCTGCACGAAGGTAAGGTGCTGATCCGGCAGCACAAGTAGCCTACCTCGTGAGCGAGTACAAAAAGTCAAAAAGTGCCCCAGTCGAAGAAAGTGGCTGCGAAAACTGTATCTAACTCATAGAGAGTGTAGACAAAAGTGGAAGAACGTCTCAATGCCGCAAAATGGAACGCACGGCGAGCGAACCTATTGCGTGGTCCGAAGTCAAAAGCGTGGGTGTCGCTTGCAGTCTGACCGTCCCTGGTGTGTGCTTGAGCGATCAGTGGCAAACGAGTTGCCCAACACATGGAAGTGAGGAACTAAAGCAGCCATGAGCAGGACGTGGCAACTCCTCGGGTGAGCCCAGTCACAGAGCAATATGTGCCGGCTCTGCAACTATGGAAGCCTCCTTGGATAGCGAGGGAATGCTCATGGTCTGCCCCTGCCTTCCCTTGAGGACCAACCACGATGTCGTTCGTCGTTCTATCTTGACCAGCTGAGATGTTAGCGACATCACAACAGTCCAACGTGCCTCGAAACCAGAGGATGGCTAACCTCATTAAAAAATGCCCGCTGGAAGTCGGAAGTGTCGTCCTACGGGTGGCAAACTAAAAATTGACACTACGCAATTACGTCCGAGTGAATTTCTCGTCCGAATGTCTCTCGTGCTAGGAACATCTCTGACTACCTAGTTTCCGAATGCCGCTCTTGTTCGGAACAGCTCTGACTGGGTAGTTTTCCGAATGTCTGTTGAGCCTGGAAAAGCTCTGATGGGCGCAACGACAAGCACATATCCGAAAACTCGCTGAGTGGATGCCGTCTGCACACCTGTCTGGTTTGTGCGGGAATGACCCGGGGAAACGAAATGACCAATATATTGAAGTGAGGATTTAAAGCAGCCATGAGCAGGACGTGACGATCTCCCTCGGTGAGCCCAGATCCAGGGCGTTATGTGTCGGCCCTGCAACTATGGAAGCAACCTTGGATGGCGGAAAATGCTATGGACTGTCCCTGCCTTCCTTTGAGGGATGACCGTTGTCTTCGATCGTTCCACCTTGGTCAGCATGGTTGCAGATGGCGCCACAAAAGTGAGAGTCTCCCAGGAATGCTACCTGGTCAAAAATGCACGCTAAAGTCGATGTGTTGGCCTACGGGTTTCGGCCCAAGGGCGCATAACAAACACACCGCAATCACATCTGAAAAAACACTCCGGATGAACGAAAAGAAGAAGAAGAAGAAACTGCAAAACCCTTTGGAGAAAAGCGTTGACCAAACTTGGTTGAATATCAAGAATACAATTCAATCTATCGCAGAAGAATGTCTCGGTGTGTTAACCACGCATAAAAAGAACAGATGGTTCAATCAAAAATGTGAAGAAGCAGTCATTAGGAAAAAAGAATGCCAGACATTTATGGTTAAATGACATCAACAACATCCAAAAGGAAGCGCAATATAGAAATGGCGATATGTTTGATACAGTGGTTAAACCAGTGGTTCTCAATCTTTTTTTGGCCCACCCACCCCTTCACCATATGTTCAGAATGTCATCCCAGCTCCCTTTCATATTTTGTCCTTATAAATTTCCCCCTCGCCCTTACACAGTATACGTAAAAAGGGAAGCTAAATTTAATAACACATACTAGAACAAGTCTAGACGTCTACATACAACGTGATTTATGGGTCTACTTACGTTATAAAACGAATTTCAGAAAGGCGAGAAGTACAGAATATAAAGTATGGAGAGAAAAACAATATCAAGTAATCGGTTCTTGTATTAACGAAATCTTGAGATAATCTTATTCCCGCCCACACCCTGGAAACCCTAAAATTCCCCCCTGTTGGGGGGGGGGGGGAGGATTTCCCACCGGTTGAGAACCACTGGGTTAAACGATATGTTTGACACAACGACCTTGACAGTATATCTGCCCCAGCAGCTGGGCGAAATGTTTGATACAACGACCTTGACGAAATATTTGATACCATCCATCATGTGCTATGCCGATAATTTAGGGCGGTCATGTTCTGCCATCTCACTCTATCACCAGAGTCGTGGATCAGCTCTTTGTTCCTGTCTCGACCATGCCCTGTAGCCAAGCCATACAGGTATTTACTTCTCGGTCTTCCCCTTGGTCTCTTCCCTTCGATCTTGCCAGTCGTCACCAAGTTCTCCAATTCATTCCTTCTCATAACATGCCCAAGAAATATTGACTGTCTACGTCTAATATCTCTAATCAGTTTACGATCGTCATATGTTTCTTGAAGGACTTGTTCATTGGTTTTTCTGTCTGTCCATGGTATTCTTTGCATTTTCCTCAGAAACCACATTTCCACAGCCATAAGCTGTTTTTCAGCTTGACTGCTTATTGTCCACGCTTCACATCCATACAAAAGCACAGGTTCTATGTAGCACTGCAACACACTTTTTCTTGTTTCAATTGACATCTTTTTATTGGTCTGTATGTTTTTCATCATGCAAAAAGCTAACTTCGCAATGGCAATTCTTGTTCTAATCTCTTCAAGGCATCTCCCATTATCGATAGGACTGCAGTACATGATATTCATGGCATCTGTAAAGAAGGTAGTTCGCCATTGCTTTCCTTCCTAGCAGTGACCATACTGGTCGATGACCGTAGCCATTGTCTCCCAAAAAAGAGATCCTCTGCCTACAGTCATGAAGCTGGAGACCATAACCTACAACTATCTGTTGACTGCTCTTCAACTTCATCCACCATCTGCACCCATGGCTTCACTTAACCCTGATCGGGGGGCTAAACGGGTATGCCACCTCACCCAAGGGTGTCCCGTAGGTTAGCGTAGGGAAGGGCGCACCTTACCTCTCCTTTGATAGGTAATACCCCTACCCCGCCTCCCAGAAGTTCAGCGGTTGAATAATTTTCAAACAATATCATTCATTGATTATTTTAAACAGCTCTGTAACATTACAATCTTAGCTGAACGACTCCCAAAAAATGTGCTTGATATGGCGTTTCCGACGATTAAAAAATTAACTTGATGTAACGACCTTGTCGATGTTCCCCAAACAGCACAGCGATTTCAACCGACTAAATATTACGAATTATAACTTGTAACTGAATTCCACCACGACTCCAAGTTGAGATCCTGGTTTTGTCATCGTATCTCTTATCTCTCTATGGAGATGTAATAAAGAGAGAGATCAAAGAGAAGCGGAAATACCAATCGGAGGTTATAATATCCACACAAAAATCAACGACATCCGGATGACACAATATTCATGGTGGAAAATGCAAAGGTTCTACAATAATTGTTGGACATTGTAGTAACAGAGAGTGCAATGTAAGGACTCTCTTTGAATATCAAGAAAACAGTAACAATTGTAAGAATATAACGGCGTCCTTATATGACAAGCTTCTAAGTTAATTACTTCTTCCATTATATATTTCCAACTTCTTTTATGATCCTTTTCAAAACTGCTAGATTGCTACCACAGACAGTATTTTCATCATCCGATTAGCCATTCATATATTCTTTGCACTGGAACTAGGATAAACCTTTGCTATATTATCTTTTTCTGCTTGATTGCCATTTTCTCCTACTGCATCTCTTGTCTCTGTCTGGTAGTATTCTGAATCGTCTGCATGCATGCTTCTTTGTTCTAGTTCTAGTTTCTCTTCACATTTATTTCTGTGGTTGTAAGCACAATTCCACAGCCCATTTTTAAAAATTCGCGACTCTTGCCGCTGTTTTCTATCTTTTAAAGTTTTATTTCCAATTTTCTCATTTTGTCTAGTTTGTACCTTCCTTGGATACATTTTATTTAAGAGCCGTTCTAATCCAAGGTCACTATATCCTATCAACTGTTGGCTTTCTCTTTTTCATAAACATGTACTGTCACCCATTTTACTAAGGTCTTGCTTGACCTTCACGATAATTCATCCTTCTGGGTACTTGTACAGGCATACATTTTTCCACTCCGGCTATCACGCACCCTCGGTTTAATTTAATGGTTTTCCCAGTATTATTTAAAAGCATTACAGGAAAATCTAGTCTCTTTCCTGGGTCTACTATCCCATCGGAAATCTCCAGTCCTGGTTCATCAACTATACCTCGCTCTAATTCTGTTACTCTGACAGTTTGTCCTTTCAAAATGTACGGATTTCTTTTCAATCCAGTCGAAACTAAATTTATTCATTGTGGTTTCAATGTTATCGTCTGCCTTACCCTAACAATAGAAGCTGTGTGCATATCATCCTCTAGATTCACATAAGTGTTCCTTATTTTTATTTCCCCAAATCAAAATAAACCCTTAACCGTTCTTAAACAAAACATCCCTACCTAGAATCATATTTCTATTCATTTTTCTAATTACATGGAAAATGTGTTTCACTTCCAATCCTCCTAATTTAAAATTGATAATTACGCGTCTATCATAAAACTTCTAACGTTTCACCTGTATCAATCAATCAATGAGGTGCCGTCTCCATAATGAAGTTTGGCTGCAATGGGTCTCCAACATTGTCTGTCTCTCGCTCTGACTGTACATTCTGTAGGGCTGATGTTCTTCCATCTTTTGATGTTATCTTCCCACTTGTATCGTTGTCTACCTCTTGCTCGCTTGCCCTCAAACTTGCCTTCCAGTATGGCTTTTATATCTGTATCATGTCTTTTAACGTGGCCGAAATATTTCACTTGCCTCCTCTTTATTTCTTTCATCACCTTTCTCTCCATTCAAAGTTTTTCTAGAACCTCTGCATTTCATTGTTTTTGTTTCCATGAAATACGACATATTTGTCTGTATATCTATGTCTACAGGGCCTCTATGCGACTTTCTAGTTGCTTCTTCAATGTCCTGACTTCCGACCGCGCCATACAGCGGCTTTTAATATACGTAGCATTTGACAATTCTCATTTTAATGCGTTGTTAATCTCTCTAGATGCTAATACTGATTTCATGCCGTTGAAAGCATTTTTGGCCATTCCTATTCTCTTTTTGATTTCTATTTCACTTCTGCCATCATATGTTAGTATATGTCCAAGATAGGAGAAACGTTTTACTTGTCCTAGTATCTCGCCGTTTACTGTGTTCATTGATGACCTTTCCTTTCCGCTGCTAGTTATCAGTGGCGTCACTAGGGGGGTGCGGGGGGTGCGGGCCGCACCGGGTGACACCATCAAGGGGTGACACCAAAATAAAAAAAAATTGCAAATTTGACAAAGCAGACATAGCTCTGTCTAGTCGGGTTTCATAACCGTTCATTGTTAATTTTAGAAATTTTAATGTTAAATAACAAAAATTTAACTTTGTCCGAGTTTGTCGAAGTTCTTTATTTATGTTTTACCTGAAGTATTGAAGTTATATTGTTCAATTTGTTTTCTTTCTTATGTCCTTATTAACATTTTGACTTATTTTACAAACATTACTATATGCGATTATATATGGTACAGGAACACTCGGAAGAAGACCATGGTGAAAGTCTAGAGGGGTGACACCAAGAGTTTACCGCACTGGGTGACACCAACCCCAGTGACGCCACTGCTAATTATCATAGTGTTTTTGTTTTTTTGGGATGTAATATCTAAGCCACATTCTGCACTATACCTGTTTACTTGTTCCACTAGATATTGTAATTCTTGTTCGCGTTCTGCTGATAACATGGTGTCGTCAGCATACCTAATATTTTTACCTGTAACTGACTGTAAAGTTGCTCTGGTTGTTAACATTTTAGTATTCTTTTTAATTCTTTTGTAAAGGCTTTCTTTAATAATGCTTACCTCTGCTCCTGTATCTATCAAAGTTCTTATTCTATATCGTCCTATTTCTAACAATGGAAGAAATGAAATAGCTGATAAACTGACTGGCTCTGCACCCCCTGCTGATGGCCAGCCCATGTATCGTGCCGACCTTATTAACGTCCTTAAAGACATGTCGAGAACAGAAGACTTTGACGTCAGTGAATCACATCGCTGTCCAGGATGAAAGACTTGGGAGTAAGAATTGGCACGGCCAGACACGAGAGGTACATCGGGAAAACGAGGTGCCTCGTTAACCAACACAGAACTGGCACTATTAACCACCGAACTCTGATGCATATGCTGGGGGGGGGGGGAGGACCTGAGCACCTATGATATAACTGATTAACTGATACGCACACACACACGCATACACGCACGCACGCACGCACGCACGCACGTGCGCGTGCACACACACACACACACACACACACACACACATTTTACACTTTTTTTCAAATTATTATTATATACAATTCGCTAATAATTTACTTAACTGAGAAAAGTCTTCCGATGTCCACGTCCAGAGTTGCGTCCTCCACACGATCCTTCCAAAACGTTACGGATAAAGAGCCAAACGACTCTTCAACCATGGACTCGACACAACTGCTGAACGATATGTTTGACACAACAACCTAGACAATATATTTGCTACAGCAGCTGGGCGAAATGTTTGATACAACGACCTAGACCAGTGGTTCTCAATCCTTTTTGGCCCGTGCCCCCCTTAACCATATTTTCAGAACGTCTTTCCCCCCTTTCGTATTTCCTCCCTAATAATCCCCCTGTGACGAAACGATGCAGTATCTGTGCTGTGTCGTGGGGGTTTCGCGTGACCTCGGCGCGTCATCAGGGACTTTCCCAGTTATTAATAGACTGGGGATAGCTGAGGCAGTTTCTAAGTCAAGAAAGTTCGCGAAACATCTAGACTTGGCTGACCAGGTAACTCCGTGTAGTCACATTATCACGTGCAATAAGAAATTAGAGTCTCCAGTGCGGAGAATGCATGGTTCTCAAGAAGTTGGGACACAACATGGTGCACTAAATTCTCGTGCGCGTTGAGACACACGCAGGAAGGGAATTCGGCAGTCAGAGTCATTCACTGTCGACTTTTCAAAGTGTGCAGACGCACAATCCACCTTCAGCAGACTGTCATCTAGAAAGGCGTAATGGCCAGCAGACAGTATTGTTAGCTGACTTGTGGTCCATCCACTGGTTCAGGTAAATACTTCTTTAATCATTTTACCCTTGTAATTGAGCGTAAATGCGAGCGTACTGCAATACATTAAATATGCGACCGATTCTACATAACTAATTAGTTGCCGATCGATAACGCCGTGTCGTAACTAGGACATCGTTCAGCTGTGTACGGAATGTTGACAAAGCTTAGTTGTAACTGTGTGTTGCTTCTACTTTAAATACAAGTCTGTTATATCAGCAGAAATGTGCTTAATGGTCATTAATTAAGTACGGTAAGTATTTGTATATATTATGTTTGCTATGCAATTCTAGGGAATAGTTTATTGATGCATTTTGTGAACTAGACTTATGTCAGTTAAGGTCTGCTGTTATTGGAGCCTTCGGAATATACAGGTAAGTTGATAGTGTGCTGAATTCATACAGTGAAGTGCTTAGTTGCTTAAGAAATATAGCACGTACTACTAAGTCATAGGAAGTGATGTAGCTAGTTTGTGTTAACTTACTAGTGATTTCATTTCATGGAAAGGAGGATTTCAGGTAAGTAGTGATATCATGTTGTGCTAGATTTATATATATACGCTATGGTGGTGGCATATATATATTAGGTCATGTATTGTGATACTTGTTGAGCGAGATACCGACCTCCGGATTAGGTTCGAGGCGACATAGAGATGCGTCACCGTCGCGATGTAATACTGCGTTCTAAATGCTTCTCTTTTCTGTCCTGTTCTTTCCATACTGGCATGAGTACGAGAGTGCGAATGCAAGGGATGTATGGAAGGATGCATGAAGGATGAAAGAGGCACGGGAACAAAATGGGATATGGGGACAGAGTGCAAGTTGCTCAGGTATATGACTGGCAAACCAGGTCAGCCGTGGAGTTCGGTCATAGCCCAAGGCTAATCCGCTTGGGAAGAGATCAGAACTGGAGCGTCACCTGTAAACGTGTAGGAGATCACATGTTTTCGTCAGGATGACTTCTGGCCTCTAGATAAGAGGGAACCAGAAGAGGTTCGCTGCCAGTGGGCAGGAGATCTCACTTGCGAACTGGAGTGTGTACATATATGTGAGGTGTTATTTAGTTAAGTAATACCTTGATTATGATGTTACTCAATATTGTATGTACGATGTAAGGAAGGGGTCCAGGGACCTCCTTTCCTTGTTTAGTTTCTATCTAAATAAGAGAACTAGTATAGCTATTCATTTAGCAACAGCGACGTATGAATAGGGGTAGGCGAGACATCTGATCAGACCCGACATTCTTGGAACTTAATCTATCCGACGGGCTGTTCTGTAGGCCATCTGACATTGGACGGCTATCCATGCTTCTAATCGATGATGCCCTAATTAGGTGTAAACCAATTAGTATACCGGATGGCTGTGTATTCCATGATTTGATGCATGTGTTCCAATGTGGGGCCGAATACTCTCAGCCTACCGCTCTTCCTTTCAGGTGTTGCCTGTTTTGTGAACCAAAGCCTGTGTTTTGGGAACCAAAGTGCCTGTGTTTGATGAACTAAGTTCCTGTTGGGGAACTAGATAGCCAGGTTATGAACAAGAATGTTGTTTATGGAAACCACTGCGTCTGGAAGGGCGAGTGATTGAGATACACACCTACCACGCCTGACTGCGCCACATCATGCTACAGGGTGAATCACTAAGCTGAATCAGATCCACCAGGTTGGTTCGTGAACCCTGAAGCAGCACTTTGATAGACAGGTTTGTTTCTATCATCGATGCTTGATAACCACTATCTGGCAAGTGAAATGTTCATCCACCTGAACAATCATGCCTGTGTATGTTAAATTATTATTGAAGTACTTTGGAAAAGTGATATGCTCACGCCGGGGAGAGTTACCAAGTTGAGGTAGAGTCACAGCTCTGGGAGCACATCAGTTCCACTGACTTCATTGAGCTGCCTAACCGTCGTAGCTATCAGGTATAGATTGGCACGAATCACTGTGCTGTAACTACGTCTGCAATTGGGCCCGGTCAACACTAGACCTACACCAGTTGGGCGTATGAACGTTACTAATAATTTTCAGGTAGACAATGGTCAACTCATCCCTGACCTAAAGAACATTACTGTGCTCAGAGCAGTCCTAGTGGTGTTACCACACTTGTTTTCCAGCTGCGTAAGGAACCTTGCTGTGTTCAGCTCACACTTAGTGGTGTTACCAAACTTGTTTGCAACTGTGTAATGAACATTGTTAATATTTTCGGTAACCAAGGTTTCCATAACATTATGATCTTGTGGGACTCGACTCCGAGGGAATTGTGACTGTGTAGCTGTGTTCTAACATCTTCTGACAGAGATTATACGCAAGCAGCGTATGACCGGTGGTGAACTTGGTACCGCAACTATCTGTTACCCAACCAGGGGTAATCGACTATATTCCATGAGCATGAGATTGGTCTTCTGGTCAACGATGGATGTCAAGATTATTTTCCTGAGGACACCTCAGGATAGAGGGTCTCCCAGCCAGGCTGAATAGGAACAGTCGGTGTGTCATTAGACGGTGACTCATAGGGACAGTGCTGAGTTATAGTTCTTCTAGTCAGCGGAGGTCTGAGTGGTTAAGTCCATTTATCGCCGATCCGAGCTCTTGGGACGGAGTGGTCTCCAAGGTTCCAGTCAACCATACTGGGAGGGAGCCGAGTGAGTGCCAGACCGACTGGACTGAACACACACAGCAAATCTACCTTTCAGCCGATGACGAAGATGGCTGATTCTCTGATTCTGTCTCTACTCTATCCTCTGTACTGTACATAGATTATATTCTATCAGGGTGTTTATTTCCTTCCTTTGTCTTTAGGGTAGAATAAACTTTATTTATGTTGACTTATTCTTTCTACAGTTATTGAGTGTGGTCTCGGACGATGCCTAAGTGTTCATTGTCCCAAGGTAGAGGGTAGATAGTAAAGGTCTAGAATCTGGGAGGGGCGTGTAGACTCATAAAACTTAACCGAGGTCAACAGCGGAGTGAAACAGTGTATCTACCTGTCCAGCCCCTGGGGTCAGAATACACGGGAGTGCTACCGACACTTCGGGGCTTGGGTTCAATCACAACAACCGAGGCGATCCTGTCACACCCCCCCCCCCCCCGCCCCTACACAGTATACGCATAATGCAATGTCTGTCTGTCTGTCTGTCTGTCTGTCTGTCTGTCTGTCGTTTATTCGTTCGCGAACGGTCCATCCGATTGAGATGAAATTTTCTACACGTCTTCTTCTCATTCCGGTGCTGCCAACTGTCATAGTTTGTTAGTTTACAAACAGTTATTTACGTAATAAAATTTCATTTTGTAATTTACATTATAATTCACATATAGCGAGGAGACTTAACTTAAGAAAAGTTATATAAAGGGACATAACTTTTAGTAGCATTGCTATATATTTTATATATAATTGTTGCATTGTTATCAAAGCTTTATAAAATGTTTGTCTACAGTTATTTACAGGCCTATGCGTTATAATATATAATGATAAAATCTTTAAGGCATTTTAAAAGTTTTCATAAAAATAATGCATCTATTTTAAAAAGTGTGAAGTAGTTTCAGATTCTTCTCGAGTGTATTTGCTGGCTTTCAGTAGTACACTTGGTCTGGTCGGAGGCCGGGATGATCCTTCTCGGTCATTTGGCTAGTATCAGACGCATTTGCTGCATCCCCCCCCCCCACCAGTAGTGCGCCTGGTCTGGTCGGGGGGGGGGGGGGGGATGATCAAACCACCTCACATAGCTTCACCTTAAATGTGGGCCACTGTGGGAAATAGCTCACAGTGAGACTAAGGGTCCACGCCAAATAAAAGGGGAGGCGGGGGAACCAGCTGGTCTGGGGTAACCGCCAAACCCACCAAAAAAATTGCCCTATTTAGTTATTGGGATGAAGATTGTTCTCTTCCAATCTGTTCGCCTTATTTCCGGGAACGGGAGCTTATATGAATACTACTATCAATTATATTAGACGCTCCCCACCAGGGACTGGGCGAAGCCGGGGCGGGTCGTCTGTTTTGGGAACGGGAACGGGAGCAGGGGCCGAATATGAATTAAATTAGATTCTCCCCGCCAGGGACTGGGCGAAGCCGGGCCGGGTCGTCTTTTTGGGGAACGGGAACGGTAGCAGGGGCCGAATATGAATTAAATGAGATGCCCCCCGCCAGGAGCTGGGCGAAGCCGGGGCGGGGCGTCTTTTTTTGGGAACGGGAACGAGAGCAGGGGCCGAATATGAATTAAATGAGACGCTCGCCGCCAGGGGCTGGGCGAAGCCGGGCCGGATCAGCTAGTTGCACATACTAAACAAGTCTAGACGTCTACATAAAACGTGATTTGCGGGTCTACTTACTTTATAACATGAATTTCAGAAGGTTGAAACGTACAGAAAGGTAAAGTATGAAGAGAAAAACAATTTCAAGTAATCAGTTCTTGTATTAACGCGATCTTGAAATAATCTTAATTCCCCCCCCCCCTTTTGGAAACCCTGAAATTCACCCCTGAGGGTGGGGAATTCACCACCAGTTGAGAACCACTGACCTTGACAATATATTTGCTACAGCAGCTGGGCGAAATGTTTGATACAACGACCTTGACGATACATTTGATACAGCAGTTGAATAATTTTCAAACAATATCATTCATTGATTATTTTAAACAACTCTGTAACATTACAATCTCAGCTGAACGACTCTCAAAATGTGCTTGATATGGCGTTGCCGATGATTAAAAAATGTACTTGATGCAACGACCTTGCCAACGACCTTGCACAACAATCTCATCCGACTAAAAATTACGAATTATAACTTGTAACTGAATTCCACCATGACTCAAAGTTGAGATCTTGGTTTTGTCATCGTATCTCTTATCTGAGTATCTCGCTATGGAGATACAATAATGAGAGAGATCAAAGAGAAGCCGGAAATACCAATCGGAGGTTATAATTGTAAAAAAATCAACGAGATGAGGATGACACAGTATTCATGGCGGGAAATGTAAAGAAAATCTACATTTGTTGGACATTGTAGTAACAGGGAGTGCAATGTAAGGACTCTACTTGAATATCAAGAAAACGGTAACAATGGTGATATCAAAGAGAAAGGTGACACCAAAATGTGACATGGAAATAGAAGAGTCAATTCTTAACTAGGTGGGTAATTGTAAATATCTACGGGCATTTATAACATCAGATGAAAGATTTACAACAGAGATTAAAAGCGGAATAGGGCAAGCGAAAGTTGCATTTCAGAAAATGAAAAGTAACTTATGCTATAATTCACTATCATTGAGATAGTGCAGACATTTTTAAAGCTGTACAAATATGTGAACAGAACCTGTTTTGCTGTGGGCAGTGTATCTTGGAACGTAAATGAACAAATTAGGGTGGTGGCATGGGGGAATATCAATTAACAGCGTTGATCCAGAACACCAATGAGGAAATCTGTGGAAAGAAATGAACGCCTACGCCAGCTGACGGAGTACATGCTGATGATGATGATGATGATGATGATGATGATGATGATGAGGAGGAGGAGGAGGAGGAGGAGGAGGAGGAGGAGGAGGGGGAGGAGGGGGAGGGGGAGGAGGGAGGAGGGAGGAGGGAGGATGATGATGATGATGATGATGATGATGATGATGATGATGATGATGATGATGATGATGATGATGATGATGATGGATGATGATGATGGAGGATGATGATGGAGGATGATGATGGAGGATGATGATGGAGGATGATGATGGAGGATGATGGAGGATGATGGATGATGATGGATGATGATGATGGATGATGGATGATGATGTTGATGGAGGATGGAGGATGATGATGATGATGGAGGATGGAGGATGATGATGATGATGATGGAGGATGGAGGATGATGATGATGATGGAGGATGGAGGATGATGATGATGATGATTGATGATGATGATGATGATGATGATGATGATGATGATGATGATGATGGATGATGATGGATGATGGATGATGGATGATGATGGATGATGGATGATGGATGATGGATGATGGATGATGGATGATGATGGATGATGGATGATGGATGATGATGGATGATGGATGATGATGGATGATGGATGATGATGGATGATGGATGATGATGGATGATGATGATGATGGATGATGATGATGATGGATGATGATGATGATGATGATGATGATGATGATGATGGATGATGATGATGATGATGGATGATGATGATGGATGATGATGATGGATGATGATGATGGATGATGATGATGGATGATGATGATGATGGATGATGATGATGGATGATGATGATGGATGATGATGATGGATGATGATGATGATGATGATGATGATGATGATGATGATGATGATGATGATGATGGATGATGATGATGAGGATGATGAGGATGATGGATGATGATGATGATGGATGATGATGATATTTATATTTAGCATTTTTGTGTGTCGTGCTGACTACATGTACATGAAACTGATCATCAGCAGTATCGCCATGGTAGTGGCAGAAGTCAGTCGAGCCCACAAACTACTCCCATACATGAAGTGCCCTAGGATCACTGCCGTGTTCTGCTGGGCACATTCATGACCGTGTGGCGAGACGAGGAGGCACAGCAACAGCTTCGCTTTCCTCCTGTGTGATAAAAGTACTAGACAGTTCACCTAGAAATCAACAAGATTTATTGTTGTATACATACCACATACAACGCTATTCTGGGAATTGTCTGAGAAGGAAAGGCTATAAGGAAGGGAACTGGTCACCCAACATGATTATTAGTAGTCTATAAATAGGAAGGCCTAACATTTGCCATGTGCGACTGCCATTATATATATATATATATATATATATATATATATATATATATATATATATATATATATATATATATATATATATATATATATAAAGTAAACAAGGATATACACCTTTGCTTTATTGACTACACAAAGGCTTTTGATAGAGTTAGACATGTCAACATGGTAGATATGCTTGCAGATCTACAAATTGATGGGAAAGACATTAGACTTATAAAAAACATATATTGGAAGCAACAAGCTGCCATAAGGATTGATAATGAAGTGGGACAATATCAACCTATTAAGAGAGGTGTTAGGCAGGGATGTGTATTGTCTCCAGATCTTTTTTCCCTGTACAGTGAAAATATTTTCAGAAATGTAGAAGATATAAATGGAATCAGCGTTGGAGGACGAAACATCAATAACATTAGATATGCAGATGATACAGTCTTGATTGCAGACAATGCACAAGATCTACAACAATTAGTAGACGCGGTTGTTATACACAGTGAGCAGTTGGGGTTGGAATTAAATTGTAAGAAGACACAGGTTATGGTCGTCACTAGTAAGAACGAAGTATCACAATGTAATATACAAGTAAATGGGAATATTCTTCAACAAGTGAATCGATACAATTATCTCGGAACAGTCATAACATCTGATGCGAGATGGCTTGAAGAGATTAGAACAAGAATCGCCATGGCGAAAGTAGCCTTTAGCAAGATGAAAAACATTCTGACCAATAAAAAGATGTCAGTTGAAACGAGAAAAATGAGTGTTGAGGGGATACATAGAGTCTGTTCTTTTGTATGGATGTGAAACTTGGACAATGTGCAGTCAAGCTGAAAAACATCTGATGGCTGCAGAAATGTGGTTTCTGAAGAAAATGCAAAGAGTACCATGGACAGACAGAAAAACAAGGACTAAGTATTACAGGAGACAAATGAAAATCGTAAATTGATTAGAGAAATTAGACGTAGACAGTGCAAAATTTGTGGACATGTTAAGAGAAGAAATGGATTGGAGAACTTAGTAACAACTGGCAAGATCGAAGGAAACAGACCAAGAGGAAGACCGAGAGGAAACTACCTGGATGGACATTATTGATATATATATATATATATATATATATATATATATATATATATATATATATATATATATATATATATATATATATCATCATCATCATCATCATCACCATCAAATGCCGTGCCGACTGGCGTAGACGTTCATAACTATCCATAGATCTCGGTCTTTGGTTTTCTAGATCAACTCTACCGTTGATATATTCCTCCATGTCACCGTCGCAATCCATCCGGCATCATTTCTCGTGGCTGCCTCTGCCTCTTTTCCCATCTATCTTTCCAGTTGTCACGATGTTCTCCAGCGCCTCGCTTCTCATCACATGACCAAAAAAAGCTGTTTGTCTCTTTCTTATTGTTGTATATAATATTCTAGTCTCGCCAGCCTCTTTAAGGCATTCGTCGTTAGTTACTTTGGCACACGCACACGCTCGCATTTGAGTCAAGCGTCATTCCATACACTTGCTACTATTTCTAGTGCTCTGGACTGACTTTTTTGCGTGTGGATTAGTTTTCTCTATTATCATTGTCCCTCGCCATCTCAGGCCAACCCATTCCGACTTCTGAGGTACTTGTACGAGGGTAAGTTAATAAGTAAGTCACAAATGACTGTAGAAAAATAACTACACATGATAACAACTTCAAACCAGTTTATTTTTATACATACATTGTCCCTTTATTTCTCATTATAATCTCCACCAACATTGATGCACTTATCCCATCGTTTTATCAGTCCTCCCAAACCGACTGCATAAAACTGCGTGCTCTGTTTTCTAAACCACGTTTTCACTTCACATTCAATTTCGGCGTCATTCGCGAAATGTCTCCCGCCAAGGTGGGTTGTCAGTGTTTATGCTGACAAATGTTTGTCCCGTAAAGCGGTGCATAGCTGGGTAGAAAACGTTACTAGGGCGAGTCAATAAGTAAGTCAGACAGTTCTGTGGGATGGCAGGTAAATGAAAACAAAGCACGCAGTTCTATGAAGCTGGTTTGGGAGGATTGATAAAACGATGCGATAAGTGCATCGATGTTGGTAGAAATTATGTTGAGAAATAAAGGGACAAGGTATGTACAAAAAAAATAAATAAACTGGTTTCAAGTTGTTATCATGTGTAGTTATTTTTATACGGCCATTTGTGACTTGCTTATTAACTTACCCTCGTAATTCACCCCCTCAAGTCAAGGACGAGAAGCCAACATTTTAGTCCAAATGACGGGTATAGGGGTTGAACCCGCAAATTATATATTTCCACCCAAGATATCCACGAGGCCATTTTAAGCCATTCTGCCTCTGGTTATTATTTTCCCACAACCAGAAGCTGAGACATTGTGAGTCACATTTCTCATTATGCCCACCCATTCCCCACCTCCCTCCTCCCTCCTCCATTAGGACGCCGTCAACTATTCACGATTTGGTACTGGTTTTAATTTCTTACTGCGTCTACTAAGCAGCCTTGCAGTGTATGGAAAGGCGGAGAGAGGGTGTGTGTATGTGCGTTGAGCTTGAGGAATTAAGGCCACCTGACTATAATAGTGCAGTCGCGAAATATGCAGGTTAGACTTTTCTTTTTGCCCCCGACAGGAAAAAAAAAAACACCTTACTGGGGATTCGAACCCGGGTCTCCCGAAGAGGAATCCGGAATTCTAGCCACTCGGCCAGCAGCTCCTCATAAAAAATCATAACGTACACATAATACTTAACATGTCTGCTAATTTCCCATGATTCGCTTCCGTATATCAGGATTTGCTCAACATATCGCTTAAGAACTTTTTCCATACTCTCGATTGACAGTGGAATACTCCTTTCTAAATCCGGTGAGTAAATAACCACTTTTAGTAGAAGTTTAGTGGATCTTTAGGTGGTTTCTTAGAAGAAATCAATGTTTATCGTGCAACTTCTCAGGTTCTTGGCCCCATTTGTCCACGTGTTCATATACCCAGTTCTGTGAATGGCTGTGTAAATCCTCACAGCCAACACTGCATTTTCCGTTCTCAGTTGTCGCATCTGGTATTCTGCACCCTACATATATTTTAGTTATCTGGCATTGACTTGTAATATTGCGTACCGCTGTGAGCATTTCTAATTTTATTCCTACCCTGCCTGTTAGATCGAAAGCTCTTGTATCCTCTATTTTGGAAATCCACATCTCTGGAAAGATGTGTTTCCTGGATACAACATATACTTACTTTACTTACTTGTTCTTTGTGCAAGATATATTCTTGTTTATTTATATATATCTATATGACTATATCAATTCCTTGGACTATTGATTAATAGCTAGAGCACAGAATGGGATTTTGTTCGCTTGTTGAAGCCATGATATTGGACCAGACTGACGAGTGCCAAACCATGTACCATATGCCAAAGGGCTCTGTGTACTGTATCTCTGTGTACTGTATCTCTGTGTACTGTATCTCTGTGTATTGCATCTCTGTGTACTGCATCTCTGTGTATTGCATCTCTGTGTACTGTATCTCTGTGTATTGTATCTCTGTGTACTGTATCTCTGTGTATTGTATCTCTGTGTACTGTATCTCTGTGTACTGTATCTCTGTGTACTGTATCTCTGTGTACTGTATCTCTGTGTACTGTATCTCTGTGTACTGCATCTCTGTGTACTGTATCTCTGTGTACTGTATCTCTGTGTACTGTATCTCTGTGTATTGTATCTCTGTGTACTGTATCTCTGTGTATTGTATCTCTGTGTACTGTATCTCTGTGTATTGTATCTCTGTGTATTGTATCTCTGTGTATTGTATCTCTGTGTACTGTATCTCTGTGTATTGCATCTCTGTGTATTGTATCTCTGTGTATTGTATCTCTGTGTACTGTATCTCTGTGTATTGTATCTCTGTGTATTACATCTCTGTGTACTGTATCTCTGTGTATTGTATCTCTGTGTATTGCATCTCTGTGTATTGTATCTCTGTGTATTACATCTCTGTGTACTGTATCTCTGTGTATTGTATCTCTGTGTATTGCATCTCTGTGTATTGTATCTCTGTGTACTGTATCTCTGTGTACTGTATCTCTGTGTACTGCATCTCTGTGTATTGCATCTCTGTGTATTGTATCTCTGTGTATTACATCTCTGTGTACTGTATCTCTGTGTACTGCATCTCTGTGTATTGCATCTCTGTGTATTGTATCTCTGTGTATTACATCTCTGTGTACTGCATCTCTGTGTACTGTATCTCTGTGTACTGCATCTCTGTGTACTGTATCTCTGTGTATTGTATCTCTGTGTACTGTATCTCTGTGTATTGTATCTCTGTGTATTGTATCTCTGTGTACTGTATCTCTGTGTACTGTATCTCTGTGTACTGTATCTCTGTGTACTGTATCTCTGTGTATTGCATCACTGTGTACTGTATCTCTGTGTACTGTATCTCTGTGTACTGCATCTCTGTGTATTGCATCTCTGTGTATTGTATCTCTGTGTACTGTATCTCTGTGTACTGTATCTCTGTGTACTGTATCTCTGTGTACTGTATCTCTGTGTATTGTATCTCTGTGTATTGCATCTCTGTGTACTGTATCTCTGTGTACTGTATCTCTGTGTACTGCATCTCTGTGTATTGCATCTCTGTGTATTGCATCTCTGTGTACTGTATCTCTGTGTACTGTATCTCTGTGTATTGCATCTCTGTGTACTGTATCTCTGTGTACTGTATCTCTGTGTACTGCATCTCTGTGTACTGTATGTCTGTGTACTGTATCTCTGTGTACTGTATCTCTGTGTACTGTATCTCTGTGTATTGTATCTCTGTGTATTGTATCTCTGTGTACTGTATCTCTGTGTATTGCATCTCTCTGTACTGCATCTCTGTGTACTGTATCTCTGTGTACTGTATCTCTGTGTACTGTATCTCTGTGTACTGTATCTCTGTGTACTGCATCTCTGTGTACTGTATCTCTGTGTACTGTATCTCTGTGTATTGCATCTCTGTGTACTGTATCTCTGTGTATTGTATCTCTGTGTACTGCATCTCTGTGTACTGTATCTCTGTGTACTGCATCTCTGTGTACTGTATCTCTGTGTACTGTATCTCTGTGTATTGTATCTCTGTGTACTGTATCTCTGTGTATTGTATCTCTGTGTACTGTATCTCTGTGTACTGTATCTCTGTGTACTGTATCTCTGTGTATTGCATCTCTCTGTACTGCATCTCTGTGTACTGTATCTCTGTGTACTGTATCTCTGTGTACTGTATCTCTGTGTACTGTATCTCTGTGTATTGCATCTCTGTGTACTGCATCTCTGTGTATTGTATCTCTGTGTACTGTATCTCTGTGTACTGTATCTCTGTGTATTGCATCTCTGTGTACTGCATCTCTGTGTACTGTATCTCTGTGTATTGTATCTCTGTGTACTGCATCTCTGTGTATTGCATCTCTGTGTACTGTATCTCTGTGTACTGTATCTCTGTGTACTGTATCTCTGTGTACTGTATCTCTGTGTACTGTATCTCTGTGTACTGTATCTCTATGTATTGCATCTCTGTGTATTGCATCTCTGTGTATTGTATCTCTGTGTATTACATCTCTGTGTACTGTATCTCTGTGTACTGCATCTCTGTGTATTGCATCTCTGTGTATTGTATCTCTGTGTATTACATCTCTGTGTACTGCATCTCTGTGTACTGTATCTCTGTGTACTGCATCTCTGTGTACTGTATCTCTGTGTATTGTATCTCTGTGTACTGTATCTCTGTGTACTGTATCTCTGTGTATTGTATCTCTGTGTATTGTATCTCTGTGTACTGTATCTCTGTGTACTGAATCTCTGTGTACTGTATCTCTGTGTACTGTATCTCTGTGTACTGTATCTCTGTGTACTGTATCTCTGTGTACTGTATCTCTGTGTATTGCATCACTGTGTACTGTATCTCTGTGTACTGTATCTCTGTGTACTGCATCTCTGTGTATTGCATCTCTGTGTATTGTATCTCTGTGTACTGTATCTCTGTGTACTGTATCTCTGTGTACTGTATCTCTGTGTACTGTATCTCTGTGTATTGTATCTCTGTGTATTGCATCTCTGTGTACTGTATCTCTGTGTACTGTATCTCTGTGTACTGCATCTCTGTGTATTGCATCTCTGTGTATTGCATCTCTGTGTACTGTATCTCTGTGTACTGTATCTCTGTGTATTGCATCTCTGTGTACTGTATCTCTGTGTACTGTATCTCTGTGTACTGTATCTCTGTGTACTGTATCTCTGTGTACTGTATCTCTGTGTACTGTATCTCTGTGTATTGTATCTCTGTGTATTGTATCTCTGTGTACTGTATCTCTGTGTACTGTATCTCTGTGTACTGTATCTCTGTGTACTGTATCTCTGTGTACTGTATCTCTGTGTACTGTATCTCTGTGTATTGCATCACTGTGTACTGTATCTCTGTGTACTGCATCTCTGTGTACTGCATCTCTGTGTATTGCATCTCTGTGTATTGTATCTCTGTGTACTGTATCTCTGTGTACTGTATCTCTGTGTACTGTATCTCTGTGTATTGTATCTCTGTGTATTGCATCTCTGTGTACTGTATCTCTGTGTACTGTATCTCTGTGTACTGCATCTCTGTGTATTGCATCTCTGTGTATTGCATCTCTGTGTACTGTATCTCTGTGTACTGTATCTCTGTGTATTGCATCTCTGTGTACTGTATCTCTGTGTACTGTATCTCTGTGTACTGCATCTCTGTGTACTGTATGTCTGTGTACTGTATCTCTGTGTATTGTATCTCTGTGTACTGTATCTCTGTGTACTGTATCTCTGTGTATTGTATCTCTGTGTATTGTATCTCTGTGTACTGTATCTCTGTGTATTGCATCTCTCTGTACTGCATCTCTGTGTACTGTATCTCTGTGTACTGTATCTCTGTGTACTGCATCTCTGTGTACTGTATCTCTGTGTACTGCATCTCTGTGTACTGTATCTCTGTGTACTGTATCTCTGTGTATTGTATCTCTGTGTACTGTATCTCTGTGTATTGTATCTCTGTGTACTGTATCTCTGTGTACTGTATCTCTGTGTACTGTATCTCTGTGTATTGCATCTCTGTACTGCATCTCTGTGTACTGTATCTCTGTGTACTGTATCTCTGTGTACTGTATCTCTGTGTACTGTATCTCTGTGTATTGCATCTCTGTGTACTGCATCTCTGTGTATTGTATCTCTGTGTACTGTATCTCTGTGTACTGTATCTCTGTGTACTGCATCTCTGTGTACTGTATCTCTGTGTATTGTATCTCTGTGTACTGCATCTCTGTGTATTGCATCTCTGTGTACTGTATCTCTGTGTACTGTATCTCTGTGTACTGTATCTCTGTGTACTGTATCTCTGTGTACTGTATCTCTGTGTACTGTATCTCTGTGTACTGTATCTCTGTGTATTGTATCTCTGTGTACTGCATCTCTGTGTACTGTATCTCTGTGTACTGTATCTCTGTGTACTGCATCTCTGTGTACTGTATCTCTGTGTACTGTATCTCTGTGTACTGCATCTCTGTGGCCCCACGTGTTCTGAGGTCATCTGCGACCTTAATTCAGTTCCCTAAGTCTGGGGTCACCTTGGTAATACATGGTGCTCCATCAGGGGACTGTTCGCATGTTAAGCCTTATTTAGGCCACTCATCTAAAATTATGTGAGTTATGGAATCATAATGCACTAGAACGGTTGTTTCCCCTAGTCTTCCGTCAGTTTAGTTTAACTCGGCTAAGCTTGTCTAAAGAGTTGAGCCCTGCAAGGCAGCAGCTGGGAAAGGTTATGAATACATTTTATGAGACAAGAAAACAAAAGTAAGACAGGTCGATCGATACCTGGATGGACTGGGCAAATGGAGACTGAGAAGAAATTGTTATGAGACAAAGGTGATCTATTCTATATAGAAATCTTATATATAAATTAGGATCGTCTGTCTGTCTGTATGTATGTATCTATGTATGTCCTTTATACGTTCGCGAACGGCACATCCGATTGAGATGAAATTTTCTACACGCCTTCCTTTCATTCCAGAGCTGCCAACTGTGATATTTTGTTATGTGAAATTGCCTGCTTACTCAGTATTATTTCATTTTTCATTTTTCATCATAATTTCATATATCTCAGGGGACCTAACTCTGTAAAAGTTATTTCAAGGGGCATAACTTTTCTGTATAACTTATAGTCATATTGTGGCATCGTTTTCAAAGATTTATAAACTCTTTGTCCATAGTTATGTACCGGCATATGAGTTATAATAAATAATGATATAATCTGTAAGGCATTTTCAAAGTTTTCATAAAAATAATGCACAATGCATAACATTGTAACTCATCTTTTTTTGCTTAAGAAGTTACTGTAGTCATGCAGGTGATTAGAAAGAGTTTTCATTAAAAATAATGGATGGTGTGTGGAAGGACATTCTTTTAAGTTACTTTTTTTGTTGTATGAATTTAATGAGAACTTATATGACTACTTATATGAATTAAATGAGATGCTCCCCACCAAGGACTGGGCGAAGCCGGACAGGGTCAGGCAGACAGATAGACAGACAGACAGATAGACAGTCGGGAACAGGAACTTATATGACTACTTATATAATTTAAATGAAATGCTTCACACCAGGAGCTGTGCGATGCCGGGCCGGGTCAGACAGACAGACAGACAGACAGACAGACAGACAGACAGACAGATAGTCGGTAACGGGAACGGGAACTTATATGACTACTTATATGAATTAAATGAGATGCTCCCCACCAGGGACTGGGCGAAGCCGGGCAGGGTCAGGCAGACAGATAGACAGACAGATAGACAGACAGATAGACAGTCGGGAACGGGAACTTATATGACTACTTATATGAATTAAATGAGATGCTCCCCACTAGGGTCTGGGCGAAGCCGGGCAGGGTCAGCTAGTATATTATATAGAAAATGTGACAAGAATTTAATAACTATTCAAATCCCGAAACAACCAAATAATCAACTAACAATAGTTTAAAGTCTATGAAAAATTAAAAACAATACAAATGTACATTTACCTCGGAATGACACGGCAATCAAATCTAATGTTCTTTGATTTCACATGCGATTCGAGATCCAGAAGTGACTGCGTTGAGCAATTTTCTCTGTTGGATATAAATGTCAGTTATTTTATATGTAATGCTGCTAGAAAAATGAACGTTGAGCTATGTTTTATGTAAGAATGCTAAGATGTAGTTCTATATAAGAATGCTGAGGTGTGGTTCTGTAGGATGCTGAGGTGTGGTTCTATAGAAGAAAGTTGAGATTTGGTTCTACAGGAGAAAACTGAGATATGGCTCTATAGAATGTCGAGGTGTAGTTCTATACAAGAATGCTGGGATGTGGTTCTATAGAAGAATGCTGTGATGTGGTTATATAGACGAATACCAAGATTCATTTCTACAAAGAATGCTGAGATGTGGTTCTATAGAAGAATGCTGATATGTGGTTCTATAGAAGAATGCTGTGATGTGGTTATATAGACGAATACCAAGATTCATTTCTATAAAGAATGCTGAGATGTGGTTCTATAGAAGAATGTTGATATGTGGTTCTGTAGAAGAATGCTGAAATGTGGTTCTGTAGAAGAATGCTGAGATGTGGTTCTGTAGAAGAATGACGGTGCGGTTCAACGGAAGAATGCTGAGATATGGTTCTTTAGAAAAATACTATTATGCATTTCTATAGGAGAATTCGTAAATGTGGTTCTATAGAAGAATCCTGAGATGCTTTTCTATAGAAGAATGCTGAGCTGGTATTCTATAGAAGAATGCTGACAGTCTACATATTAACAGAACAAAAGCACTCACTATTATTATACTACTCACTCACATGGTATTATGGAAAATTAATCACCCCTAGCCTTGTAAGAGGTTCAAAATTGTTGTTATATAGCCGGGGGTGCAGAGTTGGGGTGAGCGCCCAACCTTGATTTGAGTATTCGTCACCTCTGGCAGCAAATGTCCAACTCCTGGCCTTAACGTGGTGGAACTGTTTTAACTAACAGGAGAAGGGGCGACCCAGAATGCTGTAGATATGTTTGCACTTACATACATGCGCAGCAGACACGTGTGTACACGCATACATATCTATATGTATATGTCGATTACTACAAAACGTTAGGGTGTTCGTTCTGCTATGGACCACTAGGCAGGTGCAGTATGGGACCCTATGCCTGGAAAGAGTTCAAACAAATCGACCGAGTCCTCCTCAGATGTCCTGTGGAGCCAGGAACCTGAGAATAGAGCGTCTGGCCATACCAAACAAAGACTGAAACTAATGTGCTGGAATTCGGAGTGAGTCAGCAACAACAAAATAGAGATAGAAAACATCTTGAACCAAGAACAAGTAAGTGTGTGTTGCTTGCAAGAAACTCACCTCAATGAAAACACAGCCTTTAACATCGGAGGCTACCAGTGTTACCGACCTGATCGAAAAATTAGGCGAAAAGACGGTATACATACCCTTAAAATAATAACATCACTGCTTCCGTAATTAATGTCTACATGGAAGGGGCTGAGTATCAGACATATATCCTTACGACATACAATACAAATCTACATCTGTTCAATTACTACTGTCCAAGTGACCGCCCACAGGCACTGAACACACTACCATTAAAATAAAACATGATTGTGTGTGACGATTTCAACAGCCCTGGCAGAGCTGGGGCTATGATCACATGGACCAGAGAGGAGAGAGACTGGAAGACCGGCAGGACGAGTGTCGGATACGTCGAGATTGATGGCCCAACCCCAAAGAGAGAAAGGATTCAAAATCCATTTCCCCAATGTGATCCTGCCCGTTTAATTAATTTAGCTGTACTGACTCAACTGTTTAGACCAGAAATAGAGCTTTGGAGAACCAAGGAATACCTTCAGGAAATAACTGAAAAAGTTGTATTCCCTTTTATACTCAAAATGTCCTTTATGTGGTTCCTTGCCTCTCCTCTACCAACTAATTAATTCTATCTAGGGTAGTTTAAAACAATTTGACTGTGACAAGTAAAAATACAATCAATACATGACCTGACCTAATTTTTTTAATGATTTAATAAACACAAACATGGATTTTGTAAATTTCATTCAAAATTACAATTTCCTGTCATAAAATAAGGACATATACATATAATGGTAATTATACAGAATTGATGTGCCAATTATAATGTGTATAATAACAGCTATATTTTTTCCAGTGGCTAATCTTTTACTGGCCTGGATAATCTGAAAAAAAGGCTTGTCTACACTCAGGGTTCTCCACTTCCAGCTATGGGAATCCCTCTGGCTATCAATTAATTGCTGTATGTTCTGTAGTCTTAGTGTTCCAAGTCTGAGTAAAACATTATAAGTTGGCTCATGGTTTTCTTTCCATTTTTGGCAGGTAAATATTTAAACGAAGATTACCTCTCCTATGAGACAAATGGAATGTCTGCAGGTAGATAAGTTTCTGCACTACTCTGTCAAGGGCATCACTCAATAATGTGCTCACTCACCAGGTGCTGCATTCAATCTTCACCAAGTCAGATCTGGATTTACATGAGTATAACCACTACCTGAAATTCCATCAATCACATAATTCTAATGATATCATAATTATGACATTAGAAATGAAATGTAAAAGCCTAAGAACACAAAAAGTGAAAACAATAAAATGAATCTTGTTCTTAGAGAAAGTAAACATAGAAGAAATATAGTCTTGGTGTTCAAAATTATATTCTGCAACAAGTGAATCGATACAATTATCTCGGAACAGTCATAACATCTGATGGGAGATGCCTTGAAGAGATTAGAACAAGAATCGCCATGGCAAAAGTAGCCTTTAGCAAGATGAAACACATTCTGACCAATAAAAAGATGTCAATTGAAACGAGAAAAAGAGTGTTGAGGGGATACATAGAGCCTGTTCTTTTATATGGATGTGAAACTTGGACAATGTGCAGTCAAGCTGAAAAACACCTGATGGCTGCAGAAATGGCTGAGGGAAATGCAAAGAATACCATGGACAGACAGAAAAACCAATGACCAAGTACTACAGGAGACAAATGAAAATCGTAGACTGATTAGAGAAATTAGATGAAGACAGTCAAAATTTTTTGGACATGTTATGAGAAG
This sequence comes from Cepaea hortensis, assembly GCA_963921405.1. Lineage (NCBI taxonomy): Eukaryota > Metazoa > Mollusca > Gastropoda > Stylommatophora > Helicidae > Cepaea > Cepaea hortensis. The sequence continues at coordinate 105,024,650 of OY992879.1, forward strand.
AAATGGATTGGAGAACTTATTGACAACTGGCAAGATCGAGAGGAACAGACCAAGAGGAAGACCGAGAGGAAAATACCTGGATGGCTTGGCCACATGGCATGGACGAGACAGGAACACTGAGCTGATCCACGACTCCGGTGATCGAGTGAAATGGCGAGTCATGACCGCCTACGCTTTCCGGCAAGGCACATGATTGATTGATTGTTCTCAATTAGTTATCACCAACGTAGTTGTTTGCTCTCATTCCAATCTTCCACTATCAGGTGTTCAAGGTTTAACTAGCAGATGTGCAGTTTCATCTTCACTTATGCCTGTCCTTCAGGTCTATAGTTTAAGTAATACCTTGATTGATTTGGAATTTGACAATTATGTTGACCATTTTCTTCTGTACGTAGTTTTGTTCTCTACATCGTTTTCTATTCAGGAAAAAGGGTCTCATACATTACGAATTTTAAAATAATTTCCCATTGTAATGAGTAGTTGCTTATAAACAATATAAGTACATCATTGAATTAATTCTTGTATAGCATTCAGGTGCATTCTTCTTCATTAAATGCTTCAAGTGAGAAGTTATCTTCCATTCTCATGGATGTAATATTTATTATCATCATCATCAACATCATTATGGTTTCCTTATATCATTGTCATTACAGTCATTATCATTCTTACATTATTATCATTACATTACATTCATCATCATCATCATCATCATCATCATCATCATCATTGTATTACATTTGTCAGGACACTAGACCATATGTGTTAACATGAGTGACATGAAATACAAAGTGGGATTTTGCTTAATGTACAAAACCAGATGCTTGTAGTGTGTGTAATGTATGATATGGTTTGTGTCGTGCTTAGCGCACAAAACCAGATGATTATACGATAAGTGATATTTAATACAATGTGTTGTCATGCGTCGGAGTGTACTAAATTATTATTCAGTTTCTTCTTCTTCTTCTTCTTCTTTCGTTCGCCTGAAACATGTCTACAACTGCAATGTCCTCTCTTGTATGAATCTAACAGTCTTTTTTAGTTCATTCAGCGGTCCATAGAGTTTATCTTCCACTGTTGTCTCTCTAGGCCAGAAGGTTCGCCTGGATATGTTGTAGTTTGGGCAATCCTGGAGTATGTGCTCTGCTGTCTGCGACGCCAAACCACATGTGCACATGGCTGAGTCACCAATCTTAAATTTTGTATACAAATTGTTGCGTAATCTATTTTGTCCTGTTCTGAGGCGCAGAAGAATTACCTGTTCTGGTCTGTCCATAACGTGGTAGTCATCTTGAGTAAGGTTTGGTGGCTTTCTGATTGATTTGATCATTCTTTTCTTTTGGTGGTATGTAATAGGCACATCAGGTTGTTCTTCTGTTGCTCCTTCCTTAGCCAATCGATCAGCTCTGTCGTTTCCGGGGACTCCACAGTGGGATGGTATCCACTGTATGGTGATCTTACGCTGACTGCTAAGTTCAGAAAGTAGTGTCATCAGAACTGGCAATTTCCCAGACAGGAGCGCCTCTATTACGGATTTTGCATCTGTCAATATCACTGCAGGTTGTGTACCATGGCTGGTATTTTGTAATTTTTCTGTGGCTATCTTGATTGCCTCAATTTCATTATTCAGTTTAACGATTATGCCGAACAAGTTCTCTGGTGATAGACATGGCATTACACATCCAACCTGCCTGCTATCATGAGATTAACTGTTAGCTCATACTCCTTTTTCAGCATTCACTCATTCTCAGACATCATTCATATGTATGGATGATCATTCAGGAATTATACTTATGTGATTTCCCAATGATAACTTAAAATGTTTAAGATCACTAATATTACAATGAAATATCTCCTTTCACAATCACTCATCAGACACATCATATCTGCAGGAATGACAATTGGTATATGTCTGTGCTTTACACATGATAAATTCACAGATTTAACCACAATTACATTACATTAGAACCTCATTCTTCATCAGAAATTATAATATTTCCTGAATGATAGTCATTCATACTGATGGATTTTATCAAATGATACATTCACATCTGTTTAACAATGATGAAAAACACATGAACCACCACAGGCATGCTCTTTCCAATGACACAGACTCGTGGGGTCATTAGGCATACTTATGAAATTCACCAAGTGTCAGAAGTCGGATTGCCCCACCGGCTAGATGAAAGTATTATTCACTAGCGAGCAACCCCAAATAGTCAGAAACTGACTAGGGACAAAATCTATATGGCTGAACTACAGATTAATCCCATGAATATCCAACGTACAGTTCCAAGTGGCTCGTTACAAAATTGAAATGAACTGTGCTGAATATTCGCCAAGGAATAGGAAAGAGAATGTTAGCTAGGATATATTTTTAAGTGGATGGTATCCACTGTATGGTGATCTTACGCTGACTGCTAAGTTCAGAAAGTAGTGTCATCAGAACTGGCAATTTCCCAGACAGGAGCGCCTCTATTACGGATTTTGCATCTGTCAATATCACTGCAGGTTGTGTACCATGGCTGGTATTTTGTAATTTTTCTGTGGCTATCTTGATTGCCTCAATTTCATTATTCAGTTTAACGATTATGCCGAACAAGTTCTCTGGTGATAGACATGGCATTACACATCCAACCTGCCTGCTATCATGAGATTAACTGTTAGCTCATACTCCTTTTTCAGCATTCACTCATTCTCAGACATCATTCATATGTATGGATGATCATTCAGGAATTATACTTATGTGATTTCCCAATGATAACTTAAAATGTTTAAGATCACTAATATTACAATGAAATATCTCCTTTCACAATCACTCATCAGACACATCATATCTGCAGGAATGACAATTGGTATATGTCTGTGCTTTACACATGATAAATTCACAGATTTAACCACAATTACATTACATTAGAACCTCATTCTTCATCAGAAATTATAATATTTCCTGAATGATAGTCATTCATACTGATGGGTTTTATCAAATGATACATTCACATCTGTTTAACAATGATGAAAAACACATGAACCACCACAGGCATGCTCTTTCCAATGACACAGACTCGTGGGGTCATTAGGCATACTTATGAAATTCACCAAGTGTCAGAAGTCGGATTGCCCCACCGGCTAGATGAAAGTATTATTCACTAGCGAGCAACCCCAAATAGTCAGAAACTGACTAGGGACAAAATCTATATGGCTGAACTACAGATTAAGCCCATGAATATCCAACGTACAGTTCCAAGTGGCTCGTTACAAAATTGAAATGAACTGTGCTGAATATTCGCCAAGGAATAGGAAAGAGAATGTTAGCTAGGATATATTTTTAAGTGGATGGTATCCACTGTATGGTGATCTTACGCTGACTGCTAAGTTCAGAAAGTAGTGTCATCAGAACTGGCAATTTCCCAGACAGGAGCGCCTCTATTACGGATTTTGCATCTGTCAATATCACTGCAGGTTGTGTACCATGGCTGGTATTTTGTAATTTTTCTGTGGCTATCTTGATTGCCTCAATTTCATTATTCAGTTTAACGATTATGCCGAACAAGTTCTCTGGTGATAGACATGGCATTACACATCCAACCTGCCTGCTATCATGAGATTAACTGTTAGCTCATACTCCTTTTTCAGCATTCACTCATTCTCAGACATCATTCATATGTATGGATGATCATTCAGGAATTATACTTATGTGATTTCCCAATGATAACTTAAAATGTTTAAGATCACTAATATTACAATGAAATATCTCCTTTCACAATCACTCATCAGACACATCATATCTGCAGGAATGACAATTGGTATATGTCTGTGCTTTACACATGATAAATTCACAGATTTAACCACAATTACATTACATTAGAACCTCATTCTTCATCAGAAATTATAATATTTCCTGAATGATAGTCATTCATACTGATGGGTTTTATCAAATGATACATTCACATCTGTTTAACAATGATGAAAAACACATGAACCACCACAGGCATGCTCTTTCCAATGACACAGACTCGTGGGGTCATTAGGCATACTTATGAAATTCACCAAGTGTCAGAAGTCGGATTGCCCCACCGGCTAGATGAAAGTATTATTCACTAGCGAGCAACCCCAAATAGTCAGAAACTGACTAGGGACAAAATCTATATGGCTGAACTACAGATTAAGCCCATGAATATCCAACGTACAGTTCCAAGTGGCTCGTTACAAAATTTAAATGAACTGTGCTGAATATTCGCCAAGGAATAGGAAAGAGAATGTTAGCTAGGATATATTTTTAAGTGGATGGTATCCACTGTATGGTGATCTTACGCTGACTGCTAAGTTCAGAAAGTAGTGTCATCAGAACTGGCAATTTCCCAGACAGGAGCGCCTCTATTACGGATTTTGCATCTGTCAATATCACTGCAGGTTGTGTACCATGGCTGGTATTTTGTAATTTTTCTGTGGCTATCTTGATTGCCTCAATTTCATTATTCAGTTTAACGATTATGCCGAACAAGTTCTCTGGTGATAGACATGGCATTACACATCCAACCTGCCTGCTATCATGAGATTAACTGTTAGCTCATACTCCTTTTTCAGCATTCACTCATTCTCAGACATCATTCATATGTATGAAGGATATATTTTTAAGTCCTGTCCTGTAGGATATATTTTTAAGTCCTGTCCACGAAAGTTTGTCCAAATAGTGCGGCTATTTCATGACGGCATGCAGGCAAGAGTACAGGAAAATGGTGAACTGTCTGAACCCTTTCCTGTAACCAATGGAGTGAAGCAAGGATGTGTCCTGGCACCAACACTGTTCAGCCTCATGTTTTCAGCCATGTTGATGAATGCCTTCGAGAACGACGACATTGGAATAGACATCAACTACCGTATGGATGGAAAGTTATTCAATCTCAGAAGGCTGAAAGCTAAAACCAAAATTGACAGCGGCACCGTCAGAGAGCTCCTGTTTGCTGATGATTGCGCTCTATACGCCAACTCAGAGGCGGACATGCAACATAATGTTTCAGCTTTCTCACATGCCTGTGCCAACTTTGGGCTCAATATCAACTTGGAGAAGACTGTAGTTATGTACCAGCCAGCTCCAGGGAATAATCACACTGTGCCGAATATCAAAGTGAATGATCATAGACTAAGTGTTGTGGACAAATTCACCTATCTTGGCAGCACTGTGTCACAAGCTGCCACAATCGATGACGAAGTGTATGCAAGAATCTCCAAGGCCAGTGCAGCCTTTGGCAGACTGTACAAGAATGTATGGGACAGAACTGGAATAAGCCTGCAAACAAAGCTAAAAGTCTACAAAGCAGTTGTATTATCCACACTGCTATATGCTTGTGAAACCTGGACTGTTTATCAGCGACACGCTAGGAAATTAAACCACTTCCACACAGTCTGCCTAAGGAAGCTACTGAAGATTAAATGGCAAGACAAGATTCCAGACACTGAAGTCCTAGAAAGAGCATCCATGCCCAGTATCCACACTCTACTGATGAAGAATCAGATTCGCTGGGCTGGTCACTTGACCCGCATGCCAGATCACAGGCTCCCTAAACGAATTTTCTACAGCGAACTGCGTTGTGGTAAACGCTCCCAAGGTGGCCAGAGGAAACGTTTTAAAGACACTCTGAAAATTTCACTGAATGCTTTTGGAATTCATCATGACACCTGGGAGGCTGCAGCCAGAGACCGAAATTCGTGGCGTGCATCATTGCGCAAAGGTGCAGTCATATGTGAGGCAACCAGGACTGCAAGAGCTGTGAAGAAAAGGCAGGAGAGAAAAACCACTGCAGGAAATCCTCCTCCAGAGACGTCAAGCATTCTTTGCCCACATTGTCAAAGAACATTTAGAGCCAAAATAGGCCTTATCAGCCATCTTAGAACCCACGGCTCCACACCTTCAACCCCACTGGATGAAATGAATGGTCATCATCATTCTTGATGGACAAACAACAACAACAACAACAACAACAACAACAACAACAACAACAAACATTTTTAAGTCTGAATTAAAGTTTAAGGACAACTATCCTAGTACAGGTTTTTCTCCCTGACTGCTCCTTTCCTTGGTGTGTAAGTGAACCCCCACCAATGTACACACACAACAAGTATGCACAATTGGAAAAAATATAATGACAGAACTATGAGTTACAATACTACAACATTTATTTGCTAATCATAACAATAGACATAGGATGATTGTCAATATGAGGATGATGAAATCATATACATATTGATATTGATGACAAACATTACGTAACTTTACTTGTTACTTGATCTATCTGGATCTGTGGTCCAGATCCCCACTCTCCAGTAGACTCAAAAAAGAAACAGCTTGCCGGTATTCTGACGAATCCTGTCAGTCCTGACACGACCTAGTCAGTAGTCTCTAGTCTTGAGATCTATAACATAGGTGCTCCTTGTGAGAGCTTGAAAGAAAGTCGAGAATGTGTTATATCTAATTCTACATCAGCACAATCCTAATTAAAACATATCATAACACAAACATATACAATGACCAGTCTGGTAAAGTTTATCTTCCAGCTCTACTGCGTTCACCATCCTCCTTCTCCTCCATATCTCTGTCCTACGGTCTTAGTCTGGGACGGGCTTTTCAATTGTCTCACACGTCTGTAATGATTACATCTCTGCCGCCCATGTCCATGTCGCTAATACAGAAATTCTGTGTCGTACAGCCGCTCCGTCCAAAGTTGGTTTAGCAGCTCACAGGATTGGTAATGGTATAATAATGATGCCGGGTCATCCGGGCTTACAAGCCGTGACCAGTAGCTGTGCCAGGTTTCCCATGCATTACCGTGAACGCACGCCCACAATACACTGAGAAAGTTTAGCACCATATACCCTATACCAATTGTGGGTAATGTCTGTACCATTACACCTCTGCTTCCAACACAATCGTTGGCCAATGTGCCAATGCGCAGACAATAGCATAACACTTCATATTGGTAAGTTTGCATATGACAAATCAATATATCAAACATCCAATACACATAAACATATTGATTAAACTAGACATATTATGATACTTTAACATTATAGCATAATGCACTAGTTAGGTTGTATATATACGAAATGAGATACACAAAAAGAATATGTACGAAGCATATTCCTAGCATCGTATCTTCATATGAAAGTACATATACATACATCCAACCTATCCATAAACATTATATTACTTCAAGATGGACATCTAATGATACTCAACATAATAGCATCAGGCATTATTAATGAGTACTAATATTGTATAGCTACAAAATGAGATATACAACAAGTCTAATTGAAGTGACCACACAGACAAGCCATATTTGCTGATCTGCCCGGTTTAATCACCACTTAGTTACTGCTGTTGTAAGAATTAAAGAAATAGTCAGTTAACTATATTCTGTACAACAAATGCACACACCAAAAGGCAACTAGGATAGTGTACAAAGAAATGACAAGCATCTACCAAGACACCTAAAAGTATACTTAGACAATGATATTTATTGAAATAACCTATTTCAGATATAGACTGACTAGTTACTAAGAAATAATTCTCCTAGTGAAATCTAGCAACATAAGAATCATACATATGACTACAAACTTGAGCTGGCTGCCTACCTGTTCTGAAGTCAGACTTAATCTAAAGGGAACAGGTCTAGTGTGGGTTTTTATACCTAGCCTAGCAGTAGACACGTATCTCCCAGGAATTCCATTCATAAATTCTTCTTATCTCCCCCTGACGTTAATTGCAATCCTAACTGCAACTTGCTATCACTCTCATTCCTCCAGTCTTGCTCTAATAAAATGTTTCACACATTCCTACAGTGCAGAGGTGCACAACAGTGCACAATTCCTCTGTCTGGTAGAAAGTCCACAGGCCCAGTGTTAATTGCCTTATCAGCTGCTCTGTTTTCACACATTCCTGAGTCTGCCAGTCAGAGTGGACTGGGCTTGTTTACAGCCCTGGGGCTATTATCTCTCCCTGAGTCAATGTTGTTCACACCTGGGCGATTTTGAGTTGCCAGGCCCAGCTCAGTTTCAGTCTGCCCTCCAGTGGGGGGTAATTATCCGTTTGACATGTAAAACCTTTACACTGGACTGTCTGTGTGATTTCATTCTGGGTTTATTGCCATTCCAACTGTCCTGTTTTAGTGGCCAGCAGCCATCTGTTCTGACACTTCACAGTTTAATGGGCCCCTTTTGCTACAACATTTTATGCCTCTGTGTGTGCAGGCCTGATTGTTCTTTATTATAGAGAATAGCAATTGTTCTTCTGTAACTCTTCATGGCCCATCAAAAGTGAACCGAAAATTGTTCTGGGAAGTAAAGGCTGCCAATTCGTGACACCAAGGATTTAGCAAAATTAAATCCATGAGTCACCACATGCTTTCATCAAATACATACAATTTATATTTATGTGATACACTCATCCACATTCATTCATAATCATAATCATTCTTGTATGGCGTTTGATTACGCACTATTATGTGGCAAAAATATTATTATTCCACATCTCTGACAACCATGAAAATATATTTGCCTTACCACATGTGTGCTTTAACATCACACAAATTATGATACCTATAGAACTCTTTTTGGTTCCCATGTGTTCAAGAAATATAAGAAACTACTGGTTTGTTCATGTGCTTTATGTATAAAAATCATCTACTGACTAACACACATTACACTAGTTTGACTTACCAGTGTTTACACATTTACAATCGTTTCCTTAAGTCTCAAGTTACCACTCTAATTCATTGTAGATTGAGTTTCATGCTTAAGAAATAAAATGTATAACATGTGTCTAATGTTTCCATTAACTAAGTTGTTTAGCTGGGAGAAAATAAAACACTGTAGTTTTCTCCTAATGTAGAGTTTATCTTATGACTATGATAACTGAGTATAATATTATTTAGTTTCTACTAGATTAATTTCTTAAGAACTCACCATTCTAAATCATTGTAGATTGAGTTGCTTAAGAAATAAATGTACAACTTGGACTAATGCTTATACATTAAATCAGTTGTTTACTTTGGGAGAAAAATAAAACTCACTATGGTTATTCTTAATGGGCAGTTTACCCATAGGCTATGAGAAATGAATATATTATTTAGTTCTTACTAAATTAATTTAAGAACTTACCACATGGTTTTAAAATACTGACTTACCGCTCTTTCTTCTGGGAAAAAGACTCACAAACTAATCTAAAATTTAAAATAAATATTACTGTTTACCTTTCATGTAAAATGAATTTCTTCCACACTTCGGCGCCAGGATTCAGATTTTCCCAATGCGATGTCGTGGGCTGATGTTTGTCTTCATCTATCTAACTTATACTAAATTATCTTTGGTAAGTTGATTTTGAAGAGACTATCACTCCCTCAGCTCATCGAATCTCTTCTGGTCTCTTGCTTGGGCTGGTATACAAACAGGCTGTGTTCCGGTTGTTTCTCCTTTTTACGCTAGTTTTTCCGAGTTCGGGTTTTACGCCTACAATGAGTTATATTAAATCTTGGATCGTACAATTGTGGAACACAATAACGTTCTGGTGTCAACTTTTGAATCGTATTGGAAATATTTACCGCGATGTTACGCTTGTGAAAAATTATATTACAACGAGGATGGGTGCATTTTTGTTTAACAAGCCGTCTGACTTATATACCTACTACTCAAGATCATGGCACTTGGAACAACACACGAATTGTTGGGAAACAAATTGGTGGCAGTGGCCACCGGCCAGTCTTTCAAACTGTAGAAAATGAGCCTGTCACATCGCTGGCAGGCAGTGTATGGCTTTCGCATTTAACCGCAATTCCGGGCTGCAGGTGTATTCAGTGTCCTTGTCGTGTTCACATGTAGACTATCAGATTAACTGAGTGTCCTTGTCCTGCTCGGTGGTAGACTACCAGGACAAGTGTGTGTCCTTGTTGTACAATCTTGGAGTTTGTTCAATGCACTGATCATTAAATAGTTTTATTAAAAGGAAGACCAGGAGAGCTTTTAATCAGATAGAGGTGGGAAAGATTAGTAGTATGAGTCTTCGCTGGCTGTTGAACCAGTGGAATGAGCACGTATGGGAATGTCCTGAGTGCAGTGATGTCGGTTCTTGACTCAAATCAACTATCTCAGAGGCAGAATAGTGTGTGTTGTCTTCTCCTCACTAATATGTTTGACCATGTCTCTAACTTTAATGGGGCTTGCTGCATTCTATTGTTAGTTGTATTAATACATTCTTTAGAAGTCCACGGGGCTAGGTCTTCTGCATATGTCGAGATGTGTACTTTGGCTGGAAAACTGTTCCGTATTGCCATTTATATGAGCTGGGAGTCATGTTGGTGACTGAACTCCATCTCGGCTGACAACTTGCTCCAACACAATTCGTTTACTGATTTGAACTTCTATCATGGCAGTTATGTTCGCAAGGTAGTATTTGAAACACCTGTAGATTATACCACAAACTTGCATTGTTGCAATTTTACTTTCAATCCCTGCTTCCACATTTCAACAAATGTGTTTTTTTTTTTCTTAAAATCCGGCCAGAGCGCTGGTACGTGATTTTTTCTTGGAAGGCATCCTCTATTTTCTGAGATAGATAAGTGATTTGATCTATGTGCATACATTATATATGCCATACAATTCCAATTCCAATTTTCAAAAAAAAAATTCCAAATTCGGCCTCGTTCAACCTGCCTCTTCAGCTGTGGTTATTGTTGAGGTCCGTGTTTTTTGTGGGTTCATTCACCCTAATTCTTGTCTTGTGCGTTCTTACGAGTGAGTCCTATCTCGGACTGGTTATTTTGGTTTGTGTCTGTGACGTCAGCTGGGGGATCGGTTGGCGGCTCTCCTTTGTTCCCGTCTCTGGTGGTTTCTTTTGTTATTGTGGGCTCCTGGCTCGTCTGGCTTGACTGGGTGCAGTCCTTATAGGGACTTTTTATTTGGCCTTTTTATCTCCTTTTTGTGTATTTTCTGTAGGGGCTTTTCGACGTGTTCATTTTCCTCCTTGCGCCTGTTTTCACTGTCGCGTTTGAGTATCTGCTGCCTTAAGTTTTCTTCCTCCGTGGTCAGCCATGGGACGATTTTATCGTCATCTATATAGTACTCGAAGTCGGTCTCACAGTCGTAGTGTACGACTGGTTATTCCATCGGTTTCCCCCGGAGTTTCTTCGGCTTCTTCTTTTCTTTTTCTTCCCAGCGCCTTCTGAATTCCTTGTGCTTGAGTTCCCCCCTGCTAACTGGGTATTCTGTGCCTCCTTCAGAGATCCGACGGGATAGTGGCTCCCCCTTGGGCGTTGAGGTTGGGCTGCTGGCTGTAGCTTGCGGTTCAGGCTCGATCTCTTGGCTTTCATCTTGCCGTTTATCTGTGGTTTCTTGTATAGCTTCTGTTGGTTTGTTTTGGAGAAGTTCAATTTCAGCTTTCTGTAGTTCTCGCTCTTGTTTGATGGTTTGTAGGATTTCTTCATTCTCCATTTTTATCAGTGCCATATGTTCCACTTCTTGCTTGATGTTTTGATGGATCTCCTTTATTTCAGCCAGCAGTTTCTCATTTCGCTGGTCGGAGTCTACGTCAGCAGTGCCTTGACTTGTTTCTTCAACTCGTCTATCTACTTTTGTAGTTGATCTATTTCAGCTTGTGCTATACCCGTGGCTGTCTCGCCTCTCCGCATTGCTTCCTTTAATGGTGTCTTTGTGGTAATTGCCATCTTTAAGGCGTCTCTGTGTCGTTGCAGGTACGGACAGCCTAAGTATCTTGCTCCATGCTTGCCCAGGCAGTTGGCGCACTTTCGTTTGTTGTTGGGTCCTCGGAAGTCCGTGTCCAGCTTGGCCAGCGGACACTCCTTGAAGGCGTGGTGATCGGCGCAGTACCGCCAGATTTGCGTCTTGCTGCGATACAGTACTTTCGAAGACATTTATAAAACGTTCTAGATTTACGAGGAGAGCCAGTAAGCACCTTACAGGCTGATTTGGGGAAGGGGACAGTATTAGTTTCTAAAATGTCATTCTTTGAGAGCATCATCCAGTTTTGTTATTAGCTTAGGTGGCAGGCCGCCAGGTGTCGTATGCATGTAAAAATGATCAAAATTACCGTCGTTCTCATGGGGTGTACAAGGGAATAATAGACCCCGCCTATGTGCAATCTTTTTTTAAACAATAAAGGGCTCCCTGCAAATGATTTTCAAAAATAAATAATGCATGTTTATAGTAAGAAGTGCTTGTTGCAGACGAACGGCACATAACTGGATCGATACATCCTGTAAAGAATAAAAAAGGTGTTGTTCATGAACGACTTGATCGTTCTGTTCAGATTATAATAGCAATCTGTGTGAAAAGTGGAGGAGATTGTGTGAGCCGGTATGTAAGTAAAGTTAACCAGTACAGCCAAGTCCATAAGAAATTCTCATGATTTATCGTACACAGAAATGCTTGTCAGTTTGAATTTCCCGAAATCGTGCGCTCGGTAGGAGACAACTTACCGAGGATCACTAAATAAACAAATGGTTCTGTTCTTGTAATATCACCATTGGTACCCAGGTGAAGAAGACACGTTTTCAAGGATGAATGAATGGGTGCTTCACTACAATCCTGAATCAAAGCGGGTTTTAACTGATTCAGCGCCAAACAAAAACTAGGTATGGACCACGCGTGGTACACAGTCAAACGAACAAGTTTATAATGTACATTTCCGTTCACTGAGAATCAAAATTGTGGAAGATACCAAGAAACACAACAAATAACATGATCAACCAAGCATGGTTATATATCGTCCTTATGTCCAAGTTAGTTAGTTAGTTAGTTAGTCGCAGTTCCAACTTCACAGCAACGGGTCGTCCCCATTATGCTCCGTTCCTGTGCCAGTGAATATCACACAAAACGCTTCCCACTGCCCAATATGAAAAGTGGAAAAGACAGGAGTCTTGACAAACAACAGCCCGCACAAATACACTGTGCATAATGCCGCCACCAGAATGTCAACACACCAGTCCACCACAAAACACCCAGTTCATCTCTGATGGAATCGCTGTCATTTTCCTATCTGAATGTTTCCTAGATGTTCACCCACACAGTCCACAAAAATACAGTTCGTCGCTGATGGCAGTGGCAGCAAACCAGAAGCCCAGCAGCCACGCATTTCTGCATAAGGCAAAAACCGGTCAACTCTGGGACATAGCCACCTGCCATCACTCCGAACATGCAGTCACGTTCCAAAAAACTTCAGGCAGATTCAAAAGCATTTCACACAAAACTCACAGCTCACAGTGTCGCGCCACGCACTCACTCAGTAGCAGGGCGACAGAACCATCAATGTCCAAATGAGAGGTCACATTTGGTGACTATCCTTCGGCATTGAATCAGATAACGCCATACCTTTAACGAATAAATTTTTGGTTTCGTCATCGGCAGGGAAGGCTATGCTTGGGTGGTGTGTTTTAAAAGTACAGTACTATACTGTGAAGTTTCATTGATGCGTTAGGGTGCAATTCTAAGAAAGCTTTAGATCTACTGACTAGGGGAGTACCGCTACAACAACAAGTGGGGTGCAAATATTTGACAGTACAGGATACAGAAGGCAACAGACATGATCACCAATGCCATGCGGCATGGACTAGCAGGAGGAGGAGGAGAAGAAGAAGGGGAGAGGAGGTGAAGTAGAGGTAGAGGGTAGGACATTGTTCGACTACCGCCTTACAGTCTAAAAATATTGCCAAGTGATTTTTGCATGTTTGATCTACTAAATGCTTACAATGGCCGTAAGTGTCTAGGCTGGTGCTAATGTTCAACGGTTGGTGCTTATAGTTTCTATCATCTCATCTCATCTTGTTCCGCTTGTACCTTGCGGTGTCAAGGTTTATATCATCTCATCTTATCTTGTTCCTCTTGTACCTGCGGTGTCGAGGTTTCTATCATGCAAGTTTCCAAGCAATGATAAAGTGTTGGGATAATTGTAGCAATGCTGGTGTAAAATATCTGCAGAAATTAAGGGAAAATGTCAGTACAACATTAAATTGAAACCAGTATAACTATCTCGGAACAGTCATATCATCTTATGGGAGATGCCTTGAAGAGATTAGAACAAGAATCGCCATGGCAAACGTAGCCTTTTGCAAGATGGACAAAAAAATAATGACCAATAAAACGATGTCAATTGAAACGAGAAAGAGAGTGTTGAAGTGCTACATAGAACCTATTCTTTTTTATAGATGTGAAACATAGACAATGCGCAGACAGGCAGAAAAACATCTAATGTTAGTGGAGATGTAATTTCTTAGTAAAATGCAAGGAAACCCAAGTCCTACAAGAAGCCAACGAGTACCGTAAATTGATTAGAGAATTTAGATGTAGACTGTCAAAACTTTCGGTCAAATTATAAGAAAACATAATTTATAGAATTTGGTGACAATTGGCAAGACTGAGAGGGTAAAGAACAAGAGGAAGGCAGAGAAGTACATATCTGCATGGCTCAGCCACGCGGCATGGTAGAGATATGTACCATCCATGTACAACTTCCTTACGGAATTTCCCAGGTACATATGGTCACTTACGTCTCCGCTTTCCCCAACTCGTGAACCACGATGGCTGTTAACTTCGTCACAGAGTTGTTCTGAAGGCTTGGAATTTCCACAGAACCAAAAATGCTGCAGATATAATTTATGTATTAGCAGTGTGCTTATCTGACAGAACAATGAAAACATGGGGATCTTCGTTTGGGGATCTTCATGAAGACAATGAATGCACGGGGTTCTTTGTGGTCAAACCGGCTGCCTCGCGCTACCTAGGTCGGGGTTTGCTTTCGGACTCTGTCATTCGGTTCACGGATGAAATTCTTTCACAGAGCCGTGGAGGTCGTCGCTGGAACTACGGAATTCGTGCCGTTCTGTAGAAAGATACCAAGAAGTATGGGATTAAACCCGATGAAATGAACCTCGTGATATTAAACCCTATTTAAACCTTTAATAATGAATGTAACACAGATTCATCACATTATTATGTCAAACTTCATTGTGAATACACATCAAGCAATGTCAAACACTAGTAATACCAAGGGGGAAAAAACAGTTAGTGCATTTTTAAACCTATTTTACTTGAGACGTAGATGGTCATTGCAGAAGATGGCTAAATCCGCAAATTCAAACTCACTCAATGATGGACCATACAAAGGGCAGTCTACTGTGGTGCTGGCTGAACAATGCCATCTGGAAAGCGAACATAGAATATCTCTAAATGGGCACACGTATGTAAAAGGTCAGTAAACCTTGAGGCGCATTGGGCATATGGTGCTGCATCTATATGTATATAGAACAATAGGAACTGGTGGGGGATATGGTCAGTATCACATCGACCGCCTGTACTTCCCGAGACATGTTCAGGTTCTCATTTTAAACTGGATTTACCTGGCAGCCAAGAGAATTTTAAAGACTCGCTACGATGCGGATTCTAATCTATGACTAGCAGGCCGCTAGGTGAGTGTCTAGTCAATATGGTACCACGGCTCCCTCATGAAAGAAGTGATGAATTAAACTATCCAGATTGGACATTTCATGGTATCCTGCAATACAAATATCAATCTCAGCAGATTATTATTAAATGCAAATGTGACCTAGTAGAACGGGAGACTATGATGACTATCCATATGGAACAGAGACTGGGAGGGTGCGATGAGATGTGGGTATGTCAAGTTCCCGTTACCCACAGGTCCGTTCATTCGCATTCTGCCAAACCATTACAGATACTCCTTATAGGGCTGACATCGATCCAAGATCCGCACAAGCAAATAACTTATTCCAAGAGGAACAAGATTTGTAACATCTAGTAGCGTGAATACTGAACTGCTGAACAGTTTCCTCACTACATATTTCTAATCCCTAGTGCTATCTATCTGTTAAACGTGGGCTCAAACCTAAACAACGATTAATAGATTTTAGAAGCTTTTGCCAGGCATGAAATCGCAGAATCCAAACACCGAGTTGACATAAACGAGATCAATCGTATAGGTTTCTAAAGACATAAAGGGAAGCAGATAACTAATAGAAATTATATACATAGTTCTCTATTTTGGTCAGGTCCTCATCATCATCATTGTTCTTGTCTTATCTATGCCATGTGGCCAAGCCATCCAGATATTTACTTCTCTTCCTGTCCCTTTTTTTTTCTCCCCCCCCCCTCCCCCCCCCCCCCTCTCCAATCTTGCCAGTTGTCACCTAGTTCTCTAGTTTATTTTTTTCTCAAAACATGTGCGAGAGATTTTGACTGTCTAAATTTAATCTCTTAAATCAGTTTACGGTTGTCGACTGTTTCTAGTAGGACTTGTTCATTGGTTTTGTATCTGGCAGTGGTACTCTTTGCATTTTCCTCAGAAACCACATTTCCACAGTCATTAGATGTTGTTCAGCTTGTCTGCTCATTGTGCGCTCTTCACAACCATCAAAAGTATTGGTTCTATGTAGCATATCAACACTCAGAACAAGAATCTTGGTAGCAGCTCCCCCAATCATCAAGAGCTATACGTGAAGACTCTGAGTAAATGAGATGTTCATCCCTCAGGATGTACATGAACTAAACAGAGAAAGATATTCTCTAAGTCAGAGAAAATCACTTATATCATCTGAGAATCTCTCAAGATCTAAATCTCTACTTCTCTTATCACACAAAAAGAGAGTTCTAACAACGGTTCAACTCTTTCTTAGCATATTGCCCATCGACACAACCAAGTTATTATCAAATGTACACTCACCTTAGCCAATAAAGGACACATTTTATCCAAACAGGAAAACACAACTGCTTCCTGTAGAATCTTTTTTTTTTTTCTACTGCCCCTAAACTTAGCAGTCTGGATGCAACTTTCCAGAAACCGATCCCAATTGCCTAATTTAAATCCACTTATGATAATTCTTCTGCCCGCACCAATCAATTGTCCTGAGCTGAATTTTCTCCTGCACTAAAGATGACGTCAGAAGCGCAGGTGTTGTCTACGTGACATTGTGGGCGGTTTCTATTTTAAGCCATTGCCAAAACTCCAAAAGCCGAGATGGTGCAAATATGTTATATGTAATAAACGCAGGAGTGGCCTGTTGTGCTATTGTGAACAGTTGAAGCGGTTACATTCTGTATTCAAATGTTGCTTGGGACGAAAGAGATTCTAAATATCACAGTCATGTCGATTATTATTCTAATCTCTTCAAGATATTTCCCATCAGTTGTTATGACTATTCTGAGATATTTATACCGAGTCACTTATTTAGAAATATATTCCATTCACCCGTATATTTCACTGTGGTATTTCTTTCTTCTTAGAGACGACAATAATCTATATCTTCTTACAATTAATTCTAACCCTAGTTGTTCACTGTGTGCAGCAACCGCTTCCACTAAATGTTGCAGATCCCGTTCGTCGTCTGCAGTCGATACTGTTTCATCCGCATATGTAATATTAGTGGTGCTATGTTCCTCAAAGTCAATTCATTTCTAATCTTCTAAATTTCTCATAATGTTGTCGCTGTATGGAGAAAAAATATCTGGAGATATTACACATCACTGTCGCACACCTCTCTTGACAGGCTGATATTGTCCAACTTAGCTATCAGTCTTTATGGCTGTCTGTTGTTTCTAAAATATGTTTTTGACAAGTAGATCTTTCTCATCAATTTGTAGATTTGCAAACATTTCTATCATAATATATGCCT
Source organism: Cepaea hortensis (assembly GCA_963921405.1). Taxonomy (NCBI): domain Eukaryota; kingdom Metazoa; phylum Mollusca; class Gastropoda; order Stylommatophora; family Helicidae; genus Cepaea; species Cepaea hortensis. The sequence goes on from OY992879.1 coordinate 105,042,337, forward strand.
TGCCAACTGCGAGCGATTGTGAGCGTATGGTAGATTTTCTGCCCATGACACGTACAAGTAGATGTGCGGGGCGATGAAGCGACCGATAGATTGGCTGCTGCTGTCTTTAAAAGGGAGGTTTTTAAGGCTCTCTGGGATCAGGCAGAGAAAAAAGATGAACAGACAAGTATCGGTTTCTGGAAAGACTGGCACAGTAGTGAGTGAGTCTGGAGTCTGGACGATTCGTGAAATTAGAGGAAAAGGCAAATTAATTAACAGCACAGGAACTTATATCAATCAATGACTGGCAAGAGAAGGTCCACCAGAGAGACGAATGGAGACGGATTGTATCTGCAGCAAAGAACCTCAATGGCTCGGAACGCTGAAGAAGAAGAAGATATATATATATATATATATATATATATATATATATATATATATATATATATATATATATATATATATATATATATATATATATAGAGAGAGAGAGAGAGAGAGAGAGAGAGAGAGAGAGAGAGAGAGAGAGAGAGAGAGGGAGAGAGAGAGAGAGAGAAATTGCATTAGATGGTATGTAGCTCTGCAATATGCACTTGATGAGATGTGGCGAAAATTTGTCAGGCTTCTGTGTTCACAGTATTTCAGTTTCCGAGGCATGAAGCTGTTTATAAGTCAGTTTTCTTCAATGTTGCAGAATTTCATAATTTTAGCGAGCATGCACATTTAAACAAAAAGACAACAATCATGTTTTTGTTGCTAATTTTCGTTGAACATTCGAAGCATACCTTTCATTCTTACTGTAAGCTATCTTATTGGGATTGGACCCATTGAGCAGGACACTGACCTCACCACTCGCCTGGGATGCGAACTGTAAAGTAATAGTAACGTGTAATATGTTCGTGAGTTTAATGTAGATTCAAGTTACTTCAACATAATGTTTCAAGGGGGAATACATTTGAGCACTGAGTTGTAGTCTGTTAACAATGAAATACCTAACATCCGTATAGCAAACATTAATGGCCTAATTCCAATCAGTCCGCACGTGCTACATTCTAATTTACGCGGCGGCAGATGTTATGTTCCAGTACCGGCACACCCCCTGGATTCTAATTTTGAGAAGTAGAGCTCTACAATACACCATGGAAACGATACTGTTGAACATGGCCGGGAGACAGATCTGTACACCAAAACTCACTGCGATATATGCAAGCCCTTTCTGGGGCTCACGCGACCTGAACATTGATACATCGGACTAAAGAGTTAAAGCTCAGTCTCTCAGAGAGTAGACAAGCAACAACAACAACGTTAGTGAAGAATCTTCCTTATTGTCCCAACCTGGTGTAAGCATAAATGCCATTCGTCACAATATATCGTGTCTTTTCCATGGCGTCTCCCGCTCTCTTCACGGATCACCCGGAAGACTTCTCTAGCCACTTCTCCCATCTCTTCAGTTAATCATATTCACTGTTTCTCTAAAGCCGTGTTTCCCCGGGAATATTCGTATCCCTCATGCCATGTTTGTTAGACAATAAGTTTTCAGTTAGTGACTTTCTAAACCAAGGTGGGGTTTAAATGTGGCCAAAGTAGACGATATAGAAAAAAATAGTCGTATATCCTTTACATTACGTCACAGTCAATCCCAGCATTTTGTGATTTCTTGGCAAGTATACGTTCAGTAGTTTGCCATTGCTTTCTGAGTGACTGGCACCCATACCGTTGTATACAAACCGCTGGTCTGCTTTCAAATCACCCACAGCTGTGTTTCGAATGCAGTATACGGGATTGCGAATTACGTTCGTAACTCCATCGTCACGGCGACGGCCGATATAGAAAGCGTTACCTTAACATAACGACATGACTTTTAGACGAGATATCTGCACTGGAAGAATGGTTTTAATCAAGGTGTGCGCCATTATTCTTTGTCTTCTATGTTGTTGTTGTTTTTTTTTTTTTTTTTATCTCTGAAGTCAGGACGTCTGTATTAAGAGATAAATATAGAAGACACTCATTGGCATTCATAGAAAACACATGGGAAAAGACGCCGAAAGACCGACTTCATAACAAAAAAAAATTGTGAAGAATATAGTCACGGAATTCGAACTGTCACTTTCACGTTAACTCGCGAGGTGATTTGTATCCTCTGATAACAGACAAGATAAACAGATGCCTAGATATTGCCGGCTTCGTGGCCAGAGGCTTGCGAACGCGGTTCGTGAGCCGCTTACCAGGCATTCGAAACGCAGCCGCGACCGATTTGTGCAGCAGACAGTGTCGCGTTGTGTTATAACGTGTTGGTATGGGAGCCGGTCGTTCAGAAAGCAATGGCAAACTACTAAACGTAAAATTTGCTTAGTACATCAACAGCAGCTGAAAGATGCTGGTGTTGACTGCAACGTCCTGCAAGGGATATGCAACATTTACAAACAAGATATATAGACTGATTTATAGAGAGAAGGAAAGACAGGCAGACGGAAGAACAGACAGGCAGACGGAAGGACAGACAGACATGCACATAGACAGGCAGAGTAGTTTGGGTAGGTAGGGATGTACGATGTAGGTAGGTAGGCAAGTAGACAGATAAGGCAGGAAGGCAAGTATGAATTCTGGTGAGGAGGTAGGTAGGCAGTAAGGCAGGTAGGTAGCCTGGTAGGTAGGTAGATAGCTAGGTAGGTAGGTACATTGACTGCTTCATTTATCGTTTTATTTACTGGCATGCAGCCATATTGGTAAGAATTCAGTCAGCCATACATAAATAGTAAGAGAGAGAGAGAGAGAGAGAGAGAGAGAGAGAGAGAGAGAGAGAGAGAGAGAGAGAGAGAGAGAGAGAAAGAGAGAGAGAGAGAGAAGGAGAGGGAGGGAAGAGAGTGAGGGAGGGAGGCGAGAACGAGCGAGTCTAATACCCTAGAGGTATCTTTGAAAATATTATCATCTTGACCGAGATCGAACTGATAACAAATTATACGCTATTAATTAGGAATGTCGAATGCGGATACAGTAAACAAATCTCACCCATTTAGACGCATTTTTCCAGAAGGTCTTCATAGGCTCCGCTGCACATGTTCCATACCCTGGACAAGTCTTATTGTTGATACCGTCTCCAGATATGTTGCCACACCAGGTGAGGCCATCAGCAACAGATCCTATAAGTGTGTCTTCCAGGGTCACATAGCGTCTGCCCTTGTCGGAGAGTTCATGTGCGAGCTCTTTTGGTCCCGACCAGAACAGTAACTGGAACAAACAGGACGAAGGTTAACTAGAAATGTCTTCCTACAGAAAATTCATGTAAAAGCACTTCTGTAACGTACCTATTGTGGTATGTTAATTATGCGATGGCTCGTAACTGGTACTACAGCACATCCTCGCTTGAATAGGAACAAAGGACGCCAGACACCATGTCAGGTTGATGATGACTTTATTAAATGAGTACACACTGCCGTTCCCGCAACCCACTGGCAGAGATTTTGCTTTACTCAATGTGCCGCTCACTCAGTTCCTACACGGTATTAGCCGGTCGGGGATAACCCTTGTCTCTTCAACGAATACATGTTCCTCTAAACGTAGTCACATCACATAAGTCAGTCGGCATGTTAATACATTTACAAAAAGAGTTCAGCTTACAGTTCTCCGAGAATATTCTCCTACCACACAATGTTACACCTCAAATGTGGCTATAAAATATTGTAACACACAATTAACGAATATGCTGGCGAATCGCCCATACTAGTAACTTCTCGTAGACGCCAACAAGAAGATCACTTGTTCTCTAGTTCCTTCATTTCCATCATTTAGCGTTGCCAAATATCGTTCGTATTACTTCTCCATTTCAGTGAAGAAAATACTGATATCACTAACCTTGCTGACCGATGTTGACAGCCTGCAACCTGAGTCCTGAGTCCTCTCACAACTCTTCTGTGCCTCTCAGCTATCCCTGGTCATACTCTTACCCCGTGCGTTTTCACTTATAGTCTTTTTTTTTTTTTTTGCCCCAATATAAACATCCATGTCTCAGTAACCAACTGAGGGAAAATTATGAGATTTAGTATATAACCTTATCATTATGTCCAACCAACAGTCCAAAAATTTTGTTCTGGAGATTTTACAGCAGAGTTCAAAGTTTGTTTATATGCGGTATATAATTTACGGTCTGAGATGAAATTCATAATTTTAAATGTATTACAGCGTAGCCAGACAATCAGCGCTCAGTATTGAATATTGTACGTTTCTTCACGGGATTGGCCTTATGCCAACTCCTCGCGTTGTTTAAACTAGGACTGTTCATTCAGAGGTGTCTCAAAATGTGGGTTATTTCATGAAACCTGATTAATATGTTTTTTTTTTTTTTTTTTTTAATCTTACCACTTATCGCTAACATTGAAATGTGTGAATATTTTTCAATGGGATTGAATGCGAAATTATACACTTCAAATAATCGCTATGAAGTTGTACATATATTTTTAGTCAAGTAGCTTATCGCAAGAAACTGTTTAATACTATTACAAATTCCGAAAAAAAAGAACAATGCATGCATTGGGTTTGAGTAAACGGGCATTTCGTCGATAGGTGCAAGAATCTGGAATTAAACCACCACGCAATAACCAAACGGTAGGTAGAAAGGTTATTGTAGACAGCTTTGACAAAGATGTCATAAGGCGAGCTATTATAAAAATACTTTAAAAAGTCGCTTGATATACGACAGGGTCGACTTCATTGCACCTGGTTCTATCCCATATGGCTCGGTCTCTTTTCGCAGCGCGGAAAGCATCGCACAAAGCACGACCTCCGCAGCTCTAGCGACGACCCACAGAAGTCTCCGAAAAATTTAACTCGTGAACCGAAGGATGCAGCCCGGAATCGAAGCCACGACCTTTGGAGCCCGAGTCAAAAAGCTTGACAACTTCGCCACGGAGATTCCTAAAATTATAAAAATTTTGGATTTTATATCCAGGATTATCCAGCATTATAAAAATGTTGGATGCCAAAGAAACAGTGACTATAAGAAAACTTAGGGTTTGGTTCAGAAAGAACAATAACATAGAGTTATCCAAAACAACTTTGTGGAAAATTATAAGAACATTATCTTCACTATTTGAAAGTACAAGGGCGGTAGAAATAATCTTTGCGAGCAACCGCATTTAGGAGCCATGAGAAGCAGGTACCTACGTGAAATAAGGGAAATGCGCAAAGAAAATTATGGCATAGTGTGTTTTGATGAAATGTGGATCAATGCGCACCACACAAGTGATAAGGAATGGCAATCAGTGGATTGACAGATAAAGCGATATGTGCCCAGTAGTATAGGACACCTTTTCGTCATGGCCCATGCTGGTAATACGCATAATGGGTTACAACAGAATGCTGGGCTCGTGTTCGTATCAAAGTATACAGACAAAATGGATTATCATAATAAGATGAATGGTAATGTATTTAGAGATTGGCTCGAGAATACTGTGCTTCCATCCCTAGATAGAACGTCGTGTCCAATTATGGACAATGCATGATATCAATGTTGTTGTCCAAGAAGACAAAATGCCTACAGCATCGAGCACAAAGGGAGCAATAAAGATATGACTTCGAATGGAAAACATACAATTTCCAGAAACGTATTTCTAGCTAGAATTGTTGTTCCTTGTAAAGCAGACTCCAAAAAGCAAGAAATATCAAATCGACAAGTTGATAGAAGAGCATCGTCATGGGTGCTTGAGACTTCCGCCGTACGATTCTCATTTTAACCCTATAGAACTTGTGTGGGCTAAAATTAAAGGACAGGTGGCAGCTGACAATAGTATATTCAAATTGTCTGACGTCAGGATACTAATCCAGTCCGCGCTATTAAATATTCGTAAAAGTTACTGGAAAAAATGTGAGGACCATGTGTTGAAAGAGGAAGAGGATTATTGGAGAAAGGAATTTTATGCAACCGAGAGCAGTCATCAACCTACTGGAATCGTCCGACACAGATTAAGGTCTGAGCAGATCGCAGACCTTAATCCACGTGCACACCAACCGGGATATTTTGCTACAAATATTTAGAAGAATTGCAGGCCCTAAACATTACAGCATCAGCATAATGTCAATGGCAACAGTTTGTATTCCACAGTGATGAATTTTCAATTCCGCAAGCCCTCAGCGATGACAAACTGTATTTTAAAACACACACACACACACACACACACACACACACACACACACACACACACACACTAAACGCATTGAATACCAACAGAAGAGTAATATTGCGGTGGAAACTGACATATTGTGGCATAACAAGAAACGTGAGAGCAAATACATTGTCAAATTAGGGGACAACACACGTGCATACGAATCAATCTTTAAACTTCAATGAAAAGAGAACAAACATCTTGGTCGTTAAGACGAAAGCCCACTATAGAGACACTGACAACTATTTTCATAGTGCAAAACAGGTAATCATGTTCCGTCTCTGAACAGTAAACAGCAGAGTAGACAATCTTTCACGAAGACTCAAAGCGGGTCTGTCACCCATGTGTACGTGTGAACAAACTACACAAACAGCTGAACAGATCCTTAAAAATGGAAACATGATGACTAAATTGCGGTATCATTTCTGGTCACTCCATTCACATTAACGCACAGCTATTTGGAAGCTTTCACGAACTCAATATAAAAAGCTAACATGAATACTTGTGTACACATTATTAACCAGCAGCTGAAAAAACAAGAAGGAAATGAAAAATAAGGTAAGAAATATATTCTTTCTACTTTCCTGTCAATTTACAAATTATTTACCCCATGCCTCTGTAAATTCTCTGTCTTTAATAATATTACACATTGCACCCCTCTCGGGATTCTCCGTGGTGAAGTGGTCAAGCCGTCTGACTCGGGCTCCGAAGGTTGTATGTTCGATTCCGGGCCGCGTCCTTCATTTCACGAGTGCATTATTTCGGAGACTCCCGGGGGTCGTCGCTGGAGATACGGAGTTCGCGCTGCGGAAAGAAACTGAGCCATATGGAATAAAAACCCGGTGCAATGCAGCAGACCCTGTCGATTTTAAGCTACTTCTTTCATTGCACCCACTCCCATACGAATCCGGATACGCCTTGTGTGTCATCTGAATTGGCGGGGTTTTCATTACTGTAAACATAAATTTGTTAACGAGAAATCACTAGTTTTTCAGCAAAACATCAAAGAAATGTCGCCGCTTTCGATGATTTAAGTTGTTTTTGGACCTATCAAAGACATATTCCTTGGGTGGTGGTAAATATAAGACGGCTGGAAAAATTTTATAACGATGTAACAGACAGTTTTCAAAATAATTGATCGTGAATGAAGGCATTCTTTTCGGGACATACTATAGCCCGAGTTGTACACGCTGGCCCCTCGAGTTGATTAGCGCTCTATTGCACTAAGTGCTTCCGGGTTAGATAACTCGGTTTTGCCCTGCTATACTTTATTAATTCCCTTACTATAAGTGCCTCTGGGTTACACAACTGTTGGTTTTCCCTGTTATATTCTATTAGTTCCCTTTGACACATGGCATGCAACAGGTAACAAACCTTATTCCGTGGCAACTTTTGAGAAACAGGTAACAAACCTTATTCCGTGGCAACTTTTGAGTAAGATGCTGAAACAGTTCGTCGTATGAGAAGTTACTATCATTACAAGATGGTCTGTATCTCCAAACACTGCTAAAATTGCGCCACAAGTTGTCACAGTTCACATTTGACCTGTGGGTGTAGTTAAAAGACGTACTTAACCTGCGACAACAAACGGCTTTTGACAAGGAAATTATATGATATGTTTTTATCTCTCGCTTTGAACGCAAGCGTAGTCCATACATGTGGTACTATTTCGAGTGAACTTGACTTATATTTGAGTGTGGATTAGATTTTCCTATTACCAGTGTCCCTCGCCATAAGGCAAACCCACTCCGACTTCTAAGGAGGTACTTGTAATTTTCGTCCCCAAGTCAAGGATGAGATGTCAACATTTTAGCCCAACTGACCGTTGTATGTGTTGAACCCGTTACCTCGGAATCAACAAACCGGATGTTTAAAATCGAGATCTCGCATCTATTCGGTCAAGCTGAAAACCAAAATTGATTTGACCAGCTTCATCTTAAGGTGCCCAGTCTGGGGCATTGGCGGTCATAACTCTCCACTTCTGTCTGATGTCAGAAAATTTAATGAGGTTTTTGTTGCTTTCAATATTTGCAACCCATCTATTAAACTTATTCATGATAATTATATAATAATACGAGGGCGAGTTAATAAATAAGTCACACAGTTCTGTGGGATGGCAAGTAAATGTAGATGGTGTTTTCTACAGGTGTCATTAGGTGACAGCAACATCGAACTTTATATTCCCGTTCATCAAGTGGCGCTAGGTGAATCATGCGCATGCGCAGCGCATATACAAAATGGCTACTGTATTTACCGAGTGTACAGGTATGGAGTTGTGGGCAAAAGGACTGCCTGCAAAGGACATTCGTAAGGAAATGCTTCCTGTTTATGCTGACAAATGTTTGTCCCTTAAAGCTGGGTAGAAAAATTTTCTCAAGGACGCAATAAAATTGTTGATGAAATCCTATCTGGTCGTCCTGTTGCGATTGCAACAGAAGCATCCGTGTAGCGGATGGAGGAGATGATTCGAGGTGACAGGCGAGTAACGACAGACTGTAGCATCTGCAATAGGGTGCTCACATGGTTCAGCATACAGCGTAATGCATGATCGATTGAAATTTAAGAAAGTGTGCTCAATGTGGATACCCAGATATTTGAAGGAGGAACACAAAATAAACCCATTTGGCCTGTCCTTGCATCATCTCTGTCAATACGATGATGAAGCAGAAGACATGCTGAACAGGAGTGTTACTGGGGAAAAATAATGGGTGCATCACTACCAGCCCCAATCAAAGCGTGCTTCAATGCAATGGAAACATCCTTCTTCGCCTTGTGTCCAAAAATTCGAAAGGAAATTTATGCTGACAGTGTTATGGGATTGTCAAGGAGTGCGTTTAACCAATTTCAAGAAGAAAGGTGACAATGTGAATTCTGAATCGTACTGTGAAGTTCTACCGATGCTTAATGATGCAATTCGAAGAAAACGTCCAAAACTGCTGACTAGAGGAGTGTTGCTTCTTCATGACAATGCCAGACCACATACGGCTAGATTAAGTCAGGAGAAAATTAACCAACTAAGGTGAGATGTTCCGGAACGTCAACCTTACAGCCCCGACTTAGCAGCTAGCGATTTCACCTTTTTGGTTCACTGAAAACCCACCATGGCGGGAGACATTTCGTGAATGACGCTGAAGTTGAATGTGAAGTGAAAACGTGGTTAAGAAAACAGAGCACGCAGTTCTATGCAGCCGGTTTGAGAGGACTGATAAAACGATGGGATAAGTGCACCACTGTTGGTGGAAATTATGTTGAGAAATAAAGGGGCAATGTATGTATAACAATAAACTGGTTTCAAGTTGTTATCATATTTAGTTATTTTTCTACAGCAACTTGTGACTCACTTATTGACTTCCATTCGTAATATCGCCAAAAATGGCTTCCCATTTGTACAGAAAGACGATATCGCTATACTAGTGGCGTCGAGTTATTTATTGTGTTTCGTGGTAACTCCCTCAATTTCTGTGTTCAATTAATGGAAATTTACATTATAATACTTGTATATTTGATTGTGTAGCATGTTTGGTCGAAGCATGCTATTTGTCTGACACTGAATCAGTTAAGTTTACCCCACACATCTTTCTATGTCATCCTCTGCCTCTCTGGTCTAGTATTTCCCCTCCTGGGTCCAGTTTCTGTGTTCCACCTCTTCTGTCCAAAACCGTTGTTGAGGCAGTGACTAGCACGCTTGCCTGTCAACTCGGTGGTCATGTGTTTGACTCAGGGATGTGTTTAAACATTTACTTAGACTCCCAGGTCAACCCAGCCGGACACGGTTCCAGGAAATATTCCGGGAAGTAAAGGCGGTCCATGTAATATTTAACATATCAGCACAGGAAAGACAAGATGGCTAACATTTTCAGCAACTAATTTTGGGTTTACTGTAGATAAAGAAATAAGAGACGCAATTTTTAATTTATGGATGTTCATAGAAATATTCAGTAGATAAAATAATTGTTTACACTTTGTGCCATTAAATATTCATGTTTGTTCGCGTGGTTGTGCATACGACGTGAAAATTACAAATCTGTTATGTATCTTTATGCCACGAGAATGTAAAATGTTAATATCTTCCTCTGTCACCTCTTTGAAATGTCTAACTGAGTAGACTACAGCATCGTGTTGTATTTCTGTCTAAACGTGTTGTTCTGTGGAGATATATTCACGTAGTAGTAATCAATCAATCATGTAAATGTAGTAGTAAAGGGGATGTAAATGCAATTCTTTAGTCGCCGACTTGCTAAATGGTAGGAAATTTAGTCATGTCAAGTTACAGTTTTTTTGTTTTTTTTTACAAGAGGTCACCACCCATTGCTTTCATCATTACAAGCCATAGCTTATTATAAGAAGTCACCACCCATTGTTTTCCTCATCACAAGTCACAGCTTATTAGAAGAGATCATCACCCTTTTCTTTCATCATTACAAGTCACAGCCTATTATAACAGGTCACCACCTATTGCTTTCATAATTACAAGTCACATCTTGTTGTAAGAGTCCTAAGTCAAGTACGAAAAGACAGAGTGATTGCTAATCAATAGACAGTGACTTAAGACAGGTCACAAGCGACCACAGACTTTTAGCCGAGGTCAAGGACAGCTAGAGTAATACGCAGTACAGAGACGCCACGGCCCGTCTGACTAGAGTTCAGGCAAGAAGCCCGTGACCAGACCCACGTGACTGGGGGAAGAATGGACAGGGCGGGACAGAATGTGTGCGACTATCGACGGAGAAAGACGGGTTGAGATTAGACGGAGCTGGAAGATAGAATGATAGTGCTTGACGAATAGATGTGACTGGCGTGTATGACTGTACTCTAGCCGTTGGCTAACTGTGATATGCTTGCAAGACGGGAGAATACAATGACTTTATTCTATGTAAATATCATCAACAACGACGGACCCAGCGTTTGACGGTCGGTGAGAATCGTTGAGCGACTGTAAGAGTGTGTAGTGTCGATGCGAATTGTGCAGTTGGCGAACGTATGGTGAGATGGCTCTTTAACACGTTATAATGTAATAAAGTATGAACATGAAGAATTTCCTGCTAGTCTCCGAGTGGAGTTATTTCTAATATTAATATTTATCTGTACGAAACCAGAGTGTGAGGATAGGAAGACAGCCAGGATTCTAGCAGGTAAAAAGTGGGGTGCTCTTGTCCGATGTTACTAACGGAACCAGAATAGATAAGAATTTAACTAACAGAGCAGAATCTGGACGCTATACCCACCTAAAAAAAAGACAACAAAATAGTTGGGCACACGTCCCGAGCAATAAAGACATGAAATAATATAACATACCTAGACAACGACATGTAAAGTAATATTTATGAATTAAAACACAGACGAGTATGATAGTTCACAGCTCCAAGAAAATAATCATAGTCATAGACAGACCAGATAGTTCTGTTAACAAACAAAGAACGAAAATAATATAATATTTTCCCCAGCAGGACAGATCTACCAAGCAAGCGACGCAGAGGCAACAACCAGAGAAGGACAACCTCATCCAATAGAAAGACGATATCACTGTACATCAAGCGCTGGAGGAAAAACAGATAGAGCTAAGTTGATTATTTTTTATTGCTGTATACCCAAATCTGCATTCATTTATTGTTCAAGTGTATTCATATTGATGTTATATTTAAGAATTAATGAGTATATGGAATGATTCTGTTAAATCAATAGATAAGCTATATTTTTTACCTATTGAATGTAACCTCAAAGAGGGATACAAATATTGTTTACTAGTATAATAGTCATAGACGTGAAAGTTAAACTTATGACCAAAATAACTTCACTAAGCGACCTTAAAGAATTAGGGATAAAGCGTGGAGTGATTAAGGAACATTTAATAGTCTGGTGTATACAACAGTACAAAGAACTGAAGGAGATGTGCTAAGAGACATTAAAATTTCTCCAAGTCTGTCTACAGCAAGCCATGAAGAAGTGAAGAAATTGTTAACTGAATACAAAAGCATTTTCTCAAATACTCTATGTAAAACAGAAAGAATTAAACTTCATATTATGGTCACAAGCGAAACGCCCACCAAATGTAGACCATATTCGATACTAATAAACTTCAACGAAAAACTCGAAAAAGAAGTAATCTACCTAGAGAAACATGGCATAATAAGAAGATCCTACTCGGATTACTGTTCTCCAGTTGTAATTGTTAAGAAAAGAGACGACGCGATCATACCATGTGTAGATTTTAGAAGACTCAATGCTATATCTAAACTAGACGCAGAACCAATCCCAAACTGTGAAGACCTGATTATAAACATGAAAAACTCAAAATTCTTCTCAAAACTAGATTTAACAAAAGGTTACTGGCAAATACCAATGACAGAAGGAGCCATACATTTTATAATTTTTGCCACCCCACCAGGCCCAAACGAGTAGTTATTTATGCCTTTCTGGGCTAGTTAAAGCGCCAGCCACTTTTGTCAGAATGACCAGATTACTACTACTAGATATCCCAAACGTAGAGACATACATTGACGACATATGTATACACACGGACAACATGACGAACCATCTAAAGACGTTACGACTAATTTTTGAGAGAACCAAAGAATTTGGTTTGACAATTAAACCTGCCAAGGTAGAAATCGGTTTCCAAGAAATCGATTTCCTAGGTCACAACATTTCTGACGGTCACATATCCATTCACGAAAGAATTATATCAAAGATCCTCGACCTAGCCACACCAAAGACTAAGAAAGAAGTAAGAAGCCTATTAGGCTTAATTAATTTAAAAAAATTTTGCATATCCTGTACAGGACATCGCTGTCAACATCAGCCGACTGTTGATTTCTTGGCAAGATTACGTTCAGTAGTTTGCCATTGCTTTCTGAGCGGCCGGCTCACATACCCCTAAGTTACCGACGCGATTCGAACCACTGCTGATTCTCACCGTCGTCACGTTACTTACGAGAGTATACGAGATTACGGAGAAAAGTTTCTAACCTCTAGGCCAGGAAGCCGGCCTTAGCTAATTACTACGGCAAATTCATCCCTAGATTTGCCGAATTAACAAATGTTTTCACAAATTTTTTTTGGGAAAAAACAACAACCAAATAAACTTGTACCGAGTGTAGATTTGGAGGAGCACCCAAAATGATCAACAATTATTTTTCGAGTCCACCTATTATAAAACTCCCTAATGTTACTCTACCTTTTATCCTTAGATCAGATGCCAGCGGAATTATCTGCTGTACTACCTCAGCGCTATGATACGATCCGATTGTATATGTCAGCAGAAAACTATCACAGGCTGGACAACGATATTCAACACTTCATTTAAAGTGCCTGGCAGTAGTTTTTGCTGTGACAAGACTAAATAAGTACCTATTGGGAACACATTTTACCATCCAAACAGACAATAATCCTTTATTAGTTCTGAAAGAAGGAAACCCGAAGAACAACCGAATTGCCATATCGGCACTCCTCCTGCAAAACTACTCATGCAGCATAGAGCACATAAGCGGTGTGAAAAACACCATTGCATGCCTGTTATCTAGGCTACCACGTCAGCAAATAGAAACTAAACCATCTATTATGCAACTCCCTGAACAAATGTGAGAACAGATGTTAAAAATGTGAATTAAAGTAACGTAAATTAGCTGACTTATAAACTTCCAAAAGATTGTGTACATTCAGGACATCAAATTGTTGAAAGAATAACGTTCCTCAACATTTCAACTGAAAGAGGAACGCCAACCAACCAAAGATGGAAGAGGAGGAACATCAGATGACGATTAGTTTAACTAGTTGTGTATATTATTATAATACGTATTTATATATTTTACTCGATATATTGGAGGGAATGAGTGTGTGAATGAAATGATAGAGTGTGAGAAAGTTAACATAATAATAAATGTATTATGAAAAGTATATGTTATACAACGCTGAGAAACAACGCTTGGCATTCGATGTGCATTGGTGTTGCAAAATTTACATTCAGGTATAATTGAAGGCCCAGCGAATGACGCTCAGTAATCACTTTAATAAACTAATGTTCCAATGTTTTAACAATAATACTACGCAATAACATTATATGATAGAAACATATTAATGCTGATACAATCACCATAATATTAAATGATGTATGCAAAGAAAAACAAACGGGTCAATGTCATAGAGCAAGAAAAGTGTAAGGGGAGGCCACTACGCACAGTAAACATATATGAATTATGACCATTGGTAAAGAGTCACAGATGATGCTTGGGTAATAACAAAAGTGATCACGGTGCTTGAATCATACAAGTGAGTGATCCACGTCTGTAGAGACCGGAGACCTGGCTGTCAGTCTTGGATAGACTGGAAGACATCATCTCTCTGCTGCTTTTCGGCACGAGCCGAAAACATTAGGCCTAGCAGAGAATGCTGTGAGAAGATTTTTATTGTAGCCTGATTTTTTTTTAAAGACGAGTATGGCGTAAATCAATGGAGAATCCTTGAGTCCGGCTTAGCCTCAATAATCAGAGTGAATCATTGATATGATAGGCAGAGTGCGAATCGAACCGCCTTTGAAAAATGAGCATAATATAATGTCACTGAAACATGGATTGAATAGTGCAGTTTCTCGGCACGTAGGACACACCTTAAACATGGGATGTAACCCTGATCGGGGGAGGGGAGGGGGGGTCTAACGGGTACTCCACCTTGCCCGAAGGTGTTCTGTAAGCTAACGGAGGGAAAGAAGCGACTTACTTCTCCCTCGATAGGGGGATACCCGTATCCCACTACCCGAGAGACGAACGATATAGTAGCCCCTACTGTAGGTGGTTATCGTCTGGACAAATACACCTGGTGCAATACCACAGCATTCGCATATGACACACATGCGGGTTTCCAGATGGGAATGTAAACGGCTGCGACTGCCATTGATATAGAAGATGTGTACAACAGCGTTCCATACAGAATGATCATGTGGTTGATGCTGGACATGCACAGATAGGGAATGTATAACAACACAAAAGAAAACCCAAATATTAACTCCCCTTTCAGCTAAAACCAAAAAAAATGTACATAATTTTGAGTAAAACTGTTATGTTGAATTGGGTTCAGTTGAGATGAGCTAAGAACTAACATCACTGCAATCAGGACATTCCTATATGCCCTCCGTCCCCAAGTTCAACAGCCTGTGAAAAGTCACAAAACTAATCGTTCACACCGCTATCTGATTAAAACTTCTCGTGGTCTTCCTTCTCAGTTTTAAGATTCTTCTAGAATCACTGCCAACCCCCTGTCATTTAAAACAAAAATATTGTCTGAAAAATTATTTTGCAGGCACTGACTGGTACTTACAGCAGGCAGTTCACCTAAAGTCCAGATTTAGAAGAAACAAACAACTAGACACATAAAAAAAAAAATTGCATAGAAAGTTTAAATATTGGATCATAAAGAGTGAGAATTGGTATATACGAAATTATAAAATGAATGAAGTAAGAATACGAATCAATGGTAAAGAAAAAGGAAAAACAAACTGTAATTGAATGTAAAAACAAAACAGTGTAAAACATTACGCTGAAGCAAGCAAGTCGGATCTGGTACTTGTGTAGTTTCGACATCGCTCTTTAAAGATCGTCTCTATATGTGGAGTTGTTCCCTTCTCAAGCGACATGATCACGTAACAGGCGAGAACAACAATACAGGCTAGCTTGAATGTTTGTGCCATCCTGAGTGGGAAATAAATCTGGGAAAACAAAAGTAGAGGTTATTGGCGGGGATGCAGAAGTTCTGATGCATCGGCATCATACATACAGATATTAGCAAATCACCAGGTCAACAGTTTTAAATATCATTCAGCATTTTAGTTGCTATTGCTACTGCATGTATACAAATACCTCTAATTATTTTATACTAATTCCAACTAACACCCTTGGGCAAGGTGGAATACCCGTTTAGCCCCCCGATCATGGTTACGTGAAGCCATGGGTGCAGGTGGTGGATGAAGTTGAGGAGCAGCCAACAAATAGTTGTAAGTATGGTCTCCAGCTTCGCGACGGTAGGCAGATGATCTCTTTTTTTGGGAGACAATGGCTACCATCATCGAACAGTATGGTAACTGCTAGGAAGGAAAGCAATGACAAACTACCTTCTTTACAGATGCCAAGAATATCATGTATTGAAAACGCATCGATAATCAGAGAAACGGCGTAAATGGGTGCTCCATAGAAGCAGCCTCGCCGGTAGGGGTAGTCATGTGTACCAGGTGACTCCAGACCGTCACCAGGCAACTGAGTGCAAAAGAATATCAATATTGAAAGTAGGAACTTCGAATGTAAGAACTATGAGTGGGGATAGAAAATTTGATAACATTAAGAATGAAATGAGAAGACTAAATATTAACCTGTTAGGTATATGTGAGACCAGATTGACAGGAATCGGCATTATAACGTATGAGGAATATAGAATAATCTATTCTGGTGGAGAGAAACAACAGCGAGGAGTAGCAATTATAATGGATACAGAAAGATCAAAATCGATCAAAGGATATTGAACTGTATCAGACAGAGTGTTACTGGTGAAGTTGAGTGGAAGACCTTTTGATGTCAACGTCATACAAGTTTAAGCACCAACAGCAGATAGTAGTGATTACAGCATTGATGAATTTTATATTGATTTAGAGAAAGCCTTCAATAAATGTAAGAATTCTCAAGTAAATATCATAATGAGTGACTGGAATGCCAAAGTTGGAAATCAACAGGACAGATGCATAGTAGGCAAGTATGGACTAGGGCAGGGGTGGGTAAACTTTTTGTGCGGAGGGCCGCATTGACAAATGTAAAGCTATTGGGAGGGGGGGGGCGTAATTCATCAATGCTGTCATCACTACTATTTGCTGTTGGTGCATAAACTTCTATGACGTTGACATCAAAAGGTCTTCCACTCAACTTCACCAGTAACACTCTGTCTGATACAGTCCAATATCCTTTGATCGATTTTGATCTTTCTGTATCCATTATAATTGCTACTCCTCGCAGTTGTTTCTCTCCACCATAATAGATTATTCTGTATTCCTCATACGTTATAATGTCCATTTTGTTTACAGCAACCTATCACAATCAGTAATTATTAATTATTTATAGGTTATTAAGCAGTATAAATAACTAATTATTGCAATTTATTTTACTTATTCACTTATACATTATATTTGACAATATGGACAAACACTTTTGCTAATTTGTTAACAATATTTTACAACTTGTTATTATAACAAATATTCTTTATTATCTATCAATGGCTTTAATTTAGACACAAACCGACTACATTGTCACTATAACTGTTGATTTCTAATGAGATTTATGTAACTGCTTGCACTTTTTGGCAATATTCTTGAAATCTGGAGCAAGTTTACTTGTTGAAATTCGCATGACAGCATGCAAGTTGCAGTCCGACAATAAAGGCCTATTATAGGATTTGTTGATCTTCAAGCAAGAGAATGCTTGTTCGCAAATGTATGTTGATCCAAACAATGATAAAAGTTTAGCTGCAACGTTTTTAAAGTTGGGAAATGATTCTTGTGATAAAGATCCATAGAAATCCAGCAAACTATCTGACTCGAATTTTTCTTTCATGTCATGATCTGCTTGTAAGTCAAGCAGCTGCAAATGTATGTCCTCTGTGGCTGTATCAGCTTCAGCACTAAAAGGGGAACTGAGAATATTGAACTGTGGCTCTAAGTTCTTGAAATCTTGGAATCTCCATCCAAATTCTTCAATCAATACATCTAATTGGGCTTTGTTCTTTTCAGTCCTTTCACCAGAAATGGTTTCTTGTTTCAGCAAAGGGAAGTGACAAAATCTTTTTTCACTTGCTTGTGTGGAGAAAAGTGAGAGTTTTGCTGGAAATGATTTTACATGTACATACAATTCATGTGCAAACACACCATTGCCATGAAATTTGACATTCAGTTCATTTAACATTTCCATAATTTCAATGGCAAACATAAAGTCTAACTTCCACTCTTTATTGACAATGTTAGTATTAAAGTTACACTCAATGCCCCTCATCTCTAGGAACATCACTATTTCTTCTCTGAGGTCCCACACTCGCTTCAACACCTTGCCGAGACTCAGCCATCGGTGTGGTACAGGACATCGGAATGTTCAGTTTCCAAATCGTCAAGTAATGCCTTGAACTGTCTGTGATTAAATCCTCTTGATCTGATGAGGTTGATGACACTGACAACTGGGTCAATAACATGCTTGATATTCAAAACAGACTTTCTTGATGAATCACACAGTGAAGTGGTAATAATGTGTGGTCTGGATATTCTGCTTTAATCTTATCACTTATCAACTTTACCAGACCTACATTTTTTACCAGTCAAAGCACGAGCTCCGTCAGTTGTAACACTTGCCATATTGTTCCAAACCAACTCAGTTCTTTAAATAGAGTTAATAACAACACTGAATATATCATGGCCTGTGGTTGTGTCTTTGAGTGACTCAACATTCAGTAACTCTTCAGTGAGTTTGAAAGAAGTGTTTATTCCACGTATAAATATCAATAATTTGGGCGGTATCGTGTACATCGGTACTGTCATCCAACGCAAGAGAGTACCACAAAAATTGTTTACTTGCATCTTGAAGTTTATGCATTAAATTGCAACTTATCTTATCAACACGTCTGACCACAGTTCTCCTTTATAAAGTAATGTTGTCAAATCTTTTTTTTTTTTTTTTTCTTTTTTTTCTTTTTTTTTTTTTGTTCTGGATACATAATGTTTGATGCATTTAGCAAACATTCCTTGATGAACTCGCCATCAGAAAATGGCTTGTTCTGTTTTACAATTATGTGTGACAGCACAAGACTAGCTTCAGTTGCAGCATCTTGAATTGAAGACTGTTTAGTGAAAAGAGTTTGTGTTTCTCCGAATTTTTCACCAACTCCAGACATTTCCTTTTCCTCCCTTCGGTTGTTAAATTGTATCCGAAATTGGAATGTTTTGTTTGATCATGTCTTTTTAAATTGTACTCCTTGAAGACAGCCACTAACTCACGACACAACAAGCAAACTGATTTGCTGCCAACTTTTATAAAACAGTATTTAGTTGTCCATTCATCATTAAAAACACGGCATTCATCTTCAATCTTACGTTTGTTATTGACACTAATTGTTTTAAAAGAATTCGATCAGTTAGAATTGTACAAAACTTTAATACGGAAATGAAATAAAACCTACTTCCGGCTGTGTATGAAAATAAAATATTCGGAAAACAAGTAGTAAGCTCAGAATAAATTTCAGAAATATATCAAGACTACTACAACAAATAAGTTAATTTGAATATTGTAAATGTAGAAATAATTTATAACAGCAAAAAACTTCTAAATTTAATATTTTCTTGCAAAATAAATTATTTTATTCACCGGAGAAATATCTGTTTTTCATAAAATCATCCTTATTAAATTTTTACATGTCGATAAATATTTTTCTATAAGAACGTCGATAAATTCGCATTTTTGCAATACATGATTCCAAATGTTGCGGTATGTAGCCGGGGGCGGTGTTGGGGTGAGCGCCCAATCTTGCATAAATCACCCAATGGCTCATGCATTAATCATCTATGCAGCAAAAGTCCAACTCCTAGCCTTCTCGTGGCGGAACTGTTTTAACTAACAGGAGAAGGGGCGGCGGCGAGTCACTGGCGCCGAGAAATAACCAGAAAGCTCTAGATGTGTATGCACATACATGCATGCGCAGACATGTGTGTGCGTGCCTACACACCTAAACTCGATAAGACCACAGTCTGCTCTAGCAAAGGAAAGATGCTGAAGTCGGAGTCAACCAGCCAGGAGGCGCGCCACAGAAATCAGGATGCAACGCAATCACGCGAAATGAAATATGTCGACTACTGCTAAATGATATGGTGCTCGGCCTGCTTTGGACCCCTAGGCAGGTGCCGTGCCGGGCCCTATGCCTCGAAAGGGTCCAACCACAGCTACTGGAGGTCCTTCTCGGATGTCCTGTGGAGCCAAGAGAATAGAGCGTCTGGTCATACCATACAAAGATTAAAACTAATGCACTATAATGCGGAGGGAGTCAGCAAAGAAAAAAAATAGAACTAGAAAACATCTTGGACCAAGAAAAGGTAAGCGTATGTTGCTTGCAAGATACTCACCTCAACGAAAGCGAAATGACGTCTGGGAACTTGCCAGTACTAAGGACACTACTTTCTGAACTTAGTAGTCAGCATAAGGTCACCATATAGTGGATACCATCCCACTCTGGAGTACCCTGAAACGACAGACCTGATCGATTGGCTAAAGAATGAGCAAAAGAAGAACAGCCTGATGTGCCCGTTACATACCACCAAAAGAAAAGAATGATCAAATCAGTCAGAAGACCACCAAAACCTGCTCAAGACGACTACCACGTTATGGAAACACCAGAACAAGTCATTATTCTGCGCCTCAGAACAGGACACAAAAGATTACGCATCCACATGTATACACGATTCAAGATTGGTGATTCAGCCATGTGTACATGTGGATTGGCGTCGCAGACAGCAGAGCACACACTCAAAGACTGCCAAAATTACAACACGTCTAGGCAAACCTTCTGGCCTAGAGAGACGACAGTGGAAGATAAACTCTATGGACTGCTGAGTGAACTAAAAAGGACAGTTAATTCATAAAAGAGGCAACATTGTAGTTACAGACATATTTAAGGCGAACGAAAGAAGAAGAGGAAGCATTACATTACGAAAGTCAGGGACTGTTTACAAAAATATATAATTAGAAAGAAATGTTATCTAAAATGTAAAAACAATGATAATGCTACATGGAATTCTGTAAAATTCAACAAAATAACTTAAAAACGCAGTAAAAATTTTTATTTCTAAATGCCCTCGCGGGCCGCATAAAATCAGTTGCCGGGCCGCATGCGGCCGGCGGGCCGTAATTTACCCACACCTGGACTAGAGGAACAGAATGAAAGAGGTTGCAGACTTGCACAGTGGGTAAAAGAGCATGATGCGATTATTGGAAACACCTGGTATAAACAGCACCCAAGGAGATTATGGACATGGAGGCGTCCTGATCATAAGACCAAAAATCAGATTGATTACATTCTCATCAATAGAAGATTTCGAAATGCCTTAAATGTCGCAAATACTATACCAAGTGCAGACTGCTACATCGACCATTGATTAATCCTAAGCAATATACATATAAAATTAAAGAAAGTCTAATATACACCAAGAAACACAAAATTTGATCTCCATGCACTGAAGAGTGAGGAGATAAAAGATAAATCCAACGTAGAGGTGAAGAACAGATTTGATAAATTGTCCGATATGGAAATATTATTTCAAGATGTTAACGACCAATGGGAAATATTAAAGAAATCAGTCAACCAAGCTGCAGAAACAACCATCCCAAAAATAAAGATAATAGGACGCAAGAAATGGATGACGGAAGACATTGTAAAACTCATGGAAATAAGAAGCAACAACAAAAATAACAAGGAAATATATGAAGAGATTCATTGGAAAATTAGGAAGCTATGTAAAGAGGCAAAAGAAACATAGCTTGAGGAAAATTGCAAGGAGATTGAAAACCAACACAACACCCGGAATACCAAATTAATGCACAAAAGAATTAATGACATCACTAACAAAAGAACACACACATCAAGGGGTTGCCTAAAAACCAAAGATGGTAAAATCATAATAGAAAAAGATAAGATTTTACATGCGAGGTCAGATTATGTGAAAGATATTTATGATAATACAAGAGAAAAACAATATGATCATAGGAATAATAATGAAGGACCATCAATTTTGAAGATGGAAGCTCAGAATGCTCTTAATCATATGAAAACTTTCAAGACCCCGGGTACAGATAACATCACAATAGAAATGATCAATGCCTTAGAAGAATATGGAATAGACCAAGTCACTAGACTGCTGAACGCAATACATGATACTGGAGATATACCTCATGAATTATGTAATGCTATATTTATTGCAATCCCGAAGAAATCAGGGGCCTTGGAATGTGATCAACATCGAATAATTAGTATAATGAGCCACATCACGAAGATTTTGCTGAGAATTATCATGCAAAAAGTTAGGAAAGAAATACAACCCGAAATAGGAGAAGAACATTGTGGGTTTGTAGAAGGCAAGGGCCCAGTAAATGCTGTGTATATACTGAGAACAGTAATTGAGCGTTCTATAGAAGTCAACAAAGATCTATATATTTGCTTTATTGACTACATAAAGGTTTTCGATAAAGTGAGACACATCAGCATGATAAGGATGCTTGAAGATCTACAAATTGATGGAAAAGACCTTTGACTTGTAAAAAACATATATTGGAAACAACAAGCTGCCATCAGAATTGATAATGATGTAGGTCAATATCAGCCTATTAAAAGAGGTGTGAGACAGGGATGTGTAATGTCTCCAGATCTTGTTTCCCTGTACAGTGAAAATATTTTCAGAAATATGGAAGATACATCAATAACATTAGATATGCAGATGATACAGTCTTGACTGCAGACAATGAACAGGACCTGCAACATTTAGTAGCTATGGTTGTTGCACACAGTTAGTTTTCTCGGAACAGTCATAACATCTGACTGGAGATGCCTTGAAGAGATTAGAACAAGAATTGCCATGGCGAAGGTAGCCTTTTGCAAGATGAAAACCATACTGACCAATAAAAAGATATCAATTGAAACGATAAAAAGAATGTTGAAGTGCTACAGAGAACCTGTACTTTTGTGTGGATGTGAAGCGTGGACAATGAGCAGTCAAGCTGAAATTCATCTGATGTCTGTGGAAAGGTGGTTTCTGAGGAGAATGCAAAGAATACAATGGACAGACAGAAAAATCAATGAACAAGTCCTTCAGGAAACAAATGAAGATCGTAAACTGATTAGAGACATTAGACGTAGACAGTCAAAACTTTTTGGGCATGTTATGAGAAGAAATGACTTGGAGAACTTGGTGACACCTGACAAGATCGAAGGGAAGAGACCAAGGGGAAGACCGAGAAGTAAATACCTGGATGGCTTGGCCACGTGACATGGTCGAGACAGGAACATGGAGCTGATCCACGACTATGGTGATCGAGTGAAATGGCGAGTCATGACCACCCACGCTTATCGGCATGGCACATGATGGATGGATGGATGTGTGTGTGTGTGTGTGTGTGTATATATATATATATATATATATATATATATATATATATATATATATATATATATATATATATATATATATATATATATTAACAAGCACCAGGAGGCGTTATAATGGTGATAACTATCTCAAGGTACACCGCCAGTTCGCTAGGAACTCTGGGCAGGAACCGGCCTTTCTCGGCCACGTCCGCCAGCACGTCAGCACAATTGCCCACAAGTTATCAAGAAGATCAGGAGGGGCCGTTCCATTCCATGGTCTGAATCAGGAGGGCGAACATGTCTGTGGATGGGATTGTGCAGACCCAGGGAAATACTGATCTCTGGTATTCTTGGATGCCTGCAGTGGTTAGTGTTAATTAGGTATGCTTGGGTGGTGTGGGTAACTGTGAAGCAGCTGGGCCTGTGCAGATCTCTGATTGGGAGCCCTGGACTAAGTATCTGTGGTATTAACCCGAACTAGGATGCTAATCCAGTGGACAAGAATGAGAAGAACCCTTCCTGTCGGAGAGAGTGCAGGATACGCGCGCAGCTCTCCCCATACATTACAAAATAGCCTCCACTGAAAGGAAAGAGACGACAGAGGAACGATGTAAACATACACCACTATGGGTGCCTAGGGTGGGTTTAGAAGCTGTGGGCTGTTTAAGTGGCATTAGTGTATTATGTGACTAGTGGGGAGAGGAATGACCCGCGGATTGGCGTGTGACTAATGTTTCCAAATGCTAGGAGATGCCTACCGTGATTACTGCAAACTATATAATCAGCACTGTATGTGTTGGTGGTACAATGGATAGTGCAATGCTAAATATTGTCTCATGAATGTCACATACTTATAATTGACACATCATGATGATTATAATGATGATGATTGTGATGATGATATCGGCAGCACAATGCAAGCGGTAGGAGTTGTCGTTAAGGATGCCCAGTGATACAGTTGTGGATATTACAATTAGAATTTTGAGTATCCCATTGAATATTGCAACAATGTATATTGTTGCATGCGTGTTGTACCTGACACTAATTATGCTATGTGCCGAACAATGGTTGTGTTTTGTGGCTATTATTATGTGGCCTGAACATAGGCAAGAAATTGGTGAGAACCATATCAGAGATGCTGTGTTTTACGTGTTATGCCAGTGGCTTAATATGAATTAAAGAATCATGTATTTCAGTGTGCAGGCCGTGACTTTATTATGGTATTCCTGTATAAATGTAGCCATTATGAGAAATTATGTTGTAGTGGTGGCCTCATTTGGCATTACACTGTTGTTTATTCCCGACTTGAGAAAGCCCAGTCAGTGTCAATGCTGTATTTTGTTCCTGAGTACCGCCAGTGCACGGGTGTTTATGTCTGATGTGGAGGAACCCGGTCAGTGTCTACGTTGCATCCTGTTGTCTAATGTTACCAGTACAAGTATATGTATTCTGGTTATGCTATGTGCTGAACTGCAACTGCTGTATGTAGTTATGCCTGATTTCCACCATTTCAAGAGGTGTTGATTGTGTCTTGTGTAAACAGGTTCAAGTGGTGTTGGTGTTGTAGGTTGAATGGATGACCAGCAAAGAATAATAGTTGCCGATGTGCGCGGCGGCAGATGGAAGAATTGTGGAGTATTTTGCCATAGAGTGGTGGGTTGTGTTTGGTTTTGCCTGTGTTTTGTACCCAACAGTTTTGGTATTCTCCGATTGGGTATTTATGACCGTGTGCCACAGGAAGAATGGAATGAAAGTATAACAATTTGTCATCTGCTGTCCAACCACGAAGTATAGTTCACTAACAGGTGCTGACTCCAGTCACTACCGGTTGATATCAGCCTATAATACCAGGGGTAATGAGCTGTATTGTGTTATATGGATCTTATGATGATACGCAGCAGCCTTATTTAACCACGGGAATTTCTAGAGTAGATAATTGGTTTCAGGCTGCGTGGAAACTCAGAAAAGTTGAGGCCTTTGGATGGTGAAGAGGGTGATGTGGGTTCACTCTACTGATCTACTGGGCTGAAGATACCTAGATATGTGTGTGTTGTATTTCATGATTTACAGGTGGTCAAATCAGATTCAATCTCTCATCACTGGGGTATAGGGGATCTGTGTGTGATATTCCCACTGTGGTGGAGACTCCTGTGAGCAAGCACATGGGAGTACACTGAAAGCCAGAAAAGACTAAGAGCATTGCAGTGAGGGATGATCAGAAGTAACATCAAGGTTACCTCACGATAGCAGTGGCATAGCTGGAGAAAACAGTTATGTGGGTTCATTCCACTGATCTAATGGGTTAGAAACACAGATATATACGTGCGTGTTGATTCATATGTCCACTTATTCTGTAGGTTCATAGATCACATATATTGTATCTTGGTATTGCAGGACTGGTGTCTGACCGTGGCTGTCATGGCACTCCTGGGCCTGTGTTAGTCACACAATAGGGCAACCCATGTTCATGTTGATGTTTGTGTTTCTATGACTGTTTATGTTAAAGTTCTTTTATTGTGTTGTGTCCAGTCAGATTAGGAATGTGATGACCGGTTGTGATACCCATGGCACTCTGTAGAGTTGCAGGGTTCTGGTTAAGTGTGAGACCCAACCCACTGTTGAACTTTGTTGTGAAATATAGTTGTCTATACGATCGTACCTTGTATCTCAATGCTGGATGTGTTATACTTGAGCTGTTAGGCTTGACTAATAAAAGAACTATTTTTGTTATCCTCGATTTGTTTGTTTAGTCTTTCTGTGTTTAGTTTATGTTTGAGTTGCACATTCATTAATGCGGGTAATGTCCAACAATCTACTGCCTGGAGTTATAGCTCCCTGTCCCAAGATCCTGAGTTTGATCTGATCTTTATCTCTATTCTTTTCTTGAAGCTGGGGATGATGACAGGTGTTCTCTTTTTCTTCTTCTTGTTGTTTTTCTGCTTTGGCCCATGTGCGGTCAGTGTTGTGCATCTTTGGCAAATATCACCGCAAAGTAGGAAGTAGTTGTTCCTTCCTTTGCTTTTGTTCATCCCCTTCTACTTCGGGTGGCGAGCCTGCTACCAGGAAGTTATTGACAGATTGTTCTGTTGGAAATTGTTCCAGTATTTAAGTATTGTTTTATGTGATAGGTCTGTGGTTTGTGCTGTGTGGATCCATTATGGTATGGGAAGTTCTTGGGTTGTGACAATAACAAGACCCATGTTTGCGTTTGGCGTTCCCCGGGACGTCATTTGTTCTACTTTGCTACTTAAGAAGGTGTATGATTCTGTCTCTTGAAGTGAGGTTTTCCCAGGAGAGATCAGGTTGATTTATTTTCATTGTCTGTGGCTTTCCTCTATGAATTTTTAAACCTAGTTGTTGTGACCTCCCATCTAGTGTTGTTAGTTTATCCGGAGCTGTCATTTACTACCAGCAGTATGTCTGTTCTGTCGATCTCGAATGTTCAGTTGTGGGTTCCTTAGAAGTCAACATATCATGTCTCTCATTACAACACACTGTTGCATGACCGATACAATAGATTCACGCCAGTTTCCGAACGTTTTATTTTTCTTCTTATAGTCCATGCACTGTAGCATTTGTGATCATGATTATCCAGTCCGTCTTACTTCTGTCTCGTGTGCTGCTAATCATTTCTGATACCGACGTCCCTCCAAGCCATGTTGCTAAGCTGTCCAGCATTTTCTCTCTTGGTTACCACCCTCCATTTTCCTACTCTCTTCCCCTCCAACTTTCCAAATGTGATGACATTCTCCAACTTACTACTCTTCTCATGACATGCCCAAAGAATGTGGACTGTGGTTGTCTTCTTTTGATGCTTCGTAGCCAGCTCTCTTTGTGAGGTAACCTCTTTCAAGATATCTTCATTACCCTTTCTATCTGCCCACGGTGTTCTTATCATTCTTCTATACTACTGCATCACTGCATTCTCAACATAATTTCTCACACGTCTGCTAAATGTCCATGATCTGAACATCTTAAGTCACGCTTACTATAACAAATTAATTCTGAACTTTCCGAATAATAGACTGGTGTCAGAGGCTATAGTCGCTTTAATTTACTGAATAATAGAAAGCCATCACTTTACCACAGCAGCAACTTTTGTATCCTGTCCCATGCTGGATCATTTGACACACGTCATTCTGTGCATTGATGACGGCCTCACAGACTAGTTAGGAAAGCGTGGTCTGATTATTTCTGGGCTGACTAGTGTACATTATAGCGTCAGTAATTCAGAGTTTACATATATTTTATCTCCACGTGTGTCCGGTCTTTTTAAAAAAAATTTTTAAAGTGCTGAAGATCACACAGAGACATGAGCCGCCCCACGAGGTTCCAGGTTCTATCCTGACTGCATTCCTTTCCTAGTGTGATGCTCTTCCTCTAACTACCACTGGCCATTTATCCGGTCCCTCTGAGTCAGCATTTTGATCCCATGTGGAGAAACTAGAGGATCGGCTGGTTGAGTGGCTAGAATGCCAGGTTCGTCTTTGGAAGACTCGGGTTCGGATCCTCAGTAAGGTGTGGATTTGTTTCTGTCGGGGGCAAAAAGAAAACGCTAACCTGCACAGTTTGTGGCGACTGCACTAAACAGGTGGTCTTAATTCCTCAGGCTCAAGCACCCCCCCCCCTTTTTTTTCCTCTTCCTCCACCCCCAGTTTTCCTATCCGTGAGGTACTATAGGCAGTTGATGACAATGACAGTGGAGAAACTAACTGATCAACATGTTGGGTTTAATCAACTCTGAAAGTATTTTGCTTACACGTGGAGAAACTAGCAGATAGCTGTGCGTTGATTTTCACAATGGTATGAGCACTGGTCGTTCAAGAAGGCAATAACAAACCTCTTCTTCTTCTTCTACTTCTGTTTCTTCTTCTTCGTCTTCACTGTCTCCATTTATCTCAGTGAAGTTTTGGGGGGAGATGTAAAGATCTTTTATGCGCTCTTTCTACTTCATTTTTCAAGTTTGTATTCATTTCTTTAAGCTTGTTCTTGTTCCATCACTCCATCTTTTATGTGGTCTTCCCCTTGCTAATACCGATTGTGTTTCTTTAATGTTGTTCTTTGTTGCAGATGGTACCAAGGCATTCTTGTGAAGTGGCCAAACCATTAAATTTGTTGCTCTGTAATGTACTACACAACTGGTTTCAGACCTAGTCGTTTTCTCATTTCCTCATTCCTAATTATATCTCTCACTAATTCTCTAATTGATATGTGTGTGTTGCTTGCTTGCTTGCTTGTGTTCGTTGGCTTAAGCTCCAACGCAAAGTCCTGTATGTCGGATGAAGGCATCCTGTTGTCCAACATCAGTGTGATGTCAGACAGGACCTGAAGTTTGCGTGAGTATCCGTTGTCCCATGTCTGGCTTATTGGTGTGCAGACTGGTGGTTCCTCGCCGTACAGGCAGACACTCTCCGACTTCGGAGGAATATGTGTGTGTAATACATGTACAACATTGGAACCGAGTAATACATGTACAACATTGGAACCGACCAATAATTTCTCTTGTTTAAATGTTCGTTTATATACTGGACACAGCATTACGGTCTGATGTGTTTGTGTGTTTGTTATTTGACCTATGCTGGTTTAATATAAAATTCTGAGATCTAAAGTGCTAATTGAATTGTTAGATACGAATTATGTCCACATTTCCTAGTTGTGGGTTCATGTGGATGATAGACCTGGCTAATGAAAACAATCATTTTTAGGGGTTTCTAGTTGGTCATTGCCGGTCTGTCTGGTCTAGAGATTAAACGACTTTCTCCGTAATCTCGTATACTTTCGTCAGTAACGTGACGTTGCGTGAGAATTGGTAACCGTTCTCTCCGCGTCGGTAACTTACGGAGTATTTAGCCAGTCGCTCAGAAAGCAATGGCAAACTACTGAGCGTAATCTTGCCAAGAAATCAACAATCAGCTGAAAGATGCTGATGTTGACAGCGATGTCCTGTAAAAGATATGCGAAAAAAATGGAAAAAAGGTTGGTCATGCGTCGAAGTACACTTGTTACCACATCGAGGCGCTATCGTCATTTGAAGGTGACAGGTTCGAATCCCAGTCGGTAACTACAGATTTCATTTTTTATGTTGTCTGGTGCGTTCTCTAATACCTGCTTCTTTCCTCTACTTCAATGAGCGCCATATAATACAAGTGTGTTTATTTATGACTAGTCCTTTATTCACTTTTCTTTACAATGAGATTGGAGCAATAAATGCACTGGTTGGTAGGTAGTTTGGTTGGCTGGTTGCATTGTTCATGAATTATCAGGAAGATTGACTGTTTAAACACCTCAGATGCATCTGCGATCAGGTCGTTTAAACCCTGAAAAGAGCGGTTGACGTTGAGATTTTCCTCCCGGTTGGGTATCGGAGTACCACCTACACGGAGACCGTGTTGCGGAGGCCTAATTCTTCTCTCCAAGCACAGAAACCACGGGGGTGTGCAAGACGGTAGTGGAATTTCACGTCTGCAGCCAGGTATTTCCAGATCCAAGCAGGTCATGATTCAGCACATCACGGATTGGCTGGCATTAGACCTCGGATGGCCATGATTCCTCCACAGGTTTAGGTTGTCATTGTCAACACACTCTTGCACACTGTTCATGTATACAGGAAATATATTTGAAGATAGATGTTTGCCATGGTTTTGATAAGGACATACACATGTATTCAGGAAATATATTTGAAGACAGATGTTTGCCGTAACCCAGTTTGATGAGGTTAGAGGTTATGGCAGCGTTCAGAAACTGGTCACCTGGATCGTGAAAAGTGGATACCTTTCACACGGTGTGAAAACGCTGGGACTCGCTTCGCAGCTCACGGGAAGCGAATCCGAACAAAAGGCATTCAAGTTGTGGTTGTGGTTGTGGACGCACCACGTCTAGAAGATAGGCACGGCTTAGGCTATGCCGCCTTTTATTATGTTTGTGTAGCAATGTAGTGTTATCGTAATATGGAATAGATGATGGTGGTTGTGAGATGTCCATGTTATAGTGTTGAGATGAATAGTAACAAAACACCTAAATCCGAGTTTAGGTTGCATTTCTGCAGGAGAGATAAGTTGTGTTTAATAGTAAGTTGGCGTACTTTGTGTGGAATGGTAGAGTCTAACGATCAGCAAACTAATGTGTGGAGAAGTAACCACGGTGGCGACTTGATGATGATGAAAGTATCAACTAAGATCCCTAGACATCACATCTATACACAAATAAACAGCAGCGCCTACAGTTGCTAGATAACAACCAGCGTGCGCAAGGTTCAATAACAAGTTTCCAGCCGCGCTAACAAAGTATTATCAAAAGAAGCAATGTGCCGTCGCCCCGTGGCAATGTTAGAATAAAGCATATAGAGATAGTCATTGGAACTGTACACGCACTCAACATATAATATTATATTACAATTAGTATAATGAATCCAGAAAAAATGTGCAGAAGCTAATAAAAAGATTAAGAAGCGGATAAACGTGGTTAAATCACAATATATATAGACGAGCTAGCCAGAGAGGCGCAAGAAGCAGCATGAAAGGAAACCCGAAGACCTTTGCATCACCACAAGGAAGATAACAGGAAAGTATGATCAATCAAATGGACAGATAGAAAAGAGAAATGGAAAATGTCTCACTAACATTAAGGATCAACTAAACAGATGGGCCGAATACTCTGAGGAACTCTTAAATAGACCAGTCTCAGAAAACCCTCCAGATATCCAGCCTAAAGAGGGGGAGCTAGATATCAATGGCGAGAAGCCATTCAAGGATGAGATTACCAAAGCTATCAAATTACTAAAGAATAGGGAAGCTGGGGTCAATAAATCTAACGTAAACACTGAATTACTGCACAGATTACTTAGCAGAATCTTCGAAACCGAAGAAATGCCGGCAGACTTCTTCTTCTTCATCTTCTTCTTCTTCTTCTTCTTCTTCTTCTTCTTCTTCTTCTTCTTCTTCTTCTTCTTCTTCTTCTTCTTCTTCTTCGTTCTTTTTTCTGCTTCTTCGTTCTTTCTTCTTCTTCTTCTTCTTCTTCTTCTTCTTCTTCTTCTTCTTCTTCTTCTTCTTCTTCTTCTTCTTCTTCTTCTTCTTCTTCCTCATCATCCTTGCCTTCTTTGCCTTCTTCTTCTTCTATACCAGCACTTGATCCTCTCAGTAACTGATTATGGATTAGGACTGCTCACTGTCTCAGAGAGTCAGCTGGTGAAGTTAGAGCGCATACAGAACGAAGATATGCGGGTCATTCTTGGATGCACCAGAGACACCCCAGTAGTGTGTATGTGTTACATCCTTGGTCTGCCGACTGTTGCTGGTAGGCTCGAGGTGATGCAATCGATAGCATACCTCAGAGTAGCTGCAGACACAGACCACCCACTGCATGAGGCGCTGGACGCAGTTAAGGGTCAGCGGCGACTGATAAGAGGGAAATCATGGATGGCTTAGGCGGAGGATACGATCAGACAGGTGTGCATCTTGGAGAACATTAGGCGAGGAGAGGAGTGCGTCAGAGTGCCAGCGGAGTAGTCAGACTTGTGCAGAGTTATAATCACATTAAGCCGGAAGTGCAGGGAGTGGCCAGCAGGGGCCACGGAAGTGGAAATCCAGCAACTAATTTAGGACAATGCTCACTCGGGTAATGTGATTATCTACACAGATGGTTCGGTGTCAAGAGGTGAGAGAAGTGGCTGGGGTTTCATAGCCAAAGCTAATGGTCGACGTTTGGTGCAGGAGAGCCTGGCATATGATACCACAACATCCAGCTTAAGAATGGAGGTGGAGGCAGTCACTGCGGCTATCCGATGGATGGAGAATACCACACACACACACACACACACACACACACACACACACACACACACACATCGTGATTGTAACTGACTCAGAAAGCATACTGACGAGGGTGAGGACGGGCAGGCTTCGTGCGGAGTGGCTTGCTTCGCTTCGGAGGTCACGGGTGACAAGCATTGCCTGGATCTTTTCTCCGGGGCATGCCGGTGTGCTGGGAAATGAACAGGCGGACAGATTGGCTGGCTCTGCAGAACTTGGTGGAGTATTGATACATGACAAGGCAGGCGTGGTTGCGGCCTTGTGGGAGCACGTGTACATCTCGGAGGAGCAAATGGATTACCATGGTCTGGCAAGAATGAGACAGCGGGGAGTGACGAGGGTATCTGGCCGATGCTCAGCGCTCAGTGGAAAGGCGAGACGGACATATAATCAGATTGCTACTGGTACTATTGGTGTTTGAACTCTTCGCTGGCTGCTGAGGATGGGGACGGAGCGCTTGTGTGAATGCCCCGAATGCTGTGATGTCGATTCCTAAATCAATCAATCAATCAATCAATCAATCAATCTTCTTCTTCTTCTTCATCTTCTTCTTCTTCTTCTTCTTCTTCTTCTTCTTCTTCTTCTTCTTCTTCTTCTTCTTCTTCTTCTTCTGCTTCTGCTTCTGCTTCTGCTTCTTCTTCTTCTTCTTCTTCT
Source organism: Cepaea hortensis (assembly GCA_963921405.1). Lineage (NCBI taxonomy): Eukaryota > Metazoa > Mollusca > Gastropoda > Stylommatophora > Helicidae > Cepaea > Cepaea hortensis. The sequence continues at coordinate 105,075,077 of OY992879.1, forward strand.
TCTTCTTCTTCTTCTTCTTCTTCTTCTTCTTCTTCTTCTTCTTCTTCTCGTTCGTTCTGATAAGAACGCTGGTTAAGTTGTGTGCGTGCTCGCGCTTGTGTGTTTGTATGTGTGTATTTATTGCCACCGAGTTTCTCTTCCCTTTACGACCCCCTACTCAGGTCCAGAATGCAGTGATGTCGGCTGTTTCCAAGACAACCACTTGGAGGTGAAGCTGGCACCTGTTCAGCTATGTCTCGTGCCACCCTGACCCGAGCAGTGACCCAGACACTGACTATATTTATCTATTACGTCTTGTCCTTGTCCTCAATCCCCCGCTTTACATGAGCCTCAGCACAAAACCATACATTAATTGTTATCTGCTTACGTGTGTTGATGTAAGCTCTTTCTTTAAGCGTCCGCAGCGAACTTACAAAACACCTACATGCTTTCAATACCAGCTTATCGCCTAATATTTATTTCGCCGTGAAACAGTGATAGCGAGCAAACATTTCTCACAAGACACAAGCTATACGTTACTCAACATTGCCTATCCGCTCTTTGGCGAAGGGTTTACGGACGCAATTTGTATACTCGCATACTTCGTTTGGAACACACCTGCAGTAGATTTGGCATCAGATCGTCTTGTGTTGGTTGTCATAAAAAATGGTATAAGTTCTGGTGCTTTTCAGACAGCAGTGACAAACTACTGAACGTAAAGTTGCCAAGAAATCACAAACAGTCAAAACAATGGTGGGGTTGACTGCGACGTCCTGTAAAGGATATGCAACAAACTGTAACTATATCGTTTGGGAGACGCGGTAATGTAGTCGCTGGGCGCTCGCCTACCGGCACAGTGGTCGTAGGTTCAACCCGAGGATTCGAAACGTTGAAAATTGTCTTGGGCTGCCAGGTCCACCCAGCCTCAGCCGGGTCGCAGGAAATTTCCTGGGAAGTAAAGGCGTCAAGCGTTGTATGAATGACATCGCCGATTGGTCTACAAACATTTGGGTCTAACACCATATGCCCAAATACGTCTTTATGCGTATACAATGGTCCTTTACGTTCTGTATCATTTACACACTTTGACGTCGTCATCATCAAGTGCCCTGCCAGCTGGCGTAGGCGTTCATGGCTCTCCACAGATCTCGGTCTTTCGTTTTCTGGATCAACTCTGCTGCTGATATTCCTCCATGCCACCGTCTCAATCCATCCAGCATCATTTCTCTAGGTCTGCCTCTGCCTCTCTTCCCCTCGATCTTTCCAGTTGTCACGTTGTTCTCCAATGTCTGCCTTCTCATCACATGACCGAAGAAAGATGTTTGTCTCTTTCTTATTTTTGTATATAATGTTCTTGTTTCATTAGCCTGTTTCAGGCAGTCGTTGTTAGTTACTCTGGCAGTCCGAGGAATTCGCAACATTCGTCTCAGGAACCACAACTTTGTTGCTTCTAATTTCTTCTTAATTTGTTCATTTACATTCCAAGATTCACTGCCATACAGCAAAACTGGTTCTACATAGCATTTCAGCACTCTCTTTCTTACATTCAGTGACAGTGACTTATTGCACAAGATACTCTTTATTTTCTTAAATGCAGCTTTTGCTTGCCCTATTCTGCTCTTAATCTCTGTTGTACATCTTCCATCTGATGTTATAAATGCCCTTAGGCATCTAAAATTATCCACTTGGTTAAGAATTGTTCCTTCTATTTCTAAGTCACATTTTGGTGTCACCATTTTCTTTTATATCACTATTTTTACTGTTTTCTTGATATTCAAGAAGAGTCCTTTCCTTGCACTCTCTGTTATTACAATGTCCAACAATTGTCGAAGGTCTGTTGATTTATCACACACCAATACTGTCATCTGCTTAGCGTAAATTATTTATATTATAACCTCCAACTAGTATTCCTGACATCTCTTTGATCTCTCTCATTATTACTTCGCTATATAGGGAGAAGAGATCTGATGACAAGACACACCCCTGTCGTACTCCTAGCTTTATCTGTTCGTAACTACCCTCTTTATTTCCCATTTTAATTGCTGCTACTTTGTTCCAGTAAATATTCTTTATTATTCTTAAATCTTCCCCATCAATGCTGATATCTTCCAACAGTTTAATCAGTTCATCATATTTTACTTTATCAAATGCCTTAGTATAATCTATGAAGCATAAATATATGTCTCTCTGTTTCTCTATTGACCTTTCTATTAGTGTCCTTAATGTATAAAATGCATTGTTTGTGCCCTTTCCCTCCACAAATCCATACTGCTCTTCATTAATTTCCATTTTTATTTTCTTTCTGGTTCTTCCCATTATGATTCTGAGTAGAAGCTTAGTGATATAGTTTATGAGATTAATTGTACGAAAATCTTCACAATGAATTGCTCCTGGTCTTTTTGATATAGCTATAAATACAGATTTTGGCATATCACTGGGTCCACTGCTGTAAATATCATTCAACATTTTGGTTCATTTTTCTACTCTAAATTCTCCCAATACTTCTAATTATTTTATTGTGATTTCATCTGGCCCAGCTGTTTTTCCTTTCTTCATACGTTTCATACTTTGGCGTATTGCAATATAAAATAACACAAATAATGCAACTTAACAGAACACAATTACGAGTAGCCTTCAACAGCAAACAAATACATACATAAAACACAACATACAAACACGAATGCTAACTACTACACCACCACGTCTCCCTCTATATTCATCGTAGGGGCAGCTTCAATGGTAATTCATTGATTGCTACTCCATATATCACACGCTCTCTGAAGACGAAGACCAGTTTTGATCATAGGGAGATCCACTTTTCATCACGTCTGACCACAGTGAGATTAATGTTTAATCACAAGGAAGATTCACTTTTTATCGTGAATAGATTAACGTTTAATTACGATGAAGATTAAATTTTGACCAAGGGAGATTCACTTTTTAGATCATGGGAAGGTTAACCCTTGATCACGGAGATAGTAATCTTTGATCACAGATAAATTAACTGCTCAATATAAGGTGTCATGTGTAAGTTAAACAGATATCACGACATAATACACACAGCCATGACTTACCATATCGTTGTTGACGGCAACATCACGAAGATTTTGCCAAGCTCAACGGACCCGATATCGGTCACAAGACAAGGTTTGAAAGTGCAAGCACTAATTTACTACTTAATCCCCTCCTTCTTATAGCCCATGTCGTGCGGCGTTGGTCATCATGTCTGTCCACAGCCTTCAGTCTGGTGTACTGCTATTCATTTTTTATACCGATTTTCTTCCGTGCCATGATGCTAAATTGTTGAGCATCTTCTCTCGTCGATTCTGCTTGCCTTTCTTCTCAAATGGCCTATCGTTACGACATACGTTCTACTTCTCATGGCATGCCTACAGATTGTGAACTACCTTTCTTTGTTGTGAGTAAAGAGTTTTCTTTGTGAGTTAACTTCTTTCAAGATATCTTCATTAAGCGTTTTATCTGCCTTACTAATTCACATCATTTCTCTTCACCATTATATTAAAGGCACATATAAAGATACACAAATGATGGCACAAACACATACAGTCACCACACAGGCACCCAAAAAGTTTAAAGAGACTTTACATACGTTTGAGATGTGCTCTGGCAGGATGCCTAGTGTGCCAGACATAAAACTCAGAACCACACGAACAATTTCTCAAAGACGGCAGAGAATAAAGACAATTACTAAACATTATAAAGAAAATAAAGTAGGTATGGTTTGTTCACAGTATTAGAAACGAAGGTGGCTACTTACAATACTGTAAGACAAAACCCTGAAAGAAAATACACGGAGAATCTCCAAGGCGCAGCTATATCACAAATGCATCCGTGAAATGTGAGATGAGCTCTGGCAGGTTGCCTACGTTGTGTTCACATATGTTTGCAATCGTTCACATTCAGTTTTCGTTTTTAAAGTAGCAGTTGCTTTGTTGTGACATTTTTCCTGCCGTCTTATTATTTACTCCCACCCAAGGAATATGTCTTTTATAGGTCCAATGGCAACTGGAATTATGGAAAGCGGTGAAATTTCTTTGATGTTTTGGCGAAAATGTATTGAATTCACGCTAACAAACGAGTTTTACAATAATTCATGTCAGTTCCGGTAACGACATGTCATAATATGCACTTCATCTCTGACCCGTAACTTATATACTGCATATAAACACACATTGAGATCTGCTGTACAATCTCCAGGACAAAATTTTTTTGTTGTTGAATGCACACAATGATAAGGATATATGCTGGATCTCAACATTTTCCCTCAGTTGGTTACTGAGTTATGGAATTTTATACGGGGTCAAACATTTGTGAACGCACTATGGTGTGAGCTAGACATTAAAAATAAAAACAGAACCACACGAGGAATTTCTCAAAGACGTCATAGAATAAAGACAAATATTAAACATTATATAGAAAATCGTAGACTTGATTTGTTCACAGTATCGGAAACAAAAGTGGCTACTTTCAATACTGTAAGACAAAACCCACAAGGAAATACACAGAGAATCTCCAAAGTGCAGCTACATCACACATGTACCCGTGAAACAACAATATCACGCATACATCATGTAAACAACTACACCACTTTGACATCAATGAAACAACTACATCACACAGACATCAATGAAATAACTACATCACACAGACATCAATGAAATAACTACATCACACAGACATCAATGAAACAACTACATTACACAGACATCAATGAAATAACTACATCACACAGACATCAATGAAATAACTACATCACACAGACATCAATGAAACAACTACATTACACAGACATCAATGAAATAACTACATCACACAGACATCAATGAAACAACTACATTACACAGACAGCAATTATAACAGAGTTAGTAATAGGAATAATAATAATAATAATAATAATAATAATAAGTCTTTATTTTCCAAGGGTTAAGAATTGGGCACGCAGGCCCGTCTGACATTCTGCCCTTCTTCTCTATTTCCTCTCATACATTCTTTCATTCAACATCACTTATGAAGCAACTTTTGACAACAAAAGAACATTAAAACGCATGAAAAATAATCAATAACAAATGACTCACTGAGGCAGTGTTTAACATGGGCATTATAAATACCTAAGGAGGGTGTAACGTGCCATACATAAGGGAATGTTTTTTGGCTAGTTGTCGTTTGAGATAAGTTACCATTATTGTCTTTTTTGTGTTGTTTGTTATGGGGGCATGTAGTCTGTACTAAGGTAGTGTTCAAACAGGTTGCGAATGTATGTATCATGATTGGTGGTGTCTTTGATTTCTTGTGGAAGATTGTTCCACAACTGAGCGGCAGAGTATGCTAAGCTTGTTTTATATAAGTCTATCCTAGGTTTAGGGACATGAAGTATATTTAGTCGTTCGCTATGTCTAGCGTTATATTTAAACAATGGCCAAAGGTAGCTTGGAGCATTTTGAAATAGGATTTTGTGAATTAGTTTGGTCTTATTAAAAAGCAGGCGCTTGTGGAGTGGCAGTAACCGGAGACGTTTATATAGGTTAGAATTGTCGGTAAGCTTTTCACCATTAATTAAACGCACTGCCCTTTTCTGGAGTGAATATAGGCGTTTTGTTATTGATTTGGAGCATCCATCCCAGACTGTGGAGCAGTAATCAATATGTGTTTGTATATGAGAAGTATAGAATATCTTTCTTGTGTTTTCGTCAAGGAAATTTTTAATTTTGGCAAGTTGGTATACTTTTTTGGCTATTTGTTTAACTAGAGAGTGAGGTGTGCATAGTCAATAAGGAAATAGTGCACGGGCAAGCACCATAGTAGGGGGGTAGCTAAGAACTGCTATGTAGCTAGGGGGGTCGTCCTATGACGAGGATCAGAGAAACAAGGTCAGTTGTGAAGGACCCACCATCTAAGAAGGACGTGTGATTCGCTGGACAACATCTGGATTTGAAGTGTGGGTTGTTTTAACGTATGTTTATTCCTGAACTGATGTGAATCTGATTAAAGTAGCTTAATAGAAAGAACGGCCTTGGAGTAATGTTTGTTGCTTGTTCGCCTTAACCTGCCACTGTTACAGGGGCGAAATGGTGTCGTTTTTGAATGCCGCTCAAGGTTGAAATCATTTCAAGTCAGTCGTTTTTGAATGCCGCTCAAGGTTGAAATCATTTCAAGTAAGTCGTTTTTGAACGCCGCTCAAGGTTGAAATCATTTCAAGTAGGTCGTTCTTGAATGCCGCTCAAAGTTGAGTTTACTTCAAATCGTTTTCTGCCCGCCCACGGGTGAAGCCTCTTTTTCAACACGCTTTCTGCCCGCCCACGGGTGAAGTCTTTTTCAACATGTTTTCTGCCCGTCCACGGGTATCACGAAGTTCTTGATGATAAGTTCGTGATATGGTCGTTGTCTAGGTAACGATACTCCAGGTGTGTCAATTGAGCTATCTCACTGTCTTACACTATGACTCACCCCCGCAGTGCACATTCACCAGTCAGTAAACAAGATCGATTTTGGCGCACATAATCCTTTAATACAGAAATAACACAGACTCACGGAACATATTTATATATCCAGAAAAAAACTATATAATCCATAGAATATCCATATCCTCCTAACAACATTAACACGCACACATCACTGTCTTCTCACGGCCTGCTTAATCTCAAATTCACAAGACAGATAATCCAGCTCCTATCCACCGCTGGACCTCACACAATACACCCACACACTGGGTCTAGTCTCCACTAACTATATCACCCACTCTGGGTTCAGGCCTCCATTAACTATCCAACCCCCACTGGGTTTTAGGCCTGCATTCACAACTGGGAGAACAACACAACACAAGAACTGACCCACAGTCAGTCTAAACTCCCACGTCCTCGACAACCGATCCGTTCGGCGCCAAAACATCAACTGTCCTGAAGTCCCTTGACGTCACAAAAAACTAAACTGTCCTTCACCCCATCCATCCTGGGGGTCTCCACTCACACCCGCCCCATTATTTCTCAGGGTTGATTGTTTTTCTCGTAGCCAGGTCACTCACCTTACTGTCTTCAACTTTCCTCTGTTATTTCTCATGCCCGATCACTTGTTTATGTACTAGCACTGTCATTCTCCTTAATGTCAATTACCCCAGGCATGTGTCACTACCCCACCCTCAAAAGAAAACATCGTTTTCAAATGTTGGGAGACTAATACTTATCAAATATGTGACCCAGACACATTGCCTGGGTAGTCGTAAGTATAAATCCAACTTACTCTAGCTACCACCCTAAATAATACATCAAATGCTCATAGTACACTCCCATATTCCCCACACATCAATACATGACTAGTATCTCACATAATAATAATAAACATATCATAGGGAACATAATATCTGTGTACTTGCAAGTCTATTAGTATCCTCAAGAAGACACAACCTATTTGTATACCGACCCTGTATCAGGTGGTTCTTTTCTTGCCTCAAACCTCCATCTATTTCTGTCGATGAAGTATCTACCTTTCTTGTACCCATTCCTCATGGTGCCCATATATTTACAACATCTGTATGCTATCCCTAACCCTGGGTCCGTGATGTCGAGAACACTCTTTTGACCTGACTTAACTTCCCTATCTACATATTGTACCGTTACACTGGAGTCTCTGTTTAGTCTGACCTCTTTATTCACTCTTGGCCCATATACCTGGCACCCTGCTCTCTGCTGCATACGCCTTATGCCTATGTGCCCTGCACATGCACTATCCTGAGCTGTTCTAGTATCTCGGTCACTACGTGCTACGGGTACTACTCCTTGCCCACATGCAGTTCCGCCATCTGAAAACCTGCGAGTGATAACATTATTCTTCCTTCCAAAGCACCATCTACCCTTCTTTGATTGTCTATGTCTCACTTTACTACACCCTTGGAAACATTTGTCGAGAGTAGTCTCTTGTCTCTGGGATTCCCTACAGCTATATTTGAGACCCATTCTCACCTGCTCAGCTGTCCTATCCCTGTCCTCTGTGTCTACTTCAAGTGCCTCTTTTTCTTCAGCTATACTCTCTAATTTAGATTTTCTTTTGGTACCTACCTCGCTACTACTTAAACTATGTTTCTGGTCCCAATAAACTACTTCTCCTTCTGTACAATCTTTAACTCCTGGCACGTTTCCGATGTTCAAATCTGCCATTGGTGTGTCTAGAACACACGCTACCACTCTTCCTGTGGTATATGGTGTTTTTACTGCTATCACGGCTAATGGGTAGAATTCTACTGTCCCATTAAATGTTATGCATCTAATCATTTCCCCTGTGTACTCCGAGTGGTTCACTAAACTTTTTCTAACTCCGATAGACGTACACCCGGAATCTCTAATTGTTAATGTTGGCCTATCATTAACGAAACCATGGTGCATCTTTATGCTTCCACCTGCATGGACTGCTGATCCTGCTTTCACTGTATGACCACACACTAAGACTGGCTGACCGTCTTTTTCAAAAAGAGGTTTGCACCCACTACAATCTTCATTGTTGATAGTCTCAATCACTTGTGCTGCATTAGAATGCTCCGTTTCCCTCATCGTACAATGATAGCTGACATGCCCCTTCTTTCCACATTTGAAACAGATGATTTCCTTCCTTGCGTTACTTGTTGGCTCACTGGATGGTTGTGCATCACACTGTGCTGCCTTGTGTCTCCAGCTCCCACAATTCCAGCATCCGGCATAACTATTTGGACGTCTCCTTCCTCCTTTTGTATGGGTAACGCCCTACTCTACCAACATTGTTTCCTCGAAAAGCATTGTCTTGAGGTTCTTGTTGTTCATATCTATGTGTTGAATCCACACTTTTCGATCTTGGTCTAATAACTGGATTCTGGTCCTGTTTAGTGTACGCTGCACAGACTATTTCCTCACTCATTAGTCTACCAATAGAACTGTTTGGATGTGCAGTCATGTAGTTTTGCCTTAACAGTGACATTGTGTCTATGTCCTTTGGCTTACGTTCCTAAAAGAAAGCTACTAAGTTTGTATTGCATGCAGATACTACCTTGTCTCTTAACATTAAATCCACTAATTTATTAAAATCTTTCTCTACTTCTGCAAGCTCCATCCATTTGTTAAATGTATTCTTTACTGTGTTAACAAAATCTATGAAATCTTGATTTGTCTCTGGTCCTAACTGTCTAAACTTTGTTCTATATCCATGCTCAGTTAGTTGGAACGTTGTAAGCAGACGTTGACGCAAAATAGTGTAGTTGTTTCTTTCTTCCACAGGTACATTAAACATTGTATCTAGGGCCTTACCCGTAAGAAACTCGCCGAGTCGCATCGCATACTCTCCCTCTGGAATACCTAACACTTTCGCTGATGCTTCGAATCTTCCCAGATAAGATTCAAGATGGTCACGGTCTGTAAAATATGGCAGTTTTAGTCTCTGTGACGACTGCGAAGGTCTTCTGCTTTCCTCACTTTGACCTTTAGATGAAAATTCTAACTTTTTCAAAGCAATTTCTGTCTCCATTTGACACTTGAGCTTCTCTTTCCCGATTTCCACCGCATTTGATTGTTTTAACTTTTCAAGTTCCATTTGTGTCTCTCTCTCTCTCTCTTCCTGTAGACGTTTGTTTTCCATTTCAGCTAACTTTACTTCCTGTAGGCGTTGGGTTTTGAGTTCAGCCTGCCTCTGTTCTCTGTCAGCTTGTCTTTGTTCTCTCTCAATCTGTTTTGTTCTTTTGCTTCTGCATACTCCTGTAACTCTTTTCCCTTCAGGCCTAACCATTCACCTGCTTCAATATATTCCATTAAAGTAGGCATCTTGTACTTGTGGACACGTTGCTGTCTGTCAGCCAACTATAAATGTAAAGACTCTCCTGCTAGTCTTTGTGTACCTTCCCTAAGTACACCTCCACTAAGACTATACGTAAATTCGTAGTACTAATAATGTCACCCTGTACTCACACAGTCACTCTTCACGCACTAGGTAGTGAGGTGGGGGGATATTACCTATATTCCCTCGCATATATATCTGCAATAGCTGTAAAAAAAAAAATTCTGGAAATATTGTTAAACATATACAAACTGATGAATGATAACACTAAGTGATGACTATCAAACGCTAGACTCACAAGCTGAGTACACGAAGACGATGATCACAAAGAAATAACCCACAGTAACATCTACAAGCTTGTGTAAGACGACGACCACAGTGCGCGTAATATATAATAAAATGACACAGACCACTAGACAGTAGATACGACGAAAGATCACAATAATAACATATATCCGAACACAGCAAATATCATATGTAAATATTATGAAAAGAAAGAGAGAAAAAAAAATTTTATAGCATCAAGATATACACAAATCTGACGTCAGACAACTCGGCTCTAGATATTGGTAGGACTCCAATGCCACTGCACGACACGCTAACTCATTAGCGTTTTCCTTACAAAAATATCTTAAGCACCAGAAATACCCACGTTTTGCAATGCCTATCCTGATTTAGATAGAGATCGCAAAAAGTGCCTAACCAACAATTACATGTAATAACATATCCATATATATATAAGTACACAAACGATAACGACAATTAAAACGGTGAGAGCAAACAAATGTCCATATGGTTAGCCGACAAATATGTACTTATTAATCCGTAGTCAAAAGTTATTATTTAATAGTTTTAATAGTTTCCCACAATATGCTGGAAATGTTTATGTTGGTTAAATTCCGAAATGTCTACGACGCTAAATTCCAAACGACTTATTGATTCGTTGATTGGTTACTGAATTTCACGTGGTGATCATAAGTTCCAACTGTCGAAAAAGATTGAAGGTGATAGTACTTATCCAAACTGGTCTTTTGATATGTTGTTACTTTCCCCTGGACGCGGTGCGAACAAAGTAATAATCCAAACGTCTTGGCTCAACCCAGTCCGTAACGCTATTATACCTTGGTTGCGGAGATGGTCCGTAGATGTATCAATTATGTGATAGATTCACGTTTAAAGACAAAGTTTAACCCAAAAAATGGCAGCGAATGTCCAACGCTTTAACTCTGTACAGTCAGTTCTTTTTGGCAACTGTATGCAACTATGTTCGCGGAGCTGCCACGTCATCATTCGTTGTAAAAATGTTTGCTGATTATAAAGTAATGATCACGACGGGATTCACAAAGACGAACATAAAGTCTGGTTTCTATCAAAACAACTGTTTATCCAGTTCCACTATGGAAAATCTCAGTAACTTTCCACTGTCTCCAGCCTTGACCCGTAGGTCTACATCAGTACTCTTTTATCACAATAATCCACACTGACTCTGTCTGTAAAATAACTGGACACTTTTCCGTCATACAAAAACACTTTCCACACAACCTCTCAGCCCCGACCCGGCTGTGGTAGGGGTACTGTTCCAACCCCCGTCTGTCACCTCTCTTGCGAACCCGCAACTATTAAATTCTGTGTATTCTACAAATCCATGTAAATCTCCCCTTCCCGAGAGAGTTTATCAAACATGTACTCCCCCAGTACCTGGTCGCTGGTGTCCCCACCCGTCCTATTAACTGCGTCGACCAATCTTGAACTGTCGACCTGCGACCACACTGTGCGTTGTCCTTCGCACACACACAAAATGTCTCATCACGCACAGGACTTCGCAACGAAATTGCTCACTGTCTGTTATCTTTGGTTTTCACTCCTGTCATCGTCACACCCACACACACCTGTCAGGATATCGTCCAGCCAGCATCATGGCGCCGACTTTTCTGTGCCTCGTCTGCTGGCGCTTCCGTCTCTTGACCTATAAACACAGGCGCCTGTCTGCGTTAATTCTCTGGCGTCCCCGCTAGCTTCAGCAATAACGTGTGCTGACTGTCCGGTAATTTACCTGTAGTGTGACCTTCACGTAACCCGTCTGCTAGCTTGAGTCTTGACTCTCGTCTGTTTTTCGTGGACAAACTTGGTCCCGTAATCACCTGTTTTGCTTGTGATTTCTGCCGCGTATTTTTCCCGCGCGCTGACTAGTTTGATGGAACGAAGTCACAGATAATAACTCCTCTCTCAGTGAAGAGCCTACAGATATCTCAATATTGCACGGTGATCCTTGACCGAATGTAGCTGTCAGAATATCTTTACTAAGCGACGAGCTCCCAGATATCTCAGAATGACAACAATGTCTATATTGTTCTTGATCGGACGAAGCCTCCCAGATAATATCACGAAATTCTTGATGATAAGTTCGTGATATGGTCGTTGTCTAGGTAACGATACTCCAGGTGTGTCAATTGAGCTATCTCACTGTCTTACACTATGACTCACCCCCGCAGTGCACATTCACCAGTCAGTAAACAAGATCGATTTTGGCGCACATAATCCTTTAATACAGAAATAACACAGACTCACGGAACATATTTATATATCCAGAAAAAACTATATAATCCATAGAATATCCATATCCTCCTCACAACATTAACACGCACACATCACTGTCTTCTCACGGCCTGCTTAATCTCAAATTCACAAGACAGGTAATCCAGCTCCTATCCACCGCTGGACCTCACACAATACACCCACACACTGGGTCTAGTCTCCACTAACTATATCACCCACTCTGGGTTCAGGCCTCCATTAACTATCCAACCCCCACTGGGTTTTAGGCCTGCATTCACAACTGGGAGAACAACACAACACAAGAACTGACCCACAGTCAGTCTAAACTCCCACGTCCTCGACAACCGATCCGTTCGGCGCCAAAACATCAACTGTCCTGAAGTCCCTTGACGTCACAAAAAACTAAACTGTCCTTCACTCCATCCATCCTGGGGGTCTCCACTCACACCCGCCCCATTATTTCTCAGGGTTGATTGTTTTTCTCGTAGCCAGGTCACTCACCTTACTGTCTTCAACTTTCCTCTGTTATTTCTCATGCCCGATCACTTGTTAATGTACTAGCACGGTCATTCTCCTTAATGTCAATGACCCCAGGCATGTGTCAACGGTTGAAGTCTTTTTCAACACGTTTTCTGCCCGCCCTGAGCTCCGCTGGTTGCAAAGCTCGCTGTCAAGTCAACCTTGAGCTCCGTTGGTTGCAGAGCTCGTTGTCAAGTCAATCCTGAGCTCCGCTGGTTGCAAAGCTCGCTGTCAAGTCAATCTTGAGCTCCGCTGGTTGCAAAGCTCGCTGTCAAGTTAATCTTGATCTCCGTTGGTTGCAGAGCTGGTTGTCAAGTCATCTCCGGGCTCTGTTATTCGCGAGAGCCGCTATCAAATCATCTCCGGGCTCTGTTGTTCGTGAGAGCCGCTATCAAGTCATCTCTGCCACATGGTGGTCACGCCCACACGCACCACCTAATGTGAATTAGGAGATTCCCAGTCTAACAATAGAATGACTTGACGACTAGAAACTTAGGACGACGTAATCATCGTCAGGGACAGCAGAAGGTGACTTCGAGAAAGGAGATCAAGACGGCTGTGTGTATTTTTCCCTGAAAGCTCCGTGAGCAAAAGGTTTGATCATCTGGGGCAAGGCATTGTTACTGAGGAAGGGATATCGCCTGTTTGGATATAGCATTCTTGTCATACTCAGGACCGGGACATATATCAAGTATAGACAACGAGTTAACGAGTTATTTTGGACATCAGCTGCAATATGCTTTAGGAGATTGGGTAATTATAGAATTAGATGAACGGTCAAGTGTGTATTAACATATATAACGTCCCGTGCCCGTGTTAGGGTCCCGTTATATGATACAGCAGTGTTGTGTTCATTTTGCCTAAAAGAGAGCAGATCCGAAATAAAAGGATTTATCTCAAAATTATATCAGTCTTCCAGGTGAGCGACTTTTGTTACATAAATTCATTCAAGTTTGAGTTATAATGCTTCGGCGGTTGAATGCACGTCGAGACACGTGGGGGCTCGTCCGGGATAACGATGATAATATAAATAAACGACGATTGATTCCCACCAGATCAGTAATAAACATGAAATGCACGCCACGATGATATATTCCTAAGCACGATGTTGCATCAGGACTATGTACAATGCACCAACATGGCGCCCGATTTAATATAAGCTGTCTGACATCGCCAGAAAACGAAACATAACATATTATTGTTACACGGAGTGTAAGACAGTATTACAGATTATTAATGAGGAAAGAATGACTACCGCTTTTGCAATGCTGACAATTACACGTCAAGTTGAAGTGCACGAATAGTACAAACGACGCGCACCATTTTAAACGTAACAGAAGACAACAACAGTTGCTGACTGCAACCATGTAATATTAATGATTGATTATTCAAATCAAATGTCGTTTGCTATACACAAGGTAAGAAAGCAAACTTGTGCTAGTTCACAAAGCTGTACGACAATGTGACACTTTATCAGTTCGATGTCCGCTATCAGGAGACATATTACACATGATAGTACCAATTGATTACATAGGACATGTTTTGAAATTAGACGTAGTCTACACAGCACAGTGCACAACTCTTGAACATTAATATACTACAGTCAAGATACACTTGGCGAAGAAAAGGATATCTACATAATGTTATTGGCTGCCGACACTTTGTCAAATTTACACTATCGGCATAAGGAACATTCATTACGTCTATGAAGACATTATAGAGATTAATTACTTACCATTTTAACGTACGTGATTTCAAATGTCAATATTACGTCGGGACTTAGTACATCGAGTCCTACACTACCACTCTGATACCAGGCTATTTAGACAACGCCACGTATAGATACTCAGAAGCCAGGAAATTGGGGCAACGCCAGATGCATCAACACAGAATACCACACACGATTTGAAGAGTTTACGATTTATATTTACCCATAATCAAGTCACCGAAATTAAGTGAAGACATGGGATGCCAACACAATTCATAAGGAATCCACGAATATTATGTTGGACTCAACGACACTACTTACGTAATAGAGGACAGTACATAAACATTATTCACATACAGGACAGTATTGCACACGGATACTAGGACATACTATTTTGAAATCACAGAGGATTTCGTTATATTTGAAGAATTCAACTTGGTTAGTCGGGACCGAACATTAACTCATTACGTCGACATCTACGGAAAACAGTAACGGTTGAACACAACCTCAACCTTCTTTCCACACGTCATACTGGACCAAAGTAGTCAACACAACTATTGCACAAGGCCAGTATGATGATGCCATTATCAGGAACATATAGAGACACTTATGAATGTGACACGTTGCACCGCTGTACCAAGTGAGTTACACCATTACTCTCATTGACGGACATAGAAATAACACTTCAGTCTTTGTACGGTACCATGATGGACACCTCTCTGGCAACATTAACGCATATGAATCTGTTACATGGAATGTCGGAATTTTCTACATCAACACTGGACACTGATTGACTGTACACGGATACACTACACACGTCAGGAGGCTACTCACTTTACACTTCAGCGGTTACACATCGGAACGTTATACGGAGTGACATTGTTCTTATTGGGCGTGATACCATTCGTTTTCACGCTAAACTTTACGACGCTATACTCCATTGTGGACATTAAGCGTTTCCAGTACCCACAGCATTCAGCTGCTATAACTCAAGTATCGTCGAAAACACCCAAGCCAATCACGTTTCTCAGAAATTGGTTACGAACCGCGTTGGTTCGGGTTTAAGTACAAATTCATTGTACTTTCGTACAAGCAAGGAGCGGTCTACTTCCTTATACAATTCCTTCCCTTGGCATAACCACGATGGTTAACATATAGGATGTAAATTATCGAGCATTATATTTACGGACACGAGAACCGGAAAAAGGCCAGTAATTTTGTTCATTGTTGATTGATGTTATGTTGACTCATAATAAGGCTATTTATTTTATTTTGTGGGTGGTTGGAAGGGTTGATTGGTTCATGAAGTGATTTGTGTGTTGATAGTCGCCAGATCATTACGGATTCAATTGTTGTTTTGATCTTGCGGGTTTCACCATAATACTATTATCTTGTCTGTACGTTAGTAGTATAGTAGGAGCATTATCCGTTTAAAAAAAAATTTGTTATTGTTTGTGAACAGTAAGATGTATTCGCGTCACTCGTCATTCGTCTTTTATAATTATTAGTTGTCTTGCGTTGTATATATATTGTGTATTGGATATATTTATTCATATTGATGTCTCTAGTTATATTTATTTCGATCATTATAGAGAAATTTGATTGATTTTTTCTTTGGGTGGTGTGTGAATTTACACTACAAATTTAATTGAGTCTATATTTTCTCAACGGTGATACGAGATTTACCTTACTATCTAAGTGATAGCGAGTTGAGACAATATCACAATTCTTGTCGATTCTTTTCTTCTCTTGCCTACTACTATATTTATTTCAGCCAGATAGCTCATTTTACAGGTAGGACAAGAAGACAAGATGTCTACGCTGCAATATTTCATTGAAATGGGCGAGAAGACTGGTCTAACTGGTGCTGAGCTTCGAAATTGGGCAAAGCTTGAGTTCAGTGAACAACAGAAACGTGACAAGGAGGAAAGACAACTTCAAGCCACACGTGAGAACGAGGAAAGACAGGAAAGACTGGCATCAGAAAAGCAAGCGAAACAACTTGAGAGAGAAATGAAAGAAAAAGAGATGGCGATCAGACAAAGTGAGATAATTTTGGAACGTGAACGAATGGAGTCTAGAGAAAAAGAATTAAATGCGGAAAAAGAGAAGTTAATGATAGAGATGCAAATAAAGGAGAAACAGATTTGCTGCAGAAGCGGAATTGAAGATAAAGCAAATGGCTACAGAAGCGGAACTTAAGGAAAAACAAATGGCTACAGAGGCAGATTTAAAGATGAAACAAATTGTTGCTGAAGCAGAACTTAAAGAGAAACAATTGGCTTTTGATAGGGAAAGATTTGCTACAGAAACACTCTGGAGGGACAAGGAGGTTGAAGGTAACCTAAGGGTCAAGACGCTTGAGATGGAACGTGGAGCTGAAATCGAACGAGAGAAAATGCTGGCTAAGCAGAACGATCCTGTGAAAAAAGTACCAAGGTTTATTCAGGAATTTTCAGCAAGGTGTTTCGGTTAGTTCTTGGATAACGAATTTCGAAGTGCTAGTAAAGCACTACAAAGTTCCGGAGAAGGACGTACCAATTCTGTTTCACCGTCACCTCGCGTTAGAGCCGTTGAAAGTGATTGAGTTAATTCCTGAGGATTTACGTACGAACTACACATATATGCGCGATCGTGTGCTATCACATTTTTCTTTGGATGAATCTGGTTTACGAACTAAGTTTAAAACACTTACACCGAAATCGAATCAAACATTCCTGGAATTCGCTTCGGAAATGTCTTCTAGTTTTGATAAGTGGTGTAAGGCTGCGGATATTAATGATAGTTATGAGAAAGTGAGAGATAGAATGTTATCTGCAATACCAGAACCGATGTCAGTATTTCTTATGGAAAACAAATGTGAAAGTTTAAGTGAGATGGAAACTAAGAGTGAATCTTATTTCAATGCACATAGGGATATTTTTGCTAACTGTACACAACCTGAATTAGTGATAGGAGAAAGTGCAAAATTTCAAAGAGGAAACAGTAAGTTTAGAAAGTTTAGTAGTGGTAGCAATAGAAATAGTCCTTACAATAGAGAAGGTGAAAGACCAAGAAAAGGCCAATTCACCACATGCCAATATTGTAGATTATCGCATGGAAACTTAGAGATGTGTGATAAACATCCAGGTTATTCCGCATATCTAAAAGATATTTGAAGAGAAATAAGTATGACTCTTTTAAAAGAAGTATAAAATGTTTCTCATGTAGGGCGTACGGACACACTAGTAGGTCTTGTCCGATGAGAAATTCCTGGAAGGAAGCTAGTACAGCATACATATAATCCAGTAGTGACTCAGACGATTTAGAAGAGACACACGCAGCTATCATACAACAGTATGATGATCAGACTGACAAGTTAAATAAAGGTATAACTGACAATATTAGTAATGAATGTATAGAAACAATTCATGAAGCTAATGCCGTTAGCATACAAAATGGCAAACTAAAAATCCATCAAGCATGGGTAAATGGTGAACCCACTACTTGCATTCGTGATTCGGGAGCTTCGATTGTCGGAGTAGATCGAAAGCTGATAAAAGAAGAAGATTATACAGGCGAAACTGTAGAGTGCAGAACATTCGGTGGCACAATAGAAAGATATAAGATTGCCACGATTACAATTATGTCACCATATTACGAAGGCACAATAAATGCAGCCGTATTACCAAATCCATGTGCCGGATTACTGATTGGTAACATACCAGATGCGAAACAATTAATGCATGAGGAAGCAAAGCAATGGGAAATTGATCATGCAAGAGCTAATGCAATTACAAGAGCTCAAGACAAAAGGGATAAAGACAGTGACAAATTAGAAAATAATATCAGACTAGTGACTGATTTACCAGAAGATCACAAACAAGATCCAACTCTAAAATCTTGTTTTAAGAAACTGACTGAACCAATAAAACAAGGTAAAAGAGGTAATTGGAAATTTGTCCTAGACAATAATATTTTATCGAGACGATATGATAGAGGTACATCACGTTATTTTCAAACAGTACTTCCATCGAAATATCGTACTGAGGCATTAAAATTAGCACATGATTCTCCATTCGCTGGTCATATGGGGATTGCTAAAACCACTAATAGATTGCTAACGCAGTTCTATTGGCCTGGATATAACAAAGACATTACCACACATGTACGTTCATGTACATTATGTCAGATGACCACGCAAAAAGGCAAACATCCCAAAGCACATGTTCAGAAAACTGATTTGGCATCACGACCATTTCAGAAAATAGCTATAGATATTGTGGGTCCGTTAAATACAACTACTGATCGAGGCAATAGATTCATATTAACTATGATTGATCTTTGTACTCGTTGGTCAGAGGCTATTCCTTTAAAATGTATCATGAGTAGATCCATTCTAGATTCATTGTTGATAATTTTTAGCAGAATAGGATTCTCTAGCTGCATATTATCAGATAGAGGTAGTCAGTTTATATCAACGGCTACTCAAGAGGCAATGAAGATACTTGGGATTCCACAGGTGTTTAGTTCACCTTGGCACCCAATGACAAATGGTGTGAATGAGAACTACAACGGAGTTCTTAAACGAACTCTGGCGAAAGTTGCTGCGGAAAGGCTCAAAGATTGGGATATTTTATTACCAGCGGTACTATTTGCATACCGAGAGGTACCACAATTTAGTACAGGGTTTTCTCCATTCGAGTTGGTATATGGAGCAAATCCACGAGGTCCATTATTAATATATAATGACCTACTCACAAATAAAACATATGATCATCCGAAAAGAGATGCATATGAAATAGTAACACAGTTAAGAGATAAAATTATCACAGCTTGTCAGATTGCAAGATCTGCACTGGATAATGCTGGAGAAAGATACAGACAGTATGGTAATAGGAACGCCAAGACAATAGTCTTGAAAGAAGAAGAAGAGGTTTGGTTATTATTACCTGATCCTCGAGATTGTCTGGTTACTTCATGGCAAGGTCCATTTAAGGTAATTAAGAAAATTAGCGATGTTGATTATCGTATTGATGTGAATGGCAAACATTAGATTTTTCATATTAATATGTTGAAGCCATATATTCCACGTGAGGATAACTCAGGTCAAGTGACACAACAAATTCCTCATAGGATAGCAACAGCTTGTTGGGTAATTAATGAACAACAAGAAGATGCTATAGAACAACAGATTCCAACACCTATAGTTAATAGCGACAGTAATTGGCAAGCGATTCAGATAAGTAAAGATTTATCAGTACAAGATAGAGAAAAGCTTATTACTGCAATAAAGGAATATAGTTCAATTTTTTCAGATAAACCGGGGCAGACATCACTGATTAAACATAAAATAACTTTATTATCAAATGTCCCAGTTAAAGTGAAACCATATCCTATTCCAATACATTATTTGGAAAAAGTTACTGCAGAAATTTCAGATCTAGATAAGACTGGAATTATAAAAAAATCAATTTCAAATTACTGTTCACCAGTTGTAATTGTTAAGAAAAAAAGATGGGTCATTACGTTTATGCGTTGATTATAGGAAAGTTAATGAGTTAACTTTACTAGATGCAGAACCTATGCCAAATATTGATGAGTTAATTGAAACCATGGCAAACTCGAAAATATTTTCGAAAATTGACCTTACAAAAGGATATTGGCAAATTCCGATGGAGGAAGATTCAAAGCATATTACAGCTTTTAGCACGCCGTAAGGTTTATATGAATGGGAATATCTTCCATTTGGTTTACAAAATGCACCAAGTACATTCATGAGAATGATGAGAAGATTACTTCATGGAATTACCAACGTAGCATCGTATATGGATGATATTTGTATTCATACTTGTGATATTGACACACATGTTAAAATTCTAAAACAAGTTTTCCAGAAAATACAAGAACATGGGTTGAAAGCTAAACCAAGTAAAATTGAGATAGGGTTTACGGAGATACAATTTCTGGGTCATAGAATCTCTAACGGATTTAGGAAAACAGATCCATTAGTTGTGACAAAGATTCCTAATATCAAACCTCCAACATCCAAGAAGGAGCTTAGGAGTGTATTAGGGTTGATTAATTATTATCAAAAGTTTATCCCTAATTTTGCACATATGACAGCAACATTCTCGGAACTTTCAAAAAAAGGTCAACCAACAAAGATAGTTTGGACAGAGGATCACGAGAAGTTATTACAACAAGTAAAAACTCTATTTAGTACATATCCTATTTTGAAATTACCTGATATTTCAAAAGATTTTGTGTTACAAACGGATGCTAGTTTACATGCTATTTCAGCTGTATTACTTCAATTGCATGAGGGGAAACTACATCCTATTCTTTATTTCAGTAAAAAGCTATCTGAAACTCAAAGAAATTATGCTGTTACTGAACTAGAGGCTTTAGCTTTAATTGAAAGTATTGAAAAGTTCTCTAGATACTTACTAGGTAGGAAATTTCTAGTTCTTTCGGATAACAAACCGCTACAAATTTTCAAATCGGGTCATCCAAAGAATTCTAGAATACATAGATGGTCATTACTATTACAGGATTATGAATTTGACATTTGTCATATTCCTGGAAAAGATAATAATCTTGCTGACATTCTGAGTCGATTATAGAATGGCAGATTTTCTTGTTGATTATTTAGAGTTGAATTAGAGTTATAGTTCTTGTTGTATTAAGTTCAAAGTTCAGATATATATTGAGTTGATTACGTATTATAAGCCTTATTAGTGGGTCAAGATAACAATAACCAACATGTTAAGATAGGTTATTTGATTAAATATTATAAATAAGGTACATTTGTATCTGATATGTGTTCAAAACAGAGCCACGGCAAGGATGAAAGTTATTAACAGAGACAAGGACTTCCGATTGGAAAGAACTCAGAAACACTTGAGTATAAAGTTGTAATTGTGAATGACTATATTTGATTTATTTAGCATTTATATTAGTTAATGAGAAATGTTGGGTCCGAAGGGTATGTGTTATGTTATGCTGTATGCTTATGAATCAGTACAGGAGCTAAATATGACCAAGTGACAATCCAAATCCCAAAGGAAAATATCGGGAAAAAGTTAAGGTGGAATCACAGACAAGCACCCTACCCATTAATATTGTCATACGACACCAAGTAACGACTACGACTAACATGGTTACTAGAAAAACGTCATTATTACCCTCGTCCTAGAACTAGGACATACTTGTCATTAGGACAAGGTAGGGACTAATATTAACTTATTAGTTGAACTGATCCCATAGGATCAGTCACACGACGTTCGACGTAGGGTTCGGACAGGTGGGCGTGCCCGTTATGTAGCATTTATGATTTTTTTTTTAGGGTTAATGATGGGGTAAATCCTGGAGCTATGTGGTAGTGCGTAAAAATATGGTTACAGTTGTAAGTAATTATGAGAAGAAAAATGACATAGCATTTTTTTTTTTTGGAGGGGGCATTATGCCACATGGTGGTCACGCCCACACGCACCACCTAATGTGAATTAGGAGATTCCCAGTCTAACAATAGAATGACTTGACGACTAGAAACTTAGGACGACGTATCATCGTCAGGGACAGCAGAAGGTGACCTCGAGAAAGGAGATCAAGACGGCTGTGTGTATTTTTCCCTGAAAGCTCCGTGAGCAAAAGGTTTGATCATCTAGGGCAAGGCATTTTTACTGAGGAAGGGATATCGCCTGTTTGGATATAGCATTCTTGTCATACTCAGGACCGGGACATATATCAAGTATAGACAACGAGTTAACGAGTTATTTTGGACATTAGCTGCAATATGCTTTAGGAGATTGGGTAATTATAGAATTAGATGAACGGTCAAGTGTGTATTAACATATATAACGTCACGTGCCCGTGTTAGGGTCCCGTTATATGATACAGCAGTGTTGTGTTCATTTTGTCTAAAAGAGAGCAGATCCGAAATAAAAGGATTTATCTCAAAATTATATCAGTCTTCCAGGTGAGCGACTTTTGTTACATAAATTCATTCAAGTTTGAGTTATAATGCTTCGGCGGTTGAATGCACGCCGAGACAATCTCCGGGCTCTGTTGTTCGTGAGAGCCGCTATCAAGTCATCTCCGGGTTCTATTGGGTCTTGAAGCCCGCTGTCAAGTCACTCATATACGCAGTTGTTCGTGAGGTTTGCTATCAAGATCGTCCTTGGGTACCAGATACATCTAAACGTACCTCTCAATGTTGCAAAGCTGAAACCAGAGAATCGTGCTGTGCAGTTTCTATCGAGTGTCTGCCTGCAGTCGTTTTCGTTGAGTCGAGAACTGGTCTAATTTGGCAGCCAACTCTTATAACTGGGGAGTTCGTCACGGTGAAGTATAAATTTAACGATTTAGTTATTAGAAGACTATAGAACTTGATTAGTCTTATTTGTAATAGTATTGTAATAGTAAATTAATTAATTAGAATTTTCAGTAGAAATTGATTGTAACATTCGTGAATTATGTAAATTATAATACTGTATAAAGTTATGATGAAACAAGACGAGGCTTCGTTACAGGTACTAAGAAGCATATAGAAGAAGAAGCATGTTGTTTTAGGCTGAGATAGCATACAGAGTAAAAATATGAACCACTTCCATAGAGAATTGGTACGCGTAACTGCCTGGTTAAAAGAATTGAAAGTGGCAGTTAGTGATGTTGAAAATTTTGTAGAAGGGCTGCGGAGAAGAACGACAGGGCAAGATAATTATAAATTTAATGTGGAGTGCAATAGAGTAGGAAAGAATAACAGAAGACAGTCACTGTTTAATGAAAACAGAAGACAACATAACGTTATATATAGAGACAGTTACGTTGAGCCAGATATGACTACGGTCAGAAGCTGTTATAATGAACAAAGATACAGAAATGGGCCTGAGAGAAACCTTTCCAGGAAACAATGGAATTGGCCTTCCTATAGTGTGACTGCTAGAACAAGACGACTGGTTTGAGCAAAGACGGAGACAATATTTGAGGTCAGAGTTGAAAGACAGAGTAGAACACACAAATAAGATACCAAGTATCCCAAAGACGCTTGCAAATGTAAGGGTTAAACAGGAAAAGAAGACGACGGTATTAGTAAAGAAAATAGACCAGGAGACTCAGACGCAGATGATTGAAGTGGTAGAACGGAACACACAGACACAAATTGATACCGTAGAAAAGAAAGTCCAGGTACAACCAGCCAGCAAGATAACGAAGGGAAGTCAAACCGAGTTAGTAGAAACTCAATCAAAACCAACTCATTTGAAAGTGACTAAGGGAGACACAGTTGAAATTAAGAAAGATAGACAGACAAGGACAAAGAGGAAAGTTAGAAAAAACGTTAGGGATAGGACTGCAACTAGTCTATTAGTCAATGTAGGTACGACTGGTGTATCAGATTCTTCAGATGGAGACATTGAGCTCATCCCTGACCGAAGCATGAAAGGTAGTGGTATAAATAAGAATGTCAGGTGTACTGGTTCATGTTATAGAGAAGTTGCTTCCACCTCTACAACATATGGTAAACAGCAGGCTAGTAGAACAACTATAGACACTGATTATTCAGAGGACGACGAGTTAGGTAGGTACAAACAGTTTGGTACAATGACGGATACGGCAAGTGAACAACACGAAGGAGAAATAAAAGAGGGAATGTTAGTAAGAGGAATAATTATAAAGAGATATCAGGAATAGGGACCTATACAGAAGATGACGCGAGGAAGCTCCGCGAATATATGATGTTGCGACCACAGTTTTTTACAGATAGCTATAGATGTTAACAGGGATAGATGAAGAGAGACACTATGATCAAAGTTGAATAATAACGAACATGTTTAGTGATAGAACGCGTTGAGAAGTTGTTCTGAGATGTTGGCAAAAGGGTTTTTGATAATTGAGGTTAAAGTAACTCAGGTTTGATGCGAATATTATGATGTTGGTGGGTTGGTATAGCCCAATAGTGTTATTTTGTGCGGTGAAAAGAGGTGGAGAATCACTGCAAGTGATGTGTGATGTTGAGAACTGATGTAGTGTTGTCTTGTGTTGTATAATTTGTTTTAGGGTAGGGAAGAGCGAGCGTAAAGATACATGGAGCAGTCATAGAATAGTGACCGATTGGGTAGTGCGGCTGTTATAGTCTGAGAATAGCGCGAGGAAGTAGATCATTGTTATAGGAGTAGGATGAGGTGATGAGGAGATTGATGAGAAGTGAGTGAGTGGTTGAGTGTCGGAGTGATTTGTCTGCTTATGTGTTGTCCTTGCGTGCGTAAACGTGTAGACAAACTTGGATTCGTCGCGCTGATTAGAGAATGAAGAGTGAAGTTTTGAAACGTCGTCTGGTTGGAATGCATGGATAGAACGATGTTAGGTTATTAGTAATAGTGCATGGAGGTACAGGGCGGTTGGTATATATCAGACTTGAGGCGGTGTGAAGGGAAATTGTGTCACTGTCTGAGCGAGCATAATATACGGGTGCTGAAAGGAGAAGTTGTCGATACGCTTAGGGTGCGTTGAGTGGTTAGTAGAATGTTGATTTAATGTCTAATTTGTTTTCTTGGGAGCAACAGTATATGCACGTTGGGTTGTCGTGATACGAGGATAGTGACGGGAACGAGGTTGTCTGTATTGTTGGGAATGTGAAGTAGACAGCGAGTGCGGTTCAGGGCTGTGAAGATTGTTCTCAGGATGGTTAGTGCGTATGAGAAGCAGAAGTACGAATAACTAAACGGCTGTGTATGAGTAATGATAAGAATAATTGAAAAGTGATGTGTGAATATGCGAGGAATTGCTGAGTGGTGACGCTGATAAAGAAGACCGGTGATTACGTGGAGGGCAGAGTAAGTGAATATGCGAAAGTTGAAAAAGGTAGAGAGTAGATGATTGGAAATTTGAGATGTCTTCTGTTTAGAATGTGTGGTATTGGATGGTAGAAATAATTTGTGAAAATTCTATGATAAGAGTGACAGATAGGGAATTAACGTTCCGTTTGTAGTTTTAGGAAGCAGATCCGGTGTCGTTGGCGGAAGTATGATGAAGTGAGATTGCATGATGCAGAGAAATGAGAGAATATAGAGAAGATGTGATTCGTATGTCTCGTCGGAGTGAGATTGGTTGTGAAGAGCTGTTGATAAATTTTATAATGACGACTAGTGTGTCTGTAAGGGAGATAGACAATACTGTGTTAGATTGTCTATGAGGTGCTGGTCGTTAGCCGTATGCGGTTGCTGTTTCTGAAAGTGTCCCTATAAATGTGAGTAACCTTGAGTTATTGTGGTGAGATGATGGAGATTAGTAATGCGGGAGAATACAACATTGCGTCGGGTGGATGAGAGACTTGAACTGAGAGAATGTCCTTATGAAGTGAAAGTAGAATTAGTTGTTGGTACAAATCCAGTAGCTAGATGTATTACCCACAAGATACGACTTGTATGAAGAAGAGTATATATTATTTTAATTAATGTTGGGGGGTATGTGTATCCATACATATTAGTGAGGTCTATAGTAAATAGACATTTTTGGGTGGTTTTGGCATTGCGGGGATACCGTGGTTAACGGGATGCAGGATGTTTAGATGCCATTTAATTTTAGGATATGACTTGTTGTGTTTTCCTTCTTTTGCGTGTAAATTATCGGTCCGTACAAGCGACTGGTAATGTTGGATGACACTAAGTAATTTTGTCTTGATTTAAATTGATGCTTGTTTTATTATGTATATTTATCTTGAAAAATGTCGGGGATAAAATGATGTATGTCAATTTGGGGGGAAAGCGTTCTGTTTTGAATTACGCTTGGTTTTTAATGACTCATAATTTGTGGTTTCAGTTATTTTGACTTGTTTAAAATCAGTATATTAAGTGATGACTGTTAAGACTTGTTTAAAAAACTGTTATTAGTTTGCTCTGAGTAAAGAGTTGGTTTAGATCAATAAGACCAGGCCTTATTGAATAAGTAATAGGATCCTTCGTTCAGATAATAATAAGCAAACGACTTTGGACTATAAAGAGAGACATATTCGCCTTGTTAGTAGTAAGTTTAGATAAACATGGAGTAAGTGCCATGAGCTTAGTAGTGGCTTGGGGGGTGGCAAATAGATAGTGTACTTGACAACAATGAATTTACAGGTTTTAAGAAAAGTAGATGTAAGAAATTAAGAGGGCTGTGTTGGTCAGCGTTAATAGAAACACATATGGATTGAGTGTCATGTTTGGAATGTGAGGGGTTAGTTTAACTTGAAGATGGCCAGAGATGGGGCTGTAGATAACAGCACATATCATAAAATAGATACGTTCATAATAAATGAACGATGAGTGCCAGGGATGTTTAAGAGAGATGAGATAATAGGAACACATAGACTGAGCGCCATGTTCAGAATGTGGGGGGTCTGTCTTAGTCTGGGGGTGACCATAGATGAAGCTGTGGATATCAGCACATATTATAATAGCTGACGATTAAATTAATGATAAGGGGAAGTAAGTATGTTCATAATAGATGAACATTGTTCAAGATATGGGGTCCTTGGAAGTTCGGGATGCAGAATTACGGTCAGAATTACGATATGGGGAAACCGTGGGATATGCTCTTGATGGGGTCGATTTTTTTACAGATCTGGAGTGAACATGGATTGAGTGCCATGATGTTATGGATATCCTATAACTGCCCTAGGGATAGATAAGTTGCTGTGGTTAACGGCGTTATAGATACTGTCGCAGGGTTTTAGAAATTAGCTATGACAAAAGGGTTGGACAAGGGAGACATTTACAGACATGAGGTCAGTAGTGGTATGGTTCCTGTAGATAACAGGTAAGGCCATAACAAAGGGATATAGTTGGCATTGAAAATCGCTGCGGTTGTCAGCAATGACTAAAATAAACACGGACTGAGCGTCATGTGGGGGGGGGGGGTGATTAAGTAGGCAAGTTCATAATATATGAACTATGAATGTTATTTTGCATGCTGTGATTGCAGCATGGGCCGAGATGAATATAGCTTGAATGCCCACGGCAAGAGAACGGTGATATTATTTTTTTAAGATAATTATACCTATGTTCATAAAATATTTTTTTAGGGTACTGTGGTTACAGTAAACATGAAGTGAAGGCAGGAGATAGAGGTTGATTGTAAGAGTCCATGATACGTGGCCTAGTAAAGAATAAAGAGGAGGTTATAGACAGAACGTGTATTGATCAGAGATTAGATGAGCTATTTTAGAAGATATTTTACTTTGGAGGATGGTTAGAGCTTTCGGGTCGTACATACTAATGTTGAAGATAAAAACATATCATTTTTAGATTCGTATTTATTTCATAAAGTTTCGTGTGTGAAAGGGAGGATAAATGATATAGTTTCTTTTGCTATCTTCCTTTCCTTGGTGCGCACCATCTCTGTTTTTCTATCTTGTGTCTAAGTGTTTTTGAAGAGTATGCGTTTCGAATTTTTATGGTCAAGATCAGATATTGATATGTATTTACATGATGAGAAGTAAAATTAAAAAGGGTTTAAGCGGATAGCTTGTGACCCTGTAGATGAGAAGAAGAAGTAGCATTGAAGAAGAAGTGTTGTATAATGAATTGGCGGATAGCTAAGTTTCATGCGGGGTTGTAACTTGCTTAGTTTTAAGGCTTAAGTAATATTGGAGGAGTGATGGCAAATAGTTATAGGACAACCCATGAGAGGTTGAGTAAAGTTGTGTTGTGGGGGTGGTAGCGGAAGGCTATAGATCTCAAGAGAACTTAAAGTAATGATGGGGTAGTGGTAAGAGTCAAAAAGACTCTGGTGATAAGACATAGTAGGGCAGTGTTTCCCAACCTTTTTTGTGCTATGCCCCACCTAAGCTTTTCTAAAATTCATATCCCCATCCCCTACATTACATATAAATTATTTTTACTATTCAAAACTTGAAATGTTCGCTAAAGAAACTTGAATGATAGGTTTTAGGAACAAATCAATAGGAAATTATTGAGCAAACACAGTAAGTAAATTTTCAAAACATATAATGGAGAACTGAAATTAACGTACAAAATAATTTTAATGAAAATTTTTTCTATATTATTTTAATTATTAGTAATTATTTATTATGTAAATTTAGTGAGATCCTTGCGCTTGATGCTTGCTGCAAAGAGATTTTATGTCAGGTTCCAACTAACTTCAGTCTCAAGTCTGCCCGGTTTGTTATATCCAGCCGATTTCTTCCATTTTCGAATTGCCCCCCATAACAATAGAATTGCCCCCCTGTGGGGCGTGGGCCCCACGTTGGGAAACACTGTAGTAGGGCCTTATAAAAAAACAAAGTTCCAGGTTATATTACTTAGATTTATTTTTTTTGCTGGAAATTAGAGTAGGGTTTTGGGTTTAAGACTTTTCGGGGAAAAGTCTTGGTGGAAGAAAGAGAGGAATATAACAGAGTTAGTAATAGGAAGAAGGGGCAGTGAGGTGTGCATAGTAAATAATGAAATAGTGCACGGGCAAGCACCATAGTAGGGGGGTAGCTAAGAACTGCTATGTAGCTAGGGGGTCGTCCTATGACGAGGATCATAGAAACAAGGTCAGTTGTGAAGGACCCACCATCTAAGAAGGACGTGTGATTCGCTGGACAACATCTGGATTTGAAGTGTGGGTTGTTTTAACGTATGTTTATTCCTGAACTGATGTGAATCTGATTAAAGTAGCTTAATAGAAAGAACGGCCTTGGAGTAATGTTTGTTGCTTGTTCGCCTTAACCTGCCACTGTTACACAATGAAACAACTATATTACACAGACATCCATGAAACAACTACATCACACAGATATCAATGAAACAACTACATTACACAGACATCATTAAGTTGAGATGGGTTGAGTCAAGAACCGACATTCCCATAAGTGCTCATCTTCAACAGCCATGGAAGGGTTCAAATACTAATGTAATGGTCCCCGTTACAATGCGTGTAGTCCGTCTTGCTTTACCTCTGAATAACGACTGTCAACCAGATCCTCTGACCACCTCTTGCTGCTGCATTCTCTCTAGACCAGTGGTTCTCAAACTTTGTTTGGCCCGTGCCCCCCTTCACCATATTTTCAGAACGTCATTCCCCCCCCCACCCCCGCCCCTTTCGTATTTCCTACCTAAATATTTGGCCCGTGCCCCCCTTCACCATATTTTCAGAACGCCATTCCCCCCTTTCGTATTTTTTACCTAAACCCCCCCCCCCCTTTTTACACAGTATACGTAATAATGGAAGCTAAATTAAATAGCACATGCTAAAACAAGTCTAGACGTCCACATAAAACGTGATTAGTGGGTCTACTTACTTTATAAAATGAATTTTAGAAGGGTGAGACGTACAGAACCGTAAAGTATGAAGGGAAAAACAATATCAAGTAATCGGTTCTTGTATTAACGCGATCTTGAAATAATCTTAATTCCCCCACTGGAAAACCTAAAATTCGCCCCTTGGGGGGGGGGGGGGGATGATTCTCCACCGGTTGAGAACCACTGCTCTAGACCATGATTATCTATTTGTTTTGCATTATTCACATTCTCCTAAAAAGCCTTCATCACATCTGCCTTATCATGCACCAAATCAACCCTCAATGATACGGCGCTTGTTTATTTCCAATGACACCAGAGTGTCCTGGAGAAAAGATCCAGCAAATGCTCACAACCCGCGACACCTGGATTGATGCACGCCATTCTGCACGAATCATGCCAGTCTTCACCTTTGTCAGCATGCTTTGTGAATCAGCTACAGTCACAATATGCGTATATAGTTTGTTCTCCAACCATTGTCAGACGTGAGGTTGTGGTGTCATATGCCAAGCTATTCTTTACTAAACATTGGTCATTTTCTCTTGATATGGATCCCCAGGCACTTTTTTTGCCTCTTAACACAGAGTATCAGTATAGATATTCACATCGCCAAGACGAGAATAGTCATGAATTAGTTGCTGAATTTCTGCTTCCGTAGCGCATGCTGGCCAGTCCATGCACTCAGGTCCAATGTAATTATGACCCCACACAAGACTGAATTTCTATTCGGCACTCTGACCCACTCATTGCCTCTGCCAATCTTCTCAAGTGTCCACACTTCTCTGCTGTCATCTACTGCCTGAGCCGTCCATGATCTTCCTCTTAGCAGCCTGTGGCCATTGATTGACTGCATCATTGCAATCATGCAAGCGATGTTCCTTGTCCGCAGCTATATTGAGGTAGCACCTTTCCTGCAAAAATTTGCGTCTGTCTGCAATGGACGGCAACGCCAGCATACACACTATTGGAATGTCCCTTGCATATCCCAGAATCACCCCCTTGTCTTCATTCTGTATGCGCTCTAGTTTCACTAGTTGACTCTTTGAAACATTGAGCATCCCCATTCCATACTCTAAAACCGAAATGAAAAATTCTCAAAAAGTGTGAATAGCATTTTCTACTCCACGTGCTTTGCTGTCATACTCTTCGGTGCATTGAGCCTCTTCTGACATTTTGTAACCACTATGTCAACATGATCCCCAAAGGACCGATTTCTATCAAACGTGACTCCCTGGTACTTCAGACTGTATTCTCTATTCACACGTCTAAAATTTATCGTGAAGCTTTGGGGTTAATAGAGATAAGAGTAATGGAGAAATTATGGAGATGGCTGCTTGCTTTCACATGAGGACGTCATCAGTATCCCAGAATTGGGTGTACAGTTATTTAGCACCACTTACTGAACTAGGCAAAGATTATTCAAAAGCTAAATGGTTTAGGATTGTAGTATACCAGCGAAGTTTGCCACCCATAAATGTGGCTTCAAGCCAAATTTGCTTTCCCATACAACGTCGTGTGACGTCACAAGAAAACCCGAGAAAACGTCACAAAGGCAAGCCACATTCAAGGAAGAAAGAATAAACAATCGAGTACGTTTTTGAAAAGTTACCGCCCTTTGGAAGATGTTGGATGATATCAAAATGTTTGAAGATATCAGCATTGATGGGAAAGATTTAAGAATAATAAAGAATATTTACTGGAACAAAGTAGCAGCAATTAAAATGGGAAATAAAGAGGGTAGTTACGAACAGATAAAGCTAGGAGTACGACAGGGGTGTATCTTGTTATCAGATCTCTTCTCCCTATATAGGGAAGTAATAATGAGAGAGATCAAAGAGATGTCAGGAATACTAGTTGGAGGTTATAATATAAATATTATACGCTATGCAGATGACACAGTATTGATGGCAGATAAATCAACAGACCTACAACAAGTGATGAACATTGTAGTAACAGACAGTGCAAGGAAAGGACTCTCCTTGAATATCAAGAAAACAGTAACAATGGTGATATAAAAGAAAATGGTAACACTAAAATGAAACATAGAAATCCATCCATCCATCATGTGCCATGCCGGTAAGCGTGGGCGGTCATGTTCTGCCATCTCACTCGATCATCAGAGTCGTGGATTAGCTTCTTGTTTCTGTCTCGACCATGCCACAAGGCCAAGCCATCCAGGTACTTGCTTCTAGGTCTTCCCCTTGGTCTGTTCCCCTCGATCTTACCAGTTGTCACCAAGTTCTCCAAATCATTTCTTCTCATAACATGCCCAAAAATTGTGACTGTCTACGTGTAATGTCTCTAATCAGTTTACGATCTTCATTTGTTTCTTGAAGGACTTGTTCATTGGTCTTTCTGGCTGTCCATGGTATTCTTTGCATTTTCCTCAGAAACCACATTTCTACAGCCATCAGATGTTTTTCAACCTGACTGCTCATTGTCTATGCTTCACATCCATATAAAAGTACAGCTTCTATGTAGCATCTCAACACTCTTTTTCTCGTTTCAATTGACATCTTTTTGTTGGTAAGTATGTTTTTCATCTTGCTAAAGGCTACTTTTGCCATGGTGATTCTTGTTCTAATCTCTTCAAGGCATCTCCCATCAGATGTTATTACTGTTCCTAGATAATTGTACCTATTCACTTGTTGAAGAATATTCCCATTTACTTGTATATTACATTGTGGTATTTCGTTCTTCCTAGTGACGACCATAATCTGTGTCTTTTTACAATTTAATTCTAACCCTATAGAAATAGAAGACATAGAAATAGAAGGGAAAATTCTTAACCAAGTGGATAATTTTAGATACCTAGGGGCATTTATAACATCAGATGGAAGATGTTCAACAGAGATTAAGAGCAGAATAGGGCAAGCAAAAGCTGCATTTCAGAAAATGAAGAGCATCTTATGCAATAAGTCACTATTGTCAGGGACCCAATACACTGAATAGCCAGTGATAGACAGGAGGCAAGTCAGTGCAGGATAACAGGGCAGGAAGCCAGGCGTCCTGCACACAGGTCACGGTGACGGTCACAGAGTACGGGGAGACCTGTACACAGGCTAAGGCCCCGTGGTCACCGTACCACATCGAGCGTCAGACGGGTTTAGGACTTTGAGACGGGCAGACATAGGGCAGTGTTGTGTTTAGTGAGCGTTGTGAAATGATAGTAGGATTGACGGTGCGATTGATTTATGGAGCGAACTATGCCTGAGTTGGGAAGTGTGCGTTGAGAGACAGTGTGAGATCTGTGATATGCCATTATACTTTGTAATATACAATGAACGATAATAAGATTGTTACGATGTTTTGGTAAGAGTTGTGTGTTGCCGAAAACGCAACCCGTGTGAGTTTGCACACGTGAATACTATTGTTTAATAAACGATTTGCTAAGTATAATTGCCGTGCGTGTGAGTGCAGTTATTGAACGCATGCAAATTGTTTCACCTCTGTCCTGAAATGCGAGCCAGAGTCATGATTAAGTAAGACCATGACAGGGAGTGAACGTGAGTGCTCGTTGTGGCGATTTAAACCGCAGAACGAAACGTAAAAGAGAGTGAAATTAGGTGAGTCTGGTGTGCTATTTAAACCATATACAAAAAGAAAGTGAACGTGAGCGGCTCTGTGTTTGAATTCGAACGTACAATAGGGATTGAAAGTGAGTTGATCTCTAGTATTAGTGTTATCAGAGATATAAGAAAAATCGGTTGATAACCAGAAAGTGAAATATGTCAATGTCATACGACTAAATCACGACCACTGACTGTAGAAATTACATATCCATACACGACTGAATAATACAAACTTATACACAGACCAATTGACCTTGAATACACGACAGAGTTGCATCGAACACCTACTAATGTTTTCCTTTCCACAGCAACCAGATTTGTCTCCATAAATTGACACCTAAGTGAGTCTATCAAGCCGTGCAAACCCCACACCCTTCTGTTGTTGAAACCGAAGTACAGAAGAAAGCTCCAAACACCATCGGCAGCTAAATATTTTTTCCATTATTTTTGTGAGACAGTTTCAGGTCTAAACATCTTTTTTTTTTTATTGTTCTCATTGTATACTTAGTACATATTAGCGTGTATTACATTGATTGAAATTTACGCGTACACTGTAATTTTTGTGATATATTACCATTGTAAACATAATTATCAACAATCATGGCTACTCTAAACGAATTCATAGAGTCAGACCAGAAATTAGGATTAACCGGGCAATAGTCTCAGATTGGAGTGATATCAAATTTAAAGAACAGGTTCAAATAGATGAGAAAACAAGAGAAAAAGAGGAAAGAGCAGCTGAGCGAGAATTAAAGAAAGCTGAGCTTGATACTAAAATTAAAGAAGCCTAATTAAAGAAAAATGCATTAGAAAACCAAGCCAAAATTAAAGAAGCAGAATTAAAGAAAGCCGAGCTTGATACTAAAATTAGAGATGCAGAAATTAACGCACAAAGTAATAAAGAAGAGATGGATATGCAGCTCAAATTGAAACAGCTAGAAATAGAAGCTGAAACCAGTAAAGATGTTAGGAAATTAGAAATTAAAGAAAAAGAAAACCAATACAAAAATACCAAGGTATTGTTAAAAATTTCACCACCGGTAATTGTATCTCTGCTTGGACTCAGAACTTTGAGACTATTATGGAGCATTACAAAACGCAATTATCAAATTGGAATATAATTTACATGAAAAATCTTTCTGATGAACCACTGTAAGTGATAGAAACTTCTTCTTCTCTTCTTTTCGTTCATCCGGAGTGTTTTTTTTTTTCAGATGTGATTGCGGTGTGTCTGTTATGCGCCCTTGGGCCGAAACCCGCAGGCCAACACATCGACTTTAGCGTGCTTTTTTGACCAGGTAGCATTCCTGGGAGACTCTCACTTTTGTGGTGCCATCTGCAAGCATGCTGGCCAAGGTTGAACGGTCGAAGACAACGGTCATCCCTCAAAGGAAGGCAGGGACAGTCCATAGCATTTTCCGCCATCCAAGGTTGCTTCCATAGTTGCAGGGCCGACACATAACGCCCTGGATCTGGGCTCACCGAGGGAGATCGTCACGTCCTGCTCATGGCTGCTTTAAATCCTCACTTCAATATATTGGTCATTTCGCTTCCCCGGGTCATTCCCGCAGAAACCAGACAGGTTTGCAGATGGCATCCACTCAGCGAGTTTTCGGACATGTGCTTGTCGTTGCGCCCATCAGAGCTTTTCCAGGCTCAACAGACATTCGGAAAACTACCTAGTCAGAGCTGTTCCGAACAAGAGCGGCATTCGGAAACTAGGTAGTCAGAGCTGTTCCTAGCACGAGAGACATTCGGACGAGACATTTCACTCGGACGTAATTGCGTAGTGTCAATTTTTAGTTTGCCACCCGTAGGACGACACTTCCGGCTTCAGCGGGCATTTTTTAATGAGGTTAGCCATCCTCTGGTTTCGAGGCACGTTGGACTGTTGTGATGTCGCTAACATCTCAGCTGGTCAAGATAGAACGATGAACGACATCGTGGTCGGCCCTCAAGGGAAGGCAGGGGCAGACCATGAGCATTCCCTCGCTATCCAAGGAGGCTTCCATAATTGCAGAGCCGGCACATATTGCTCTGTTACTGGGCTCACCCGAGGAGTTGCCACGTCCAGCTCATGGCTGCTTTAGTTCCTCACTTCCATGTGTTGGGCAACTCGTTTGCCACTGATCGCTCAAGCACACACCAGGGACGGTCAGACTGCAAGCGACACCCACTCGGTAAGCTTTTGCTTTTGACTTCGGACCACGCAATAGGTTCGCTTGCCGTGCGTTCCATTTTGCGTCATTGAGACGTTCTTCCACTTTTGTCTACACTCTTTATGAGTTAGATACAGTTTTCGCAGCCATTTTCTTCGACTGGGGCACTTTTTTTACTTTTTGTACTCGCTCACGGGGTAGGCTACTTGTGCTGCCAGCTCAGCACCTTACATTCGTGCAGCGGTGAACGAGAAACGGCCTGGCCCTATCATCCGGGAATCTCTCATATCCCCCAGCTGAGAGCCTTCGAACTTGTATCAGACCTGAGCATGTAGCTTGCTCAGTATCACGCCTTTATTTTTCGAAAGGTGGGTATCGGCCTGGCTCTCAAGTCCGAGGGTTTGTGGCTTAGAGGCGTTCAGCCACAGCCCTCGACAGGGAGCCTTTAGTGTTTTGTGTCGGCCAGGCTCTCACTTCCGAGAGTTTATTGCTTAGAGACGTTCAGCCATACACCTCGGATGGGAGCCTTAGAGGTTATGTCCGGACTGAAATTTTAGGGATCGTTTGCCTGATTTTGACTGCTATCCTCAGTCTTGCCTGCAGAGCAGCAGGTTGTGTCTCTCTTAGTCTGGTCCCTATCCCACGAGCCTCCGATTTGTAGTTTTCACCCATCGGCAAGCACATGGGGTCGCTGGGACACGCAAGCTCCCCCACCACGGCAAGGTGGAGACACATCGGGGGAGAGTGATAGAAACTATTCCTAGTGAACTAAGGAAAGACTATCAATACATTAAGACCAAAATTATGGCACACTTTTATTTAGATGAAGCAGGGTATAGAGAGCAATTTTCAAAACTGTCTCCAAAACCATCACAAACCTTCTCAGATTATGTCTCACAGGTTCAAAATGTTTTCTGTAAATGGCTGTCAGCAGCTAAGATTAATAATGATTTCGAGCGTCTGAAAGATCTCATTCTTAGAGATAAGATTAGCCACTTTAGTAACTTTTTCTAAATTGCTTTTTAATTATATAACCTGCATAGTTGGATAGCTCTTGAAAAACAAATCCAACGGTATCCTATTCAACTCTGTGGTTCAATTTTAAAGCGAGATATTAAAGTTTGTGTGTAAGTTTATAATTTACAAGGAAGATATAAAGAAAACGGTTTTGACCTTTCCACTTTTTGTGACCCTACCTACACACTCACACAACTGCTGGTCGTCAAGGAGATTAACACGCACAAGGGACTATAACTCTACACGCACAAGGGACTATAACTCTCGCAGTTTATATATAAATACCCAGACACTCAGATGTATACATCACGCCATGCCGTGATGACGTCAGGCCACGAGCAGAACACGCGCGGCGAGAACTTGTCAGTCAGCGTAGATTGCCGTAGAAAGATGAATTTTGACAAAAGATGTTCCGTTGGAAAGATTAAAAATTATCAATGATCCCGCCCATGCAGAGTGATGAAAATATATACAAAAATACTAAATTTGACGTTGAATGCAATCATGCATTCATTGGCATTCAAATCGCTGTGAATATTCCATAACAATATTAAATAGTCATCGCTGACAAGGAAACGGCTATTTCCGTCCATTGAAATATCACATCAGAGCATGCAATTTTCATCATTTTCGTTTGGGATTTGCCTCTCGACTTTAATAGTCGAAAATGACAAGATTTACATAAAAATGGACGATACATCTAATAACACATATTAGAACAAACAATTACATCTACATAAAACGTGATTTGTGGGTATACTTATGTCTGAAAAGGTCACTCTATCTCTGTGTGAGAAACGAATTTCAGAAACACGAGATGTACACACGTAAACCGAGGAGGGAAAAACTATATAATGTAATTGGTCCCTTTTTTAACGCGAACTTGAAATAATCGGGGAATTTAATATCACGAGTACGCTATATGTCCTTAACATCGGGGTACAATAACAAGAAAGCGGAAATCGCCGTAAGAATTATCTCCGGCAATGTTTGGTAACAGATAACGTAGTAGCTAGATAAGATTATCTCATCATTACCATTATCTTATTCACGATTTTTGCAAGAAAGTGAGTGTAAATCAATGAAGCAGATAGAGACGCGAGGGACAGCTTATCACACAGCCAATAAAGACATTTTTGCTAGTGTAATTAAAGAAACTGAATTTGTAGCAACAGTCAAACTTAATAAACCCAGATCGACCACTTACAACAAAACAAAACAAAGTCTGGGAAGTTTACAAATTATCGATGTAAACATTGTAATTACAAACATAATGAAAATGTTATGTGTGATATAACCCAGCGCACCCCAGTTATCTACAAAACTTAATAAACAAAAAAGAAAACGAACGTAACCAATGTATGACGTTAACTAAGTGCTTTTGTTCAAGGCCTATGGGCATTGGAGACGATCTTGAAAAGGGAGACAAATCGCAAAAAAAGCAAACGCAGCAGTGTTTGACAGTTCATCTTCTGAACATCTTCTGAGCATGTATATGGATTTCTGTGCATTCAGTCGCTGCTCATCTCTCATCTTGGGTCACTTTGGCAACACATCTCTTTCAGGGGAGTATTCCTATGTCAAGCCCTCTTTAGGCCCCTCATATAAAATCATGTGAGTTGTTAAATCACAATGCACTAGGGGTGTATAACGGTGGTTTCCCCTAGTCTTCCGTCAGTGTGTCTATAGTTTAACTCGGCTAGGCTTGTCTAAAGAGGTGAACCCCGTAAGGCAGCAGCTGGCAAGGGTTATGGATACATTTTATGAGACAAGAAAACAAAAGGAAGACAGATCGATCAACACCTGGATAGACTGGGCAAATGGAGGAGACAAAACTGTTACCGAGTCAATTGTGATCGTGTGAGATGGCGAAGCTTAATCGCCTACCTTTATCGGCATGACTAGTGATGACGATGGTAGTGTACTTTGTGATGACGAAGTGAATGCAAGAATTTCCAAGGCCAGCGCTGCCTTTGGCAGACAGTACAAGAATGTATGGGACAGAAATGGAATAAGCCTGCAAACAAAGCTGAAAGTCTACAAAGCAGTTTATTATCCACACTGCTATATGCTTGTGAAACCTGGACTGTTTATCAGCGACACGCTAGGAAATTAAACCACTTCTACACAGTCTGCCTTTGGAAGCTACTGAAGATTAAATGGCAAGACAAGATCCCAGACACTGAAGTCCTAGAAAGAGCGTCCATGCCCAGTATCCACACTGTACTGATGAAGAATCAGATTCACTGGGCTGGTCACTTAACTCGCATGCCAGATCACAGGCTCCCTAAACGAATTTTTTTACGGCGAGTTGCGTTGTGTTAAACGCTTCCAGGGCGGCCAGAGGAAACGTTTTAAAGACGCTCTGAAAATCACACTGAATACTTTTGGAATTCATCATGACACCTGGGAGATTGCAGCCAGAGACATAAATTCGTGGCGTGCATCATTACGCAAGAGTGCAACCAGGACTGCAAGAGCTGTAAAGAAAAGGCAGGACAGAAAAACCACTGCAGGAAATCCTCCTCCAGAAACATCAAGCATTATTTGTCCACATTGTCAAGGAACATTTCGAGCCAAAATAGGCCTTATCAGCCATCTTAGAACTCACAGCTCCTTACTTTCAACCTCAATGGATGAAATGAATGGTCATCGTCATTCTTGATGGACAAACAACAACACATTGTGATGCATTATTCTGGAATGTTATGGTTTAAATAGATGAATCTAGCCTCGAGGCAGAAATTTGCCATGGGTCCGCCACCCTATCCTCGAAGCAGGAACCTGCTATTGGCTGGTGATGTGTTAGGACCATCACATTTTGTGGGCCTGAGTGCACCTAAGAATAGATGGCCAGTGTTTCTCTCCCGTAGGAGGCTGCAAGCCTAGGTATCAAAACTTCATCAAGCGCAACTTCCTGACCGTTCCGGCACGGCACAGCGCAACAATGTGGTTCCATAGAATGCTGAGAGTTGTTCTATAGAAGATTACTGAGATGTTGTTCTATAGAAGAATACTGAAATGTGGTTCCATAGAATGCCGAGATCTGGTTTCTATAGAAGAATACTGAGATGTGGTTCTATAGAAGAATACTGAGGTGTTCTATAGAAGAATACTGAGATGTGGTTCTATAGAAGAATACTGAGATATGGTTCTATAGAAGAATACTGAGATGTGGTTCTATAGAAGAATACTGTGATTGATTGATTGATTGATTGATTGATTGATTGATTGATTGATTGATTTACGAACCGACATCACAGCATTCGGGGCATTCCCATAAGCGCCCGGTCCCCATCCTCAGAAGCCAGCGAAGAATTCCAACCCCAATAGTACCAGTAGCAATCTGGTTATATGAGTTCCAACACTAATAGTACCAGAGAGCACCACAAAACAGCTGCCTTTTCCGGGTGGTTGATAGAATACTGAGATGTTGTTCTATTGAAGAAAACTGAGATGTGGTTCTATAGAAGAATACTGAGATGTAGTTCTATAGAAGAAAATGGAGATGGAAACTCTTCGCTGGCTGCTGAGGATGGGGACGGTGCGCTTATGGGAATGCCCCGAATGCTGTGATGTCGATTCCTAAATCAATCAATCAATCAATCAATCAATCTGATTATATGAGCGTCTCGCCTTTCCTCTAAGCGTCGAGCATCGGTCAGATCTCCTCGTCACTCCTTGCTGTCGCATTCTTGCCAGACCATGGTGATCCATTTGCTCCTCCGAGGTGTACACGTGCTCCCACAAGGCCGCAACCACATCTGCCTTATCATGCATCAATACTCCACCAAGTTTTGCAGAGCCAGCCAATCTGTCTGTCTGTTCATTCCCCAGCACACCAGCATGCCCCGGAGAAAAGATCCAGACGATGCTTGCCACCCGTGACTTCCGAAGCGAAGCAAGCCACTCTCCACGAAGCTTGCTTGTCCTCACCCTACTCAGCATGCTTTCTGAGTCAGTTACAATCACAATGTGTGTGTGTGTATCGTATTCTCCATCCAGCGGAAAGCTGCACTGACTGCCTCCACCTCCATTCTTAAGCTAGATGTTGTGGTATCATATGCCAGGCTCTCCTGCACCAAACGTCGACCATTAGCTTTTGCAAAGAACCCCCAGGCACTTCTACTACCTCTCAACACTGAACCATCTGTATAGATAATCACATCACCCGGGTGAGCATTATCCTGAATTAGTTGCTGGATTTCCACTTCTGTAGCCCCTGCTGGCCACTCCCTGAACTCAAGGCTCAATGTGATTATAACTCTGCACAAGTCTAACTGCTCCGCTGGCACTCTGACCCACTCCTTTCCTCGCCTAATGTTCTTCAAGATGCATACTTGTGTGATCGTATCCT
Source organism: Cepaea hortensis (assembly GCA_963921405.1). NCBI lineage: Eukaryota > Metazoa > Mollusca > Gastropoda > Stylommatophora > Helicidae > Cepaea > Cepaea hortensis. The sequence goes on from OY992879.1 coordinate 105,116,014, forward strand.
CCGTCTGAGCCATCCATGATTTCCCTCTTATCAGTCGCTGACCCTTAACTGCGTCCAGCGCCTGATGCAACGGATGATTTGTGTCAGCAGCTACTCTGAGGTATACCTTCGCCTGCATCACCTTGATCCTACCAGCAACAGTCGGCAAACCAAGGATGTACCGCATACACACCACTGGGGTGTCTCTGGTGCATCCCAGAATGACCCGCATAGCCTCGTTCTGTATGCGCTCCAATCTCACCAGCTGACTCTTTGAGACAGTGAGCAGTCCTAGTCCATAATCAATCACTGAGAGGATCAAGTGCTGGTATAGTCTGAAAAGCATTCTCTGCTCTATGCCCATTGCAGTCATAGTTTTAAATGCGTTGAGTCCCTTTTGAGATCCACATGATCCTTGAAGGACAGGCTCCTGTCAAATGTTATTCCCAGATACTTCAGTTTATTCTCTCTGTTGACGCTTCCACCATCTATCGTGAGGCTTGGAACATCAGCTCTCACAATCCTGTTGTCCAGAGAGCACCACAAAACAGCTGCCTTTTCCGGGTGGTTGATAGAAAACTGAGATGTGGTTCTATAGAAGAATACTTAGATGTAGTGCTATAGAAGAATACTGAGATGTGGTTCTATAGAAGAATACTTAGGTATAGTTCTATAAAAAAAATATAATCACCTCTAGCATTGTAAGAGGTTCCAAATTGGAACCCAGGACGTTAAAGACACCCTGGAAGAAGAGAAATGAGTTAGCCAACACAACAATGGATTCAGGACGTCAAAAACTGGAAGAAGAGGCAGGAGTCTTCAACACAACGGTGGATCCAAGACGTTAAAGACACCTTGGAAGAAGATATAGAAGTTAGTTAGTTAGTTAGTTAGTTAGTTAGTTAGTTAGTTCGTTAGTTAGTTAGTTAGTTAGTTAGTTAGTTAGTTAGTTAGTTAGTTAGTTAGTTAGTTAGTTAGTTAGCTAGTTAGTTAGTTAGTTAGTTAGTTAGTTAGTTAGTTAGTTAGTTAGTTAGTTAGTTAGTTAGTTAGTTAGTTTGTTAGTTTGTTAGTTTGTTTGGTAGTTAGTTAGTTAGTTAGTTAGTTAGTTAGTTAGTTAGTTTGTTAGTTTGTTAGTTAGTTAGTTAGTTAGTTAGTTAGTTAGTTAGTTAGTTAGTTAGTTAGTTAGTTAGTTAGTTAGTTAGTTAGTTAGTTAGTTAGTTAGTTAGTTAGTTAGTTAGTTAGTAAGTAAGTTAGTTAGTTAGGTTAGTTAGTTAGTTAGTTAGTTAGTTAGTTAGTTAGTTAGTTAGTTAGTTAGGTTAGTTAGTTAGTTAGTTAGTTAGTTAGTTAGTTAGTTAGTTAGTTAGTTAGTTAGTTAGTTAGTTAGTTAGTTAGTTAGTTATAGTATGTCCACATTTGTTTGCCTTCATTCACGATCAATTATTTTGAAAACTGTCTGTTGCATCGTTATGAAATTTTTCCAGCCGTCTTATATTTCCCCCCACCCAAGGAATATGTCTTTGATAGGTCCAAAAACAACTTAAATCATTGAAAGCGGCAACATTCCTTTGATGTTTTGCTTAACAACTAGTGATTTCTTGCTAACAAAGTTATTTTTACGGTAATGGGAAACCTGCAAATTCTGATGACACACAAAGGCGTATCCGGATTCGTATGGGAGTGTGTGCAATGAAAGAACTAGCTTAAAATCGGCAGGGTCGGCTGCATCGCACCGGGTTTTTATCCCATATGGCTCCACTTTCCACAGCGCGGAAAGCTACTCCGTAGCTCCAGCGACGACCCTCGGGAGTCTCCGAAAAAATGCACTCGTGAAATAAAGGACGCGGCCCGGAATCGAACATACAACCTTCGGAGCCCGAGTCAGACGGCTTGACCACTTCACCACGGAGAATCCCGAGAGGGGTGCAATGTGTAATATTAGTAAAGGCAGAGAATTTACAGAGGCACGGGGTAAATAATTTGTAAATTAACAGGAAAGTAGAAGGAATATATTTCTTACCTTATTTTTCATTTCCTTCTTGTTTCTTCAGCTGATGCTGATGCTGATGCTGTAATGTTTAGGGCCTACAATTCGTCTGAATAGTTGGAGCAAAATATCCCAGTAAGTGTGTACGTAGATTAAGGTCTGCGATCTGCTCAGACCTTAATCTGTGTCGGACGATTCCAGTAGGTTGATGATTGCTCTCGGTTGCATAAAATTCAATCCATCCTTTCTCCAATAGTCCTCTTCCTCTTTCAACACATGGTCCTGACGTTTTTTCCAGTAACTTTTATCAATATTTAATAGCACGGACGGACAGACAGACAGAAAGACAGACAGACAGACAGACAGACAGACAGACAGACAGACAGACAGATAGAAAGGTAGGTAGGTAGGTAGGTAGATAGGTAGGTAGGTAGGTAGGTAGGTAGGTAGGTAGGTAGGTAGGTGGATAGATAGATGTATGTACACGTTGATAGATAGATAGATAGGTAGGTAGGTAGGAAGGTAAATAGATAGGTAGGTAGGTAGGTAGGTAGATAGATAGATAGATAGATAGATAGATAGATAGATAGATAGATAGATAGATAGATAGATAGATAGATAGATAGATAGATAGATAGATAGATAGATAGATAGATAGATAGATAGATAGATAGATAGATAGATAGATAGATAGATAGATAGATAGATAGATAGATAGATAGATAGATAGATAGATAGATAGATAGATAGATAGATAGATAGATAGATAGATAGATAGATAGATAGATAGATAGATAGATAGATAGATAGATAGATAGATAGATAGATAGATAGATAGATAGATAGATAGATAGATAGATAGATAGATAGATAGATAGATAGATAGATAGATAGATAGATAGATAGATAGATAGATAGATAGATAGATAGATAGATAGATAGATAGATAGATAGATAGATAGATAGATAGATAGATAGATAGATAGATAGATAGATAGATAGATAGATAGATAGATAGATAGATAGATAGATAGATAGATAGATAGATAGATAGATAGATAGATAGATAGATAGATAGATAGATAGATAGATAGATAGATAGATAGATAGATAGATAGATAGATAGATAGATAGATAGATAGATAGATAGATAGATAGATAGATAGATAGATAGATAGATAGATAGATAGATAGATAGATAGATAGATAGATAGATAGATAGATAGATAGATAGATAGATAGATAGATAGATAGATAGATAGATAGATAGATCCCCGCCTGGAGCCGGGCCGAGCCAGCTAGTTTATTTATATAATCACGTTTCATGAAAGAACCCACAGTTTGACGACACCTCTGAACTATAACACTCTGTGCAAAAACGAAAGACCGCCAGACAATTTTAAAAATAGCGCGAATATGTCTTGCTGGCGCTGTAATACTCTTAAAATGATGGCATTAATGACGGGGCAGAAAAATATATACAGCATATAGACAAACATTGAAATCTGCTGTACAATCTCCAGAACAAAAGTTTTTTGTTGGGTGGACATAATGATATGGTTATATACTACATCTCATCATTTTCCCTCAGTTGGTTACTGAGATATTGAATTTTATATTGAGGCAACAACAACAAAAAACACTATAGTTAGTTAGTTAGTTAGTTAGTTAGTTAGTTAGTTAGTTAGTTAGTTAGTAATTAGTTAGTTAGTTAGTTAGTTAGTTAGTTAGTTAGTTAGTTAGTTAGTTAGTTAGTTAGTTAGTTAGTTAGTTAGTTAGTTAGTTAGTTAGTTAGTTAGTTAGTTAGTTAGTTAGTTAGTTAGTTAGTTAGTTAGTTAGTTAGTCAATCATGCCCTGGCACAAAGATGAAACTAATCTTTGCCAGCCGAGACCGCTCCAGAGACAGCAACCATTCTCTTCGGATACACCCCACCGTTATCCTCTTGATCATGTTCATTGAGTCGCTAAGGAAACAAGCCCTAGTGAATGTCTGTGTCTCGAGCCATGTTATTGTTTTACTTACTGCCATGACTTCCATAGTCAGGCTACTTGTGGTTTCAGTGAAAGCACCAGAGTCCTCCTTCACAATTCTCCCTCCGGCCCGAGCCGTAAAGGCCCATGAGCTTCTCACATGTTGGACGACCGACCCATCTGTGTAGATGACAGCATCACCGTATAGAGAATTCTCGAAAATCAACGCTTGTACTTCAGCCTCCACAGCAGCCGAATTTTCTTGTTTGCATTTTCTATCTAGTTGGATGCAAACTGAAAAGGATGTGAAGAAATCTGTTGGCACTTGTACCCACTCCTCGCCAGGTTCTAAGTCCTCAAGTGAACACACCTGTTGAATAATGTCTTCGCGTTGACCCATCCACGACCGTCCTCTTTTTAACCTGCTGCCCTTCACCTTCATAATTTCACTATGCAGTGGATGTTGTGTGTTTGCGTTAGCTCTGATGTAGGCGCGTGCTCTGCAAACTTGTATTCTGTCTTCAATGGTTGGAAAATGAAGAAGGTAGCGCATCGCCCTGCATGTTGTATCTCTTGTACATCCAAGAATAATGCGCATAGCTTCATTCTGTATCCTTTCCATCCTTTCTATCTGCTTACGGCTGAGAGTCTGTCCTTACCCTGACGATACGCAAAAACATCATCGGCATATGACAATGTCCTACCAGGTCCAGTGATCTGCTCACTGGTGATTCTCACTGTGTAGACGTTGAACAGTACCGGAGATAACGGTGATCCCTGTGGTAGACCAGGATATATTGTTCTTGGTTCCGAAGTCCAACTGCCACATCTAAAAACTACTTTCCGTTGGAAGAGGGCTGCAGCGATCCAACTAAGGAGGAATGGACTTATTCTGAGTTCAAGAAGCTGAAGTATTAAATCATCCAATGGTACTCTGTTGTACTCGTCCTCAAGATCAATCGCTGCAGCAAAGGTTTCAATGCCTGACTGGAAACCTTCATAGACATCATGGGCAAAAACTGCTACATTGGTCCAGGTTTCTCTTTTTGGAAGGTATCCACCCAGGGTAGGTGGGAAAACACCTTGCTTCTCTAGCTGGCTTGATATTTTCCTGGCAATTAACTTCTCCAGCAGCTTGCCTATTGTATTCTGCATGGTTATAACTCGAAATCCCTGAATTTGTGTGTGGTCTTTGCCAGGCTTCGGCAACGGAATCAGATAGCTGTGTAACCACTCCTCCTTGATGCTAGCACTGCCTATACTGTTGTTGTACACGTCTGCTAGTTTCTCTAGCTCATTGTCGGTACACCTATTGATGTCATCGTATCTTATGCCATCAGGACCTGGAGCGCTGTTGTTTGATCGTCGAAGCACAATAAGATATAGGAGTCTATCAACACAACGGTGGACCCAGGACGTTAAAGACTGGAAGAAGAGGCAGAAGTCTATCAACACAACGGTGGACCCAGGATGTTAAAGACTGGAAGAATAGGCAGGAGCCTATCAACACAACGGTGGACCCAGGATGTTAAAATACCATGGAAGAAGAGGTAGGAGTCTAACAGCACAACGGTGGACCCAGGATGTTAAAGACTGGAAGAATAGGCAGGAGCCTATCAACACAACGGTGGACCCAGGACGTTAAAATACCATGGAAGAAGAGGTAGGAGTCTAACAGCACAACGGTGGACCCAGGATGTTAAAGACTGGAAGAAGAGGCAGGAGCCTATCAACACAACGGTGGACCCAGGATGTTAAAGACTGGAAGAATAGGCAGGAGTCTATCAACACAACGGTGGACCCAGGATGTTAAATACTGAAAGAATAGGCAGGGAGTCTATCAACACAAAGGTGGACCCAAGATGTTAAAGACTGGAAGAATAGGCAGGAGCCTATCAACACAACGGTGGACCCAGGACGTTAAAGACTGGAAGAATAGGCAGGAGCCTATCAACACAACGGTGGACCCAGGATGTTAAAGACTGGAAGAATAGGCAGGAGCCTATCAACACAACGGTGGACCCAGGATGTTAAAGACTGGAAGAATAGGCAGGAGCCTATCAACACAACGGTGGACCCAGGACGTTAAAGACTGGAAGAATAGGCAGGAGCCTATCAACACAACGGTGGACCCAGGACGTTAAAGACTGGAAGAATAGGCAGGAGCCTATCAACACAACGGTGGACCCAGGACGTTAAAGACTGGAAGAATAGGCAGGAGCCTATCAACACAACGGTGGACCCAGGACGTTAAAGACTGGAAGAATAGGCAGGAGCCTATCAACACAACGGTGGACCCAGGATGTTAAAGACTGGAAGAATAGGCAGGAGCCTATCAACACAACGGTGGACCCAGGATGTTAAAGACTGGGTGAAGAGGCTGGAGTCTATCAACACAACGGTGGATCCAGGACGTTAAAATACCCTGGAAGAAGAGGTAGGAGTCTAACAGCACAACGGTGGACCCATGACGTTAAAAACTGGAAGAAGAGGCAGGAGTCTATCAACACAACGGTGGACCCAGGATGTTAAAGACTGGAAGAATAGGCAGGAGTCTATCAACACAACGGTGGACCCAGGACGTTAAAGACTGGAAGAAGAGGCTGGAGTCTATCAACACAACGGTGGACCCAGGACGTTAAAGACTGGAAGAATAGGCAGGAGTCTATCAACACAACGGTGGACCCAGGATGTTAAAGACTGGAAGAAGAGGCTGGAGTCTATCAACACAACGGTGGACCCAGGACGTTAAAGACTGGAAGAATAGGCAGGAGCCTATCAACACAACAGTGGATCCAGGACGTTAAAATACCCTGGAAGAATAGGCAGGAGCCTATCAACACAACAGTGGATCCAGGACGTTAAAATACCCTGGAAGAAGAGGCAGGAGCCTATCAACACAACGGTGGACCCAGGATGTTAAAGACTGGAAGAATAGGCAGGAGTCTATCAACACAACGGTGGACCCAGGATGTTAAATACTGAAAAAATAGGCAGGGAGTCTATCAACACAAAGGTGGACCCAAGATGTTAAAGACTGGAAGAATAGGCAGGAGCCTATCAACACAACGGTGGACCCAGGACGTTAAAGACTGGAAGAATATGCAGGAGTCTATCAACACAACGGTGGACCCAGGATGTTAAATACTGAAAGAATAGGCAGGGAGTCTATCAACACAAAGGTGGACCCAAGATGTTAAAGACTGGAAGAATAGGCAGGAGTCTATCAACACAACGGTGGACCCAGGACGTTAAAGACTGGAAGAATAGGCAGGAGCCTATCAACACAACGGTGGACCCAGGATGTTAAAGACTGGAAGAATAGGCAGGAGCCTATCAACACAACGGTGGACCCAGGACGTTAAAGACTGGAAGAATAGGCAGGAGCCTATCAACACAACGGTGGACCCAGGACGTTAAAGACTGGAAGAATAGGCAGGAGCCTATCAACACAACGGTGGACCCAGGACGTTAAAGACTGGAAGAATAGGCAGGAGCCTATCAACACAACGGTGGACCCAGGATGTTAAAGACTGGAAGAATAGGCAGGAGCCTATCAACACAACGGTGGACCCAGGATGTTAAAGACTGGAAGAAGAGGCTGGAGTCTATCAACACAACGGTGGATCCAGGACGTTAAAATACCCTGGAAGAAGAGGTAGGAGTCTAACAGCACAACGGTGGACCCATGACGTTAAAAACTGGAAGAAGAGGCAGGAGTCTATCAACACAACGGTGGACCCAGGATGTTAAAGACTGGAAGAATAGGCAGGAGTCTATCAACACAACGGTGGACCCAGGACGTTAAAGACTGGAAGAAGAGGCTGGAGTCTATCAACACAACGGTGGACCCAGGACGTTAAAGACTGGAAGAATAGGCAGGAGTCTATCAACACAACGGTGGACCCAGGATGTTAAAGACTGGAAGAAGAGGCTGGAGTCTATCAACACAACGGTGGACCCAGGACGTTAAAGACTGGAAGAATAGGCAGGAGCCTATCAACACAACAGTGGATCCAGGACGTTAAAATACCCTGGAAGAAGAGGTAGGAGTCTAACGCACAACGGTGGACCCATGACGTTAAAGACTGGAAGAAGAGGCTGGAATCTATCAACACAACGGTGGACCCAGGACGTTAAAAACTGAAAGAAGAGACAAGAGTCTATCAACACAATGGTGGACGGGGACGTTAAAGACACCCTGGAAGAAGAGGCAGGAGTCTGTCAACACAATGGTGGACCCAAGACGTTAAAAACTGGAAGAAGAGGCTGGAATCTATCAACACAACGGTGGACCTAAGACGTTAAAAACTGAAAGAAGAGACAATAGTCTATCAACACAATGGTGGACCCTGGACGTTAAAGACACCCTGGAAGAAGAGAAATTAGTTAGCCAACACAACAATGGATTCATGACGTCAAAAACTGGAAGAAGAGGCAGGAGTCTATCAACACAACAATGGACCCCGGACGTTAAAGACACTATTGAAGAAGAGGCAGGAGTCTTCAACACAACGGTGGACCCAAGACGTTAAAGACAACCTGGAAGAAGAGGCAGGAGTCTATCAACACAAAGGTAGACCCAGGACGTTAAAGACAACCTGGAAGAAGAGTCAGGAGTCTATCAACACAAAGGTAGACCCAGGACGTTAAAGACAACCTGGAAGAAGAGGCAGGAGTCTATCAACACAAAGGTAGACCCAAGACGTTAAAGACAACCTGGAAGAAGAGGCAGGAGTCTATCAACACAAAGGTAGACCCAGGACGTTAAAGAATAGAAGAAGAGGCAGGAGTCTATCAACACAACGGTGGACCCAGGACGTTAAAGAATAGAAGAAGAGACAAGAGTCTATCAACACAACGGTGGACCCAAGACGTTAAAGACAACCTGGAAGAAGAGGCAGGAGTCTATCAACACAAAGGTAGACCCAGGACGTTAAAGACAACCTGGAAGAAGAGGCAGGAGTCTATCAACACAACGGTAGATCCAGGACGTTAAAGAATAGAAGAAGAAGCAGGAAGGAGTCTATCAACACAACGGTGGAACTAGGACGTTAAAGACAACCTGGGCATGAACATGTCTGAGGCAGGCGATCTGGTGAAGGATCAAGAATCTGCCCAGCGGGTTGTGATGAGAGTGGCATTCTGCGAAGGATTTGCTAAATGATGATGATGTTTGACAAGCATTTATCTTCACGTCAAATACTTTGGCTGTGTCACTGATCCAACATGTCTGCCACTTTTATTATGTTCTTGCTCATTGCTGCATATTTATTATCATATTAGTTGTTTTCAGTTGTGAAAATACATTCAAAAGTTATGCCTCTCTTTCTTCCTACCTGTCTGTCTACCTACCTGTTTCTCCATACCTACCTTCCTATCTGCCTATCAACCTACGCTTTCTCTCTTTCCCTATCATTGCAATGTATCTCTCTTTTTTTTCCCACGCACGCACAGATAGGGGGGAGCGAGATACAAAGAGAGAGAGAGAGAGAGAGAGAGAGAGAGAGAGAGAGAGAGAGAGAGAGAGAGAGAGATGAAAAGATATACGCACCACTACACAACATGTTTTGACACGAACGGTAATCAAAGACACAAAATCCAAGTTATCCAAGAAATAATATTATTTCAGTGCAACAATAAACAAACAAACAAGACAGGCATGTCAGCTTAATGCATACAAAGTGTATTCTTACACAGAAGTTACATTGTTGTCCAGTTTCTGCCAGGCGATAAAATTACTAATACTTGCAAAGACAGTATATTCGAAGCTGTAAATTGCACAATACAGAGTCAGACAGTGTTTAAACCTTTCCATTTCTCAACCACATGTCAGTAACACAGTAGGAAACCAAACCCAGCAGAAAATAATGCACAGAAACAATTGTTAGGGGCTGTGGCAGAACAGTGGCTAGCAACTTGCCTGCTGGTCCGCTGGTCATCTGTTTGAATCTACTTTGATGTAAGGGTATTTTGTTCAATGACCTGTCTACCAGATCAACCCAGCCTAAAATTGCGTACCAGGAGCTTTCATGAGAAGTGAAGGTGGTCGGCCTGATATTGACTCCATCACTCATTGAGTACTGATTGGTCTAAAAGCCCCTTAAACCTCATAGTGCGTGAAAATTGTTCTTCCGTTTCTTTTTTACCAGATACCCAGTACATCGCATTGCATGGTAAGAGGTCCTTTACTGCAATTATTTTTCAAAACAGTTGTCACACCCTTAATACTGACATTTTTTAACTCAGGTGAATATGTCACTTCACAACATATCATATGTGTGCCACATTGCTTACTGAGGTTTTTAACAGCTCAAGAACAGTACTAAGATTGTGAAAATCTTAAGTGTGAGCCACATTGTGGCACTGAGGTTTTTAACAACTTCATCATAAGACAAACTTCATGCTGTAGTAATGAGACTGCACGGATTTCAGAGTTCCTTGACAGCATATTTCAGCCGCTGGTTGCTAGCCTCCCCTCATATATCAAAGACACCAACCGCGCTATCTCCATCTTCGATTCCATCAGCTTCACCACCCCTTCTCAGCACCACATCTTTACTTTAGATGTGACTTCACTCTATACATCTATTCCTCACTCTGACGGCCTTAAAGCCTTCGAATTTTTCTTAGACAAAAGGCACGGCCCCACCATAGCCACCGGACCATTGTTGCGTCTGGCAGAGTTAGTCCTTAACCTCAATTCATTTGAGTTCAATGGGGACTATTTTGACCAGATCAGCGGGGTTGCCATGGGTACTAAGATGGGTCCGAGTTATGCCTGTCTATTCATGGGCCATCTTGAACACCAGGTATGGAGTCAATACACTGGTAGGCTCCCGGAGCCCTATAGGAGGTATATCGATGACTGTTTTGTGTTTCAGACATGCCATTGTCTGATCTCCAGGACTTCATTGCCTTTTTCTCTAACTTTCATCCTATCATGAGACTCACTATTTCCTCGTCGGCTGTTAATTTCTTAGACAACAGTTTCCATAGTTTCTGCTGGTCTATGCACGACGGTTTACTATAAACCGACTGACTCACATGCATTCCTTCTCTATACCTCCTTCCATCCTCCCTCTTGCAAGGATTCCATTCCTTTCTCACAACTGTTACGTCTCCGACGGCTTTGTCATGATAATAACGACTTCCGTCAAAAAGCCCACGAAATGTTGGATTTCCTCCGCCTTCGAGGCTACCCTGAGAATGTTTTGTCTACAGCTCTTCACCGCTGCCAGTCTATTAGTCGTGCCGAGGCTTTCTCTTCCAGGCCCAAACCACGTAATAATAGACCTATTCTCTCACTTACCTACCATCCCCATAATATTGCTGCCAAGAATATTCTCATGAGGCATCTACCCATCCTCCAGGCAGACCCGGTCACTCGCGATGTCTTCTCAGAGGCCACACTGGTGGCATACAGGCGGGATCGTAACCTGAGGGATGTGCTGGTCCATAGCACTCTATCCCAATCTCACCAGTCTCTTCCTGGCACGACTGCATGTCTAAGATCTCGTTGTAAGACTTGTCCATATGTCTTTCAAACCACAAATCTGACTTTCCCTAAGACTACTTTGCACATCCGGGAGGGTTTCTCATGTACGAGTCGCAACGTTATCTATGCGATCATCTGCACACGTTGCGACATGAGGTATCTTGGGAAGACAGGCCTTCGTCTGGCGGACAGATTTAGATAACATTTATCCGATATCGACAGTGGTGCCAAGAAACCGGTACCCCTACACTTCAACAGTTCCGACCACTGTGGGGTTGCCGACATACGTGTTACGGCGATAAAATCGTGCACATCTCACGAACGCGATCGCAAGACATTGGAAAACCGTCTTATCTTCCAGTTGGGTTCACTCTACCCTCACGGCCTCAATGTCCAGCACAGTTTTATTTAAGTCCCCTACGCCCCTTGCCCCCCCCCCCACTATCTCCACAATCGTATAGTCCACTTCCAAGCCAGTTGCATGTCCTTCGCAGGACGTGGTAGTCAACACCAGCATTATCTCTGCTTTCTGTGACTTCCTGGTTGGTTTGCGTGGGGTCGCTTCTCATTGCGTCCTGAACAACCGTCAATTGTGCTTCTTTTTGATAGCAAACGCTTGTTGATCTGCATCCATATTGCCCACAGCAGCGTTTCGAACTTGGCGTGCGGAATTGCGAACTGCATCCGTTACATCGCCCCAGTTACACATCCATATTTTTCCATTCGCTCTCCTGGGCGCACCCCCATTCCCCCCCCCCCCCCTGCGGGTTCTCTCACCGGTTGACTTAGCCAATCACCGAGTTTCTGGCTGTACTGACCTTTAGTCAGTTGACCCCGTTAACCACAACATCCGTTTTATTCCACCCATGGATAGCCGTTTCAAGCTAGGACACAGATAAGTCGAAATGTGTGCATTCATGTAGTGTGGATCGTGTATTTGTTAATCTATTTTTGTTTGTTTGTTCTGTGCTGACGAAGGCTTTGGCCGCAACGTCCATTGTTTTTTGTAGTCGTGCTTTGGTAAATCTCTCAACCTACTTCTCGTTTTTCAGTGATTCATTCATTGCCGTAGTAATGAGATTGTTAACATTTCAAGTGTGAGCCAAATTTCATGCTGCGGTGCTGATTGTGACAGAGCGATTCTGGTAATATCAGAATTAATCTCTCATTTCCCAGCGTAAGTATAAAATCAAGGATGAATGGGGAGATGCAAAAATAAAAATTAACCTCAGTGATAGTGTTTACAATTCTATGACGCAAAATTGCGCAAGTAGACATGCCATCGCACAGTCTGAATTCTACAACGATTGTAACATCTGAATTTGACGCCATAGCCCATAAGTTACCAACACTTCAGCATCAAAGGGGCTATAAATGTATAGATAACAACCTTATGTTATTCTGGCGTCCAACCTTAAATCTGCCCACCATATAACTCGTCGCCGCCGACTCTCAGACTGAGTGGAGACTTTTAGCCTGACACAAATGTGAACTTACCAACGGTTGGCTTATGCCACCTGCACTGTCACCATATTTGCTCATTGCAGATGATATATTCAATTCCCAGCAAACACGAAAAACCCGTGGTGTAAACAACACAATGGAATGCATTACGTAACGTCAATCGCATCTCTGAGTAGCAGTCAAAGCACGTTTTTGATGAATGGTGTGGGTCAGTCAAGAAGTGAAATCGAGAGTTTATAGTGAAAGTGATCAGTTATCAGTTGTCAGTTATCAGTTGGGGCATCTTCATTGCACTCCGGACAGGTCCATAGGTGCTCAGATCCTCCTCCCCCCCACCCCCCCCCCCACCCCCCACCCCAGCATATGCATCAGCGTTCGGTGGCTAATAGTGCCAGTTCTGTGCTGGTTAACGAGGCACCTCGTTTTCCCGATGTACCTCTCGCGTCTGGTAGTGCCAATTCTTACTCCCAAGTCTTTTATCCTGGACAGCGATGTGGAATCACTGATGTCAAAGTCTTCTGTTCTCGATATGTCTTTAAGGACGTTAATAACATCGGCACGAACTATGGGCTGGCCATCTGCAGGGGGTGCAGAGCCAGCCAGTTTATCAGCTCGTTCATTTCCCTCGACTCCCGCATGTCCCGGGACGAAGATGAAGGTGACTTTACGGACAACAGACTTCCTCAGCGACTCAGTCCACTGTCTATGTACAGATCCAGTTTCGACCTTCCGAATCATGCTCATTGAATCACTTAGTACACACACGTTGGTATAATGCTGCAAAGCCTGTGTTACTGCCATCACCTCCATCGTCATGCTGCTCGTGGGCATAGTGTGGGCACCACTGGATTCTTGAACGATTCGGCCCGCTGAACGGGCTGTAAATGCCCATGCACGTCTCTGCTTTTTTACAACAGATCCATCTGTAGAGATGAGCACTTCGGGGTTGTCTGCGTGTTCATTGATGTGCGCTTTGACCTCTGCATTGACAGCGGCAGAGTTCTGTTCTCTGCACCGTCTGTCAAGTGTGATAATGCAGGAGAAGGTCACTTAAAAGCTGGAGGCACAGGCACCCATTCCTTGCTGGGGTTGATACTGGTAGGACTGTAGACTGAGGAGGGTTTGCATCAAGTGCTCGAAGGATACTTTATTGTATGCGTCCTCTAAGTCTATGGCGGTCGCACATGTCTCTTCTCTGACCTGAAATCCTTCGTAAACATCTTGAGCAAAGACTGCCGCATTCAGCCATGACTCTTTGTTACGTATGTATCCTTCAAGCGTGGGCGGGAAGCAGCCGAGTTGTTCCAAGTCACAAGCAAGTCTGTGTGCTACAATTTTATCCAGTAGCTTGCCAGCAGTGTTCTGCATCGTAATGATTCTGTAACCGCTTATCTTGGAATGATCTTTGTTCGGTTTTGGCAGCGGCAGCAAGTAGCTGTGTAGCCATTCCTCTTTGATCTGACCCCTCTTGGTACTGGTGTTGAATTCTCTGGCCAGTTCTTCCATGTCATCATCTGACATCACCAGTAGGTCACGATATCGGATGCCGTCTGGGCCTGAGGCGGTGTTAGGTGATTTCTTGAGCATTGCACGTATTGTCTCAGCTGTGATTATGTATTCTTCGTCTGTCCCGACCCCATCGCACAACTGAGAGAGTGTTGTTGTGGTCCTCTGTCTGGTCAGTTCTGGTCTGGTCTTTTTGGTCAGTCTGCTCTATGTAGCGTGCAAGAAGGGCTTACCTTTATCCGCATCCGACGACTTTTTCCATGCTAGGTATGTGCCTTGAAAGTCTGGAATACCCCTACGTTGTGCAGCACCGTTCATGCTCTTATGGAGGCGTCAGAATCGTAAGAGATCGCTCGGAGCACACCTTCATGCAGAACTCGCCCCATTTCTCGGCCTTGGCCTGTTTGGCGCAGGATTTGAACAAAGTCATCGTCCTATGGACCTCAGTCTTCAGGTTCGCCAACTCACCCTGTGGCATGTTAGCATGTGAGCGCGGGGTTATAGAATACTGGACATAAGGCGCCCATAGAACCCTCCAAAGTTAAAAGGGAAGAAGAGAAGACGAAAATGGCGTTAGGAACGAAACGAAAACACCACTCAGACGCAAATACAGTTAGCCTACCAGGGAAGCCTTCCGGTGGGATATTACGAAGTGATTTTTCCCGACTATCAGTAAGTATTATCGGCTAACATTCAGGTAATACGTTTTTAACCATTAATGTCTTCTGTTCTGACGGTCTGCTTTCGTTTTCTGTTTCTGTTTACTCTTGTTTACTCTAGCTTTTGGATTGTCTTTGTTACTTGTTGTTCCTATTGTTCCAGCTTGTGCCTTTGTTGTCTCACTGTGAAAACTATTTTCTCGTTGTTTTATGTGATAATTTTGAGAAATAAATTTTCCAAGCGACGAGAGTGTTTGGTCTATTCAAGTGCAAATAGAAATTGAATATCCGATCTATATAAGTTATTATAAGGCCGACGCATATAGGCGACTGACGACTCAGGAGACATCCATGAGGTTAGGCAGTATGTTGAGAACCGACTACAGTAACGTCGATTATTAAGACCAACACCCCCCCCCCCCCCCCCCCCCGAAAGCCTACCAATATTAGTATTAAGCCACTAGGAGGAAGAATAATGTCACTAGTTCTCCTTGTCTTCGTGATGATGTTTGCATAAGTATAGACAGGGGACTTAGTAAGTGGCACCTTGTAGTCTTTACAGACTAAAGTATTGGACTGGAACCAAAATTCCTTCGCAAAATGCCTGGGCTTGGATTCAGAGAACATATGCTGCCCACGCAGCATGATCCATCTTTCGGCCTTCCTTGTTTTCTCGTGAGGAAAGAATGGCCAGTACGTCTGGAACAAGGTAGACTGCAGATACTGGCGGCTCAGCATCACACCCCCAAGAGAAGGTGAACAACGGCCAGGCCCTCCGAAGGATTTGAATTAGAGGCGTTCAGCCATATCCCTCAGCTGAGTGCCTCACACAAAGTGTCTGGGCCTGTCAGCAACTCACTTGCGACAGGCATACAAGGATTCCCTACTTTTGCACCACACGAAAGTGACAACTCGTATTGTTTGCAAAAGGATACATTTTATTCGGAGCTGATCGTACATTAGCTCCACGAGCGGAATACCGCATCGGTATTAAACATCACAGTATGTTATGCAGATGGAATGATGAGATGATACTAATAATAATTACTACTGACACTAAGCTAAAGTCTAAACTATTGCTACTGTCCTCAACTACACAGTCTCCACAGCGGATACACCGTCTGCTCTTTATGCCGTCCAGTCTCTTTCTGAACCAGCTCTCTGTGCTGTGTTCAGCCACGAGCAATTAGCACTTCGTGCATTCGCTAGTTTACGTGTTCCAGCACGCTGGTCACTTGGTTGTAGTGACCAGCATTACAAGCTATACCTCGTGAAGCGGGTTTCCCAGTCTCTTGGGTAACCCCAGCTCATATGCACATGTTGCCCTCTTTGTTGACACAAGTGTCCCGTTATAGCTATTTATAGCATTTGTGTCTCTTCTGTCTGGTCTCCTAAACTGTTAGGTTACTTGCCCTTTTCCTAAGCTCTATTTAGCTCTCCGTAGCTTTGAGCTCTCTCCTAAGTCTTTGACAGGCTCTCCTTCCTCCCCTGTTGTGTTACAAACTTTTAAGTTGTGGGGGTAACACAAGTAATCTCACAAATATTGGCTGTCTAATTTTGTCAAAGACTTCGTGAGTTCTCTACTTCTCTTCTGGGGATAGGACAAGATCTCTCCTTTCCTCAGTCACACTGTTGTATCACTTCACTTGGCTAATTGAGTAGCTCCACACACTAGTACAGTTGGCTATAAACTGTCATTATATTTCTGGGAATTGTGTGATCCGGATCCAATGCCATAAGACCTGTCCTCCGATTGTCCAAAATTAACAATCCCATACAACTTGCCTCTTTTACGAGTGCAAAACATGGACAATAAATGTTCATGCTCCCATATAATAATTGCCCCAACTAGTATACATGTTTAATGTGCCACTCTTCACCTTTTAGCTTCCGCTTGTGAAGAAATATTTAAGTGTTACAATAAGGCTTTAGAGATATTATTGTGTCCCCTGTTGGAGTAGTTATAGTTCTTTTAAAGTAATGATGTATGCAACTTTATGTGTTTGTTTTCCTGGTTGGTTGCGTGTTTCCTATTAAACT
The DNA here is from genome assembly GCA_963921405.1 of Cepaea hortensis. Lineage (NCBI taxonomy): Eukaryota > Metazoa > Mollusca > Gastropoda > Stylommatophora > Helicidae > Cepaea > Cepaea hortensis. Next base: position 105,133,115 of record OY992879.1, read on the forward strand.
AAAGTGTATTTAACTTACTAACATGTGTATGCGTTTCTAATTTAAGTGTATGTATTTTTCGAGCGCTGTAAAGCGGTTTATTGTAGCCACAAATGAGTGTGTTATGCTAATTTATGTCCACAGTCCCGTTTTAAGATGCTCAAAATATGTTCCCTATGTCTATCACTAAAGTATGGCGACTACACACTTATAAAAATGACAACACATTGATCACACACATTGACACAGACAAGTTACAACAAGTCGTGTTGTGCGGTGGAAAAAATACCGCAATATCTCTCTCACTCTCCTAATTTAATGCATTCTCTCTCTATCATTCAGACATCTTTCGTTCACCTTTCATTCTTCTCTCTCTATCATTCACACATCTTTCGTTCACCTTTCATTCAAAAGTGGTTTTAAAATATTGGTTCGTCATTAGAATATGGTTCAAGAAATAATGCATGGATGAACAATAATTATGTACATTAAATGGTTGGCTGAATTTAAATGGGTATTCAAGCCACATGACTGTGCTTTATTTCTGCACTCGTCATATATATACAAAAATATACATGATTGAAAGGATTGCTCGCTACCAATCCTATAGTAATGACTGATCTAAGTAAACTATTGTAAGTTGGTGCACTGTTCTAAATTAATCTAAGGGAAATAATCTAACTAATTAATTCAATTTAAGAAAATTGGGTTAGTTACCTTAAAGTGTTTTTGATGCCTAAAATGATATAAATTATTAAATGATGGTGTTAATTTGTAAGTGATGTTTTAACTAACTAGATATATAATTAAATATGTTTAAATGGTGGTAAACTAAAGTAATATGATGTAGGTGTTAAATTAAATGAGTTCTTACTAAATGTAGGTGGATAATAACTCTGAAATGTTTCAAATAATGTTATATGTTAAATCTACATTCATAATTCAAATATCACTACAAAAATATGAAGTTATACGCGACTGTTTATAAAAACATGTTATATACATATCACAAATAATTTGTATCTAACTACACTAATTAATTACATCCAGGTGTGACGTTGGAGCAGTGTCCTCTGTAGAATGTCCTCGAAAATAGAGTTCCACAAGACAAAGTCTGATTTACGCTCTCATCCTGGGTAATGTTCATACTAATGGTATGCTACTGGGTTGGTGTAGGTTTAAGTCTCACACTTCGATCCACTCACAGGTTGTATAAGTGGTAGTGGTGTAAACAAATACTAATGTGTCTGTTCATTTCACTATTACTGACACAGTTTATATTACACAGCTGTAAGCGACTGGCGATGGTAACGCACTATAATGTTCATAATCACCACAAAGGGCACTAGGTAATTACAGTGTCAATGTCTTTGGTGATGTAAGGTCGCTCTCTTCTCGTATTTCAGGTATCTCAATGTGAGAAGGTCGGCTCAAAGTGTCAGCTAGAGAGTTCATGCTCCCCTTCAAGTGCCTAATCGTAAAGGCATAGTTTTGCAGTATCAAGGACCACCTGTAGATCCTGTTGTTGTGATGAACCCCAGACTGCATGACAGTTATCGGCGAATTATCGGTTTCAATAACAAACTCTGTATCCGCCAGGAATCGATAAAGTTTCCTGACACAATAGATCACGCTTAGAGCTTCCAATTCAGAGGCTGAGTATCTTCCCTCAGCAGGGGTGATCTTCCGGCTTACGTACATTATCGGATGGAACCTGCCTTCATAAAATTGGCCTAAGACGCCTGTCAAAGCCTCACATTATCCACATTATCCGGTAAACTAACATTAGTTAATAGATATTAGCCAAGGGCTACAACTCCCGCCCAAGGGAAAGAAGTAAGACCCTCGAAGGCCAGAGTATTCCAGAACCTTCTCGAAAGACTGGTCAGTGACTCCATTGTCCCGTGGACACTGATGTGGCCCGCCTATTACGGGGTCCACGAGGAACTCGAACAGAGTTACCACCCGTGTCGGATTGCGACACGTGTGGATGGGCAGAGAGAGACGGGACATCGAAGAGGCAACAGGGCCTGCCTTAGAGGGACTCAATAGTTTTGACCCATGTGTATTTGGGGTTCATAGACATATGCTAGATAGTTTGCTTAGAATGTTTGATGATGTTAAACTGTGTGATGATGTTAAACCTCTGTGATATGCAACTCAGTGCGGGCTTGTTAAACCCACTGCGCCAACGCACTGTATATTGAAATACAATAAATGTTAGATATTATATTTAACGGAGTTATTGTTGCCTGTGTGAGCCCGAGCTCAGATACCTAGACATCCAACACGCTGACAGGCTTTTTGGGGGCTAGGCTCCGGTTTTGGCATAAGCTTTACATATAGACGGCTATTGATTGCCAAGTAAAATAGTAAATTAATCATATCAAATTGATGTTTGAAGAAATTTAACAAATTTGCATCTATCTAGTGATCAACTAGTATTAATATGAGTCCCTCTGCAGCTAGTCTCTCAATGATGTTAATACTATAAACTATTTTGACATGACTGTGACTTTTTTGACTGTTACTAATCTTTTCTCATTCTACGAGCAGATTGTTCCGCGAGTTGTGTGGTGTGTAACCTATGTAAACTATCCAACAGTGGCGAGAGTACAAGACAACATTCACAAGTTCTGGGATCATAAGATAAGTTTCATATCATGCACATTGCAACCCTAAGCAGTACTTATCACCATCCATCCATGTATCATTTTGCTTTGCATTGATTTGTATATATATTCATGACCTTGTAACCAACATAACTTTGCATTTGGATGTGCGCATATAATAATTAAGGGAGATAACTAAATTTTCTACTCCCCAACATTTTTCTAAGGGATTTAACGTCAGTAAAATTACCAACAAGTAAAAGACAAGATGTCTACGTTAGAAAAATGTATTGAGCAAGGTATTAAATTAGGTTATAAAGAAGAGAAACTGTCAGAATGGGCACAGAAGACGCACGCAGAGAACATTGCCCGTGAAGAAAGAGCGATAGAACGAGAAGAAAAACAGAGGCAAAGTCAGGCAGAAGAAAAGAAGATGCAAATGGAGGCAGAAGAGAAAAAGATGCAATCAGAAGAGAAAAGGATGCAGATGCAACTGCAGGCTCGAGAGAAACAAATGGAGCTTGAGGCGGCGGCCAAATTAGCCCAATTGAATGCCGATACACAAATAAAACTAAAGCAGATGGAAATCGATTCCAACGTAGAAATATCTGTAAATAAATTAAGAAGCAAAGAGGAAGAACAGAAATATAACAAGTATAAAGGCCTCGTCAAGGCATTCTGCTCAGGAGATTCCATCAGTGCATACCTGGAAAATTTTGAGTGTCTAATGTCCTACCATAAGATCATAAAATCAGATTGGTCATTTATTTTAATGAGAAACTTAGCTCTGGAACCTTTGAAAGTAATAGAGACAGTGCCACAGGAAATGAGAAAAGATTATGATTACTTAAAGCAACGCATTCTCCAACATTTCTCTTTAGATACTGCAGGTTACCAACAACAGTTCGCTAAATTATCCCCTCAACCAAATCAAACCTTCATAGACTACGTGTCTACAGTTCAGGATGTGTGCACAAAGTGGATTAACTCAGCTAAAACTAACAACAGCCATGACAAACTAAAAGAACTCATTATTATTGACAAAATAGTTAGTACAATCCCCACACCTTTTGCTAAGTTTTTGAAACAAATGGACTGTAGGAGTATTCAGGATGTAGAGACAAAGGGGAACGCATTTTTCACAGCGAACAGAGATAATTTCCAATTAAACCTAAGTCAGAACGAAACAGCAGCAGTGGTAAACACTAGATACTCGAAACCAACTGAAAGCAAGTTTAAACCACGCTCAAATGTCAGGAAGCCAGTTAAGTGCCAATATTGTAGTTTGACTCACGAAGAATACGCTATGTGCGATAAATCGCCCAACTATCCACACCATCTCAAAATGATCGTGGAGAAGCAGAAGAACAAGAGAAATGTGTACCAGAGAGCGGTCAAATTTTTTTTTTTGCAGTAGCTTTGGGCACTACAGTCGTTTTTGTGATGGCCGAAAATTACTAAAACAGGCCAATGCTGCACTAGTTGAAACGTCATCAGACGAAGATATTGAATCACTGAATGAGTGTGACAATCAAAACGAAAGTTTGAGTGAGCTAGGAAATGCCGTGCACATTATTGACACCATTACAGACAGTAAGTGTAACACCTGTACGAAATTCCAACTTGACACAACATTACTATGTGGCCACACTATCCCTATTTCAAATGAAACGGCCAATGCTGCCTTATCTTCTACAGGCAAGCTAAATTTCTCAACAGGGTTTGTAAACAACAAAAAGTGCACATTAATTCGTGATTCCGGCGCAACGCTCTGTGGGATTAAGAAACCATTAATCAACGACAAAGACTATACACACAAACACGTAACTTGTCGCACATTCTCAGGCACTATAGAGAAATACCCCCTTGCTCTTGTCGAAATTCGAACACAGTTCATATCAGGACTAGTATTGTGCGCAGCCCTAGAAAATCCTGTCGCTGATATTATACTTGGGAACCTGCCCAACATACGACCTTGCTCTGAAAAGGAAATCAGAGATTGGGAGCGGAAAAACGGTATACAACACCCAAACAGCGATCCGAAAGAGAAACACCATTCATGCTTGTCTCAATCTGCCAAAAGAACAAGGGAGACAACCAATGAAGTAATTCAGAAAGAATTCACCGAGGTGTATGATGCAGGGGCGGTCGAATCTGTCAGTGATACGACCAACTTAAAGCCTCGAATTGAGGATGCTACCGATCTACCAAGTACCAAGCCTGTAGATGTGCAACAACACACACAACACACGAATGCAATAACACGACAGACAACTCACAAAACTCACACAGACCAACTGCAGGAGTCACTAGAAATTGTAGCACCAAACACTACCATCACTAATTTTGGAGATGAACAAAAATCAGATCCTACACTTTCACCATATTTTAGGTTAGTAGGACTTAAACCAAAATTATCTAAGAACGCATCGTGGTCATTTACATTAAAGAACAATGTGTTGACTAGATTATACACTAGAGATCAGACCACAATACAGCAAGTAGTGTTACCACAAGCACATCGAGAGAAAGTACTAAAGATAGCCCATGACTCACCTTTCGGAGGTCATATGGGGTACGAAAAGACTAGAGCTAGGGTCCTGACCCAATTTTATTGGCCGAAATTTTGCCAAGACATAAAAACCTACTGTAGATCATGTAATATATGTCAGAAACTGGTGAAAAAGGGGAAAACCCCTACGGCAGAAGTCCAATCAACCACAACTGCCTCGAGGCCATTCCAAATCGTGGCAGTTGACCTAGTAGGTCCGTTGAATCACATCTCAAGTAAAGGGAATAGATATATTTTTACTCTTATTGATCTATGTACGAGATGGCCAGAAATGCTCCCGTTAAGATCTATCTCCTCTAAGGATGTGACGGACATATTGTTAAATATATTCTCCCGTTTTGGCTTTCCGGAGAAAATAATTTCAGATAGGGGAACCCAGTTCATATCCAATGCCACTCAATCGGTAACTAAGTTACTAGGCATAAAGCAATGTTTCACCAGTCCCTATCGACCGGCCGCAAATGGTATCTGCGAAAAACTAAATGGGGACCTGAAACATATGCTATCCAAAGTGACAGCTGAAAATCCAGCCGATTGGGATATACTTCTCCCAACGGTGCTGTTAGCATATAGAGAAGTCCCGCAATCAAGCACAGGGTTCTCTCCCTTCGAATTGATGTATGGAGCGAACCCAAGAGGACCTCTCACTATTTACAAAGATATCATATCACAACCTGTAAATATCCAACTACCCATTTCCACCTATGATTTAGTCACTGACACCAGAGACAAAATCATACGTTCCTGTATACTGGCCAGAACATCATTACAGGAGAAAGGTGTTAGGTACAGGCAGTACGCCAACAAAGGTGCAAAAACAATTGTATTAAAACCAGGTCAGGATATTTTACTACTGCTACCTGACAAGAGAGATTTACTATCAACCTCTTGGCAGGGACCGTTTAAAATTGTTAGAAGAATATCGGAAGTTGATTACGAAATTTCGTTGAATGGAAAGATGAAAATATTCCATGTAAATATGTTAAAACCATACTATGCTAGACAGGACACTGACACGAGTGAGCAAACGCAGCTAACTGATGACAGAAACGAAACGGCAGTGACCCAACTAAGTGACATCTCGACAAACGAAGCATCGTTAACGACGCACTCTTACGACAACAGAGACGACGAAGACATATGTACATTACCGACAATATGTGATAACGACAGCGACGACCAATTTAATGACATATTGACAACGATTAATCTCGACGACGACGACAATGACATTGAGGACAATTTACAAACAGTAGCATCTGTGATAAATCAGACAGACGTAGACAATACTGAAATCCCAGTACCGATTATGAATGACGACGGTAGTATAAAGGACATACAAATCTCTGACACTCTGACACAACAGCAGCGACAAGACATTTTGACTCTCCTTAACGAGTATAAATCTATCTTCTCGAACAAACCTGGACGGACTGACAAAATAACACATTCAATTGTGTTGACAGATCTGACACCGGTCAAATGTAGACCATATTCTATTCCTCTGCATTATAGAGCAAATTTAGACAAGGAAATTTTGGATTTAGAGAAAAATAGAATAATTCAGAAATCTGTGTCTCAATATTCTTCACCGATTGTCCTGGTGAAAAAGAAGGACCAAACGATCCGTTTGTGCATCGATTATAGAAAGTTAAATACAATAACCACAACAGATGCGGAGCCGATGAATAGCTGTGAAGACCTCATTCTGATCATGTCTCAATCATCCTTATTTTCAAAGGTTGATTTAGCGAAAGGTTATTGGCAAGTACCACTACACCCTGCTTCTAGACATATAACAGCATTCGCAACACCTCTCGGTTTGTACGAATGGAGATATCTTCCATTTGGTCTGAAGAACGCTCCCGCCACATTTGTTAGGTTAACTAGATTGCTATTGCACGGAATTAAAGATGTCCAAGCTTATATTGATGATATATGCATTCATTCTTCTAATATTACCTCTCACTTACTTACACTCAAACAAGTCTTCGACCAAATCTTTCTTTTCGGACTTACTATCAAACCTTCCAAGGTTGAAATAGGCTATAAACAAATAGACTTCCTTGGTCATAGAATTTCTGAAGGCAAACTGTTGACAGATGAGAAAATTGTTTCGAAGATTCTCAATCTGGAAGTTCCTACCACAAAGAAACAAATTAGAAGTTTATTAGGTCTTATAAACTATTATTCTAAGTTTATACCAAATTGGGCAGAACTTACATCAGTTTTTTCGAATATGTTGACAAAAGATCATCCATCAAAAGTTTGTAAAAGTACCAGCTTAGAGGATGCAATATGCAGATTGAAACGCATTTTTTCTAATCCACCAGTCTTACGATTACCAAACATAGATTTACCCTTTATTTTGACCACAGATTCGAGTGCTATCGCAATTGGAGGATGTTTAATGCAAGAAGTGGATGGAGTAAGACACCCAATTCTCTACGTAAGCCGTAAGCTGAAGAAAGCAGAGACCCGTTACTCTACAGTGGAATTGGAGGCATTAAGTCTATTATTTTGTATGCTCAGATTGTCTAAGTTCCTCTTGAGTGCCCACTTCGTTGTACTCACCGACAATTCGCCATTGTTGGTACTTAAGCAAGGTGTTCCCAAAAACCATCGTTTGCAGAGATGGTGTCTTCTTCTCCAAGATTTCGACTTCGAAATCCGCCATATCAGAGGCACTGATAACATTATAGCTGATATTTTATCGCGGCAGACGAATGCGCCAACAGAATAACATTTGGCACATTGACCATTCGCCATACCAGAAATTGTGATATTTTATCCCGTGGCATAGAACAGTGTAACTTTACACCTGCTAAAGAACTTCCATTTAAAAGTAATAACACCCCAGTGAATAGGTTACATATAACACCCACGAACGTGAAACGGTGAGAACTATACGACCAACTATCAAAGCTCCAAGACCAATCCGAGCGAGAGACATTAACTGTGAAATGATTTCATCTAGTGAACTGACATTGATCACGAAAACATGAAGAACACTTATACTCGACATTGAGAACATTCCATACTTGCTGTGGCTAATAGACTTTGCAAACAGCCGAAATAGAACTACGTCAACGACAACACTCAAGAAACAGCCATACTAACTATTAACATTCATGGCACGATACGCTAACAACAGGAGGACAACGCGCACATCATCGTTGGATTTAGTTACTTAGTTAATTAATTAATTTAGTAGTGAATATGTGCCGGTCTCTCTGGCTGTGGGGTTACAACACTTTCTCTCTGTAATCCCGTTTATCACGCAGAGTCTCGCGGCGGAGCGAGAACTGAGGTGGTTCGACCCCCGCTCGTGACTTGCGGATACTGAGCCGGCCGCTCAGAAAGCAATGGCAAACTACTGAGCGTAATCTTGCCAAGAGATCAACAGACAGCTGAAAGATGCTGCTGTTGACAGCTAAGTCCTGTAAAAGGATACGCAAAACATTACAGTGAATATGTATTATATTATTATGTATATAAAATGTGTTAACCTGTAATTTGTACATTTTCTACTATATTATTACAGGTATTTCCATTCATAGGTTAAATAACCTGCCTATGCCATTTTCTCTGTGTAAATTATAAACCATTTTTGAGTCATCGTATAAAAAGTACGTATTATCTTAAAGGGAAAATATTGCCTATTCGTTTTTTCTAAGGGAAATAACACTTACCTCAACTTTAATTATATATTTTAACCAACTACTATTTTGAATGAAAGATGTGTGAATGGCAGTGTGAAAGAATTAAATGAGAGAGCGATATACTGAGCGGACAAATTGTACGCAAAACGTATTTATTTTAATTTGTCTGCGTCTGTCATGTAAATTGTACCACTTGTCTAAATTGTTGATACATGTTTAGCAGTTAGTTTAGTACTCTCAGTTAGCAGTTAGGATACTACATCTAAGCACCACTGCTTGGAATGCCTGATCATGTATTGCACACATTGGAGTAATTCATGATTAAGGATATCCCAACTCGTGACGCTTGGAAATAAGCCACACATTCAGCACACATTTACACAAAACTCAAAACTGAACACTATCAATTAAAATAGTCACTTTATTAGTAACAGCAACTTATTAGTCAACACACTAACAAGCCAACAGGGACACATGTTGTCAGATGGGGTAAAATAACAACGTAACCACATATTTAGCATTATACAACATACGAGAGTAAAAGTGTATTGAAATGCACACACAGAACAAGATTTGAAGATGTACTTAATTAGCCAAGACTTTTGTCTTGTTAATCCTCTTTAAAACAGAGGTTAATTATCTTGGTATCAGTGGGATACTATGAGAAGGACGGGTTGTAGACACAACTAGTAAACGTCACGTAACTTCGGTCAGATAAGCATTGTTAAGGACACAGGAGAGAGAGAGATCTCTTCACCAAATCAAAGAAGTGGTGTATGGGAGAATACATGAGTGTTGATGCCAGTATGTAGGTTACCAAGTTACTGTCCACCAAACTACATACACCGACTTTATGTGATTCTGTGACAGAATTAGTGCAGAACTAATTACCCTATAACAACCCATCAAATCAGGGGAGAGGGGGGACTCCTGTCACAGCCTCACATTATCCACATTATCCGGTAAACTAACATTAGTTAATAGATATTAGCCAAGGGCTACAACTCCCGCCCAAGGGAAAGAAGTAAGACCCTCGAAGGCCAGAGTATTCCAGAACCTTCTCGAAGGACTGGTCAGTGAGTCCACTGTCCCCTGGACACTGATGTGGCCCGCCTATTACAGGGTCCACGAGGAACTCGAACAGAGTTACCACCCGTGTCGGATTGCGACACGTGTGGATGGGCAGAGAGAGACGGGACATCGAAGAGGCAACAGGGCCTGCCTTAGAGGGACTCAATAGTTTTGACCCATGTGTATTTGGGGTTCATAGACATATGCTAGATAGTTTGCTTAGAATGTTTGATGATGTTAAACTGTGTGATGATGTTAAACCTCTGTGATATGCAACTCAGTGCGGGCTTGTTAAACCCACTGCGCCAACGCACTGTATATTGAAATACAATAAATGTTAGATATTATATTTAACGGAGTTATTGTTGCCTGTGTGAGCCCGAGCTCAGATACCTAGACATCCAACACGCTGACAACGCCAGAAATAGAAATAGAACTTTCATCTGTACGGAGGAAATAGGTAAGATTCTGATTAGGCAAACGCAAAATAGGTGGGACGCTAAACATACACTTCAATTTTGATAAAGCAATGATTAACTTTGCATCCTGTACATTAAGTTTTACAGATGCCTTTAAAATATTCGAAAAAACGCTGGTGATTTCAGCCAAATTGGGTATAAATTTGCTGTAATAATTGACAAGACCAAGCAAACTACGGACCTGTTTCTTGGTCGTTGGCATAGTTAAATTAAGAATCTTGGTCACAATTCTTTCATCTGTTCTGAGTTGGCCTCTGCAGATTGTATGGCCTAGGAAATCAATTTCTTCCATACCCAACTCTACTTTAGTGGGTTTCACTGTAAGACCGAATAATCGCAATCTCTCGAAGACATGTCGTAGTTTCTGTAAGTGTGATGTCCAGTCTACTGTATGGATACAAATGTCATCAATATAGGTAGATGTATTAGGAATTCCGTGTAACAAGTCTCTAGTGAGTCGGACAAAAGTGGCTGGGGCATTACGAAGACCGAAAGGAAGAAAACGCCACTCATATAGGCCCAGAGGTGTTGAGAATGCTGTCAAAGGAATAGACAATGATTTCATCGGGACCTGCCAATAACCTTTCGTAAGGTCAAGTTTAGAGAAGATACGTGATGTTGAGATATCAAGGATAAGATCGTCACATGAGGGGATCGGCTCTGCGTCGACTTTGGTCACGTTGTTTAAACGCCGATAATCGACGCAGAGGCGAATCGTAGCGTCCTTTTTTTTCTGACCAGGACGATAGGAAAAGAGTATTCTGACTGTGATTTCTGAATTATTTCACTCGACTCAAGATTTAACAGTTCCTTGTCGAGATTTTCCCTGTAACTTAATGGGATAGAATAAGGTCGGCATTTGATAGGTGTGTTATCAGTCAGAATAATAGAGTGTTCTATCCTGTCTGTCTTACCTGGGATGTCGGAAAAAATGTCTTTGTACTCTGTTACTAACTCTATAAGTTGTCGTCGTTGCTCTTCTGTAAGTTTCGGTTCTAAACGTATGCTATCAATTGTCGCAGTCGTGTCTACTGTCGGGACAGGTAATTCTATTCCGTCGTCATCTGTCTGATTAAGTACTGTTGTTGTACTAGCTGTGTGTTCTGTTTCCTGGCTAAGTGTGTTTGCGTTGTCGTCGTCCTCTGTCGCCCTACCTGGTGTAGTTGTGTTGTGTACGTCTGTCGTCCGATTGCTTGGTGTAGGTGCGTTTTGTTCATCTGTCATCAGTTCTTGTCGTGAAAAGTAAGGCTTCAGCATGTTGATATGAAATATCTTTAATTTTCCCTTTATCGATATTTCATAATCGACATCTGATATCTTTCGTTCAACTTTGAATGGCCCTTGCCATGATGTTAGTAACAAGTTACGTTTATCTGGTAGTAAAAGTAGCAACTTTTGATTGGGTTCAAGGTGTAGGGTTTTAGCACCCTTGTTTGCATAGTCGCTTAGTATGAACTGGTTTTCTTTACTCGACACCTGATTCATGGGTCCAGCAATGTCCACCGCTATACTTTCGCATGGTCTAGAGGCCAATCTTGACCGTTGAACCTTGGCTATTCCATGCTTTCCCTTTCTCACTAAATGTTGACAAATAGTACATGATCGACAGAACAATTTAATATCATTACAACACTTAGGCCAGTAGTAGTGTGACAAAATTCTGGCTCTTGTTTTGTCATAGGCCAAATGTCCAGCAAACGGTGACTCGTGTGCAATCTTTAGCACATTTTGTCGGTGTTTTACAGGTAACACCGTCTGCTGAATTTCATGGTTATTTGTTGGTTATTTGTCATGCTCAACGCATGAGAATTCCGTTGTGTATTTTAAAATACCAAGATGCATTTTTAGTAACTTTCGCTCGCTCACCTAACAATTTAAAATAAGGTGCGATAGTTTGATCGGTGCGTTGTGCCTCGATAAACTCTTGTCGAGTAGCACTGTTACTAGCACTGCTGGGTGTTAACAACTGTAACATTTCATTTTGTAGGTCAGTGTAATGTGTTTGGGTATCTGACCTTGTTACAGCATTATCCATGTTTGTTTGTTTCCAGGCTAATATTTCGTCATCAGTACATTGTTTTAATGATGGCAAGCAACCCAAAATCAAATCAGTACAGGGATTTTGGAGGATCGCGCACGTAAATGTGCCGGCAAGGAACGGGGTGTTTATGCGGACTTTTGCCAGCGGGTATTTCTCAATGTTTCCAGAGAAAGTACGGTATTTAACAAACTCATCCGTATAATCTTCTGGCTTAACTAGATCTCTTCTTACCCCAAGTAAAGTGCTCCCGCTATCAAGTAAACATTGGCATGGTTGTTCGTTGACCAGTGCATTGTGGAACTTTAGATTACCTCTGGAGGCTAAAGCTGCATTAGCATCTTCGTTGGAACATGGTATAACATGACCACATTTAAGTCTCCCGTCCGTATGAAACTGGTGACACGTGTCACATTCAATAAACTCTAATATATCCGTAACTACAGCCACACTCTCACACTCATTAATTGGTAATACATTTTCAAGATCGGAATCAATTACACTCTCATCATCTGATGATGTATCTAAGAGCACAGCATTGCTAGCCTTCATTCTTTGCCTGCCCAAACATCTAGAAGAATAATGGCCATAACTTGAACAAAAGAAGCATTTAACAGCTCGTTTATACGAGTCTCGTTTGTTTTCCTGCTTTTTCATCATCATTTCAAGATGAGCAGGATAAGATGGACTTTTATCACACATAGAGTACTGCGGATGGAATAATTTGCAGTATATACACTGTGGTGGCTTCTGATATGGTTTATCTTTCTTCTGATACCCTTTTTGATTATATGATTTGCTAGGCACGTTCTTAGCACAAGCAGTGATCTCAGTATCATGTAAGGCTGTTTTAAATATGTCCCTGTTTCAGGAAAAATACGCTGACCCACGTTTTTCGAGTTGTTCAATAGATTCAATGTCTGCTTGTTGAAGGAACTTAGCAAAGGAAGTAGGAACTGTGAATATGACTTTATCCATCACCATTAAGTCCTGCAATCTATCAAAATTCTTCCCTACCTTTGCCGCCTTAAGCCATTTATTGAATATACTCTGGACATTTGATACGTAGTCTAAGAACGTTTCAGTTGGCTTTGGTTTTATCTGAGAGTACTGGATCTGATATCCAGGAGCATCGAGTAGAAAATGCTGCATAATCCTATCATGGATGTACTGATAGTTACCTCTTAGATCTGATGGTATGGACTCTATTACCTTTAATGGCTCCCCACTGAGATTCCTCATATAGATCATCGCCCAGTCTTCTAATGGTATTTTCTGAGTCTAAAGCTGGAATTCTACATTCTCAGTCCAAGCTGATATTGAATCGCCTTGGCTGAATGGCTTGATGACCCCCTTATATTTAGAGAATTTATTTTGCTCTTGTTGACTCTTCTGCTTAGTAGAGGCTATCTGGATGTTATAGTCAATCTCCATCTCTTTCATCTTTAGTTTGGTGGTTTCTTCTAACTCCTTCATCTCTTTTTGATGTTGTCTTTCCAATGCTCTTTGGTCTCTCTCTAGCGTAGCTTTTCTCTCTGTCTCTTCTCTGTATCTTTCGTTTGCCCATTTCTCTAATTTTTCTCCAGTATATTCTAGTTCTTTGCCAGCCTGGATGAATTCATTTAATGATGACATTATCTGGCTTTATGTTATTCCACAATTGATAGCAATATAATTTTCAAATACAATTTTACAACTATTATCTGTTAACTATTTACAAATTTCCCTGAAAAAGAGGATGCGTTGTTAACGATGCATATCAAAATTAGTGGAAAATATACTCATCTAATCTGCTGAAAAATACTGCACTCGGGATGTTCCGCCGCTGTCTTTCGTACACACACTGATCGACTTGCTTTTATAACTGATGTCTCTGTTCAATAGAGCATCAATACTTTAGCAACAAGCATGTAATGTACAATGCATGGTTATTATTGCTTCAGATGTTACTGTTTCTACGGATGGTAAATAAATGTGATATAAATAATGATGATTGATGTAAATGATATGAATGTATGATAGTCTCAATGAACGTCAATGAATGTCAATGTCGTCTTGTCTTCACTTTCTATCGTCTCTGACTGCACTGCGCTGTATGACTTAGCTTCGCTCTAATCTATTTCTGTTGTGCAAAAAGAATTTGCTTTTGCACAAGTACAAACGTGAATGTGATCAATGATGACATTATGATAGTATCACACAAAATGATTCACAAATGATGGTTAAATTTGCAATTTCGATACATTTTCATCAAAATACTTTACACAAATAATATAGATAATGTTCTATCAAATTTCCGAAAAATGGTAAATTACATTGCTTGTATGTGGTTCACGCTCCACAAATGGTAATAAAGTGGTAATTTCAAATAATAATTTCAAGTACTCTTGAAAATTGTATCCTAGTGATAATTGATCGTTGTTCAAGGCACTTATGATTACCACACGGCATTCTAATATGTTTAACAACTAGTATTTGGCTGTGGTTCAAGGCCCACGATTTCGACACCAAATGGTAATTGGCTGTTGATAAACAAATGGTAATGAGCGGTTGTTCAAGGAACTTCTGACACCAAATGGTAATGAGCGGTGGTTCAGGAACTTCTGACACCAAATGGTAATGAGCGGTGGTTCAGGAACTTCTGACACCAAATGGTAATGAGCGGTGGTTCAGGAACTTCTGACACCAAATGGTAATGAGCGGTGGTTCAGGAACTTCTGACACCAAATGGTATCCTGCCTGTCAGCAACTCACTTGCGACAGGCATACAAGGATTCCCTACTTTTGCACCACACGAAAGTGACAACTCGTATTGTTTGCAAAAGGATACATTTTATTCGGAGCTGATCGTACATTAGCTCCGATACCGCATCGGTATTAAACATCACAGTATGTTATGCAGATGGAATGATGAGATGATACTAATAATAATTAATACTGACGCTAAGCTAAAGTCTAAACTATTGCTACTGTCCTCAACTACACAGTCTCCACAGCGGATACACCGTCTGCTCTTTATGCCGTCCAGTCTCTGTCTGAACCAGCTCTCTGTGCTGTGTTCAGCCACGAGCAATTAGCACTTCGTGCATTCGCTAGTTTACGTGTTCCAGCACGCTGGTCACTTGGTTTTAGTGACCAGCATTACAAGCTATACCTCGTGAAGCGGGTTTCCCAGTCTCTTGGGTAACCCCAGCTCATATGCACTTGTTGCCCTCCTTGTTGACACAAGTGTGTCCCATTAAAGCTATTTATAGCATTTGTGTCTCTTCTGTCTGGTCTCCTAAACTGTTAGGTTACTTGCCCTTTTCCTAAGCTCTATTTAGCTCTCCGTAGCTTTGAGCTCTCTCCTAAGTCTTTGACAGGGCCTGTGTGAGCGTGTACTTCTGTCAAACTCCCACCAAGTGGCAGGACCTATATAAGCGTGTACTACTGTCAAACTCCCCGCCTGACACTGTCTTCAGAGCAGATCGGGGCCGAAGACGAGCGCCGGTTGCCGCTTAACTCCAGAAGCTCACCGCTTGACTGAATAAGTAAGGAAACGATAAAAGTAGTGGTGTTTTAATTGCGCTTGCACTCCCACCTATGCTACACCCTTCATGTGTCTTCACAAAGTCGAACTAGAATCAAGCTCAACAGGGTCTTCTTTCCCCACTGATTCTACCAAGCCCGGCCCCTTGGCTGTGGTTTCGCTAAATAGTAGATAGGGACAGTAGACAGAGGACTTCAGACATTCCGTTTAACATGACAAGACAGGGAAGTTAAGGCATTTGATGTTTGACAGGGATATGCGAATAAAGCCCTTCAGACCAACAGGGAGGGAGAGAGAGAGAGCTAGCGAGCGTGGCTGTAGTACTGAGGTTGTTAGCACCTCTAGTATAAGCAAATTTTATGCTGTAGTACTGAGGTTGTTAACATCTCAAGTTTGAGTCACATGTTATGTTGTAGTACTGAGGTTGTTAACATCTCAAGTTTGAGTCACATGTTATGTTGTACATAGGTTGTTAACATCTCAAGTTTGAGTCACATTTTATGCTGTATTCTGAGGTTGTTAACATCTCAAGTTTGAGAAACATTTCATGCTGTAGTACTGAGATTGTTAACATCTCAAGTTTGAGTCAAATTTTATGCTGTAGTACTGAGATTGTTAACATCTCAAGTTTGAGTCACATTTTATGCTGTAGTACTGAAGTTATTAATAACTAGTATTAATGCTGTTGACCTGAAGTTCTTCACTCATGATGGGAAGTCATTACTTAAGGCCAATATTTTTAAGTGTCCATAATGTAAGAACAGTTTATTGGCCAGTAACTTTTAATAATGTTTGTTTCATATTGTTGAAGATATAACATTTAAATATCACCTATGCAAACATAACATCAATATAGTTTTGTATAACAAGAAAACTTGGAAATAAGTGACAGTGAAGCTTTAATGGTATTTGAACATAAAAATATAAAAATTGGGCATCATGCATGGATTCATACTTGAACACGATATCAACAGTAAGTCACCTTATCAACAACCAGAGGAACAATTCTCTGCACAAAAGCTAACTTCGAAACACTCTCACCCTTCAACTCGGGAGAAGAGAAGAACTGAGATGTTGTTGCAAACTGCAGATTAACAACAGCCAAGAAAGAAACAGATGAGTACATCACACCATCAGCTGGTGCTTTACCAGTCAACCCCACACTAGCAGCATTGAAAATGACAACAGAAACAATGACAACCAACATTAGTACACAACAAACAGGCACCAAGACAGTCAGTTCTATACAAAAATTAGTCCATGGATCAAAGAACAATCCAAGAATCGGAAAATATAAAAATATAGATCAGAAAAACAAAGTAGAAGCCCAGGTCACAGCCTTGATAGGAGACAAAACCATAGTCCTTCTCAAGGACATCCTAAACAAGAGAAGCATAGCCACTCGATGGAAGGTTCACAATGATGGTGAGCATATCTCTTTAACAAGCAGATAAAAGAGCAGCAACAAGAACACTTGTATGAGAAGATCACTACAATGGAGCGGATCCTGGCAAAACATACTAGCCCAACAAAAGTTGCAGTTGTCATGGTGTCCATCAAGATTACAATTTCAGGGAGGAAGCAGGCTGAAGGAGGTGGAGCCTTTTCTCTGCCTTTAAAATTGAAACTGGACTTGTAATAGCACCAAACATGGCGGTAAACCTCCCATCCCTAAGAGATGACTATTCACTGTATAATAATTTATATTGCTGCAGGAATTATCATGTTTGCTGACAAAATCTGAGGCAGTTTGGATTTTCTTAGATGTAAGACTTGAAGATGAACAAATCTTCTAAAACCACTTCATTTACAGTACCAACCGAATACAATGTAGCACACAGGGTGTGTTGCTATCCTACAGAGACCGAAAATATCAATTCTACATGCTATAGACTACATTATATAGCCAGATTAACCATGATCTCAGTACAGTGGGTGTCAACTTCATTTTCTATGCTGAGCAAGCATGCTTCTCCATAAAAATGTGCCTTCTGTTTTTATAAGCGCCACAAAAATGTGCCTTCCGTCCTGTGTCATTGTATCATATCATCCAGTATTATCTCCCCTTCTTTAACACGCTTGATCTTTCCAGTTGTCACAATTAGACCTATAATTACCTGTCTTTGTAAAATATCTCTGTATCATGCAGATACTTTCTGTTGTCATTATTAAGTGTTCATTATTCACAGGCAAACAGTAGTAAGTGCAGTATGTAACATACTAACTGCTGGATTGTGGAGATTTCACAATAGTAATGGAAAAATAACAATTGAGGACAATAAGACGACAGATGGCAGAGAGAGGGGGGGAAGCTTGCTAGCTAGCTTGATGAACAGAGGGAGAAAGAAGAACAGACAGACATGTACATATAGTATATACATTGAGTTTAAAGTATCCTGTTTACATGACCTGAGCCACATTGGGCGTACTGTGCTTGCCCCATATATTTGTAGACCAATCGGCACTTGAGGGGTGATATTGTCAAAATATGCCTACCATCTTTACTTCCCAAGACATTTCCTAGTACCCATTTTAAGCAGAGTCGACCTGCGAGCCAACGTCACATTTTTTTAAAAATCTGCCTCAATGCAAACTTGAACCGAGATGCAACAGTATCTACCATTGGAGAACTTTTATCTTGCACAAAGATTTAACATGGGTCCCCTAAAACCCAATGTGTTCACTTACAGAGTTCATGAAGTCGCTAAACTAAGATTTGTTTCTTAATGCATCTATACTTCCAACAAGAATGCAGCATGTATCCAGCAGTCTCATCTATACTTCTAACAAGAATGCAGCATGTATCCAGCAGTCTCATCTATACTTCCAACAAGAATGCAGCATGTATTCAGCAGTCTCATCTATATTTCCAACAAGAATGCAGCATGCATTCAGCAGTCTCATCTATACTTCTAACAAGAATGCAGCATGTATTCAACAGTCTCATCTATACTTCTAACAAGAATGCAGCATGCATTCAGCAGTCTCATCTATACTTCCAACAAGAATGCAGCATGTATCCAGCAGTCTCATCTATACTTCTAACAAGAATGCAGCATGTATCCAGCAGTCTCATCTATACTTCCAACAAGAATGCAGCATGTATTCAGCAGTCTCATCTATATTTCCAACAAGAATGCAGCATGTATCCAGCAGTCTCATCTATACTTCTAACAAGAATGGAGCATGTATTCAGCAGTCTCATCTATACTTCCAACAAGAATGCAGCATGTATTCAGCAGTCTCATCTATATTTCCAACAAGAATGCGGCATGCATCCAGCAGTCTCATCTATACTTCTAACAAGAATGCAGCATGTATTCAGCAGTCTCATCTATACTTCCAACAAGAATGCA
Source organism: Cepaea hortensis (assembly GCA_963921405.1). Taxonomy (NCBI): domain Eukaryota; kingdom Metazoa; phylum Mollusca; class Gastropoda; order Stylommatophora; family Helicidae; genus Cepaea; species Cepaea hortensis. The sequence goes on from OY992879.1 coordinate 105,152,413, forward strand.
GCATGTATTCAGCAGTCTCATCTATACTTCCAACAAGAATGCAGCATGTATTCAGCAGTCTCATCTATACTTCTAACAAGAATGCAGCATGTATTCAGCAGTCTCATCTATACTTCTAACAAAGAACGCAGCCTGCATTCAGCAGTTTCATCTATACGTCTAACAAAGAATGCAGCATGTTTTCAGCAGTCTCATCTATACTTCTAACAAGAATGCAGCATGTATTCAGCATTCTCATCTATACTTCTAACAAGAATGCAGCATGTATTCAGCAGTCTCATCTATACTTATAACAAAGAACGCAGTATGTATTCAGCAGTTTCATCTATACTTCTAACAAAGAACGCATCATGCATTCAGCAGTTTCATCTATATGTCTAACAAAGAATGCAGCATGTATTCAGCAGTTTCATCTATACTTCTAACAAGAATGCAACATGTATTCAGGAGTCACATGAATCACTTAGAAAACAGAGCCAGTTGTAGCAGTGGAAGAACTTGGAGTGTGTACAAGTCAGCCAGAACAGCCTGCAAGAAAAGCATCACACATTAACAGATAATTGATCATCCCAAGAGCCCAGCTCCTCCTCACAGATTAAACTATACTAACTGTAGTTAGCTGGCTCCGCGGTGAATAGATTACGGACACAGTTCATAATCCTGCATACCGTGTTCGAAACACAACGGTGGGCTATTAGCAACAGCCCGCCTTACGTTGCTTTTTTTATGAAATGGTATGGGTGCCAATCATTCAGAAAGCAATGGCAAACTATTGAACGTAAACATGCCCAGGAATCACGAGCAGCCAAAAAATGCTGGGGTTGACTGCTACGTCCTGTAAAGGATTTGCAACTAACTTTTTTAAACTGTAGTTTAACAAAGTGTACATTCTTAGTTCTATGTATATTTATTATTTATTGCTTCTTCTTCTGGTGCCTGGTCTGGAGCAGACGTGGGTAATCATGACTCTCCAACCCTCTGTGTCGTCTGTCATTTTAGTGAAGTTGGTGTTGTCACATTTAACAAACAGGTCACTTAATAAAACATGGTTGTTGTTAATGTGTAATTTGTATATTATTTATCCATGATAAAACATGATGCACAAAGCAAGTCATTTACATACAATATACACACATAAAAAATGCACAGCTACACTAAGTAAAGTAAAGTAAAGTAAAGTAAAGTAAAGTAAAGTAAAGTAAAGTAAAGTAAAATAAAGTAAAGTAAAGTACCCTTATTACACACCTTGAGGCACAGGGGGCATATGGTGCTAATCAAGATCAATATTGTGCCAGTTGCCTTTACTTTCCCAGATATTTCCTAATTCCCATTTTAGGCTGGTTTGGCCGAGGCTCCCTGGCCAATTTTTAAAGATCTGCCAAGATGCAAATTCAAGCCCATGACCATAGGATTGGCAGGCAAGAGAACTATACAATGGGATGACCAAAGGTCTTTACCCGGCTATGAAGGAAATGTCATAGAGAACTGAAATTGTGTGGTGTTTACTCTTCTTTATCAAAACAGCCACCACTTAAATTCACACACTTGTACATCTCGGCTTAACCTTGTAAAGACCTTGGATAAGTACACCTTATGTTTTTTTTGGCATAGATGACTTCCGATCCCCAACATAGAGGATAGGCATTTAAATGGTTAAGGCCTCTGGAGTGTTTATGCTTGTGGCTACCGTTTGAATCCGCATTTTCCACATGTTGGACTAGACATGCATGGTTCCGTCGCCCTGCTACTGAGCTGAGTGCTTGGCGCAACACTGTGAGCTGTGAAATTCTTTTACATCTGTCCGCGGCTGTTTGTAGTGTGAACTGCATGTTCGGAATAATGGCGGTCGGCTTGTCGCAGAACTGACTGGATTGCCTTATGCAGTAATGTGTGGCTACTGGTTTTCTAGTGACTGCCGCTTCCATCGACGATGAACTGTATTTTTCATGGAAGACTTTTGTGTTGACATTCTGGCGTTGGCATTATGCACAGTGTACCTGCTGGCTGTTGGTTTGTTGAGACTCCTGTTTGTTTCACTTTTCACATTGGGCAGTGGGGAGCGTTTTGTATGATATTCACCGGCACAGGAATGGAGCATAATGGGGACGACCCGTTGCTGTGAAGTTGGAACCACGACTAACTAACTAACATAAGGCAGTGAAGAGCATTTTGTATGATACTCACTGGCACAGGAACGGAGCATAATGGGGATGATCTGTTGCTGTGAAGTGGGAACCGCACCTAACGACTAATGAAATCTTATTTTTCAAGTCAAATCAGTTATTACATGCCAGTATGGCTTCTTCATCAATGCCAAAATTATTTCATTTGAGCTGGGTTTTTAAGATTTCAGGAAAGGTGGGAAAGGGGGGGGGGGGTGTCTGATGTAGCCAAAACCGGAGAATTCGGTGGGTAAGAAAGAATCTCAATGTTAAAATCCTAGGCTGCAGTTACACAAGCTGTGCTTTGTGATAAGGCAGGTTGTCTTGAAGAAAAGGAAGATTTTGAGTGCATACTAATTCTTGACAGTTTTCGGCAGTTGACAGCTAAGTCTTGTTTTCTTTTTTTTGTTCAGTAAGAAGATCTGCATGGCACTGCCCATTAACCATGTTAGCCTTGAGGCAGACAATCTTTCAAAAGAACCCATCTGGCATCCCCAGAATGCAGTCAGCATCACTTTTCCTGCAGATTTCTGTACTGTGAGCTTGGCAAGTGTTGGATAGCCCAGGGTTTTACAAGTTATATTCATTTCTCTGCTATCCTGTTTACTATCACCGTACATTCTGGCTCCTACAGAATACATATCTGCATTTAGTTATGAATAAACCAACAATTTTGACAAACACCAGGAAACTGAAATGTTTATACTACAATTGAAGCCACCCATCTCAGCCAAAGGGAGCTGCAGTAGTATAGTGGCTAGACACTCACCTGCTGTACCAGTGGTCAGGGGTTCAATCCATGTTGGGGGGGGGGGGGGGGGGGGGGGGTTTGAATTTGTAAAACTGATCTCAGCTTGCAGATCGACCCAACCTTAAATGGGTCCTGGGAAATGTCTTGGGAAGTAAAGGCAGCGTGCATGACACTGACAACATTACCCATGAATGACGATTGGTCTCTACAATTATGTCTCTCGCAAAATATGTCCAATGTGCCTTAAGGTGTGTAAAAAGGACCTCTACTTTTTTACTTATCTCAGCCACTCCCATCACTTCAGCACCAACTTCCCAGTGATTGATTGATTGATTGATTGATCTAGGAACCGACATCACAGCATTCGGGACATTCCCATAAGCGCTCCGTCTCCATCCTCAGCAGCCAGCGAAGAGTTCCAACACTAATAGTTCCAGTAGCAATCTGATTATATGTCCGTCTCGCCTTTCCTCCGAGCGCCGAGCGTCGGCCAGAACCCCTCGTCACACCTCGTTGTCTCATTCTTACCAGACCATGGTGCTCCATCTGCTCCTCCGAGGTGTACACGTGCTCCCACAAGGCCGCAACCACGTCTGCCTTGTCCTGCATCAATACTCCACCAAATTTTGCCGAGCCAGCCAATCTGTCCGCCTGTTCATTCCCCAGCACACCGGCATGCCCAGGAGAAAATATCCAAGTGATGCTTACTACCATCTGTATTTAACTCCTGGAGCATGAGGACATCAAAATCACATAATAGTTTCTCCAATACAGGACCTCTCTGCTTGGCACTACGACAGTTCCAGTATCCCACTCTTACGTGGTTGAAACCTAGTCTCTCCACTTTTCGTCTTGTTCTCCTGGCGCCTGCCCTCCTATTTCTATGGCTTCTTCTCACACCATTTCCTCGCCTTCTCTTCCTCACCCTCTCTTCGCTAGCCGCTGAAAGATGTGTCAAGCGCAGAGCACGTGCTCCGTAGCTCCGGCGACGATTCCCGTGTTTAAATACTTCCCAGTGAAAGGGACCTTTACTTTTTTACTTATCTCAGCCACTCCCATCACTTCAGCACCAACTGGCCAGGGAAAGGGATCTTTACATTTTTACTTATCTCAGCCACTCCCATCACTTCAGCACCAACTTCCCAGGGAAAAGGCCTTTAATGTTTTACTTATCTCAGCCACTCCCATCACTTCAGCACCAACTGCCCAGGGAAAGGGATCTTTACATTTTTACTTATCTCAGCCACTCCCATCACTTCAGCACCAACTGCCCAGGGAAAGGGATCTTTACATTTTTACTTATTTCAGCCACTACCATCACTTCAGCACCAACTGCCCAGGGAAAAGGCCTTTACTGTTTTACTTATCTCAGCCACTCTCATCACTTCAGCACCAACTGCCCAGGGAAAGGGACCTTTACTTTTTTACTTATCTCAGCCACTCTCATCACTTCAGCACCAACTTCCCAGTGAAAGGGACCTTTACTTTTTTACTTATCTCAGCCACTCTCATCACTTCAGCACCAACTGCCCAGTGAAATAACTAGACATAACACAGTGGCCACTATCCCGGCTGTAAACTTACCTCTGCAGCATTGAATGCCTGTACTTTCATCAGGTTCATTTTTCTAAATGAGAAAATAGCAACAGCAAGAACTGTGGACACAAACCAGAAGAGATCAAATGTTAGCAATATAAGACACACTAATATATGCTAATCTTCAGTTAGTAAAATATGATCTGTTCACTGATTGACTGAATGACTTTACCAATAACTAGAAGGTCACAGAGGCTCTTCCTCCACTAATGTTGTGGTGTGACATCATCATCATCATCATGTGCATGGTGATAAGCACTGGCGATCACAATTTGACACCACACACAATCACCAGAGTCTTTGATGAGGTATATGTTTGTGTCCTGATTATGCCAGGAGGCCAAGCCATCCAGGTATTTATTTCTCCGTCCTCCTCTTGTGGGAAGTCATGGTAGCAAAGTGGCTAGCATAGATGCTACCACACCAGTGGTCATAGGTTCAAATGTGCATCGAGGCAGATATTTTTTTTAATTGACCTGGGTTCATAGGTCAATCAATCAATCATGTGCCATGCCGGAAAGCGTGGGCGGTCATGATTCGCCATTTCACTCGATCACCAGAGTCGTGGATCAGCTCAGTGTTCCTGTCTCGTCCATGCCATGTGGCCAAGCCATCCAGGTATTTTCCTCTCGGTCTTCCTCTTGGTCTGTTCCCCTCGATCTTGCCAGCTGTCACTAAGTTCTCCAGTCCATTTCTTCTCATAACATGTCCAAAAAATTTTGACTGTCTACGTCTAATTTCTCTAATCAATCTACGATTTTCATTTGTCTCTTGTAGTACTTGGTCATTGGTTTTTCTATCTGTCCATGATATTCTTTGCATTTTCCTCAGAAACCACATTTCTGCAGCCATCAGATGTTTTTCAGCTTGACTGCACATTGTCCAAGTTTCACATCCATACAAAAGAACAGGCTCTATGTATCCCCTCAACACTCTTTTTCTCGTTTCAATTGACATCATTTTATTGGTCAGAATGTTTTTCATCTGGCTAAAGGCTACTTTCGCAATGGCGATTCTTGTTCTAATCTCTTCAAGGCATCTGCCATCAGATGTTATGACTGTTCCGAGATAATTGAACCGATTCACTTGTTGAAGAATATTCCCATTTACTTGTATATTACATTGTGGTACTTCGTTCTTCCTAGTGGCGACCATAACCTGTGTCTTCCTACAATTTAATTCCAACCCCAGCTGCTCACTGTGTACAACCACAGCGTCTACTAATTGTTGCAGATCCTGTGCATTGTCTGCAATCAATACTGTATCATCTGCATATCTAATGTTATTTATGTTTCGTCCTCCAATGCTGATTCCATTTAGGTCTTCTACATTTCTGAAAATATTTTCACTGTATAAGGAAAAAAGATCTGGAGACATTACACATCCCTGCCTAACACCTCTCTTAATAGGTTGGTATTGTCCTACTTCATTATCAATTCTTATGGCAGCTTGTTGTTTCCAATATATGTTTTTTATAAGTCTAATGTCTTTCCCATCAATTTGTAGATCTGCAAGCATATCCACAATGTTGACATGTCTTACTCTATCAAAAGCCTTTGTGTAGTCAATAAAGCAAAGATGTATATCCTTGTTTACTTCTAAAGCACGTTCAATAACTGTTCGCAGCATATACACAGCATTTACTGTACCCTTTCCTTCTACAAAACCACATTGTTCTTCCCCTATTTCAGGTTGTATTTTCTTCCTCACTCTTTGCATGATAATTCGTAACAAAATCTTTGTGATGTGACTCATTATACTAATTGTTCTATGTTGATCACATTCTAAGGTTCCTGATTTCTTTGGGATTGCAATAAATACAGAATTACATAATTCAGAAGGTATATCTCCAGTATCATATAATGTGTTCAGCAGTCTAGTGACTTGCTCTAGTCCAAATTCTTCTAAAGCTTTAATCATTTCTGTTGTGATGTTATCTGCACCGGGGGCCTTGCCAGCTTTCATATGCTTAAGAACATTTTGAACCTCCATCTTTAAAATTGCTGGTCCTTCATTATTAAATCTAATAGCATACTGTTCCTCTCTGTTATCATTATACAGGTCTTTCACATAATCTGTCCATACATGTAGAATCTGATCTTTTTCTATTATGATTTTGCCATCTTTAGTTCTTAGACAGCCTGTTGATGCACTTGTTCTTTTATTAGTAAGTTCCTGAATCCTTTTGTGCACTAATTTGGTATTTTGACTGTTGTGTTGTTTTTCAATTTCTAAGCACTTTTCCTCAAGCCATGATTCTTTTGCCTTCCTACATAATATTCTGACTTGTCTGTGAATTTCTTCATATTTGGCAGGATTATTTTTGTTGAGTCTTCTTGTTTCCATTAAGTGTAAAATTTCATAGGTCAACCCAGCCTAAAATGTGTACCAGGAAATGTCTCGGAAAGTAAATGTGGCTGGCGTGACCTTGACCACATAACCCTTCTAGTGTTGAATGGTCTCAACAAATATGAGGCTAGCTTAAGCCCAAGATACCTCAAGGCATGTAAATAGGAGGAGGGGGGGCCCCCGTGGGGGATTCCCCACCGGTTTAGAACCACTGTTCTAGACCATGAGATATGTGGTATGGTGGCCAGTTCTGTCTAGCCTTTCCTTCCCAGGCAATTCTCAAACAATTATTAAAATGTTCTGGGACCCACTTTATGAGGCTGGATCAACCCCAGGGCCATACTAGTTAGAATAAACAACTGAACCCAGACCACTCTCTCAGCAGGCAGGTGCACTAACCACTCTGCCACTGCAGCTCTGATACTAGATATAAACCCAGCAACATTCAAGATAGGGCCCAAAGCCATACCATTCCAACCACCTTGATCTGGCAAGCAAGCTAATTTGCTGCACAAGTCATTTAGTTCTTGTGCATTGAGTATAATGTTCAAATGCTATTGTCACTTCCTGATATACAAAGGCCAGTTACCTAATTCAATCATATTTTCTCTGATTAACTGATTCAGTGGCAAACAAACAAGTAGGTTTGGACCAAACATGGTGCACAATCAGATTAAACAAGTATTTCTTAACTCTCTTTCTTCATCTGGGCCATGCACTCTATCTTGCTGAATGCTGACTGAATTTGCTTCATTTCATCTAGAAGTTTTTTTGTTGCTGCAGGTGTCTTGTTCTTGGTTTTTATTGGTTAGTGTCAACGTCAGAAGTACCTTGACTTGCTTCTTCAGCTCATTTATCTGGCTTTGATTTTTCAGCTTATGAGATGCCTGTGGCTGTCTCGAACCTCCACCATGCTTCTTTGAATTGTGTTTTTGTAGATATGGCGATCTTTATGGCGTTTTTGTGTCTTTAGAGGTATGGGCAGCCCAGGTATCTTGCTCAGTGTTTGCCAAGACAGTTGGCACATTGGGACGTCCTTGTCCTGTTTGGCCAGTGGACATTCCTTGAAGGCAAAGTGTTCGGTCCAGTATTGGCACCAAGAGAATTGTGTGATTCTTGGAATGAATCGTTCAGGTTGTTGACCTTTCCTGTTCATCGACACTCTGACAAACATCTCGCTCCCCTCCATTGTCACCACCGTTAGAGTTGTAGGAATCTTGGAGTAGGTAAGAAGCAGCTCTGACTTTATGAATCGAGTGTACAGATTCTCATGCTGCAGCTGCTTCAGTATCTGGTCGTCTGACGCATGTTGGTTTTTTCGACTATGGTGTCTTTCTCCTCACTTTGCTTCTGAATAGTCTTTGATCTTGTTTGTGGTGGGTTGTCGTCACCCTTCCCAATGGTCACTTCATTTAAGTTTACTTTAACTTTTGGCACTTTGCTGCAGCTCGCAGGCAGGTTTTCTCCCCCCATCTTCTTGACGGCCTTGGTGACGCTTCACTTCTTAAACATCTGCGGCGCCTTATTGAGAAGAAGTAACTCAACTGTTCAAGAAACCTGATACATGGGAGAAGAATTTGAACTACTAATATAACCACTTAAATAAAAACCCACATATTCAGACTGGTATAATTTTTTTCACTACATTCACTATAAACAGAGATTAGATAATAGGGGAAAATTAGGAAGGTTGGGGTTGGATACATACATAAATATATACTTATAGATACATGATGCTATCTCCCCTACTCCTGCTGTTACTACTGTAAGTTCAGTAAAGTCATAGACTATTTTACATGCATTAGGCACATTGGGCATTTGGTGCTGGACCCATATTTAAATAGACCAAATGCCACTCCGTGGTCAGTATTATGCCAGCCATCTTTACTTTACATGATATTTCCTGGTACCAATTTAGGTTGGGTCAACCAGGTAGCCAAGATCCCATGATGTGGAGAAGCATGATTGTCAGTCAGCAGGGCACTTGATGATGATGATGATGACTGATTAAAAAATTAACAATTCCTTTTAAACTGCTTACCTGGTAGAATCTCTAAAGAATCATAGGCTAATATCCTATCCCATAATAACAGAACTTGATCACTTGCTAGAAAACCAGAAAAGGCCCGCATCAACCACTTGAAAGCTATTTTAAGTCTAATGGTGAAAATAAAATAGATTTAATTCTCATTTATAAACAAAACCATTTTTAATATATCATTAACAAACAGTTTAAACATTCTGACAACAAGCAGCAAGGATGACATGTTTTCTAATGACTTTTTTAAAACACTTTTTCTTGTAATAGCTAATGACATGAACACTTTTTCTTCGAACAGCCCATGCCATGTGACATTGGTTATCATGTCTGTCTACAATCTTCTGTCTCGAGTACTGCCAATCAATTCTAATACTGACGTTCCTCCATGCCATGATACAAAACTATCCAACACCTTATCTCTCGGTCTCCCCATGATTCTCTTCCCCTCCAACTTTCCTGCTGTCACTATTCTCCAGCTTCTCCCTTCACATGAAGTTCTAAATTAATGTGGACTGTCTTCTTCTGATGTGAGTAACCGGTTCTCTTTGTGAGTTAATTTCTTTCAAGATAAATTCATTACACTTTTCATCTGCTCTTGGTATTTTAATCCCTGTTCTAAAAAACCACATCTCTGCAGCTTAAACACTTAAGATCCTACAAATATCCAACAATGATGAACAAACACTGTGTTGATATGTCTAATAAATCACAATTACTGGACTGTTGGTGCTCGTAACAATGAACAGTTGTGGAGTATTAGAAATAAGCATACAGGTATTGACTGCCACCCATAGAAGTAAAGGAAAGAAGTAGAGATTAGAGGACAAACTACACAAGGTTAGTTGCATTGTCTTTACAAGATGTTGCAATCAACCCCAGCATTTAATAGCTCTTTGTGATTTCTAGGCCATTTTAGATTCAGTAGTTTGCCACTGTTTTCTCAATGACCGATGCCTCATACCATAAAAATCACCGCAAAGTGATCTGCTTCCAAACTGCCTGAGAATGATTTTGAACCCTCGACCCAGTATGTTAGGAGTACTAACTTCTAAGCCATAGACACCAACAGAGGACACACTAGACACATACAAATGTTTATGTCTAGTGCGTCCTCTGATCTCTACTTATTTCCTCAACTTCTATGAGTGCCAATCAAAACCTGTACATTTATTCCTCATGCTGCTTCAATAGTCTCAAGTGTTCATCAACAATTGATATGGAGTTAATGCAACAAAAAGGAAAAGTAATGAACTATCATGCAGCAATACTAAACAGTCACAGACTGCGATGAACAAGCACAGGTTGCTATCAATCAACAATGAGCAGGCTAATTACACTTGCAACAATGATGAACAGTCAGACTTTTGACACTTCTAACGATAACAAACAATTACAGGCTTATTCTACAACAACAAAGAGCAACAGGCCAGTGTCTGACAACAATAAACAGGCACAGATTGTTATCCAAGAACAATGAAGAATTACAGGTAATTATTCCACCACAATGAACAATCATAGGTCATTAACCAACCACAATGAACAGGCAAAGGTCATTATCCAACTACAACGAACAAGCACAGGTCATTATTCAACCTCAATGAACAGCCATAGGTCATTATCCAACAGCATTGAGTACTGACATATTATTAACAATTACAGTCAACACAAAAACAAATACAAACTAGCAGTATCAATGAATATAAACTAATTATTCAGGGTGACATTTGGGTAAGAAACTACTCACGGCTGGCATCCAACTTGCTTCAGATGGTAAAACAGTTCAGGTTCCTCAGTTTGTAGCAAACTTTCAAACAGCAAACTAAGACAAACTATGCCCTAAAATAATCAATAATCACGTTTATTCTTCAACAGCGCACAACATAAATAAAGTACGCTTGTATTTGTGTGGAATCTAATAAACACTTGCCAACAAACAATAAATGTCAGGAAGAAATAAATCTACATTTATAACTACAGGCTATGAATTATTGGATATCAAGGCTAAAGATATCACTTCTTCTTTTTTCACCCTTTATCCCCCATTGGGGCATAGTCCCTCAATCAACTCACTCCAAGCCCTCCTATCCTTAGCTATCCTGAGCAGCTCTGTCCATATCCTCCCTATATTATTCATGTTTGTTTTTACTTCTTTTCCATGTATATTTATTTCTTCCTCTATTTCTTTTACCCTGTGGATTCCAGACAAAGGCCATTCTAGATATATTATTTTCAGGTTTTATCAATGTGTCGTATCCAATGTCAGCATCTTTTCTTCACCTCTTGGTTCACTGGTATCTGTCTAGTTCTCTACTGGGTGAGACTTGGGTGACCATACCCGTCCCAGCGCATCCACAGGTGGTGGATTGTGGAACAGCCTCTAGAAATAGAAATTAGCTGCAAATAACCAATAAGCAGTTACGGACTAACTGGCCATGGGCACAGAGGTGGGACTGGGGTTGGGATCTGAAATCCTTAGAAAATACCTCATATGCTCGGAGATGTGTTTACCAAGCGAGTCAAGGCGCTATAACTTCTAGTCCTTGGGTAGTTGAGACCCATTAACTAAGAACAGCAGCCCATCTAGGAGATGCGAAACTCCAATTATAACCCTCAAGTTCAAGGTGGACCAACGTGCTGACAACTGAATGGCCATGGGTGAGCTGGTTGTGAACATAGAACGTCTGGAATGCGGATGGGGCGGCCCCAGGCATATGGACTCCTGAGGTGAATCCCCTGCCCCTTCCCTAGCAGGCAGGCTTAACTAGGGTTACCGGTTAGTTCCTGCTTTAAAATCAAAATAACTATGGAAATTAAAAAGAATCATCACTAGACCAATGGAGTTGAGTTGAGTTTTGAGTTGAGCTAAGAACTGACATCACTGCACTCAGGACATTCCCATACATGCTCCATCCCAAAAGCCAGTGAAGAGTCATATTACTAATCGTTTCCACCGCTATCTGATTAAAAGTTCTCCTAGTCTTCCCTCTCAGTTTTGAGATTCTACCAGAACACCTGCCAATCCCCCGCAATCTCATCCTTTCCACATATGGGTTCTCAATCTATTCCTCCACCTTCTCCACCTGGTCCCACAGGCGACCAACCACCTCTCTCTTGTCCATAGGTAAAGTACCACCAAGAGATTCATTCCCTGCCAGCCTATCAGCCTGGTCATTCTCCTGCACTTCCGCATGGCCAGGACAAAAAGTCCATACAATTCTCACAATCTGTGACCTCTGAAGCGTGGTGAGCCATTCCACAAGAAACATTCCATTCTCCACCTTACTAAGCATACTCCTTGAATCCGTGATGAAGAAAATGTGGGACGCAGTGGTCTCCTCTAATCAACGGAATGTCGCTGTTACTGCTTCTACCTCCATCCTCATGCTGGAGGTCGCAGCCTCATATGATAGACTTCTTTTTCCAAGAATCGTCCATTAGTCTTCGCAATGAAACCCTAACAACTATGTCGTTTCTCACCACTGACCCATCAGTATAGATCACTATGTCATTTTGATGTGTATTACTGTGGATCAGTTGTTGCACCTCAAACTCTGTGCGGCCAGCTGCCCATTCTACGCACTCATGTGCCAGTCCGTCCTGTCTGCCGGTACTTCAACCCACTCTTTTTTCACGAATGATGGTCTCTAAATCATACATCTGACGTATAAATATTTCTGCCTGTGCCATCCAGGACCTGCCTCGTCTTAGTCTATGACTCTTGACCATATCCATGGCTTCATGCACCAGTATAAATTTAACATTAGAATTTAATATTCTAAGTTTGGTGCTAAGTTTATTTTCTTATTTGATGTCCACAAATTTCCTAGTGCTATAAAAGTATAACACTGACATGTTCCTTGGTGTAAAATGTATCCACAGCTAGATTCAGGCCTACCACTTTTCACGTTAGAGGTGGACATGGCATCTCTAAGCCATGCCTTTCCCAGTACCTAGTTTAAACAACAGATATATGGTCAACAAATGTCTATGCTCTGAGTAATGGATCTTAATGGCATTTTCCACAGAAAACATATTTCCACTGCCATTCGATGTTTCTCAGCATGTCTGTTTATTGTCAATGTTTCACATGCATACAGCAGTATTTGTTGTATATAACACTTCAACACTATTTTCTCCCTGCAGTTGACAGCTTATTTAGTCAATGATTTTGGCTGTGATAACAAACAAAAACAATTTGACACCAACCTGAGGATGGGATGAGATGCTGTGCAGGCGGTAGAAAAAGTGCATGTACATATGCCTGAACACAAAGTACAGCTGGACCACATCGTTGTAGAGGTAGCAGAGAGGAGCAACTGTATGGAAGGTCAAGGATACATGCCACAAATATGGTTACAAATACTGACAAATAAACAGAACTCTTTGATGCAGTGAAATAGTTTAGTTTCAAACACTCAGGAAAACACTTAACTCTTTTAGTCTCAAGCAACTGTTATTTGAATTAGTTCTATCCTAAGCTGTAGTTAATTTAAATAATAATGTATCATCAAGAGCTTAATGTAATAGAACCATTGGACAGCAGAGTTAAAGGAGCAATCAGGATAGAGTGGGTTAATGTCACAATTCAAGGGACAGAAGGAGTTTTTAAAAAAGCATTTCATGTATGGACCCTTTTGCATGCCCTGGGGAGTTTGGGATTTATGGTTCTGGCCCCATTTTGTTATAGACCAATCAGCTCTCTATGGGTGACGTGGTCTGTATCAATCCAGCCATCTTTACTTCCCCGGACATTTCCTGGTGCCCAGTTTAGTCTGGGTCAACCTGGGCACCCAGGACATTTTATAAATATCTGCCTTGACCAGGATTTGAGCACATGACAATGAGGCAAGTGCTGTAGCCACAACTTGCTACTGCTGCTACCATATTATGTATGGAGTTAAGTAATGGAATAAACATATGGTATACTACTTTGTACAGAATAAATTTAACATCAATGATTAAAACTATCATTACAGCATTTATCATCAAGTGACGTGTGTTGTACTGTACCATCATGTGACTTATGCTGCACTGTACTATCAAGTGACTTATGCTGCAGTTTCATCAAGCTTGTAATTCAGTACATCCGACTTCCCAAGCATTTTTTGGGTTTGCTTTCCATAGCCTTTGACTGTCACCAGTCTACCTACAAGGCAGCAGGTTTGTGTCTCTCTTCATCTGGTCCTTATCCCTTGACCTGTCCGAAATGGGAGACCCTACCAACAGCTCTACGACTTAGCTCTTGAGATCATTGGAACATGCCTCTACCACTTTAAGAAGGACATACAACAGATGGGATTATGGAATTGTGTGCCATTTCTGGTGCCTGTCGGGAGGATTTTGTCGATGGCAACGGATTCAAGACCACTCACCCATGGAGTTGTCATACAATCTACAGCCTGGGGTTTGTTTTAACTCCAGTATTTTTTGCCTTACAGCCTTTGTTCACATAATAAATAATTCATCTAAAATGCATTGATTTGTCAATGTTACAAATTGACAACAAATATTATATTCTGCACTATTGAAATCTTTACTACATAAAGTAGGCTTTCTTCTAAATGCTTTTGCAGACGTGAATTCAGCTAGTGAACACATTGCTGACTTCTGCTGCTATAGTTACCATTTTTAACTAAGACTGACAAAATGGTTTCTAAATTTCATAATTATGTTTATGTTGTAAAAATACAATAGCTCAGCTTTCAAAAGATATCCTTTGTACGCATGTAACATGTAATGGTCACTGCCACTGTGTATTTTGCCTAATTTAAAAGTAATGCACTAATGATTTTTCATGGTGGTTATTTCCCTTGTTGGATTCTATTAGCTGATTCACAACCAAACAAAAAGTGGGTTTGGACCAAACAGAAAATGATGGCAGAAAATGGGAAGTATTGGTGTGTCACAATAATGATGTAAACATTGTTAAAATGGTAGCAGATATATTGTATTATATATCAAATTAAAGGAGATTGCACAAGGAACACGTTGGTATTGCTACTATTACAATAGGTTAGAAATATAATAATAATAATATTATTAGATGTTGTAAAGAGAAAAATTTAAGACAGGGCTAACAATTATTTAAAATTTCCACTTACCATGGCACTACTTCTCAATCACTGATGATTATCCAATGAAATCTACTGAATAATGATAAATACACCACTTTTCCAATATCACTAGAACAGTTCCATAACATCAATAAAAGACAATTAAAGCACCATATTTTGAAGCACATCATTTTCACACAAAATGGAAAATGTCAGGAACACACGAGGCAGATCTGTACTGAGAAACAATATATACACTATTTGTTATTTAGTTATAATTATTATTCTTTTAAATTTAATTATTTAAATACTCTTCAGCTTATTTGTGATAGGCAAGGCAAACTTAGGGCACAAGTGTGGCCCATTAGAGCAAGCCTAATTCGACTTGTGCCATCATATGATGACGAACTGTCACTGTTAGTAGTGTTAGGTTTGTTTTTCATAATGCTAAATAATTTAACTGAATAACCACACTACTGCACGTGCTATCAGATTTACAATCTTTCACAAATTCCATTAAATCAGAATAATTATTCCATTAAATAACAGAATACCAAGCTGCCATAAGAATTGATAATGAAGTAGGTCAATATCAGCCTATTAAGAGAGGTGTGAGACAGGGATGTGAAATGTCTCCAGATCTTTTTCCCCGTACAGTGAACATATTTTCAGAAATATAGAAGATATGAAGGAATCAACATTGGGGGACGATACATCAATAACATTAGATACGCAGATGATACATTCTTGATTGCAGACAATGAACAGGACCTGCAAAATTTAGTAGATGCGGTTGTTGCACACAGTGAACAACTGAGGTTAGAACTGAATTGTAAGAAGACACAGATTATGATCGTCACTAGGAAGGAAGAAATACCACAATGTAATATACAAGTAAATGGGCATATTCTTAAACAAGTGAATCGGTACAACTATCTTGGAACAGTCATAACATCTGATGGGAGATGCCTTGAAGAGATTAGAACAAGAATTGCCATGGTGAAGGTAGCCTTTTGTAAGATGAAAAACATACTGACCAATAAAAAGATATCAATTGAAACGAGAAAAAGAGTATTGAAGTGCTACATAGAACCTGTACTTTTATATGGATTTGAGGCGTGGACAATGAGCAGACAAGCTGAAAAACATCTGATGACTGTGGAAACGTGGTTTCTGAGAAAATGCAAAGAATACCAAGGACAATTAGAAAAACCAATCAACAAGTCCTTCAAGAAACAAATGAAGATCATAAACTGATTAGAGACATTAGATGCAGACAGTCAAAATTTTTTGGGCATGTTATGAGAAGAAATTAATTGGAGAACTTGGTGACAACTGGCAAGATCAAAGGGAACAGACCAAGGGAAAGACCAAGAATTAAATACCTGGATGGGTTGGCCACGTGGTATGGTCGAGACAGAAACACGGAGCTGATCCACGACTCTGGTGATCGAGTGAGATGGCAGAACATGACCACCCACGCTTATCGGCATGGCACATAATGAATAAATGAATAATCTAAAGTTGTTTAACACGATTATCTGGCGTAAATTGACGAGTCGAGAGCCATTGGCCATTGCCATTACTAACATAATAACAACAAACAACTTTCACAAAGACTACTCTGCTTAAACCACTTTCACAAAGCTTAATCTACATGTCTTGTCAAAGGCATATCTATTCTGTGTGTAAATTTTCAATCACCGGACACTAAAAATTGTAGAAAATAAGAGAAATGAAACAAATAATGAACTGTCAACATTCTGTTAATAAAGTGGATGACGACAGTCACGGGGAGTTACATTCTGTCAATAAAGTGGCACATGGCGGTGAATCAGTTAAGTAATTGTGGGATTGAAAGAGTTATATCTTCAGATTATGTCAACAGTTTTAAATAAGTTAAAGGACCCTTTTACACAACTTAAGGGGTGCGGAGCCACATGTTTGTATAAACAATAGGTGATGTAGTCAGTATCTCGCTAGTCACCTTTACTTCTCAGAGCATTTCCTGGTCAACTTGGGAGCCCAGGTCCACTTTAAAACATCCTTGTCTTGACGGGGATTCAAATCCATGACCACCAAGCTGGCAGGCAAGCATGCTAGCCATTGTGCTACTGTGTTACACTTCGTGTGACATGACGTCTGTTCAATATTAGCTTACCATACATTGCAAAGCCATGAAATGGGATGACACCATTAGGTGGATAATTTACAGCAAACTCCTCAACACCAAGTTTTCCCCTAATGTAAGACTTAGGAGGGGTGGCACTGTTCTGGGCAAAATGCTTCAGGACAATTGTATCTCGAGAAAAAGGCAGTAATATCTGAAATTAGAAATCAGTATGTTGCACAATGTCAGTTTATATGACAGTATTTCTAATACAAAACTAACCACTTTTGTATACAGTCAATGTACATGACAGTATTTCCAATATTAATAACTAACTACTTTTGTACAAAGTCAATGTATATGACAGTATTTTCAATTTGAAACTAACCACTTTTGTATAAAGTCAATGTATATGGCAATAATGGTTTGGTACGATTTGTAAATGATCACTTTCAAAGCACACAGATTTCTGTATGCGTCCTCCAGTCTTCTCCCATAGATCACACTAAGAGAAACCTGGCATAGTGCATGAACACTGTAGCACCAACGAGGATCCAAATGTGAATCACATATGCTATACATTTATTTATAGCTTTTCTAATTTATACATTTTGACTTCTGAGGGAAATTTAAATGTGCATACAGGTTCTCCCAAATTATCCATCTCTGCTCCATCCCAAAGGGCTAGACACCTCACAACCTCAGAATCCAGGGGGAGTAAACATACATGTGTCTTATTTTTGTGAAAATATGGCATTTTTGTGAAAATATCAACATAAAAACTCAACACTGCAGCACAAAGTTGATGTTTATGGCAGTATTATCTCTCTAAACACTCAACATTGCAACACAAATTTGATATATATTACAGTACTATCAACATAAGAATTCAACATTGCAGCACAAAGATGATGTTATGGCAGTATTATCTATCTAAAAGCTCAACACTGATAAAGTTGATATATATTGCAGTATTATCAACACTAAAACTTTGCATTGCAGCATACAGTTGATATATACAGAAATATTATAAATTTTAAAATTTAATATTGCAGCACTCCCAATATTAAAATCTATCAATGCAGCGCAAAGTTAAAGTATATGGCAGTACTATCACTATTAAAATTAAATAAATTAACACAAAGTTGACATATACAACAGTATTGCCAATATAAAAACTATTGAACATTATCAGTGGTGCAGGTTTGTTTAGGTTGGTAGGTCTTGAATTATAACTGATACTTAATTTCAGGTTTAGAGATATGTTTTAAAAGGTACCTCAGTGGGTGTTAGATCTTTGTGGTGTGTCTGGGGTGAAATATTTACAATTTTCCCATGTGATTTTCTTTGTACTGTGCACTTTCTTCAGTCTTATTTTGATTTGGTAACAACTGTTTCTTTTTATTTCATAAACACTAGACAGACTATTTCTATAATCTCATCCTCAACTCTTAAAAGCTATATGTCAGAGGGAATATTATCATCTGCATTTTATAACTGGGAGCCACAGTAGCACAGCGGTTATTATCATGCATGCCTGCCAACCCAGGGGTCATGTGTTCAAATCTCTATCAAGGCAGATTTTGTTTTTTTAAAGTTGAGCTGAGTCAAGAATCAACATCAAAGCACTTGAGATATTGTTTATTTTTAATTTACCTAGACTCTCAGGTTGACCCAGTTAAAATGGGTACCAAGAAATGTCTTGAGAAGTAAAGGAAGCAGGAGTTATATTAACCATTTCATGCATCAACAAGCATACCACAACAAGCAATGATGTACAGACCAGAGGGAAGCAGAGGAAGAGGCCAACCACGTAAACGTTGGGCGGAGGGAATAGCAGAGTCCATGGGAATATCGATATATGAAGCCTATAATCGGGCACTCTCACGAAGTTGATACTTCACCTCGACACCGCAAGGTATAAGAGGAACTTGATGAAATGATGATGCATCAAGTGTAGACTGGTCTAGAAAATATGGAGCTGGCATCATATACCTAATACACCCCAAAGTGTGTACAAGGGTCCTTTAATTTACTGACCTGAAAGATCTAAACAACACAAACACAAGCTCAACACAGCAGACAACATATCTGGCTCAAGATTCAGTCCAGGCAACATATCTGGCTAAAGATTCAGTCCAGACAACATATCTGGCTAAAGATTCAGTCCAGGCAACATATCTGGCTCAAGTTTCAGTCCAGACAACATATCTGGCTAAAGATTCAGTCCAGGCAACATATCTGGCTCAAGATTCAGTTCAGACAACATATCTGGTTCAAGATTGTCCAGACAACATATCTGGCTCAAGATTCAGTCCAGACAACATATCTGGCTAAAGATTCAGTCCAGGCAACATATCTGGCTCAAGATTGTCCAGACAACATATCTGGTTCAAGATTCAGCCCAGACAACATATCTGGCTAAAGATTCAGTCCAGGCAACATATCTGGCTAAAGATTCAGTCCAGGCAACATATCTGGCTCAAGATTGTCCAGACAACATATCTGGTTCAAGATTCAGCCCAGACAACATATCTGGCTAAAGATTCAGTCCAGGCAACATATCTGGTTCAAGATTCAATCCAGGCAACATATCTGGCTAAAGATTCAGTCCAGGCAACATATCTGGTTCAAGATTCAATCCAGGCAACATATCTGGCTAAAGATTCAGTCCAGAAAACATATCTGGCTCAAGATTGAATCCAGACAACATATCTGGTTCAAGATTCAGTCCAGACAACATATCTGGTTCAAGATTCAATCCAGGCAACATATCTGGCTAAAGATTCAGTCCAGACAACATATCTGGCTCAAGATTGAATCCAGACAACATATCTGGTTCAAGATTCAGTCCAGACAACATATATGGTTCAAGATTCAATCCAGGCAACATATCTGGCTCAAGATTCAGTCCAGGCAATATATCTGGCTAAAGATTCAGTCCAGACAACATATCTGGCTAAAGATTCAGTCCAGGCAACATATCTGGCTCAAGATTCAGTCCAGACAACATATCTGGCTCAAGTTTCAGTCCAGACAACATATCTGGCTAAAGATTCAGTCCAGGCAACATATCTGGCTCAAGATTCAGTTCAGACAACATATCTGGTTCAAGATTGTTCAGACAACATATCTGGCTCAAGATTCAGTCCAGGCAACATATCTGGTTCAAGATTCAGCCCAGACAACATATCTGGCTAAAGATTCAGTTCAGACAACATATCTGTTTCAAGATTCAGTCCAGGCAACATATCTGGCTAAAGATTCAGCCCAGACAACATATCTGGCTAAAGATTCAGTCCAGGCAACATATCTGGCTAAAGATTCAGTCCAGACAACATATCTGGCTCAAGATTGAATCCAGACAACATATCTGGTTCAAGATTCAGTCCAGACAACATATCTGGCTCAAGATTCAGTTCACTCAACATATCTGGCTCAAGATTAACAACTTTAACTCCTCTTTATGCTTAACATTAAATGTATACCACAAATCATTGCCTATATGGGGACAGGTAATAAGAACAGGTACATTTAGAAATGCACTAACTGGTTTATAATCAAACTGTGACTGTTAGATTCCATTGATACAAACTTACAGATGCTCAGTCTCTCACCAGGCTGATGATCATGTGTGAATGCTACTGTTAGAAGATTACGTGCACATTCATGTATTTCTCACTGCTGGTTTCAAGTTCATTTTCAGACTGCAGCCGTCTGTGTTGTGTCTGTTCACTTATCACTATGACATTATGGACAGGCTGGTGTCTCTACTGCTGCTGCTGCTTCTTCCTTCTTCTTTTAAAACTAAGAGGGAAGACCAGGAGAACTTTCAATCAGATGGCAGTTGAAATCATTACCAATATGACTCTTCACTGGCTGTTGAACGAGGGGACGCAGCACGTGTGGGAATATCCTCAGTGCAGTGGTTTCTTAGCTCAACTCAACTCAACTCTTCTTCTTTTTCTTCTTCTTGTACCTTTCATCTTACAGTGCAGTATAGGCCCTCAATCATCTCACACCAACCGCTTTCTAGACTTGTTCATAATTTTTTTTTTATTTTGCAGGTAAAGTTTTCTACAGGATGGGTTCCAATAACACACAAAAGATAGCTTGCTGTATTTATTCATTATTTATATGCAAGGTGAGACGGGTATTTTCAAAGCTAAACGTTTAGCTCTCTCATGACAACGGACTTCTTCATGGTCAGGGAAATACATCAGGGCAGCAGAGATACAACAGTTTATGAAGACATTTCAAAATGGATGGCAACCGTGCATGACAAATTCATCCATTGTATACTTTCTAAGGTATCGACTGAAAATCTGATGTGCATTGTAAATATTTTAACTGGGGTCCCACATATCTATAAGCAATTATTTTAATGCCGACATCAGACAACAAATAAATACTTAAAAGCTGAGAAATAAATGTTGACCTGGTAAAGAAAATCCTCAAAAACAAAGTACTGGTCATCGTTTGTGGCAGTTAATTTCACGTCCTGAAATTTATAAAAATAATAAAATATATCAAAGGGATATCTGAGAGCTTGTGTGTGCCAGGGCATGTGTAGGAGGGTGAATTTCTCTCTCTATCTCTTGCTCACTCTCTTTGTGTGTATATGTGTCACAGAGGGAGAGAGGGAGAGAAACAGAAAGAAGGGGAGAGACAGAGAGAATGAAGGAATGAACAAACAAACTTTATTTTTCAAAGGGTTCAGAATCGGGCACACACACCTTTCTATCACTCTCTTTTTTACATTATTTCATCCATACATCAATTGTGAGGCTAACCAACAATAAGAAAAGAGAGAGAGAGAGAGAGAGAGAGAGAGAGAGAGAGAGAGAGAGAGAGAGAGAGAGAGAGAGAGAGAGAGAGAGAGAGAGAGAGAGAGAGAGAGAGAGAGAGAGAGGGGGGGTGTCTTTCCAATTAATTCTAATTTTCATTTTTCATTAAGCTTGTAAGACAGATTTTCCATTGGAAAGATTAATGGTAATTATAAACATTCAGTGCTAACATACTTTACAGTAAGCTATCTAACAGCAGTCTGACCTGTTATATATAACAGACATTAAGTGTTAACATAAACACTGAACAGTAAGCTATTTAACAGCAACACATATTGTACAGTAAGCTGTCTAGCAGCTGTTAGACCTCTTATATATAATAGATATTCAGTGTTAACATAAACAAACACTGTGCAGTCAGTTATCTAACAGCAGTCGAAACTGTTATATACAATAGACATTCAGTGTTAACATAAACACACACTATACAGTATGCTTTCTAACAGCAACACATACTGTACAGTATGCTAACTTCAGTCTGATCTGTTATATATAATAGATATTCAGTTTTAATGCAAACAAACCTTGTACAGCAGATTGTCCACCAGTAAATCATGATGTAATACATAGGTTTTCAGCTGTTCATAGTAGAGATTATCCTGAGATACAAGAAGGCAGAATATCAATATCAACATATTATGCTTTGAAATAATATGTTTGTTAATCTTTTAAGAAAAGTTAAAACAAAGAAAGGTAAGAGAAAATATTTTTTTTTTAAATAGATATGTTTATTCTTTATAACATGTAAACTACATTTACTTTTCAAACAACTTTTTTTGCAACTTTAAAGGTATGTAATTTATTTGGAGTCAATGGCTCACCACACTGTCTAGCTCTATCCCCAAAATCTGGCACCACAGTTCTGCTCTCATAGATATAGGACACCCTTTCTTGGAAAATTCTCTGGATATTGGGGCGTGGTTTGCTGCTAACACTTTGAGGAGAAAAATGGTATAGTCAAGACAACAAGTAAAAGCGAGAGCAAATTAATAATTGAACAACTCAATAATAACCATTTGGCAATATATAATGTAATCATTATTCAACATTTAAACATATAATCAATTTCTGACTCTACAATTTATTAACTTGAACAATTATATAAAACATTATATGCTATTTTACTTGTGCGCCGAACATTGGGTGGCGCTTACCAAACCCGACACCCCACATTGTGCCAACAGCTTCGGGCAGAAGAGCGCAATTGGGAGGGTACAAGCCTTACCCTGGTGCGAGGAGATGCAACCTAAAGACAAAGTGTCATGGCAGGGCAGACCAGGCCCTAAGCCTTGGTTGGCGGCTGGTCTAGGATCGAAGCTCCAACAGGCAGATAATTAGAGCATTGCTTTGCTGATACGGCAGCTTCTGCAGCTTGTCTTATTCCAGATGTAGAGGTGTTACCTTTCCTCTGGAGTGAACTAGGCAGGCCAAGAGAGGGATCATGCTGCATGGGCAACACATGATCTCTATATTTTAGCCCAGGCTTTGTGCTATGGAGAGGCAATAACTCCATCCCTTACAAACTATCGTCTGTCAAGACAGCAAGGTGCCAATGAAATGAATGATATTTTACTTGTACAGTTAAATTTTAAACATGAGATTTTCATTTATGGTCATGGCTTGACAAATTAACACAGCATATATGTTTTATTAAAAGTTAAAGATGGCTGTGTGTTACAGAGGCCCATAATGGAAGCAAAGAATAGTAACACTGTAACCCACAATACATGTCCTAAGAGGCAACTAATGCAGGTTTGTGTAAGGCTGGCTAACCTCAACCTCAACTTTATCTGCAAAATCAACCAATCATGAACAAGTATAAAAAAAGGAAAGACAAATAACACAGCTAACCAAGATTAAAGGAGGCTTTTCTCCCAGGTGTATGATGTGATGCAGAGAAAGCCATAATGAGTCTATATTGTCAGCTTAACCTCCTTTCAATGAAGTTGACATTTGAAATGTTATGTACTCTTTCATGTGGAAAAACACTTTGGCCTATGATGTTTTGATCCAATGCACACAAATTAGTGAATAACTCTCCATTTTCGTTCATTACCCCACGTCCGTGTTTCCCCAGGATTTCTTCAAAGCTATGTTATCCGATCTTATCTTGGCATTCAGGTCACCATCAAAACTTTTTGATGCTTTGATTTTTATCTTTTTCTTGGTTGCCTCTAATTTTATGGATTTTCATGTAAAATTCCTCCATTATTGAATCATCCTTGTCATTTATCGGAGCATAACACTGGATTTCATTCACGTTTACTTTCTTGAAAGACCAATTTTATGTGATTTAACCATTTTTAGAGGTGTAGTTGTAGATTCAGATCACCATGTACTGATATGGAAAATGAAATTGAAACTTAAGAGATACATAACCTCTAATAAACATGGACGTCAACACAATGCAGAATATTTAAGAAATTAAGAAACAAAGGAACA
Source organism: Cepaea hortensis (assembly GCA_963921405.1). Classification (NCBI taxonomy): domain Eukaryota; kingdom Metazoa; phylum Mollusca; class Gastropoda; order Stylommatophora; family Helicidae; genus Cepaea; species Cepaea hortensis. Next base: position 105,176,764 of record OY992879.1, read on the forward strand.
ATTATGGTCGTCTCTAAGTATAAGGTCCTACGACAGTTAGTAGATGCTGTGAGTATGGAAGACTGCTGGCAGCAGGTTAAAAGCATTTGGAATGAATCAGGTATGGAAGTCCTAGGGGAAAAGGAAACAAAAATATAAAGCATGGATAACACCCAAAACCCTCAAAAAACAGATACAGGAAAAATAAAAAAAGCAGATTTAAACAATAGTATAACGAAAGCTACTTAAGTCATCACTCAGGAAAAATATACAGAAGCTAACGAAGAAGTTCAAGAGTGGATGATGGCAGATAAAAGATAGTATTTAGATTGTCTAGCAGGAGAAGCAGAAGTAGCAGGAGTGAAATATAACCTCAGAGATCTTTGCCTTAACACAAGAGTTCTCAACAATGTTGAAGTTCATATGAACAGATAGGCCAAATAAAATAAAATACAAAATACAAAATAAACAAAATCACCACCTCAAGAGGTGCAGTCATACACATATTAAGTAGCAGTGAGCAAAGCGAGATATTAAAATAAGAATACAAAAAGCAAGAAAACTTGTTATAGCATTTGTCAAAGTAAAATACATTAAAACTAGTACCAAACTTAGAATATTTAACTCCTCCATCAAATTAGTACTGCTGTATGGATCAGAAATATGGAAAACAACTGAAACAATTACTTACAAACTGCAACATTTATAAACTCATACCTGCACAGGACAGAAGAACTAAAATGGTATGAAATAATCACTAATGTTAATGTGGAGGTTGTGGAGAGAACTAAACAAATTCCAGTAAATCAAGAGGTGAAGAAAAGATTATGTCGCTGGATAGAACACATACTGAGAAAAACCTGTTATTCGTATAATTAATAAGGGCAAAAGAAATGGAGGAATATCTAAACCACATTAGAGAGAGTTATAGACAGAGAATAATAATGTGGGAAGGACTGGAGGCAGCTGCAGAAGATGGCAACAGATAGTGGGGCTTGGCATTAGTTGGTTGTGAGCCTATGCTCTATTGGGGGCATAAGAGACAGAAGAAGAAGAAGAGTTAAGATCCCATTTCTGCACCATGATGTATATTCAGGATATGGTCCTAGGCCCATATGTTCAGACCAGTGAGCACTCAATGGGTGATGTGGTCAGTATTACATTAGTCACCTTTAACTTCAGCCTATACATTAAAAATATGCTATGAATAACAGAGCTACTCAAGAATATAAACAAACGATTAGTGTTATTTTCAAATTAACTTTTCAAGAATATGAAAGTTTGTCTATGTTTGGTGCTGGACAGTCAGGTCTTAGTAAGATATGACTGAGCTACCGTATAACAGTAGACGGTACTACCTGGTTTCTGTTAGCGCTGAGCGTTGGGCGGCGCTTACCAAACCCGACACCCCACATTGTGCCAACGGCTTCGGGCGGAAGAGCGCAATTGGGAGGGTACAAGCCTTACCCTGGTGCGAGGAAATGCAAGCTAAAGACAAAATTGTCATGGCAGGGCAGATCAGGCCCTAAGCCTTGGTTGGCGACTGGTCTAGGATCGAAGCGCCGACAGGCGGACAGTTAGAGCATTGCTTTGCTGATCCGGCAGCTTCTGCAGCTTGTCTTGTTCCAGATGTAGGGGTGTTACCTTTCCTCTGGAGTGAACTAGGCAGGCCGAGAGAGGGATCATGCTGCATGGGCAACACATGATCTCTATATTTTAGCCCAGGCTTTGTGCTATGGAGAGGCAATAACTCCATCCCTGGTCTTAACTGGTCTCGGAATCAAAGCGAGAGGCAACTGTTACGGGTTATAAGTCCTTGTCAGTTGGCGTAGACATGGGGCGCCACGTGTTGCCTCTGACGGTGGGAGACACCTATAGGTGTCACTGATCAGCTACCGCCCACCTCAAGCTGGGCAGCCCCCAGCCAATTGGGTGCTGACCTGCCACAGCCTGCCTGCTTCAATGGGTGCTTGGGGCTAGGACAAAATCTGAATCGCAGGCTGTAAAACCAATGCACCAGGTACAAACAAAAATATAAATAGAAACCTCAAGCTACGGCTTGCAACCTGGAACGTGAGAACCATGTGTCCAGGATTTTCCACTGACTTGACCAATATTGACGATGTGAGAAAAACGGCTGTGATTGATGCCGAACTCAATCGTCTTAACATTGATATTGCTGGCCTGCAGGAGACTCGCCTCGCTGAGGAAGGGTCACTCAGGGAAAACAACTACATCTTTTTCTGGAAGGGTAAAGGGCAGGCAGAAAAAAGGCAACACGGTGTGGGCTTTGCAGTGAAGAATTCGCTACTGGGAATGATTGAAATTCCAGCAGGAGGAAATGAAAGACTATTTTCCCTGCGCTTGGCAACCTCTTGTGGGTTTGCCACCATTATTACTGCATATGCACCGACACTCGATTCCTCTGATGATGTGAAGGATTTGTTCTATGAGGAGTTAGACTCTGTGATTAAGGCAGTTCCAAAATCCGACTACATTTATATGCTCGGTGATTTCAATGCTCGTGTGGGCAAGGACTCGAGTTCATGGCCAGTGTGCCTTGGAAAATACAACATCGGTCGCATGAATGAAAATGGGCAAAGGCTGCTGGAGCATTGCACCAGTAATGACCTATGTATTACAAACTCTTTTTTTTAAACAAAAGAGATGCATAAGGTCACATGGAAACATCCAAGATCCGGCCATTGGCACCAGCTGGACTTCATCATCACACAGAGACAACATCTGAACCATATATCATTGACTCGTAGTTACCACAGTGCTGACTGTGATACGGATCATTCTTTGGTTGTTGCAAGGGTTAGACTGAGACCAAAGAGAATCTACACAGCTAAACACAAATCTAGCCCCAGGATTAATATTATTAACACTCATGATCCTGAAAAGTGCTTTCAGTTTCAACAGCAACTTGAAGACGCTTTCACTGATACACCAGAAAATTGTACAGTAAATGAAAAGTGGGGTCAAATTAAGGAAACTCTTTGTAAAACTGCCGTAAGGGTTTACGGCACTGTGGATCATAAGAGGCAGGACTGGTTTGCGGCCAACAGCGAGACTCTGCAGCCCTTGATTGATAAGAAGAAGAAAGCTCTCTTAAGAAACAAGGAAAGACCAACGCGTAACACTCTGAGTGAGCTAAGGCAAGCTAGGAAGGATGTGCAAAAGGCTGCCAGGCAGTGTGCAAATGATTATTGGATCAAGTTATGTGAGTCCATTCAAATCGCAAGTGATAAGGGAGACATAAGAAGCATGTATGAAGGAATAAAGAAAGCCTGTGGTCCAGTGATCAAAAGAAGTGCACCATTGAAAACCTTGACTGGAGAAGTCATCACTGATAAGAAACAGCAGATGGACAGATGGGTAGAGCACTATTTGGAGCTTTACTCAAGTGAGACCAAACTAGCGGATAATGCCCTCAACGCCATAGAGGCTCTACCAACTCTTGACCACCTGGACACACTTCCCACCATAACAGAAGTTAAGTGTGCTATAAATGAACTTGCATCTAGCAAGGCTCCAGGTAAGGATGGGATTCCAATAGAGGTTATCAGGAGTGGGCAAGACACACTCACTATACAGATCCACCAGCTAATAGAGCTATGCTGGCGTGAAGGACAAGTCCCACAGGATTTCAAAGATTCAAGCATCATAACACTGTACAAGAACAAGGGCGATCGGAGCGACTGCAACAACTATAGGGGTATCTCACTTCTGTGTATTGTTGGAAAAGTATTTGCCAGAATTGTTCTGCGCAGACTTCAAGTCCTAGGAGATCAAGTCTACCCCGAATCACAGTGTGGCTTTCGACAGAACCGGTCTACCACTGATATGATATTCTCATTGCGACAAATGCAAGAAAAATGCCGTGAACAGAATCAACCACTGTTTATTGCCTTCATCGACCTCACAAAGGCATTTGATTTGGTCAGTCGTGAGGGTCTGTTCAAGGCACTAAAGAAAATTGGCTGCCCACCAACTCTTCTGTCCATTGTGGAATCGTTCCACACAGGCATGAAGGGTATAATCAAGTTTGATGGTGCAACTTCTGAAGAATTTGAAATCAAGAGTGGAGTTAAGCAAGGTTGTGTACTAGCTCCCACCCTCTTTGGAATATACTTTTCACTTCTACTGAAATATGCATTTCGTGATCTGGATGGTGGTATATACATTCACTCACGCTCAGATGGCGGCCTCTACAATGCTCAGAGATTGAAGGCTAAGACCAAAATTAAGAGGGTACTGATCAGAGAGTTGCATTTTGCAGATGATGCTGCAGTTATGACCCACTCTGAGGAAGAATTGAAATGTCTACTATCTGCATTCTCCAATGCTTGTTCTGAATTTGGTTTAACAATTAGCAAAAAGAAGACACAGATTATGTCACAAGGTGCACATGGGGTACCATCAATCTTTATTGACGACGCCGAACTAGAGATAGTAGACCATTTTACATATCTAGGATCAGTGGTAAATAGCAAATTATCCCTAGATCAGGAAATCAACATCCGGATTGGTAAGGCAGCAACAACAATGAACAGGTTAAGAAAAAGAGTCTGGGAGAACAGGAAGCTTACTGCCAAAACAAAAGTCCTTGTCTATCAAGCCTGTGTCCTTAGTACTCTTCTCTATGGCAGTGAAACCTGGACAACTTACTCACACCAAGAGAACAATTTAAACAGCTTTCATATGCGGTGTCTGCGAAGAATTCTTGGTATTAAGTGGCAAGACAAAATCACAAATACTGAAGTATTGGAAAGATCAGGTTGTGTGACAGTTTATTCCATGCTCAGTCTTCGTAGACTTAGATGGATAGGACATCTTAGGAGGATGGATGATGGTAGAATACCAAAGGATATCTTTTTTGGTGAATTACAGATGGGTAAGAGATCTCAGGGTCGGCCTCTACTACGATACAAAGATGTGTGTAAGCGGGACATGATTGATACAGGCATTGATAATGCACATTGGGAGCAAGTCGCCACTGAACGTGTTGCATGGAGGGCAAATATCAGAAATGGAATAAAGTCAAAGAGGAAAATTATTGCAGAAAAGTCACACACCAAGCGTTTGAGACGTAAGATGGTGCATGATGGTGGAAATGACCACGTGTTCACATGCACCCACTGTGAACGGACATTTACAGCGCAAATTGGCCTTATCAGTCACACTCGCTACCGCCATAGTTAAAAAATATTATGCCTTTTTAAAGCACAAACTATCGTCTGTCAAGATGGCAAGGTGCCAATGATGGTGCTGGACAAATTCCCAACATAGAGGGAGATTTGAATCAAGGACCATCAAGCCAGAGGTGAGTATGCTAGCCAATGTACCACCACAGCTCCCAAATCAAGACAGTATACACACTTTATGCCAAATGTACAAGTACCCACTGTCTTATTTTTCTCTAAGCCCAAGTTAGAAGAGGCACAAGAGAAAGAGAAGGATAGATTTACACAGACAATAATAAAGAAATGTACAAAAGTTAGCATTTGTTCTCACCTTTTCTTCCTAGCCTGGTTCTGTCAGTGTCAAATAATTCTGCAGGGATATCAGGGAAGTCATCGATCCCAGTCTGGCACTGGGTAATAGCCATGTCACTGTACTGCAGTCTCTAAAACACACATTTATGTGTAGGTTCATATGTCTGTATGTAATATCACGGAAGGAAGGCAGGCAGGCAGACAGGAAGGAAGGCAGGCAGGCAGACAGGAAGGAAGGCAGGCAGGCAGACAGGAAGGCAGGAGGGAGGGAGGTAGGATGGACGGACGGAAGGAAGGAAGGGAGGGAGGGATGGAGGGAGGGAGTAAGGAAGGAAGGAAGGAAGGAGTCCTCAAGTTTTTGTCTTCCTTCTTGTGATTGCAGTTTTGACGATTACACCAACAGGCAAGATCTCATGATGAATTGAATCCTTTTTGTTTGTCAGCACATACTAAAGAATGTGAGAGAGACAGAGAGATCAAGAGACAGAGACAGACAGGCAGAATGACAGACAGACAGAATGACAAACAGACAGAGACAAGTGTGAAAGTTGGTAAGAATTTTTAAAAAATTAATGATGAAATAACTAATCTAAAGAATTAAAACACAAAAACAAGAAAAATATTCTGCTGAAATACTAACCAGTTCATGGAGCGATTTCACTTTCAGAGGTGCCTGTATCAATCCCCAGAGAAGATTACAAGTTCTGAAAACAACAGTAAAAATATAATATAGGGTATATTTTTCATGACTGTGGGGGTTTTGAAAGTATTGCCATTCCAAGTTTTGTATTTACCTTTTATGTTGCATGAACTCCACAGAGGGTGAAAACAAAACTTAAAACAGCAATATTTTCAAATAACCCAGTCATTAAACATACTCCCTAACAAATCAACAGGTCATGTTACTGAACAGCACACCCAAGCATGACAAGATATGCAGACATTATAAATTAAATAAATAAATTATAAACTAAATTAACTAACAGACGGGTGGATGCAAATCACCCAGGATGAATACATTATCTTCGATCAACATTTGCTATGCGTCTATTCCAGCATGGGTCAAAAGCAGTAAGGTGCATAGCAACCATTGTAGTGTACAGATGTCCATTGTCTAGTCTTGTGCCACTTAGGCCAACAGCTTCCGACTTTGATGGTTGGGGTTTCATTTTTTTATTCCTTCTCCCATAGGCAAATTGTTTTCTGGGCTTATGGGCTCAGGCTGCCTACATTTTCTGTTGGGCTTTGTTGCCCTAGCCTTTGATTTTACAGGAACCTCCACAAGGCAGAAGTAGTTTGGCATTCAGTGTGTCCTTAACATAGATGGAATTTCTCCCAGGGTTTTTTGAGCTCCATCAGCCCAATTTGTTTGCTCCCTTGTTCTATCCTATCAACATCAAAGTGTATTCAACGACTATGTTAAATTGAAAAGGAAAAGGCAGTACTGTAGCAGAGACTGCCATTTTTTTTTTTTTGCGCTCGCTTGCTTTGAACACAAGTGTAGTCCATACACACTACTTTTAGTAGTGCTGGACTGAATTTTGTGTGTGGATTAGCTTTCCCTATTAACAGTGTCCCTCGCCATCAGGTGAACCCACTCCGACTTCAGAGGTACTTGTAATTTACGTTTTCAAGTCAAAGACGATAGGTCAACATCTTAGTCCAACTGTTCAGTGTAAAGGTTCTTCTTCTTCTGCTGCTGCATTCATCCGGAGAGTTTTTTCGGACGTGATTGTGTTGTGCCTGTTTACAGCAGAGCTGCGTTCTTGCGCAGTTAGGCCGACACATCCGACTTCTGTGGGCATTTGTTGACCGAGTTAACCTTCCCGGGGCGGTGTAGGGGTTGAACCCCTTACCTCGACATCAGCACACTGGATGTTTAAGAACACATGTTCTTATCCATTCGGCCATGCTGACCTGCAGACTGCCATTGAGTGTGAACTGTAAGATCTTCACATATTATAGGCTATGAAATATAAGGTGGGGTGGCCAGTTTCCTGCATCATCTTTCCTTCCCAGACAACTCTTAGAAGATTCTTAACATTGTCTGGTATCCATTTTTATAAGGCTGGGCCAAGCCATATAACTTAATAGTCAGTAAAAATCATTCTGCCCCTGCTAAGGATATAATGTGCCAGACAAAGCGAATGGCAAACGAGACTTGTTGAAGAACGTGAATCTGTCACTGTGTAGTATAAAGGATAACATAAAATATTCACACATTTTGGTTACAAAAGGACAACTAATGTTTTCAGCTTTATATAACACCCATAAAAAGTAAAGAAAAACACCCTTTCCCACAAATGCATGAAGCAGTCGGATGTGTCGGCCTAACGGTGCAAGAACACAGCTCTGCTGTAAACAGGCACAACGCAATCACGTCCGAAAAAACTCTCAGGATGAACGCAGAAGAAGAAGAATCAATCAACAAATCAGTCAAGCAAGGAATCTGACAATTAAGCAATCAATCAACAAATTTACAGAAAGTAGAGCAAATAAACAGTTTTACATTAATAAATTACCTACCCAACACTTCCACTAGTGTTGCAGTTTGAATTTTGAAGACTGATCACTACCTCCAGGAAATCTTTGGGTGCATAAACAGGTCTGATCTGGCTCAAATCTGCATGAACATTGGGTCATGATATATGTTTATTAAATCTATACCAAACAAATTACCATTAGTTACTTATTCCTTCATGACTAAAATATGTTCAGTTCCCTTAAGAAACATGTGATAGCAAGTCCTTTTTATCTACATCTCTCACCCAAAGAAAGGAATTTTTAAACTGTACACCAATTATTTAACTACTGCGCTAATAAGTCATGCTAGAAAAATTCTTATGTCAATCAACATGAAGAGGAATGATAGTAAATTAGAATACGAATTATAGAAAGTACAGGCAGGTTTCAGACAGTACAAAGAAACCAGTGCCATATCTACAACATAAGAACATTATTTGAGAAATGCAGAAAGTACAATATAGATCATCATACTTGTTTCATAGACTACAGTAATAATTTCAATATGTTCAGCATCAGAAATTGTGGGATGAAGAAGTATACATTTATTCTCACAGAAAACTATTTGTTACCTGGCCCATCCACCCCAAGTTCTGTCCACCTGGATATCATATCCTTGTGTTCCTTCTCTGGTCTCTGCATAAACAGTCAAATGGTCCATGAATCAGTTAATCAAGAAGACCTTTATATTTAACTATAGTAAGTCACTTAAAAAGTTAACATAACATAAACAAATATGGCACAATGTGCTGAACATTTGAAAACACAGGCTAATATCTCTCTCTCTCTCTCTCTCTCTCTCTCTCTCTCTCTCTCTCTCTCTCTCTCTCTCTCTCTCTCTCTCTCTCTCTCTCTCTCTCTCTCTCTCTCTCTCTCTGATGTAAGAACTCAACACAGACAGAGAAGCACTGCTTTAAATTTGTGAAAACTTAACAGAGAGAAAGACACTGCGTAGGTCAGCATGGCTGAATGGATGATAACATATATTATTAACCATCCAGTGTGCTGATCCAAAGATAAGGTGTTCAACCCCTACATTGGACAGTTGGATTAAAATGTTGACCTATCGTCCATGAGCTGGGGACGTAAGTTATAAGCATCTCCGAAGTCGGAGTGGGTTCACCTGATGGCGAGGGACACTGTTAATAGAGAAAGCTAATCCACACACAAAATTCAGTCCAGCACTACAAGAAGTTGTACGTATAGACTATGCTTGAGTTCAAAGCAAGCGACAACAAAAAAAACAAAAAGCACTGCAGTAAATTTGTGGAAGCTTTCATGTCCTTTCAAAGAGTCTCATCAGGCCTTATGGATTTTTGCAAGTGAAATATTGAAAACTAGCCAGAAGATAATTCCATTATATTCACCCCGATGTTTTGTCTACATAAATGAATGTTGATGCACAAGCAAATGACCTTTCACATTCAAGGTGCAACGATAGTTCCATAAAATATTACTGGTCTCTTGACAGTAAGCTTCTAGCATATGGCCTCTCTCATAGATACGTGTCCTTAGTAGTACCTTCTCAAGGTAATCCTGAATCACAGAGTTTGCTGTGGGTCTGTACGAGTCTCGAGCAAGCAGTATTTCTGGGTTGGAAGTAGCTTGGAGCTCTTAAGTTAAATGCACAGTGTCCACGTACGAGTGGAATATGCTCTGACCTGCACCAACCCTAACCGCATGGGTTAAATGTTTCCCATAACTCTATGTCCCTCAGCTAAAATCCTTTCTTGACTATTTCTCTATATAGTTAAAGGATGCCTAACAGGCAATGATAATACTTAGAACTGTCTCCAAACCTGAGAGGGATCCAAGCCACACCCAATATTCCAGCTGCAGCAAGGACACAACATGCTGCAGCAAGGTCACAACATGACCTGACACTGTAATTACATTAGACCTTGTTCAACTATTGGATTGTAGTGAAACCACTCAGGATCGATGGACATAGACAGCCGCAGTGTTGGGGGGTGCATATACGCATGCACAAGTGCCCACTTAAATTAAATTGAAGAAATTAATTTTACCCTTCTAGCTAGTGGAATGTTCAGCTCAGTACACATGCTGTTTAGACTTTTCAGAATTTTCTTCTCCCATGCTATCTGAAATGTAAACGAAAACAAAACACACGCACACAGTGATGACAGCACCAAAAACAAATTTATATGCCAGTTATTTAATAGCTGCATTTTTGTTTCTAAAGTATCTGTGGCGAAGAGATTACGAATGCAATTCGTAATCCCACATTCTTTATTGGAACCACAGCAGTAGGCGATATAAAGCAGACTGCCTTGCATTGGTTTCTATACAATGGTATGAGTGCCAGTTGTTCAGAAAGCAATGGCAAACTACTGAACGTAAACTTGCCCAGGAATCACAAATAGCTAAGAAATGCTGGAGTTGACTGCTACGTCCTGTAAATGATACACAACTAACTTTAATCAGTATAAACTATAAATGTCCAAAGAGAACAAAACAATAGAACTTGGACATTGATCAAAATTCTGCTACAAAGTAAAATCAAAACAAGAATGGATAAAACACAGACTCATATGGAACAGACAATCGTTCTTTCTTTTAGTCCATGCTGAGTGGCATTGGTGATCATGTCTGGGCACAACAATTGTGTATAGACATGATATGTGAGGCATTTGAAAAGGAGGTAGTTTGCCACTGATTGCCTTCTTGGCAATGACCATATTAGTCAGTAACCAACTGTTTCCATAAAGATAACCTCTGCCTACCATGATGAAACTTGAGATCATGATGAACAGCTATCTGTTGGCTGGTTCTTAGCTCCATCCATCATCTGCTCTCATGAAGGAGGGTGGGGGGGGGGGGGAGAATATATGGGTACTCCGCCTTGCCCAAGGGTGTCCTATAGACTAGCAGATGGAAACAGACACCTTTCATCTCCTTTGATATGTGATACATTGCTACGTGAGGAACAGACAATAAAAAGAATTTAAAATGCTAGAGAAAAGAAAAGACTGAAAACTAAACCATGACTACATAGTAATCAGAACAAGAATGAAGATATATGCTCAGAAGGAACAGAAAATGGTAAACAAAAAAGCTCTGGAAAAGGAATGCAGTTGATAATTGTGATGAAATCACTTGGAATTTCATCTCATTTTCTTATACCCAAATAGGAAGGATTACTACACTTATAAGACATAGAAGAAATGGAGGAAATATTAGCAGAAAATATGCGCAGAGCACACAAACTGGATTACACCAGTCAAAAGGACGCTCAGCCAGCCCACAGCTTGCGTAGCAGTGGGATTTCAAAGTGTGACCAATGAAACTGCAGCTGTCAACCAAAGAGAGTGCCGCCCGGCCATGAGAGGATTGCCACGGCGCGGGCCTAAGAGATCTGGTTCTTTTTACTCCACGTCTGTGGGAGAGAGAGAAGTCAGTTCCATTTTTGTTGCAATTGATATATACAACTTGTCAAGTAATTAAGGCCCAGACCTTATATCACGACAAGTAGTTGGTAGGGTGAGTTGGAAATATATGTATAAATATTTGTATGCATTTGTGTGTGCTACATTGTACTAATGATCAGTTCTTTTACAGCAGTGAAAACCCACATGGATAGGTAGATTTTGATAGTCTGTTCTATGTTACCAGTTATTTATGAGGTGGTAAGATCTGGTGTCTTTAGTATAACATTCAATCTTAATGGCATGTTTCATAGCGTATAGGACTGGTATACTGTCAGAGAAGATTCAGTTGTCCAGAGGCTTAAATAAATAACTAACAATGGATGACGCAAACCATGCTTGCTAACATTGCCACAAACGTGTTGTTATAATCTAGCGAGGGCATACGCCAAGATTGTACCGTGACGGCAGTGAAAATCACTGGACCGGATTGCAGATGCTTGTGTCCTATAATTTAATATTTAATATTTAATTTTTTATAATATAATTCATGGTTCTATTAGAAATCTCAGTGATTAGAATTCTTGTTCAGCCAATTAGAATCTTGGTTATTTCAAATTTTCTCTTTGGTTGACAGCTGCAGTTTCATGACAAATCTATGATTGTTTGAATTTCAAAGCCTAAATCACATTCTTGATTGATTGTTCAGAATTCTAGGTGATTGAGTTCTTGATTGATTGTTCAAATTCTAGGTTATTGAATTCTTGATTGATTGTTCAGAGTTCTAGGTTCTAAGCAAATTCTTAATGTTTAAATTTGTAGTCAGAATCAAATTCTAGTTGGTTGTTAGACTTATTGGTTCATAGTAAAGTCAAGATTGCTAGCAGTGTCAGGAGTAGAGTGTCGTAATCGCTGGGATCAACAGAAGTTAATCATAGTATACATCCATTGTTCAGTAGAGAGACAGGATGTGACATGAGTATTTCTGATACACGTCAATAGTCAGAGAAATTCACAAAAATTTACTTCATTCAGTATAATTCTCCCTCATGTTTGATTTGTCTTGATTTCTATTAAGTTTCATCGGTTGTGTAGGGACAGGAACGGTGGCTACTCCTTTGTCTAGTACTATAAGTCAGCTAGTTATCTCACAGAGTGAAGGAATCGCTGGCATAGACTTCTGTATTCTCAGATAAGTGTTCGCCTGATGATAGGTCTCCATAGAAGGTTAGGCAGAAAGTCATGTGGGGAAGGTATAGGCGTTCTCCAGAAACTTATGAGTGTGCCTTTGTGTCATTTTCAGCTTGAGAGGCTACCAGAGTTGCAGACTGTACTACCATGCTTCCAACACCAAGCTACTGACAAGCATAGCAAGGGAGTGTCTGACCCTTTTGGCCGAAGCAGTGCAGAGTCTTGTACCAGGCAGCTTGAAGTTCAAAAAGCCATCCTAGCTGATCCACTGAACGCTTGAGCCTTTCAGCTAAGGCCTAGACTTAGGTCAGACATTGCACTGAAATCAGAAGCAGCTCTAGGCAAATCTGACCCTCACAAAGCACTTACATTTTCCTTTCAGCAGCTGATAAACTACAATAAACAAAGCACTTTTATTTTATGAATTTGACACCTTGATTTTAGACTTTTCTATTATTACACTACATCAGAGGAGAGAGAATGTAATATAGATGTTTGTTTTATTTTCAGAATTAATTACTTGAGTTGATGATAGTTCTCTGGGGGGCTGTAATTCTATCACAGGCAATAGTAGCCCAGATACCTAAATCTGCTGTCTTTTTTCCAATTGTTCAGCTTCAAGTTTTACCTTCTGGTGCCTGTGCCATTGTTAGGAAAGTTGACATTTCCTGGGCCAAAAATCCATACCCTAATCCTCATACCCTAAGCCGACACGCTCTTCATTTCCTACAGTGGATAGAATATGACACACACACACATCGTGATTGTAACTGACTCAGAAAGCACGCTGACGAGGGTGAGAACGGGCAGGCTTCGTGCGGAGTGGCTTGCTTCGCTTCGGAGGTCACGGGTGACAAGCATCGCCTGGATCTTTTCTCTGGGGCATGCCGGTGTGCTGGGAAATGAACAGGCGGACAGATTGACTGGCTCTGCAGAACTTGGTGGAGTACTGATACATGACAAAGCAGACGTGGTTGCGGCCTTGTGGGAGCACGTGTACACCTCGGAGGAGCAAATGGATCACCATAGTCTGGTAAGAATGAGGCAGCGAGGTGTGACAAGGGGATCTGGCCAACGCTCGACGCTCAGAGGAAAGGCGAGACGGACATATAATCAGATTGCTACTGGTACTATTGGTGTTGGAACTCTTCGCTGGCTGCTGAGGATGGGGACGGAGCGCTTATGGGAATGCCCCGAATGCTGTGATGTCGATTCCTAAATCAATCAATCAATCAATCAATCTTAAGGGTTAGTCTTTATGTCTTCTGCTTTGTTTGTGAGGATTTCCCTCAATAGGTGAAGACACTGCTACAATAATAGGAAAGTTGGAAAACCAATACAACAACTATACTGTAGACCGTGAACATGAATGGATAAGACACCTTCAGGTGAAACAGACAATAAATAGAAAATTTTTAGGACAGGAATATAATAGATAAAAGGAACACTGAAAGCAAATGAAATCTTGAAGAGGAACCATTGAAGAGTAGAAAAAGATAACTTAGAAAGCAATCACAGAGGTGGAAGTAAAATAAACTATTATATTTTCATCTTCAGTTTTTGTCTGGTATTTGTTAATTATTGGATGGTCATGGCAGGATTAGAAAAGAAAGAAGTATTGTAAAACCAAGGACAAAAAAAAACAACACTGAATGTGATCAAGGTCAAACAATTAAAGTTCCTCTGCCATAGTAAAGAGATGTTAAAGGATCACAGCCCCATATTACACCTATTAACTAAATCTAATGTAACACATAAGTAGTTTGCACATGGCTCGGAGCAAGCATGATGCAGGTGTGGTGCGCACTATTTGAGTAAGACAGAGAACAGAATAAGTAGTTTTGAGCAAGACAATTACAGCTTGGGATGGCGATAGGGATGGTTGGGCTTAAGAACCAAGTTATGGGTTTGTTTTTAAAAGGCATTAATACCTAGAAGGGTTAGCCGGAAGTTAGTGATAGGGTGGTCTTTTGGAATAGGAATTTTGATTCATGCTTTGTGTAACTCACGCTCATAATCAATAAACATTAGTTTAACGTGATTACAACATTAATACTGTTGATTTCCGTTCAAACCAGGTTGAGTTGGTTGGGGTATTAGTACTATTACTTTCTGTCACAAACCATAGGTTTATGACAGAAATTATGGAGGCTCATCCAGGATTTGAACCCGAAAAGGAAAGTGTGCAAGAGGAAGACAGCATATGAGTGGACATCAAGAAATGGACTGGAAGAAGCCTGTATGAATGCATCATGGAAACAAGAGAGAGAGGGTGTTAAAGGCTCATTACAGCTAATCTTCAAAGAGATCACACTTGTTGATTGGATGATATTTACATTCTGTCTGTTTACATCAGATCTGCTTTTTCCTGGCATTTGTTGCCCTGTTTATTCTTTCTGGGTAGTTTTATAATACATCACAGTATCAATGTTGTGACGTTATCTATGTCCATTCTATACACAGAGGGTGCACCCAAAAAGGTCCATTCAGGAAAGCCACATGAATGTCATTTGATCCTCCTTATCATCCATTATTGCAGACAACACACCTGAAGCTCTCATTCTGGGCTCACCCAAGGAATCATCACATCCTGCACTTGGCTACTGAGTCTACTTTTGTATATTGGGCATCACAATCACCATGTGTTGCACCTTTAGAGACCAGTACAATGCAGTCTCTAAGCATGTTGGGACTTTGATGACTTCTCTACAAAGCGGTTTTGTCTTGGTAAAATTCTCACATAAATTATTTGCAAGAGGAGCAACTTTCCATTCTGTGAATAATGAGACATTCTTTGCCCCATAGATACCTCAGAGCATTCAACGCAACAGCCTTGGAACAAACAGCCTTTCTCCAATTTTGAGAAATAAGTACTTGAGCAATATTCACATTCATAGCAATGATGTGTCATTTAGCTGTCTTTTATCCTTTTTATCCTTAAATCGCCCCTGATAGACACCAGTAATGGTATAACGTGCTGACATTATAGTTTTTGTTTTTTAATACAAAGTTATTTAATGAAAACAACTATATTTAGGGGCTGAAGAACAGTAACTGTTGTGAGGCTTTTGTTTTACATGGAACATAAGATAGTGTTATAATGATGATAATGTTGATGATGGTGTTGATGATGGTGATGATAATGTTGGTGATGATGATGTTGAGGAGGAGGATGAGGAGTAGGGGGAGGATGATGAAGCTGATAGGATAGGAGTTTGGTGATGGTGGTAGTGACACTAAAGATGGTGACGACAAACATTCTTTAAAATGTGTGAAAATACAGTTGTATAACTTATACAGAAAACTGCTAAATATTTCAGTCACGTCTAAATTGGAAAACTCGAGTCAGCTTTTGATGGAAGGGCTTTAGAAGTACAGAATCTTCTTCTAACTTGCAAGTTCAGTCATGGATGATTCACAATCATCATGCATCTTGCCACATTGTATAGGCATTCACGCTTCTCCACAGATCTAGGTCAATGATGTTCTGGGTCAATTTAATTGATGATATTCCTGCCTGCTACCATCTAAGAGTAGCAAGCATCATTTCTCTTTGTCTTGTCTCTATCTCTTGTACCACCAATCTTTCCAGCTGTCACAATGTTCTCCAAAGTCTCTTTTTTCACAATATATCTAAAGAACACTGTTTTAATAGTTTATATAGTGCATATAATATTCTGCTTTCAATAGCCTCTACCAGGCAATAGATCTTAGTTATTTTGGAAGTCCAAGGTATTCACAACCCAGAAACCATATCCCTGCTGCTTCCAAGCTATTCCTAATTATTCATTCACATTCATACGAGGGCAAGTCAATAAGTAAGTCACACAGTTCTGTGGGATGGCAGGTAAATGTAGTTGGTGTTTTCTACAGGTGTCATTAGGTGACAGCAACATCGAACTTTATATTCCCGTTTGTCAGTGGCGCTAGGTGTCTCATGCGTATGTGCAGCGCATAAACAAAATGGTGACTATACTTACTGAGTGTACAACCAAAGAGCAACACGCTGTTGTGCATTTTTTGTTGGCAAGAGGACTGCCTGCAAAGGACATTCATAAGGAAATGCTTCCTGTTTATGCTGACAAATGTTTGTCCCATAAAGTGGTGCATAGCTGGGTAGAAAGATTTTCTCAATGGCTCTCCAAAATTGTTGATGAAATCCAATCTGGTCATCCTGTTGAAATTGCAACAGAAGCATCCGTGCAGCGGGTGGAGGAGATGATAAGAGGTGACAGGCGAGTAACGATAGACTCTGTAGCATCAGCAATAGGGTGCTCACATGGTTCAGCATACAGCATAATGCATGATCGATTGAAATTTAAGAAAGTGTGCTGACTAGAGGAGTGTTGCTTCTTCATGACAATGCCAGACCACATATGGCTCGATTAACTCAGGAGAAAATTAACCAACTAAGGTGGGAAGTTCTCCTCCTTACAGCCCCGACTCAGCTTCTAGCTATTTCCACCTTTTTGGTCCACTGAAAACCCACCTTGGTGGGAGACATTTTTGAATGATGCCGAGGTTGAATGTGAAGTGAAAACGTGGTTTAGAAAACAGAGCACGCAGTTCTATGCAGCCAGTTTGGGAGGACTGATAAAATGATGGGATAAGTACATCAATGTTGGTGGAAATTGTGTTGAGCAATAAAGGGACAATGTATGTATAAAACTAATCTGGTTTCAAGTTGTTATCATATTTAGTTATTTTTCTACAGCCATTTGTGACTTACTTATTGACTTCCCCTCGTAGATTCACTGCCACACAGCATTACACATTATGTACACTACACACACTTTATATTATGAACAGTGTTTATAAACATTTGGTCAGGCAGATTTAAGGTACATTATAATAACTATACAAATGGGATACACTGGATTAAAAAAATTTTGTTTGTTAAATGCTTATGGAACCATAATCGTATTTAATCATTGTCATTTTAAAAAATTGTGTTTAATTTCAAACCTGAGCATTCCGCACGTATAAAACTGGCTCCTTTTGTTGCTCTGGAGTTACATAAGCACCATCTAGCAATGTTTTAGGCTGTGACTGCAAGAAGTGGTAGATAGCATTTCGAAGTTTACGATCCCAACCTACAAGTGTAATATAAATTAACATGGCTGACGTAAATTATTACAGATAAAAAAACTAGTATCTGTCAGTTTAAAATCTTTACAATGTCGGTAATATCTTGTCTTTTCTAATATTAATTACAACATGAACAAATTACACACAACCAGCAGTTAATGTAAAGGACCTCTTTTCACACAGAAGGATAAACTGAGTTTATGGCGCTATCCCTATATTTTCAGAGTGATCAGTACTTGATAAGTGATGTGGTCAATAATATGCTGCCGGCCTTTACTCCGCAGGAAATTTCCTGATACCAGTTTCAGACTGCACTGACCTGGGAGGAGAAGTAAATACCTGGATGGTTTGGCCACATGGCATGGTCGAGACAGGTACACAGAGCTTATCCACTACTCTGGTGATTGAGTGAGATGGCAGAACATGACCGCCCACGCTTACCGGCATGGCACATGATGGATGGATGGATGGACCTGGGAGGACAGGTCAGTGAAAACAAATTTCTGATTGAAAGTGATCTGAAAACATGACCACTGATCCGGTAGGAAAGCACTGTAATGGCTCATACAACAAGCAGCAAGTAAGAAATATTGGAAGACTGGAAATCCCACATCAGAAATTAACTGTTTGTGTCCTAGACAGCTGCTATATTTTTTTTTACACTGAGGTCAGAAGCAGTGGGGAATGATTGGGTTGAAATGACAACTGGGGCAGAGTGGGTTAAAGTATTCAAACATGGTCTCATCACCTGCCATGTAAGGGAAAGATTGGTCATCTATTCCTCTGTACATTCAGGCCTACAAAATGTGATGACCCTTGTTTAGTTTAGTTTAGTTTAGTCGATGGATCAACATCATGGCACATGGGTGTAACCTATAAGTGCTCCGTTCTATTAAAAAAAGTCGCTTAAAAGTCGACAGGGTCGACTTCATTGCACCGGGTTTTATCCCATATGGCAAAGTCTCTTTCCGCAGCGCGGAAAGCGTCGCACAAAGCACGAACTCCGTAGCTCTAGCGACGACCCATAGGAGTCTCCGAAAAATTTAACTCGTGAACCGAAAGACGCGGCCCGGAATCGAACCCACAACCTTCGGAGCCCGAGTCAAACGGCTTGACTACTTCGCCACAGAGACTCTCACAGAGGCTCCGTTCTATTCCTAACTCAAGCCTGAATCTGGAGAATTTCAGGTCAGTGCATGAATTCCGTAGCACCGGCGAGGATCCTGAAATACATTGGGTAGATTTTTAACTCTGAATTTTTCCCGGGCAGTGCAGTTAGGTTACTCTTTTTCGATTTCCAACTGCCAAGGGATTTTTTACATGCACAACAATACACATGGGCGTCTGATCTCACTACCCAGAGACCAGGGGAAATTTT
Organism: Cepaea hortensis; assembly: GCA_963921405.1. NCBI lineage: Eukaryota > Metazoa > Mollusca > Gastropoda > Stylommatophora > Helicidae > Cepaea > Cepaea hortensis. The sequence continues at coordinate 105,195,810 of OY992879.1, forward strand.
GTTACTAGAAGTCCATGTGAAAAAATCCTGGCCCTCACAGTGGCTTGAACCCGGGACCTCCAGCACTCGAGGCGGACACCATACCTCGAGACCACTCAGTCCCCCTGTGTGATGACCCTATCACACCAGAGACCCATCACAGGAAACTAGTTTGGGAAGTTAAAAAAGAAATTAAAAGGTTAAAGTAACAACTGGTTGAGACATGATAAAGTGGACTAAAGATCCACATCGTGTTCCAGAATGAGAGATTCGGGAGTAAGAATTGGCAAGGCCAGACACGAGAGGCACATCAGGAGAACAATGGGCCTCATCAACTGGCACTATTAGCCACTGGACGCTGACTTACGTGTTGGGGGGGGGGGGGGAGGATTTGGTCACCTATGGAGTGCAAGTATGATACTCCAACAGATAACAGACAAAGTGGACTAATGTACCAACTGGCAGGAACAAAAAGAGTTAAATTATTTACTCATGCTGGAAAGAACAATAAAATAATTTAAATATAGAACAATAGAATAATAATCCTACACCTATGTAAACAGTCACCCTCCTCATCTCTACATGATAACAATCTTATGGCACCAAGGATAAACAAAAGATAAATACCTGCTGATATTAAACCAGTTTGGACTCCCTTTTTCAAGTCGGAAATGCGATGGCATGGCTTTTGTGCTTCATTCTGAAAAGAAGTAATTTGTCATTAGACTATTCCATACTGTGTTCTCAATAAGAGTACACTTAAGCTAAAGCCAAGAAATTAGCCATTTTGTACATTTTACAATTAACACTTACTAATTATATGCTGTAACTATTCAATCTTTGATAGTGAGCCTAGTATCAACAGAGTGCTTTCACTTAGTCACTGCCAGCTATCATGAAGTATAAATAAGTGAATGAAAAGTAAAGTGCCACTTTACACGCCTTGAGATGTACTGCATATATATGGTCCCACATTTTTATACACAAATTTGCACTCACTGGGTGATGTAATAAATATTATGCCAGACATCTTTATTTCTCAGGCATTTCCTCGAACCTATTTTAGGCTTGGTTGACCTGACAGATCAGCTCATTTTTTTTATCTGCCTCAGTAGGGGTTCGGATACAGGACCACTGGGCTGGCAACATCAGTATCTGGGTATCAGAAATTATGGGCAGAAAACAAAAATGAATCAGAAGGCTGTGAGCAGACATGATCTGCAACGCAACATAAGTTGTGCAAAATTAGAGAAATGTCATCAAAACAGTTAATTCTAGAAAGATACAGAATAGTAACGATATTAGTCATCATCATCATCAAGTGCCGTGTCAACTGGCGTAGGCATTCATGACTTTCCACAGATCTCTGTCTTTGGTTTTCTGGATCAACTCTGCTGTTGATATTCCTCCATGCCACCGTCACAATCCATCCAGCATCATTTCTCGTTGGTCTGCCTCTGCCTCTCTTCCCCTTGATCTTTCCAGTTGTCACGATGTTCTCCAGTGCCTGTCTTGTCATCACATGACCAAAAAAAGCTGTTTGTCTCTTTCTTATTATTGTATATAATGTTCTATTTTTGCCAGCCTCTTTAAGGCATTCTTCGTTAGTTACTTTGGCAGTCCAAAGAATTCACAACATTCGTCTAAGGAACTACATCTCTGTTGCTTCCAATCTCTTCCTAATTTGTTCATTTATATTCCAAGATTCACAGCCATACAACAAAGCAGGTTCTATATAGCTCTTCAGCACTCTCTTTCTTACATTCAATGATAGCGACTTATTGCATAAGATATTCTTCAATTTTTGAAATGCAGCCTTTGCTTGCCCTATTCTGCTCTTAATCTCTGTTGTGCATTTTCCATCTGATGTTAATGTTATAAATGTCCCTAGATATTTAAAACTATCCACTTGGTGAAGAATTTTCCCTTCTACCTCTATTTCACATTTGGGTGTCACCTGTTTCTTTGATATCACCATTGTTACTGTATTCTTGATATTCAAGGAGAGTCCTTTCTTTGCATTCTCTGTTACTACAATGTCCAACAATTGTTGTAGACCTGTTGCATTATCCGCTATCAATACTGTGTCATTTGCATAGCGTATATTATTTATATTATAACCTCCAAATATTATTTCTGGCTTTTCTTTGATCTCTCTCATTATTACTTCGCTATAGAGGGAGAAGAGATCCGGTGACAAAACACAACCCTGTCTTACATGTCATGAGTGCAGTGATGTCGACTTTTGAACTCAGTATTCAGTATATAATATTAGTACTTAATAATTAAGAAGTGTTGCACCTCGCTATCTTCCCATCAACAATAACATATCTAGTAATCTAGTTGTTTTGATTTTATTATGTCTTATTGTGAGTGCAACAATAACATATCTAGGCACTCTTCTGAATACCGGTCCCAAATTAGGACGTAACTCTTTAGTGAAAAAGTATCCCTTACAGGGCCTCATTGGTTGATATAAAAACAATAATAAATGATACGAACTAAAATATAGCTATGAATTAAAATATAGCTATGAACTAAAATATAGAACTGAGAAAATCGAAATATGTACCAATAATAATCATCATCATCAATCATTATCATCAACAATCAGGAGCCATCTCCACTATGAAGGTTGGTTGCAATGGATCTCCAACAATGTCTGTCTCTCGCCTTGACTCTACATTCTGTCAGGCTGATGTTCGTCTATCTCTTGATGTTATCTTCCCACTTATATCATTGTCTACCTCTTGCTCGCCTGCCCTCAACCTTGCCTTCCAGTATAGTTTTTATAAGAGTGTTAGTTATTAGTTAGTTAGTCGACAGATCATCCTCATTGCACATTGAACCATTCAGTCCATAAGTGCTCGGATCCCCTCCTCAGCAAATCCCGCCGTGTGTAGCGGCTAACGACATATAAGAGTGTCATGTCTTTTAACGTGGCCGAAATATTTTACTTGCCTCCACGTTATTTCTTCCATCAACTCTCTCTTCATTCCCAGTTTTTCTAGAACCTCTGCATTTGATTGTTTTTGTTTCCATGAAATACGACATATTCGTCTGTATATCCACATCTTCAGGGCTTTTATGTGACTTTCTATTTGCTTGTTCAATATCCAGGCTTCCGCGCCATACAGTAGTGTTGAATATACATAGCATTTGACAATTCTCATTTTTAATACATTATTAATCTCCCTAGATGTTAATACTGATTTCATGCCGCTAAAAGCATTTTTGGCCATTCCTAATCTTTTTTATTTTTATTTCACTTCTGCCATCATCTGTTATTATGTCCAAGATAGAAGAAACTAGTTACTTGTTCTAGTATCTCCCCGTTTACTGTGATGTTTGGGACGCAGAGGTGTTTCCAAGACACCAGGGCCAGGTTATATACTGGCCAAGACCTATTGACGCGTCATCGTCGAGTGTCCTGGGCAACAGGTCCCTTCGGGGTCCTGGCTAAAGTCAGTACGATCGCCGATTCCTCCGAAGTCGGAGAGTGTCTGCCTGTAGGCGAGGAACCACCAGTCTGCACACCAATAAGCCAGACATGGGACAACGGATACTCACGCAAACCTCAGGTCCTGTATGACATCACACTGATGTTGGACAACAGGATGCCTTCATCCGGCATACAGGACTTCACGTTGGAGCTCAAGTCAACAAACACAAGCAAGCAAGCAAGCACTGTGATGTTTGCTTGGTTGTTTGCGTTCACTGGCTGTGAACTCCAGCGCGAAGTCCTGTATGTCGGATGAAGACATCCTGTTGTCCAACATCAGTGTGATGTCATATAGGACCTGAGGCTTGCGAGAGCATCCGCTGTCCCATATCTGGCTTATTGATGTGCAGACTGGTGGTTCCTCGCAGTGCAAGCAGATACTCTCCGACTTCGGAAGAATCAGCGATCCTACTACATTAGCCAGGATCCCGAAGGGACCTGTTGCCCAGGACGCACGGCGAGGACATGTTAGTAGGTCTTGGTCAGCATAGAACCTGGCCCTGGTGCCTTGGAAACACCCCCTGCGTCCCAATAGAAGGAATAAAATGATATGACAGAATCACCAATGTAGAGCTCGTGGAGAGAACTAAACAAATCCCAGTGAATCAAGAAGTGAGGAAAAGACATTGGCACTGTATTGGCCAAACATTGAGAAAATCTGAGGATAGTATAAGGAGGTATATGTCTGGAATTGAGAGGACCAAAGAAATGGAGAAAGACTTAAACACACAAGGAGAAGAGAGGTAGAAATAGAAATGAATACTTTGATGGGGACTTGGGCGGAGCTGCATGGAAAAGCTACCGATAGGAAAAGGGGGGGGGGGGGGCGTGGGGGGGGGGGAGAACCTAAAAAAATACAAGGAGAAAAGAGGTAGAAACATAAATGAATAATTTTGTGAGGACATGGGCGGAGCTGCATGGGATAAATAAAGATGAGGATAGGAGGGCTTGGGGTGAGTTAGCTGAGGGTCTATACCCCAATGGAGGATAACAGGCGAAGGAAGAAGAATCTGTCAGCTCGGTATATAGACGATATTTGCTGTTGGGGGTGTTCCGATGGCGCTGGTCGTAGCTACGAGGGAGATCATGTGGTAAAGACTACAGATGATAGTGGGGGACATGAAGCACAGCTTACATGCAATAACAAGAAGGTGGAAACAATGGCATGTGAAAGAATCAGACCAACAAAATGGCATGTGAAAGAGTGAGACCAACAAAATGACATTTGAAGAATGAGATCACACAAAACAATGGTATATCTTCGTAGTTCGATAATTTTTTTGCAAGTGGACATATTTGTGGTGTGCCTGTTTACATCATGCTGTTTGGCCGACACATCCCGACTTCTTCACCGGATGAACCATCCCGGGTATTTTCGTGTAACGTTTCATTGCCTCAGAGTTGCGGCGGCATCTTCGCCCTTCCATCTACAGGTGGTGCCGCCCAACAGGTGTGTCCTAAACAACCACAAGCATGCTGGTCGGCCGTTGAGGGAATGCAGGGGCAGAACATGAACACTCTCCACCATCTAAGGAGGCCTTGATAAATGCAGATCTGACTTATGATGATCTGGTAGTACTGGGTTCATCTAAGGAGGCCTTGATAAATGCAGAGCTGACTTATGATGATCTGGTAGTACTGGGTTCATCTAAGGAGGCCTTGATAAATGCAGAGCTGACTTATGATGATCTGGTAGTACTGGGTTCATCTAAGGAGGCCTTGATAAATTCAGATCTGACTTATGATGATCTGGTAGTACTGGGTTCATCTAAGGAGGCTTTGATAAATGCAGATCTGACTTATGATGATCTGGTAGTACTGGGTTCATCTAAGGAGGCCTTGATAAATGCAGAGCTGACTTATGATGATCTTGTAGTACTGGGTTCATCTAAGGAATCATGGGAGGACGAAGAACCAAACCACCAGCACATTACACCTTGGAAATGTCAAAGACGAGCAGGCGAACACATTGGCTGGATCTGCACCGCTGGGTGGGGTATTGGTGCACGATAAGGCAGATGTGGTCAGAGCTCTTCGGGATCGTGTGTGTAGTGTGCAAGAACAGATAGAACATCATTGTCTGGGGAGAATGGTTTTGCAAGGAGTGACCAGATGATCTGGCCGACATTCAGTTCTCTGATGAAAGGCCAGACAGACACATAGTCAAACTGCAGCTGGTACCATTAGTATTGGGACTCCTCACTGGTTGTTGAGGATGAGGATGGCGTTTGTATGGGGATGTCCTGAATGCTGTGATGTCGTTTCTTGACTCAACTCAACTTGGAATTGGGCTAGCATCTGTTTTGCCTGCTCTCTTGTTGGACACAAATACAGAAAAAAATAAAACAATCTAAACTGTAAATATGATTTTCTGTTGTTATTTTTATCGTGTCAGCTGGAGGATCTTTTGCGTTGGTTATGAATGAAAGAAGTGGGCGCATTGATGTGATGGTTAGGGAGTTGCTCTGACAGTGGCATGAGCGACGTTAAGCGAGGGTTCAATTCCTGGGCTTAATACTTGTTATGGGATTTATAATCAGATTGCTACTGGAACTATTAGTGTTGGAACTCTTCGTTGGCTGCTGAGGATGGGGACGGAGCGCTTATGGGAATGTCTCAAATGCTGTTATGTTGGTTCCTAAATCAATCAATCAATCAATCAATCAATCAATCAATCAATCAATCAATCAACGGGACTGAAAGACAGGCCACCTTTCCCTCTCATAGTGAACAATGAAAACTATCGTTGAAACCTTTCCTGGTGGTGCTGCTGCTGCTGTTGTCAGTATAACATCATAACCAGTACATCAACCCACTCACAAAAAAGCCGTACTGACTGGGCAAAAATAACCCTGCCTCTGCTGGGGATTGAACTAGACAGACAGAACTAGTCAGTGGCACAAAAGTTGCCTGACAACAGACTGTTATTTTCACTCTCTTTTGTGTGCTGTGTAGTACACCTGTGTGATTAGATGTTCTTCATGTGTACTGGTGTGATTGGCTGTTCTTCATGTGTACTGGTGTGATTAGCTGTTCTTCGTGTGTACTGGTGTGATTGGCTGTTCTTCTTGTGTACCTGTGTGATTGGCTGTTCTTCGTGTGTACTACTGTGACTGACTGTTCTTCATATTTTCATATTAATAAAACAATCAAAAATAGAGCCAAGAAGGTGAAACCCCTGCTACACACATACACACATGCACGCATGCACGCACGCACACACACACACACACAGAGGCTACATTCACTGACTCTTAGCTTGCTGTGTGAAGCAGACACCTGCGTTCTCAATCAGAACTCCTACATCTGCAGAGAGACGCTTATGCAATTAAGCAGCCATGTGTGAGGAATGCCCAAGTCTGCCCCTGCCTGAAGTCTGAGTGGGTTTGCCTGATGGTGAGGGACAATGGTAATAGGAAAAATAATCCACATGCAAATATCAGTCCAGTGCACTCTCTAGTAGCGGCAGCTATTAGTTAGTTAGTCTTTCGTCTTGAGCCTAAAGCGGCACACAGGGCAGAAGTCATGGCTCTCCATGTCTGGCGGTTCGCTGCTACCTGTTGTAGATCCTGGATGTTCACTTGGCCATTGAATGAGCCCTCTCTGATGATGGTTCTACGCAGGGTCTCTCTTGGTCTTCTCCGTTTTCTTTTCCCTACTGGTGACCATAAGAGGGCTTGGATGAGGAGTCTTGTCTTGTCCATTCTGAGCACATGGCTGATGTAGTTCCAACGGCGTTTTCTTATAAAATTTGATACAATATCTTGCTTAGTCTCTTGTCTTATTTGTGTATTGGTATTTGGCTATTGGTGTATTGGCAGCTTTTAGTAGTAGCACGTATATTGGCTACGCTTGCATTCAAAGCGAACGAACAAACAACAACAACAAATTCAGATATCCAATAAACCTATCATGATATATTTGATATTTCTGTGTCAATCAATATGTTTCAATGAATTAATCCAGACACTGTGATGTATGGCATGATTTGGCAAATCAACAGAATGTGTGTGTTTTTTTAATTCCCGAGCATGTTTACGTTCAGTAGTTTGCCATTTCTTTCTGAACCACCGGCACTCATACCTTTGTATGAAAACCAACGCAATGCGGTCTTATTCCAAATCACCGCAGCTAGGTTTTGAACACGGTATGCAGGATTACGAAATGCATTCATAACATTCATAACCCCATCACTACAGACCAGGTGACTATTCATGTTTGTTTCAGAAGGTGCAGTTAGTTGGATGTCTTTTACAGGACATCACAATCAACCACGGCATTTATTCCAGAAGTTGGTGTTGTTGTTGTCTTCCACTTATGCCTAACGGCATAAGTGGAGAAGGTTAATTGAAGCTCCGGCGCCTGTGACTAGCCCTTTTCCTCCAGTTTCATACCGGTTTGCTAGACCCGTCATAGGTTCCTTACCTAATCCATCCATCATGTGCCATGCCGGTAAGCGTGGGCGTTCATGTTCTGCCATCTCACTCGATCACCAGAGTCGTGGATCAGCTCCGTGTTTCTGTCTCGACCATGCCACAAGGTCAAACCATCCAGGTACTTGCTTCTAGGTCTTCCCCTTGGTCTGTTCCCCTCGATCTTACCAGTTGTCACCAAATTCTCCAATCCATTTCTTCTCATAACATGCCCAAAAAATTTTGACTGCCTACGTCTAATTTCTCTAATCAATTTACGATCTTCATTTGTTTCTTGAAGGACTTGTTCATTGGTCTTTCTGGCTGTCCATGGTATTCTTTGCATTTTCCTCAGAAACCACATCTCTACAGCCATCAGATATTTTTCAGCCTGACTGCTCATTGTCCACGCTTCACATCCATACAAAAGTACAGGTTCAATGTAGCATCTCAACACTCTTTTTCTCGTTTCAATTGACATCTTTTTATTGGTCAATATGTTTTTCATCTTGCTAAAGGCTACTTTTGCCATGGCGATTCTTGTTCTAATCTCTTCAAGGCATCTCCCATCAGATGTTATTACTGTTCCGAGATAATTGTACCTGCTCACTTGTTGAAGAATATTCCCATTTACTTGTATATTACATTGTGGTATTTCGTCCTTCCTAGTGACGACCATAATCTGTGTCTTTTTACAATTTAATTCTAACCCTAGTTGTTCACTGTGTGTAACAATCGCATCTACTAAATTGTGCAGGTCCTGTTCATTGTCTGCAATCAAGACTGTATCATCTGCATATCTAATGTTATTGATGCATCGTCCCCCAATGTTGATTCCTTCCATATCTTCAATATTTCTGAAAATATTTTCACTGTACAGGGAAAACAGATCTGGAGACATTACACATCCCTGTCTCACACCCCTTTTAATAGGCTGATATTGGCTTACTTCATTATCAACTCTTATGGCAGCTTGTTGTTTCCAATATATGTTTTTTACAAGTCTAAGATCTTTTCCATCAATTTGTAGATCTTCAAGCATCCTTATCATGTTGACATGTCTCACTTTATCAAAAGCCTTTGTGTAGTCAATAAAGCAAAGGTGTAGATCTTTGTTTACTTCTATAGAACGTTCGATTATGTTTCTCAGTATATACACAGCATTTACTGTACCCTTGCCTTCCACAAACCCACATTGTTCTTCTCCTATTTCAGGTTGTATTTTCCTCCTAACTCTTTGCATGATAATTCTTAGCAAAATCTTCGTGATGTGACTCATTATACTAATTGTTCGATGTTGATCACATTCCAAGGCTCCTGATTTCTTTGGGATTGCAATAAATACAGAATTACATAACTCCTGAGGTATATTTCCAGTATCATATATTGTATTAAGCAGACTGGTAACTTGATCTATTCCATATTCTTCTAAAGCATTAATCATTTCTGTTGTGACGCTGTCTGAACCGGGGGTCTTGCCAGATTTCATATGGTTAAGAGCATTCTGAACCTCCATCTTCAAAATTGCTGGTCCTTCATTATTATTTTGAACATCATACTGTTCGTCTCTGTTATCGTCATACAGGTTTTTCACGTAATCTGACCATTCATGTAATATCTGATCTTTTTCTATTATGACTCTTCCATCTTTTGTCTTTAGGCAGCCTGCTGATGTACGTGTTCTTTGATTAGTAAGCTCCTGAATTCTTTTGTGCATTAGTTTCGCATTGTTACTGTTGTGTTGTTTTTCAATTTCTCTGCAATTTTTCTCAAGCCATGTTTCTTTTGCCTCCTTACATAAGGTTCTCACTTTTCTGTGAATTTCTTCATATTTGGCAGGATTATTTTTGTTCTGTCTTCTTGTTTCCATTAGTTGTAAAATTTCTTCAGTCATCCATGTCTTACGGCCCACTTTCTTTACTTTTGGAATAGTTTTTTCTGCTGCGCAACTGATTGAATTCTTCATCGTTTCCCATTGATCATCTACATCTTGAAACAGGATAATATATCAAATTTGTTCTTTACTTCTATGTTAAAATTATCTTGTATTTCTTTGTCAGTTTTCAATTTGCACAAGTCATATTTAGGGTTTCCTGCTGTATACTTGACTTTCTTTAACTTTACCCTCAATGTGCCTGTAATTAATCTATGATCACTGTAACAGTCTGCATTTGGAACTGTTTTTACGACTGTTAACGCATTTCGAAACCTTTTGCTAATCAGGATGTAATCTATCTGGTTTTTAATCCTGCTGTCTGGACTCCTCCATGTCCATAATCTTCTAGGATGCTGTTTAAACCAGGTGTTTCCTACAACCATTTCTTGTTCTTTTGCCCATTCTACAAGTCTGTATCCTCTTTCATTTCTCTCTCCCAAACCATGGTTGCCTACACTGCATCCATCGCCTTGCTGTCCTATTTTTGCGTTGAAATCACCCATTATGTTATTTATTTCTGATTTTTTGCAGTTCTTCAAAGCAGACTCCACGTCATTATAAAATTCCTCTATGCTTTCTTCACTGCTTTCACTTGTTGGGGCATATACTTGAATGACATTTATTTTAAAAGGTCTTCCTTTTAATTTTACTAATAGGACTCTGTCTGACACAGCATGATATCCTTTGACAGAATTTGATGTTTGCTTATCTAATATAATGGCTACACCTCTTTGCTGTTCTTCTCCCCCAGAGTAAATAATCTTACAATCCTCTCCTGTCCTTATCCCTGCTCCTTTCCATCTCGTTTCCGATATTCCTAATATGTTAATCTTCTCTCTCTTCATTTCTTTTTTGATGTTTTCTAACTTTCCATCTGCATTCATTGTTCTAACGTTCCAAGTTCCTACTTTCAATGATATTAATCTGTTGCACCTAGTAGCCTGTTGACGGTCTGGAGTCACCTGGTGCGCATGACTATCCCTACCGGGCGAGGTTGCTCCTATGGAGCACCCATTTACGCCGTTTCTCTGATTATCGATGATTTCACACAACATGATTTTCTTGGCATGTGTAAAGAAGGTAGTTTGCCATTGCTTTCCTTCCTAGCAGTGACCATATTGGTCAGTGACCGTAGCCATTGTCTCCTCAAAAAAGAGATCCTCTGCCTACCGTCGTGAAGGTGGAGACCATAACCTACAACTATCTGTTGGCTGCTCTCCATCTTCATCCACCACCTGCACCCATGGCTTCACGTAACCCTGATCGGGGGGCTAAACGGGTACTCCACCTTGCCCAAGGGTGTCCCGTAGGCTAGCGGAGGGAAGGAGGCGCCTTACTTCTCCTTTGATAGGGGATACCCCTACCCCGCTACCCGTAGCTAATATAAGACCACAACGGCTTACTTTAATAAATAATTACTATCAGTTACCAGTAAGTTAGCTAATTTTGTCAAAATGCCAAATAACTGTCTTTGTACATAGTTATCTTGTCGCTTTCAATTAATTAATTTCTGAAAAATAAAAACCAAAAAAAACAAAAAACTTTCGCCAGTGGGGAATCGAACCACGGTCTCCTTCTTTACAGGTGGAGATATTTATGTTATGCTACTGAGGACACAATGAAAGTTAGTATAACAAACATGTGTCATATAGTCAAACACATGTCCCGATGACGACATGTATGTAACTTGACTTGCCTTTGACCCAATGAGGCCCTGTAAGGGATACTTTTTTACTACAGAGTTATGTTTTCATTTGGGACCGGTATTCGGAAGAGTGCCCATTTCTAGTTGTTTTGATTTTATTATGCCTTTTGTGTGTGCAACCTGGAAATCCGTAATTTATTTTTCAATGACAAATAATAAATTAAAATATCAAATAACTAATATTTACTAATAACTTAAGTAATATTAATAATAATATTAATATTATAACTAACTAATAAGAATAAATAAGTTCAATAAGTAAGATTATTGATTAATTTATTTAAGAAAATCACCTGTGCTGCGCATTGTAACTCGTTGAAAAGGGTTGAAGATCTAAGAAATGTCATCACATTCAGAAACACATTATCATATCGTTGTTCCATTAATGTTCCCATTCTTTGAACACACGAATTGTGTTTTATAGCCCACAACTTTACTGAATCGTGCTGAACTCTACAGACATCGTACAGAAAGCCGCCATCTTGGTAGCAACCTATAAACAAATGATTAAGCTAAATTCACAATTTGTGTGAGCTTTCCTGGTCATGATTGATTGGTTGATTTAGGAACCGACATCACAGCATTCGGGGCATTCCCATAAGCGCTCCGTCCCCATCCTCAGCAGCCAACGAAGAGTTCCAACACTAATAGTTCCGATTCCGATTCCGATTCCGATTTGTAGAAAAAAAAGAAACTTTCCACCTCGTTCAACCCGTCTTAATGACGTTGGTTATAGTTGTGGTGGTTCATAGTGCGGTATAGGTTTTATGGTCTTTTGTGTGTTGGACAGCTTCTATTTCTGCATGTCTGTCCGAGTTCCTCTTTTTGCCATCCTTTTTGCTTCTGTCGTTTTGCTGGTGTGTCTGCTGTCATTGTCGGTTTGCCCATCCCTCTCGTTTGGTGTTTTCTTGTCCGGGGCTGACGCTGGGGGGGGTGGGGAGGGGCTGTCTTTTATCATCTGCTTTCTTGTGCTTGCCCTGGGGGTGGGTGCCTGTTATCGTCTGGGCTTATTTTCTTGGGTCTTTGTTCAGCGGTTTTTTGTCAAGCGTAGGGGTCGGATTGTATCATCTCTCTTGTCCATCGTTGGGGAGGTTTCCTTCCGTCTCCTCTTGTCCCACTTCGGAGGGGTTTCCTGCACGTCCCTCTTATCCATCTTCAGGGAAGTTTCCCATCGTCTTCTCCAGCGTTGGGGCAATTTCCACCCTTCTCCTTGTCTCCCCCGTCGGAGAGGGTCGTTTCGTCTCTCTATTGTCCACCATTTGAGCGTTTTAACGCACCCCTATATATTTCCTATTGTCTGGTTTTCGTGTGGTCGAGTTTTTCCTCACTGTATTTTTATTTTGCTGTTGGCTTTATTTTATGTTGGTTATATTTCTTTCCCTGTTCTTGCAATGAATTGTTTTGTAAGCTTTTGTATTTCTTTGTCGCCTTCCACCTGTAGGCATTCCTTCATCGTCATCGTAGTGTTTCTTGTTTGGAAGTATTCTACTAGGTCCCTGCGTTCCTGGGCATAGGCTGTGCACGATAGTAGGTAGTGTTCTATGGTGTTTTCCTCCCGGCAATCAATGCAATGTGGTCGGGTGATTTTATCTTTCCATTTCCCGATTCTCAATCTCCATAGTTTCTTGTACGTTGGTATTTTTGTGTTGTCTTTCACTTGACTTTTCATACTTGGCTCTCTGAGCATGTGGTAAGCGTGTCGTCCTTTATTGCTGTCTCTCCATTGTTGTTTCCATTTGTCGATTACTTGTTGTTTGATAATGCTTTTTGCCTCCAGAATGCCGAGTCCTGTGTTTACTATATTCTGGCTGCTTGTCCCGCGTTTTGCGGCCCTGTCTGCCCTCTCGTTGCCAGTTATCCCTCTGTGTGCTGGTATCCATGTAATTGTGACCTGGCATCCCATACTTTTTAGTTTTGTTGTTAGTGTTAGTATTTTGTTAGTGTTATATATCATGGGTAGCGGGGTAGGGGTATCCCCTATCAAAGGAGAAGTAAGGCGCCTCCTTCCCTCCGCTAGCCTACGGGACACCCTTGGGCAAGGTGGAGTACCCGTTTAGCCCCCCGATCAGGGTTACGTGAAGCCATGGGTGCAGGTGGTGGATGAAGATGGAGAGCAGCCGACAGATAGTTGTAGGTTATGGTCTCCACCTTCACGACGGTAGGCAGAGGATCTCCTTTTTTGAGGAGACAATGGCTACGGTCACTGACCAGTATGGTCACTGCTGGGAAGGAAAGCAATGGCAAACTACCTTCTTTACACATGCCAAGAAAATCATGTTGTGTTCACTTATCGATAATCAGAGAAACGGCGTAAATGGGTGCTCCATAAGAGCAGCCTCGCCCGGTAGGGATAGTCATGCGCACCAGGTGACTCCAGACCGTCAACAGGCTACTAGGTGCAAAAGATTAATATCATTGAAAGTAGGAACTTGGAATGTTAGAACAATGAATGCAGATGGAAAGTTGGAGGACATCAAAAAAGAAATGGAGAGAGAGAAGATTAACATATTAGGAATATCGGAAACGAGATGGAGAGGAGCAGGGATAAGGACAGGAGAGGATTGTAAGATTATTTACTCGGGGGGAGAAGAACAGCAAAGAGGTGTAACCATTATATTAGATAAGCAAACATCAAATTCTGTCAAAGGATATTGGGCTGTGTCAGACAGAGTTCTATTAGTAAAATTAAACGGAAGACCTTTTAAAATAAATGTAATTCAAGTATATGCCCCAACAAGTGAAAGCAGTGAAGAAAGTATAGAGAAATTTTATAATGACATGGAGTCTGCTTTGAAGAACTGTAAAAAATCAGAAATAAATATCATAATGGGTGATTTCAACGCAAAAATAGGAAAGCAAAGCGATGGATGCAGTGTAGGCAACCATGGTTTGGGAGAGAGAAATGAAAGAGGTTACAGACTTGTAGAATGGGCAAAAGAACAAGAAATGGTTGTAGGAAACACCTGGTTTAAACAACATCCTAGAAGATTATGGACATGGAGGAGTCCAGACAGCAGGATTAAAAACCAGATAGATTACATCCTGATAAGCAAAAGGTTTCGAAATGCATTAACAGTTGTAAAAAACAGTTCCAAATGCAGACTGTTACAGTGATCACAGATTAATTATTGGCACATTGAGGGTAAAGTTAAAGAAAGTCAAGTATACAGCAGGAAACCCTAAATATGACTTTTGCAAATTGAAAACTGACAAAGAAATACAAGATAATTTTAACATAGAAGTAAAGAACAAATTTGATTTATTGTCTGATCTAGAGATCCTATTTCAAGATGTAGATGATCAATGGGAAATGCTGAAGAATTCAATCAGTTGTGCAGCAGAAAAAACTATTCCAAAAGTAAAGAAAGTGGGCCGTAAGACATGGATGACTGAAGAAATTTTACAACTAATGGAAACAAGAAGACAGAACAAAAATAATCCTGCCAAATATGAAGAAATTCACAGAAAAGTCAGAACCTTATGTAAGGAGGCTAAAGAAACATGGCTTGAGAAAAATTGCAGAGAAATTGAAAAACAACACAACAGTAAAAATGCGAAACTAATGCACAAAAGAATTCAGGAGATTACTAATCAAAGAACACGTACATCAGCAGGCTGCCTAAAGACAAAAGATGGAAGAGTCGTAATAGAAAAAGATCAGATTTTACATGTATGGTCAGATTACGTGAAAAACCTTTATGACGATAATAGAGACGAACAATATATTGTTCAAAATAACAATGAAGGGCCAGCAATTTTGAAGACGGAGGTTCAGAATGCTCTTAATCATATGAAATCTGGCAAGACCCCCGGTCCAGACAGCGTCACAACAGAAATGATTAATGCTTTAGAAGAATATGGAATAGATAAAGTTACCAGTCTGCTTAATACAATATATGATACTGAAAATATACCTAATGAATTATGTAATTCTGTATTTATTGCAATCCCAAAGAAATCAGGAGCCTTGGAATGTGATCAACATCGAACAATTAGTATAATGAGTCACATCACGAAGATTTTGCTAAGAATTATCATGCAAAGAGTTAGGAGGAAAATACAACCTGAAATAGGAGAAGAACAATGTGGGTTTGTAGTAGGCAAGGGTACAGTAAATGCTGTGTATATACTGAGAACCGTAATCGAACGTTCTATAGAAGTAAACAAAGATCTACACCTTTGCTTTATTGACTACACAAAGGCTTTTGATAAAGTGAGACATGTCAACATGATAAGGATGCTTGAAGATCTACAAATTGATGGGAAAGACCTTAGACTTGTAAAAAACATATATTGGAAACAACAAGCTGCCATAAGAGTTGATAATGAAGTAAGCCAATATCAGCCTATTAAGAGAGGTGTGAGACAGGGATGTGTAATGTCTCCAGATCTGTTTTCCCTGTACAGTGAAAATATTTTCAGAAATATTGAAAATATGGAAGGAATCAACATTGGGGGACGATGCATCAATAACATTAGATATGCAGATGATACAGTCTTGATTGCAGACAATGAACAGGATCTGCAAAATTTAGTAGATGCGGTTGTTACACACAGTGAACAACAAGGGTTAGAATTAAATTGTAAAAAGACACAGATTATGGTCGTCACTAGGAAGAACGAAATACCACAGTGTAATATACAAGTAAATGGGAATATTCTTCAACAAGTGAATAGGTACAATTATCTCGGAACAGTAATAACATCTGATGGGAGATGCCTTGAAGAGATTAGAACAAGGATCGCCATGGCAAAAGTAGCCTTTAGCAAGATGAAAAACATACTGACCAATAAAAAGATGTCAATTGAAACGAGAAAAAGAGTGTTTAGATGCTACATAGAACCTGTACTTTTATATGGATGTGAAGCTTGGACAATGAGCAGCCAGGCTGAAAAACATCTGATGGCTGTAGAAATGTGGTTTCTGAGGAAAATGCAAAGAATACCATGGACAGCCAGAAAGACCAATGAACAAGTCCTTCAAGAAACAAATGAAGATCGTAAACTGATCAGAGACATTAGACGTAGACAGTCACAATTTTTTGGGCATGTTATGAGAAGAAATGATTTGGAGAACTTGGTGACAACTGGTAAGATCGAGGGGAACAGACCAAGGGGAAGACCTAGAAACAAGTATCTGGATGGCTTGGCCTTGTGGCATGGTCGAGACAGAAACACGGAACTGATCCACGACTCTGTTGATCGAGTGAGATGGCAGAACATGACCGCCCACGCTTACCGGCATGGCACATGATGGATGGATGGTTAGTATTTTCTCTTTCAGGTCTTGTCTGTTCACTTTAGAATGGTTGCCTAGCGCTTGTACTGCAGATAGTGAGTCCGTCAGTATGGTTAGTTTTATAGGGGGGTTCTCTGTTGCTATTTCTAGTCCTTTCATAATACCTACTAGTTCTGCCGTGTATACCGATGCATTGTCTGTTATTTTGTACTCCTTTTGGATGTTCCTGTATGGTACTACTACTCCTGCCCCTACCTCCCCATTCTCGTTCTTTGATCCGTCTGTGTATATAGTGAGGTTGTCAGTGCTTATTTGTCTTATGTATTCCTCCGCTATGTCTTTGGCTTCCCTGTCCTCTGTTGATTTATTAATTATGCTCGCGAGTGTCGTATCCGTAAATGGTAGTTCTAGCTCCCATTGGGGTGTTGTTTGTCTGTGAACTTTTGTTCGTGCCAGTGCCCTGGCTAGTTTCTCGTTCGCGTTCATCTCTTGTGCAGCTGTCCATCCTGCTGGTGTTTGCGTCTTTTGTATGGGTATTCCTCCCCATTTGCTTCTGTTTTCTTCGAATGCACTGAATGCGGGGTGTCTTGAATCCTTCGCAGCTTTTATCCAGTAGTTGTACACTAATTGCTTTCTTCTCAGTTGTAGTGGAAGTACTCCTAGTGCTACCTCTAGGGCTTCCCTTGGTGTTTGCTTGCCTGTTCCTAGGACAATGCCCAGCGCTTGGTTCTGTATTGAGTCCAGTCTTCGTTTTTTGTGTTCCGGTGCAGCGTCATATACTATGCTTCCGTATTCTATTCTTCCTCTGATCAGAGATTTGTATAGCATTAGCATCGTTTAATAGTTTAATAGTTCCAGTAGAAATCTGATTATATATCCGTCTCGCCTTTCCTCTGAGCGTGGATCGTCTGCCAGATCCCCTCGTCACACCTCGCTGCCTCTTTCTTACCAGACTATAGTGATCCATTTGCTCCTCCGAGGTGTACACGTGCTCCCACAAGGCCGCAACCACGTCTGCCTTGTCATGCATCAATACTCCACCAAGTTTTGCAGAGCCAGCCAATCTGTTCGCCTATTCATTCCCCAGCACACCGGCATGTCACGGAGAAAAGATCCAGGTGATGCTTGCCACCCGTGACCTCCGAAGCGAAGCAAGCCACTCTACGCGAAGCCTGCCTGTCCTCACCCTCCTCAGCATGCTTTTTGAGTCAGTTACAATCACAATGTGTGTATGTATCGTGTTCTGTTCTCCATCCAGCGGAAATCTACACTGACCGCCTCCACCTCCATTCTTAAACAAGATGTTGTGGCATCATACGCCAGGCTCTTTGCTAAGAATCCCCAGGCACTTCTCCTGCCTCTCAACACCGAACTATCCGTGTAGATCAGGGGTCACCAAACTTTTTTCATGGCGGGCCGGATAACTGACAAAATGACGAGCGCGGGCCGGATACGCATTCTCTACATTACTTTCTCTGATCTCCGTGGCAAAGGTCTTACGGACGCGGTTTGTAACCCCGTATACCCACGTTCGAAACACAGATGCGCGATTTGGCAGCAAACCGCGTTGCGCTGGTTTTTTACGCACTGGTATGGATGCCGGTGGTTCAGAAAGCAATGGCAAACTGCTGAACATAAATTCGCCAAGACATCAACAACAGCAAACAATGATTGTGTTGACTGCAAACGTCCTGTAAGGGATATACAACTACTGACACATGCCTGGGGTCATTGACATTAAGGAGAATGACCGTGCTAGTACATAAACAAGTGACCGGGCATGAGAAATAATAGATGAAAGGTAGAGACAGTAAGGTGAGTGACCCTAATAGGGAGACTACGAGAAAAAAAAACCAGCCATGAGAAATAATGGTGAGGGTGAGTGCAGACCCCAGGGTGGATGGGGAGAGAGAGTTTGGTTCTGGGTGAAGTGAGAGGACTTGAGGGCAGTTGATGTTTTAGCGCCGAGCTGATCGGTGGGCTAATAATTGGGGGTTTAGACTGATTGTGGGTCAGTTCTGTTGTAGTGTTGTTCTTCCAGTTGTGAATGCAGGCCTAAATACCCAGAGTGGGTTGGATAGTTAATAGAGGCCTGAACCCAGAGTGGGTTGGATAGTAGTGGAGACTAGACCCATTGCGTGGGTGTATTGTGTGAGGTCCAGCTGTGGATAGGAGCTGGATTACCTGTCTTGTGGATTTAATATGAAGCAGGCTTGAGAAGGCAGTAAGGTGTGCTGGTTGAATTGTGAGGAGGATATTTATATTCTATGGATTGTATTGTTTCTGGATATAGAGTTGTGTTCCGTTTGTCCGTGTTCTTTCCGTAGTAAAGGATTATGTGCGCCAACTCAATCTTGTTTAATGACTGATGGATGTGTATTACTGGGTTGAGTTGCATTTGAGACAATTAGATAGCTCAATTAACACACCAGGAGCATCGTTACCTAGACAACGACCATATCACGAACTTATCATAAAGAACATCGTGTTATTATCTGGGAGGCTTCGTCTGTTCAAGAAACCCAGTGTATTATTTGGATGGCTCGTCCGTTAAAGGAAACTGTGCAATATTGATATATCTGGAGCTCTCCGATCAAGAACTATATAGACATTGTGGTCATTCTGAAAGATCTAGGAGCTCGTCGCTTAGTAAAGATTTTCTGACAGCTACATTCGGTCAAGGAACACCGAGCAATATTGAGATATCTGTGGGCTCTTCGCTGAGAGAGGAGTTATTATCTGTGACTTCGTTCCATCAAACTAGTCAGCGTGCGGGGAAAAATACGCGGCAAAAATCACAAGCAAAACAGGTGATTATGGGACCACGTTTGTCCACGAAAAACAAACGAGAGTCAAGACTCAAGCTAGCAGACGGTTTATGTGAAGGTCACACTACAGGTAAATTACCGGACAGTCAGCACACAGTATTGCTGAAGCTAGCAGACAGTTCATGAAAGGACACTACGGCACATCAAATAACAGCGCGCGTGGAGAAGACACGGCACATCGGGAAAAACTGTCAGCGCGCGGTTAGAAAACAGCGCGCGTTGAGAAGACACGGCACAGATCAACGGAGAGTGTAGGGTGACGGGGTTGGTCACTAGGCACAAACACCAAACACAGGTTAAAAGTCGCGTGAACAAAACGGTGTTTGCGACAAGAGCGGGATAGCACAGTTGGACATTATCGCTGTCGGTGATAGACAGGATTGAAAATCAAAGATAATTGACAGGTGTGTGTGGCGAGGGAACGCACTATGTGGTCGCAGGTTAACTGGTCAAGATTTTTCGACGCCGTTAAAAGACGAGGCGGGGCGGCGCTAACACAGTACAGGTAAAGTACTGAGGACAGTGAACTCTCTCGGGGAAGGGAGAGGTACGAGAAATTGTAAAACAGAGAAAATTGACAGTCGCTGATTCGACGGACAGGTGACCGAAGGGGGTAGTAACGGTACCCCACGGCAGCCGTGTTGGGGCTGAGAAGGCTGTGTGAAAAGTGTGTACTAAGGAATTTCCCATTCAAGGTGATAAAGAGAAATTGAGGTGCCTTTGTGAGTTCGGGGTGGATGGAGTAAAATATACTCAGGAAATTTTCAGGGCCTATTGGGGTCAGATGACTCATTGTGACTGAACAAAACAAAGGGTTTTGTGTGAAAACCAAACTTTATGTTCGCCTTTGTGAATCCCTTTGTGATCATTACTCTGTAATCAGCAAACATTTTGACAGCGAAGGATGACGTGGCAGCTCCGCGAGCATGGTTCCATACAGTTGTGAAAAGAACTTACAATAAAGAGCTAAAGCCCCGGACATTTGCTGCCATATTTTTGGGGGGTTGAACTTTGTCTTAAAACGTGAGTCTATCACATAAATGATACAGCAAAGCGCCATCTCCACAACGAAGGTATAAAGACGTTTGGAGTATTACTTTGTTGCCACCACGTCCAGGGAAAATACAATAACGTTACGGACTGTGTCGAGACAGAACATTTTAGATAATCACTATCATCTTCAATTTTATCGACAGTTGGAACTTGTGATCACCACGTGAAATTCAGTCACCACGCAACAAATCAATGGGTCGTTTTGGAATTTGACGTGGTAAACATGTCGGAATTTTAATCAACTGACACTTCCAGCCTATTGTGAAAAACTATTAACAACAAAATAAGAACGTTTGGCGACGGATTAATAAGCACATTAGTGTCAGCCAGCCATTTGGACATTTTGTTTGCTCCCATCGTCTTAACTGTCGTTATCGTGTGTGTACTTATATATATGGATATGTTATTACATGTAGTTGTTGGACAGGCACTTTTTGCGATCTCTATCTACATCAGGATAGGCCTTGCAAAACGTGGGTATTTCTGGTGCTTAAGATATTTTTTGTAAGGAAAACGCTAATGGGTTAGCGTGTCGTGCAGTAGCATTGGAGTCCTAACCAATATCTAGAGCCGAGTTGTCTGACGTCAGATTTGTGTATATTTTGATGCTATAAATTATTATTTTTCTTTTTTCTCTTTCTTTTCATAATATTTGCATATGATATTTGCTGTGTTCGGATAAATGTTGTTATTTTGATCTTTCGTCATATCTACTGTCTTGTGTCAGTTTATATATTACGCGCACTGTGGGTGTCCCTACACAAGCTTGTAGATGTTACTGTAGGTTATTTCTTTGTGGTCATCGTCTTCGTGTACTCAGCTTGTGAGTCTAGCTTTTGATAGTCATCACTTAGTGTTATCATTCATCAGTTTGTATGTGTATATATATATATGTATATTTAACAATATTTCCAAAAAGATTTATACAACTATTTGTTATAGATATATGCGAGGGAGTATTGGTGATATTTCCTCTCACTACCTAGTGCTTGTAGAGTGACTAGGTGAGTACAGAGTGATATTTTAGCACTTCAAATTTACGTACACAGGGTGTGGTAGTGTACTTAGGGAAAGCACACAAAGACTAACAGCAGAGTCTTCGAATTTATAGTGGGCTCACAGACAGCAACGTGTCCACAAGTACAAGATGCCTACTTTAATGGACTATATTGAAGCAGGTGAACGAATAGGCCTGAAAGGAAAAGAGTTACAGGAGTTTGCAGAAACAAAATTGAAAGAAGTTCAACACTGGGAAAGAGAGGAAAGGCATAATGAACGCGAGGCACAGCGTCTACAGGAAGAAAAGTTAGCTGAAATGGGAAAACAGGCGTCTACAGGAAGAGAAAGAGACACAAGTGAAACTAGCTGAAATGGAAAACAGGCGTCTACAGGAAGAGAAAGAGACACATGTGAAACTAGCTAAAATGGAAAACAAGCGTCTACAGGAAGAGAGAGAGACACACAAATGAAAATAGAAATTGAGAAAGAAAAGCTCAAAAGGGAAACTGAAATCGAGTTGAGAAAATTAGGACTATCTTCGAAGGGTCAAAGTGAGGAAGACAGAAGACCTTCACAGTCGTCACAGAGACTAAAACTGCCATATTTTACAGACCGTGACCATCTTGAAACTTATTTGTCCAGATTCGAAGCATCAGCGAAAGTGTTAGTATTCCAGAGGGAGAGTATGCGATGCGACTTGGCGAGTTTCTTACGGGTAAGGCCCTAGATACAATGTTTAATTTACCTGTGGAAGAAAGAAACAACTACACTATTTTGCGCCAACGTCTGCTTACGAAGTTCCAACTAACTGAACATGGATATAGAACAAAGTTTAGACAATTAGGGCCAGAGACAAATCAAGATTTCACAGATTTTGTTAATACAGTAAAGAACACATTTAACAAATGGATGGGGCTTGCAGAAGTAGGGAAAGATTTTAATAAATTCGTGGATTTAATGTTAAGAGACAAGGTAGTATCTGCATGCAATACAAACTTAGTAGCTTTCTTTGAGAAACGTAAGCCAAAGGACATAGACACAATGTCACAGTTAGGGCAAAACTACATGACTGCACATCCAAACAGTTCTATTGGTAGGGAAATGAGTGAGGAAATAGTCTGTGCAGCATATACTAAACAGGACCAGAATCCAGTTATTAGACCGAGATCGAAAAGTGTGGACTCAGCACAGAGGTACGAGCAACAAGGACCTAAAGACAATGGTCTCCGTGGCACCCATTTTGGCAAAACAGGACGGTACCCATACAAAAAAGGGAATTTTAAGAGACGTCCAAGTGGTTATGCCGGATGTTGGAATTGTGGGAGCTGGAAGCACAAAATGGCAGATTGTGATGCACAACCATCAAATGGACCAACGAACAATAGTAAAAAGGAGATCACTTGTTTTAAATGCAGGAAAAAAGGCTATTACAGTTTTGATTGTATTAGTGGAAAAACTGAGCACGCGAATGCAGCCTAAGTTATCAAGACGCTTAACAATGAGAGCTGCAAGGGATGTAAGCCTCTGTTCGACACAACCAGTAAACCTATACTGATATGTGGGCACCCATTCCCAGCGATGTCATCAGTACACGTCGGAGGGAGTCTGAAGCTGCACCGTGGATTTGTAAATGACAGGCCATCGTTAACCCTCAGGGATTCTGGATGTACGACCATAGGAGTGAGAAATACGATGGTAAACCCCTCGGATTACATAGGTAAAACGGTCAAGTGTATAACACTTAATGGATCAGTGGAATTTTACCCATTGGCCAAAATCACAGTGACAACACCATTTATCACAGGAAGAATGATAGCATGTGTACTCGACTCACCAGTGGCAGATCTGATTATTGGGTATATACCAACAGTGAAAGAATGTACAGAAGAAGAAATCGAGAGCTGGTATAAAAAATATGAGGTGAGAAGCAACGCGGTAGTTACCAGAAGACAAACAATATTAGATACGATAGCTGAGGAAGAGATGACACGCGAATTAGACACAGGGAATGAGGACAAGGATAGTACAGCTGAGCAGGTGGGAATGGATCTCAAACAGAGCTTTAGCGACTCCCAGAGACAAGATACTACTCTAGACAAATGTTTCCAAGGGTGTAGTAGAGTAGAAAATAGGCAGTCAAAAAAGGGTAGATGGTGCTTCGAAATGAAGAACAATATTCTCACTCGCAGGTTTTCAGATGACAAATCTACACGTAGGCAAGTAGTAGTACCTTTAGCATACAGAGAGAGGATTATGAAAACGGCGCATGACATTCCATTTGCAGGGCACATGGGAATAGCGCATACACAACATAGAGTCCTATCCCAGTTTTATTGGCCAGGGTTTAGCAAAGATATAAAGATATATTGTAGATCCTGTACAACGTGTCAGAAAATGTATCCAAAAGGAAAGACGGCAAAAGCACCGGTACAAGCTACAGATCTGAAAGTCAGACCGTTTCAAAAAGTGGCCATTGACATCATTGGGCCATTAGCAGTGATGTCCAACAGGGGTCATAGGTATATTTTGACCATGCTTGATTTCTGCACCAGGTGGCCAGAGGCCGTTCCGTTAAAATACATTACGACAGAAGCCATAGCGAAAGCATTGCTAACGTTATTTTCAAGATTAGGTTTCCCTAACGAAATGTTATCGGACAATGGTCGACAATTTACCTCTCAGATGATGAAAGAAGTGAACAGACTGTTGAATATTACACAAGTTTTCACATCAGTTTATCACCCCATGAGCAACGGAATTTGTGAAAAAATGAACGGGTCTCTTAACCAGATGTTAGCTAAAGTCACGGCAGAGCAACCAAGTGATTGGGATAAGTACTTACCAGCTATCCTGTTCGCATATAGAGAAGTACCGCAAGAAAGCACAGGATTCTCACCATTTGATTGTTGTATGGGGCAAACCCAAGAGGCCCCATGACAATATTGAAAGAGTTAATAACAGGGAAAAGTAATGATAGTAATACGATTTCGTCGTATGACTTGGTCGTGAATATTAGAGACAGAATTATTAACGCATGCCAGAATGCACGAGATGCCCTGGAAATGGCAGGGGCTAGATATAGACAGTATGCTAATAGAAAGTCAAAACTGATCTCTTTCCAAGATAATGAGGAGGTATTACTTTTGCTATCAGAAATATCTAATAAGTTGTTAGTAACCTGGCAAGGCCCATTCAGAATTATTAGTAAAGTGTCGGATGTGGTCTACAGGGTGGAGGTGAAAGGAAAACACAAAGCGTATCATGTTAACATGCTAAGACAATTTGTTCCACGACCAGAAGCCTTACAGCCCGTCACAGAAGCAATTATTGACAACGAGGCGGGTCAGACAGCATGTTCGGTGGTCATTGATGAAGAAGCATCAAGCGACAATGACGTGCAGATGCACTTACTAATCGTGGCACTGAAACAGGCAGAATCATGGAGAGATGTGTCCATGAATGACAGCCTCGAACGTACTGACAAAGCAAGGCAGGTAAATATATGACAGAAATATTCAGATGTTCTGACGGATATACTAGGGAAGACTGACTTGATGACACATGACATCAAGCTAACAGAGGACCAACCAATAAGAGTAAAACCATACCCTATCCCACATCATTACAGAGCAGCGATAGATAGTGAGATAACAGAGTTACTAAAAATGGGGATAATTTCCAGATCAGACTCTCCATACTCGTTCCCCGTGGTAATCATTAGGAAGAAGGACAATAAATTGCGATTGTGTATAGATTTCAGGAGATTAAACAGCATCACTATTGTAGATCCGGAACCAATGGTCAGTACTGATGATTTACTGACGCAAATATCTTCGGCAAAATATTTTAGCAAGTTGGATTTGATAGGGTACTGGCACATAACACTGAGTGAAACAGCTAAACCGCTAACAGCGTTTGCCACCCCACAGGGGCTATTTCAGTGGAATTATATGCCGTTTGGGCTAGTCAACGCACCAGCAACGTTCGTGAGGATGATGAGAATACTGTTACAGGGACGCAAGGATGTTATCAATTATATAGATGACATTTGCCTGTTCAGTAAAAACATAGAAGATCACGTGGCAGGATTAGAATCCTTGTTTGAGAGTTTGAGGCAACATAACTTGACTGTGAAGCCGTCTAAAGACCAAATTGGATATGAAGAAATAAGTTTCCTGGGACATATTATTGGCAACGGGCTACTGAAACCAGAAAATACAAATGTGAAAAAGATTCTGGATATCCAAATACCTAAGACGAAGAAGCAAGTTAGGAGCCTACTCGGGTTAGCAAACTTCTATAATAAGTTTATAAAGAACTTTTTTGCCATCACGTCAGTGTTATCCGAGTTGCCAAAAAAGGGCAGACCTAACAAAGTTGTGTGGACGCAGCAATGCGATGAGGCGCTGAGAAGGATTAAGCAGGTATTTTCCAGTTGTCCCATTTTAATACTACCTGATCTGGATCAACAATTTACCCTCCGGGTAGACGCGTCATCGACAGGAATCGGAGGATGTTTGATGCAAGAAAAGAACAACCTCATGCATCCAGTACTATTCGTTAGCAGAAAACTCACACCACCAGAGGAACATTACTCGACCCTAGAACGTGTGGCCCTGGCGATTGTATGGTCGGTACACAAACTCTCCAAGTATTTGTTGGGCAGACAATTCATCCTGCAAACGGATCACAGACCACTTACATTCATCCATTCGGCAGCGAAAAGGAACGCACGGGTTCATCACTGGAGCATATTGTTGCAGGAATATGCATTTCTGCCGATGCCCATACGGGGTGAAGACTACAACTTGGCGGACTTGCTGTCAAGGAAGTACCAAAGGCAGGAGGCCACATTAACTAGTAACAAGTGCTTCTATATAAATATAGAATGTATACTATATGGGGTGTGATAGTATGGTGGGTTACTAATACATTATATGGGGCGATGCAGCGCTTCAACATATGTGCGTGGATGATTGTTAGTTTACGGGACAGTTAGTAGTGGGTTCTTAAAGATATTAATAGACCTGTGGGTACATAAATATAATGCTTTTCTATGTTATGTTGATTACTATGCAATGTTTTGGCTCATACATTGGTACACTATATGTAAACTGTTGGTATTGATGTGTAAGGAATATGGGAGTGTACTATGAGCATTTAATGTATTATTTAGTGTGGTAGCTAGAGTAAGGTGGAATCATATTTAGGGCTACCCAGGCAATGTGTCTGGGTCACATATTTGATAAGTATTAGTCTCCCAAAATTTGAAAACGATGTTTTCTTTTGAGGGTGGGGTAGTGACACATGCCTGGGGTCGTTGACATTAAGGAGAATGACCGTGCTAGTACATAAACAAGTGACCGGGCATGAGAAATAATAGATGAAAGGTAGAGACAGTAAGGTGAGTGACCCTAGTAGGGAGACTACGAGAAAAAACAACCAGCCATGAGAAATAATGGTGAGGGTGAGTGCAGACCCCAGGGTGGATGGGGAGAGAGAGTTTAGTTCTGGGTGAAGTGAGAGGACTTGAGGGCAGCTGATGTTTTAGCGCCGAGCTGATCGGTGGGCTAATACGTGGGAGTTTAGACTGACTGTGGGTCAGTTCTGTTGTAGTGTTGTTCTTCCAGTTGTGAATGCAGGCCTAAAAACCCAGAGTGGGTTGGATAGTTAATAGAGGCCTGAACCCAGAGTGGGTTGGATAGTAGTGAAGACTAGACCCATTGTGTGGGTGTATTGTGTGAAGTCCAGCTGTGGATAGGAGCTGGATTATCTGCCTTGAGGATTTAATGAAGCAGGCTTGAGAAGGCAGTAAAGTGTGCTGGTTGAATTGTGAGGAGGATATTTATATTCTATGGATTATATTGTTTCTGGATATAGAGTTGTGTTCCGTTTGTCCGTGTTCTTTCCGTATTAAAGGATTATGTGTGCCAACTCAATCTTGTTTAATGACTCATGGATGTGTATTACTGGGGTGAGTTGCATTGTGAGACAGTTAGATAGCTCAATTGACACACCAGGAGCATCGTCACCTAGACAACGACCATATCACGAACTTATCATAAAGAACATCGTGTTAACTACTTTAACAATACTTGCAAGCCAGAAAGAAAGCTCTAGTAAACAAAAAAAGACGAAAAACTAAGTTAATCATTGGTGAGTAGCGTGCAATGCGACAACAAATCACCAAAAAACAAAGACAACCAACATATTTATTTACTACTACAAAGTTATCAAAGGAGGTGACGTCATCAAAAAGATAATTACATCAGACCCAGTGTGCACATATCCGAATCTCAAAACTAAGCAGCAAAAAAGGTTAGTGAGATGTGTGAAGCTGATATTTGGCTTTCACGATACCATCAATGGTTGGTTTGAAATTGCTGCATCCAATCAAGAAAATTGCTTTCAAATGTTCATCAGTCAATCTCGTTCGATGTGTTGACTTCACATACTTCATTTTTGAGCATGTTTGCTCACAGACATAAATTGTTCCAAACACTGTTGCCATACCATACACACATTTCTTCAGTTTCGGAAACTCAACATCAGGTAAGCAGCGGTAAAATTCAACACATTTTCTTTCTCCGTGCTTCTCTTTCAACAAGTCATTTGCTTGCTAATCAATGAGTTCCAATTGTAGTTCAACTGGCACATCATCAAGGTTACAATCGAGTCGGATTCTGGAACAGAAGAATGTCACTGTCAGTTCTGTTAAGATATTAAAATCTCTCCAAAAAATGCTTTTTCAAGTCACAAATAATTTTTTTTTTCTCGAAAAATCGAGGTTGACATCTTCGGCGATTGTAGCGCAAAACTCTTTGAAACTGTGAAAATGAGAAAAATTGTCTCCTTCCAGTTGTGCTTCAGACAATGACAGCTTTCTCCGAAATCCTTTAACGATTCTGTAGAGATCGCAGACAAGATTATCATTTCCCTGAAGTTTTAATTCAGTTCATTCATGTGGGATGTGATGTCAACCAAAAATGACAACTTTGAGACAGCCAGGTAGTATGTGGCAGTTGTGGATTAGCTCTATCTTTTTTTTCCAGCGAGGAAAACATCTATTTCGTTTCTGAGCTTGTAAAAACGAAACAGAACCTTACCACAGCAGAGCCACCTCACTGATGTGTGATAAGACAAGTCACAGAATTCAGAACCAATTTCTTCAAGAAAATCCTGGAACTGACGGTGATTTAGTGCATGTCCCCGAATGAAGTTCACAGCAGAAACGACTGGTATCAGTACACAAGAACTATCTAAGTCTTTTTCACAGAGTGCTTTCTGGTGTATGATGTAGTGTATGAACAGAGCGCCCAGGATTTGCAAATCTTCCAACTGAGTCCTGATTTGCCCCATCAGACCTTTCCTCTCCAGCCATGTTTTTCCTCCATCAGCTGTAACACCTCGAAGCTGATTCCATTGACGGTTATAGTCTTGCAAAACTTTTTTTGCACTTCCATGAAAATGTCTTTTCCATGCATGCAGCAAACGGATGCCATCTCTTCCACAATCTGAAAGTCCAAATTGACACCACAAACGAACACGAGAAGTTGTGACGCACTCGAGAAATCAGTAGACTCATCCAGCGCCAGAGAATACCACGCAAAGTTCCTAGTTTTCTCGCGTATCTGCAGCACTATGTTCTCTCCAACTTCTTCTGTTCTTCGCACAACTGAATTTGCCGAAAGGCTGATAGTTCCAAGCAAATCGGCTTTTACTAGTCATTTGCTGTTTCCATCATACACTCTTTGATCAAGTTGCCATCAGTAAACGGTTTTCCTTGTTCTGCCATCTTATGCAATATTTTGTAACTTGTACGAGTGACAGATTAATTTTCAGCAAACTTTCTCGTGAAGAGATCTCTTTGCGTTTCTAAACCACTTTTCATGGACTTATATTTCTCAGACAGCAACTTTCCAGAAAACTTTGAATATGCTGATAGATGTTTTGTTTCGTAGGGACGCCGAAGATTGTAACTCTTTCAAAACGGCAACGCTTTCGCTGCATATTGCACAACTGGTTTTCTGGTTCTTTGTTTCCACAAAGAAGTACTTTACTCTCCATGGTTAATTGAAAATGCGACACTCGGCGTTCACTTTTTTTTTCTTAGTAGCCATAATGAAGGGATCTGAAAGTGAAAAAGACATTGAATTAGTAACATAATTAATATCCTATTGAAACACAGGAAAAGCAGAGGACTATGTGAAGCTACGGCTCATCAAAGGTACATACAAGGGTACCTTTGGTAATATAATATATCTCATAATAAGGTTTGCAAAATATATAAATAGAGCCCGCCTAAATAAGTAGAGTCTAAAGCGGAGTTTTTCAACCAGGGTTCGCGAGTGGCAGCCAGGGGTTCCACCGAAACAGACCGAAATCGTCTAAATGCAACATTTCTGCCCATCTGGTTTATAACATAAAGTAGGACAGACACTTCGATCATCGCACACAGTTCCTTGAACAGCGTAAACATTTGCGTAAGGATCTGCTATATCAGAAAGGTTGAAAAACAGTGGCCTAGAGAACAGCTCGATTAACGACTTGATCGGGGAATTCTTCTGAGCTGGTGATAATATTTTCGTAATAACACGAAGCTTCAATGGCATTTTTATGCTATGTTTGCTACTTTATTGCCTCTATTCACACTTGTAGTTCACTTACCTATCACTGCCAAACAAAGAAATCCTAGTTACATACCTATAAAATTGATGACTAGCAAAAAGAAGTAAATATTTCTGGAGCATCGGATCTGTGTTGACAGCTGGACGCATCTGAGGGAGGGAAGGATTCGTGTGTGTGTGTGTGTGTGTGTGTGTGTGTGTGTGTGTTGCCATGGAAGCCATGGTAACGTGAGAGCGTAGGCGGCGCTACCACGAGCCGGGAAGGATTTGGGATGACGCGAAGTAAGCAAACATTACAATAAACAAGAAAATCTAGATACAATAATGTATAATTGAAAATAGTAAATTTAAGACACATAGCAGACAGGAGATCTCCGGAAGTGTGAAGATCTCCTATTATTCTAACCATAATATTTAAATTGTATCACAACCTCTCGTTTTCCATGCGTTATATCAAGCAAGTTCGAGTACTGTCAGCGGGCCGGATGAAATGACGTCGCGGGCCGTAGTTTGGTGACCCCTGCCCTACAGGGTAGGGCTATTTTTGTCTGTGTATTTTCTGCATATTTGGAAGTCTAATTAACGTGAACATCGTGACAGGAAAGAGGAACTTTTATTTATTGAGTGTTAAAATCGTTGCAAAGTGTATTGTTCGTGTTTTTACAGAGCGTTGCATGTGGATGTGTAGGGGACATATGCGCAAAATTACAAACATATTATACATTGGAACATTTCTTCATTGAAATTGTTGTAAGGAAATATTTTAAGAAAGTGTCTATTCGGACTCCAGCTCGGAATAAACTACTCTGTCTATTCGGAGCTGAACTATCACGTGATTTTTCCCGGTCCCGGAAACCCCGGGTGGTGCTGGTCACGTGATTTGCCTAGTCACGTGACTTAACACATGTGACGTCATCGGGGCATGAGCGTGGCTATGTTACATTATTACATTGGCACCTTTCCGTCTTGACAGACGATAGTTTGGTACATTGTGCTTTACAAAGGCTTAATAACTACGATCCATGGCGGTGGCGAGTGTGGCTGGTAAGGCCAATTCTTGCTGCAAATGTTTGCCCACAGTAGGTGCATGTGAAAACATGGTCACTTCCACCATTTTGCATCATCTTACGTCTCTCACGCTCTGTGTGTGCTTTATCTGCAATCATTTTCTCCTTTGTCTTTATTCCGTTTCTGATAGTTGCCCTCCATGCAACACGTTCAGCGGCGACGTGTTCCCAATGTGCATTATCAATGCCTGTATCAATCATGTCCCACTTACACACATCTTTGTATCGTAGTAGAGGCCGACCCTGAGATCTCCTACACGTCTGTAATTCACCAAAAAAGATGTCCTTTGGTATTCTACCATCATCCATCCTCCTAACGTGTCCTATCCATCTAAGTCTACGAAGACTGAGCATGGAATACACCGTCACACAACCTGATCTTTCCAATACTTCAGTATTTGTGATTTTGTCTTGCCACTTAATACCAAGTATTCTTCGCAGACACCGCATATGAAAGCTGTTTAAACGTTTCTCTTGGCGTGAGTAAGTTGTCCAGGTTTCGCTGCCATAAAGAAGAGTACTAAGGACACAGGCTTGGTAGACGAGGACTTTTGTTTTGGCAGTAAGCTTCCTGTTCTCCCAGACTCTTTTTGCTAACATGTTCATTGTTGTTGCTGCCTTGCCAATCCTGATGTTGATTTCCTGATCGAGGGATAATTTGCTATTTACCTCTGATCCTAGATATGTAAAATGGTCTACTATCTCCAGTTCGGCGTCGTCAATAAAGATTGATGGTACACCATGTGCACCTTGTGACATAATCTGTGTCTTTTTTTTTTTTTTTGTGTTAATTGTTAAACCAAATTCAGAACAAGCATTGGAGAATGCAGATAGTAGATGTTGTAATTCTTCCTCAGAGTGGGTCGTAATCGCAGCATCATCCGCAAAAAGCAAATCTCTGATTAGTACCCTGCTAATTTTGGTCTTGGCCTTCAATCTCTGAGCATTATAGAGGCCACCATCTGAGCGTGAGTGAATGTATATACCATCATCCTGATCACGAAAGGCATATTTCAGTAGAAGTGAAAAGTATATCCCAAAGAGGGTGGGGGATAGCACACAGCCTTGCTTAACTCCACTCTTGATTTCAAACTCTTCTGAAGTTGAGCCATCAAACTTGATTATACCCTTCATGCCTGTGTGGAACGATTCCACAATGGACAGAAGAGTTGGTGGGCAGCCAATCTTCTTTAGTGCTTTGAACAGACCCTCGCGACTGACCAAATCGAATGCTTTTGTGAGGTCGATGAAGGCAATAAACAGTGGCTGATTTTGTTCCCGGCATTTTTCTTGCATCAGTCGCAATGAGAATATCATATCAATGGTATACCGGTTCTGACGGAAGCCACACTGTGATTCGGGGTAGACTTGATCTCCCAGGACTTGAAGTCTGTGCAGGAAATTTCTGGCAAATACTTTCCCAACAATACACAGAAGTGAGATACCCCTATAGTTGTTACAGTCACTCCGATCTCCCTTGTTCTTGTACAGCGTTATGATGTTTGAATCTTTGAAATCCTGTGGGACTTGTCCTTCTCGCCAGCATACCTCTATTAGCTGGTGGATCTGTAGAGCGAGTGTGACTTGCCCACTCCTGATCACCTCTATTGGAATCCTATCCTTACCTGGAGCCTTGCCAGATGCAAGCTCATTTATAGCACACTTAACTTCTGTTATGGTGGGAAGTGTGTCCAGGTGGTCAAGAGTTGGCAGGGCCTCTATGGCGTTGAGGGCATCATCCGCTAGCTTGGTCTCACTTGAGTAAAGCTCTAAATAGTGCTCGACCCATCTATCCATCTGCTGTTTCTTATCAGTGATGATTTCTCCAGTCAAGGTTTTCAGCGGTGCACTTCTTTTGATCATTGGACCACAGGCTTTCTTTATCCCTTCATACATTCTTCTGATGTTTCCCTTATCACTTGCGATTTGAATGGACTCACATAACTTGATCCAATAGTCATTCGCACACTGCCTGGCAGCCTTTTGTACATCCTTCCTTGCTTGCTTCAGCTCACTCAGAGTGTTACGTGTTGGTCTTTCCTTGTTTCTTAAGAGAGCCATCTTCTTTTTATCAATCAAGGGCTGCAGTATCTGGCTGTTTGCCGCAAACCAGTCCTGCCTCTTATGATCCACAGTGCCGTAAACCCCTACCGCTGTTTTATAAATAGTTTCCTTAAGTTTACTCCATTTATCATTTACTATACAATTTTCTGATGTATCATTGAAAGCGTCTTCAAGTTGCTGTTGAAATTCAAAGTACTTTCCAGGATCGTGAGTGTTAGTAATATTAATCCTGGGGCTAGACTTGTGTTTAGCTGTGTAGATTCTTTTTGGTCTCAGTCTAACCCTTGCAACAACCAAAGAATGATCTGTATCACAGTCAGCACTGTGGTAACTTCGAGTTAATGATGTATGGTTCAGATGTTGTCTCCGTGTGATAATGAAGTCCAGCTGATGCCAATGGCCGGATCTTGGATGCTTCCATGTGACCTTATGCATCTCTTTTGTTTTAAAAAAGGAGTTTGTAATACATAGGTCATTTCTAGTGCAATGCTCCAGCAGCCTTTGCCCATTATCATTCATGCGACCGATGTTGTATTTTCCAAGGCACACTGGCCATGAACTCGAGTCCTTGCCCACACGAACATTGAAATCACCGAGCATATAAATGTAGTCGGATTTTGGAACTGCCTTGATCGCAGAGTCTAGCTGCTCATAGAACGTATCCTTCACATCATCAGAGGAAGCGAGTGTCGGTGCATATGCAGTGAGAATGGTGGCAAATCCACAGGAGGTTGCCAAGCGCAGTGATAATAATCTTTCATTACCTCCAGCTGGGATATCAATCATTCCCAGTAGCGAATTCTTCACTGCAAAGCCCACACCATGTTGCCTTTTTTCTGCCTGCCCTCTTCCCTTCCAAAAAAAGGTGTAATTGTTTTCCCTGAGTGACCCTTCCTCAGCGAGGCGAGTCTCCTGCAGGCCAGCAATATCAATGTTAAGACGATCGAGTTCAGCATCAATCACAGCCGTTTTTCTCACATCGTCAATATTTGTCAAGTCAGTGGAAAATCCTGGACACATGGTTCTCACGTTCCAGGTTGCAAGCCGTAGCTTGAGGTTTCTATTCTTTTTATTAGTACCTGGTGCATTGGTTTTACAGCCTGCGATCAGATTTTGTCCTAGCCCCAAGCACCCATTGAAGCAGGCAGGCTGTGGCGGATCAGCACCCAATTGGCTGGGGGCTGCCCAGCTTGAGGCGGGCGGTAGCTGATCAGTGACACCTGTAGGTGTCTCCCACCGTCAGAGGCAACGCGTGGTGCCCCATGTCTACGCCAACTGACAAGGACTTATAACCCGTAACAGTTGCCTCTCGCTTTGATTCCGAGACCGGTTAAGACCAGGGATGGAGCTATTGCCTCTCCATAGCACAAAGCCTGGGCTAAAATAAAGAAACCATGTATTGCCCATGCAGCATGATCCCTCTCTCGGCCTGCCTAGTTCACTCCAGAGGAAAGTTGACACCTATAATCTGGAACAAGACAAGCTGCAGAAGCTGCCGGAGTCAGCAAAGCAATGCTCTAACTGTCCGCCTGTCGGAGCTTCGATCCTAGACCAGCTGCCAACCAAGGCTTAGGGCCTGGTCTGCCCTGCCATGACTTATAGTACCGTCTACTGTCATACGGTAGCTCAGTCATATCTGACTAAGACCTGACACACTGTCAGTTTGATACTGTCGTTGTTTGATTCTGCATTCGATTCGACAGTATCAGCTATGTTACATACTTTTGGTGATTCAAAATCATATTCTTAGTAGCACAGTAATTGTTAGTGGTAATTGTCTCTGCCTGATAAGCGGGAGCTGTTGGTTCGATTCCCTGCTGGACACATTTTTTTATTTTTATTTTTCAGCAATTAATTGGGTGCAAGCGACTTTTTAATACAAAAATATTAGGAACTATGATTATGAACAGATGTTTTGTCACTTATATTATCTTATTTATATTATATAAAAGTTATCGCTTTTTTATGTCTTTCAACACTTCTTTCTCATATCTCTGTCTCTCACACTAGCTTCGTTATCTATCTATCTCCTCTCTCTTTTCAACCTGCTTCACATATACCAGGTTTTTCTGCACTTTATGTGCGTAGCATTTCCTTGTTTATTTGTTAATTCATCAGGCCAGTGAGTCGGAAGCCTTGTGTTTGAATTGCCTAATCATGTCTTTCTGAGGCGACGCATATCAGCTTGGACCGGAATGATGAGGACATCAATAGCAGGAAATAGTAGGGCGGTAATGTCAACAAAGATGGAAGCCTGTAACCAGTAAGAGTAAAGAAACGCAAGTTAACAATTCTTGAACTCGCCTGGGGACACAATTATTTGTATTGGGGATACCAATCTGGAAAATTATTCTTGATATTTAAACAGCTTCATACTTCAGCTATGTATAAACTACTCTGTCTATTCGGACTCCAGCTCGGAATAAACTACTCTGTCTATTCGGACTCCAGCTCGGAATAAACTCTCCCATATTTTAAACAACAGCAGGATGATATTACATCGTTATTTTTTCCCCCTGCCACATCCCTCACCTGTCGGCTCCAACCCCACCAATACCATCACCACCGCTCGGTAATTATGAACATGGCAGTATAACTTGTTTGAGCCAACCGTGAGGGCAGCAGCAGAATCAAACAACTGATAGTATCAAAATGGTGGGATAGTAGGATGTGACAGTATCCATCCATCCATCATGTGCCATGTCGGTAAGCGTGGGCGGTCATGTTCTGCCATCTCACTCGATCAACAGAGTCGTGGATCAGTTCCGTGTTTCTGTCTCGACCATGCCACAAGGCCAAGCCATCCAGATACTTGTTTCTAGGTCTTCCCCTTGGTCTGTTCCCCTCGATCTTACCAGTTGTCACCAAGTTCTCCAAATCATTTCTTCTCATAACATGCCCAAAAAATTGTGACTGTCTACGTCTAATGTCTCTGATCAGTTTACGATCTTCATTTGTTTCTTGAAGGACTTGTTCATTGGTCTTTCTGGCTGTCCATGGTATTCTTTGCATTTTCCTCAGAAACCACATTTCTACAGCCATCAGATGTTTTTCAGCCTGGCTGCTCATTGTCCAAGCTTCACATCCATATAAAAGTACAGGTTCTATGTAGCATCTCAACATTCTTTTTCTCGTTTCAATTGACATCTTTTTATTGGTCAGTATGTTTTTCATCTTGCTAAAGGCTACTTTTGCCATGGCGATCCTTGTTCTAATCTCTTCAAGGCATCTCCCATCAGATGTTATTACTGTTCCGAGATAATTGTACCTATTCACTTGTTGAAGAATATTCCCATTTACTTGTATATTACACTGTGGTATTTCGTTCTTCCTAGTGACGACCATAATCTGTGTCTTTTTACAATTTAATTCTAACCCTTGTTGTTCACTGTGTGTAACAACCGCATCTACTAAATTTTGCAGATCCTGTTCATTGTCTGCAATCAAGACTGTATCATCTGCATATCTAATGTTATTGATGCATCGTCCCCCAATGTTGATTCCTTCCATATTTTCAATATTTCTGAAAATATTTTCACTGTACAGGGAAAACAGATCTGGAGACATTACACATCCCTGTCTCACACCTCTCTTAATAGGCTGATATTGGCTTACTTCATTATCAACTCTTATGGCAGCTTGTTGTTTCCAATATATGTTTTTTACAAGTCTAAGGTCTTTTCCATCAATTTGTAGATCTTCAAGCATCCTTATCATGTTGACATGTCTCACTTTATCAAAAGCCTTTGTGTAGTCAATAAAGCAAAGGTGTAGATCTTTGTTTACTTCTATAGAACGTTCGATTACGGTTCTCAGTATATACACAGCATTTACTGTACCCTTGCCTACTACAAACCCACATTGTTCTTCTCCTATTTCAGGTTGTATTTTCCTCCTAACTCTTTGCATGATAATTCTTAGCAAAATCTTCGTGATGTGACTCATTATACTAATTGTTCGATGTTGATCACATTCCAAGGCTCCTGATTTCTTTGGGATTGCAATAAATACAGAATTACATAACTCATGAGGTATATTTCCAGTATCATATATTGTATTAAGCAGACTGGTAACTTTATCTATTCCATATTCTTCTAAAGCATTAATCATTTCTGTTGTGACGCTGTCTGGACCGGGGGTCTTGCCAGATTTCATATGATTAAGAGCATTCTGAACCTCCGTCTTCAAAATTGCTGGCCCTTCATTGTTATTTTGAACAATATATTGTTCGTCTCTGTTATCGTCATAAAGGTTTTTCACGTAATCTGACCATACATGTAAAATCTGATCTTTTTCTATTACGACTCTTCCATCTTTTGTCTTTAGGCAGCCTGCTGATGTACGTGTTCTTTGATTAGTAATCTCCTGAATTCTTTTGTGCATTAGTTTCGCATTTTTACTGTTGTGTTGTTTTTCAATTTCTCTGCAATTTTTCTCAAGCCATGTTTCTTTAGCCTCCTTACATAAGGTTCTGACTTTTCTGAGAATTTCTTCATATTTGGCAGGATTATTTTTGTTCTGTCTTCTTGTTTCCATTAGCTGTAAAATTTCTTCAGTCATCCATGTCTTACGGCCCACTTTCTTTACTTTTGGAATAGTTTTTTCTGCTGCACAACTGATTGAATTCTTCAGCATTTCCCATTGATCATCTACATCTTGAAATAGGATCTCTAGATCAGACAATAAATCAAATTTGTTCTTTACTTCTATGTTAAAATTATCTTGTATTTCTTTGTCAGTTTTCAATTTGCACAAGTCATATTTAGGGTTTCCTGCTGTATACTTGACTTTCTTTAACTTTACCCTCAATGTGCCAATAATTAATCTGTGATCACTGTAACAGTCTGCATTTGGAACTGTTTTTACAACTGTTAATGCATTTCGAAATCTTTTGCTTATCAGGATGTAATCTATCTGGTTTTTAATCCTGCTGTCTGGACTCCTCCATGTCCATAATCTTCTAGGATGTTGTTTAAACCAAGTGTTTCCTACAACCATTTCTTGTTCTTTTGCCCATTCTTCAAGTCTGTAACCTCTTTCATTTCTCTCTCCCAAACCATGGTTGCCTACACTGCATCCATCGCTTTGCTTTCCTATTTTTGCGTTGAAATCACCCATTATGATATTTATTTCTGATTTTTTACAGTTCTTCAAAGCAGACTCCATGTCATTATAAAATTTCTCTATACTTTCTTCACTGCTTTCACTTGTTGGGGCATATACTTGAATTACATTTATTTTAAAAGGTCTTCCGTTTAATTTTACTAATAGAACTCTGTCTGACACAGCCCAATATCCTTTGACAGAATTTGATGTTTGCTTATCTAATATAATGGCTACACCTCTTTGCTGTTCTTCTCCCCCCGAGTAAATAATCTTACAATCCTCTCCTGTCCTTATCCCTGCTCCTCTCCATCTCGTTTCCGATATTCCTAATATGTTAATCTTCTCTCTCTCCATTTCTTTTTTGATGTCCTCCAACTTTCCATCTGCATTCATTGTTCTAACATTCCAAGTTCCTACTTTCAATGATATTAATCTTTTGCACCTAGTAGCCTGTTGACGGTCTGGAGTCACCTGGTGCGCATGACTATCCCTACCGGGCGAGGCTGCTCCTATGGAGCACCTATTTACGCCGTTTCTCTGATTATCGATAAGTGAACACAACATGATTTTCTTGGCATGTGTAAAGAAGGTAGTTTGCCATTGCTTTCCTTCCCAGCAGTGACCATACTGGTCAGTGACCGTAGCCATTGTC
Organism: Cepaea hortensis; assembly: GCA_963921405.1. Classification (NCBI taxonomy): domain Eukaryota; kingdom Metazoa; phylum Mollusca; class Gastropoda; order Stylommatophora; family Helicidae; genus Cepaea; species Cepaea hortensis. Next base: position 105,234,979 of record OY992879.1, read on the forward strand.
TCCTCAAAAAAGGAGATCCTCTGCCTACCGTCGTGAAGGTGGAGACCATAACCTACAACTATCTGTCGGCTGCTCTCCATCTTCATCCACCACCTGCACCCATGGCTTCACGTAACACTGATCGGGGGGCTAAACGGGTACTCCACCTTGACCAAGGGTGTCCCGTAGGCTAGCGGAGGGAAGGAGCCGCCTTACTTCTCCTTTGATAGGGGATACCCCTACCCCGCTACCTGGGTGACAGTATACTAGCTTACAATACAGAAAGGGTAGTGATTGCATTTATAATGTTTGTGTTGTTACATGCCTTCTGTGTGCTCAGTATTCGTGTACGTATATTCATCGAGCATTGCATTGCGGGCGTGTAGGTAACCATTTAAGAATATTCCTGGCAATAGGAAATTTTTTTTTTTTTTTTTGGCCACAAACATGGCCGGACAAAAAAATACTGTTTTATTTGAATTCGGATTGAGACAGGCAATGGTAAATTTTTTTTTTTTTTTAAGAGGCCAGTAAAAGATGTTCTCCCCCATATTAGGGGAAATACAGTCAGTTGAAAACTTAGATGGGCAGCATCCACAATAGGAAATTTTTTTTTTTTTACCCAACTTTTATTTCATACAAAGCCATGTGTATTTACAAGTTGTAGTGTGTGTTTCTTTTGTTTGTGTATATTACAGAGCGTTGCCGTTTGCTAGTGTTAAGTGTGACATTGTGAATGAAACATATACAAAAATATATACAGTTATGATAATATGACATTTGTGGCATAGTGCATGTAGATACGCATTCCTTGCATATACTTCACTTCCGCAAGCGGAATGCATGAAACACCTGTCCATCTCTCCCTCTCCTCTCTTTCTCTCTCTCTCTCTCTCTCTCTCTCTCTCTCTCTCTCTCTCTCTCTCTCTCTCTCTCTCTCATGCACACACACAAAACACACGCACACACAATCTCATGCTTTCTGGAGACCGCAGTACATTTAAATGCCCCGCGCTTGGACAATAAACTTTAAACTATCATTTCCATTAAAATGTGGCTTCCTTGTAATTTCTGGGTCACTAAGCTCCCGAGGCGAAGGTCGTTGGTGTTGTTGCCTGATTACAAATTTCAGGGTGACGCTCTAGTCCATGATATCTTTTGTTTGGGGGACAAGAATCAGGGATTTACTACTAGCAATTAGGGTCCATGGTCTGTCCCCAGGGAGATAATTGTTCCAAAATTGTGATAGTGTCTGGGTTTTATATACAATGGGAAGGACTTAAAACCTGGCCACTAAAAGCCACCTTAGCTTACTGGGTACTTAAAGGGCTCATCGAATTTGTTTATACATGGTGGTGCATATTTTTCTTTTGAAACATATCATTACCATATACCATTATTTTAATACTTAAGATACCGACTTGGTTTAAAGACTGCTACACGCACGCACGCGCGCATGCGTGCACACACACACTCGTACACATGCGCGTGCAAATTCATGCACCACACACGCACACACACCTGCATCCACACACAGACGCATACATATGTTACTGCCAACGGCACAGACACCCATCCACAATATATTTCATGTTGCACATTCAAATATAATAATGGGAAAATTAATAATAATAGTAGCAGTAATAATAATAGTATTAATAATAATAATAATATAATTGTAAGATTATTAATACCATCAATAAATACATTTACAGTTGTAGTATCCTTTATTTAAAACAAGTTATTTGCTTCTACTGTAATATGTGCTGTCTTCAGCCAAATATTTTACGAGATTTGCGCTTGTGGGGCTAAGATTAGAATGTTTGCGACTTTTTGTTGATAAAGTTGTTGGACAATTTCTTTGTTGATTGTTCTGCAATTGTATAGTGCTTTGTTTCTTAATGTCCATATAAGATTTCTGTACTCTGCCAATAGAACAAGTAGCTTTGTGTGGGTGTCTTGTGTGGAGTTAGGAATGGAATTTATCATGATTGCTTTGTAAACATCTGTTCTTTGTTTCAAATGAGTGTTTAGGATGGTTTGTAGGAGGTTCCTTGTTGGCATGATTGTGTTGCATTCGTAATACTTGTGCTCTTCTGATTCTTGGACGTTCCGTCTACAAAGCTGACACTGTAGTATTTGTTTAGTTATTTTTGCTGTTCTCTCTGTTGTTGGGGTCATGCTGTAAACAAGCCTATATGTAATTTCCCTTGCTTTTGGAGTAATCTGCTTGTTGTGAATATTTGAGAAAATTTCGGTATAATCTTTTATGAAATATCTATGTCCTCTTTTAATTCTGAGATGTACCGGAGTTGCTTGTAATTTAACTAAATGCCTGTAAATTGTATGTGTTTTCTTGTGTAGTAATTTTTCATGTCCTTTAATGGCTGAAATACATGTTTTGTAGAACGTTGGGAGAGTGCCAAAATAATGTGAGGATGTATTCCTAATAGGTTTTAAAGAAGATAGCCTAATTCCAATGTAATAGTGTGCTAAAGGGTGTTTTTCTGGGTGTTGTAGGATTTCACCTACGTGTTTGATCCTAAGTGCTTGTATTTTGGTTGTTATGTCTTGGAGGGCGATACCTCCATCTTTTTTGTCTTGCATGAGTGTAGTATGTTTGATACTGTAGATGGTGCTGCCAAACACAAAGCGTCTAATCTCTTTGTTTATGTTTGTGACAGTTTGACGTGGGGGATCTAGGATTGTGCACAGATATAGTATTTTTGGAATTATATATGTATTAACAATGGTACTTCTACCAAATATGGTGGTTGTTTTGTATTTGTATCTCTGTAACATATCTGTTATTTTCTTCTCTAGATGTTGCCAAGTGTCTTTGTGTGTCTGATTTGGTTGACATGGGAAGACTATTCCGTACACTTTTATAAGATTGTTTGATGTTAAGTCAAATGGAAAATCCGCCTTATTTTTCCATTTGCCTAAGCCCATTATAGTAGATTTTTGGACGTTTAATTTTGCCCCACTCCCTTTGCCGAAAAACGAGAACGTCTCCAAAATGATCCGTACAGATTTTTCAGTGGTCGGAAAGAAAATGGTATTGCCCGCATAAGCACGCAGCTTTTGTTCACCCTTCCCTGGTATGAACGTATCCCTGACATTGTTGTCCTGTCGTATCTTTTCTAGAAGTGACTCTAGAGCGACAACGTACAGTAAAGGGGACAAGGGACATCCCTGTCTCACTGACCTAGTCAACCTGAAAGAATTGGTTAGGGTATGGTTTAATAGAATCCGACTTTCCGGTTTCAAATATAAAATTTTGACCCATGTCCGAAAATAATTTCCCACGTTGCAGTGTGAGAGAGTTTTGTGGAGGTATGAGTGAGATATTCTGTCGAATGCTTTTTCTTGATCTAAAGAGAGAATTGAGGACTGACAGTTTTTCAGATGTGTGTAGTTGATGATGTCCCTTATGAAGTGTGTGTGTTGCTGGATATTCCGGTGTTGCACACTACATTGCTGGTCTTCATGAATGAGAGATGCCATTACTGGTTTCAATTTATTCGTCAAAGTCTTTGTTAAAATCTTGTAGTCTACGTTTAAAAGCGAGATAGGTCTGTAACTCTTTAAAAGTGTCTTGTCAGTGTTCTCCTTCGGAATAAGAGTGATGTAAGACGTGTTGAAACTGGATGGGAGTTCATGTTTGTGGAAAGATTCAGAGAATACTGCTAGTAAAAGGGGACCTAGAAGAGGAAAGAAAAACTGATAGAATTCAGCAGTAATACCGTCAGGGCCAGGCGATTTGCCCTTCTGCATTCCATGAACCGCTTATGTTATATCTGTTAGTGTTAATTCAGTATCTAATGTTAGTTTCTGTTCCTCTGTGAGTTCTTTTGTGAATTTCATAAAGTGTTCCTGCACGTGCGCCTGTGTGTTTTCCTCTGTATAAAGGTTGCTGTAATAATCTTCAAAGGCTATGGCTATTTGTTGTGGCTCGACTTGTATATTTCCTTCCCTGTCAATTATCTGGCCTATTTGTCTGCTGCGCTGTATGTTTTGTTCTAAAGCTAGGTATTGTTTACTCGGTATCTCTTGTGTTATAGTTTGTAACTTTGTTCGCAGTAAAGCCCCCTGAAATCGATGATGTCTGTGGAGATCTAATTCTTCCTGTAATGCTACGATGTGTGGTGAATTTTTGTCTGTCTGTAGTAAGAGCTTAATTGCATTTTCCAATACTTTTTCTTGTTGTAGTTTTTGCTTGTGTATTACTGCTGCTAGTGTTTGTGTTCTCTCTCGTATAGTTTGTTTAAGTGTTTCCCAGAGTTCTCGCGCTTTGCCCTCCGGTATATTGCTTGTGTATGTGAGGATCAGTTTTGTTATGCAATCTACATAGTCCTGATTTTGTAAAAGTGTGCAGTTCAGTTTCCAATGGGGAGATCTTCTAAGGTGTGGTGTTGCTTGTACTGTGTTTATTGTTGCAACTACCGCCTTATGATCTGTGAAGTTCAGTGTCTCCTGTAAATGCTTGACTTGTGTTATATGATGTGTTATGGGCGCATAAATTCTATCTAATCGCGCTGCTCTGTTATGCGCATTGTTTGTGTGTGTTGTATCTGTTCCATGGGGGTGCATCTGCCTGTATGTGTCTGTTAGCCCATGGATATCTAAAATTGTTTGCAATGTGTCTAATTGATGTTCCTCCTCCCCCGTTGTGTTTCTAATTTGCATTCTTACATCTCCATTTATAAGGTCATGCGCCGAAAGTACGCAATTAAAATCACCCCCTAGAATGATGTTGTGACCCCGATATGAGCGTGATAATAAATTTCCCAGTGTTTGGTAGAAGAGCGGCTGATTTCTGTAGTCAGGCGGTGCGTGTATGTTGACAATTGTGTATTTATTTATGTTATTTCTCACCTGTACTATAGCTATCCTACCCTGGCAGTCCCTGTCCTTCTCTATAATCTGCCACCTGTCCGATATCTGTATTATTGCTGTACCCAATCCGATATGTTGAGTACTAAGACTAAAACATGAGTGTCTTAGACCTAAGCATGTTGTGATATATGATGCGTGTTCATCGGTTTTAACGTTAGCTTCCTGAATGAGTATAAAATCAGGTTTATATTTGTGTATGAGTGGTATAAGATGATTAATTTTGGATCTTATACCTCGAATGTTAATACTCATTATTTTAATTTCCGCTGCCATTTTTATTGTAAAATAAGAAACGGTTGAGCATAATTATGTTTCTTGTTTCAAAACTGTCTGTATTCCTGTTATCATTTCTGGAGATTGTCAGTAGATTCCTTCGCCGGGCTCGAAATCTCTAAGTCAATAACGAGGCGTGGTGAAGAATCTGACAGGTTTCTTTGTCGTGGTGGTGTGTTAATGTTATCACTGTCTATTTCGGTCATGGCGCTGGTCGTTATCTGTTCAGTATAATTACTTACGCATTTCTTTTTGTTTGACCTGTTCGCTTCAGGCGGTGTAGGGTAGTCGTGGTTGTTGAGGGGCGACAGCGTGGTAACATGTGTTTGGCAGGCTGGAGGTGTCGAGCTCTCACCGTCAGACAGGCTCTTGGTTGAGCGTCCCCTTTTCCGACTGACCAGCTGGAAACCGTCTTCATCTTCCTTACTATGTTGATCTGTCTGGGAGTTCGAGGTGACTTTTTGTGCCAGTATAGGTGCCTTCTGAGTTTGTATTTTGGCCGGACATTTATTACTCCAGTGGGAGTCTTCTAATATGGGTTGCGTCAAAACTAGGAAATGTCAAAAAGATTTATACGTTGTGAAGAGAAACCAGAGTACCCTAATTTCTGGTTAGACAGACGCGGCCTAGCAGATAAAGAAATAAATAATGTCCTAAAAATATATATTACACGAAAATTTAGTGTCTGAAATTTCAAATAATAATCAAAAGTATGTAAAGCTTTTATAATGGTAACATTCACTTGATACCGTCCAAAATATAAATATAATTTTTACAGGAATAAACATATACTTGTCTTGCAAAATAGCGATCGGTACAAGTATAGTGAAATCTATAATTGTTCCCCTTGATTGCTAAAGCAGAAAGAAATATGATTTCAACCTAGATGAAATTATTTCCCTTGTATTAAAGAATAAAAACATAGTTGCATATCCCTTACAGGGCGTCGCGTCAACACAAATATGTTTTGCTGTTGTGATCACTTGGTAAGTTTACGCTCAGTAGTTTTCCATTGCTTTCTGAACGACCGGCATCCATGCCACTTCGTAACTAACAACGCAAGGCGGTTTGCTGCCAAATTGTCTGCAGCCGAGTTTCGAAAGCGTGGATGTGGGAACTGCTCCCGTAACTCCTTCGCCTCGAAGCAAGATAAATATTCGTACTAATAAACCATTCTGTTAACGATATCTATTTTAAGCTTGTCCTCTGATGTCCACATTTTTTTTTCTCTTTAAGCTTCTCTAGAAGCTCTGATGTATTTGATTGATTTTGTTTGCATGATTATAATTGATTATAATAATAATTTATTTAATTTATTATATTATAACATCATTTTGCATATCCGCATCTCCACTTTCCATTTGCTTCTTCATTGTCCAGGTTTATGTGCCATCCATACAGTAGTGTTATATATATATATATATATATATATATATATATATATATATATATATATATATATATATATATATATATATATATATATATATATATATAATCTCATCTTGTTCCTCTTGTACCTTTCGGTGTCTAGATGAAGTATAAACAGCGGGGGAGTGCCCGTTTATGGGCTTCATGTATGGAATCCAGATTCCAGTGGATTCTGCTATACTATATATAGCATTTGACAATTCTCATTTTAATGAATGTGTTATTTATCTGTTTAAATCTTCAAATTTTTTTATGTTGTTGAAAATATTTTTTACTATTCCTATTCTCTTCTTGGTCTATGTTTAAACTTCTGCCGTGATCTATAATCACACCGCCAAGACACGTGACACATTTCTGTGTATAATAGTATAATAAGCATAAGCTGAAATGCTTGAGAACAACATGACATGTATCCCTGCCGTACTCATGTGTTTACATGTATGTGTAATAAACAGTTATTTTCGTAATGATATTGTTCCCAATAGCCATGTGTGCAGGTGGTGGATGAAGATGCAGAGCAGCCGACAAATAGTTGTAGGTTATGGTCTCCACCTTCACGACGGTAGGCAGAGGATCTCCTTTTTTGAGGAGACAATGGCTACGGTCACTGACCAGTATGGTCACTGCTGGGAAGGAAAGCAATGGCAAACTACCTTCTTTACAGATGCCAAGAAAATCATGTTGTGTGAAATCATCGATAACCATGGACAGCCAGGAAGACCAATGAACAAGTCCTTCAAGAAACAAATGAAGATCGTAAATTGATTAGAGAAATTAGACGTAGACAGTCAAAATTTTTGGGGCATGTTATGAGAAGAAATGGATTGGAGAACTTGGTGACAACTGGTAAGATCGAAGGGAACAGACCAAGGGGAAGACCTAGAAGCAAGTACCTGGATGGCTTGGCCTTGTGGCATGGTCGAGACAGAAACTCGGAGCTGATCCACGACTCTGGTGATCGAGTGAGATGGCAGAACATGACCGCCCACGCTTACCGGCATGGCACATGATGGATGGCTGGATTGTTCCCAATACAGGTAAGTGAATTGAGTCAAGAACCAACATCACAGCTCTAAGGACATTCCTATATCGCCATATGCTCTCCATTCCCATCTTCAACAGCCAACAAAGAGTTCCATACCAGTTGCAGTCTGATTATGTGTCCTCCTGGTTTTTCTTTCGAGTATTGAATACTACTAACCCGCTACCTCTTCATCAGCTCATTGGAAGTTTAAGAACAAGCGTTGTTATCCATTCGGCCATGCTGGCCTCTCATAACCCAGTTTTCTGTAATGTTCAGAAATAGTAGCCTTGAAAGGTAACCCCAGAGACCTTTCCCATTCATACCCATTTGACTGGATCCTAGGTGCTACTGCGTTTTAGCACTGTGCTAGAAACCTCTTTATGTAATCTATGGGAGGAGTTGGGGCACTGGAGGAGGAGTTGGGGCATGGAGATAACTGTGTGCAAAGAAAGTGATCCTTAATTAAAACATTCATGATTGAATCTGTCACACCATGGCCTGCATAGTTAACATAGCACATGTCCAGTAGCAGTAGCTTGCTGTGGTATGTGAAGGGTTAGGACCATCGCATTTTGTAAACCGGAGTGCACAGAGGAATAGGTGGTCAGTCTTCAGTGAAAATATACTATATTTCAGCAGCAGTGTTATCTAAAAACCTATGTTCTCTTGTACATAGTACTATGGTAACTTATTTCTTCTTCCTTGCTATGTTGTAGTGCCACAAATGGTGAAATGAAACTTCCACTACTCAGCGTAACTGCTTGTGCAGATTCAAACGATGACCTTGGAGATTTCTCTGCTGTCCAGAAAGAAATAGAAATATTAAGATCGGTATGGCCAGTTTCTTAATTAAGTCATCTTGTTATTTTAGACAGAAACAAAATTCATAACATTGTTATGGTCTTATTAGCTATTTGAGTATTTTGTTTTATTGTTAAATGTGTGTAGTTGGCATACGCTATACCATTTAATAAGTATTTTGTTCAACTGTTATATGTTTTTAGATACTGTTTAATCTCCAAAGATTTTTAATGACACGGACTGTGATGAACTGGAGGATCAATATGTGAAAGTGAGGCTAAGCAGCTACTATGTGCAGGGTGTGACAATTCTCGGATCTGCACTCTGCTGGCAACATTCATCTCCTGCCATACACAAGGAAATCAGATGCTAATTAGACTTATTATATATATATATATATATATATATATATATATATATATATATATATATATATATATATATATATATATATATGCCGGTCTCTCTGGCTGAGGGGCTACAACACTTTCTCTCTGTAATCCCGTTTATCACGCAGAGTCTCGTAGCGGGGCGAGAGCTGAGGCGGTTCGACCCCCGCTCGTGACTTGCGGGATAGGCTGCTGAGCCGGCCGCTCAGAAAGCAATGGCAAACTACTGAGCGTAATCTTGCCAAGAGATCAACAGACAGCTGAAAGATGCTGCTGTTGACAGCGATGTCCTGTAAAGGATATGCGAATTTAAAAAAAAAATATATATATATATATATATATATCACTGCTATTCTTCATATTTTCAAGTATTTGTCAATATTATATTAAGCAGAACTTATGTCTTTTTTACATGTGATATCTTGGTATGAGAGTCCATGCATCTGTAATAATAGTAATATAACTTAGGAAGTTACTGAAGATTAAATGGCAAGACAAGATTCCAGACACTGAAGTCCTAGAAAGAGCGTCCATGCCCAGTATCCACACTCTACTGATGAAGAATCAGATTCGCTGGACTGGGCACTTGACTCGCATGCCAGATCACAGGCTCCCTAAACGAATTTTTTACGGCGAATTGCGTTGTGGTAAACGCTCCCAAGGCGGCCAGAGGAAACGCTTTAAAGACACTCTGAAAATATCACTGAATGCTTTTGGAATTCATCATGACACCTGGGAGATTGCAGCCAGAGACCGAAATTCGTGGCGTGCATCATTACGCAAGGGTGCAGTCACTTGCGAGGCAACCAGGACTGCAAGAGCTGTGAAGAAAAGACAGAACAGAAAAATCACTGCAGGAAATCCTCCTCCAGAAACGTCAAGCATTCTTTGTCCACATTGTCAAAGAACATTCCGAGCCAAAATAGGCCTTATCAGCCATCTTAGAACTCACAGCTCCATACTTTCAACCCCACTGGATGAAATGAATGGTCATCATCATTCTTGATGGACAAACAACAACAACAATATAACTGTATGACAAATGCTCATTACTGCTTAATAATCTTGAAAACAGGCAGTGAGAATAGTGCACAAATTGTACAAAGAATGTTGCAGGCGCTGCTTGAAATAAATGTAATGTAAATCAATCTAGAAAGTTGTGACGGTGAGGTAGAAAAACACCATAAGACAAATATCACTCATGGTGAAGAACAGATTTGAAAACCTAGCTATGGGGCGGTTGGAAAAAAGTAGTTTTATCCACCAGGTCAAACGACTCTGCAGAGAAACCACCGATCTGCCCACAGTTGGTATCCCCATAACAACTATTCCAACTCCATGGAAAGATGAGTATAGACTATCATTACAAATCCAGACAAAAGTGAGAGGAATATTTGACAAGGAAGAACAGAACAGTGTGCAGCGCAGAACAGCCACTCTCAGCTTCCTTGATGAAGAATACCCACAGGACCTCTGGATCCGAGTCTACACAGATGGGTCAGCACAAGATGCTGTTCGAAATGGAGGAGCGGGAATGTACATAGAATACCCAAATAATAGTATACCAGGGACACAGCTAGAGTACCGACAGGAAAGTACTGCCATAACTACGATGCTGAAATTGAGGCAATCAAGATAGCAACAGAGAAATTACTAAATACCAGCAATGGTACACAACCTGTGGTGCTATTGACAGATGCAAAATCAGTACTCGAGGAGCTCCTGTCTGGGAAATTGCCAGTAGTAAGGACACTACTTTCTGAACTTAGCAGTCAGCATAAGGTCACCATACAGTGGATACCATCCCACTGTGGAGTACCCGGAAACGACAGAGCTGATCAATTGGCTAAGGAAGGAGCCAAAGAAGAACAGCCTGATGTGCTGGTTACATACCACCAAAAGAAAAGAATGATCAAATCAGTCAGAAAGCCACTAAAACCTGCTCAAGATGACTACTACGTTATGGATAGACCAGAACAAGTCATTATTCTGCGCCTCAGAACAGGGCACAATAGATTACGCAACCACATGTATACAAAATTCAAGATTGGTGAAACAGCCATGTGCACATGTGGATTGTCGTCGCAGACAGCAGAGCACATACTCCAAGACTGCCCAAAATATAACATATCTAGGCAAACCTTCTGGCCTAGAGAGACGACAGTGGAAGATAAACTCTATGGACCGCTGTGTGAACTGAAAAAGACAGTTCAATTCATACAAGAGACATATTTCAAGCGAACGAAAGAAGAAGAAGAAGAATCACTCATGGTGCTTTGTTTTTGTTTTTTTTATATTCTTTTTAGAATCGCAAACCTCCACCTCCAAAGCACAGAGCAAAGCAGACGAGAGCACCAAGACACATGAATAATGGCAATGAATCCTCAGATATCTTTACAGTAAGTACACATGATTGCGTGTAGCATGAATGTTGACAATAGCAGTATTGAAAATGCTTTTGTTTGATTATAGAATAATTTAAGAGGTTATTTAAAATATATTTACTGCTGATAAACACCTGACATATTGAATTTCTTTCATGAATTGTTAATTGGCTTTGAAACATTTAATTTGTATTCTTCCTTATTCTTCTCTTTGTCTTTTTAAGTCCCTCAGTACCAGAATACGAAGAGTGATCTGGAATATGTTCCGTTATGTGCTTCAGCCACCGTAGTATTTAATGTCTCAGGTTTGCTTTGTATCCATCTATTGCAAAAATATCCTTTCTCTTTTTTCCCTTTGCATCAAAACAGCATTGCTTTCTGTGGATAATTAGCAGGTGATATTGGTGATATGGTGATATGGTGATATGGTGATATGGTGATATGTAGCCAAATTATTAAACTTGCTACTTTTTATAAAGTCCAGCACAACACTGCTGCAGTTTGTTGTCTGATATTGGTATTTCTGATCCTGTCCCTTCTTGTTATGTTAAGCATTATGTGTAGTTATTACATCAATGTTATAACAGACTGTATGTTTTCCTTACATGTTAATGTCAAGGTCTGACTGACACTGATAGAATGAAGTAGGAAAGAAAATTATAGGTGTCGGTTTTTTTAATCCCCTGTTTGTTCTGTAACATTGGTGACATCTGCCCAATGATCTGGCTTTGTTGCATATGTTCAGTTTCAGGTCTAATTGTTTCATCTCATGGAATTATATTTTTTAGACATGTGAAGTCCTTCCATTACTTGCTTTAGCTGATATTTTCAGTATAGATTTTATTTTTATTTCTTTTGTTTTGCATGATTGTCATTGTTTTTTCAACATTTATTCAATAGCGTAATTTCTGCATATGCCTTCAAATAGTGTACTTGTAGTTGTAGATTTTCTTTGAAGTTTCTATTAGTGCTTGACCATCCTAGTCTTTATATGCACTAGAAAGAGTTTGGTTATGCACAGTTGCCTTTAAAAAAAAAATATTTATGGTACTGTAAAAAAGATCTGGAAAGTAAAGATGGTAGCGCGATATTGATCACAGTACCCATCAAGTGTTGATTGGTAGGCCTATATTAAAATGAGAGTTATGGGGGAACGTTTTAAACTTTAAAGCTTTTAATGACAGGCTTAGTAAATTACGAATAAAAGATAAATGGAAAAATATAACGATGATTATTGTACATGCATCTACTGACGAGAAAGAAGATGATATTAAAGAAGACTTTTATAATGATCTGGAAGATGTCATAGAAGAAACCCCCAAACAGGACATCCTGATTGTGCTGGGAGACTTCAATGCAAAAATAGGTAGAGAGCAAACTAATAAAAAAGTGGCCGGTATGGAAAGCCTACATACAACTTCAAATGATAATGGATGGAGAGTCATCACCCTGGCAGAAGCCAAAGGACTGCAGATTAGCAGTACCAGACTACAAAGAAAGGATATACACAAATGTGGCATAACGCAGCCAACATTATTCATTCATCAACACCTGCCGCAAAAAGAGGAAACAACATTAAAAGAAATTGACTTCACAAACGCAATTGGAGATTGGGACTTAAAATTTAACATCAAAACTGGAACTAGTAGGCCTCTTTCAGTCCTGAAGGACTATAGAGTTGTGCCGCTTGGGAGGTGCCTGGCAGCACCGCTGGTGACTGTATAGTCCAATTCGAGAATGACAATCTCTGTCACAGTTTCTGCATCTGTGAGACGAGGCAAGTCCCGCAGTAAGTGACTGCTCTTTGAGCCTGTGCCGTCTCTCCTCAGTTTTTTGGATCTGATTGCGCTCAAAGAGCACCAGTCCGTTTCGTACATCTCTTCTCCAGGAGCATCTGTCTGTTGCAACTCTCTCCCACGTGTCTGGATCTATTCCAATGGTTTTCATATCTTGTTTACACACATCCCTATATCGCATTTGGGGTCTTCCGGTTGGCCTCTTTCCTGTGGCTAGTTCTCCATAAAGGAGATCTTTGGGAATACGTTCGTCCTCCATTCGAGATACGTGGCCCAACCACCGGAGGCGTCTCTGCTTGAGGAGGGTGTGCACTGTGGTAATATCTGCTCTTTCAAGCACCTGTTTGTTTGTTATGTGGTCTTTCCATGTTATGCCCAGGATACGTCTCAGACATCTTATGTGGAAGGAATTCAACTTCCTTTCCTGTCTTGAGTACAGGGTCCAGGATTCAGACCCGTAGAGTAGTGTGCTAACAACACAAGCTTTATATACTTGAGCTTTTGTACGCTCTGTTAGTCTATTATTCTCCCAAACTCTTTTAGCTAGCCTGGAAAATGTTGTGGCTGCCTTTCCAATGCGTCTGTCGATTTCTGTCTCTAATGAAAGATTATCTGATATTGTCGATCCCAGATACACAAAATCGTGGACGACTTTCAATTCATAATTAGAGATTTTGATTGACGGAGGCGCATCAGCATCTTGTTCCATCACCTGTGTTTTATTTAGGCTAATGGTGAGCCCAAAGTCTTTGCAGGCGGCTGCAAAACGATCTATGAGCCGTTGGAGATCTTCTGCTGTATGAGTAGTCAGTGCTGCATCATCTGCAAAAAGTAGTTCTCTTACGCATCTTGGTCTTATTTTGGTCTTTGCCTTGAGTCTTGATGGGTTAAAAAGTTTGCCATCAGATCTTGTGTGGAGGTATATGCCTTCAGTGGCAGTCCCAAATGCTTGCCTTAAGAGAACAGCAAAGAAGATACCAAAGAGTGTAGGAGCAAGCACGCATCCCTGCTTTACTCCGCTGCTGATGCTGAATGACTGGGATGTTGAGCCGTCAAATAAAATGGTCCCCTGCATGTTTTCGTGGAATGATTTCACGAGACTAAGAAGGGTGGGTGGACATCCAACCTTTTCAAGGACCTTAAAAAGGCCGCTTCTGCTCACGAGGTCAAATGCCTTTGTGAGGTCGATGAAGGCTATATATAATGGCTTCCTCTGTTCTCTGCACTTCTCTTGGAGCTGCCGGAGTGAGAAAATCATATCGATGGTGGACCTGTTGGGTCTAAATCCGCACTGCGATTCGGGGTAGATTCTTTCAGCAAGAATGTGTAATCTTTTAAGGATTACTCTGGCAAAAATCTTGCCTGTAATGCTGAGAAGGGAAATGCCGCGATAGTTGTTGCAGTCGCTTCTGTCGCCTTTGTTTTTATAAAGGGTAACGATGTTTGCGTCTTTCATATCTTGTGGTATTGATTTTTCTCTCCAGCAGAGCTGTAATATTGCATACAGTTCTGGGATGATTGTTTCTTTGCTACATTTTAAAATTTCAGGTGGAATACTATCTTTTCCAGGTGCCTTGCCGGATTTGAGAGAGTCTAGTGCTTCGCTGATTTCTGTGAGGCAAGGTTCGTTATCCAAGGCATGCATGGCGGACTGTTGATCGATGGCTTCCAGAGCTTCTTCGCTGACAGTGTTATCCACTGAGTATAGCTCTGAGTAGTGTTCTACCCAGCGATCCATTTGTTTCGCTCGATCTTTTATGATTACCCCCTCAGTTGATCGTAAAGGGGCCATCTTATTTTTTGATGGACCGACAGCTTGCTTGATGCCCTCATACATTCCTCTTATATTTCCAGTGTCTGCACAAGTTTGAATTTGAGCAGAGAGCTGTAGCCAGTACCTGTTCGCACATCTTCTTGCCATCTGTTGTACTCTATTTCTGGCCTGGAACTGAACAAGTGACAAATGACGTGGATTCTTGGAAAGATTTCATCAGACCAAGCTCAGAAAACGATTGGATAGGAAAACCACATGACCGCCTTCGCGCCAGTGCATAAATTAACATATATTACTATTTCATCAGAAATGTTAATAAGCCCGCACTTTTTTCTGAACTCGCTCCATGGACGGATGTGAGAAGAGTGTGTGACCAAAAATTCAATGGGCAAGGCAAAAGTCTGGATCCGAGGTACGTTTGTTAGCCCTTGATTAGACTAAGAACCCGATGTATCAAGTAAAGTAAACCCATGTTTGTGATGTCAATTGAAATGTATGATTATTAATTAAAACCTCTGAAATGTAAAAATGCTCGACTGTAGATTCTAACGACGCAAAGCCATTCCCGGGCGAAATATTCTCTTCGATGAAACTACAATCTCTGATATTCTTAGAGATAATTATTAACTTTAAGAAGTGCATTCTACTACTATATTCTATTCTAAACAACTGTGAGAGGTGATGATTCTAAAGCAATCTTGTGCATTTCACCAGAAACATTGTTAAAGATGCATCACTATCTACAGCTGAAATGACAGTTCGTGTACTAGAATAAGTGCCTTGTTCTAAAACAGACTTATCTATGCCTATTTACAATCTAGAAAGCTGAAAGTGAAATCAATCTTTCCTTTCTCCTTTATCTATAGAATTAATAGGGTTTGGCGAAATAAATATTTATATTTATGTCAAATTTAATTAGATAAGGGCACACATGAACTGCAACACATGAAAAAGTTGTGCTTCGCGGAACACCCTCACGCGAAGTGAACTTAACTCATTACTCAACATAACTTAAAACACAACACCACTCCACACCACTCATCACCACACAACCCAACACTCAACATCACAACAACAACAGGTAATGGAAGAGAGTTATTAGACACAAGAAGAAGAAGTAGTTAATTGGGAAAACACAGAGAATTATTTATACACATTGTAAACACCATTTAGTGGAAGAAATGTTCTAAATGTATGTCATTTATTTACATACATCTTGACATATTCTCACTCTTGTCAATGTCTTACTGTACACGTTCACTGACCCCGGTCAAATGAGAATTTACATACAGCAGGAACAAGTTGATACAAGGCGTACACCGTGTGATAATCTCTGACCACCCCAACTTAACCCAACACTAGCTTAGAGAGAAAAGGAGGGGAGGGGAACTAGTTCCTACTTCAGGAATTTAGATTTCTTCCGACCTACTTCTTATTATTGTATTGGTAGGAATGTATATATTTATGCGAATATTCATCAGTGATCTTGGTGGCTACATACCAACAACCACCCAACACATCAGCAAATTAACCACCTAAGTCAGACCTGAGGGAGGGAAGCCGAGAGAAAGAGATGAACCACAAGTGAGAGGGAGGATGACTTCGCTATGAGCAGAGCATGGGGAGGCCTTCAGAGGAGCTATACGGGCAGACCTGAAGTGGATCCATCAGTCAATGGACCCTGGCTTTCCTAATCCTCCAGTCACCAGGTTACTTTTCTCATAGGTTGAATACACACCCAATTTCAGGAAAACTACTGACATTAAATGGTTGAGACACCACTATCATACTTAATATGTACAACATCAAAATGTTTACTATGTTTTCACACTTGTTGACATCTCATATATTGATGCTTGTTATTGATGGACGGGGACAATGGTCCAATGTGCAACTGTTCTATTACTTTGTGTAAATCACAATAGAGATGTATGTACTGACCAGAAGGCTCAGGCCAGTCAATAAATGATTAACATGAATTGACCTTCTGTTAATTTGTCAAGTTCAAACCTATCTGTGTCAACCACTTCTTTGTACATCATGTTGTCAGAATCTGATGTGATTTTTTATGTGTTTGATTGTTTAAAGATAAATTAACTCATAATGACTTACTGAATGGGGAAATAAAAAGACTCTAGATCTATCAACTGCTCAACATCCATGTTTTCTTCATCTAAATCAGGCTGAGAAACTTCTCCAGATTTTCCTCAGATTTGATAAACAATAAGGGGGCTCCAGAGCTATCAGAATCATTGGAGAAGGGGCAGATTCCCAGTTAGTAATTACCATTCTTACCAGGGCCATAATCTATATCTCCTAGACAATACTTAATAGAACGAGGCCTGCAGATAACTCAAGGTTCATATTCTGGGGTTATTGAAGACAGAAGAGGATGGGGCTCTACATCTTTTATTAGAGATGGGGCATGCACTACAGTGATCTCCCACTCCCTTCAAAAATATATGACAACAAACAAACTTGGAAATCATGTGACAAGAGAACCTATAATCAAATAGATCACATTTTAATTAACAACAGAAATGCATCAAACATACAGCAAGTCAGAAGTTATAGAGGAGCTGAGTGCCACAGTGACCACTTCCTCGTTGGAGCAAAATTTAAAATAAAATTAAGAGAGCTTTCTATACTAAATTACAAAGATTACACCCAATATATAACAGAGAAAAACTACAAGACATTACAGTCAAAGAGAAATTTACAGATGAAATAAAATGTAAACTTGAAACTCTGCAAAACCCTTCGGAGGAAAGCGTTGACCAAACTTGGTTGAACATCAAGAATACAATTCAATCTACCGTAGAAGAATGTCTCGGTGTGTTAACCACGCATAGAAAGAACAGATGGTTCAGTCAAAAATGTGAAGAAGCAGTCATTAGGAAGAAGAATGCCAGACATGTATGGTTAAATGACATCAATAACATCCAAAAGGAAGAGCATTATAGAAATGAATGTAAAGAGGCTACAAAAATAGTCAGATAGCAGAAGCGAGAATATATGAGTAATATAATCAAAGATATGGAAACTAATCACCAGAAAAATGAATCCAGAAAGTTTTTTAAAGAACTGAAGTCAGTGAAACGAGGGCACCAACAAAACACATATGGTTTAAAAGACAAAAAATGGGAATATGATAAATACCAATGAGGAAATGTGCAACACATGGAAAGAATATTTTATTGAATTACTAAATTGTGAAGCTCCAAGTAATATTTTCCCACAGGAAGAGGTTCTAACATGCGAACGACAAATTGAAGAACCTACATTTGAAGAAATCCTATATGTAATCACACGACTTAAAAACAATAAGGCAACTGGGACTGATGGAATTGCTGCTGAATTTATAAAGGCAGGTGGCCATGCATTACATCTAAAGCTATACGAACTAATAATAAAAATCTGGAGGACAGAAGAATTACCCCATGACTGGAAAGAGTCATTATTGATACCTATCTTTAAGAAAGGAGACAAGTTCCAATGTGAAAATTATAGAGGAATATCACTACTGTCCACAAGCTATAAGATACTATCCGCAGTATTACTAAATAGACTAAAACCATATTCAGAAGACATATTAGGTGACTACCAGGCGGGTTTTAAACAAAACAGATCAACAATAGATCAGATATTTATCTTACGACAAATAGCAGAGAAACATTGGGAATATAAAAGAGATCCCCATAACATTTTTGTGGATTTTAAAAAGGCTTGTGATAGTGTCCATAGGAATAGTCTATGGAATGCTATGCAGGGATTTGGAATACCAAGGAAGTTAATCAACATGACCAGACTATGCATGGAAGATACTTATAATATAGTAACATATAAAGGCAGGAAATCAGACCCCTTCCAAATAACATCTGGCTTGAAACAGGGTGATGCACTATCGCCGCTACTCTTCAATCTGGCTCTAGAGAAAGTTGTAAGGAAGATAAAGGAGGAATGTGATAATGGAGGAACATCCAAGCTGCTATAGATATTATAGGGCAAAGTGAACAAAAGACATTGGAAATATTGACTCACTTAAAGGAAAAAGCCCAACAGATGGGGCTGGTTATCAACCAAGATAAGACAGAATATATGGTAATTTCAAGAGACGGAATGGCTAAAAACTCTGGCCACATACAAATAGATAATATGACCATTAAAAGAACGGAAACACAAATACCTGGGTGCAATCTTCAACTGCTCCAACATCATAAGGGAAGAAATACAAACTAGAATCAACTCTGGAAATAAGATATACTATGCACTACAACATCTACTAAAATCAAAGGCGCTATCTCGTAACACCAAAATCAAAATATACAAAACACTGATCAGACCAGTTGTGCTGTATGGCTCTGAAACCTGGAGTACAACGAAAGGAGACGAAGCCTTGTTACAAACCTTTGAGAACAAAATTTTAAGACGCATCTTTGGACCCATTAGGGATACACAAAGTGGAGAGTGGAAAAGAAGAAGTAACAAAGACATTTATGATCTGTTTAAGTCCCCGCTAATCACTGGTATCATGAAGGCTAATAGACTACAATGGCTGGGGCATATAGAAAGAATGGAAGATAATAGGGAAACAAAACTCGCTTACACTCAGGAAATAAATGACCGTAGACCCCGAGGTAGACCAAGAAGACGGTGGAGAGATAATACATGCACAGACCTACAAGCACTTGGAATCAACGACTGGCAAGAGAAGGTCCACCAGAGAGACGAATGGAAACGGATTGTATTTGCAGCAAAGAACCTCAATGGCTCGGAAAGCTGAAGAAGAAGAAGATCCCATTTATACCTCTTGAAGCTGTGCTTTAATAAGAGGACATGTCTGACGGAATGTAGATGGTAGAAACAGCGAAAGTAGTGAATGAGAAAGCTATTTTGGTACAAAGCATGAATTTAACAACAAATAAGAACATAACTATATTGAATATAAGATAGCTAGAAAGAAATTCCAAGAGTAATCAAGGAACTCAAAACAATGTCTTCCCATAGTGAGCGTATACAATAAAGACACAAACAATAAATTATACATTTTATAGCCTAGCATTTGTTTTTTGCGCTCAAGGGTAGTCTATACACACTTCTTCTAGTAGTGCTGGACTGAACTTTGCATGTGGATTAGCTTTCCCTGTTAACAGTATTACTCACAATCAAGTGAACCCACTCCAACTTCAGAGGTACTTGTAATTTATGCCCTCAAGTCAAGGATGAGAGGTCAACATTTTAGTCCAACTGTCCAGTGTAGAGGTTAACCCCTTATCTCGGCATCAAAGACTGAAACAACAAGGCCGGAGGTCTGCCTCAGGATAGAGGACCACCGGGAAGAGTGGTCGGCCTCAAATGGATTAGAGGGGATGCAGTGCCCCGATGTAAGGGCAGGGTAGGTGATAGAATGGGGGACTATTAACTAGTTCTCTCATGAGATACGGAGACGTTGACCAGATAGTTAGCACTCTGGTCACGACAGAATCACGCCTACGTGATAGCCACGATTGCCACTCAACAAGAAACAGCTAATGTAAGCGTGCCAGGTGTAACGGCACGCAAAAAGCCGAAGGACACCTCAAGGTCCTTCCGCGTGCTGTGTAGCCACGCGAGTAAGAAAGTCAGACTGGGGACTGACTTTGTAGCGAGCACTTCGTTTAGTGTTGATAGGAGTTTTGTGTAGCCAAATAGATAGAAATTAGCATTAGGGTTTAGAAAACTAGTGATAGGCAATTCTGTGGCTTTGTGTGTGGTTTGATAGCGACTGTTATGTACTTGTAAAGAGCCAACGGCAATAAAATGTACCATTTATTTCCTCTCACACGACTTGCAAGTTTCTTGTGTGGTGTGGGAGAAGTAATCTGATGATGCCTTACACATGAGTTGTTGACAGGCAAAGATTAATGTGGTGTCAGAAGTGTGGCTTGGACGAAAGTTCAAGCTAATACACTCACCCACGGCTCTCGGCTGAAGATTAATGTGGTGTCAGAAGTGTGGCTTGGACGAAAGAGCCAAGCAAATACACTCATCCACGGCTCTAGACTAAGGTTACAAATAGTGAAGTAGTGAATTTAATTTGTGTCAGTGACGGTTGACGTGTGCAGAACTAGGACAAGGTGCTAACGAAACTGTGCCTATCGTGACAAAATAATGCTTATTTGTGTTTAGTAAAATATTATATACTTAAATCATGTGTTCTTCAAAGTTGTAAGTATTGATATTATTATTTTCTGTTATTTATTCATGTAATTATGTATTTATTTATGAATAACTATCAAAAATGATTCTTGGCGGAGCGATACACAGCCAGCAACATTATCGATTTTTGCAAGCTAAAAATAGCGCTGCGCCTCTGACGTGTTACGATTGACAAACAGTTGTTCTGCGCCATTGGCATTCAGCATCTGAATGTTTACAAATCGTTAAGCTGCTGCCCGCCTGAATCAGTGCTTTATATTACCTATTATTTGCGTATTTGAGTTAGTAATTGAATATATTTGTTTATTTAAACAATATTAATATATTTTCATTTATTTCAAAGCAGTTATTGCATTTTTTTTTCGTACTTTTTCTTGTGTTTACCGTCACGATGGCACTACTTTCGGCCATGCAAATTAGACTTGGTCTGCACAACACTTACATAGATTAAACTAGGGTAGTGACGAAAGGCATAAAAAGTTAGAACGAAGACAGGACATTGACAATTTAATATTAAGTAAACTATATTCTGTTTTGTTCGTGGGCATGTCATTGTGATTGTACCAAATTGTCGAAAATATTATATGTCGTTTACTATTTGTTAATTGTTGCTGCTCTGTAAACCAGGGTGAACAACAGCTGATTAGAAGATTGGTGTGTATACCAAAGTGCCAAACAAGGTGACCTGTGTTACCGGAGTGTTGTTCCTCATTCTCGGGAACATTAAGTTGAGTATACTCAATATATTTGGCATGCAATGTGATTAATAGTGCATCTCTTTTTCAGCTTGTGATGCATTAGCATACTTTTGTGCTCTGTTTTTTCAGGATTAAATTTTTCAGGTCATATACAGAGAGTACAATTTGTAGTGCTCAGATATTCAGAAACTTAACATATCAAAGATAAATAAGTGATTAAATAGTTCAGTGTAGGTCAACGCTAGCTAATTACCTAACATCATGGCTACTTTAGCTGATTTCGTAAAAGCAGGCAAAGAAATGCAATACACAGGTAAAGAGCTAGAAGAATATGCTGATAAGAAATTTAAAGAAGCAAAGGATGCAGAAAGAGACGAACGCGCACGAGAAAGACAACACCAGATAGAACTAGCTGAGATAACAAAACAAAAAGAATTACAGATTAAACAACAACAGTTAGAACAAGATAAGGAAATTAAACAGAAGGAATTAGATTTAAAGCAAAAGCAATTAGATCAAGAGAAAGAATTAAAGCAAAAGCAATTAGATCAGGAGAAAGAATTAAAGCAAAAAGAGATAGATGAAATGGCAAGAGTTAAGGAAAAACAAATACAAGTAGAATCAGAGACACAGTTAAAGATGAAAGGTATGGATGTAGACTCACACGCAGAGATCTCTGCCACTAAACTAAAAAGTCAACAAAAAGAAAATAAGTTCAACAAATACAAAAATATTATCAAACCATATTGTAAAGAAGATTCCATATCAGCCTGGACAGAAAATGTCGAGTATCAATTTAAATATCACCAAGTTCCAATAGAAATGTGGGCTATGATTTATATGAAGAACCTAAGTGGTGAGCCCCTTAAAGTGATAGAATCAATACCAACAGATCTTAGATCTAACTATCAGTACATCCATGATAGGATAATGCAACATTTTTTACTTGATGCCCCTGGGTATCAGGTTCAGTTCTCAAATTTAAAACCTAACCCTAGTGAGACTTTCATTGATTACGTCTCAAATGTTCAGAGTGTACTAAATAGGTGGCTTAAAGCAGCTAACATAGGAAAAGACTTTGACAGACTTAAAAATTTAATAGCCATGGATAAAGTCATATCCACTATACCATCTCCTTTTGCTAAATTTCTGCAGCAGTCAGACATTGAGAACATAGAGCAGTTCGAAAAGAAAGGATCGGCATATTTTTCTTCAAACAGAGATATTTTTAAGACCTCAAATGACTCTGAAGTAGTTTCTGTTGTGAAAGACCAACCTAAAAACTATCAGAGTAAGAGAAAACCCTTTCAGAAAATCGACAAGAAAGATAGGAAAGTGTCAAAATGTATTTACTGTCAACTTTTGCATGACACTTATTCTATGTGTGACAAATCGCCAAATTATCCGGCGCATCTTGAAAATGTTATTAAGAAGCAACAAAACAAAAGATCTGCATACAGGCGTGCAATCAAATGCTTCTTTTGTTCCAGCTACGGCCATTATTCAAATAAGTGCCTGGGCCGACAACGTATGAAAGCCAACAATGCTATTTTGATTGATACATCTTCTGATAGTGGTAGTGAGACTGAGTGTGAGATTGAAAATGATTTACCTGTTAACCAATCTGAAGATGTGTGTTGTGTAAACGATATATTAAGTTTTGACAGTTGTGAACGATGTCACCAATTTCATGCAGACGGAAAATTAGAATGTGGACATACAGTACCGTTCTCAACTGAGAATGTAAACGCAGCATTAGCCTCCAGAGGCAATTTGGTGTTCCACAATGCAATGGTCAACGATAGACCATGCCAATGTTTGCTGGACAGCGGCAGCACCCTTATTGGTCTTAGAAAGGAACTGGTGAGTCCAGATGACTATACAGGCGACTCTGTCAAATGCCGAACCTTTTCGGTTAACATTGAAATTTACCCTTTGGCCAAAGCCCGTATTAACACTCCTTTCCTTTCTGGTACCTTTACTTGTGCAATACTTGACAACCCTTGTACTGATTTAATTTTGGGTTGCTTACCCCAACTGAAACAATGTACTAGCGATGAAATAGCTGCATGGGAAAGATTAAATGCAGCTAACGCAACAACCAGAGCAGACACTGTAAAACATCAAGACACACTACAAGATGAGAGACTACTGTTGCTTTCTCCAACTGGCACAAATGATACCAACAGACAGAAATTCATAGAACAGCAGAAAGCTGATCCTAGTGTGTCTCCATATTTAAAATTATTGAAAGAAAGAGCCAAAGTGACCAAAAACGCATCATGGTTTTTTAGGCTTAATAATGGCATTCTTACTAGATATTATACAACAGGTAACCATGAGATTCAGCAAACGGTGTTACCTGTACAACACCGCCTTACTGTGCAAAAGATTGCACATGAGTCACCGTTTGCTGGTCACCTTGCATACGACAAAACCAGGGCCAGAATTCAGGCTCATTTTTATTGGCCAGGTTTTTGCAATGATATAAAATTATTTTGTCGTTCTTGTAATGTCTGTCAACAATTAGTACGTAAGGGTAAACATCCTACAGCTGAAGTACAACCTTCTACACTGGCTTCTGGGCCATTTGAGATTGTGGCGGTAGATATTGTTGGACCCCTGAATCAGGTGTCCAGCAAAGGAAATCGCTTCATATTAACGATGGTCGACCTTTGTTCAAGGTGGGTTGAGGCAGTAGCTTTGAAATACATCACCTCCAAAGACGTTGCCAATGTATTTCTACACCTGTTCTCACGATTCGGATTTCCACGGACCATAATATCCGATCGTGGAACTCAATTCATATCGGCTGCAACGCAAGCCCTTACAAAAATGTTAGGGATTAAACAACATTTTACAACAGCATACCATCCAGCCAGCAATGGAATAGAAGAGAAAATTAACGGAGATCTTAAGCATATGCTGGCTAAGGTGACAGCAGAAAACCCAGCTGATTGGGATACACTGTTACCAACAGTGCTGTTCGCCTATCGGGAGATTCCCCATTCAAGCACGGGTTTCTCACCGTTTGAATTAGTGTACGGGGCTAACCCACGTGGACCCCTAACCATTTACCATCAGGTAATAACTAATTCCATTGAAATTCCCACCCCAAAAACACCTTACGAAATGGTGACAGACACACGAGACAAAATCATGAAATCGTGTATTATAGCTAAGGCAGCTTTGGAGAGGAAGGGTCAAATCTGCCGCCAATACGCCAACAAAAGTGCGAGAACAATTGATCTTGAACCAGATCAAGACATACTTTTGTTACTTCCAGACAAACGAAATTTATTATTGACCTCATGGCAAGGGCCATTCAAGGTGGTACGTAAAATTTCAGATGTTGACTATGAAATATCAATAAACGGACACTTAAAGATATTCCATGTCAACATGCTGAAACCTTACTTTTCACGACAAGAGACAGATATAGAGACAGACGAACACAGTGCACCCACACCTAGTGATCAGACGACAGACGTACACAACGCAACTACACTAGTTAGCGAGACTGGCAAATCCGACGATATCCATACACCTAGTGAGCTTACAGAATACGCATTTAGCACCACCACCGTACTGAATCAGGTAGACGACGACGGAATGGAACTACCTGTTCCCATTGTAGACAAGACTGCGACAATGGATAGCATACAGATAGAACAGGGACTAACAGACAGTCAACGACGACAATTAGTACAATTAGTGACAGAGTATAAAGACATATTTTCTGACATTCCAGGTAGGACGGACAGAATCGAGCACTCCATTCTTCTTTCGGACTCTAAGCCTATCAAATGCAGGCCGTACTCTATCCCACTCAGCTATAGAGAAAGTCTAAATAAGGAAATTCTTAATTTAGAAGCTAGTGGGATCATCCAGAAGTCTACATCTGAGTACTCCTTTCCAATCGTCCTAGTTAAGAAAAAAGACTCCACAATTCGTCTGTGTGTGGACTATCGAAAGCTCAACAACGTCACTAAGATCGACGCAGAACCAATTCCTTCCTGCGAAGATCTTATCCTTGACATGTCCACCTCCAAAATCTTTTCTAAATTAGATCTTACTAAGGGATATTGGCAGGTCCCTATGCAGACTCAATCCATTCATCTTACTGCTTTTTCAACACCTTTAGGACTTTACGAGTGGCGTTTTCTTCCTTTCAGACTTCGAAATGCTCCTGCCACTTTCGTACGCTTAACTAGAGATCTACTGCATGGATTGACGAATACAGTGACTTATATAGATGATATATGTGTCCATACTGATGACTGGACAACACACTTACTGAAACTAAGACATGTCTTTGATAGGTTGCGACTCTTCGGTCTCACTGTCAAACCGAGCAAAGTTGAATTGGGCCTAAAAGAAATTGACTTTTTGGGTCATGTCATTTCACAAGGTCAACTTAAGACTGACAATAGAATTATTACAAAAATTATGAACCTGACCATGCCTACCACAAAGAAGCAGGTCAGAGGCCTTTTAGGGTTAGTAAATTACTATAGCAAATTCATACCAAATTTAGCGGAAATTACAAGTGTATTTTCCAATGTTTTAAAAGCATCTGTAAAATTAGATGTCAAAGATGCATTATTAATTTCTGCATTGTCAAAATTGAAAATCCTGTTTAGTAATGTACCAATCCTCCGCTTGCCTAATCCTAGGCTCGTTTATTATCTTAGGACAGATGCCAGCAGAATCTCCATCGCTGCAGTACTAGGCCAATTTTATGAGGGCATCTTCCACCCGATTTGTTACGTGAGCCGTAAGATCACACCTGCTGAGTCCAGATATTCCATATCAGAGTTGGAAGCCCTAAGCGTCATCTATGCGGTGAGGAAGCTCCATCGATTTCTAGCGGGTGTTCACTTCATTGTCCAGACTGACAACTCCCCAATCACGGTCATACAAAGTGGTGTGCATCGGAATGACCGTATATACAGGTGGTCTCTTATACTCCAAAACTATACTTTTAGTATAGAGCATATTAAGGGTAAGGACAACATTCTGGCTGATACCCTTAGTCGACCATCTGAGGTAGAAATACCAGAAATTCCACATAAGAGTGTAGAGTAATAGATGTTAAGTTAGTACAGTATAATATTCTATGTAAAATATTGTATGAATACATAGACAGTATCTGCTAAACTAGGTACTAAGAACAGTGATCTACCATGTGCCCGTAGACATCAAAAGAAGAACTGTGCTCCGAAAAACAAATATATCACCGTGTGAACTGGAACAGCTCGTTATTTACTAAGCTCCATATGTGTTTCCGGTGAATCATTTGTGTTAAGCAGAGAAAAACAGTGTCAGAACAGTACATAAATACAGACACGAAAATATTGGTCTACAACACAGGCGAACTCTACAGGTGCAATACCCATAGGACACAAGTATGACTGTGTAATGTATTTAATATACCCAGGACAAGTGTAAATATATAGTATGCCAATGAAAGCAATTTCTGAACATTAGTGCAACGACTAACCTGGGGTATTTAAATACCATGTATATATATACTTATTGTGATATGTATTATAACGTTTTAATATAGTGATAAATTATAGGTAGATTAGGTAACTTTAATTTACATTTAGAGTTAGGAAATAAAATAGTTTTCATTTTTTTTAGTAGTTTACATAAATCATTATTTTACCCACTTACTTACATTAAAAGTAGAATAGATAGTAGTTTAGATAGGAATAGTACCATTTAGTTTATTACATTCCACTTGGTTTCATTTCAGTTGATTTCATTCCATCTTAATGAACCATTCCATTTAACAAACGTGATCAGTTAGTATTATGATTACTTTACACCGTAATAGGATAAAAATATTGTACAATTAAACATACATCATTTACACCATTTAGATAAGAATATCAGTCATATATTTTTTTTGCATCTAAAAACATTAGTTATAATTTTATTACATTTCAGATTACCCATTTCAGAAGGGTACATAACTCATCTCACATCAACGCCATTTTAAATAATTAAATTACATCCCTTAAGTTAGATAAATATTAAGATTAATGTAAGCATATCTTAGGATTAATGTGGCAAAATAAGTAGTTAACACATTAAATACACATTTATAGAAGTAGTATTAGTATGTCAGTATTTAGAGTATTATTACAGTAAAATATAGTTGGTCATAATACCAGGGTACAAACCATCAACCCTTGCTCTTACATGTAAATATGTTGTATATACATGACTCGTGCAGCGATTTACGCACAGTCATTGAGCTCAACTTTCTCAAACTGAGCCAAACTTGTACAGTGTCACTCCAAGGTTTTTAAATATTTGGGAGGGTGAAATATGTGTGACAGAAGTGTGAAAGTTAAAGATGTGTGACAGAAGTGTGAAAGTGAGAGCGAATGTAAATTATGCAGAAGAGAGTGAGATCGGTCAGCGGATGTTTCTGCCGCTCAACGCGACTTTTTATTTTTTGTCTGCGTCAAATGTTTGCTTTCAATGTTGAAAATGTGCTGTGATGAATGTGTTGTGTGTTGTATAGTTTAGATCTTAGGAAAAGTATTTTAAGTCTCATAAGACGGAAACGTAGTCACTAATTAGTGTTATGCACTTGTTTGTGACCACATTCAACCGAATTATGGCACTTGAAAACTAACTTACATACACATGATAGTTAGATACACATGTTGGAAGTTAGATTATATTATTAATTACATCCAAACACGCAAACAACCAGAAAAACAAACATATAAATTGCATACATATTTTGTAGATCAAAGGGAGATAACTCCGGGTCAGGGAACATAATAGACAACGAAACACTAACTTAACAGTGGAATATAACTTTACACGCGGAAGCGAGATAGGTAAAGCCTGTCGCACACAGCTTGCGTAATGGTTGTTTAATATTATATGGGGGACATGAAGCAATTTCAGGGTTGACCCTAAGAAAGTCAACTTTGTATGGGTAGTAAGTTAATTTACTATTTGAGGGCAGGTCTTATAAGACAACGGTCCGGTTCAGACATACCTCTAATTAATATAATATTGCAATTGAGAATAGGGCTTACGCCAACCAGACAAGTTTGTGGCGATTGCCAGTAGCCAAGTAAAGTGGTACTACATTGTGACAATAGTCAGTAGAAGTCTATGGAGTTACCCAAAGCCAGGTTATCTACAGTCTTTGACAAAAATTAGAGACACTAATTTTTTAGAAACCTCTTGCGTCACAACCAATGAGTCAAAGTTGATGACGCAACACAGGAGGCGAGGGTGTGTGTCAAAGACTGAAACAACAAGGCCGGAGGTCTGCCTCAGGATAGAGGACCACCGGGAAGAGTGGTCGGCCTCAAATGGATTAGAGGGGATGCAGTGCCCCGATGTAAGGGCAGGGTAGGTGATAGAATGGGGGACTATTAACTAGTTCTCTCATGAGATACGGAGACGTTGACCAGATAGTTAGCACTCTGGTCACGACAGAATCACGCCTACGTGATAGCCACGATTGCCACTCAACAAGAAACAGCTAATGTAAGCGTGCCAGGTGTAACGGCAAGCAAAAAGCCGAAGGACACCTCAAGGTCCTTCCGCGTGCTGTGTAGCCACGCGAGTAAGAAAGTCAGACTGGGGACTGACTTTGTAGCGAGCACTTCGTTTGTGTTGATAGGAGTTTTGTGTAGCCAAATAGATAGAAATTAGCATTAGGGTTTTGAAAACTAGTGATAGGCAATTCTGTGGCTTTGTGTGTGGTTTGATAGCGACTGTTATGTACTTGTAAAGAGCCAACGGCAATAAAATGTACCATTTATTTCCTCTCACACGACTTGCAAGTTTCTTGTGTGGTGTGGCAGAAGTAATCTGATGATGCCTTACACATGAGTTGTTGACAGGCACGCAGAATGTTTAAGATTGTGCGTTCTTATCCATTCGGCCTTGCTGACCTCCAAAAAATGTCTTCTCATTGTAAATTTACACAATGAAGACACAAATAATAAATTTTACCATTTATAGCCTGGAATATTTTGTTGCGTCTCATGTACATATCGTAGGATTCACACATGAACTAAAGCAAAGAGATAAATCCTTTAAGCTGAAATAAACAACACACATATTCACACTGTGTGAATATGTGTGTGTTGCGTATTTCAGCTTGACGGGTTTTATCTTTTTAGTTAGTTAGTTAGTTAATCGACAGATCATCCTCATTGCACATCGAACCATTCAGTCCATAAGTGTTCGGATCCCCTCCTCAGCAAATTTCGCATCCCCTCCTCAGCAAATCTCGCATCCCCTCCTCAGCAAATCTCGCATCCCCTCCTCAGCAAATCTCGCAGCGTGTAGCGGCTAACGACGCCAGTTCTGTGTTGGTTTAACTTTTTGGCTTCCTGCGTAGTGTTCTTGTTTGGCCACCCCTCTTTTAATTTGCTGTTATCGCAGTCTGGCCATAGTTGTAGATTCACAGTCATCACTTGGTTCT
The DNA here is from genome assembly GCA_963921405.1 of Cepaea hortensis. NCBI lineage: Eukaryota > Metazoa > Mollusca > Gastropoda > Stylommatophora > Helicidae > Cepaea > Cepaea hortensis. Next base: position 105,265,098 of record OY992879.1, read on the forward strand.
CGCAAAAGTCTTACTTCTCGTAGAGCATTCAGTATGTCAGCCTGGTCCGTCCTCCACAGTAGCCTTATCTGCGAGCTTGTCAGCCCGCTCATTTCCTTGTACTCCCGCATGCCCTTGCACGAAGATGAAACTAATCTTTGTCAGCCGAGACCACTCCAGAGACAGCAACCATTCTCTTCGGATCCACCCCACCTATATCCTCTTGAGCATGCTCATTGAGTCGCTAAGGAAACATGCCCTAGTGAATGTCTGTGTCTCGAGCCATGCTATTGCTTTACTTACTGCCATGACTTCCATAGTCAGGCTACTTGTGGTCTCAACAAAAGCACCAGAGTCCTCCTTCACAATTCTCCCTCCGGCTCGCGCCGTAAAGGCCCATGAGCTTCTCACATGTCGGAAACCAACCTATCTGTGTAGATGACAGCATCACAGTCTAGCAAATTCTCGAAAATCAACGCTTGTACTTCAGCCTCCACAGCCGCCGGATTTTCTTGTCTGCATTTTCTGTCTAGTTGGATGCAAACTGAAAAGGATGTGCAGAAATCTGTTGGCACTTGTACCCACTCCTCGCTAGGCTCTAAGTCCTCAAGTGAACACACCTGTTGAAGAATGTCTTCGGCTTAACCCATCCTTATGGGTTTTATCTTTTTGCTTTAGTTTATGTTATGTGAATTCTGCAGTAAGCAGGGAAACAAAAACACAATTCTGACATGAACATGAAGTAAACCAAACTCAGATTTCAAAAATTAAACAAGAAACTTCTGAAAAAGTTTGTTTTACTTTGTTTTCTCCTTCAGATCCTTTTTTTTACCCCTTGACTTCTGTTTTTAGCATCTTCATTCCACCAGACTTTATTTTCACTTTAATTTACTATTATAGCTCCACATATTGTTTAAGGCTGATTTCACCATATTGTATTTAAACACAGCCCATCCTTCACATTCAGCTTTCATTTTTCTTTGTCATCTGGGAATTGTAAGAAATTATAATTTTCTTTCCTGGTACAGACTTCTAGTACTTTTAATTTATTTAACTTCAGCATTTCTTTTTTTTTTTAACTGATCACTACTGCATTTCTTTCCTTGTTAAGTTGATTTGTAGTATCAACATCATTCAATTTCCTTATGTTTTGTAGTCCTTAAAGTCCTTCACCAGTTAACTCTTTGTGCCCCAAGCAATGCACTATATGAGATTAGTCATTCTCAGCATATGCCTAACAATTTTCACATATGGTGGTCTGATCATGGTTAAGAACACTACTTATGAACGCAATACTATATGTTTTATGCAAGGTTCATATATAACACTATATTAAAGATGCAACAAAGAGATACAAACAGAATAGCATAAACAAACACTGTCTTTTAATGGAATGAAGAATATCTTTGCAATAAATCATTGTCTTTCGAGGTTAGAAAAATAATATTTGCATGTTACATAGAACATGTTTGAACATGTGGTTGTGAATTCTGGAGAATTAGTAAACAAGCCAAAAAACAACCCTAGAAGCTTCAGAGATGTGCTTTTACAGAAGAATGCTGAAAATTTCTTGTACAAGCAAAATGAGTAATATAAATGTTTTAAAAGATGCTAAGACAGAAAGACAGTTTATCACAAAATCTAGAACATATTGTGACGATTTATTGAAAAAGAGATATGGAAGACAATGAGAGAAAATGCTTAATAGCCTTGTAGGCCTATTGTGGCAGGGAGTGGTTTCAATGCAAAAATTAATACATGCTACAGGAGAGGCATGATCGCCCACACCAGTTGGCAAGACATTTTATGATGATGATAATATACATACCTTGATGATGTATACTCTTTGAAAATAATGTATTTTATTGTGTGTATTTTATCATTTTCAGAGATGTGAAGAAGGCAGAGAGATTGAAGTTTAACCAGTGGAAACATATTTTCATAGATTTAATTTTACTTATTCTTTCTTCTCAGGAACTCAGTGAAGAGGATTTAAAAAATGAGAATATTTCTGACAAAGAGAACATTGCCTCTTACGGTGATGCTGACAGTTCAATGTTGCGCTCACATTCAGAAGACAAACCAAAATCACCCCGAGAGGCACGTTCTTCCATGCTTGCTGACATTGAGCAGACTTTAGCTGCACTGTACATGTCTGACGAGTCAGAAGTCGCACAGCCAGTAGATAGTGCACCACCTGAACATAAAACTGGTACCACAGAACCTGTTTCAGAAGTCAGTGTTGTCAATCATGGGGAAAAGACTGTTGCTGACATGAATCCTGAGCCATATGCTGGTGATTTTGTGGTGTCTGAAAACACAATAAGCAGTACATCCCAAGCACTTATCTCTTCTGAGATTAAAACAGAATCTGCACCAATAAGTTTAGCATCATCGCCGAAACTAAATCATACTATCACGCCAAAGACATGACCTAATGTGAGCCCCAAGCCAAGCCCAAAAGCCAGTGCACGGGTGAGTTTCAACAATGCTAGGACATCTGCTAATGTCGCTGTCACCAAACATAAAAATGCACATGAGAGTATGTCTGCTAGTGTCAGTGAATCTGCTGATATTGAGAGTAGTCTGGATCCTGCAATCATTAGTTTCAAGTGTGCAGTATCCCAAGGGGAGCTCAATACTACAAATATAGGAGTTCCTCAAGAAACAAGTTCCTGTTTGCAGACAATTTTGAAGACCTCAGATGAAACTACCACAAACACTGAAATAGAGAAGCCTTTAGACCAGTGTTTCCCAACCTTTTTGTGCTAGGCCCCACCTAAGCCTTTCTAAAATTCTTATGCCCCCCCCCCCCCGCTCCGCCCCGCGCCCCCGCTCCGCCCCGGCGCCCCCTCCCAATATATACATTATTTTTAATATTCAAAAATTGAAATGTTCACTAAAGAAACTTTTTTTTTTTTTTTTAAACGTTTATTTCATACAAATCAATGTATATTAACAAGGCGTAATGTGTGTTTCTTTTGTTTGTGTATATTACAGAGCGTTGCCGTTTGTTAGTGTTAGGTGTCACATGTGTGAACAAAGCAAATACATACATATATACAGTTATATTATGACATTTAAGGCATAGTGCATGTAAACGCGCGCACACACACACAAACACACACTCGTACACATGCGCGTGCAAATACATGCAACACACACACACACCTGCATCCACACCCAGACGCATACATATGTTACTGCCAGCGACACAGGTACACATCCACAATATTTTTCATGTTGCACATTCAAATATAATAATGGGAAAATTAATAATAATGGTAGCAGTAGTAACAAACGTATTAATAATAATAAGTAATAATAGAAACTTGATTGATAGGTTTTAGGAAAAAAATCACTAGGAAATTATTGAGCTCTCTTACAGTAAGTAAATGTTTAAAACATATAATGGAGAACTGAAATTCAAGTACAAAATAATTTTAATGAAAGATTTTTCTATATTATTTTAATTATTTATTATTTAAATTTAGTGAGATCCTTGCACTTGATGCTTGCTGCACAGAGATCTTATGTCAGGTTCCAATTTATTTAACTTCAGTCTCAAGTCTCCTCGTTTTGTTATATCCAGCCGATTTCTTCCATTTTCGAATTGCCCCCCTTAACAATCGAATTGCCCCCCTGTGGGACGTGGGCCCCACGTTGGGAAACACTGCTTTAGACAGTACAGGGTCAGACATTCTGTCTATCGTAACTGACACAGTTACAATATCAAGAGAGGGTTTTATCACTGAAAGTACCATGATTGGGTCTAACGATGACAAGCCAGAAACAGAAACAATTTCAGTTATGACAAAATCCTCAGGAAAAAAACCCATTACTTACAATCCGAGTGATGAGGAAATCAGCAGAGAAGAACTCAAGAACAATCGGAAAGTTTGACTCTTGTCTCAGATAGCAAAGAACAAATAAATACTCAAATTGATGCAAATGAAGTCAACAAAGCTGTATCTCAATCAATTGCTCAAGGCGCTAAACCAATACTAGACAGTGAAGCCATAGAACAAGATAAACAGCAATCAACTACAGAAACTGTATTAACAGATGGAAGCCCACAGGAAGATGAAAAACAGAAAGTGTCCAGTGAAGACCAAACTGGCACAGGAAAAACCAACAAGATACCAGTCAGAGCAGGTAAGATGGTATTTTGTTTATTGAAACTACCAGTTTTACAATGTAATTTAAAATGTTATGTAAGATTAATATATATATATATATATATATATATATATATATATATATATATATATATATATATATATATATATATATATCCAGTAGTATATATCGTTCGGGTCCACATCGACTGACGGACGTCAGTCGCGGTGATTGGGCAAATCTTGAGCTAAAGCCTAAGATGGGTGACGTGGTAATATTCTGTTGTGATAATTTGGCGGTGTGCTGTGTGTTCTAGTGTTTACGCTTCACACGCCAGTGATCCGGGGTTTGTTTCCGGGTCCGGTCAAGGATATACACTACTGACGAGCTCAAACGAGAGCGAAACTCGAGTCTAGTGCTTCCACATTGACGTGGATAGGCCTTAGGTTCATACCAGAATACGATCAGCGTTGCCGGTAATGGGTTGTGCTCAATATTTAAATCTCAAATCCCGAAACAACAAAATAAATCAATTTGATTATTACTCGCTGGAATTTAGGCGGCCTGGTGTGCCTTGCCAGTGAGAAGACCTGATCGTTCGGGTCCACATCGATTGACGGACGTCAGTCGCGGCGATCGGGCACATCTTGAGCTACAGCCTACGATGGGTGACGTGGTAATATTCTGTTGTGATAATTTGGCGATTTCTATGGAATTTGTATGCTATGTTTGTTACTTTATTGCCTCTATTCATACTTGTAGTTCACTAACCTATCACTGTCAAAGAAATCCTTGTGACATACCTATAAAATGGATGACAGGCAAAAAGAAGTAAATATTTCTTGAGCAGCGGACCTGTGTTGACAGGCGGACGCATCTGGGGGAGGGAAAGGTGTGTGTGTGTGTGTGTGTGTGTGTGTGTGTGTGTGTGTGTGTGTGTGTGGCCATGGAAACCATGGAAACATTACAGCGTAGGCGGCACTACAATGAGCCATGGAAGGACATGGGATGGCGAGAAATAAGCAAACATTACAATAAACAAGAAAATCTAGATACAATAATTTATAATTGAAAATAGTAAATTTAAGACACATAGCAGCGAGAAGACCTCCTATTATTTTAAACATAATATTTACATTTAAATTGTATCACAACGTCTCGTGTTCCATACGTTATATCAAGCAAGTTCGAGTACCGTCGGCGGGCCGGATGAAATTACGTCGCGGGCCGGATCCGGCCCGCAGGCCGTAGTTTGGTGACCCCTGGTGTAGATAATCACAGCACCCGGGCGAGCATTATCCTGAATTAGTTGCTTGATTTCCATTTCCGTGGCCCCTGCTGGCCACTCTCTGCACTCCCGGCTCAATGTGATTATAACTCTGCACAAGTCTGACTGCTCCGCTGGCACACTGACCCACTCCTCTCCTCGCCTAATTTTCTCCAAGGGGCACACCTGTCTAATTGTATCCTCCGCCTGAGCCATCCATGTTTTCCCTCTTATTAGTCTCTGACCCTTAACTTCGTCCAGCGCCTCATGCAACGGGTGATCTGTGTCTGCAGTTACTCTGAGGTATGCCTTCGCGTGCATCACCTTGTGCCTACCAGCAACAGTCGGCAGATCAAGGATGTAACGCATACACACTACTGGGATGTCCCTGGTGCATCCCAGAACGACCCGCATAGCTTCGTTCTGTATGCGCTCTAATTTCACCAGCTGACTCTTTGAGACAGTGAGCAGTCCTAGTCCATAAACAATCACTGAGAGGATCAAGTGCTGGTATAGAATGAGGAGCATTCTCTGCTCTGTGTCCATTGCAGCCATAGTTTTAAGTGCATTGAGTCCCTTTTGAGATCTTGTCACAACAGTCTCCACATGGTCCTTGAAGGACAGACTCCTGTCAAATGTGATTCCCAGATACTTCAGTTTGTTCTCTTTGTTGATGCTTCAACCAAATCGTGAGGCTTGGGACATCATCTCTCACAATCCTGTTGGCCAGAGAGCACCACAAAACAGCCGCCTTTTCCGGGTGGATGACAGCACTCATTTCAGTGCACCAATCAATCATTTTGTCTACTGTCGCCTGTAGCTCCTGGGCTGTTTGCTCCCTATCTCTCCCCTGCCTATATGCAAGAATATCATCTGCAAATGTTAGTATCCACCCAGCCCCTGGTGCTTCTAGGTTTGCAATCTTGCTCATATACACGTTAAAGAGCACCGGTGAGATTGCAGATCCCTGTGGCAGTCCCGGGGTTAAAATATGTGGTTCTGAGGTCCATGCACCCAGACGGAGAGCAACCCGACGAGAATGCAGGATGGCTGCTATCCAGTTCACCAACCAGGGATTGACCCCCTTCTCCATCAGTGCGGTCATCAAAATATCATAGCGAACTCTATTATACGCATCCTCGAGATCAAGCGCCTCCGCCATCGTTTCCTGTCTACTCTGGAACCCATCATAAACGTCAAAGGCAAAAGTGGCTGCATTTAACCAGGTATCTTTTCCTGGCCTGTAACTCCAAAGGCCTCTTGGAAGAAGTTTCCCCCTTTCCAAAAAATAATGCAGCTTAACAGCGACTATCTTCTCTAAAACCTTCCCAAATGTATTTTGAAGGGTGATGATCCTAAAGCCGCTAAGCTTTGAATGATCCTTGAATGGTTTTGGGAGAGGGATGAGATAGCTATGTAACTAATCCTGCGGTACTAGTGCTGTCCTAATGCTCTGATTAAAGCAGTCGGTCATCTCCTTCAGGTCTACATCACTCAAAACTTTCATGTGGCCATACCTAACACCATCGGGCCCTGGTGCCGTGTCTTTTGCCTTTTTCAAAATATGTTTAACATCTTCAACTCGTCTTCATAATGCATATTCTCCATTGTGCTAGATAATTCCTCTCTAACTGAATCCCTGGTATCCGCATCATTATGATTGGTCTGCTCTAAAAATCTCTGGAGAAACGCCTCACCTTCTATTTGTCTGCTGTCACGCGTACACCATCCTCTTTATAAATTGTTCCCACTGTCGTAGGCCGATCTTTTTCTTTGCATTTGTCTGTGCAGTTTCCAGAATTTTCGCAGTGTTTTATCACCACCAACCTCTTTCATAAAACATTCCCATTGTACGTTCTTTGCCTCTGCATCGCATCGCTTGAATCCTCCAACTTGTCTTTCTTGTCCTTTTCCGCTATGTCCATTTCCTCTCGTGAGTTTCGAGGTGTCTGTTGCACTTCCCTTAGCTGCTTCACTGCAGATCTCTTTGCTTTCCAAGCATTGTCTACTTCTGGACCTTTCGTGAGCTTCGAGGTGTCTGTCGCACTTTCCTTAGCTGCTTCACTGCAGCTCTCTTTGCTTTCCAAGCACTGTCTACTTCTGGGGTCCACCATGGGGGCTGCAAAAAAGGAGTTTTAACAGTCCTGTTGCATGCCCCCTGTCTGAGGCGTCCAAGAAGGCTGTCTGTCCACTCATACCGGAATGTCTTGCGCGCTCTCCCAGCCTTAACTTTCCTGGATTTAGAGATCAGGACTGAGCATGGCATGTGATCGCTCCCATGGTCATTCAAAACAATCCACTTTACATCGAGGACTGATGACTGGGAGACAAGTGCCAAGTCAATAGCAGTGTCTGCATCGCCAGGCCTCATTGCCATTCTAGTCGGCCTACCATCATTTATGCAGACCACATCGGAGTCCACCATGGCATCCACAAGGGCAATTCCCTGTCGGTTTTCTCCACTACTATCCCACTCTCTGTTCCTCGCATTGAAGTTTCCACATATGAGTAGCCTATTACCTGGTAATTCCTCCAATTCCGTAAACCAGTCCCATTGTTCTTTTCTGACAGAACAGTCCACTGTGGCATATACATTAATGATGTTCCATCTTAAGCCACCAATCTCCATTTGTATACCCTGGACCTCTCTTGCACTGTGATTCCACTGGCTCTAGTCAATTACCACATGCTTCACTCCTTCCTTCACCAGCAGACCTTGCCCATGTCTCTTCTGCCAAGTGAGGTTTATATAACTGACGTACACAGGGCAATGGTACTTGTCTGTATTTAACTCCTGGAGCATGAGGACATCAAAATCATATATTAGCCTCTCAAATACAGGACCTCTCTGCCTGGCACTACGACAGTTCCAATATCCCACTCTTACATGATTGAAACCTAGTCTCTCCACTTTTCGTCTTGTTCTCCTGGCGCCTGTCCTCCTATTTCTATGCCTTCTTCTCACACCATTTCCTCGCCTTCTTCTCCTCATTCTCTCTTCGCTAGCCTCTGAAAGATGTGTCAAGCGCAGAGCACGTGCTCCGTAGCTCCGGCGACGATTCCCGTGTTTTTCCTGGTCATGAAAGAGGCTAATGAAACTGGAACATTATATACAACACTAAGAAAGAGGCAAACAACTGTTTGGTCATCTGATGAGAAGAGGGGCATTGGAGAACATCATGACAACTAGAAAGATTGAGAAGAAGAGAGGCAGACCAAGAGAAAAGATGTTTGATGGATTGCGACGGTGGCATGGAGGAATGAATATCAACGGTAGAGTTGATCCAGAAAACCAAAGATCTTTTGGAAGTCACGAACGCTTACCCCAGTCGGCATGGCCCTTTATGATGATGATGATGATGGTGATTTCCTGGTTATTGGAGTCCGTATGGTGATGGTGATCATGATTCTCCACAGCCTTCAATTTCGTGTACACTGCCTGTCATTCTTATATAGATGTTACTCCATGCCATAATGAAAAACTGTGCAACAACTGATATACGTATATAATACTATTAGAAGACAAGTCACACCCTGGCGATACAATTATAATAGTAGTAGTAAGAACTCAGATGCGGAGCGATCACGGCAGAGGGGTTCTGATCTTCAGAAGAGAACCCCTTTCTTCAAGTGTTTCGGCCCTTTCAGACGGGCCTGCGTGCCCAATTCTTAACCCTTGGAAAATAAAGATTTAATTACTTACTTCCTTACTTACTTACTTACTTTCAACCCTTGACACTCTCATGAGGCGGTCCCACCCGGGTCATGACTCCGGACGTCTTTCCCCTGCCGTGGAGACTTTTGGTCACATTTTAGTTATACCTGATTATTTATTAGATGTTACGCTTTCCCTTAGCTGATGTTACCTTGTCCTCTCTCTAGCCTCCCCCCCCCCCCTTCGGTGGGGAAAGTCCGTGCAGCCTGTACTCGCCCCCTAAGTACATGTGGTCGTGGGAATTCCGCCTGATCCCCAGCCACGGCTTCGTCCCCTCCATTTGTCACCGTTCTCCGTACCCCGTTCACGGCGCCGCACTCAATCAAGGAGCCGGATCCCCCTTTACTTTCACATATGACTACTGGCAGGACCGACCAGATATCTATCGGACAGACGGACTATTCACGCACCACTGGACGCCTACCGACGAGTTTTCAAGCTACGCCGGCAGGACTGACCGAAAAGCTATACCAGCTTACTGACTGCAGTATAATATATTATATAAGTTTATATTATAATATATACTTGTTGGTCTATGGGGAGGTTTTACTGCAAAGACGACGCTCCGTGGTGAAGTGGTCAAGCCGTCTTACTCAGGCACCGAAGGTTGTCGGTTCGATTCGGTTCACGAGTGAATTTTTTCGGAGACTCCTGAGGATCGTTGCTGGAGCTACGGAGTTCGTGCTTTTTGCGACGCTTTCCGCGCTGCGGAAAGAGGCTGAGTCATATGGGATAAAAACCCGGTGCAATGAAGTCGACCTGTCGATTTTTAAACGACTTTTTTTTTATTGCAAAGACGCGTGAACACTGCTTGGCTCAAATAAGAGGAGTTTTCAGTCTAGCCAGTTCTCAAAACTGTTCTAAAGATTTTTTCTGTGTATAAGTTAAAAAGACTTGGGGACTACACCCACCCCTGGCGTACTCGTCTTTTTATATCTATTTTTGGTACTAAACAAGTAGTATATGCCACAATGGAGATTTGTCTACTGTCTTGACATCTTTCCTAATATCTCACCCCTCCCTTAATCAACTCTTTTCGTTAATATTAAAGATGTGGGGAGCCTACACTTGCGTTCTAAGGCCAAAAGTGATGGTTTGGTTACGTCGTATCTGTTTATTTTGAGTATGCTTGATGTTGTCTACATATTGTTTTGTTTATCTTCTCTGCCTCTCTCTCTCTCTCTCTCTCTCTCTCTCTCTCTCTCTCTCTCTCTCTCTCTCTCTCTTATGACATAGATATATAATGTATGGTGTTAAACAGTAAAGTAAAGGACCATTTTACCCTTATAAAGGCGGGGACAGACGAAACTCTATTAAAAATACAAGAAGAGAGAAAAAGAAAAAAAAAACTCTTAAACAGATTCAAGAAGAAAGAGAACAATTATAACTGCTTAAGTCAAAGAACGAAACATTTAAACCAGAAAACACAAAGTCCCAGACAGAAATAGAAGCAACAGAAGAAGAAGTAGAAGAGGAGGAAGAAAACCAGAACGACAGTGACCAAGACCAAGATTGGACGGGGGTCGGGAGAAGAAGAAATTACTCTCCTACAAGATCGAGTTATCAACCCGCCCACGACACAAGGTATCAGAGAAGACCCAGACGATACGAAGATAGACCAAGACGGGAAAATTGGTGGGACCCCAGGAGAGACGACAACTAGTAAAGCTCCCTGAAGGAAACAGCACAATATCATGCCATATGACTGGGAGGGTACACAATAATAATTAATATTACTCCAGGCCTTAACGAGTGTGCGACTCTATCCAGACATGTAAACCCACAACAAGAAAGTAACCAACACAATCAACCAATCAGAAGCCAGGAAGCAGAAACAAGCAGCACTATCTTCGAAAGACGAAACACAAGGTACATACATACACTATACAGACCCCAACTATAAGTAACATAACAGGGGGCTGAGTGGTCTCGAGGTATGGTGTCCGCCTCGAGTGCTGGAGGTCCCGGGTCCCGGATTCAGGCCCCGGTGAGGAGCACTTAAACGGTTAAAACTAAACGGTTAAACTAAAACGGAGCACTTATGGGTTAAACCGTGTGCCGTGATGTTGATCCAGCGACTAAACTAAACTTAGTAACATAATCAAGTCGAAGGTTGAAAGGGGCCATTCGTCTCAAGAAACCGAAACCGAACTCTTTTACTCGCTTCAAGTCGCATTGGGCATATGGTGATAGACTGATGATAGACGCATCTTGACAGACTACTTGGCGCTCATTGGATGATATATCCAGTACCACGCCTGCAGCCTTCACTCCCCAAGACAATTCCTGGTACCCGTTTTGACTGAATCGACCTGGCTGCCCAGGTCAATTTTAACCCTCCCCCCTATGCTGATTCGAACCAATGACTTCCGGGGCCGGCGGACCAGCTGCTAGCCACTGTGATTCCCATATATGATATTATGCCTTTCATATTTCTGAAGTCGTTTCACAATCCAGAAACTCTACCAGTCTTTCTCACTGGCTTCAGTTTCAGCATGTGCCTCCCCATTTCAGGCATTTTGCGACATGGTTGCCAGCTGTAGACATGAGAAAGTTGTCACCTGTAGGTTCTGGTTCGCCCAACAACTTCCGGAATGATGAAAATCGTGGAGCAATTGCAAAGTGTCCCTGTCCATTGTTAAAGTTGTTCCAGTACCTCCCATAGCAATGGGCATAGTGCTAATTCTCCTGGCAGTTGCTGTTGTTGTAATTGTGTTGGTTAGTAATAAATAAATTAATTAAAAAGATTAAAGTAACATTTTGCAGCGTCTCTGTAAACTTAATAAATAAAATATAAGACTCAAATTATGAATTATGTAAATTAAATATCAATATGTGTGGTGATTGTGTGCGTTGTGTGGTTGTCTTGTGGTTACCACTTCTCTGACTCTTCTTCTCTTCAAATATTTCTTTCGTAGGCAGATCTCTGCTACTAATTTTTTTTTTAAGGTTGAGTAACCAAAGCCAAAGAGCTGGACAAGTAGACAACACAGTTCAGCAACCAATTTACTAGTGATGAGCACCAGTCACCAGACCCGATTTGAAACTGCACAAACCAAACAATGCATAATAACGGAGCAGTGAATTTAGCTTAGCAACATACATTCATTCAGTAGCATGTCCTTTGCAGAACCTCGCTCCCATAAAAGCCTTCCAGAAAACCTCTCGATCATAAGCAAGATGTCCCGCGTCCGATACAGTATGAGTATACACCCATCTGGAGATCATCCGCCACATCCTGCACCCATCTTCTCTTTGGCCTTCCTCTTCCTCTCTTCCTAGGCATATTCATATACCCATCCACCATTATTGTTTTCTCCAAACTTTCGTGACATTTCAAGTGACCAAAATATGTCAATTTTCTTTGTTTTATCGTCTTTAATAGCCAACCTTCAGTATTCAGCTCTTGAAGTATGGATGCATTTGTTCTTTTCTTTACCCAAGATATTCTTAGAACTCGTCTATAACATTTATATTCAAAGACATTTATGTGCTGTTCAGCTTGTTTAGTAAGTGTCCAGGTCTCACAGGTGTATGTTGCAACGGGAAAGATGCATGTTTTTAAAAATTTAATTTTTGTAGTTCTGTCTGTCCCATTCCATAATTTATTCAGTTGTTTTAGTCTTTGAAGAGCAATTGATAGTCGTCGTTTAATTTCTTTCATTGTGTCACCGTTGTTGGTAATCAATGACCCAAGATATTAGCAATATGCATGAACTAATTCTGAAATTTAAAAGAATTAAAATCACTTAAATTCAAAAAGCAATATTTATGAAGACTGAAAGCTGACTTCTCACCAGCAGGAAAAATAAGATAAGATGCAATCTGCAGTCAGTAAGCCTGACACATTGGGATCCTCACATTAGCTTAGCTACAAAGTTTGGACGTTGGGCAGAGATTTTCTAGTGTGATCTGTAGTTGGAGATTGAAGCACCAGTAGGTATTTTCAGAGTGCATTGAAGATGGTCTGTGAATGCAGTTTAAAATATGGATATGTTAATTATGTAAGATGGATAATTGTCAGAGAAGTGTGGATCTTATGTGAGCAATGTGGATCATACATGAGCAGTGTGCATAATACTTGAGTAGTGTGCATAATACATGAGCAGTGTGCATAATACGTAAGCAGTGTGCATAATACATGAGCAGTGTGCATAATACATGAGCAGTGTGCATAATACATGAGCCGTGTGCATAATACATGAGCAGTGTGCATAATACATGAGCCGTGTGCATATTATGTGAGCAGTGTATGAGTGGACCATATTTGAGTAGTGTGGATCATACTGAACATTGAACCATTTGTAAGTAATTGTGGATCATACATGAACAGTGGACCATATGTAAGCAGTGTTGATCATACATGAGCAGTGTGGATTATACATGAACATTGTGGATTATACATGAGCAGGGTGGATTATACATGAGCAGTGTGGATTATACATAACCAGTGTGGATTATACATGAACAATGTGGATTATACATGAGGAGTGTGGATTATACATGAGCAGTGTGGATTATACATGAATAGTGTGGATTATACATGAGGAGTGTGGATTATACATGATGAGTGTGGATTATACATGAATAGTGTGGATTATACATGAGGAGCGTGGATTATACATGAATAGTGTGGATTATACATGAGCAGTGTAACATATGTGAGCAATGTTGATCATACATGAACAGTGTGGATTATACATGAACCATGGATTATACATGAACAGTGTGGATATTAAATAAGGAGTGTAACATGTGAGCAGTGGTGCTCATACATGAACAGTGTGGATTATACATGAACAGTGTGGATTATACATGAACAGTGTGGATTATACATGAACAGTGTGGATTATACATGAACAGTGTGGATTATATATGAGCAGTGTAACATATGTGAGCAATGTTGATCATACATTAACAGTGTGGATTATATATGAACAGTGTGGATTATACATGAACAGTGTGGATTATACATGAACAGTGTGGATTATACATGAACAGTGTGGATTATACATAAACAGTGTGGATTATACATGAACAGTGAATTATACATGAACAGCGTGCATTATATATAAGCAGTATGGATTATACATGAACAATGTGGATTATATATGAGCAGTATGGATTATACATGAACAGTGTGGATTATACATGAGCAGTGTGGATTATATATGAACAGTGAATTATACATGAACAGTGTGGATTATACATGAGCAGTGTGGATTATACATGAACAGTGAATTATACATGAACAGTGTGGATTATACATGAGCAGTGAATTATACATGAACAGTGTGGATTATACATGAACATCATGGATTATATATGAGCAGTATGGATTATACATGAGCAGTGTGGATTATACATGAACAGTGTGGATTATACATGAGCAGTGTAGATTATACATGAACAGTGTGAATTATACATGAACAGTGTGAATTATACATGAACAGTGTGGATTATACATGAACAGTGTGGATTATACATGAACAGTGTGGATTATACATGAACAGTGTGGATTATACATGAACAGTGTGGATTATACATTTGCAGTGTGGATTATACATGAACAGTGTGGATTATACATGAGCAATGTGGATTATACATGAACAGTGTGAATTATACATGAACAGTGTGAATTATACATGAACAGTGAATTATACATGAACAGTGTGGATTATACATAAGCAATGTGGATTATACATGAGCAGTGTGGATTATACATGAGCAATGTGGATTATACATGAAGAGTGAATTATACAGGAGCAGTGTGGATTATACATGAGCAGTGTGGATTATACATGAACAGCGTGGATTATATATGAGCAGTATGGATTATACAAGAATAGTGTGGATTATACATGAACAGTGTGGATTATACATGAACAGTGTGGATTATACATGAACAGTGTGGATTATACATGAACAGTGTGGATTATACATGAGCAATGTGGATTATACATGAAGAGTGTGAATTATACACAAGCAGTGTGGATTATACATGAACAGTGTGGATTATACATGAACAGCGTGGATTATATATGAGCAGTATGGATTATACATGAACAGAATGGATTATACATGAACAGTGTGAATTATACATGAGCAATGTGGATTATACATGAACAGCGTGGATTATACATGAACAGCGTGGATTATATATGAACAGCATGGATTATACATGAACAGCGTAGATTATATATGAACAGTATGGATTATACATGAACAGTGTGGATTATACATGAACAGTGTGGATTATACATGAACAGTGTGGATTATACATGAACAGTGTGGATTATACATGAACAGCGTGGATTATATATGAGCAGTATGGATTATACATGAACAGTGTGGATTATATATTAACAGTGTGGATTATACATGAACAGTGTGGATAAAATGCTATGGACTGTCCCTGCCTTCCTTTGAAGGATGACCGTTGTCTTCGACCGTTCCAACTTGGCCAGCTGGGTTGTAAATGGCACCACAAAAGTGAGTGTCTCCCAGGAATGCTACCTGGTCAAAAAAAAGCACGCTATCGTCGGATGTGTTGGCCTACGGGTTTCGGCCCAAGGGCGCATAACAGACACACCGCAATCACATCTGAAAAAACTCCGGATTATACATAAGCAGTGTGGATTATACATGAACAGTGTGGATTATATATGAACAGCATGGATTATACATGAGCAGTGTGGATTATACATGAGCAGTGTGGATTATACATGAACAGCGTGGATTATATATGAGCAGTATGGATTATACATGAACAGCGTGGATTATACATGAACAGCATGGATTATACATGAACAGCGTGGATTATACATGAACAGTGTGGATTATACATGAACAGTGTGGATTATACATGAGAAATGTGGATTATACATGAACAGCATGGATTATATATGAACAGCATGGATTAAACATGAGCAGTGTGGATTATACATGAACAGTGTGGATTATACATGAACAGTGAATTATACATGAACAGTGTGGATTATACATGAACAGTGTGGATTATACATGAACAGTGTGGATTATACATGAACAGTGAATTATATATGAACAGTGTGGATCATACACGAGCAGTGGATTTATAATATGAGCAGTGTTGATTGTAGATGAACAGGGTAGATTATACATGAACATTGTGGATCAAACGTGAACTGTGTGGATTATACATGAGCAGTGGGGATTATACATGAGCAGTGTGTATTATACATGAGCAGTGTGGATTAGAGGAGCAGCTGGCCGAGTGGCTAGAATGCCAGATCCTCCTTCAGGAGACCTGGATTCGAATCCTTGGTAAGGTGTGGAATTTTTTTCTGTCGGGGGGAAAAAAGAAAATCCTAACCTGCACAGTTCGCGACCACTCCACTAGCCAGGCGGCCTTAATTACTCAGGCTCAAGGACTCACCTGCCGTACACCGCAAGGTACTATAGTGGCAGTAAATGACAGTGTAGATTATACATGAGCATTGTAGATTATATATGAACAGTCTAGATTATATATTAGCAGTGTGGATTATATATGAGCAGTGTGGATTATTCATGAACAGGGTAGATTATACGAGGACAGGGTGGATTATACATGAACAGGGTTGATTATACATGAAAGGTGTGGATTATAAATTAGCAGTGTGGATTATATATGAGCAGTATTTATGATAACTATTCATTATTAGAATAGAGAAACAGTCAGCTGCAACCCTGTCTGTGTTGTGTCTTACAGATGATTCGCAACATATGCACATAAACTACATGATTGGCACAAGCTCAAGAAATATATAAGAAGCTTTGAATCTTCAAGAGCATTAGTGAATATACTGCCTTAACCATTGATAGTACCTGAGCAGTTTCCTGTCTTTGACAAAGCACCCGCAATAAAGATAGTGAATAAGGATGAAGAGGTGAGCATACACTGCAACTAATGGATGAAACAAGAAACCAAATAATTTTGGAATCAAATAGGATAATGACTTTACTGAGAGAAAATCAGTGCAAACATATACAGAGGACATTGCCAAGTAGTAGAAGTTTAGAGAAAAGTTAATGTAAATTCATAAACAGGAGACTGCAGGAAGAATTTCCTGTATGAAAGGCAGTGCCTGCTTATATGAGGCCTTCAGTCAGAATATAGAGTACAGTTTTGTATACTTTTAGCCCTGATTGTCATCCAGCTTTAATATTCCCTGTATAACATGGGGCTGCAGTAGTTGCTCCAATTGTTGTTTTTTTTTAAACTGTGTCCATGTTGCTCCAGTATTGATCCTTTTTCTTTGGTTCTTTTTCTTAGGAGCCAGCATATTTGTTCTACTCATATGCACAAAGAAAACAATTGACAATTTAGGCGCCAGATAAAAATTTCCAGGCACCATAGCTCTGGATTTTTCTACTCCTGATTGTATGTTTTATGACACCAGGTCTTTTCAGAATGAATACTGTTGCTACTTTTGCCGTTATTTCCAACCATTTGACTATAAATGTGCATTATCAGAGATACTATATCACAAATGAACACATAAACTATTTTCTTCTTATCACTTTTCAGTTTTTGTTATATACATTCTGGACTACTACGACATATCCAAACCTAGGACGGCATGACAGTGAGAAATTCTTCTTTGATCCCAAATCCAAATCCAAGCGCCTGTTTCCTGAGTACACAGACCAGCCAACCCTGGATTTAACTGTGGTTGTGCCAGCTTATAATGAAGAGAAACGCTGTAAGTTTTCTAGATATTTCTCAGTCCTCCTACATAGTTTTCCTTTCCAAACAGTCATACATTATAAAGATTTATTCAGTATTTAAAAACGGGTTGTGAATTTAACTGACTGGATGGAGTTATAAATAAGTTATATACCATATAAAAATGCAGTTCATGGGTCATATGTAACAGAAGCTTTAATTCAGAACACAAAAAATATCTTACGGCATCTGTACTATTGCTGGGATTGTCAGAAGGAAGTTTAAAGGCCTCTTGGTCTGTCACAGTCACCGTCTAAGATTATTAATTCACCTGTGACATAAAAATCCATTGCCTTACCAGAGATTTGAATGATATAGTATGAAGGGTGACCGGGAAGGTTAACCCGGTCAACAAATGCCCGCAGAAGTCGGTTGTGTCGGCCTAACGGCGCAAGAACGCAGCTCTGCTGTAAACAGGCACAACGCAGTCACGCCCGAAAAAAAGAAACTCCGGAAGAACGCAGAAGAAGAAGAAGTATGAAGGGTGAATGTACATTACCTTCAGTGTGTTGTGTAAAAACATGGGCAAGTAACTCTGGGATTGTTACTTTGAAGACACAGAGACTTCCAAAGTTCTATGCTGATTAAGCAAATACTGCAGGAATTTTTTGTGTTCAGGCTGGGAGATTATACAGATTTGTGTGTGAGAGGGAGAGTGTGAGTTCGTTAGTGAGTTATTTAGTTTAACAGGAAGAGGGTAGAGACAAAAATAATAAGAAAAATAAAAACAACCCTGGTTTGTCTGCTCTGACCTGCAAACATGGTGATGATTTTAACAGTCACTTTTAGATGTTCAGAATAACAATAAACTAGCATTCATTTCATAAATATAGATCAGAACATAACACACCAAGTAATCTGTTCATCATCATCATTAAGTGCCGTGCCGGCTGGCGTAGGCGTTCATGGCTCTCCACAGATCTCGGTCTTTTGTGTTCTGGATCAACTCTGCTGATGATATTCCTCCATGCCACCGTCTCAGTCCGTCCAGCATCATTTCTCTTGGTCTGGGTATATCAGAGGTCTGCCTCTGCCTCTCTTCCGCTCGATCTTTCCAGTTGTCACGATGTTCTCTAATGCCTCTCTTCTCATCACATGACCAAAGAAAGATGTTTGTCTCTTTCTTATTGTTGTATATAGTGTTCTAGTTTCATTAGCCTCTTTCAGGCAATCGTTGTTAGTTACTCTGGCAGTCCAAGGAATTCGCAACATTCGTCTTAAAAACCACATCTCTGTTGCTTCTAAGTTCTTCCTAATTTGTTCATTTACATTCCAAGATTCGCTGCCATACAGCAAAACTGGTTCTATATAGCATTTTAGTACTCTCTTACATTCATTGATAGCGACTTATTGCATAAGATACTCTTCATTTTCTTAAATGCTGTCTTTGCCTGCCCTATTCTGCTCTTAATCTCTTTTGTACATCTTCCATCTGATGTTATAAGTGCCCCTAAAATGGACCTACGTTTGACTGGAGTAAGTAAAGTTTAAAAAAAAACAAAAAACAGATAGTTGTATATCCTTTAAAGGACATGGCAGTCAACCACAACGTTTTTTGGCTGTTTGACATTTCTTGGCAAGTTTACATTCAGTAGTTTGCCATTGCTTTCTGAACAACTGGCACTCAAATCTTTGTAAGGGGATCAGCTCAAGGCAGGCTACTTTCAAATCACCCGCAGCTGTATTTCGAATGCGGCATTACAAATTGCATTCACAAGCCCTTCAATGCTAGAGTAAAGGGTCATTGGAATTCTTGTTGGATAGATCTATTTGTTGCACTTTCAATCCAGAGAAGAGGAATGATTAATGCTCTTCTGTAACATTTATATTCAAAAAGGATATGGCTTTTCAGTTTTATGCATTAAATATCTAAGTTTCACACCCATATGTTGCCTTCTACCAGAATGTTGCATGTCCTTTGCTGGACATTGCGACCAACCCCATGTTGATTTTTTTGGTAACTTTATCTTGAGCAGTTACTTTCTTAAAAAGTAGTTAAAACATTTACACCCAAATGCCCATGTGCGCAATGAACCTTCTACCCCATTATCATCACACAGGAGGTTTAAATGCGAGGGTGACAGACTTCTTGGCCACGCTGACCTTTCATCTGTTGCCACAGAAGTGAAATATGCATGCTCTTTGTATTCTGACTTTTGCTGTTTCATCTGTTCCACTCCTGAACAGTTAGAGCTGATTTAGTATTTATAGAGCAGTCTTTGTTGTTCTTGTCATTTCTGTCAACTGACATCCGTCGTTTGTCAACAGATAACCTGGAAATTCAAAACTACTCACTTTCTGTAATTTCTCTCCAGTGATAAATATGTTTGTTGTTATATTTGTTTTATAAGTTGTATTATTTTTATTGTTGTTGCATTGAGTTATACATTTTGTTTTTCACTTTGTTGTTGCACTGACTTAATCAGTTTCACAATTCCTATTTGTTGTGTTGACAAGACTGTGTCATCACCATATGAAAGTTCAGGTATTTCTATTCCCTGGATTCAAAAGGATCAAATTATTCCTAGTGCATACTTTTTCTAACATTCCTTATGATGTTTTCAGCATACAAGCTAAACAGATAAGGTGACAAAAGGTCGCTTGGTCTGCCACAGTCGCCAAATATTAACTTGTTCAATGTTAGCAAATCTGCAGTTTCCATTGACTGCTGTAGTTTTCTGGGTATTTGTAAAGAAGGTTATGTACACACACATACTTGACATACACACACACACACAGAGGGAAAATTTATATAAATTGTATGGGTGTATTTACAGTGCCTATTATGTTGGAAGAAGCTATGGATTACTTAGAAAAGCGTCAGTCGCAAGATTCCACTTTTACATATGAAGTTTTAATTGTTGATGATGGAAGTACTGATCGAACATCAGAGGTGAGTACATGGACTCAAGACATTGCCGTTTTGTTTACTGGTTTGATTGTTTGAATTATGATTTTTTTAATACCTCATGTTTGTGTTTTTAGTGTTACAGCAAAATGAGTTGAGTTGAGCTAATAACCGACAGCACTGCACTCTGGACATTCCCATACATGCTCCTTCCCCTCGTTCAACAGCCAGCGAAGAGTCACACTACTAATCGTTCCCACTGCTATTTGATTGAAAGTTCTCCTGGTCGTCCATCTCAGTTTTTAGATTCTACCAGAAACCCTGCCAATCTCCCCGCAATCTCATCCTTTCCATGTACAGGTTCTCAGTCTGTTCCCCCACCTGGTCCCACAGGCACATGACCACCTCCCCCTTGTCCATAGGTAATCTACCACAAAGAGGTGCTTTCCCTGCCAGCCTGTTCATTCCCCAGCAATACAGCATGGCCAATGCAAAACATCCACGCAATTCTCACAACCTGTGACCTCTGAAGCGAAGCATTCCACACGAAACTTTCCTTTCTCCACCTTAAACTAAGCACTCCTTGAGTCCGTAATGGATACAGTGTGTGTTGCAGTGGTCATCTCGAGCCAATGGAATGCTACAGCAAACAAAATGGCACAGTTATATGTATGTCTTCTGTTTAACATGATCTTCATGTGAGTGCATAGATACCATTGTAAAATTATTTTAAAATATTGTGTAACAATTTTTAAAACTTTACATCCAGTTACCCTGCCTTGTTTGTTTAGACTGCTACAGTTATTTTTGTGACACTGAATGAAAGAACATATTTTAAAATAATGAGTAACAACAGTACAACAAAGTGGACAGTAATCTGTCTTGAGTATAGCGAAACTCGAGTATAGTGCTTCCATATTGACGTGGATGGGTCTTAGGTTCATACCAGAATGCGATCGGCGTTGCCAGTAGTGGGTTGTGCTCAATATTTAAATTTCAAATCCCGAAACAACCACATAATCAAGTAATCTGTCTGTTGGCCTCTATTGAAATGACATAATTTACTTACTTGATTTCACTTGTAGTATGAAGATTAGTATTTAAAGTTGCCAAAGTTGCAGTAAATGTTTATTTATAGACTAATAGTACTGACCTGAGTTTTGTAATTAAAATATGAAAAGTACATAAATGTGACACCAGAATTATACACATGCATATAGTAAGTATTAGGAATACCCAGAATTTAGACTCGCCCCCATCTCTCTCTCTCTCTCTCTCTTTCTTTTTCTATCTCTTTCTCTCTCTGTCTCTCTCTCTCTCCTACCTCCTTCCATCCCTCCACATTATAAACCTTTGTTTTTGTAAACAAGAAATGAGAGATAACACTGGCAGTCTGTGTCAGTCCTGAAAACACAATGTAAACAGTAGCAGACATATTAACTACTAATGTAAGATATTTAAATATTAACTTTATTGTAACTACCTGTAAATTGCACCTACAGTCACTTGTACCAAGTGTGTTTGTGAAGTGATTTTATTTTTGCATTTGTTTAATTACAGATGGCCAGGTTTTGACTTTGAGTGTGACTAATATATTGCAGGTTGGGCTCACGCACTCAGAGAAATATGGCACAGAGAAGGTCAGGGTTCTTACCTTGCACAAGAATAGAGGAAAAGGTGGTGCTGTTAGGCTTGTAAGATTTCTGTTTTCACTACGACTTGTTGCTTTATAAATGTCTTCTTCTTATAGTCCATACTGTTTGCTTTTGGTGTCGTGTCTGTCCATTGCCTTCTGTTTTGTGTACAACAAATAATATCTGTCAAACTGCCCGGCATCTTTTCTCTTGGCCTCCACATCCTCTCCTCCTCTTCAACTTTCCTGTTATCTCAAGTGCTTCAGCTTTCTCCTTCTCATGGTGTGCTCACAGAATGTTGGCAGTCTTCTTATGTGAGCAACCAGTTCTAACTTTCCCTAATCAGACATTTGGCTTGGAGAAAAGAAACTTAGATGCTCCTGGTCAGACACTTAGAAAGCAGAAATTTAAGTTAATCCTAATCAGATACCTGACTTAAAGAACAAATTTAAGTTACCCCTAATCAAACACTTAAACAACAGAAACTTAAGTTTGTCTGGTCAAACACTTGGAGAGCTGAAACTATTGCTAAGAGAACAATCATACTATGGTACCTCAATGAATTCTGTATGTCAATTCTAAGTGGAGATATTCACATTTTTGTGAAGGTGAAATGAGTTAAATTTCTCATGTTCCCCATACTTTTTGGAACTTTTCAGTGTGTCCATTACCTCCGAACTCAGCCACCGTTCTGTGCATGTCTGTGCGTGCGAGATGGTCTCAAACGGATGTGACAACTGACTTCAAAAATATGTTCCGTCATGTTAAATGATTAAAAAATAGTACAAGTATACAAATAAATTATTATTAATCTTTAAAATTGTATTCAATTTAACTTTAGCAGTTCAGATTGCACGTTTTGAGTGGTCCGATCGATATGCGCGTTCGCCATGACCTGTGGGTTTCCAATTCACAAAGGCACATCTTCGCAGAAAATCTGTTTTTCAACCACAATTTGAGCAAGTTTAGCTATGAAACTATGCTGATTCAGGGGTGATATTTTATATGGCAATTAAAATTCACATTAAACAAAGACATCTATTGGATCCATCGATTCCGACACTCATTCCGCAGCCTCTGGGGGATGCGCTCCGCAGCAGCTTTCGCAGATCCATAGAGCACACTTTATTTACAAGCTTCGAGTTTCTCAGTTCTATATAATAATTTAGTTCGTAATGTTTAATATTTGTTATTATATCACCTAATAAATCTTTGAAAAATTAAGAAAAAAAAAATTTAAATAACTACCCGGCGGGGAATAGAACCCCGGTCTCCCGCGTGACAGGCGGGATACTTACCAATATGCTAGCAAGGACACAATGATTGTCACACAAAGATTAATAATATAGTCAAACACCAGCCGCCATTTCGGTTTTCCCATTTACAAAAGCACTCATGGTCGTAACATCATCGTAGAAACTAAAATTGGATGCAGAAGTAAAAAATCCATCTACAATTGATGGCTTTCTATTGAAAGCGGCAGAAAAAATTTAATTACGGTTCAGTGTGTCCATTACCATTTTTCTCCTTGTGAGAGGTTGTCTCAACCAACGGGTCGTAAGCGGATTATGAAAACTGACTTCAAAACTATGTTACTTCTTGTTAAATGGTTAAAAAATAGTACATGTATACTAATAAATTATTATTAATCTTTAAACTTGTATTTTGTTTAACTTTAGTACCTCAAATTGCACGTTTTGAGTGTTACAAAGTGAAAGTGTACATGACAGTCCAATTGATATGCGCATGCACAGCCGCTATGGCCCATGGCCATAGGTTTCCCCACTCACAAAGGCACGTCTTCGCAGAAAATGTTGTTTTCATCAACAAGTGAAGCAAGTGTCACTGTGAAACTTTCCAAACATATGTAATCTTGTATGCAGAATTTGAAAATCCATCTGCACTTGATGCATTTCTGTCAAGAGTGCCAGAATAGTGTTGCAAAGTGTACATGTCAGTCCGATCAATATGTGCAAAGAACAAAAACCAGTCTTCGCAGACAATTTTGTTTTCATCCACAACTGAAGCAAGTTTCGCTATGAAACTTTCCAAATATATGTAATCTTGTGTGCAGAATTCGAAAATCCATCTGCACTTGATGCCAGAAAAAAAAATTAATTACGGTAGGTATGAAATATATTTTTATTTATATAAAAGGTCACAATGATTTCAACCAATCGCTGTGCACGGAATATTAAGCTAACCTTTCCTGGAAACCCCAAGATGATGTGTTATTGTCACGTGATATTTGAATGAATGAATGACATCGAAAGAATGCATGGTCTATACATAGCGATTTTTGGCGACACAGTGGATCATTACGGGGTGGCGCCATATATCACTTCCGTTTTCATTTCGGGGCCAATGGCAAACTACTGCGCGTAATCTTGCCAAGAAATCAACAATCAGCTGAAAGATGCTGATGTTGACAGCGATGTCCTGTAAAGAATATGTAAACATTTTTTTTTTCAATTCGGGTCATGGCACGATCGAATAACCTACTATTAGTGTTGATACTGTTACTGTTAGGAGAACTATTGGACTGTTAATATTGATGCTGTGTTAGGGAGGAGTCGTGACAGAGATAACTGGCTCATAAGGTACAAGGCTCACCCCCATAACAGGATTAAAAGGTTTTATTGCCCCAAGAACATATGTATATAGTAATGCTGCACATCCCCCTCTTCTCTTAGATAGTGAGACCAGACACTTAGCTCTCTCGGACACTTAGCTATATCAGACACTTAGAGCTCTCTGAGACACTTAGCTCTCTCTGACACGTAGCTCTCTCGGATACTGAGCTCTCTCAGACGCTTCACTCTCTTGGACATTTGGTTCTCTCGGATGCTTGGCTCTCTCGGACGCTTGGCTCTTTCGGACACTTGGCTCTCTCGGATGCTTGGCTCTCTCTCGGATGCTTGGCTCTCTCAGACACTTGGCTCTCTCAGACACTTGGCTCTCTCAGACACTTACTCTAAGACAAGTGTGAAAAACAGGAGCTCCGTGTGCAGGGAGAGAGTAATAAATAGTTTAATCTCATGGTAGTTGGAAACCGCAAAGAGCAGGTCTTTAAGCTACTCATTCATTCATTCAGTAGCATGTACTTTGCAGAACCTCGCTCCCATAACAACCTTCCAGAAAACCTCTCAATCATAAGCAAGATGTCCCGCGTCCGATACACCCATCTGGAGATCATCCACCACATCCTGCATCCATCTTCTCTTTGGCCTTCCTCTGCCTCTCTTCTCAGGCATATATCCCTCCATTATTGTTCTCTCCAAACTTTCGTGACGTTTCAAGTGACCAAAATATTTAATTTTCTTTGTTTTATCATCTTTGATAGCCAACCTTCTTCAATATTCAGCTCTTGAAGTATGGATGTATTCGTTCTTTTCTTTACCCAAGATATTCTTAGAACTCATCTATAACATTTATATTCAAAGGCATTTATGTGCTGTTCAACTTGTTTAGTAAGTGTCCAGGTCTCACAGGCATATGTTGCAATGGGAAAGAAGCATGCTCTTAAAAATCTAATTTTTGTAGTTCTGCCTGTCCACTCCATAATTTATTCAGTTGTTTTAGTCTTTGAAGAGCAATTGATAGTCGTCGTTTAATTTCTTTCATCTTTAAGCTACTGCCCTGGCAAAATTCTTAGGAAAGAAAACCTGCCATGGGTAGATAGAGCCTGTTACTTTGGGTAGAATCTAGGAGGAAGAAAACCTTAAACAAATGCATGCTGAAGTGGGACACGTTGACCTGTGAGGTGCATAACTAGGTGTGACACACTTCCCTTGAAAGAGGAATGAAGAAGAAGAACATAAACTTATGTTATCCATAGTCGGAAATTTGGAGAAAAGAAACTTGAGTTCCCCTAGTCAGATACTAGGCTTGAGAGAACAGAAACTTTATCCTTAGTCAGATACTAGGCTTGAGAGAACAGAAACTTTATCCTTAGTCAGATACTAGGCTTGAGAGAACAGAAACTTTATCCTTAGTCAGATACTAGGCTTGAGAGAACAGAAACTTTATCCTTAGTCAGATACTTGGCTTGAGAGAACAGAAACTTTATCCTTAGTCAGATACTAGGCTTGAGAGAACAGAGACTTTATCCTTAGTCAGATACTTGGCTTGAGAGAACAAAAACTTTATCCTTAGTCAGATACTAGGCTTGAGAGAACAGAAACTTTATCCTTAGTCAGATACTTGGCTTGAGAGAACAGAAACTTTATCCTTAGATACTAGGCTTGAGAGAACAGAAACTTTATCCTTAGTCAGATACTTGGCTTGAGAGAACAGAAACTTTATCCTTAGTCAGATACTAGACTTGAGAGAACAGAAACTTTATCCTTAGTCAGATACTAGGCTTGAGAGAACAGAAACTTTATCCTTAGTCAGATACTTGGCTTGAGAGAACAGAAACTTTATTCTTAGTCAGATACTTGGCTTGAGAGAACAGAAACTTTATCCTCAGTCAGATACTTGGCTTGAGAGAACAGAAACTTTATCCTTAGTCAGATACTAGGCTTGAGAGAACAGAAACTTTATCCTTAGTCAGATACTAGGCTTGAGAGAACAGAGACTTTATCCTTAGTCAGATACTTGGCTTGAGAGAACAGAAACTTTATTCTTAGTCAGATAATTGGCTTGAGAGAACAGAAACTTTATCCTTAGATACTAGGCTTGAGAGAACAGAAACTTTATCCTTAGTCAGATACTTGGCTTGAGAGAACAGAAACTTTATCCTTAGTCAGATACTAGGCTTGAGAGAACAGAAACTTTATCCTTAGTCAGATACTAGGCTTGAGAGAACAGAAACTTTATCCTTAGTCAGATACTTGGCTTGAGAGAACAGAAACTTTATTCTTAGTCAGATACTTGGCTTGAGAGAACAGAAACTTTATCCTCAGTCAGATACTTGGCTTGAGAGAACAGAAACTTTATCCTTAGTCAGATACTAGGCTTGAGAGAACAGAAACTTTATCCTTAGTCAGATACTTGGCTTGAGAGAACAGAAACTTTATCCTTAGTCAGATACTTGGCTTGAGAGAACAGAAACTTTATCCTTAGTCAGATACTAGGCTTGAGAGAACAGAAACTTTATCCTTAGTCAGATACTAGGCTTGAGAGAACAGAAACTTTATCCTTAGTCAGATACTTGGCTTGAGAGAACAGAAACTTTATTCTTAGTCAGATACTTGGCTTGAGAGAACAGAAACTTTATCCTTAGTCAGATACTTGGCTTGAGAGAACAGAAACTTTATCCTTAGTCAGATACTAGGCTTGAGAGAACAGAAACTTTATCCTTAGTCAGATACTTGGCTTGAGAGAACAGAAACTTTATCCTTAGTCAGATACTTGGCTTGAGAGAACAGAAACTTTATTCTTAGTCAGATACTTGACTGGGAGATGTAAGCTGCATTTTTGATTCTGGCAATGAATTTAACAGCAATCCCCAAGACAAACTGTAGGTTGATAAGACAGTGCTGTACACCACAGATGGAAGATAAGATAATGAGATGCTAGAGTGAAGAAATATAGTACCATAGCAGATACTGTCATTGGGGTGGGAAATGTTAGGCGTCACTTATAAGGTGGGATAGCCAATTCATTTCCTCCCCAGACATTTCCCGTAAAATTGCCTGGTGCCCAGTTTTATGAGGTTGTGTTGATCCCAGAGCCATACTGGTTGATAATAATAACCCTACCTCTGCTGGGAATTTGATCACTGTCTTGACAGGCAAGCACGCTAACCACTCTGCCACCACAGCTCCAACCTGACACACGGGATAATTAATCTATTAAGATTCATCTTGGGAAGCTAAACACTTTTTCACTTTCGTTGAACACAATCGAGATAGTGCATTCGTGCCAGAATATACGGATATTAAGAATGTTATGTTGTAGATGTCATTATAATTCTGTTTGTTACAATGTCTTATGTGAAAAATGAAACTATCTTTGTAGGGGGTTCTATCCAGCAGGGGTAAGAACATCTTGTTTGTCGATGCTGATGGAGCCAGTAAATTCAGTGACCTGGATAAACTAGAAGACAGTCTGAACTCACTAAAGAAGAATGTCTCAGATAAAACAGAGAAGCAACGCAAGAAAATTAAAAAACTGGTAAGATTGTCTTAACAAGGTTTATGTCCATCTATTTGTGTCTAATCCAATCCAATATTTATGGAAAAAAATTAAAATTCTGCCTTGTTCAACCTGCTTCTGTAGTGTCAATTATAATTGAGGTTCGTTTTTGTTTGGGTGAGTTTTGATATTCTTTCCTTTCTTTGTTTTCTTTCATGTTAGTCCTAAACAGGGCTGGTTATATTTTCTCCTCTGCTTTTCGGGTTTGGTTGGGCCTTATGGGGCTCACATGGACCAGCATTTTCATTATTGCATTGAATTGGTCCTGATGAAGACCTGTCCTTAGGAGGACCTGACATGTATATAGTCTCCAAGTTGTTCATTGCTTACTCTGAAAGGACTGGTCTTGAATTTTAGTCCTCAGAAGGACGATTTTGAACTCAAGTCCTCATAAGGACTGGTATAGTCCTCACAAAGACTGATGTTGAACGCATTTAGTCCTCATAAGGACTGATCTTGAACTCATAAGGACTGGTATAGTCTTCACAAGGACCTGTGTTGAACTCATTTAGTCCTCATAAGGACTGGTATAGTCCTCATAAGGACTGGTATAGTCCTCATAAGGACTGGTTTTGGCATCATTTAGTCCTCACAAGAACTAGTGTTGGTTATATTTAGCACTCATAAGTACTAGTGTTGGTTAAATTTAGTCCTCACAAGGACTGGTTTGATCTTGTAAAGTCCTCACAATGGCTGGTGTTGTTTCTGAAGTGTTTGAGGCTTATATACCCATTGGATGTCTGAAACGTGCTCATGTTGAATTGCCAGTGTCCTGTTAGGTATTTATCTGCTTTCTTAGCCAGTCATCTCATGAGGGCAAATGCTTTCACTAAAGTTTAATGCTGTCATATTTTTTCACAAGCTACATTTATCTGTACGTAAGTATGTGAAGTAAAGGA
Organism: Cepaea hortensis; assembly: GCA_963921405.1. Lineage (NCBI taxonomy): Eukaryota > Metazoa > Mollusca > Gastropoda > Stylommatophora > Helicidae > Cepaea > Cepaea hortensis. The sequence continues at coordinate 105,294,449 of OY992879.1, forward strand.
CTCTTTCACACTCCTTAAGGCTCATTGGGTATATGTTCCTATTCCCATATTTGTATCAACCGCCTGGGGCTCAGTGGGTGTTGTAGTCAGCATCGTGCCGATTGCCTTTACTTCCCAAGACATTTCTTGGTACTCATTTTAGGCTAAATCCACCTGGGAGCCTAGGTGACTTTAAAAAATTTGAATCTGCCCTGATGCAGGTGAAACCCATGACCACTGGGCTAGGAAGCGAGTATCTAGTCACCATGTCATTCACACTGACAAGTGATTTGTACTTATGTATAGTATATACAGGGAAATGTCAGAACAAATGAACAAACTTTACTTTCAAAGAGTCACAAATTGGGCACGCAGGCCCATCTTACATTCGGCCCTTCCAATCACTCATCTTTCGTACATCAATTATCTGTTGTGCATGTTGCGTTCACACGGGGGAAAAAACTGTCAAATAAATGTTGTGAACATAAACAATGCATATTACCTTGTTATGAGACAGGCAGACACACACTCACATGCACCCATTTACACACCACCCACTCAATAACATAAATACATTCTCCCTCGCATACACATATACTCTCAATCACAAACTCACTAACAAAAATTTACTTAAAAATACTCTCTCTCTCTCTCTCTCTCTCTCTCTCTCTCTCTCTCTCTCTCTCTCTCTCTCTCTCTCTCTCTCTCTCTCTCTCTCTCTCTCTCTCTCTCTCTCTCTCTCTCTCTCTCTCTCTCTCTCTCATATCAGTTATTGGGAAACCCTGGAGGCCATTGCAATACATGTGAAATACATTCACAGGTATTGATTGGGACTTATAGAAGTAGAGATTAGAGGACACACTAGACAGTATAAACATTTAAACCGATATTGACCTCACCGGGAGTCGAACCTGTTGACCCCAAATGATGACGTGTGGAATGAACAAGTGTGCTTTGACACATGTCCATACAGACATATGCAAATACATATCCAAGATTAGTGAACGAATGTGGGGTTGAAAGAAAGGATAGCCTCTTAAATTAAATAACAAAATCCATTGTGTTATATCTTTTTAGGAGCACATGGCAGTAATCTGTGGTTCCAGAGCTCATATGGAAAAGGATTCCATTGTTAAAGTGAGTGAACTAGGCTGTTATTGTTACCATAATGTGAATGTCATTTATCGGCAAGTATTTCAGCTTCAATATACCTTAGAGATACGTGGTTTCTGAGACTAATATTACAAACACCTTGAACTGCCAGAATAACTAACAACACTTGCTTGGAAGAGGCTAATGAAAGTAGAACGCTAAATGCAATTATAAGAAATGTTCTTTGGTCCCATAATGAGAAGATAGACATTGGAGAACAAGATTGTGACTGGAAAGATCAACAGTATAAGAAGTAAAGGCAGAACGAGAGAAATTGTGCTTACTAGTGGGATGGAGGAATATCAACAGAATTGATCCAGAACACCAAGGGCCGAGATCTGTAGAGAGTCATCACATCACTTGTGCCACTTGCCAAGTACATAATGATGACTTTCGTCCTTATAGTTTGATGTGAGTGGGCCTTTCATATATTCATTTATATTTGGTTTTACGCCTCTGTTATCTTAAAAAAATTTTGTTATGTATTCTGTCCATCGACATAAGATAAAATTTAAACAATAAAAGAAACCGATACATATTTTATCATTGTTAAGATTAATTTGTATTTATTGTCCATTTCACAGCGATCCTTGTTTCGAACATTCCTGATGTTGGGCTTTCACTTTGTGGTGTGGTTGTTGTGTGTCCGAGGCATTCGAGACACCCAGTGTGGGTTCAAGCTACTTACTCGTGAAGCGGCCATGTTGTTGTTTTTAAACCTTCATGTTGAACGATGGTGAGTCTGTGTAAAAACAATGTCAGAAATTGTGATGTTATATACCCTGGGTGCACAGAGAAATAGATAACCGATGTTGTCATCATATCTGTTTTCTTTTCCCCATATTCTTTTGTATATCCATATTTCTGTGGCCTCAATTTGATGTTCTGATTGTTCTTTGTCCATGTGTCTGCACCTCATAGTATTGTTGATTGTATGTAGCACTTAACTATTCTCATTTTCATGATCTGTTTAGTTATTGTCTTTCTCATGTTGCAGTTATAGAATTTATTACTATTAAAGAATGACTTGAATTAATGTTATTCATGACACAGATTAAATGTTGTAGTAGCATACTCTACTTCCCTATTCTGTCTCAGGGTTTGCTCCATTAGGTTTACCTCTCTCTGGGATTTTTCCATTAGGCTTAGCTTCTCTGAGGGTTTGCTCCACTATGTATATCTTTTCTCAGGGTTTGCTCCACTAGGTGTACATTATCTAGGGGTTTACTCTATTTGCCTAGCTTCTCTCAGGGTTTACTGGTAGGCATGGTGGTTTGATGTGTATGTTTATTTTTGAGATGAGACGATCTGTCCAACATTCGGCACCACACATGGATTTTGTCACCTGAACATCTTGTCTGTCACTCCTCCTGATGGTGACATAGTCATTGAGGTACCAGTGTTTCAAGTAAGGGTGCATCCACGATATCTTATTTCTCATGGGAAGATGGAAAATTGTGTTGGTAATCAGGAGATTGTGTTCGGCACATGTCTGAAGGAGGAGGAGTCCATTGCTGTTACAATTTCTGACTCCGTGCTTTCCAATAATGCCTCTCCAAGAGGTGGTGTCCGTGCCTGCTCTAGCATTGAAATCCGTAAGAAGTATAAGTTTGTCTCCTTTGAGAACAGATGTTAATACATTGTGCAGGTCGTCATAGAACTTGTTTTTTTCGTCATCTTCATTGGTCATGGTTGGTGCGTTGACACTCACGATGGTTGCATGCTTCCTTCCATTCAGCAGGGGCAACTTAGTGGTCAGTACTGTTCATCTCTCTGGGCCTGACACGCCGTCTCTATCAAGTAGGGTGCGTACATTCCAAGTTCCGATTGTCAAGGGAATATGGTTTGCTCTTTATGCTTTACTTGTTTTTACTTTGTTTGTATGTCGACCGCAGTATAGGGTACCCACCAACCACAGCTAGCTGGGTAGGTAATGATGGAGCAGACAATGTTTATCACACCTTTTCTAGCCATTTCCTCATGCTGTGGAGGTGAGCAGTGCTTTCCTATAGAGGGCTTCTCAGTCGCTCAGGGGGCTGCCGAATCCCACTGCTGCTCCGGTCAGTAGAAGACGACCATATGGCCTGAGCTGCCTGTGTGCAGGTCTGCGACTACAGCTGCCAGCGTACCCACGCCTGCCGCTTCGCTGCTCGCCCATCGCCACCGGTCTTGAAGGTGATATATGAAGTTGGATGAAGAATGACATGCGCAATTAATTGGATTAAAGTGAGGAAGAGTTGCCCAATTCGTCGACCTCACTCTCTCGCCTGAGTCTAGTGGCAAGACAAGTCAAGACGACTGGAGATGAATACAGGTGCAGTGAATGACCAGGGCGCTCTACGTGCCTTGCTGTGCTCATTACGTTCCACAACATTTTGCAGGTAAACGCCATCTTGCCTGTTAAATCAAAGTGATTTCTTACGCGCAGTCTGCCAAATCCTGTCTTCACATGCTGGGTAGGCATTTGTTTAACACCAAATCGGCTACCCACGCCAGGCCAGCCTGTCACAGCTGTTGCCCGGGGTGTGGCTGCTGTCGCATACTGACAGCTACTAGGAGCCACAGGCGTGAACTGGATGTCAGGCTTGGACAAGTGAGGGATGGGCCCTGAAAAGAGCGTGGCAGTCATCCTTACCAAAGGTACTACTAATGCCTGACACCCCGTACCCCCCTCAAGCATATAGTAATGCATTTACAACGTATATTACAATATTGTCCTTGACAACAGAAATTCACCACATTTTAGATCGCCTTAAGTGGTTTGCACTGTATATTGTGTAAATGTGATAAACACTTGCTTTAAACAAACCGTTGTATTTTGTTTTGTTTTTTTTTTCATACAGGGCCTTCGATGTTGATTTGTTATATATTGCACAATACTTTGGAATATCTGTGGCTGAAGTGCCAGTGGAGTGGCATGAAATTGAAGGTATTTAAACATTTGTCTAAATTGTTGCATGAACACTTAGGACAACATCACAGATGTCAAAAGGACATCTGAGAAGGACCTGCAGTCATTTTGGCTAGACCCATTCAAGGCATAGAGCCCATTTCTGCACCTGCCTGGGGGTCTAAAGCAGGATAAGCACTGTAACGTTTTGCAGAAATCGACATCATATTGTGTAATTCCCTGACATCCTAATTTCTGTGGCATGCCTCCTGACTGGTTGCCTCTATCTTCAGCACCTTTCATTTTCTAGAGCAGACTGTCGTCTTACTCAAGTTTATATATGTATGCATGTACACAGGTGTCTTCACATGTTTGTAATACATATCTAGAGCATTCTGGTTTTTTTTTTTTTTGTGGCGGCAGAGACTTCTCCTGTTAGTTAAAATAATTCCACCTCATGAAGGCCAGGAGTTGGACTTTTGCTGCCAGAGGTGCTGAATACACAAGCCATGGGGTATTTTGCAAGATTGGGCGCTCACCTCACCTCAGTGCCCCCGGCTATATAACAGCAATTTGTAACCACACTAATTCAAAGTATTAACGTCTCAGTGGATTTTTCAAAAAGACCTGGGCTCACACCAGGCCTAACATTGGTACTAGGAACTGTCTTGGGAACTAAAGGTGATCGGCGTGATACTGACCATGTCACCTACCGAGTGCCGATTGGTCTATACAAATATAGCTCTAGCACCATATGTCCAGTGCACCTTAAGGCGTGAAAGAGAGTCCTTGACTTTCATGTGTTTTATTAACAACTTCTCAGAGTAGAAGAAAAGTAGCAACTGCCTGGCTGGGAGGAGTTTACGACTCATGTCTAGTGAGAGATGTTACTAGGGGTTCTGTACATAGTGCCAGTGAGTAGATGTTGAGAGACATGACTGCCCACAGTGGGCACTTGATGGTAGTGAGGACTGCCTGAAAGAGGCTCGTGAAACTAGAACATTATATTCAACAATAAGGATGAGACAAACAGCTTTCTTTGGTCATGTGATGAGAAGAGAGGCATTGGAGAACATCATGATGACTGGAAAGACCAAGGGGAAGAGGGAAGAGAGGCAGGGGCAGACCAAGAGAAATGATGCTGGATGGATTGAGATGGTGGCATGGAGGAATATCATCAGCAGAGTTGATCCAGAACACCAGATACCAACATCTGTGGAGAGACATGAACACCTATGCCAGCTGGCAAGGCACTTGATAATGATGATAGTGACGATGATGTTTCAATAATTGCTTTCACTAGCACATTGTTTTTCTCCTCAGGTACAAAAATGGTGCCAGTCTGGAGCTGGTTGCAGATGGGACGAGATATAATATTAATACGACTGCGTTATACTTTAGGTATATGGAAAATTAAATCCAAATTTTAATCGGTATAAAATTTATTTTAATGTCACTGCCTTTGAAATGTGTTTTATTCAAACCACTGACTTTTCTTCAGAAGTAGCAGACATTAATTTTTTTTATGTTAAATAAATTTGGCTTTTGTGTAGAACACAGAATAAATACAAATATATGTGGAAAACAAAATATCAGAAACAAAAATAAAGGAAACAGTTGTCTGAACCCTTTAAAGTAATGACATGTTAGAAACATTAATGAAAGTGAAGAAGACAGTTGTTGATTGACTGCTTTTGTTTGAACTTTTAAAGGACGGGGATTTTTCCCATGTCTGGTCCTGGATTTTGTTTTTTCTCGATGAGTTTTCATACTGAAGTGCCAAGTTAGTTATTTCCACATTTTTGTGTTTGTTTCAAACTAGATTGACATAAAACCTAGGAATCATTTTAAAAGTTAAAACAGCGGGAAATAAAATACAGAGTTTATTAAATTTGCTGGCTGTGATTAGTGGCTCCCAATACAAGCCATGAATACTGTCAATCCATTGTGTAAAAGTTAAAGTAATGCAAAAATCAAAATATCAAAAATAAAAGTGAAACAAATTGTAGTCAAGGCATTGTTGGTGATTTGAGGAAAGGCAGAATGTTTTAATTTTAATGTACATGGTAGAAAACATAACATCAGAAACAAAAGTGAAGAAGAGAGCTGTTGTGTGTGCACATGGTGCTGTTGGCTGTTACTGTAATGTAACATACATGGAAACAACAGTGGTGCAGTGGCCAGCACACATGCCTACTAGCCCGATGGTCCTATGCTTGAACCCTATCATGGTGTATTAGACCAGGTTGACTGACCCAGCTTAAATTGAGTACCAGGAAATGTCCTGGGAAGTAAAGGTGGCTGGCAGGATATTGACCACATCAGCCGCTAAATTCTGATTGGTCCGTGCAAATATCAGGCTAGCAGCAGTATGCTCAATACACCTCAAGGCATGTAAAAGGGTCTTTTAATGTTTAATTAATGTACATGGTAGTGGGGTAACTAGTTCGGTGGCTTATGAACACTGGCTAGGAGTTATGGTAGCGCAGTCACTGGGAGCCATGGTAGTGCAGTGGCTAGGAGTTATGGTAGCACTGGCCAGGAGCAGTGGTAGCACTGTGGCTAGGAGTTATGGTAGCACTGTGGCTAGGAGTTATGGTAGCACTGTGGCTAGGAGTTATGGTAGCACTGTGGCTAGGAGTTATGGTAGCACTGTGGCTAGGAGTTATGGTAGCACTGTGGCTAGGAGTTATGGTAGCACTGTGGCTAGGAGTTATGGTAGCACTGTGGCTAGGAGTTATGGTAGCACTGTGGCTAGGAGTTATGGTAGCACTGTGGCTAGGAGTTATGGTAGCACTGGCCAGGAGCAGTGGTAGCACTGTGGCTAGGAGTTATGGTAGCACTGTGGCTAGGAGTTATGGTAGCACTGTGGCTAGGAGTTATGGTAGCACGGTGGCTAGGAGTTATGGTAGCACGGTGGCTAGGAGTTATGGTAGCACGGTGGCTAGGAGTTATGGTAGCACGGTGGCTAGGAGTTATGGTAGCACTGTGGCTAGGAGTTATGGTAGCACTGTGGCTAGGAGTTATGGTAGCACTGGCCAGGAGCAGTAGTAGCACTGTGGCTAGGAGTTATGGTAGCACTGTGGCTAGGAGTTATGGTAGCACGGTGGCTAGGAGTTATGGTAGCACGGTGGCTAGGAGTTATGGTAGCACGGTGGCTAGGAGTTATGGTAGCACGGTGGCTAGGAGTTATGGTAGCACTGTGGCTAGGAGTTATGGTAGCACTGTGGCTAGGAGTTATGGTAGCACTGGCCAGGAGCAGTGGTAGCACTGTGGCTAGGAGTTATGGTAGCACTGTGGCTAGGAGTTATGGTAGCACTGTGGCTAGGAGTTATGGTAGCACGGTGGCTAGGAGTTATGGTAGCACTGGCCAGGAGCAGTGGTAGCACTGTGGCTAGGAGTTATGGTAGCACTGTGGCTAGGAGTTATGGTAGCACGGTGGCTAGGAGTTATGGTAGCACTGGCCAGGAGCAGTGGTAGCACTGTGGCTAGGAGTTATGGTAGCACTGTGGCTAGGAGTTATGGTAGCACTGTGGCTAGGAGTTGTGGTAGCACTGTGGCTAGGAGTTGTGGTAGCACTGTGGCTAGGAGTTGTGGTAGCACTGTGGCTAGGAGTTGTGGTAGCACTGTGGCTAGGAGTTATGGTAGCACGGTGGCTAGGAGTTATGGTAGCACGGTGGCTAGGAGTTATGGTAGCACGGTGGCTAGGAGTTATGGTAGCACAGTGGCTAGGAGTTATGGTAGCACTGGCCAGGAGCAGTGGTAGCACTGTGGCTAGGAGTTGTGGTAGCACTGTGGCTAGGAGTTATGGTAGCACGGTGGCTAGGAGTTATGGTAGCACGGTGGCTAGGAGTTATGGTAGCACTGGCCAGGAGCAGTGGTAGCACTGTGGCTAGGAGTTATGGTAGCACTGTGGCTAGGAGTTATGGTAGCACTGTGGCTAGGAGTTATGGTAGCACTGTGGCTAGGAGTTATGGTAGCACTGTGGCTAGGAGTTATGGTAGCACTGTGGCTAGGAGTTGTGGTAGCACTGTGGCTAGGAGTTGTGGTAGCACTGTGGCTAGGAGTTGTGGTAGCACGGTGGCTAGGAGTTATGGTAGCACGGTGGCTAGGAGTTATGGTAGCACGGTGGCTAGGAGTTATGGTAGCACGGTGGCTAGGAGTTATGGTAGCACTGGCCAGGAGCAGTGGTAGCACTGTGGCTAGGAGTTATGGTAGCACTGTGGCTAGGAGTTATGGTAGCACTGTGGCTAGGAGTTATGGTAGCACTGTGGCTAGGAGTTATGGTAGCACTGTGGCTAGGAGTTGTGGTAGCACTGTGGCTAGGAGTTGTGGTAGCACGGTGGCTAGGAGTTATGGTAGCACGGTGGCTAGGAGTTATGGTAGCACGGTGGCTAGGAGTTATGGTAGCACGGTGGCTAGGAGTTATGGTAGCACGGTGGCTAGGAGTTATGGTAGCACGGTGGCTAGGAGTTATGGTAGCACTGGCCAGGAGCAGTGGTAGCACTGTGGCTAGGAGTTATGGTAGCACTGTGGCTAGGAGTTATGGTAGCACTGTGGCTAGGAGTTATGGTAGCACTGTGGCTAGGAGTTATGGTAGCACGGTGGCTAGGAGTTATGGTAGCACGGTGGCTAGGAGTTATGGTAGCACGGTGGCTAGGAGTTATGGTAGCACGGTGGCTAGGAGTTATGGTAGCACGGTGGCTAGGAGTTATGGTAGCACGGTGGCTAGGAGTTATGGTAGCACGGTGGCTAGGAGTTATGGTAGCACGGTGGCTAGGAGTTATGGTAGCACTGTGGCTAGGAGTTATGGTAGCACTGTGGCTAGGAGTTATGGTAGCACTGTGGCTAGGAGTTATGGTAGCACGGTGGCTAGGAGTTATGGTAGCACGGTGGCTAGGAGTTATGGTAGCACGGTGGCTAGGAGTTATGGTAGCACGGTGGCTAGGAGTTATGGTAGCACGGTGGCTAGGAGTTATGGTAGCACGGTGGCTAGGAGTTATGGTAGCACGGTGGCTAGGAGTTATGGTAGCACGGTGGCTAGGAGTTATGGTAGCACGGTGGCTAGGAGTTATGGTAGCACGGTGGCTAGGAGTTATGGTAGCACGGTGGCTAGGAGTTATGGTAGCACGGTGGCTAGGAGTTATGGTAGCACGGTGGCTAGGAGTTATGGTAGCATTGTGGCTAGGAGTTATGGTAGCACTGGCCAGGAGCAGTGGTAGCACGGTGGCTAGGAGTTATGGTAGTGTGGTGGCTAGGAGTTATGGTAGCACGGTGGCTAGGAGTTATGGTAGCACGGTGGCTAGGAGTTATGGTAGCACGGTGGCTAGGAGTTATGGTAGCACGGTGGCTAGGAGTTATGGTAGCACTGGCCAGGAGCAATGGTAGCACTGGCCAGGAGCAGTGGTAGCACGGTGGCTAGGAGTTATGGTAGCACGGTGGCTAGGAGTTATGGTAGCACTGTGGCTAGGAGTTATGGTAGCACGGTGGCTAGGAGTTATGGTAGCACGGTGGCTAGGAGTTATGGTAGCACGGTGGCTAGGAGTTATGGTAGCACGGTGGCTAGGAGTTATGGTAGCACTGGCAAGGAGCAGTGGTAGCACGGTGGCTAGGAGTTATGGTAGCACTGGCCAGGAGCAGTGGTAGCACGGTGGCCAGGAGTTATGGTAGCACGGTGGCTAGGAGTTATGGTAGCACGGTGGCTAGGAGTTATGGTAGCACTGTGGCTAGGAGTTATGGTAGCACGGTGGCTAGGAGTTATGGTAGCACGGTGGCTAGGAGTTATGGTAGCACGGTGGCTAGGAGTTATGGTAGCACTGGCAAGGAGCAGTGGTAGCACGGTGGCTAGGAGTTATGGTAGCACTGGCCAGGAGCAGTGGTAGCACGGTGGCCAGGAGTTATGGTAGCACGGTGGCTAGGAGTTATGGTAGCACGGTGGCTAGGAGTTATGGTAGCACGGTGGCTAGGAGTTATGGTAGCACGGTGGCTAGGAGTTATGGTAGCACGGTGGCTAGGAGTTATGGTAGCACGGTGGCTAGGAGTTATGGTAGCACGGTGGCTAGGAGTTATGGTAGCACTGTGGCTAGGAGTTATGGTAGCACTGTGGCTAGGAGTTATGGTAGCACTGTGGCTAGGAGTTATGGTAGCACTGTGACTAGGAGTTATGGTAGCACTGTGGCTAGGAGTTATGGTAGCACGGTGGCTAGGAGTTATGGTAGCACGGTGGCTAGGAGTTATGGTAGCACGGTGGCTAGGAGTTATGATAGCACTGGCCAGGAGCAGTGGTAGCACGGTGGCTAGGAGTTATGGTAGCACGGTGGCTAGGAGCCACGGTGGCTAAGAGCCATGATAGCACGGTGGCTAAGAGCCATGATAGCACGGTGGCTTGGAGCCATGGTAACGCAGTAGCTAGCATGTTTGCCTGTCAGCCTGGTGGTCTTGGGCTTCTATGAGCATGAAGACACATGTTACAACTGATCTGGGCTCCCAGGACAAGCCAGCCTAAAATTGATGCTATGAAATGTGTTGGGAAGTAAAGGCGGCCAGTGGGGTGTTGAGCGCATCACTTCTCGAGTGCCGATTGGTATATAAACATGTACAGCTGGCATCGTATGCCTTCAGGTGTGTTAAAGGGTCCTTTGCTGCAGCCCTTGGGGTCCGCATCATTAAATAAGCACCAGATATTTTCACAGAAGAAATGTCTGGAGAATGGAGTTGGTCACTTTACATCATAGTAATAGGTTGTGGACATTTACACAGTGCTGTTTTACACAGTACACAGTTTATGTGCTGTCATTTACACATGTGGGTCTGTCGTCCGATATGTGAGAAGCTCATGGGCCTTTACGGCGCGGGCTGGAGGGAGAATTGTGAAGGAGGACTCTGGCGCTTTTGTTGAAACCACAAGTAGCCTGACTATGGAAGTCATGGCAGTAAGTAAAGCAATAACATGGCTCGAGACACAGACATTCACTAGGGCATGTGTCCTTAGTGACTCAATGAGCATGCTCAAGAGGATAGAGACGGGGTGGATCTGAAGAGAGTGGTTGCTGTCTCTGGAGCGGTCTCGGCTGACAAAGATATTGTTATTGATATAAACATAGTGAGAAGTAACACAAATTAATGTTACATAAACAAACATTAAGAAACAAGGTTTTGCTGATATAGACATCTGCGTTTCTGATTGGTTACTGCTGCTCTTTTATGTCAGACATGTTGATATTTGTCATATTTTTGTATCTTCTGTTAGTTACTATGACTTCTAATGTAACTGAAGCATTTTTGTTTGTCATTATTTGCTTGTGTTAAATTTGTGTACAAGTGATATTACACAACTGTGTGTGCTTGTTTTCGAGGAAAGGGCTTGCTTTAAGACTTCAAATTCCAGACATATCAGTGTGTCTTGTTTTCATTTATAGTGTTAGAATAAGCAAAGATGAGAGCTACTTCAAGGCATCATTGAAGATTTCATTTGTTTACTGCTTTGTGATTGACTTTTTGCAAATATGTTAAAATGTTTCATTGCTGAGAGGATCCTTGATCTGCCCTCAAGCCTGCCTGCATATTTATCATAAACAAATCATGTGGCATGTTAAGTTTAGTCAGTCTGTGAAGAATAAAACCAATTATTTACTTAAATATATACAAATAAAATAAGAACAGGCCAAAGAATTTAACTCATTCTGTACCATCAACTAGTCCTTATATTAATATATTCAGTCCTAATTACTTTAATTGTATCTCCTTGTCTTTTTATAGTTTTTTTAATTTTTAAACTGCACTCGTTCCCCATTTATTTTATTTAACTGATTTATGAGACAACTATTCATTTATCTGTTTTTCTCACAGACAGTTATTCTAAAGTAACAGCTACTGGGACAAAAAGTATTCACTAAGATGAGGCAACACTTTCTTATAAGATTATGTTTTAATGCTTGAAAGTAAAATGTAGACAAAATAATCAGGACATCTGGAAGTCATTTTCTAGACAGTAGCACAATTTACATGTTCAGATATTGACAATCTAATTGTGTAGTAACCACACATCAACACTTCTCACATACGTAAGTGCAGATAGTTTTATTGTATAGAATGCTAAATCTTACTAGAAAGTGATACCTTGGTCTACATACATTCAGTCACCTGATCATTTTTAAGCTGGCTTGTGTTAGCCACACAAAAAATGATATAAAGGCACTACTGAAGAATGAAGAGCTTATGGTATTAGAAGGTTTGGAGAACATTGCCATTGATCACTCTGCTTATTGTGGTCATACTTTAAGCAGTAATTAATCAAAGAAGTTACACAAAAGCATGCTATTGTATGAAAATCAAAAGTCAGGTTATTTCTGCAGATCAACAGTCAGTACCCCTCTCTCACTCTTAAAAGATATTCTGAGGCAATCGGCCGCCTCCAAACCCACTCTGCCACTGACAGATGTATATGTAGTTTCCTTCTGCCGCGATGGACAAAGTAACATACAATAACTACACATCACGCTTTGATTTTATCATCTGTATTTTAAAGCACATTTGAAATAACCAAATAATTTCATTCTCCCAGTGGCTTGTCCAGAGCAGAACTTTTCCCCCATAAGTCTTTTGAAATATCTCTATTATAAGCCAGATGCTCTATCATATTATATTATACATCTTGAATTCATTTATGTTGTGATCTCCTCTTCTCTGCCTCCTCGGTATGCTTCCCTTCATAATTATCTTTTCTAGACTTTTAATGTTTAAAATATTCAATTTTCCTCATTTTTGCTTGTCTTAATAACCAATCTTCTTCAATGTTGAGACTAAATCCTGTTTGTTCTCTTTTCAGTCCAGTAAATGTTTAGTACTCGTCTGTAAAATGTATTTTCAAAGGTAACATTCAAATGAACTTGTCCGCTGATTTGTTAAATGTTCAATTTTTGCACTCATATGTTGCCACAGGAAATACCTAGCAGCCTCAAGTACTCAAACCAGTAATCAGTTGAAATAAAAACTGATCTGACAAATATAATACATTCTTACACATGGTTGCTCTTAGCTTGTAGATGTGATTCATGTTAAAATGTATCATTTGTTGCAACTTTTGTGTGTGTTTGTTTTACTTTGTCTACTACTCAGACAGAGCAGGGTGAAATGCCCACAGCAGTCACTATGATTTACCATCATCATTCACTGTGTGATACTAAACAAAAAAACATGTAAAGTGTTTTCTTCAACAAATCATGATGATCATAGGATATCGATGGTAAACTATTCCTGTTTGCAGAATTTTTACTACTGTTCAAGCTCACAATTAATGAATATTTGGTCCATGTATGTGTGCTCTATCAAAGCACATGTTTTAATGTTTACTTCCTTTCTATTTTAAGCTAAAAATTGGGTAAAAATGTAAAATAGGAATGAGAAAAAAAGGCAACAAAATTAACTCAAATCAAATATTAGACTGGCAAAAGAAAACGTCCATGAATTTAATTCTGCATGTTTTGTATAGAATCAAATAATAAATATAACATGAAGTGTGTAGAGCAGTGTTTCCCAACGTGGGGCCCACGCCCCACAGGGGGGCAATTCGATTGTTTAGGGGGGGCAATTCGAAAATGGAAGAAATCGGCTGGATATAACAAAACGGGGAGACTTGAGACTGAAGTTAACTAAATTGGAACCTGACGTAAAATCTCTTTGCAGCAAGCATCAAGCGCAAAGATCTCACTAAATATAAATAATTACTAATAATTAAAATAATATAGAAAATTCTTTCATTAAAATTATTTTGTACTTGAATTTCAGTTCTCCTTTATATGTTTTGAAAATTTACTTACTGTGTTTGCTCAATAATTCCTAGTGATTTCTTCCTAAAACCTATCTGTCCTTTGGCTAGGATCGGGTGCATTTGCTGCTCTCTCTCTCTCTCTCTCTCTTTCTCTCTCTCTCTCTCTCTCTCTCTCTCTCTCTCTTCCCCCCCCCCCCCCCAGTCCCAGTTGTGCGCATGGTCTGGTCAGGGGCCGGGATGATCAAATAAAAATCCATCACATATCTTCACCGTAGATGTGGGCCTGGTGGACCACTGTGGGCAATAGCTCACAGTAAGACTAAGGGTCCATACAAAAAAGGGGGAGGCGGGGGAACCAGCTTGTCTGGTGTAACCGACAAAAAAAAAAAAATTCAGCCAACACAACCGACACACATGGACGCGGGACCTGTGGGGGGGGGGGGGGGGGGCTCTGGCTTCTCTGGGAACCGTGAGTCCTTCTAAAAAAAATTCAAGTTTCTTTAGTGAACATTTCAATTTTTGAATATTAATGTTGGGGGGGGGGGCATAAGAATTTTAGAAAGGCTTAGGTGGGGCATAGCACAAAAAAGGTTGGGAAACACTGGTGTAGAGGATCAATGCTTGGTGAATTTGTAAACTCATTTAATATACTTGAAATTTTGCCCCTCTGGGTGGAGAGCTTCTTTACAAGGAGGATGATCAAGTGATGGGTGTCTGGGACATGGTGGAGAGCTTCTTTACAAGGAGGATGATCAAGTGATGGCTTTCTGGGACATGGTGGAAAGTACAACTGAGCAGAGTGTCCATATCTGGAGAGACTAGTTCATAATGGAGTGATTAGAGAGTCTGGGAGAAGCTCAACACGTGTAGGGGAAAAGTCAGATGGACTTTTAATCAAACTGCTACTGAACTACCAGCATGGGAACTCTTCTGTAGCTGTTGAGGAGGGGGACTGAGCAAGTGTGGGTATGTCCCCGATGTAACGATGTCAGTTATGTAATCAAATATAATCAGAAGTGATGGCTGACAGGAAGAAATGTCACAGCTATGCTGTAAATGGGCTCGACATGACAACAGTTCTTTTCAGTGTGAACAAATAAATACACATCTTTTCTTTCATTGTTTGGTGATAACAGATGGAAGTTGTAACAGAATTAATATGTTTGTTGTTTCACTGTATGTATCTCATTAACTTGTTTAAAATGTAAAATGTTGGCATTTGATTTCCATTTTGCACAAATGTAATCATGTGAGCCACAGTAGTGGAGTGGATAGTGCACTCACCTACTGGCATGGTAGTTCTAATCTAAGTCACTCATTGAGGCAGGATTTTTGTCTTGGCTATGTGGGTCAACCCAGCCTCAAATAATTGGTGCCAGGAAATGTTCTGGAAGGTCGTGTCAGCCAAGGGCAGTTTGGTCCAGGCAGCATGGATCAAGCACCATGTCCCCAATACATCATAATTACATGGAAGCAGGGGTCTTGACTTTTTATTTTTTATTTTGAATAAATGAGAGTTGCAATGGCATAGTACAGGGTGTTTGTCAAGTCTCACTACACTTTGTATATACAATAATTTTGACAAATTAAGTACATGATGTCATCACAATATGTGCTAACAATTCATTAAATTAGTTACAGTTGTCACTGCTATGGTCTAACACTGTTTTTGGGAAGCTTTAAAGTACCAATGAAGTGTTCATTATAACTTATTCAACAAATTTGTAATCTTAATGTGATGAGGAGGTTGTTTATCAGGAAATCTTGCTATAAATCTGTCAACAACCATCTGTGTGTATTGACCGCCATTTCAAAACACTTGTTCAACCAAAAAATGTTGTTCTTCTGTTGATAACACCATTCTGTTTAGAGTGCAAAAAATTACTCCAGCAGATGACTGCTATCTATTCACTGCATATTGCTTCATGATGGACATTTTTTGATGACGTCATTAACTTCATTTTTCAAAATTGTTCTATATACAAAGTGGAAAGATACTTTACAAACACTCATTAGTTTGTACACTTGCCTACCCAAACGGTGGTCTGGGTTCAATCCCCAGCAGAGGTACAATTCTTTTGTCTACCTAGTGTGGTTCTCGGGTATAAAATTTGGTAACAACTTTAAGAATGTTCTGGTAATTGTCTGGGAAGAAAAGGTAATGAAGATTAAAACACCTCATTATGTCCTGACCTAATATATGTGAAAGCCTAACACGTCACATCCCAACTGCAGTATCTGCTGTTTGGGGATAGGAATACGGCAAAGGACCAGATTTATAAAACTATCTCAGTTGTTCAGTTACTATTTCCTGTTTTTATTAGCTGCAGATTCAAAATTACCTACACTTTTTATTGTTGGAAATCTGTGTTGTGTAGCATTCTGTTGTCATAGTTTGCCTGTTTCAAATGTCCCTTTCCATATTTTACTAGAATATTTATTTGCCATGTGGATAACCAATAATCTAGCAGCTGTATGCAAAATATCGTGGTGTTGGTGATAATATCCATTAGCTTTACCATACACACTATTTTTATTTACTGTAAATATGGGTGAAATGTCAATTTAAACAAAGCATGAAATGTATGTCAGGTGATACGTGCCATGTGGAAATCTGTTGTCAGTTATTTTATTATAGTTTTACTGTAAACATTTTTCATTGTCATATTAGTAAGGCCCCCCATTGATCACAGCATCACATTATGTCAACGATATTTATGGTTCCCAGGAGTGTATTTAGACGTGAATGTAAAATGCTGTGAGATGACCTTTAATTAGTGATGATGATGTCCTCCTGGATTATAAGATGATTATCCTTGTACAGAATTCCCAGTGTGGTAATTGACAATAAGAGTAATAGTAAGTATAATGTAAGTTACATTCCCTTCATCTGTGCCTACAGGTTTACTTGCAGCAATCTCATAAATGATTTGTTTTACAAGTAGACAAGCCACTGTACTACAGTGGTTAGTATGACTGCTTTCAGACACTGGTCTGAGGTTCGGTATCCATTAATGGCAGGATTTTATTTTGTTTGGGCCAGGTCAGCTATGAGATATGGAGTTACTCATTTGAATATAGAGCTACTCATTCTAATAAAAGGGATAAACGCAGAATTATGAGGGGTTATCTATCCTAGCAACATGAGTACCAGTAACTAACTGTCACCTTTCTGTCTTGATGGATGATAGTTTGTAAAATGGAGTTATACCTCTTCATAGCACAAAGCCTGGGCTGAATTTAGAGACCTTGTGTTGTCCATGCAGTATGATCCCTCTCTCGGCCTGTCTAGTTTACTCCAGAGGAAAATTAACACCAATACGCCTCACACAAGACAAGATGCAGAAACTGTTGTATCAGCGAAGCAATGCTTCAACTGTCCGCCTGTCGGAGCTTCCATCCTAGACCAGTTGCCGACTAAGGTTTAGGGTCTGGTCTGCCCTGCCATGACATTTAGTCTTTAGGTCGCATTTTTCTCACACTAGTGTAAGACTTGTACCCTCCCAATTGCATTCCTCTGCCTGAATGCTTTGGCACAATGTGGGGTGTTGGGTTTGGTGAACGCCGCCCAACATTCTGCATTAACAGAAAGCAAATAGTACCATCTACTTTCATACAGTAGCTCAGTCATATGTGACTAAAACTTGATTTTTATGGGTACTAATACAGCTAGAAGTAATGGGGTCACCCATACCCATCATAATGGATATCGAAACACCCATGAGTTATGGGGTTGCTCACCCTAATAAAATGGCTTTAAGCACAGCCATGCGCAATGGAGTTACCCACTCTAATACAATGGGTACCAGAGATTTTTCTGGAAAGGTGGCAAGTTAGGTAGCTGATTATGGCACCACACTATGTAATGGCCTAGTGTATGTAAAGACCTAACATTTCACACTCCTGCTGCTGTATTTGCCATGGGATTATCTGAACAAGTATACAGTTTAGAACATGATGTATATTTCAGTACGTCTTCCACTGCCTTATTCATGTATGTCCGTTTTAGTGGTAGTGAAAGGTAAAGTAAAAGTGGTGAAATAATATGAATGTTTTATCCTTTATGATATCTAATACAGGCTGTGTCCAATACCATAAGCTTCTTTTGTTTTTACTTAGTTCCAGTATGTGTAAGTGAGAGTTGATAGATATTTACTGGTGGTAGGTTAAATAGTGTATGAAATAGGGAGCGATGGTAGTGCAGTGTCTAGCACGCTTACCTGTCAGCCAAGTAGTCATAAGTTCAAATTAACATTCAGGCGGAGTTTTAAAATTGATCTGTGCTCCCAGGTCTAAGAATGGGTATCAGAAAATATCTGGTGAAGTAAAAGCGGTTAGTGTGATAATGATTCTGTAGCTATTGTCGCCAGTTTGGAACCAAGTCACTGCTTTGTGTTGGTGCTGCTAGCAATACATTGATTATCTGTCTTTGCTCTGAGTGGAAGGAAGAAAATAATGGTGATGAAAGAAACTGGTCCCCAGCATCATAAAACCATAGCCTCATAATATGCCAGATCCCTGGTATATAATACGCCAATGTTTGTGGTTGTGATAAAGTGCTTGGCACTCCGCCTCCTCTTGCTTATAATAATTGGTTTATTATCAATATACTTAGTATTTGTTCTGTTCATGTTGGTAGCTTACGCCAAAACAACTAGTTTGGCCCAACACTGGCAACTGGCTAAAAATAGTAACAAACACCATGCCAACTGTACCTGGCCGTGACGCCCCATGTTCCAAGCCTATTGTGAAGCCAGAGCTTAGCAAAGGGGGTCGGGTCTTGTGTAGTGCAGTCTAAATCTAGACTTAGTCAAAATTTCATTAAAATATACCATTCATAGTGGGTGCATTGTAACCCCACACATATTTGGCATAACATAGTTATAGGCCTGACTGCCTTAGATAAAATAGCATATATCAGAACATTGGGTGAGCTGGCGCTTTAAAATAATTATGTGTGTTTATGATATGTGAAACTTTGTGTATTGAGTATAATTACCCATGCGAGGACAGCATGGTGTAATTCAGAAGTCCAAAGTCACATGGAGAGACAAAGGAACATTCTCTAGAAGGCTAAGTCGAGCCGTTTAAAATGATTTAAGGGAAGGAATACATCGAGATTACTCAAGTGAAGTCATTTATCGAAAACTGGAGCATGTATAAGACCTAGAATAATTTTCATGCAGGCATGGGCGACAAACCACGCTTGTCAACGTACCTCAGGGAAGGGATACCATTTATGAATATAATTAATTATTATAATAACTATAAGAATTATAATACTAATGGCTTCATTATGTGAAACTAAATGTTCGTTGATGAGAAGTAATAGATTTTTAAAATAAAAGTGTCTTAGCTTTACAAATTGAGATTTAGCCGGGCCACACATGACCCCAATATCATTCATGGTCTGCGCTAGTTCTAGTTACAAACTACTGTACTATTCCCAATCTTGATGTGTGGCTAGTCACTGCTATTTAATAGCATCATTACCAGTTGTGATTATTTCTGTCCACTATTATGCAATTTAAATATGCCAATCCTGAGTAATGTTAGTTCACAGTCAGGCTGTATTCCCCTTGTGTGTTTCTTAGAGGACCCTGAAGGAGCATTGGTTTTGTCAGGTTAGAATTATGGTCTAGTTCTTTTTCTGTGACAAATCCACTCAATTAAATATGCCAATCCAGAGTAATGTTAGTTCACAGTCAGGCTGTATTCTCCTTGTGTGTTTCTTAGGGGACTCTGAAGGAGCATCGGTTCTGTCAGGTTAGAATTATGATCTAGTTCTTTTTCTGTGACAAATCCATTCAATAGGGATAGCAAGTAAGGACCTATCATATTAATTATAGATGATTTTAGTTTAGTCGTTGGATCATCATCACGGCACACGGGTTTAACCCATAAGTGCTCCGTTCTCCTCCTAACTCAAACCTGAGTATGGAGAAACTCAGCTCAGTGCACGAACTCCGTAGCATCGGCGAGGATCCTGAAATACTTTGGGTAGATTTTTAACTCGAAATTTTGCCCGGGCAGAGCCTTTAGGCTACTCTTTTTCGATTTCCAACTGCCAAGGGATTTTTTACGTGCGCAACAATACACACGGGCATCCGATCTCACTACCCAGAGACCAGGGGAAATTTTATTACTGGAAGTCCACGTGGATTTTTTAAATAATTCCCGGTCCTCACCGGGGCCTGAACCCTGGACCTCCAGCACTTGAGGCGGACACCATACCTCGAGACCATTCAGCCCCCCTATACTATATATAGATGATCTTTCTAGATGAAAGGACATAGCCTAGGCACCATCCTAGTACAGGGATGGAAAATTTACCTTGTTCCCACAGCTCACAAGATGTCTTTTTTGTTGTTGTTGGTCGATCTATTTGCAGAATTGTGGTATCACCCCACAAGCTGCATCGCCATCTACAAATTCAGCACCATCAGTGAAACAAATGTTTATAAACTGAAAGTTAAACAACTTAGAAACATTCAGAACCAAACAGTGAGCATCACTGCCACGTTGTACATTCTCATCCAAGGAGAACCCCTGTTTACAAAAGTCAACGGATAGTTAGCGAAGTGGGGCAGTCCTCACAGTCAGCAGCGAGAAGGAGTAGAGGAGAGACCCTGTTGGAGGTGACAGACGAACATCATGGAGTGAAGCTGAGTAGTAAACTATCATTCTGGAGCCAAGAGACCACGCCAGAGTGCATGAGCCTTTATCTTCTTCTTGTCTTCATCCGGAATATTTTTTGGACAAAATTGCATTGTGCCCGTTTTACAGAAAAGCAGCGATATTTGCACTTCTCAGCCGACACATCCAACTTCTGCAGACATTTGTTGACCAGGTTAACCTTCCCGGGTGTTTCGTAGGGCGGATGGTCAACTCACTGTTGTTGTGTCATCCCCATCCCAGCTGGTCCATTAAGATTAGCCGGAGACATAATGGCCAGCCCTCAAGAGAAGGCAGACCATTGGGCATTCTCCATCATCCAAGGTGGCGTCCATATTTGCAGAGCCGACACATAGCGCTCTGGTACTGGGCTCATCATCACGTCCTGCACATGGCTGCTTAGCCTCATTTCCGTATAGTGGGCCTCTCGCCCACCACAGGCTGTTCCTCTGGAAACCAGGAGTGATCAGTCTGCAGATAACATCCACACAGCAAGCTTACGATTCGGACTTTCCACGTAATGGTTTTGCTAACCAAACAGTATTCCATTTTGTGCCAATGGGACGCTTTTTCCACCTTTGGTAACACTCACTCAATGACCTTTCGATACTGACTTTCTTCGTAATGGATTTTCTAGCCAAGTAATATTCCATTTTGTGCCATTGGGACGCTTTTTCCACCTTTATCAAAGCTCACTCAATGAGCTTTCGATACCATCTTTCTTCGTAATGGATTTACTAGATAGCAATATTCCATTTCCTGCCACTGGGGTGCTTTTTCACCTTGGATAACGCCCACTCGATGGGATTTTGATGCTAACTTTCCTCGTAATTGATTTGCTAGCCAAGCAATATTCCATTTTTGTGCCGCTAGGACACTTATACATTTGTTGATGCCTACACGGTTCAGTACTTCCCGTTATGGATTTGCTAGCCAAGCGGTATTCTATTTTGTGAATTTCTAGTCGACATCATTTATGGTCAGAACTATGATGATATCTGATCGTCTTCTCACCTCTGACTTTTGTTCTTGATTAATGAAAACATTCTTGACAAATGCTTTCACAGTAACTCGTCTTGCGTTGATCCAAGAATTTCACCTCTAACGCCGCAATATGAATGCCCCCGTTTGTCCCTGTTAATCATTACTTCCAGTTCGAAAACCAACAAAACAGAACCGAAGTCCTATCCCATTATTCCATGCACCATTATTCAGGCAGCCGAGGCCTGCTTTGAACACTTAATTTTTTCAAAGTAAATGCGCCGGCCACCCGGGATGCTCAGCAAAGAGCACCCATGGGAGAGAGCCGGCAGACGGACAGGAAAAACAGGCAGTGAACAGGCATGAGCCAGACCGCCCGCCTGCACATGAGATCTAACTATGAGTTTTTTTAACTGCAACAACTTTAATATACACTATTGGAGATGGAATTACCACTGCTAGACAAGCATATGACTTTTTTTTCTTTTTTTTTGCATATCCTTTACAGGACATCGCTGTCAACACCAGCATCTTTCAGCTGTATGTTGATTTCTTGGCAAGATTACGCTCAGTAGTTTGCCATTGCTTTCTGAGCGGCCGGCTCACATACCCCTAAGTTACCGATGCGATTCGAACCACTGCTGATTCTCACCGTCATCACGTTACCTACAAGATTACGGAGAAAAGTCGCTAACCTCTAAGCCACGAAACCGGCAGCATATGACTACTGGCAGGAAAAACCAGATATCTTTCGCACAGATGGACTATTCACGCACACGCAGGCCAAGAAGTAGCAATCGCACAGTGCACCCCCTCGGTACCCGGTGACACATGAAAAACCACTGGACACCTACCGATGAGCTTCAAGCTACGCCCCGCAGGACTGACCGAAAAGCTATGCCAGCTTACTGACTGCAGGCCCACTACTAATCGAGAGAGAGTGGGCGCTTATCGAGACCTTCGTAAAACTTTCCTACAAAAATTGCACTTTTGCCTGCTCAAACCACGGCTCCGGCTTCGCACTGCAGTCACACTCTCGAAAAACATGCCTTGCTAACTTGCGTCGGCTGGGAAGTTCCCGATTGGGTGCACCTCACACAACTATCTGAGACAACGAATGCCAGATGCAGGACTGATCTTGCAAACCAGACCAGTAAAGTAACATACATGGAAACAGTGGTAGTGTAAACACAATGAGAAGTAACACAAATTAATGTTGCCTAAACAAACATTAAGAAACACAGTTTTGCTGATATAGACATCTGCGTTGTACACTGAAGATCCTTTATTTTTTTTCAATATAAAATGACACAAAGTAGTGCAGCTATACATAACAGATTTACGACACATACAGGACGTTGCGGCGATTAGCTTTCATCAGCAAACACATTCACAAACACAACATATAGTCAAGGAGGTCTGTGACTACATCAAACGGTGACAGCTTTATTTTTTTTTCAGAACAATATAGTTGTGCTATATTCTTTGTATAACAATTTCTTTATTTTTTCTCCCTGTGGGGGTTATCCTTCTAATGTATAATAAAACATAATATCTGTTTCATAAATATTACCAAAACTAACGTATCTAAATTGTATTGTATCTTGTCACACCATTTAGATCAGTAGTAGAGTCAGACAGGGCGAAATTTGTTTTAAATAGTTGTCTCTATCGTCCTGTTGTATGAGAGAAGACTTGGGGTTCAATTTCTTTGCAAGATTAGCATAGCAGGGGATAGATAAGTCTGCTGCCATCTCTAGGTTACAGCTGTTCGCTTTACCTTCTCTCGTCCTGCACCACTGTAATGATGTTAGATTTCTACTGGGACCGGTATTTCGTACCTCCTAGAACCTAACGAGTTGAATTTGTCATCTCTTCCTTCAGTGGATAGACTTCCCTAAGTTTAGTCTTTTTGTCATCTACGTGCAAGGAGCCTGGATCACCAATTCACGTACCAAATTTCCAGAATTCGCACCTGTGATATTACAATCATGCATGAATTAGGAAAGTTGTAAGAGAAATGAAATATGGTAATATTAGCATTTTGGTAATATGTGAAACAAGATAGAAAGTAGTAGGCAAACAGCTTCCAATGACATGTGAAACAGCGTTGTTATAGGACCATAGAGAGGAAAACACACCTCGTAGGGGAGTGGCCTTAATTCTAAGGCGGCAGAGAAATCACTGCTGGAGTGCGAAACCGTGAGTTATAGAATAAAAGCAATATTTAGAACCCGCTTTCCCACAACAGCAGCCGTGAATTTGATTCAGTGGTACGCACCAACATACAATAAGGATATATCAGTTAAGGAGGGATTTTACATTAACCTTCTAAGTACTTTAATTAGTAAAAGAAATGGCAATATCAAAATTGTGAAGGGTGATCTGGATATCAATGACAATACAATATACGAGGGTAAGTTAATAAGTAAGTCACAAATGACTGTAGAAAAATAACTAAATAAGATAACAACTTGAAACCAGTTTATTTTTATACATGCATGGTCCCTTTATTTCTCAACATAATTTCCACCAACATTCACGCACTTATCCCCCCAAACCGGCTTCATAGAACTGCGTTGCTCTGTTTTCTAAACCAGGTTTTCACTTCTCATTCAACTTTGGCGTCATTCGTGAAATGTCTCCCGCCAAGGTGGGATATCAGTGGACTTAGCCCCTAGCGATTTCCCTGTAAAGCGGTGCATAGTTGGGTAGAAAAAGGTTATGAGGGCAAGTCAATAAGTAAGTCACACAGTTCTGTGGGATGGCAGGTAAACGAAAACAAGGCACGCAATTCTATACAGCCTGTTTGGGTGGACTGATAAAACGATGGGATAATTGCATCAATGTTGGTGGAAATTATGTTGAGAAATAAAGGGACAATGTATGTATAATAATAAACTGGTTTCAAGTTGTTATCATAGATAGTTATTTTTCTACAGCCATTTGTGACTTACTTATTAACTTACCCTCGTAGGATTGGATAACAAAGATTATGAAGAGGTATGGGGAAACATGTGCTTTGAGTAATGAATACAAATGGATCATTATTTTAACATTTTTTTTTTTTTTGCGCAGAGAATCAACATGTCATAGGAGGAATTATTTGTCCAAATAAAATAATACAAACAGCAGTATGGCTATATCAAGGTCACAATACAGAAAAGTATTCCAATTGATGTTAAAGCCCAGTAGTACAGATGGAGATTCAGATCACCATCTCCAGGGAAGGTAACATGGCCTATAGAAGTCGGGAGTGTCGGCCAAAAGGTGCAAATATCGCAGCTCTGCTGTAAACAGGCACGACGCCATTACGGGTAAAATAACATTCCAGATGAACGCAGAAGAAGAAGATGAAGGCTATTGCTCATACACTTTGGCGTGGTCTGAATGCCAGGGGTGAGTCAGGGCTGTCAACAGCATGTGCTTTGCGCAGATAACCGACGGGACAAGGACGACACGGGAACTAAATGAAGCTCAGAGGACATTGAGTAGTTCATAAGTCAACAGAGGAGTTCACACGGACACATTCGGAGAACATTTGTGGTAAAAGATGCTTCACAGTGTCGAAATCCTGGATAAATAATAACCTTAACAACCACGTGAGTGTAGAGGTGTTGCTTGTATACTTGCATGTTATAAATACCACCGCTGATAGGTCGCGATAATAGACGGTAGATGTAGACTGATCTGTGTCATCTGTCAGAATTCTGTCATTTTACTGCCTACAGTACCTTGCAGTGTAGGGCAGGGGGGGTCTTGAGCCTGAGGAATTAAGGTCGCCTGGCTAGTGCAGTCGCCGCGAACTGTGCAGGTTAGGATTTTCTTTTTGCCCTAGACAGATAAAAATCCACGCTTTGCCAAGGATTTGAACCGGGTCTCCCGAAGGAGAACCCGGCATTCTTAGCCATTCCTCGATACTTAGAGTGAACTATAAGGAGTATGAACGAACAAGAATGAAACACTCCCGTGTGTTGCCGGGGCCCAAAAGGGAAGCAAAGAATAGCAACACTGTAGCCTACCACGCATGTCGTAAGAGGCGACTAAGGAGGCTTGATGGTTCCGTCGCCCTGCTACTGAGTGAGTGCGTTGCGCGACACTGTGAGCTGTGGGTTTCGTGTGGAATGCTTTTGAATCTGCCCAAGTTGATTTGGAACGTGACTGCATGTTCGGAGTGATGGCAGGTGGCTATGTCCCAGAGTTTACCGGGTTTTGCCTGGTGCAGAAATGCGTGGCTGCTGGGCTTCTGGTTGACTGCCACTGCCATCGACGATGAACTGTGTATTTCGTGAACTGTGTGGGTGAACATTAGGAAACATCAAAATGGGGAAAATGACTGCCGATTCCATCAGAATTGAACTGGGTGGTTTGTGGGGGAAAATTGTGTTGAGATTCTGGCGGCGGCATTATGCACAGTGTATCTGTGCAGGCTGTTGTTTGTCGAGACTCCTGTCTTTTCCACTTTTCACATTGGGCAGTGGGGAGCGTTTTGTGTGATATTCACTGGCACAGGAACTGAGCATAATGGGGACGACCCGTTGCTGTGAAGTTGGAACTGCGACTAACTAACTAACTAACTAAGAATGAAACAGAGTAGCTTGTACTTCTCCCCAAGAATTGGGAATGTGCTGCTCCAGATGATATGCCGGCAGAAGTTTTAGGGTGTATTTTTAATACAGGGTTTGAAAATATTGCATGTTTTGTATTCACCCTCTGTAAAGTGAATGCAACATAATAGGTAAATACAAAACTTGGACCGGCAATATTTTCAAACTGCACCGTCATTAAAACTACACCCTAATAGTATTAGAACAAGCATAAACAACTTGACAGACTTACCGCCTGTGAGAATGCCGGCTCCGCTGCGAAGGTGTTACGAATGCAATTCGTAATCCTGCATACCGCGTCCGAAACACAGCTGCGGGTTATTTGGAAGCAGACCGCCTTGCGTTGGTTCCCAGGGCCGTGCCGTGCTATGCCTATGGTACAGAGAGGCGGCACAGTAAGGGGGCAGCATTTTTAAAGAAAAAAGAAAAAACATGTAAGGGGCAGCATTTCAAAGACTTGCATCATACTGAAAAAATCTACCGCATGGTCCTATTGGTTCCTATATAAAGGTATGAGTGCCGGTCGTTCGGAAAGCATTGGCAAACTACTGAACATAAACTTGCCAAGAAATAACAAACAGGAAAAAAACTGTGCTGTTGACTGTCATGTCCTTTAAAAGATATGCAACTAACTAACTTCACAGTTGAATGTTTCCCAAACCGTCTGGTTATTGTACAGGTTTTGCGGTTAGGATGTTTCCCAGACTGTCTGCTTATGGTCAGGTTTCACGGTTTTAATGGTTACCATACTGTCTCCTTATTGTACAGGTTTCACAGTTGGGATGTTTCCCAGACTGCTTATTGTACAGGTTTGATGGTTAGTATGTTTCCGAGACTGCTTATTGTACAGGATTCTCGGTTGGGATGTTTCTCGTGATATTTCCTAGGCTGTTTATTGTGCAGGTTAGTAGTGTAACGCGGGCTCTAGGATGCCGTGTTTTGAGGAGGAGGAGGAACACTATATAAATCAACCATTTATCGATTTTCCTCCCGCGTCGTCGTCGAGCTCTAACAAGTCAAGTCGCCTGAACAAGTCAAGCAGTTTGATACGAGGGGAAATGTCACGTTGAAAGTCCAACAACAAGAAACACGCTGCAGCGTGGGAGCCGACAAGAAGAAGAACGCGGAGAGCCTGCCAGCGAGCTGTAACAAAGAAACTGAAACTACAGCTACTACTGAAACTACCACGAGGGAGAAGATCGACAGCCCACCACATACAAGAGCCAAACCTACGGAGAAGCAGAGAGAGGAGAAAGACACCAGAGTCATAAACACCGACTCACCGACAAGCAAGTGGGTTATCAAGCGTATCCAAGTGGGGCTATCAGACGAAGAAATCATGAAGCAGCTTCGAGAAGAGAGTCAACACATCCGATTCTTGAAGGCGCAGCGGCTCACCTACTCCAAAATTCCTACAATCTTTGGCGGTGGTAACGATAGTTGGCAGCGAGATGCCGACCGCAGTATCAATCAACAAGAGAATGCAGTTGCCAGAGAGATTCATCCCAAGGATCACCCAATGTTCCAGATGTCAGAGGGGCGGCCACAGCAGAGCAACATGTCGCAGTAAAACGGAAATCTGCCGTTACTGCGCCGATCACCACGCCTTCAAGGAGTGTCCGCTAGCCAAGCTGGACACGGACTTCCGAGCACCCAATAACAAAAGAAAGTGTGCCAACTGCCTGGGCAAGCATGGAGCAAGATACTTAGGCTGTCTGTACCTCCAAAGACACAGAGACGTCTTAAAGATCGCCATCACTACAAAGACACCATACAACGAAGCAAGGCGGAGGTGCGAAACAGCAACCTGCATCTCACAAGTCGAGAAAGAGCAACTGCAAAGCCAGATTGAAGCGTTAAAGAAGGAAGTCAAGCTACTGCAAACATCGGCACCAACCAGCAACAATGGGAAACTTCTTGAGGAAATAAAGGAGATCCAGCGGGACATCAAACAAGAGGTGGAGAACATGAGGCAGATGACAAAGATAAATGAAAATATTCTACGATCAAAGCTGTAAGAGAAATGCTAACAACTGAAAGGGAACCACCCCAAATCAAACCAGCATAAGAAACAGAAAAGCACACATAGAAACCGCAAGATGAAATCCAACAAGAAACCGAGCCGGAACCGCAAGTAAAAGCCAGCAGCCCAGCGACGACAACATCCCACCAGATACCCGAAGAAAACCGAGATGAGCACCCTGATGACGGCAAGGAGAGAACACCGGAGTTTACCTTGGAGGAGCTCCGAGAAGCTGCAAGAGTGGAGGAACTCGGGCACCAGGAATTCAAAAGGTGTTGGGATGAAAGAGAAAAGAAGAAACCCAAGAGACTCAGGAGACCGGTAGACTACCCAGATACATGGTATGAACCTGAGTATGACCCTGACTACTCGTACTACATAGAAGACGGAGAGAGAAAACCATGGATGACCGTGGAGGAAAAAATCGAAAGGCAGCAGAAATTGACACTCAAAAGTGAAAACAGGCGCAAGGAGGAAAATGGAAACGTCAAAAAGCTCCTTCAGAAACTACACAATAAAGGAGTCAACATGACCACATAGAAAGTCCGTATAAGGATGAACCCAGACGAGCCAGAAGCCTACACCAACAAAGAGAACCACAAGAGCAGACGAGCACAAAGGATAACCGCCAAACGACTCCCCAGCTGACGTCACAAACCAACATAATCAGTCCGAGATAGGACTCACAAGACAAGAGTTAGTGTGAATGAACCCACAAAAACCACGGACCTCAACAATAACCACATCTGAAAAACGCAGGCTGAACGAGGCCAAATTTGGAATTTTTGTTTTGAAAATTGGAATTGGAATTGGATTTTCCTCCTCAACTTGCAATCTATTTTAGCTCTTATCAATTTCCCCCTCAACGGGTGATAATTCCTCGTTGTCCGATACTACTACTACTACTACTACTACTACTACTACTACTACTACTACTACTACTACTACTACTACTACTACTACTACTACTACGACTACTACTACTACTACTACTACTACTACTACTACTACTACTACTACTACTACTACTACTACTACTACTACTACTACTACTACTACTAAATGCATTACTGATCCATGACACCGGAGATCACAATGTGTGGCGAGGTATGGTCGCCCACGCCAGGTGACATGTCTCTTGATGAAGATGATGATTAGTACTACTGCTAATTTTGCTACTGCTACTACCACCATTGCATGAAGATAATGCCATTAATGGGGATTCCTGTAGCGTGAGTCAACCCGTGAATTGATCCATGCTGTCAGAGATCTCAATCTGTGGGGTGATATGATCGCATTCGCCAGCCGGCAAGACACGTGATGATGCTGATGACTAGTACTACTGCTACAATTGCTACTACGACTACCATCATTGCATGAAAATAACGACGTTACTGGGAATTCCAGTAGAGTGAGTTAACACATGAATTGATCATTATCGTCGGAAATCGCCATTTGTGAAGCGCTATGATCGTCCACGCCAGGCGACAAGTCTCTTGATGAAGATGACTACAATTACTATCTGCAGTTGCATCTACTTTTCCCCGCTAATGTTGCTGGACTTCCGCTACTACCAATATTATTACTACTGGTATTACTTAGACAGATAGCCTAATGGCAATTAAGTAAACCAAAGGTCTAGAATTATCGAGGCAAGATCACTGAACTGATCCACGCCTCTGGTGATCGAGTTAAATGGCGAGTCATGACTGCCTATGCTTACCGCTATGGTACTTGCTGCTTTTATGTTGGTCATCAAACCTACATCTTATGTTTTGCCGGGTGAATCGATTTGTCTCAGTAACGGCAAGCCGCGTATTTTCCCGCTCACAGAAGACGTCAGTACATCGACCCCTAAGCTACAAAACATTCTTTTTCAGAGGTAACGTCCTTAGCATTAATCGCACCGGCTGTGTTATTCTGTAATGACCACTAACACCTATAAGAAAATAATAGCTAATATACAACTAAGTAATTTTTTACGTCCACTTGTTTCTTTATTTTTATATATCAATCTTTATGTTTTTTTTAAAATGTATTTTCATTTGAAGACCTGTAACCCATAACCCCGCCCTTAAAAACAGGTCTTTACAAATTACACCACCAAAAGAGAAATGCAGCATTTAGCTGTTGTTTCTACCTACAACGCTGCCGACACTGCATGTTTTCAAATAAAACAGCGCCGCCCATATACAATATCGATACTACGAGTGGAAAAATGATACACACAACGCAATACAGGCCACCAGTGATCTGCTGATACAAACACCCCAATACACGAAAAATGATGTTGATGTTTATACACTGAACATGCCCCTACTCTCTCTCTCTCTCTCTCTCTCTCTCTCTCTCTCTCTCTCTCTCTCTCTCTATCTCTCTCTCTTTGTGTGTGTATGTCTATCTATCTAGCTATCTATCTTACAGACATCAACCCTACGAGGAGTTATTTTTTACCGTCATCACCCCCGCCCCACCCCCTTATTATACAGATGCATCATTCGAGAAATATATTTACTATACTAATACAAGCAAGGAAACCGACAACCTATCGATTTGCACACAAGGCGGTCAGTATAATGATGTAATCATACCTACCACACCTAAGGAAACGCCGCCGGGGAGGATCGATTTTTTGACAGGCCCTAACACCGCGTTTTTAATTTCCCTCGCCAAACACTAGACACAGTCGATAAATGCATTATAACATGCCCGCCCCGATCAGCGACAACCTACCCAGAGCAGACAGCTCGATACCTCCACACCTGCGACACTCCAAACTCTAGACCTAAGAACTATAGAACCTCAACACCACTGGCCCTATCGACGCATCCTCGTAATCATAATCCGTACAGCTAAACATATGTATGATGATGATGTTTCTACAACGTATAATGATACCAAACCATACCCCACCCCTCTTAAGTCATTGAGGCCACGCCTTTTCTGTATATACATATGTTGTGCTAACCTCCATCTTAGATGCCGAGCGGTCAGTTTTCTAACCTAGTATAACATCAACTACCACGGCTCTCCTCATTTAACTATGTATTCTATATATGTTTTCCCTGTATTAAAATTATTATATATCTTCTCTTTGAATCGTTTGTTTGTTATTTTGAATGTTTTATGTTTTACTTTTATGTTGTACACTAGACGTACCCTTCCCTACAACTCGAGTGGGTACTTGACCATCTCATCACGGACACTAGACCAGGCCTTGTTGTACACCCCAATGCGTCACTAGACCACCTCTTATGTCATCGCTCACTTTAATCACCACCACGTCACTGTCTGTACCCTCACCTACTATTTAAGGGGTCACCTGACCACTTCACCACCTCTTGACCACATCCATTATGATGAGTCACTTGACCACGCCTACTTTTTGAAGAAAAAATCAATATCGGACAACGAGGAGTTATCACCTTTTGAGGAGGAAATCGGTAAGAGCTAAAAAAAAATAGATTGCAAGATGAGGATGAAAATCGATAAATGGTTGATTTATATAGTAATCCTCCTCCTAAAAAACGGCATCCTAGAGCCCGCGTTACACTACTATGGTTTCACGTATATACACGTATATACAGCTGTATATATAAGTGAAGTAAGTGACTCTTTTACACGCCATGTCGTATTACGGACAAAGGCCGACAAAGGAAGAATGGCATAGGACGCCATTCACTGACTAAACTTATTAATAAAATTGTGGATGAATACGATAGCTTGCACAGTAGGACATGGCACATGCGGATGATGAATTGGTCCAAGTCTAAGTATATATGTTTCTTCAGAGAGGCGTCTTCATTTTGTAAAACTGGAGGAGATTCAAACCTTGTATTTCGCTAGCTTTAAATGATTGTGCTGTCTAATGACATAAATCAGCTATCTCCTGTAGGTGCCAATCAATATACCCGTTAATGTATTCATCTTGATACTCGTATGGCCTAAAGAATTCCCCCGTGTTTATATTTTATTTTGTGTAATATGTAGCCGGACTCCGTGGCGAAGGCGTTATGGACGCGATTCGTAATCCCGTATACCCGGGTTCGAAACACAACGGTGCTGGTTTTTTCGGGGAAAAAGGTATAGGTGCCGGTTGTTCAGAAAGCAGTGGCAAACTACGGAATGTAAAACTTGCCCAGGAATCACGAACAGCCAAAATGCTGGGGTTGATTGCTACATCCTGTGGGTGACATGCAACTAACCTTTTAAAAAAGTATGTAGTCGGGTACATGCCAATGAAAGGAAGTCGACATTGGCGAAGAGTTTAATATGCGCGAGCGAAATTTTCCCTTGGGACCGCGGCATAAGGGGGTTCATTCCGCGTGGTGGTCAGTTAGATTTATATGTTGACTTCTCGTCCTTGACTTGGGGACGTACATTACAAGGTCGCTTTGCGCTTGAACTTCAGGTACCCTGACGGCAGGGCATGGGAATCGGTCTCTACACCAATCAGTTGAACTTCAGTGTCGAATTTATGTTCAGAAATCAATGGCAAACTACTGAATGTAAACTTGCCTAGAAAATCAACCTAGTGTTGGGGTTGATCTCAACACCCTGCAAAGAACGCGCATTATTTTTTAAGCTAAAATATCGGTCCAGTGCATTCTGTGGTAGCTAGTTAGTTAGTTAGTTAGTTAGTCAACAGATCATCCTTATTGCACATCGAACCCTTCAGTCCATAATTGCCTGGATCCCCTCCGCAGTATTTCCTGCGAAGTGTTCTTGTTTGGCCACCCCTCTTTTGATTTGCTGTTCTCGCAGTCTGACCATGGTTGTAGATTCGCAGTCACCACTTGGTTCTCGCATAAGTCTTACTTCTCGTAGAGCATTCAGAATGTCAGCCTGGTCCATAGCGCGCCCGCCCTCTCAGTAACCTTACATGCACATCCGCATGTCCTGGCACGAAAACGAAAGTAATCTTTGCCAGCCGTGACCGCCCTAGAGACACCAACCACTGTCTTCGGGCCCAACTCATCTCTATCTTCCTGAACATATTCATTGAATCATTAAGGGAGCATGCCCGAGTGAAGGTCTATGTCTCGTGCCACGTTATTGTCGTTATTGCTTTACTTGCTGCAATGACTTCCATGGTCAGACTACTTGTGGTCAAGGCAAAAGCACCAGTTTTCCTTCACAATTCTCTCTCCAGCCTAAGCAGTAAAAGCCCATGATTTCTCAAGCGCCAACCGACCGACCCATCTACGTAAATGACAGCATCACCGTCTAAAGAATTCTCGAAGATAAAAGCCTGCACTTTTGCCTCCACAGCAGCCGAATTCCCTGTCTGCATTTTATATCTAGTTAGATTCAAACTGAAATTGGCGTACAAAACTCTGCGGGCACTTGTACTCACTCCACGCCAGGTTCTAAGTCCTCAAGTGAACACACCAGTTGAAGAATGTCTTCGGCTTGACCCATCCACAATTTTCCTCTTTTTGTCTACCGCCCTTTAACCTTCTTAATTTCACAATGCAGTGAATGTTGTGTGTTTGCGTTGACTCTGAGGTAGGCAAATTTGTATTGTGTCCCTCATGGTTAGAAAATCAAGAAGGTAGCACCCCCCCCCCCCGCCCTTTTTGCACCCGAGTATAATACGCATGCAGGTTCAGGTAGTAGCTAATAGTTTCCGTGGAAAAGAGTTGACGAACGCAGTTCGTAATTCCGCATATCCGCTTTCGAAACAACTGCGGGCGATTTGACAGCAGACTGCATTGCGTTGGTTATTTACGAAATTGCATGGGTGTCGGTCATTCAGAAAGCAATGGCAAACTACTGCAGATAATGTGGTAGTAGCAACTACTAGTAGTAGCACTTTTGTAGAAACGCCAGAGTTCAAGGAGAGTGAACACATTGGGATCTACAATGAAATGTAAACGACCTTGCAGTCTGTCCTTTAGCCAGCCTTGAACTGTCCTCACTTCACTGGTCCACAATCCTTTGCAAAAATATGGCTCTCCTGACCGGAAAGATTAATAAAGTATAATTGTTTCTGTCTGCGATCTTGGAAAGAGGGATGGATAGTATGTTACATAACTTTTGTCAAACTAGTTAGATGGTTTGCATCTTTCCAATTTTAACTGCGCCAACGACATATATACATTATCAGTGAATTTTTATTCATTTTTTGGTCATAGTTCAGAGATATAATTTTACCTTCAGATCTTTAACATTCGGTCCTCATCGGCTCATCTCATCCCGTTCTACATCAGACTAGCTGATCTCCTCACTCGTCACTGACACTGAGTTGAGTCACTCACTGTTCCACTCTCAACCCAGTCATCAATACAAGACTCAGACTACCACTTGGCCTCAATCTTAACCCCTTCCTGACTTTACTTTGAGCATTAAGAATAGAATACTCAGACACTCACACGAACCCAGTCTGTTTATTATGTGTTATGGACTCTGAACAGGGTACAGGCACAGGGCAATGGCAACAAGGCGTTGAAAATGAACTTTACGTTACACTGTGGTGTTATAGATAATAAGATATGAATGAATTTATTTAGACGACTGACTTCTGCTGTTAGTACTACTGTACTTACTAGCTTGTGAAATAATATTGTTAAAATGATTAATTTAACTTATCAGTTTCCGTATGTAAATATGTTTGTAAAATTTTGGGATCAGACTAGTTATTGTCAGGTCAGATGAACCCTTATTCTGAATTGATTGATTGTTTAAAATTTAACGTAGAGCAGGAATCAAGATATCAATGTCAATGTAATTATTCTTCTTCTGCCTCTTCCCCAATGGAGCATATACCTCAACCAGCTCACATCAAACCCACCAATTTTCTCCTCATATTATTCACCCACGTCTCTAATTCTGTTGTTCATATATTTTTAGATTTCCTTCTACTTCATAGAGTACTGTATATTCCAGAGGAAGCACTTTTAGTTATATATATCATTAACATATTCAATAACACCATGGACAAGAGATTAACATTTGATTAGAATGATACTTTTTTTTTTCATTCGCTCGCTCACTGTTAACTCAAGCATAATCCACACACGTGCTACTATTTCTAATGCACTGGGCTGAATTTTTTGTATGGATAAGCTTTCCCTGTTACCAGTGTTCCTCACCATCAGGCTACCCCACTCCAATTTCAGAGGTACTTGTAATTTACATCCCCAAGTCAAGAACAAGAAACCATTTTAGCCCAACTGACCGGTTCAGGGGTTGAACCCACCATCTTGGCATCAGCACACCAGATGTTTAAGAACAAGTGCTCTATCCCCCTCTGCTATGTGTCCACCATGACGAGATAGAGGGGCTTGCGCGTTCCAATGACCCCAAGAGCTATTCCGACGGTAGCACAGCTACTGGTAGGGTCACCCATGTCAGACAATTCAAGGGAGAGGAAACTGAGATGGAAGACCAGGAGAACTTTTAATCAGATAGCGGTGGGAACGATTAGTAGTGTGACTCTTTGCTGGCTGTTGAACGAGGGGACTGAGCACATATGGGAATGTCCTGAGTGCAGTGATGTCGGTTCTTAACTCAACAACTCAACTCAAGGGAGAGGAACCAGACGAAGAGACACACAAACCTGCTGCGTTGTAGGTAGACTG
Source organism: Cepaea hortensis (assembly GCA_963921405.1). Lineage (NCBI taxonomy): Eukaryota > Metazoa > Mollusca > Gastropoda > Stylommatophora > Helicidae > Cepaea > Cepaea hortensis. The sequence goes on from OY992879.1 coordinate 105,330,108, forward strand.
GGGACAGTCAAAGGCCAGGGAAAGCACCCCGAAAAATGTCGAAATCGGATGTTCTGAGCCACAGGCTTGACAAAGCAGTGCAAGGTAACTTAATCAATTCATGATGCCACAGATGAAAATTAATCATTATGGTGCTAATCCCATGAAGTCCCATCATGATAGTGCCGAACCTCCTGCCTCAAGGGGGTCCACCCATGACTACTGGTGGTCACCTTCCCCTGTGCTGTGGAGTCAAGGCACAGAGTAGTAGTTTAAGAGCTATTGACCAAACACCCCGGACATTCAACATACTACAGTGGAATGCCGAAGGAGTTTATAACAAGAAAGTCTCCCTAACAAAGCGTCTTCATAAAGATAGAATAGATTTGGCATGCATTCAAGAGACATACCTCAACGCCAATCGCAAATTCTCAGTCAGAGGATATCAGGCCACACGTTTCAACCACAAAGGACACAAAGGAGGAGTTCTAATACTTACACGAAATATAATACCTTGCAGCGAAGTATCTGTGATCTCTGACAACCAAACGGAAATTATAGATGTTGATATAATGATAAAGGACGTGAAAATAAGAATCTACAATCTGTATAGCCCAGCAGATAAGGACCTTACACTCTCAAACATGAAAATAACTGACACAAACTGCATTATTGTCGGAGACTTTAATAGCTGTTCAGAAAGATGGGGATACCCAGATAGTGACAAAAGAGGAGATGAAGTGGAGGACTGGGAAATAGACTAAAATCTCCATCTACTCAACAAAGCGGATGACATACCGAGCTTCTTCTCCAGAAGATGGTTTACCATTTCTGCTCCAGACTTAGCTTTCTGCACAGGAGACATCCTCCACAAAATTGATCGCCATGTGCTTGACCAATTAGCAGATGGTGACCACAGACCAATCAAGCTTGTAATGAATATGGAGTATGTTCCACAGGAGCAAAAGCCTTTGCCCCACTGGAATTACAAACGAGCAGATAGGGACAGATTTTCCATACTAACAGACAAATATTGTGAAAACATAAATACACGATATGGCAACATGAAGCAATTGGTGGAAAGTCTAAACAGAGCAATAATACAGGCAGCCACTGAGTCTATTCCAAGAGGAGCGAGGAAAAATTACAAACCATACTGGACTGAAGAACTACAAATTTTGGAGGACAAAGTTGAAGATGCCAGGAAGACAGCAGAGAGAGAACAAACAACTGAAGCAAACATCTCTCTCAAAGCTATCTCAGAAAATATAAAAAGAACAGTAAATCAAACAACAAGAGATTGTTGGAGGGAGTTGAGTTGAGTTGAGTTAAGAACCAACATCACTACACTCAGGACATTCCCATACGTGCTCAGTCCCCTCGTTCAACAGCCAGCGAAGAGTCATACTATTAATCGTTCCCACCGCTATCTGATTAAAAGTTCTCCTGTTGTTGGAGGGAAAAAACAGAAAACGTGAACTTTGACAGGGATGGAAACAAACTATAGAAACTAGTGAAAGCCATGAACAATGAAGGACCTAGAAACAAACAAATAACAATTAAACAAGGAAATGCCTTGCTTACAGAGAAAAAAGGCTGCAATTGCACTAATGGAACGCTATGCCAGTGCAAACCACATTGATATTACAATCGAACAGAAGAAAGCAATCAAAGATAAACAGATACATCATAGTAATACAGAGACAACAGCAGAATATATGATGGCATATCTAACAATGGAAGAAATGGAACAGGCAATGAATACCCTAAAAAAGAAGAAATCACCAGAAAAGGATGGAATCACAAATGAAATGCTAATAGCACTAGGCACTAAGGCAAAAAAGAAACTACTAGCAGTCCTAAATTACATCTGGAAGAGAGGTATAGTCCCACAGGCATGGAAGGAAGCTATACTCATACCATCCCAAAGAAAGGAAAAAGACCTGGAATAAGCAAATGGCTATCGACCTATCAGTCTACTTAGCTGTGTAATGGAACACATTATCAATGGCAGGCTAACATGGCATCTGGAAGAAAACCAACTCTTAACATCACACCAAGCAGGATTCAGAAAGTACAGATCCACTGAAGATCAAATAACCTATATAGCTCAGGATGCCTTCCTAGAGAAAATGCACACACTAGCAGTCTGGATAGATTTAGAAAAAGCATTTGATAAAGTATGGAAAGAAGGACTGAAAGTAAAACTGCAAAAAATGCATGTTTGTGGGAAAATGTACAAATGGATCAGCCACTACCTTGAGAACAGAACTTCCAGGACAAAAGTACAAGGACAAACCAGCAAGACGATGCTGTTGGAGCAAGGTGTCCCCCAAGGAGGAGTTCTTTCACCAACATTATTCCTAGCATGTATAAATGACATCTCGGAAAATTTTCCAGCCAGAGTACACACATCCTCCTTTGCAGATGACCTAGCCATATGGACATTTGAAGACTATATTAGTACAGCTAACAGCAGAATACAGCAAGCCCTATTAGCGCTAGAGGACTGGTCAAAATCATGGCTAGTGAAGATAAGCGAGAAAACAACATGCGCAGTGTTCTCCCTCTCAAATAAAACTCAGCAACCTAAGCTGGTATGGAATGGAAAAATATTGCGCCATGAAGAAAATCCAAACTATCTAGGAGTCACCTTTGATCGTCGCCTGACATGGAAGACACAGATTGAGAAAAATCGAACAAGAGCAAGGCAAAGAATGGCAATCATGAAAAAGCTTGCTGGTACAACATGGGGAGCAGATGAGAAAGTTCTTAAGAAGTTATATACTGGACGGGTGAGGCCAGTACTGGAATATGGCATTGCAGCTTGGGCAACAGCAGCTAAGTCAAACTTTAACAAAATAAGTAGAGTCCAAAATCAAGGAATGCAAATCATTTCTGGAAGCCTGAAGACAACGCCTATTAATGAACTAGAAAAGATCACTTGTTTACAATCAATGCAGGATAGAAGAGATAGCAGAGCCCAGCAACAAGCAGAAAAGCTTAGAAGATTGACAGACCACTGTATGTATAATAGGTTTAATTTTTTTGGAAAAGGAAGACTTAAGCGTAGCAACTTTGTAGAAACTGCAAAACGAAAGATTAGGGCAGATCCCATACTTAACATATCAACAGTCAAACCCATTTACAATGCATACAAGTTCCAAGCTTGTAGACAGCAGCAACTGCCTGAGATGATAGAAAACATTCCTGGTATTGAGAAAAAGAACACCCAGAATGAAACCGAAAGAAGAAAAATAACAATAAACTACATAAAAGAACATTACCCAAGCAGCAATTGGACCCTTGCATATACAGATGGATCAGGCAAAAATTCAATAGAAAATGGAGGAGGAGGAATTCTCCTAAATTTAAAAAATGGAGTGAAAAAAACAGTCAGTGGCAACTGGAAAATTTTCAAGTAACTTCAAAGCGGAGGTAGAGGCTTTGAAAACTGCAGCAGAAATGCTCTTGATGGAGGAAAATAAAGAGAAGCAAATAGCTATCTTCACAGATGCAAAGTCAGCTGTCTCAATACTGAAGAGCAAAAACAGCACAGAACTAGCTGACCTAAGAGCAGCACTCCATGGTCTATGCCAGAAATCCAAAAAAGTTGTAATACAGTGGATTCCATATCATTGCAGTATACCTGGAAATGAAGATGCTGACAGACTAGCACAAGAGTGCGGATGACTACCACAGCCTGACATAGACATAACCTATAATGAGGCAAAGAAGTTTATAAAAAGCACTTATAGAACTAAATGGGAATCAGAGCATCCAGGCCACCAGAAGGATGATGCATATTACAAACTCGACCGAAGAGAACAAGTAGCAATCTTCAGACTCCGCACAGGACATAACAGGCTGAAATACCACTTGTTCAATATCCTAAAGATAGGAGATACCAATGAATGTAATTGTGGAACTGGTAAAATGACAGCTAAACATTTGCTGCAGGAGTGCCCAATATATGCAGAACAGAGAAAGATATTTTGACCCACACCTGCTTCATTTGAGGACAAGCTCTATGGAGATATCAGCAAGCTAAAGTTGACCACAGCTTACTTTAACTACATTCAGGTTGACATCTAAAAGTGCATGAAGAAGTATTTAGACTGCCACACTTCATACCACAGGTATGTCGGTTACAAAAGCGTCCCAGAGGCATGAAATGGAATATTGCTTGGATAGCAAATCCATTACGTGGAAAGTCTGAATCGAAAGCTCACTGTGTGGGCTTAATAAAAGGTGGTAAAAGTGTCCACAGGTATGTCTGTTACAAATGCGTCCCAGAGGCATGAAATGGAATATTGCTTGGATAGCAAATCCATTGCGTGGAAAGTCCGAATCGAAAGCTCACTGTGTGGATGTCATCTGCAGACTGCATTCTTCTGGTTTCCGGAAGAACAGCCTATGGTGAACGGAAGGCCCAGTATACGGAAGTGAGGCTAAGCTGCCATGTGCAGGACGTGACGATTCCTTGGGTGAGCCGAGTACCAGAGCGCTGTGTGTTGGCTCTGCAAGTATGGAAGCCTCCTCGGATGGCGGGGAATGCCCATGGTCTGCCCCTGCCTTCCCTTGAGGGCTGACCAGGATGTCTTTGGCTGTTCTTTATGGGCTAGCTGGGATGGGGGATAACACCACAACAGTGAGAGTCAAACGTCCTAAGAAACCTCTGGGAAGGTTAACCTGGTCAACAAATGCCCGCAGAAGTCAGATGTGTCGGCCTAACGGTGCAAGAATGCAGCTCTGCTGTAAACAGGCACCACACAATCACGTCCGGAAAAAAAACTCTGAATGAACGCAGAAGAAGAAAAGTGCTCTCTCAATTTGGCCATTCTGACCTCCGAGTAGGATTATATTAACTACTGAATATTTATGTACTAATTTTGAGCATTATTCATAATTACAAATATTTGTTACATTCCTTTTAGATTTATTACTGGCCATTGGTTTACTTGTTCTTGTCAGGTGTAAGTTGTATATTATATTGTTTCAGTTCTGTAGAAACGCTGTCATATACTACAAGAGGTACAAGACCCTCTTAAACATTTAAAATGAGGAGCAGAAGTAATTCTGGAATTCGTCTTGATTATTATCAGCGTTTAGTGAATCGAAGCATATTGAAATACCAGGTAAGTGTAATGTTGACCACAATTATATAAGCCAGACTTTACTGTATATTCTTAAAACTGTTTATCACAATGTCACCCGATGACGCTTATATAGAGAACTTGAATAGAAGAAGAAAAAATAAAATAAAAAACAGGAAATAACAGAGAAGCATGAAGACCACTAAGGCTTTGGATATAGATATTTTGGTTGTACAGTTTTGTGATAATTTTTTTTCATGAATCACACATTTATAGAATGGAAAAATCCGGGAAGGTTAACCCGGTCAACAAATGCCCGCAGAAGTCGGATGTGTCGGCCTAACGGCGCAAGAACGCAGCTCTGCTGTAAACAGGCACAACGCAATCACGTACGGAAAAAAAACTCCGGATGAACGCAGAAGAAGAATAGAAAAATGTTGAGACCCTGATAACTTTAAAAGAAATGAAACATATTCAGTTGGAGTAATTGGAATGTCATTTCCTTTGAAGACATCTTCAAGTAGAGCTTCATAGGCAACAACAGTTGCAGTCCTGTGCTCATGGGAAAATATAATCATTTTTTTTTTGTTTTGGTTTTTTTTTTGGTGCTCGCTCGCTTTGAACTCATGCGTAGTCCATATACATTATTTTTATAGTAGTGATGGACTGAATTTTGCGTGTGGGTTAGCTTTCCCTATTAACATTGTCCCTTGCCATCAGGCAAACTCAATCTGACTTCAGAGGTACTTGTAATTTAGGTCCCCAAGTCAAGGACGGCAGGTCACCATTTTAGTCTAGCTGTCCGGTGTAGGGGATGAACCGCTAATCTTGGCATCAGCACACTGGATTCGGCCATGCAGACCTGCGAATATAATAATCATATGAACAAAGAAAACAAAAACAATAAGTTGCAGTGTGTTTCCTGGCATACTTTGTTGTACAGGTGCATACTACATTGTTAGATATAATATGAAATGAACAGTTAGTTGCATAGCCTTTTCATGATGTCACAGTCAACCTCAGCATTGTTTGGCTGTTTGTAATGTCTTGGTATTTTTACGTTCAGTAGTTTGCCATTTCTTTCAAGTTAACAGATGAATCCTTTCTGGCTGAAATACAAAACATCATTTTATATCTAACTTTGTAGTATGCACCTAAAGAGATGTAGCAAAATATGCCAGGGAATACACTGCACAACCTATTGCATGTGCCTTGTTTGTTTATGTTTACAATAGGAACACACTGCTTTAAATAATAATCTTCATCAAACTGTTCATCTCTTGGACTAGTTTTGTAGCTTCCTAATCATGCTTTGCTTGTCTTCTGCATCTCCCCAGGTCTGCATGTTTGGTCCGTGGATGTGTTCTGTTGTTGGCCTTGGTATCTCTTTCCAAGGCTTCTACCTTTCATGGCTTTCTTTAATGGACCTTCATGTTGTCAGCCATGGCAGCTGTTATTTTCTATATTGTGTGATCAAATTTCTGGTTGTTTTTGTTTTCCAGCATATTATCATTTGCCTTTTTGTCAGTTCACCTTAATTATTTGCCTTTTGCTCAATGCAATTTATGCTTTTTCATGCTAGATCTTAAATATCTTTAATTACTTCTTACAGTTTTTGTTGGTGGTCCATTTTTCTGACCTGTAAGTGTCATTGGTCAAATGCATATATAATAGTTTCTTTTTTCAAAATTTTGAGATGTTTGCTTCTTTTTTTTTTTTTTCAAGTTATATTTTCCGCCTACTTCTAAAAACTTTTTGTCATTACAGTTCATTTTATTGCTATTTTTTTGCAATGCACATCTTCCATTATCCTTTGTCTCAAATAGGTAAACTTTGAGACTTTTTCTGTCTTTCATCCCTTCATTGTTTGTTTAAATGCTTTTAAAATTCTTTGTCTGTCAAGGCGGAAAGGTGCTAACTTTGAAATTCTTTGCTATTTTAGTTTTTGTCATTGGTTTTTGGCCTCAGAATCTTTTCATTCGTATAATATAGGTGAGCTGAATCACTTACTTCACCATGTGTTACCGGGGCCCGTAACGGTTGCAGAGAATAGTGACACTGTAACATAATATGCATGTCTTAAGAGATGACTAAGGAGGGTTGGTGTGAGACCGGCTACCTCCTGGGAAGGTTAACCCGGACAACAAATGCCCGCAGAAGTCGGATGTGTCGGCCTAACGACGCAAGAACACAGCTGTGCTGTAAACAGGCACAACGCAATCACGTCCGAATAAATTCTTCGGATGAACGCAGCAGAAGGAGAAGACTGGCTACCTCATCCTGTAGAAAACTTTAGCTGCAACATCCAACCAATCATGAGCAAGTCTACAAAGGACTTGGCTTGAGTTGGTTGAGAGCCTCCATTGGGAGATGTAAGGCAGCAGAAGAAGAGAAGGAATTGTTTGTTAGATGTGTCCTTATGATTTTTATTCTTTAACTACATGTGTGACTTAGGGTTAATGAAAGCAGTGTCACAATTCTATAACATACCCGGTTGAGGTTTAAAATCTGTTGCTGTCGATTTGGCAGCAGATCGCATTGTTTCAATGGTAGGAGTGTCGCCCATTCAGATAGCAGTGACAATCTCATCATCATCAAGTGCCGTGCCGGCTGGCGTAGGCGTTCATGGCTCTCCATAGATCTCGGTCTTTGGTTTTCTGGATCAACTCTGGTGCTGATATTCCTCCATGCCACCGTCTCAATCCATCCAGCATCACTTCTCTTGGTCTACCTCTGCCTCTCTTCCCCTCGATCTTTCCAGTTGTTACGATGTTCTCCAATGCCTCTCTTCTCATCACGTGACCGAAGAAAGATGTTTGTCTCTGTCTTATTGTTGTATATAATGTTCTAGTTTCATTAGCCTGTTTCAGGCAGTCGTCTTTAGTTACTCTGGCAGTCCAAGGAATTCGCAACATTCGTCTCAGGAACCACATCTCTGTTGCTTCTAATTTCTTCTTAATTTGTTCATTTACGTTCCAAGATTCACTGCCATACAGCAAAACTGGTTCTACATAGCATTTCAGCACTCTCTTTCTTACATTCAGTGATAGTGACTTATTGCATAAGATACTCTTCATTTTCTGAAAAGCGGCTTTTGCCTGCCCTATTCTACTCCTAATCTCTGTTGTACATCTTCCATCTGATGTTATAAATGCCCCTAGGTATCTAAAATTATCAACTTGGTTAAGGATTTTCCCTTCTATTTCTATGTCACATTTTGGTGTCACCATTTTCTTTGATATTACCATTGTTACTGTTTTCTTGATATTCAAGGAGAGTCCTTTCCTTGCACTCTCTGTTACTACAACGTCTAATAATTGTTGTAGGTCTGTTGAATTATCCGCCACCAATACTGTGTCATCTGCATAGCGTATATTATTTATATTATAACCTCCAACTAGTATTCCTGGCATCTCTTTGATCTCTCTCATTATTACTTCGCTATACAGGGAGAAAAGATCTGGTGACAAGACACACCCTTGTCGTACTCCTAGCTTTATCCGTTCGTAACTACCCTCTTTATTTCCCATTTTAATTGCTGCTACTTGGTTCCAGTAAACATTCTTTATTATTCTTAAATCTTTTCCATCAATGTTGATATCTTCCAACATTTTAATCAGTTCATCATGTTTTACTTTATCAAATGCCTTAGTATAATCTATGAAGCACAAATATATGTCTCTCTGTTTCTCTATTGACCTTTCTATTAGTGTCCGTAATGTATAAATTGCATTGTTTGTGCCCTTTCCTTCCACAAATCCATACTGTTCTTCACTAATTTCCATTTTTATTTTCTTTTTGATTCTTCTCATTATGATTCTGAGTAGAAGCTTAGTGATATGGTTTATAAGGTTAATTGTACGAAAATTAACTTATGAAGATGAAGTGACAATCTACTGAACATAAAACTGCTCAGTAAATAACAAACAGCCAGTAAATGGTAGGACTGGATGCAAGGTTGTGTAAAAGACATGCAACTAACTTGTTTATAAACAATTTCAGAATCCAGGAACAGGCCTGATATCTTGTAATGACAAGAATCACTCATGGGTTCGAGACAACATATACTGCATCATGGCGGTCTGGGGCTTAGCCTTGGCCTACAGGAAGACTGTCGATCTGGATGAAGATAGAGCTAAGGCTTATGAGCTTGAGAAGGTAATTTTACTCTTTCTGTTTCCTTGTCTCCATGTTATGTTTAAAGTGCATGCTTTAGTTTGGTTTTGGTCAATGATGATTTTCTTTGCATATGGATATCTTCATAAGTGCTCCAGTCTCTTCCTATAGACTGCTCAATGAGAATCTTAGCACAGTTCATAAACTAGCATGTTCATGCATACCTGTATTTGCTTTTGTATTATGTATGAGAGAGAGAGAGAGAGAGAGGGGGGGGGGGGGGGGGGGTGAGGGGAGAGCATAATCCCATGTATATATCATTAAGGCATAATGAGAATCTTGTGTTCAGTCCAAAGTCCACTTGAGTATGTTGTTAGCATGGTTTTGGCCACCTATAATTGTCCAATTCTTACATATTTCATATTGAAATTGAGTTTTAACAAATGTTTACATTTGGATTGTTACAGTTTGCAAATCTGTTGTAGCGTGAATATTAGGGATATCTGATGATACTTTCATTGCACACTTTGTGTTATTTATTACTTTGACATAGAAATCTGGAACACTTTCCTTTTTATTTGAGGGTGGAGTGGCTTAAGTATCCACCTCCAAATTGAGAAGACCAGGAATTAATCATATTGTGGACAAATGAAGAAACCCAAAGATGTTATACTCTCTCTCTCTCTCTCTCTCTCTCTCTCTCTCTCTCTCTCTCTCTCTCTCTCTCTCTCTCTCTCTCTCTCTCTCTCTCTCTCTCTCTCTCTCTCTCTCTCTCTCTCACACACACACACACACACATACACACGCACACACACACCACACCACAACACACCACATACACAACTACCCACTCCGCTTACTTAATCAATCAGTCATTCAATCATTCGATCTTGGGGTGGTGAATCAGACACCTAGCCTTCACAGAAAAGTTGAGAACAACTAGAGAACCTATTTGCACATTTTGGATCTTAAAAATTCCCTTGGCAATTGTGAATTGAAAAGAGTTGGTCAAATAATATGCTGCCCAGACTAAACTCCAGAAATGAGAAAAGTAGCCCACAGAAAGAATATCTGGTTCTCGTAAACATACATGTATGTCCTCATAGTGCTACAGAGTGCCCTGTGTTACCAGGGCCCACAGGGGAAGTAAAGAATAGTAACACTGTAATCTGCCTTGCATGTCATAAGAGACAATCAAGAAAGGTTGGCATTGGATTGGCTGCCCCATCATATAGAAAACTTTAGCTGCCAAAATCCAACCATCCATGATAAGCCTAAAGCTAAGGAAAAAAGAATACCCCAGCCAACCAAGGGGAGACTCTTCTAGAAGTATGACACAATGTGGGGAAGCCACAAGCTGTATGGAGCAGAAATCTGGAGAACAACTAAAATCATTATTAATAAATGACAAACTTTCATGAACTAGTGTCTGCATAAAATAGTTAGTTAGTTAGTTAGTTAGTTAGTCACGGTTCCAACTTCACGGCAACGGGTCGTACCCATATTGCTCCGTTCCTATGCCAGTGAATATCACAAAATGCTCCTCACTGCCCCATGTGAACAATGGAATAGACAGGAGTGTCGGCAAGCCAACAGCCCGCACAGGTACACTGTGCATAATGCCGCCACCAGAATGCCAACACAAATGTCCTCCAAGAAAAATACAGTTCATCGTATAAAATAGTACTAAAGGGTATGACAGAATCATTGATACAAAGTTTTTGAAAAGAACTAGATAGATTCTAGAAAAGCAAGAGGTAAGGAAAAGACGCTGGTGCTGGATATGACACACTCTGAGAAAACCTGATAATAGTGTGACTTCAAAATCCTTTTTCAGGAACCCACAGGGCAAAAGAAAAAAAAGGAAGGCCTAAAACACCTGGAGGAGAGAATTAGAGCTGGAGATGAGATAAATAATATGGTGAGGATTTTCAGAGAGCTGCAGGACATAGCAAAATATAGAACTGCTTGGCATGAGTTGGTTGTAGGCCCATTGAAGTTAAAGTGCAGAAGAAGGAGAAGTGCTACGGAGCTTGTGCTGTGTATTGAGACCCTTTTGGTACGATCTATAAGAGGAAACTAGCTCTTACATGCAGAGAAAGTGATGTTTTACACACAAAACAAACCAAAACTTTCCTCTTTATTTGTCCAGACTGTGGTTCAGGCAATGAGAGGACTTCTGCGCAGCATGCTGATGCAGAGTGAAAAGGTGGAGCATTTTAAACGTACCCAAAGTCCTCGTGATGCCTTGCATGCCAAATACAGCAGTGTCACAGGCAAGACAGTTGTTGGTGATTACGAATGGGGACATCTGCAGATTGATGCCACATCTTTATTCCTATTAGCTTTAGCCCAGATGACAGCTTCAGGTAATATGGTCATTTTTACCCATTGTGGTATCAGCTTTCATTGTTCAGTTTTAACTCATTTGTGTGGATGAACAACATATAAGAAAGTAACTGTTGAATTATAATAATTCACAGACTGACCAATAGACAAATCTGAAAAATTGTCATCAGTTAGCAGGTCTTTTATAAAACGTCACTCTCATCTGTAAAGAATCTTGTTCTGTGCCAGTTCCCCTGCCTCATGTAATTTCTTGCACTGGGTGATTTAATGTTCTGTGTTCACCGTGGTGTTGGTTGGTCCCTGCTTCCTCTTCCAGGAATAAGGCAGACGTGGTTGCGGCCTTGTGGGAGCACGTGTACACCTGGGAGGAGCAAATGGATCACCATGATCTGGCAAGAATGCGACAGCATGGAGTGACGAGGGGATCTGGCCGATGCTCGACACTTAGAGGAAAGGCGAGACGCACATATAATCAGATTGCTACTGGTACTATTGGGGCTGGAACTCTTCGCTGGCTTCTGAGGATGGGGACGGAGCGCTTATGGGAATGCCCCGAATGCCCCGAATGCTGTGATGTCAGTTCCTAAATCAATCAATCAATCAATCAATCAATCCTCTTCCAGGAACCATGTTCTCCATTGCTGTTCTTTCTAAATAACTGTGATGTCTGATGTGGCCAATGTATTTTAGTTCTGATACATTATACTGTCTAGGTGTCAGTTTTCTTTGATGTTCAGATCTTGTATAATATATTGTTTTTCCTTCTGATCCATGGTTTTATACAATTTGTTTGTGACATTTAAGTTCAAAAACCAGTTGTCTTCTTTAGTGTTTGTGAAATGTCTCATGACTAAATCCATATGCTGACACAGGAAAAATGCATGGTTTCAAAGGTTTTAATTTGTTTCCTGGTGTTGGTCTCTTAGTTCTTCATACTGTTCTTCATTGCTATGGCCAGTCTCCTACTGACATCCTTTGAACAGTCCTGAGTTTTGTCAATGTATTCAAAACTTATAATATTTTGTATACTGGTGATCGAGTGAAATGGCGAGTCATGACCGCCCACGCTTTCCGGCATGGCACATGATTGATTGATTGATTGATATTGTAATTTGTAATTGACAGATGATGTCTGTGGATATTATCTTTGTTTCTTTAATATTTAGTAGAGGTTTTTATCTTCAGTCTTTTAAGAGACAAATTAACTGCTCTAATACATTGACATTGTTTGAAAGGAGAACATTGCTTATCTGAGTTCTTGAACTGGATTCTCACCAATTATGAATAAATGAAAACTGTCATGGACTTCATCATTTTTCACTTTTCTCATTACATTTTTTGCATAAGTTTGAAAAATCCTGTCGTACTGCCCTTTGCACCTCAGATTAGATTGATGGTTTATCACTGGTTTGACAGCTGCTCGCTGTCCATAATACAGTGATTCATTTGAGTGGATTAAATGTGAAATTTGTTGAGTGGATTAAATGTGAAACTTGTCGAGTGGATCAAATATGAAGCTTGTTGAGTGGATCAAATGTGAAATTTGTTGAGTGGATTAAAAGTGAAACTTGTTGAGTGGATCAAATATGAAGCTTGTTGAGTGAATCAAATGTGCAGCCATGGTTGTATGCTGGTTAGATGAAGGTCTGCCGGCCCAGTGGTCATGGGTTCAATTTCACAGTGACAGTAGATTTCTAAAATGGACCTGAGCTCCCAGGTTGACGCAATCTAAAATGGATGCCAGGAAGTGTCCTATTAAGTAATGGTGGCATGATATTGACCAAAATCATCCCTTGAGGTTGATTATTCATGTTTCTAATATATATTTATATATATCATGTACTTCATTTTTAAAATTTGTTCTACATACAAAGTGTAGTGAGACTTAACAAACACTCTGTAGAAGTCTGAATGTGAATGCAGAAGAGAAAGTTCCTCACTTTGGAGAAAGATCAGCTCTTTCATTGCTGTATATACTAAAGTTTGATGCTAGCCAATGCATTGTCAAATTATGCCGTGTTTCTGAGAGATCCTTGATAAGATCCCTCTCAGGATGTACCAGCCTAGCGTCTGTAAGAATGACCATGTTTTCCTGAATGTTAATTTTATATGACATATACCTAATTTGTTGTAAGGTTAAGGGGCAATGTGTCTTAGAGGATGATATCTGCCTCTTTGCTCATGCAGACCTGGTTGGATTTGCTGTGTGAACTGTCAATTTTTATATAGTAAAAAAGACTTCTATACTTCACCCTGATTCTGGAGTAGTGGATCAGACTTTGAATCTTCTCGGACAAGGGTGAAAAACTCTGAGGACCCATGTGCATGTTGCACATGCTAAAATTGCCATGGCAGTTGGAAATCGAACAGAGCAAGCAGAATTGACCGCTGCCTAGTTTAAATTAAAAACAAAACATTTTAAACAAAAAGCTACCAATAAAAATAATATTTAAAGTGTATGTATACATTTGTGTAGCACAGATTTACACTGTAAAAATGAAAGTCCTGCATATAATATCACAACTACTAGCATGAGAATGTGGCAGCAGCCTTTTAGTAGTTGGAAGACATTACAGTAAAACATATTATATTTATGAAGAACTCACGGAGTATGCTTAAGAAAATAGAAACGGGTATGTTCTACATGAAGTGGCTTGCATCGCTTGATAGGACACACACATGTTAAGAGCATAGCATGAATTTTGTGCCGAGGATGTACAAGTAAATGTCTTGCACTAATAACATGGTGACCTTTATTTTCTAGGACTTGTAATTGTGTTCACACTGGATGAGGTTGCGTTTGTCCAGAATCTTGTGTTTTACATCGAAGCTGCCTATAGGACACCTGTAAGTGTGTTATTATTATCCATCATGTGTGTGATTAATTAATCCCTGATGTTCTTGCATAAATTAACATCTTGTTAAAGTATATATGAAATGGAGCATTTTCAGTGTGTTCAATTGGCGGCTAAATAGCCTTATAATCACTGTGATTGCCTTAGCGAACATACATGTGCCTCTTTTGAATCTAGTTCAACAGTTGATTATAATATGATCTAGTATATGTTATCTAAAACGGGCTTATGTTGGAGATGCAAGGCCAGAAAAGCAAAGGAAGACAGACAAAGATGTACATTGGAAACTTAAACACCTGGGCAACAAATAATAATATAAGCATCATCTTCTTGATTAAAATATCATATGATAGAGGGTATATGAGAGCCGTGATCTTCATTGTCTGCCCCAGGCACCTGAGGAGAAGATGTAATGTGAAGCCCTATCATGTGACAATCTTGCAGCAGCATCTTCCAGAGGATTATGTTTACCTTTAATATATTGGTTGTCACATGACTACAGGTTAAGGTCGGTAGGGGTATTACATTTTTGGGTCTCTCATTTGTGAAAATTGTCTACAACTGAATTCATACCCAGTACTTCATATTTATTTATTTCTTGTTCTTAATTTGTCCTGAAAATATATTCAGTTATTAAATCCAACTAGAGGGAATTATAGAGTCCATGCGAATCCTGATATATGAAGCCCATAAATGGGCACTCTCCCGCTGTTTATGCTTCACATTGACACCGGAAGGTATCTGATGAGATGAGATGAGATTAAATCCATCAACTTAAATTACTCTAAATTTGTCTCTTTAATTACTAAAGAGAAGACGCTGGACTTTGACATCATTGCATGGAGGAACATCAGTATCAGAATTGACTGGCAGCACATGAGACAGGTGGCTGTAGACAGATATGATCTCCATTGTCATATAAGAAGAAGATATGTTGCTTTCCTCACTGCCCACAAGAAGATCCTTGATACCGTACCAGGTTTTTTTCTGCCTCATGCATTGTCATGCTCAAGGTGCTTCTGAGACATGATCTGTTTATGAGCCAGTATTCTTTGATGTTCAGATCGTGTAGAATATCAGTATTTTTCTTCTTCTTGGCCCATGGCATTTTACAAACTTTTCTATTACATTTAAGTTCAAAAGCTCTGATCTTATTCTTTAGTGATTTCAAAATGGTTCATGTCTCGTTTGTATGTTGCCACTGGAAAGATGCATCTTCTCAGAAATGTTGCTTTAATGAGTGTGTTGGTGATGTGCCATAGGTTCTTAAAACTGTTTAACTTCTGCATTGCTGTGGCCTGTTTACATCTGTCTTCTTTTGAATAGTCGCCATTTAATAATGCATCACTGTTATTTAATTGTTATCATTTGCAACAGAACACTATAATTTATTTGTACATACAGTGTTGTTTTCCATGAAATGTTGTCTACTTGTATCTTTCAGGACTATGGCATTTGGGAGAGAGGAGACAAAACAAATCATGGACTTCCTGAGCTGAATGCCAGTTCTATAGGCATGGCTAAGGTTGGTGGAGATGCATGATTTTCAGTGGTGGATTACAGTTTTAACTCCTAAACCAAATGCATCACCTTGCTTAAGCATTTACTGCTTACATTTTGTTTTCTTTATAACAGCATGGGGGTTTCCACAGTGAAGAGGTCAGCTGTCTGCCTTGCGCTCATAACATCATGGGTTAATTTTTGGACTCTTTCTTTGGTTAATGGGTGCAATATTTTCAGTGAACCCTGGGTGTTGTCGCTGGAGCTATGGAGTTGGTACTGTGTATGACGCTTTCGGCAGGCGCTAACTGCTCTGCAGAGATTTACCGAGCGATACAGGATCAAACTTAGTCCAATTAAATTAATCCTCTTGCTCATAACCTATTTTTTTTTAACAGAGTATATTTTATTCTTCTTATTTCTTTTCTGAAAAAGATGTTCTTTTGATTCTCCCAGTGGAGTATAGGCCCTCAATCAACTCACGCCAAGTCTTTTGTAGACTTGTTCATGTTTGGTTGAATTTTGCAGCTAAGTTTTATACAGGATGTGGTAGCAACTCTCACTGCAACCCCCCTTAGTTGCCTCTTATGACATTCATGGTAGGTTGTAATGTTGCAAAGATGTATCCCTTAGCAGAGGATGGCTAACCTCATTAAAAAATGCCCGCTGGAAGTCGGAAGTGTCGTCCTACGGGTGGCAAACTAAAAATTGACACTACGCAATTACGTCCGAGTGAAATGTCTCGTCCGAATGTCTCTCGTGCTAGGAACAGCTCTGACTACCTAGTTTCCGAATGCCGCTCTTGTTCGGAACAGCTCTGACTGGGTAGTTTTCCGAATGTCTGTTGAGCCTGGAAAAGCTCTATTGGGCGCAACGACAAGCACATGTCCGAAAACTCGCTGAGTGGATGCCGTCTGCAAACCTGTCTGGTTTGTGCGGGAATGACCCGGGGAAACGAAATGACCAATATATTGAAGTGAGGATTTAAAGCAGCCATGAGCAGGACGTGACGATCTCCCTCGGTGAGCCCAGATCCAGGGCGTTATGTGTCGGCCCTGCAACTATGGAAGCAACCTTGGATGGCGGAAAATGCTATGGACTGTCCCTGCCTTCCTTTGAGGGATGACCGTTGTCTTCGACCGTTCCACCTTGGCCAGCATGGTTGCAGATGGCGCCACAAAAGTGAGAGTCTCCCAGGAATGCTACCTGGTCAAAAATGCATGCTAAAGTCGATGTGTTGGCCTACGGGTTTCGGCCCAAGGGCGCATAACAGACACACCGCAATCACATCTGAAAAAACACTCCGGATAAACGAAAAGAAGAAGAAGAGTATCCCTTAGAAGACGGTCAAGAATAATTTTATTAATTGTTCCTATATTAATTTATATATTTTCTCCTTGTTAAGAACTAATTGCTAAAAGAATTTCCAATATATGTGAAAAACTATGATTTGTATGAGGTATAATTTTAAAGAGATCAGATTTCCTCAGCCACATCCCATCTATATAACTGTTTTAATGCAAATGGTTGTCGTCATCACCATCATCATAGTCAAGTGCCATCTCCACATTGAAGGTCAGCTGTAATGTCTCCATCACTCCCTGTAATGCATATTCAGGTTGTATTTATACAGGATTGCTCCAGTCCATGTGAGTCCCCAATTATAAACCCTTTTTAAAGAAATTTCATTGATCCATTCATTTCTCACCCTCTAGGCTGCTCTTGAAGCAATAAACGAACTTGATCTGTTTGGTTCTCGTGGAGGACCAGCATCTGTGATTCATGTGCTGCCTGATGAGGCTCAGCAGTGCCAGGTGAGAGAGTGTCTTTATTTACTGTTAGTCTTGTTTCTAGATATGTTTATCAACAGATTAAGTGATATGGGATGATTAATTGTCTTAAGCGACTTCCAGTATCTGCCATGGGCTTATATATCACTGAAATGTTGTCATTGTGTTATAATACAATATGTTTGCTACCATATTAGCAAATTTTAAGTTATAACTGTGACACACCCTTACTTCCCATTTTTTGCCATCCATTTTTGTTTGATCCAAATTGTTTGGCACTAATCCTAGTGGATAAGAGACAAGAAGATAAATCTTATCCTATAATGTATTACAAATATGGCCCTGGGAAGACTAGTTAACCAGTAAAGCACACTCGTTCCAACTGTAATGACTAATTAAGCTTCTAAGGAGGAGTTTAATATTGGTGCTCTTACAAGCACCCTCATTCTGTATTCCTGCAAAGAGGGATTCAACGTGAGTTCACTTACTCACACTCCTTGCACCAAAAGAGTAACACATGTGAAACACTAAATGTGAATGGGGAAACATATCAAATGTATCATTTAGAGTTTCCTTACGAACATATAGTTTCTGTGAACATGCTGCGCCAGTGAGCAGCCTATGCCCGTGAGCATGAGGATAGGTTTTATGTTTAATGATGCATGAACATCATCAAAGTGAAGAAAGCTATATACTATAGACGAAAATCACTGAGTCTTATTCTGTTTTGTATTGTAGGCCATTCTGCAATCCATGCTGCCAAGAGAGTCCATATCAAAGGTAATTATATGTGTTTGTATGGTCTCAGTAGTAATGAATATGGAAGAACTTAAGTTCATAATGATCTCAGTAAGATGAATATTTTCATTGTGTAATAAATGTGAGTAGTAATTATGTAGGAATGTTAGCAATGTTAATTTCATAATTACTGAAAAACAAAGTAGACAGCAAAATAGCAGATAGTTTAGCATCATAACAAGTAAATTAAAACAAATGGCACAAAAAGTTGCATTTTTAAAAATTCACTGTTTATTGCCTGCCATATTTTGTTGTATCACATCATGTATATCGGTGATAAGTCTACTGTTGTTGATGTTTCTTAATCTCATCATTTCCTTAACCTTTAACTGTCCCATTGGTCTCTATCTGCTGTACTTGAGATACTTTGCCAGTAACTGTGTTTCTGTCTGCATCACTCTTGGGGTTTCCGTGACATGCAGGTCCCTCTACCTTGTCAGGGCAGAAATATAGAAAAGGAGATTTCATTGTCTTAAACAAAATTGATTGTTTGTATCAGAGTTACTTCATTGTGATGCCATCCTTTCTCTAGGAAACAGATGCCGCTCTTCTAACAGTGATAGGCTTCCCAGCATTTGCTGTGGATGATCCAGAACTGATTGCTTTAACGCATAAAACCATCATGGACAAGCTGGAGGTAATTTTGACGTTTTCTTTGGGGAGAAAAAGGCAAATTTTAGTCATTAGCAATGATTTGAGATAACTTATTTTAGATATGAAAAAAAGAAAAGAAATGTGTTTCCTGACTGAACAGTCTTTTGATTATGAAAGGTCAGTGACTATTCGATTATAAATGTATAGGAATTCTGACTTGTTCAGCCACAAATATGAATGTTGTACAAAATGTCCCTAAAAAGTATGTTTTTTTTTAAATAATAAAAAGTCTCATAGTAGGAACCTGCTGTTTTTATGGGAACTGAAAGGACCATCACAATTTGAAGGTCTGAGTGCATGCAGGAATAGGTGCTTAGTCTTTCTCTTCTATAGTGAATGATGAGAGCCGACATTGAACCCTTGTCTGACCGCACTCATGCTATTGCCAATGTAATGACCTAACCTTTACATCAATGCAGCCTCTAAAATGTATTTTATTGTGACCGAAGAGGCAAGAAGTCTCTTATAAAAGTGCTTTGTCTGCAGTCTTGAACACAAGTTTTCTTGTGAAATATTTGAAGTGTCTTGATAGTGGTTTACCGCTAAGGTGAAGATGGTTACCTTTGGTGGGCATTATTCATGCCAGCTTGTGGTATGAACAAGCAGGAATACCCACAAGATCCTACTCTATACTAGACAGAGCACAGCAAGCCACCATTGTTAGATTCTGCACAGGACACTTGACTACAAGCCCCTCTCTACAAAATGAAAGTTGCCCAAACTGACCAGTAAGTAAGCCAAGGACCCCTTACTTGCCTTAAGGTGCATCTGGCATGCTGTGCTAGACCCATATTTTAATAGACAAGTTGGCACTCGATGGGTGATGCGGTCACTACCACACCGACTGCCTTTACTTCCCAAGACATTTCTTGGTACCCATGTTAAGCTGAATCGACCTGGGAGTCCAGGTCAATTTTAAAAATCTGTCTCGGTGTGAATTCAAACCTATGGCCTCTGGGCCTGCAGGCAAGGGTCTAGCTTTATACTGCCGCGGTACCCAAACTGACCAGTGCACTTTCCAAAATGGACTGCAGAATGCATACTGCAACCGTCGCCCTCTCTTTAGTGACCTGATAGTTCAGACCTGATGAAAGTGGAAGTAAAACTGGGGCACCATTGATAATCTCTTTGTGATGAGTGGATTCATGGAGGTGACACATCTCTTTGTTTTGATTGCTGAGTGTTGAAAACTATCACCAAAGAAGAAGAGTTGGAAAATATTGTGATGCTGATAATCACCTGATATGTTGGGATGCTGATAAACACCTGAAATGTGATGCTATAGACACCTGAAATGTTGTGATGCCGATAAACACCTGAAATGTTGGGATGCTGATAAACACCTGAAAAATGATGCTATGGACACCTGAAATATTGTGATGCCAATAAACACCTGCAATGTTGGGATGCTGATAAACACCTGAAATGTTGTGATGCTATAGACACCTGAAATGTTGTGATGCTGATACAACACCTGAAATGTTGTGATGCTGATAAACACCTGAAATGTTGTGATGCTGATAAACACCTAAAATGTTGTGATGCTGATAAACACATGAATGATCTGTAATATTGCTCAGTATCAGGAATTTAATATGTCAATATTTTTTATGGACATGGGGTGCCAATAGGCACATTATTTTTGGACATGTTTCAACAATGTTTTTGTTAAGCTATTGAAGACAAGAAAGAACAAAGTGAATCTAAATGAATGATTCTTCAGAGTTTTTCAGGATACTTACTCTAGAAAATACCATAATTTGTTCTGATCAATGTGCATACTTACTTGTTTTAAAACAAAATTTATTAGACATAAAATCTTGTCATCATAACGAATAATATTTTTAATGTACTCTTCCACTATAGCCGAACATTGATCTCACTTATTTCATGTTATGATTAACCACCATATTAATGCACGCTGATCTTGTTACTAGATCACAGCTTTTATCGGTGTTCCCTTTTGGTTTGACACGTGTTGTATTTTAACAGGGTCACTATGGATGTTGCAGGTTTCTCAGAGATGGCTATAAGACAGCTAAAGAGGTCGGTGTCTTATTTTGTTGTGTCCGGTTTTTATAAATTTTTTACACAAAAGGGTTCAGGATATTATATGGAAAAAATGCCTCTAAAAACACAAAGGAGGCTGTTTACCCTCTTATTGTTGCTGAAACCTGGTGTATTAAGTTGTTCAATGTTATATGAAATTACGGAATCCACAACGGGTAACAACCTGATTCTATTCTTTTAGATAAGCAACATGAAATGAAAGCTGAAAACCTTTTAGAGAAATTAAACGTAGGCAGTCAATTTTTTTTGGCATGTTATGAGAAGAAATAAACTAGAGAACTTAGTGTCAACCGGCAAGATTGAGGGGAAAAGAACAAGGGGAAGGCACAGAAGTAAATATCTGGATGGCTTGACCACATGGCATGGTCGGGACAAGAACACAGAACTGATCCATGACTCTGGTGATCATGTAAGATGGCGAAACATGACCGCCCACCCTTCCTGGCATGGCACATAATGTAGCAACTTAATAATTCTGAGCTTTATCTTCTGGATTGCAAGACATAGGTATTTGAACTGACTTGCAATCTCAAGCTTTCCAAATCCATGGCAGGTTTCATCACGGATCGTAGTTTTATCTTCCTTTCATCAGACTAATTTCTGATTCCAAGAGATGTTTCATTAACAAAACACATATCTACAAGCACACTAAACACTCAACTACTACAAGTTAGTTGCATATCCGTTACAGGACATCACAGTCAACCCCAGCATTTTTTGACTGTTCTTGATTTCTTGGCAAGTTTCCGTTCAGTAGTTTGCCATTGCTTTCCAAATGACCGGCTCTCATACCTTTATATGGGAAACCAACACAGGGTGGTCTGCTTTCCAGATCGTCTCAGCTGTGATTCAAACGCGGTATGTGGGATTACAAATTGCATTCATAACTCCTTTGCCACAGAGTCGGCAACTATTACAAATACACTAAAAATTGACTACTAAAGCTTTAAGTAAATATTTTTAAAGGGTTGTTTAGCAATATTATTCCAAATATACACACATTCTTGCACACATCAACTTTCATGCACATAGTTTTGCATACACACTCACATACACACTCCCAGACACACATTACACAAGGTATAACTACATAATGACATCTTTTATTGTGAAAACAGTGTATTAAGTTTGAACCAGACTTGTTCACTCGCCAGGTGATAAATGTTTTCACTGTTGTTTAATGTGAGTGTACATGTATAATACCTAGGATCCCAGACGTTTGCATTATGAACCATGGGAGTTGATGGTGTTTGAAAAAATTGAGTGTCAGTGGCCACTTTTCTTTGCTTTTCTGATACTGGATGGACTATTCAGCAACAATCAGGAACAGGTGAGCTTTTCTTTTTGATGTTAAATAAATTTTGATAACTATATGTTAGTTGGCAAGGTTTGAAAATGTTAAATAAATTTTGACAACTAAATATTAGTTGGCAAGGTTTGACAATGTTAAATCAGTTTTGACAACTAAATATTAGTTGGCGAGGTTTGAAAATGTTAAATCAATTTTGACAACTAAATTAGTTGGTGAGGTTTGAAAATCTTTTGCTTTTTAATTAGTAGTGTTAAGATCAGCTCACTTTTTTCTCTAGGAGTAACAATGGAAAAATAGTAGTCTGCCATTGTCCCACTGTCATACAAGCCAGTCTCACGTTAACATGGATCTGATCATCATCATGTGCCTCACTGAGCCAGAACTCGAAACAAATGAAACCTATTGCTGTAAGGATTGACAGATTGATAGCTCTTTCTTGATTCAGTGGGTGGTGGTGCATGGCCGTTCTTAGTTGGTGGAGCGATTTGTCTGGTTAATTCTGATAACGAACGAGACTCTAGCCTATTAAATAGTTCACTGGTCCCTCGAAGTGAAACGCAACTTCTTAGAGGGACGAGTGGCGTTTAGCCACACGAAATTGAGCAATAACAGGTCTGTGATGCCCTTAGATGTCCGGGGCCGCACGCACGCTACACTGAAAAAATCAACGTAGATGCCTCCCTGGCCCGAAAGAGTTGGGAAACCCGTTGAACCTCCTTCGTGCTAGGGATTGGAGCTTGTAATTCTTCCCCATGAACGAGGAATTCCCAGTAAACGCGAGTCATAAGCTCGCATTGATTACGTCCCTGCCCTTTGTACACACTGCCCATCGCTACTATCGATTGAGCAGTTCGGTGAGGGCCTCGGATTGGTCTCGGTCTGGTATGCAAGTGCCGGCACCGTTGGCCGAGAAGAAGCTCAAACTCGATCGCTCCCCCGATGTGTCTCCACCTTGCCGTGGTGGGGGAGCTTGCGTGTCCCATTGACCCCATGTGCTCGTCGATGGATGAAAACTACATATCGGACAGCTTATGGGATAGGGGCCAGACTAAGCAAGACACAACCTGCTGCTCTGCAGGTTGACTGAGGATAGCAGTCAAAAGTTTAAATCAGGCGAACGAAGGCAGAAGTTCTCGGCTCGGACACATACTCTAAGCCATAAGCCATAACCCTAGGATGTGAGAGCCGGGCCGATACCCACCTACCGAAAAATGGAGGTTAGATACTGAGCACGCTACATGCCCAGTTCAGATACTTGTCCGAAGGCTCTCAGCTGGGGGTATGAGGGATCCCCGGATGAGAGGGCCTGGTCGTTTCTTGCTCACTGCTGCACGGAGGTAAGGTGCTGAGCCAGCAGCACATGTAGCCTACCTCGTGAGCGAGTACTAAAAGGTAGAAGAAGCGCCACAGTCGAATGAAATGGTTACGAAAACTGTCTGTATCTAACTCATAGAGAGTGTAGACAAAGGTGGAAAAACGTCTCAATAACACGAATGGAATGCACGGCTAGCGAATCCATTGCATGGTCCGAAGTCAAAAGCAAAAGCTTACCTAGTGGATGTCGCCTGCAGACTGACCGTTCCTGGTGTGTGCTTGAGCGACCAGTGGCAAGCAAGATGCCCAACACATGGAAGTGAGGAACTAAAGCAGCCACGAGCAGGACGTGGCAACTCCTCGGGTGAGCCCAGTCTCAGAGCAATATGTGCCGGCTCTGCAATTATGGAAGCCTCCTTGGATAGCGAGGGAAAGACCATGGTCTGCCCCTGCCTTCCCTTGAGGGTTGACCGTGATGTCTTTGACCATTCTATCTTGACCAGCTGAGATGTGTGCGACATCACAACAATAAGTCTAACGTGCCTCAAAACCCAAGGAAGACTAACCTCATTAAAAATGTCCGCCGAAGATGGAAGTGCCGTCCTACAGGTGGCAAAATAAAAATTGGCACTACGCATTTACGTCCGAGTGAAATGTCTCGTCCGAATGTCTCTCGTGCTAGGAACACCTCTGACTACCTAGTTTCCGAATGCCGCTCTTGTTCGGAACAGCTCTGACTAGGTAGTTTTCCGAATGTCCGTCGTGCCTGGAACAGCTCTGACGGGCACAACGACAAGCACATGTCCAAATCAACTCGCTGAGTGGATACCGTCTGCAGACCTGTCTGGTTTGTGCGGGAACAGCCTGTGGCGAACGAAATGCCCAATATATTGAAGTGAGGAATTAAAGCAGCCATGAGCAGGACGTGACGATTCCCTCGGTGAGCCCAGCACCAGGGCGCTATGTGTCGGCTCTGCAATTATGTAAGCCTCCCTGGATGGCAGAAAATGTCATGGACTGTCCTGCCTTCCTTTGAGGGACGATCGCGAAGTCTTCGACTGTTCCAACTTGACAAGCTGGGATGTGGACGGTACCACAAAAGTGAGAGTCTCCCAGGAATGCTAAACTGGTCAAAAATGCACGCTATAAGTCGGATGTGTTGGCCTAAGGGTTTCGACCCAAGGGTGCCTAACAAGACACACCGCAATCACATCTGAAAAAACACCCCGGATGAACGCAAAGAAGAAGAAGAAACCTAATGCAAGTCTACGAATGTATTTGACTGAAAATAATGTTTGTTGCTGCATATCTATCTGTCATGAACATTTTGTTTATTTTGTTTCATTTACTTTGTTGTTTGATTCTGTATTTATCATGTTTATTTTACCAGTTTTGTTTTTACGATATAAGTATGCAACTGCGCATAGTGATAATCGCACATTCATTGGCACCTTGGCACCTTTCCGTCTTGACAGACGATAGTTTGGTACATTGTGCTTCAAAAAGGCTTAATAACTACGACCCATGGCGGTGGCGAGTGTGGCTGGTAAGGCCAATTCTTGCTGCAAATGTTTGCCCACAGTAGATGCATGTGAAAACATGGTCATTTCCACCATTTTGCACCATCTTACGTCTCTCACGCTCTGTGTGTGCTTTATCTGCAATCATTTTCTCCTTTGTCTTTATTCCATTTCTGATAGTTGCCCTCCAAGCAACACGTTCAGCGGCGACGCGTTCCCATTGTGCATTATCAATGCCTGTATCAATCATATCCCGCTTACACACATCTTTGTATCGTAGTAGAGGCCGACCCTGAGATCTCCTACCCGTCTGTAATTCACCAAAAAAGATGTCCTTTGGTATTCTACCATCATCCATCCTCTTAACATGTCCTATCCATCTAAGTCTACGAAGACTGAGCATGGAATACACTGTCACACAACCTGATCTTTCCAATACTTCAGTATTTGTGATTTTGTAACTATACATCTGGAACAAGACAAGCTGCAGAAGCTGCTGGATCAGCAAAGCAATGCTCTAACTGTCCGCCTGTCGGAGCTTCGATCCTAGACCAGCTGCCAACCAAGGCTTAGGGCCTGGTCTGCCCTGCCATGACTTATTTTGTCTTTGGGTTGCATTTCCTCGCACAGGATAAGGCTAGTACCCTCCCAATTGCGCTCTTCCGCCCGAAGCCGTTGGCACAATGTGGGTTGTCGGGTTTGGTAAGCGCCGCCCAACATTCGGCGCTGACAGAAAGCAGGTAGTACCGTCTACTGTCATACGGTAGCTCAGTCATATCTGACTAAGACCTGACTAATCGCACAATGGCACCAATTAACTACACAACTTAAAATGTCAGTTTCGTGCTCCATATTTATCTGAAAATTTACTTTTATCACCAGCATACATTTTGACAATTAATGGTGTTTTTATGTGCCATAAAAATATTGTAATAAGGCTAGTTAGAGAACAAAGTTTTTTTTAAATGTGTATATTTAAATTATTTAGATAAGAACACACCAAAACTAACAATCATAACATCAAAAATTTCCAAATTTAAGATGTTTAGCATAGATTAACTCTCCTACGTTGAAAACTTGGTCACTTATAATAAATCCATCCATCATGGGCCATGCCAGTAAGTGTGGGCGGTCATAACTTGCCATTTCACTCAATCACCAGAGTCATGGATCAGCTCAGTGTTCTTGTCTCGACCATGCCATGTGATCAGGCCATCCAAATATTTACTTCTCTGTCTTCCCCTTATTCTTGCCTTCCCCTCGATCTTGCCTTCCCCTCGATCTTGCCAGTTGTCCAATTTATTTCTTCTCATAACATGTCCAAAAGATTCTGTCTGTCTACGTCTAATTTCTCTAATCAGTTTACGATTTCCATTAGTTTCTAATAGTACTTGGTCTTTGGTTTTTCTGTCTGTCCATGATATTCTTTGTATTTTTCTCAGAAACCACATTTCCACAGCATCAGATGTTTTTCAGCTTGACTGCTCATTGTCCAAGTTTCACATCCATACAAAAGTACAGGTTCTATGTAGAATTCAACACTCTTTTTCTCGTTTTGATTGGCATCTTTTTATTGGTCAGTATGCTTTTCATCTTGCTAAAGACTACTTTTCCCATGGCGATTCTTGTTCTAATCTCTTCAAGGCATCTCCCATTAGATGTTATTACTGTTCCGAGATAATTGTACCTATTCACTTGTTGAAGAATGTTCCCATTTACTTGTATATTACATTGTGCTATTTTGTTCTTCCTAGTGACGACCATAGTCATAATCATTATAATAAATACCATTTAAAAATTGAGGTATTACACGGAAATAAAAGAAATACTGCAATGATATAGTCTGGAGAGCTGAACGCAACTGAAAAGTCATGAACACTCACTGTGGCATGTCGTACTGAAAGAGTTAACACATCTAATCCCCATAGGCTAGTGTTACTTGTGCACATACCTTGATAGGGGACAGTTATACGTGATTAAAAGAATGCCTGTAATTTGTGTAATCTGATCTCATGATCTGTTTGTGGGTATAATACCATTGTCTTTGCCTTATTCAGGTGGCAACATACCAGACGAAGTTGGATGAGGTGCTACTCAAATCAGACGATGGCATCCCAATTGTCCCGGAGCTGTATACTGTACCGAAAGACCTGGTAATGTTAAAAAATAATTTAACGGAAATTTTTGGTCTATACTATTTCCTGATTATATCTAAATCATATGACTGCAGAGTGTACCAATTTGAACTGGGTATTGAATTATTATTGCCCCGGGAAGGTTAACCCGGTCAACAAATGTCCACAGAAGTTGGATGTGTCAGCCTAACGGTGCAAGAACGCAGCTCTGCTGTAAACAGGCACAACGCAATCACGTCCGGGAAAAAACTCTGGATGAACGCAGAAGAAGAAGAAGAATTATTATTGTTATGAATTTTAAAATGTTTGTAAATGTGAAGTTGAATCTTGGATGAATCCCACTGGTCTCATTTTTGGTAACGGAATATCATATCTAATACATGAAATCCGTACCCTTTATATTTTGATTAATTTCTGAGGCACTTTCTGCAGTAGTTGTCTTGTCATTTTCCACTGCCGTTGATTGGGAGTTGTACTCAGACCACTTTGTTTAAGCCAGTTCAGTAGCCAATGTGCTGCTATGAAATTGATGTTTAAAAAATGGTTGCTTTACAATTGGATATCAGCATATTAACAACTTGACATATGACATCATATTTAGAGAGTCTACTCATTATTAGCGCCGGCTTCCTGGCCTAGAGGTTAGCAACTTTTCTCCGTAATCTTGTATACTCTCGTAAGTAACGTGACAACGGTGAGAATCAGCAGTGGTTCAAATCGCATCGGTAACTTACGGGGTATATGAGCCAGTCGCTCAGAAAGCAAACTAGTGAGCGTAATCTTGCCAAGAAATCAACAATCAGCTGAAAGATGCTGATGTTGACAGCGATGTCCTGTAAAGGATATGCAAAAAAAAAAAAACTCATTATTAGCCGGCCTTGTGGTGAAGGAGTTACAGACACAGTTTGTAATCCCTCACACCGCATTTGAAACGCAGCTGTGGGCGATATGGTAGCAGTCCGCCTTGCGTTGGTTTTCATAAAAATGGTATGAGTTCCGGTCGTTCAGAAAGCAATGTCAGACTACTGAATGCAACTTGCCAAGAAATCACAAACAGCCAAAAAAATGCTGGGGTTGAATACAATGTCCTGTAACTAAGTCATTGTTTAAAAGCATCTAGGCTGAGAAGTTATGGCGTCCACCTCAGGTTCAGATGGCACAGGGTTCAATCTCAGCTTAGGGCTGGGCATGTTCCCAAGAACTACTGGTATCTAATGTAATCATACGTCAGCCTGATCTCTTGAGTAGCGAGATCGCATACCTAGCTTCCTCAGATAATGGTGACAAGCAGGAGGTTCTGTGTGCAAGGTGTCTCATTACAAATCTCACAGCAGGTGGAAGTTGCAAAGAGTAGGTCATAAAGCTGCCATCCTGGCAAAATTGTTAAAAAAGAAAGTCTACCTGCGGGTAGATAGAGCCTGTTACCATGGTTGGAATCTGTCTAGAGGAAGCTAATCTTACACAAATGCTTGCTGAAGTCTGACACACTGGCCTTTGAGGTGCATCACTAGGTGTGGCACACTCTTCTTGAGAGAGGAATGTGTCATCTTCACACTGTAGGTTGACTGTAATCAGTCTCCAACATCCTCTGTCATGCATCTTCATGGTGCACACATAAAGGCATTTCTCCAGTCCATCTCATGGTGTTGTCCATACACATGTACCATTGTTTTCTACTTGCATGCTTCCCCTCCACCTTTCCCCACAGTATAGCCTTTAACATGGAGCTGTGCCTCTATGTATGGCTGATTTTTGTTTGTTTGTTTGTTGTTTTTTTTTGCATATCCTTTTACAGGACATCGCTGTCAGCACCAGCATTTTACTGCTGTTGTTGATGTCTTGGCAAGTTTATGTTCAGTAGTTTGCCATTGCTTTCTAAACGACCGGCTCCCATACCAGTTTGTTAAAACCCAGCGCAACACGGTCTGCTGCCAAATTGCGTGCAGCTGTGTTTCGAACACGGGTAAGTGGGATTACAAACTGCATTCGTAAGCTCTTCACCATGAAGACCGGCTATGGCTGATTAAGGAATGCCAATATTCATGATTATTTGTCCTTTGTTGCATCTCTTGTTGTCAGTAACATAAAGCAAGCCAGCAGTTTATTGTCAGCTGATAATCATAGCATGAAGTGTCCATTTTAGACAGGAGGTAGTAATCTCTATCCCTTGTATTTTGACTCATCCTAACCGCAGTTTTCTCTAGGCATTAGTTCAAGTCTGTTGACAATAAAAATCCTCAAACCTGTGGAGGAAACATGAAACTAGGTCACATCCATGCCAGTCTGTGAAGTTCAGTGCTGGTCTTGCACACACTGCTGGCGTCTGAGCTTGGGGAGGGAAAGGAGAACTATGCAAACCAGTCCCCAAGGAAGGAAATGGTATTTTGGTACCAGATTAGGAGAAAAATCTCTGCATCAACTTGACTACAATAGATGCAAGTCCTTTTCAGACAGCCTGACCATCAGTGCATTGAACTTAAGTCTCAGACTTCCAGAGGATTCAAGCCCAACCAACCAGCTGCAAGAGTCATGGAGACACATGAGCTCCTCTACAGCGTCTTGGAGACCCAGGAAGGAAGTCACCATTTGGTTTCTGTTCCTCAGACATGGGACAGCTTGTATGTGCATATTTGTGCAGTCTCATTTGACAGACGTTCACAATATAGATTTTAATTGAAGTTCTCAAATACACTTCAGGTGGACTTAGAGTATGCAAATCCTGGCAGTCAGACACGTGTGGCTGATGGTAAAATTCCTCACATGTGGGGTCAGTCAATGTATATACTTGGACGTCTCATGATTGAGGTAAGAAATAAAAGCATCAATTATCCTAACTCCTTTTTGTTTTCAAGCAATTCGCCATACATTAATTAATTATCCTGTACACACACACACCACACAATCCAACCAATCATGAACGAGGTGCAAAGAGCTAGAGGCGAGTTGTTTGAGGGCCTATGCTCCATTGGGAAATAAATGAGAGAAGAGGAAGAATTCACATAGGCTGAGTTGACCCACGAGCTGTGCGGGTCAGAAGCAAATCCTGCCACAACAATAGAGCTGGAACCTGGACCACCGTCTGGATAAGTATGTGCACAAACACTGTTCAAACTGAAGCGAATAGGCTGTTGTAGAACATCAATTTACAGACGTCTCACATTTATGATTGTCACAAATTTATGGTCGTCACTTTCAGAACCTGGTAATATGGTATGTTTACTTGTAACTGTGTGTTTCGAGTGTTAGGTTATGCTAATAGAGATTGGATATTTTGACAGTATGACATGGAGAGTGGGTTCGGATGACATCCAGAAGTTGATTTGAGATGTAGGAAAAATGAGAGATTTGGGTACTTAGTAGCCTCACTTCATAAAGGTGTGTGCTTTCACCTTTTTCTGAACATAACAGCATTTAGTCTCTTTGGAGCTATCTTTACCAGTTTATTTATTTCAGTTTTAAAATCTATTAGCACATTTTCTTTTTTAAATTTAAATCAAAACAAATCCTCACTGTTTATGCAATGTTTAATTAATGTACAACAGTATGAAAGGCTACTGATGTGATTACTTAATTAGTTAGTTAGTCGACAGGTCATCCTCATTGCACATCGACCCTTTCAGTCCATAGGTATTTGTTATTAGCTTATACTTGATGACATCTCATCTCCATTTGCCAATATTCTCCGATTTCATTGACAGGGTTTCTTGTCACCGGGAGAGTTAGATCCCTTAAACAGAAGACATGTCACTGAAACAAAGCCAGACATTGTGGTTCAAGGTTAGTCTTTAGTTGTATTCATTATTACAAGTCTCCCTGCATACATTTATTCATTAATTTAGTAGTATGTCCTTTGCAGAATTCTGCTCCCATAACAACTGTCTGGAAAACTTCTCGGTCATAAGCAAAATGTCCCGCATCTGATACACCCATCTAGAGATCATCTACCACATCCTGCACCCATCTTCTCTTTGGCCGCCCTCTTCTTCTCTTCCCGGGACACCCTTGGGCAAGGTGGAGTACCCATTTATCCTCCCCCCCCCCCCTCCCCATCAGGGTTACTTGAAGTCATGGAAGCAGGTGGTGGATAGAGTGTGAGAGCAGCCGACAGATTGTTGTTGGTTATGGTCTGCACTCTGCAGCGATAGGCAGATGATCTCATCAGTAGAGACAATGGCTATGGCCACCGACTAGTACAGTCACTGTCCAGAAGGAAAGCAACGGCAAACTACCTTCTGCAAAACTTGCCAAGAAACATAGCAACCATGACAGCATACAACATGAAACAAAAACAATATTAATTGAGACAGTATTAATGCAGGAGGCGGGTGCACCAGCAAAGTTAATAGTGAACTGCGCTGGTAATGCCGTCAGCACAGTCGGATGCTGGTTCGATGCCAGGTCTCATCACTTGTCAAAGTGAAGGAAAGATTACCCATCTATTGCTCTCAAGCCTACAAAAAGTGCAGGCGCTATCACATCACAAACCCATAGCAGAAAACTGCTCTGGGAGAATTTGTGTTTGAATGCAGAAAGTTTAAGTAAGTCATATCCTGTCCAGCATTTCTGCATTATTCTTTGGACATACAGAATGTTTCAGATTGTATATAAGTAATTTGAAGTTAAATAACTTTTAAAGTAAAATATATGAGATGAATCTTTCCTTTTACAAAATACAGAAGTGAGTCTCAGACCATCTTGCTGCTGTTGGATCCCTGCCTCTTATTCAGGAACCATGCCTTTCATTACTGTCATCACTGCGGACAGCAACCAATTCAGTTGACACAGAATTGGAAGAGGCTGAAAGGTATAAAAAAAGTAAAGGTGCAGGATTTCAAACTCCAGGCAGCAGAGGCAAAGAGGTTTAAGTGGGAACAGTTTATCAATGAAGTCGGTGGGGGATGTGTCATTGGGAAAATTCTGGAGACTGCACCAGCAGATGAAGAGACAGGCGATGGCTGGTACACATGGCACCGTATATGATGATAACAACCGACCTATGACAACTGACAAGGACAAAGGGGAGGCTTTACTTGTGCGATTTTTAAAATAGACGGATCAGCAAGATAGGGCTATTAGAGATAACGTCAGAGAAGCCTTGTCACGGGTCACTAGGAAGGAGGACTGTGAGATTAAAGTGGAGGACATTAGATGGGTACTGAAGCGGGCTAAAGACACAGCACCATGTCCAGATGGGGTGAGATACTCCCATATGAGGAACATAAATGATGGGGACTTGGAGGAAATGGCTCTTTGTTTCAACCTAAGCATCAATACGACGGAAATACCCCACGATTGGCTGCACAGCTACCTGGTCCCACTCCCAAAGCCAGGTAAGGACCACTCCAGACTTAATGGATACCAAATCATAACCCTGCAAAACAAGTATAGCAAAGTCCTCGAAAAGATATTAACGCGCAGGCTCCAGCAACATTTGGAAAGTCGGAATCTGCTTCCCCAAGGACTCGGGAGCTACCGGCCTGGAAAGGACACCTGGGCCAATGCTGCAACTTTTGCATTTGATGTCTACGAGGGCTTCCAGGATAAACAGGAGACAGTGGCGGTAGCTCTTGACCTGGAGGATGTGTATAACAGGGTTAGGTATGACCAGTTAATACACACACTGTTGGACATGGAGGTCTGCCCTTGCCTTGTTAGATGGGTTGCGGCAGTTCTTTATGAGTGTAAGGTTGCACTGCGCATGGGTACCTGGACTTCTGACCCCTGTACTATTACACCTGGGTTGCCGCAGGGATTTGCCTTGTCCCTGGTGCTCTTTAATGTCTACACCAGTAAAATCGCAGCTATTGAGACACCAGGTGTGGGTAGAATCTTGACATTTGCAGATGATGTACTGGTGTACAGACAGGGCCAGTTTGGCGAAAGACATACAGGTGGCGGTAAACAAGGTGATGGAGTAGTGCAGGGACGCAGGGGCCATTTTAAACTCAGACAAGGCATCGGTTGTGTGGTACTCCCTGGATAACCGGATCGTCAAGGCAGACGTCCTCTTAGTCGAGAGAGTAAACTGAAGTACTTGGGTATCACCTTTGACAGGTGTTTATCTTTTAAGGATCATGTGGAGGATTTGGTGGTGAAGGCCGGTAGGGGACTTAATGCATTGAGGGCTATGGCAGCAACCAGGGTAGATCAGAGGATGCTGTACAGGCTCTTTCAGCAGTTAATAATTTCTGTCATTGAGTATGGTTTGGGGCTGCTGACAGTATCAAAAAGCCAGCTTGAAAGGTTGGAGCGCATAGTGTATGCTGCCATGCGGTTAATACTGGGGTGCACAAAGGACACACCAATTATCTGCATGAGGCATATCCTGGCGCTACCTACAATGACGGATAGACATAGGGTCCTTCAGGCCAAATGGTACCTGAGAGTTGCCGCAGACAGGGATCGCCCACTGCATGCTGCAATGGATATGGTAAAGGGTCATAGACTAAGACGAGGCAGATCCTGGATGGCACAGGCAGAACTTTCTATAAGTCAGGTGTGTGATCTAGAGACCATCAATCGTGAAAGAGAGTGGGTTGAAGTTCCGGAAGACATGATGGACTGGCACAATGTAATAATAACACTGGGTTGTGAGTGCAGAGAATGGGAAGCGGGCCGCACTGAGTTTGAAGTGCAACAGCTGATCTAGAGCAACACACATCAAGGTGACATAGTCATCTACACCGATGGGTCAGTGGTGAGAAACAGACGTAAAGGCTGGGGCTTTATTGCAAAGGCTAATGGGCGAGTCTTGAAAAAGAAGAGTCTGGCATATGAGACTACGGCCTCCAGCATGAGAATGGAGGTGGAGGCAGTAACAGCGGCATTCTGGTGGCTAGAGGAGACTACTGCAACACACGTTGTGTTCATTACGGATTCAAAGAATATGCTTAGCAAGGTGGAGAAAGGAATGTTTCGTGTGGAATGGCTCTCGTCGCTTCAGAGGTCACAGATTGTGAGAATTGTATGGATATTTTGCCCTGGCCATGCGGGTGTACGGGGGAATGAACAGGCTGATAGGCTAGCAGGGAATGCACCTCTTGGTGGTATCTTGCCTATGGACAAGGGGGAGGTGGTCGTGCGCTTGTGGGACCAGGTGGAGGAACAGATTGAGAACCCATATGTGGAAAGAATGAGATTGTGGGGGATCGACAGGGGTTCTGGAAGAATCTCAAAACTGAGAGGGAAGACCAGGAGAACATTTAATCAGATAGCAGTGGGAACGATTAGTAGTATGACTCTTCACTGGCTGTTGAACGAGGGGACTGAGCACGTATGGGAATGTCCTGAGTGCAGTGATGTCGGTTCTTAACTCAACTCAATACTGCTTGCTCTTTCCAAAACAGTCATGTTTAATATGGTCAAAATATCTCAGTTTCTGAGAGAGAAAGCTGTTTATGAAATGGTTTTTTAGATGTTAAGATCTTGTATAATGTCAGTATTATTCTTCTTCTTGATCCACGATAACCTGAGAACCTTTCTGTAACATTTCAGTTCCAAAGTTACGATGTTGTTCTTTACTGATTGTGAAATTCCTCTCCCTCCCCCCCCCCCCCCCACCCCTTTTTTCCCCCCTTTTCTTCCACACACACACACACAAATAAACACACATCCGCAGATTTATAAACACACACCTTTTAACAAATAGTTGATTACAAGCACTGACAATATAATTAAAATGTCCTTTTTTTAAAGTTTATTTATTAAATGACTGTCGTTAACCGATTACTTCCGCCCACAGTTGTACTTCTGGCTGAAGATAGTCTGATCCAGGATAAGATGGCTCTCCATGGGATAGAACTTGAAACAGTATCAGAAGTGGCACCTATACAGATACATCCAGCTAGAGTCCTGTCTAAAATCTACTCTCTGTTGGGTAAGAGTCAGTGATAAAAATATTCAGTGGCAAATGTTAGCCAATAGAATTTTCAAGCCTTACATTAATTATCCTGTACGCACACACACTGCAAACTCCAATCGGTCATGAGCAAGGTGGAAAGGGCTAGACACGAGTTGGTTTTTGGCCTATGCTTCATTGGGAAATTAATTTACATAGGCTGAGTTGACCCAAGACTTTAAAAAAACATGAGAATAATGAGAGGGAAGAATAAGTTAATCAGTCAATAAATCGAGTGCTGATTCCACAATAAATGGTTGGCTACCATATATATCCAACAAACTCTGTCTCTCATTTAGTTGTGACATTCACCTGTTAATGTTTTATTCCGACTTGTGTCACTGCCTGTTTCTTGCTCCTCTCCTTCAATTGCTCTCTCTAGTTTGAGTTGTAAAAGAGTGTTTTGATAAAAACCAGTTAATACAAAATGGACTGAAACAAAACATTGTCAGGATTTCCAAAAGGTGTTAAAGAGAGACACACTTGTATCACTTTCTAGCATGTGGCAGCTAGTGAATTAACTCAGATTGGTTAAGTGATCTCACTAAAGATGCATGGATAGAAGTAGTGATGTAAGTGAAATAAAGGGCCGTTTGACACACCTTTTGGTGTATTGGGCATATGGTTTTAGCCTCATATTTTTATAGACCAAGCAGCACTCGAGGGGTGATGTGGTCAATATCATAATGATCCATATTTTTATAGACCAAGCAGCACTCGAGGGGTGATGTGGTCAATATCACAGTGATCAGCGTGACGTAGAGGTGTTTCCACACCAGGTCCGGGTTCTATACTGTCGAAGACCTACTAACACGTCCATGCCGTGCGTCCTGGGCAACAGGTCCCTTCTGGGACCTGGCTAACATCAGTAGGATCGATGATTCCTCCGAAGTCGGAGAGTATCTGCCTGCATGGCGAGGAGCCACCAGTCTGCACACCAATAAGCCAGACATGGGACAACGGATACTCACGCAAACCTCAGGTCCGGTATGACATCACATTGATGTTGGACAACAGGATGTATTCATCCGACATACAGGACTTCACGCTGGATTTCACAGCCAGCGAACACAAGCAAGCAAGCAAGCAACAATGATCAGCTTTACTTCCCAGACATCATCTGGTACTCATGTTAGGCTGGGTCAACCTGGGAACCCAGGTTCTTTGTTACAAATCCATCGCAAATTCATACCTATGACTATCACACCAGCAGGCAGTTGTATGGATGAAAATAAACACTTTAAAACATGATTTTGCAATTTATTACTTGTATAATAATTATAGTTACAGTTAATTGCATGTCCTTTACAGGACATTGCAGTCAACCCTAGAATGTATTGGCTGTTTGTGATTATCTAGGCAGTTTTACACTCATTAGTTTGCCGTTGCTTTCTGAATGGTCCATGTGTGTACAATTGTGAAAAGCGGCGTAAATCTGCTCCCTAATAGTCCATGTCTGACTTTGAACCCAGTAATAATTCTTGTAATTATGATAACAAATTTTGTAAGAAAAACATATTGTTTGCACTATTTAATTCTTCTTGCTTAGGGAAAAATAAACGTATGGGACTAACTGGCAGAGCCTCCTCCAGTGAGATTGGACTTTTGGCCACCAGCAAGCTCTATATGCTAGCTGATAAAATTCTGGCATTCGTTCCCCAGGTAAGTGACGTCTTCTGTCACTCATATTTATCCAGTTTTTTGTTGTTAGAAAATTTGCTAATTTATTAATTCTGTAATTTCCTAGCAAGTTACTCCAACCTGTTTTCTCAAGGTACCTGAAGTCATCAATGAATGTATGGTGATTTGATTAGTGTGTGGGGTATATGGTCAGATGCCTGGTGTAGAGAGAGTTTAGACATGGATATCATTTGTCATTATAATCAGATTTGGGCATCAGTTGCTAAATGTTAACATGCGAGCACTCTTAGTTGGAATATTCATTTGTCATGTCTTAATATGTGAACACCGGATCTAGACATCAGTTGCTTACTGTTAATGTGCAAACACCCTTATTTGTGATCAGTTGTCTTAATAGGCAAACATCTTATTTGTGGACAAATTTGTGTTCATTTTAAGTTTGTCATCAAATTATTGTCACTGCATATCAAACCATTCAGTCCTTAATTGCTTGGATCCCTTCCTCAGTATGTAGCGGCTGATGAAGCCAGTTCTGTGTTAGTTGACTATACTTCTTTGGCATTCTTGTCTAGCTTCACCTCTCTTAACATCTTGCACTTGCAGTCTGCTGAAGATAGCAGATTGACAGTCATCACTTGATTCATTTAATCACCCTCCTTCTCTGAGGGCATTCAATATTTCAGCCTGGTCCATGGCCCATCTGATTTTGTCGGCTCAGTTTAAGTGAGCTACCTGACTGCAGCGGTAGAAAGAATGGAGTTGTGTGTGTATGTCGGAGATTATATACCACATGGTGTTATGTTTCTTCTGAATCACAATTGCTGCTGGGTATTTTTATGACCTATTTATAGAGCTGCTTCACCAAGGAGGTAGAAGACCAGTGCTAATGGACTTAGAACATTTCATATTATTACCCGCCATAGTTTGGAGCCTCTGTAGCAGTCCCAGGTCAGCCAGCCTGCAGTGAGTGCCAGGAAATGTCCTGCAATATAAAGACAGCTGAGCTGGTGTGATATTGACCACATCACCCATGAATTGGTCTGTAAAAATATGAGGCTAGCACCATAAACCCAAAATACATCAAGGCGTGTCAAAGGGCCTCTTTTTTCCACTGTAGCATAGTGGTTAGTGCACTTGCTGGGCACTACATTGCTCCAGGCTTAGCCTCCAGCAATGGTAGATTTTTGTGTGGTCAGTAATGCTCTTATATCCATGTGTTACGGAGTACATAAAGGAAGCTAAGAATAGTAACACTGTAACCTACTATGCATGTAGTAAGAGGCAGCTAAGGAGGGTTGGCATAAGACTCAACCTGGAGAACACTTTAGTAGCTGCAAAATCGAACCAATCATGAACAAGTTAACAAAGGGCTTGGTGTGAGTGGGTTGAGGGCCTATGTTCCATTGGAAGATGAATGCCCTGGAGTCGACCTAGGCTCATAAAATAGGTGCTGATCATTTTTCATTTATTCTTATCCTTCATGTAATTTTGAAATGCATATCTTGACACAGACATTTGTATACTTACTATACTTTCCATGTTCATGTTGTGTAGTATATTTGTTTGAAGTATCATATGCTATTGCACTTTTGATGTCTGCTGCTGAGGCAGCTACTTGGATTGCAGCTTCAGTGTGATTTTGCAGATAATATCCCTTGGTTTCTAACACTTGCTGGTTTATGAGAGTGCGTTTAGAGCTGCTTCATTTGAAGATGTATTCCATGGAGATGTCAACAGATTCGCTCAAGTTGACTGTTGCTTTCTTTGGATTTATTCTTGTTGAAACCTGAAAGTGTAAGAAGAAGAAGAAGCATTGGCAGCAACAGCAAAAGGAGGAAGAGAAAAGCTGCAAGACATTTTACATGAGTTGCCCACAATTATAACAAGAATATATATTGTAATATTGTTATGTACTATTCTTTATGTGCACTATATTGTGTATGAAAAGTGAAGTGTTGTATTAAGAGCTAGATGTTTTTATTAAGAACATGTTTTAAAGTACATATTCATTATATTATGCACATAGGTTTTCTATAGGGTAAATTATTATAGAAAAGAGCTGATAATAGACTGCAAGTTTTTGATTTTATATCTAATTCTTCATTCTTTTATCCTATATCACCTGTTTTTGAGCAAAGGCACTCAACCAACTCTCGCCAAGTAATCCTATCTGTTGCTGTTTCCTGCAGCTCACTCTGCATCCTCATATTCCTTGCATCATGTCTTCCCTGTTCTGGAAAGGCTTCCTGTCCTCTTGGTTAACTTCCTGGTCTCTAGACTTGTTTGTGGTTGGCTGGATTTTGTAGGTCAAGTTTTCTACCCATTGGTGTGGCCATCCCCATGCCTAGCCCTCCTTACTTGCCTCTTATGACATGCAAAGTATGTTATTCTGCCCTTTATCCCCTGCTGGAGCATAGGACCTCAACCAACTCATGCCAAGTAATCCTATGTTTAGACCTGTTCATGGTTGGACGGAATTTGAGTCTAGTTTTCTACAGATGGCATGTCCAGCCCAACACCCAAACCTCCTTAATTACCTTTTATGACATGCATCATAGTTCACAGTGTTACTGTTCTTTGCTTCCCCTAAGGGCCCCAGTAACACATCAGTGCTATATCATTGAAGAACGTGAATGCCTTCATTGTTGTTCAAAAAAGTTGTTGATGAAGCTGACAAAGTTTGGCCTGAAAGCCTTCAACAGTTTTTGTCTTGTAAAAGAAAATATTGACATTGATGCACATGCAGATATTAGTGTCATTGTCATGTGTCATGCCATGCAGCATCATACCCCTACAAAACAATTTGTTTCCTGTAGTTTTTATAATTTCAATGATTAGCCATCTTTTGTGCTGATCTGCCAACCCATCCGGCATGTTCTGCTTTGTCATCTTTTCTCTAAAACTCTTTCTATCTTCTCACTTGTCTAGTCTTTCTCTTCTCATAACATTCCCAGAAAACTAAATGATGGCTGTTTTGTCTGGTATTAATTTTCATTAATTTACCACATCTCAGGGACTTCTGGTCTCTGTGTAACCTCTGTGTTCACTGTCCATGATTTACACACGTGCAGTGGTATTGGCATTAAATGAAGACTCACTTTCTATGTTCATGGATAAGGATGGTTTGCATGCAATGTTTTTAATCTGGTTGAGTCTTGCCTTTGCTTGAGTTACTCTGCATGAAGTTCTAAATGAATATACAATGTATGACATGTACGTGAAGTAGAAGAATGATAGGTGCCAGCTGGTCTGGTGGTTCATATCCCCTCGGAGGGAGAGATTTTTAAACAGATAGACCTGAGCTTCCAGGTCAACCTGGTGTGAAATGGGTCGCAGGAAATGTTCAGGAAAGTTAAGATGACTTACGGGACATTGACCACATCACCTGTCCAGTATTATTAATTCATTAAAATACATGATTAGTATCACAGACCCAATATGCCCACAGGAATGGGAATGAGTCCAAAAATAGGTGAAAATAAGATCATGGTAGAAAAATGGATTGGTTATATAATTATTAAACACAAAGACAGAACTAGAGAATATGTAGAGAATTATGGATGAGACAGGTATTGTATATTTTTTGTAGAAGCCAATAAAAGAACAATGACAAGAAATATATGTTTAAAATAGATTTCATATTACAGTTACTATAAGAGATTCATCACATTCATATAGTTCTTTATAATCTAGTACTCTGATACAGACAGTATGGAGAGTGGCAGAAGCAGAGTTTATCTTAATGCTTAGAGGCAACATGTCAAATAAACAGCAAGAAGGTTCATAGTTGATATTTCTTAGCTCATGGTCAGGATTTCTTTCACACAGTAGCTTTTAGATGTTCCTCAGAGAGATGAAGTGGCTTGCAGGTATGAAGTCCACACCGGTCTTGAAAAGTTAAAGTTAGTTGCATATCCTTTATAGGTCGTCACAGTCAACACCAGCATATGTTGCTGCTGTGATCTCTTGGCAAGTTTACATTCAGTAGTTTGCCATTGCCTATCTTGAGAAGTGCTGGATTCAAATCCAACTAATGGAGGTCAGCATGGCTGAATGGATAAGAGTACATGCTCTTAAACTTCTGGTGTGTGGATGCCGAGTTAGCTAGTTCAGCTAAAATGTTGACTTCTCGTTCTAGACTTTGGGACATAAATGACATACCTCAGAAGTCGGAGTGGGTTTGCCTGATGGCGAGGAACACTGGTAATAGGGAAAGCTAATCCACACGTAAAATTAGTCCAGTGCACTAGAAATAGTAGCACGTGTATGGACTATGCTTGAATTCAAAGCGAGTGAACACGAAAAAAAATCCAACTAACAATTCTGTGAGAATATCACACACACACCCCCCCCCCCCCCCCTCTATCTCATCTGATCTCAATGCTTTCATGACCAGGTGCTCATGGGTTCCATCTACACATCCAACTAACAATTCTGTGAGAATATCACACTCCCCCTGATCTCATTGCTTTCATGACCAGGTGCTCATGGGTTCCATCTACATCAGGGCATATTTGAACTGTTAAGATTGACCTGGGCTCCCTAGTTGACCCAGCCCAAAATGGGTACCAGGGAATGTCTTGGTCTGTAAAAATATGTTTGGCAACATATGCCCAGTCCCCTTTAAGGCAAGTACAAGAGGTCCTTTACTGTACTTACCCTGTCAGCTCTGCCTAGTGGACTGAGTATGTAGGATAGGGGCAGACAAGAGGAAATTCCACGTGCACTGACATGGGTCAGCAGAGTTCATTCTGTGTTTCTTTGAAAGCCTTCAAGTCTGGCAAAAGCCTGCATGACACTCTCCTAAAAACTTAAGTATGATTTAATGCATGACAATTGAAGGTAATGAATCTTATACTATTTCATCACCATCCACACCATATCTTATGTGTGTTTATATAATTTATGTGAGCTTGTTTTATCATTGTATATTTCATTCATTTTAATGGAGCACATTTAATTAAACATGGTCAAGTAGGTAAGGAACCTATAACAGGTCTAGCAGGTCGGGAAGTTACTTGATCCTGGAAACATGCTGATGAATCACAGAGGAAATTGGAGGAAAGTGCTCATCACAGGCATTGGAACTTCAATAATCCCT
This sequence comes from Cepaea hortensis, assembly GCA_963921405.1. Taxonomy (NCBI): domain Eukaryota; kingdom Metazoa; phylum Mollusca; class Gastropoda; order Stylommatophora; family Helicidae; genus Cepaea; species Cepaea hortensis. The sequence goes on from OY992879.1 coordinate 105,372,235, forward strand.
CCCCACGATGCCTAACGGCAGAAGTGGAAGACATCAACATTTAATTCAGTCTAAAGATAAAAGCAAGCTCAGGGTAGTAGCATATGTTTAGTAACAACTGTTCATTTCCAGTGAGTAGCTGTTTTTTGGAGTTAATTATTTCATGATGTTCGTCATACATAGCAATATCAGGATTGTTATCATTTGAATGTCATCATATCCAGTTGTTTACTCTTGTATAAACTGGTGGAATGCGGGACTGGGTTTGACTTGGCTCCATCCTGGTGAGGCCAGGCAGCGCTCATTCTGTGTATACATGTTACCTCTTCATGGGAAGTGTGAAAGATGTGGGTTCTGATCATCTGCTATCATCATGGGACATTTATGTGATGCTTGTGTAGTCTCAGTGCATGCAAAGTTTCCAGTCATTGGCCAGGCTGAATCACTGAAAGAACTAGACATATTCCAGCAAATCAAGGGTGAGGAAGAGACGCTGTCACTGGAGAGGGCACATTGTGAACACCTGATCATAGTGTAAATAGAGGTCTTAACAAGTTAGGGTGTCTGCCTAAGGTTCAAAAGGTACCAAGTTCAATCTCATTCAAGGGTTGAGGAATTATCCTAGAGCCATTGGTATCTAATGATGTAACATGTCCGCCTGATCTCTTGGGTAGTTAAATAGGATAACTAGCCTTCTCGGATAAGGGTGGAGGGGGGAGGTCTTGTGCGCAAATTGTGCATGTAAACATCCCGTAACAGTTGGAAATCACTAAGAGTAGGCTATAATGCCGCTGTCCTGGCAAAATTGTTTGGAAATAAAACCTACCCACATGTAGATAGAGCTCATTATCTTCAATGGAATCTGTCTAGGGCAAGCAAACCTACTCACATGAATAAAACCTACCCCCTTGGATGGAATCTGTCTAGGGAAAGCAAACCTACTCACATGTAGATAGAGCTCATTATCTTTGATGGAATCTGTCTAGGGCAAGCAAACCTACCCACATGTAGATCTGTGATTATCTTGGATGGAATCTGTCTAGGGAAAGCAAACCTACTCACATGTAGATAGAGCTCATTATCTTTGATGGAATCTGTCTAGGGCAAGAAAACCTACCCACATGTAGATAGAGCTCATTATCTTGGATGGAATCTGTCTAGGGCAAGCAAACCTACCCATGAGTAGATAGAGCTCATTATCTTGTATGGAATCTGTCTAGGGCAAGTAGATCTACCCACAGTTAGAGGTCATTATCTTGGATGGAATCTGTCTAGGGCAAGCAATCCTACCCACAGGTAGAGCTCATTATCTTGGATGGAATCTGTCTAAGGGAAGCAAACCTACCCACATGTAGATAGAGCTCATTATCTTTGATGGAATCTGTCTAGGGCAAGCAAACCTACCCACATGTAGATCTGTGATTATCTTGGATGGAATCTGTCTAGGGAAAGCAAACCTACTCACATGTAGATAGAGCTCATTATCTTTGATGGAATCTGTCTAGGGCAAGAAAACCTACCCACATGTAGATAGAGCTCATTATCTTGGATGGAATCTGTCTAGGGCAAGCAAACCTACCCATGAGTAGATAGAGCTCATTATCTTGTATGGAATCTGTCTAGGGCAAGTAGATCTACCCACAGTTAGAGGTCATTATCTTGGATGGAATCCGTCTAGGGCAAGCAATCCTACCCACAGGTAGAGCTCATTATCTTGGATGGAATCTGTCTAAGGGAAGCAAACCTACCCACATGTAGATAGAGCTCATTATCTTTGATGGAATCTGTCTAGGGCAAGCAAACCTACCCACATGTAGATAGAGCTCATTATCTTGGATGGAATCTGTCTAGGGCAAGCAAACCTACCCACAGGTAGAGCTCATTATCTTGGATGGAATCTGTCTAGGGCAAGCAAACCTACCCACATGTAGAGCTCATTATCTTGGATGGAATCTGTCTAGGGCAAGCAAACTTACCCACAGGTAGAGCTCATTAACTTGGATGGAATTTGTCTAGGGCAAGCAAACCTACCCACATGTAGATAGAGCTCATTATCTTGGATGGAATCTGTCTAGGGCAAGCAAACCTACCCACATGTAGATAGAGCTCATTATCTTGGATGGAATCCGTCTAGGGCAAGCAAACCTACCCACATGTAGATAGAGTTCATTATCTTGATGGAATCTGTCTAGGTGAAGCAAAACTGATAAAAAATAGAGTTCATTATCTTGATGGAATCTGTCTAGGTGAAGCAAAACTGATAAAAAATGCATGCCGAAGTTGGACACAGTGACCTTTGAGGTGCACAACTAATTGTGGCGCACTCCTTTCGAAAGAGGGGACAAAGGAGAAGTATAACTATAAAGTTTGCTAGAACCCACAGAGCAAACCAAATAGAGGAAGACTTAAAAGTGCACGGAGCAGTGAATTAGAGGCAGAGATGAATAATACAGCTAGACCATAGAAGGTAGTAAAACAGGATGGCTTGGCATGAGCTGGCTGCTCCACTGGGGGGATGAAGGGCAGAAGAAGAAGAAGAAATATTCCATTAGCCTATACAGCCTCAATGAACAATTCAACTAAAGTGATGTCTCGAGAACTTTCCATCTCTCATCTTCAGGCTCCAAGATCCTACATGAAAATAAATGTATCACACACAATAAGGAAATCACCACTCATTTCATCAGACTACTGTCTACTTCCATGATACCCTGCAGGGAGGTGAAGAGAGGGCCTGGTCAGTATGCGACCTGCATCAGTGCCAGGACATCACATGTTCAGGGTTGCCCATAATATTCTTGTGCAGTTTGAAACATTTATCCATATATATATATACAAGTTACTACTACTACTGCCGGTCTTCCTGGTGAAGGGGTTATTGACTTCTCCGTAATCCCGTATATCCATGTAGAGTAACGCAGCTGCGTGAGATTCGGTAGCGAATCGTGTCGCGTTGGTTACTTACAGGGGTATGTGAGCCGGTCGCTCAGAAAGCAATGGCAAACTTCTGAGCGTAATCTTGCCAAGAAATCAACAACAGTGGTAAAATGCTGGTGTTGACAGCGATGTCCTGTAAATAGGATATGCGAAGAAAAAAAAAAGAAAAAAAACTACTACTACTGGCACTTTGCCATCTTGACAGACTATAGTTTGTTACATTGTGTTTCAAAAATAGCTCAAGTCTGGGCTGAATTGTAGAAACCATGTTTTGCCCTTGCAGCATGATCCCTCTCTCGGGCTGCCTAGTTTATTCCAGAGGAAAGTTAACGCCAATACATCTGGAACAAGACAAGCTGCAGAAGCTATCGGATCAGCAAAGCAATGCTTTGACTGTCCGCCTGTCAGAGCTTCGATCCTAGACCAGTTGCCAACCAAGGCTTAGGGCCCTGTCTGCCATGCCATGACATTTAGTCTTTAGGTTACATTTCCTTGCACCAGGATCAGGCTTGTACCCTCCCAATTGCACTCCTCCACCCGATGCCATTGGCACAATGTGGGGTGTTGGGTTTGGTAAGCGCTGCATTCAAGTTACATGCCTGCAATAAACATTGGTGGAAAGTGGTATTTTCATGCACAAGATGTTAAATAAGTCCCTGTCATTCAAAGGTATCTTGCATGTTACATAGAACTTGTTTTAGCATATGGCTGTAAATTATGGACAGTTAGTAAACAAGCAAAAGATACTTTGAGACTTCAGAGATGTGGTTTTACAGAAGAATGCTGAAAATTTAAGTTATCTAAAGTACACAGTTGACTATTGTGTTTTATTATGAAATCTCTGTGACCAATCCATAGTATACATACTTGAAAAAATCTGTTGTGTGACCTGTTCTGTGACAGTAGCTATAATCAACAAAACGCTGGCATCGTTGCCAGGAAATCTATTTCTTCAGGTACAAAAATGTAATAAAATATATCACAGTTCTCTTTTTTAAAAATTATTTTCATCTATTTTCCTTTCTATTGGCTGATACGCCATGAAAAAAAAATATGTTTTCACAACAGTTGAAAATCTGTAACAAATTTAGCTGTCAGTGAAGTTCATTGTATGTTTATGACAGTTACACTGTTACAGTTGTTAACATTTAACAGCACAATAACTTGTTATGAACATAATGTGTATTAGAAGAAATGTTATATCGAATAACGTAACTGCACATTATGCATTCTCGTGCATGCTCTGTCCTCCAATAAAGCAACCATCCAATCCCAAAGTATCTCTACTCTTTGTTCCCTTGAGGAGTTGGTTTTGTGATCTCCTCTCTTTACCTCAAAGATGGGGTGGTCAGCTCTCTTTCTTGCCGCTGTTCCTTCCCAGAGAAATGGCTGGTACTCATTTACAAAGACGGAATTTACTCCAGAACCATATACAATCAGATGAAATATCCCCTCATCATTGAGGCTTCAAACTGGCCAACTTACTGGTAAGCCTGTGCTATTCTCTATGCTACCTAGTAAGACTGTGTTGACTCAAGAGCCATATGCAGCCACAGAATATCCCCTCATCATTGATGATTCAACCATAGCCAGATACTGGTAAGCCTGTGTCCTCTTCTCTGATCCACCTCAGTTCATGTGATCAATAGTGAGTCCGCATTATTAACTTGTCGATGCATAATGTACTGCAATGTTATTTTGTGTTTTTCCCATGCTGCTCTAACTGCCATCATTTATCGTAGCTGGTGGATGAGCGTCAGTTCTACCTGGGTCTCGATGTGGAGTACCTCGTGGATGACTTCAAAACAAAGATTGACATGCTTAGCACTAGCTGGAAAGGGCTGGGCCGTCCTCTCATCGTTTATAACCTTACTCGCAATGCCCTAGGTTGGAGTTTGTTGCCAATCATTTATTTACATGTTGGATGTCAGTTGCATGATAGATTGATGCACTGTTTTGTTTTTGGATTTGTTGTACATTTTAGTAGTGTTGTTTTGATGAATGTACATTCTGTTCGTGAAGATCTGCCACACTGTGAAACTAAGTGTAGTGTGGGCTTTCAATGAACTGCAATGGCTTGTCATATCCATAACAATGAAATAGCTGCCCTTTCCTTGGTTAACTGTTCTTCACAACAGACATAATTTCTGTGATCATACACTATTACTGCCTGCTTTTTTATTATGTTTTTAGCATGTAGGGTGTTCTCATGTCTTATTCTGTTTGTGTGCTTATTTTCATGTTTCTGTGTTGTCATGTCTGTATTTTTCATGTCACCTTATTCTGATATCACTCAGTTTTCAGTCTCCTTGTTTTCGGTCCCCTTGTTGTCAATCCTTGTTTTCAAGTCTTCTTGCTTTCAAGGCTCCTTATTTTTATGCTTGCTAATTTTCATTCACATGATTATTTGATGGGCGTCTAGGCAGCTTGAAAATATGACCAAGTTTGATCCTGTCTAGCGTGCTCTGTCCAAGACCAGCTTGTTTCCTTGCTTTAATACATAGAATTTCAGGATAGTGCTCTATCCAAGATCAGCTTGCAGAAATGCTTTAATACACAAAAAACACTTCGCTTTGCTCAGATTTTTTTGCATAAAAGTTAGTGAGTAAGGGAATTCGTCACCCCACATGATGTACATGTTCAGTTTCTGATGCAGTAAAGCAGGCTTTCTTGGTAGTAGCAGGGATATAGTTGTTCATATTTGTAGTGGACTAGGATTTCTTGTTTGGTTAAGAGTTTCTTATTGATATAGACTTGACTTTACTGTTCGATGCTACTAGGAATAGATTTAGTCAGTTGAATACTTTTATTTGCTGCAAGGTAAAATGTTGTTAGATAGCTAACAACTAAGCATAGATTTTCCCATTGGAGTAAGTTTCCTTGTGGATGAGTTATGACCTGAAAGTGGAGTTTCACATATTTGTAAAGTAGTGGTATTTGTTGTTGACTGAAGATTAGCCCCTAGATTCTCTAGTCTTGTAGAAGCTGAGCTTGTTCAAGAGCAGTGTGGCTGTTAATGGGGTGGGCCGACAGATTAACCCCTAGATTCTCTAGTCTTGTAGAAGGTGAGCTTTTTCAGGAGCAGTGTGGCTGTTAATGGGGTGGGCCAACAGATTAACCCCTAGATTCTCTAGTCTTGTAGAAGTTGAGCTTGTTCAGGAGCAGTGTAGCTGTTAATGGGGTGGATCGACAGATTAACCCCTAGCTTCTCTAGCCTTGTGGAAGCTGAGCTTGTTCAGGAGCAGTGTAGCTGTTAATGGGGTGGATCGACAGATTAACCCCTAGCTTCTCTAGCCTTGTGGAAGCTGAGCTTGTTCAGGAGCAGTGTAGCTGTTAATGGGGTGGGCTGACAGATTAACCCCTAGATTCTCTAGCCTTGTGGAAGCTGAGCTTGTTCAGGAGCAATGTAGCTGTAAATGGGGTGGGCCGACAGATTAACCCCTAGATTCTCTAGCCTTGTGGAAGCTGAGCTTGTTCAGGAGCATGTAGCTGTTAATGGGGTGGGCCGACAGATTAACCCCTAGATTCTCTAGTCTTGTAGAAGGTGAGCTTGTTCAGGACCAGTGTAGCTGTTAATGGGGTGGGCCGACAGATTAACCCCTAGATTCTCTAGCCTTGTGGAAGCTGAGCTTGTTCAGGAGCAGTGTAGCTGTTAATGGGGTGGGCCGACAGATTAACCCCTAGCTTCTCTAGCCTTGTGGAAGCTGAGCTTGTTCAGGAGCAGTGTAGCTGTTAATGGGGTGGGCCGACAGATTAACCCCTAGATTCTCTAGTCTTGTAGAAGGTGAGCTTGTTCAGGAGCAGTGTAGCTGTTAATGGGGTGGGCCAACAGATTAACCCCTAGATTCTCTAGCATTGTGGAAGCTGAGCTTGTTCATGAGTAGTTTAACATTAATGGGGTGTGCCAACGCACTTCGTTCAACCTTTTTTTTATAAATTGTGACACAAGGAGAAGCTACAACTGTATTTTTCTAGAGATTCAGGCTGCAATTTAAGGAGCTACTGCAGAGCAAGCTTGTAGCTTAACAGAATTTCTGATTGCATGCTGTAGGGTTTATGTGGCTGCATTCTTTATGGTGTTCAGTCTACATTTGTGGCAGCAGTTTTTCCCAAGTGAAGCTTTCAGTTGTTACTGTTCTGCTGATTTGTTCTGTTCTGTAAGGTATTTGCAATAGCTAAAGACATAATAATTTGTAACTTCCATCCTTCCTTCCATCTTTCTTTCTTTCTTTCTTTCTTTCTTTCTTTCTTTCTTTCTTTCTTTCTTTCTTTCTTTCTTTCTTTCTTTCTTTCTTTCTTTCTTTCTTTCTTTCTTTCTTTCTTTCTTTCTTGCATTCATTCATTCTGTCTTTCTTCTGTTTTCTGTCTTTCTTTTGTTCTTTCATCACTTTTGCTTTAAAGCTGTTGCTATTTAACATATGCAAGGTATCAGTCATCACCTGGGTCAGTCTTCTTTGAGAGATGTCTGTTGTCTTTGTAGTCATTGTACGAGATTCTTGACTTGTCCCAAGCAGAGCTATGGCATTGATTTGTGTCTAGATTGACTATTTACCCAATGTTCGAAACATGGGCATACATGGTTGAAAGAAAAGTCTGATTCGAAATTCTTTCAATAGTTGCTGACCAGGAGAACTTTCAATTAGATAGTGGTGGGAACGATTAGGAGTGTGACTCTTTGCTGGCTGTTGAATGAGGGGACAGAGCTCATATAGGATTGTCCTAAGTGCAGTGATGTCTGTTCTTAGCTCAACTCAACTCAACTCAACTCAATAGTTGCTGTTCTGACGCTACTGAATGCTGTCTTGCTCTTCAGTATTGGATTGTCTATCTTAGTTTGCATGTGTTGGATTTTATATCTGTCTATTGAATATTATTTTGTTTCTTTCTGTCCATTGTCTCCTTATCTTAACTTGCAACTTAAATGAAATGACACCATAGTATTACTTGGTCTGTGAATAACAATCTCAGCTTGTGAAGTCTAGTTGAAATTTAAATAGAGCGAAGATAATCACATTACTGTCATCGGAGTGTGTAGTGGTAGAACTCAATTACTAGGTCACAGCATTTTGAGATGAAGTGACCAGTTTTCTTCCTAATAACTGTTCATACACAGGGAAAACCTTGCTATAGTGTGTTTTTCTGTTGTTGCCTCAATATAAAATTCAATATCTCATTAACCAACTGAGGGAAAATGATGAGATTTAGTTTATAACCTTATCATTATGTCCACCCAACAAAAAAAGATTCAGAGGTGTCTCCAAATGGGGATTCTTTCATGAAACGTGATTATATAAATAAACTAGCTGACAAGGCCCGGCTTCTGGCGGGGATCTATCTATCTATCTATCTATCTATCTATCTATCTATCTATCTATCTATCTATCTATCTATCTATCTGCCTACCTGCCTGCCTGCCCGCCCGCCTGCCTACCTGCCTGCTTATCTATCTATCTATCTATCTATCTATCTATCTATCTATCTATCTATCTATCTATCTATCTATCTATCAATCTATCTGCCTGCCTGCCTGCCTGCTTATCTATCTATCTATCTATCTATCTATCTATCTATCTATCTATCTGCCTGCCTGCCCGCCCGCCCACCTGCCTGCCTGCCTGCCTGCTTATCTATCTATCTATCTATCTATCTATCTGTCTGTCTGTCTGCCTGCCTGCCTGCCTGCCTGCCTGCCCGCCCGCCCGCCCGCCCGCCCGCCCGCCCGCCTATCTATCTGTCTGTCTGTCTGTCTGTCTGCCTGCCTGCCTGCCTGCCTGCCTGTCGGTCGGCCGACCGACAGACCGACCGATATCTATCTATCTATCTATCTATCTATCTATCTGCCTACCTGCCTGCCTGCCTGCCCGCCCGCCTGCCTACCTGCCTGCTTATCTATCTATCTATCTATCTATCTATCTATCTATCTATCTATCTATCTATCTATCTAATCTATCTGTCTGCCTGCCTGCCTGCCTGCTTATTTATCTATCTATCTATCTATCTGCCTGCCTGCCCGCCCGCCTGCCTGCCTGCCTGCCTGCTTATCTATCTATCTATCTATCTGTTTATCTATCTATCTATCTATCTATCTATCTATCTATCTATCTATCTATCTATCTGCCTGCCTGCCCGCCCGCCTGCCTGCCTATCTATCTATCTGTCTGCCTGCCTGCCTGTCGGTCGGCCGACCGACAGACCGACCGATATCTATCTATCTATCTATCTATCTATCTATCTATCTATCTATCTATCTATCTGCCTGCCTGCCTGCCTGCTGGCCGGCCGGCCGGCCGGCCGACCCACCCACCCACCCACCCACCCACCCAGTCAGCCAGCCAGCCAGCCATCCACCTGCCCACCCACCCACCTACCTTTCTGCCTACCTACCTACCTACCTACCTACCTACCTTTCTGTCTGTCTGTCTGTCTGTCTGTCTGTCTGTCTGTCTGTCTGTCCGCGCTATTAAATATTGATAAAAGTTACTGGAAAAAACGTCAGGACCATGTGTTGAAAGAGGAAGAGGACTATTGGAGAAAGGATGGATTGAAGGTTGTATGTTCGATTCCGGACGCGTCCTTCATTTCAAGAGTGCATTTTTTTTTGACACTCCCGAGGGTCGTCACTGGAGCTACGGAGTTCGTGCTTTGTGTGACGCTTTCCGCACTGCGGAAAGAAACTGAGCCATATGGGATAAAAACCCTGTGCAATGAAGCCGACCCTGTCCATTGTAAGCTACTTCTTTCATTGCACCCACTCCCATACGAATCCGGATACGCCTTTGTTTGTCATCTGAATTTGCAGGTCCCCATTACCGTAAACATAACTTTTTTAGCGAGAAATCACTAGTTGTTAAGCAAAACATCAAAGGAATGTTGCCGCTTTCAATGATTTAAGTTGTTTTTGGACCTATCAAAGACATATTCCTTGGGTGGGGGTAAATATAAGACGGCTGGAAAAATTTCATAACGATGCAACAGACAGTTTTCAAAATAATTGATCGTGAATGAAGGCAAACAAATGTGGACATACTATACCTATTTTCAGAGACTGGGTTTTTGTATTCACAGGCTTCTTTTAGTTTATTCAGTTATTGAAAAGTTTGTAGCTTTTCTCTTAATCAACATTTTCTTATTCTGCCAACAACAAGTACCCAGTCTGAAGGGAAATCTCATGTTGGCTTGAGTTTTATATTTATGATAACTGCTATGACACTTCTGGTGCTGTTTTGTTCATAGGGCTTTGCGTATCAGATTTAGGCCTTGTCAGATGTATGTCATGTCAAATATAAACCTTTGTTGTTGCTAAATTTAACTAACGTAGAAGTGATGATGTCTAATGTGTTGAACTTGCACATTGTGTGATAGAATGACACAGTTCTTGAAGTCCAGCTTAACTCATTCTGAATCAGAAATCTCTCCATGTGTGGGTTGATTAATCCTTACTTGATGTACTTTTCTTAATTCCTTCTGTCACATAGTGTTATTATTGTATGCCCTTTAAACTCAAACAGTTACTTTAACAACTGCTTGTGAAAGACTTCAAATAACAACTGCGTGGAACTTGTGTTGCAAATTAATTGTTTTGACATATGACACATAACCATTTGTATCAAGTGTACGGTACAATGTTGGCATAAGCATACACAATAAAACCAGAAGATATAACGGTGTTTAGGAAAATTCTTTTCGGGAAAAGTTGCTATATTTACTCGTTTCATTATCGCTGAACAAGAGTTTTGTACTGTATATGTGTAAACAAAATAGATTTAACTGCAGTAAAGCTGTGGAGGTGTAAACAATTTGAAAATACAAAATATAGGTCAGCTTTACAAAACTACCATTGAAAAAAGCAGAGAACGCTGCATTAAGAGACCTTCATCATCGCACAACAACAAGACACAAACTACTAAAACACGCACAAAATGGAAATAACACTAAAGTAATTACATTATATTATAGCACCATGTGAATTTGTTTTTAAGCAAGCAGAATGAAATTAAATATGAGGTACTTAACTCACAGGCACCAAATATAAGAAAGGCACGGCTATATGGAGCCTTAGAGTTAAGTACCACATATTTAATTGTATTCTGCTAGCTCATTTTTGTTTAACCAGGTTTTATCATATTATCCCTTAATGTAGTTACTTTAGTGTCATTTCCATTTTGTTGTATGTCATCATTTGTGTCTTCTTCTTGTTTGTTGATGAAGGCTTGTTGAGAAATGTCTTATATTTTTTATTAATGATAATTTTGTAAGCTGACCTACATTTTGTGTTTTCAATTGCTACACATAGGTCATGACACAGTCACTAAGATTTCATAAACAAGTGTATGCAGTTGGTATTTGTCTGGTGTATTTCATATTGCCAGCACCCATATATATTTTGTACAGTGTCTCTCTCATCACCATCATGATGGTGTCTTCTCTAGCATGTTTCTTTATTGCATATATTCTTGTATTTCTGTCTTCATGTTTGAACCACTCCATTGCATGTAGTAGTCTTGTTACACTGCCGTATGCCTCCCGCATTCATGTATGCTAGATTCTAAGCCTTAACAAAATTAAGCCTTAACAAACACAGAATTCTCATTTAGACATAGAAGACATATAGATCGTAAAGATTTGGCCTAATTTATACATAATAGCTTGAATGTTTACAGTAGAGGAAGTACTAATGCTTATAGTTTGTAAACTCTTGCATGTGTGACCACTCACAGCTATTATTATTTTTCAGGAGAGGGATTGGAATTACATTGTTTTCCCCCCACTTGTAAAGTGATTATCGTTTGCTTATTTATAGTCATCTTTATAGTCTACCGTTTGACTCTGGCTTCGAAGGTTGTGGGTTCGATTCCGGGCCGCGTCCTCCGGTTCACGAATTAAATTTTTTTGAGACTCCTTTGGGTCGTCGCTAGAGCTATGGAGTTCATGCTTTGTGCGACGCTTTCCGCTCTCTGCGGAAAAGTCCAACCATATGGGATCAAACCCAGTGCAATGAAGTCGACCCATTCGACTTTTAAGCAACTTTTTTATAGTCATTTTATGTTACTAATCTTATTATTTTAGTTATGCTTACACATGGTTGAGGCATGGGAGACAATTGTGATTAGTATGCTTGTTTGCCACATAGTGGTCCTGGGTTTAAACCAGGAATTCTGTTCCCAACCAGTACAGCCCTGAGGTAGTTGGTTCAACATCATAAAATGTGAACCAGATCTTTTTCACATTCTTTGTGAAATTATACAGGAAGGAAATATGGCAACTGTAGTTTGTAATATTTCTTCATACAGTGATAAAGTGTGTAGAATTTATGTGAAATCAGTTGTTTGGCACTGGCTATGTTTAATGTTGATATTTATCGCAATGTTTTTCAGTTTTCAGGTCTCTGTCATTCATGAAACGCAAATATATTGATGAAATGTGTATGGACAAACTGCATAATTTGCTTACATTGTGAAAAGCATTTGTGCACTTGATTGGTCTTTAGTTTGAAGTGAAGGATACAGACCTCAAGTTTGAAATTTATGTACATGTTGTTGTTTGATTGTCTGTTCTTTTGAAATGTCTGTATGATCTTTTACTGTGGTATATTGCTTTTACCTTAGTTCCTTCCATCATCAGCTGCAACAGATCTTCACAATGATAGGTCTAACAAAAAGAAATCTGTTCCATTGATAGATAAGTCTCACCAGCAAAAGCTGAAATAAAATGACAGTCATTGATATTTTTGTTATTGGTCAGGTGATGTTTCTACTCTTGTCATTGGACACCATGTAATCTAGTGATATCTGCATGTGTTTATTGACATATGTATATTGTAAAGTGAACTGTTAAAACAAACATATGTTGACCATTTTGAAATGTAATGTGTACATCTGTGTTTCCAATTTTTTTCTGGTTAAAATATTTTATATTAGTATAATAACTATGAGAGGAGCAGTAGTTTAGTGGCTAGCATTTTAGCCTGCCAACCTAGCGATCATGTGTTTGAATCCCCTTTTTTTTCACTGACCTGAGCTGCCAGCCTAAAATGGCTAGATGGATATGTCTAGGGAAGTGAAGTCGGCCGGCATAATGCTGACATAGCCAGCATAATACTGACATCAACACCCTTCAATCAGCATAGAAATTATATGAGCTAGCACCATGTACCCAATACTCATGGCATAAAAATTGGCCAATTACCTTTTTAATAACAATTATTATTATATAGAATAATAATGTTATAATTGTTAATACTGTCTGTGATATATACATATATTTATATGCATGTGTATACATTAGTAGCCTGACTGCTGAACTTATGTCTAGGTCATCCAAGCTATGAGAGATGCAAGTTCACCTTGCGAGAATGGCAGTCTAAGGAAAATGTTATGCTAACGTGCAGTACTTAGTTCTGCTTTTATTGATAGTCTGTGCTTGATTTCAGTGTCTTCTTAGAAGTAGCGGGGGTTGTGCTAGTGCTGTGGCCAGCATGTTTGCCTGTCAGCTCGACCCTCATGTGTTTGAATCCACATTGAGGCAGGCATGTAAAGGGATTAGTAAAAAAAAAGAACCCTTTATGTCTACCAATGCATTAGGCATATGGTAGTAGGCCCATATTTTTATAGACCTGTCCACACAGCGCTGGGTGAGTTGGTCAGTATGAAGATGACTGCCTTTCCTGGTACCAATTTTAGTCTGGTTCAACATGGGTTGACCTAGCCAAAAATAGATCCCAGGAAATGGTGTGGGAAGTAAAACAATTGGCTTGATATTGACAGCATGGGCCGTCATGTGCTGTCTGGTCTGTGTATAAATATAGGGCTAGCATCATATACCACAGTGTGCCTCAAGGTGTGGAAAGGGGTCTTTTACTTCACTGTTATAGAAGTTGTGAAAGAAAACTAGATTCACATTCATCAAGAACTTCACTGTAGACACTGAGAACCTCCATTCTGTTTTGACAGTTTCTTATCACCAAATTGTTTTGTTTCATTCCTAATTACAGAAGGTTTTTATCTTAACTATTCTAGGACTCTCCAATCTCTAGCCAGTGTTGAAAAAACAAAACTGTTTGTGTGTGGAAATGGTGTAACGCTGATTAATTAAACCAAAGCAGAACATTATTTACAACCTTGACAAAATATGTTGTAGATAGTTGGTCTCTTGTATATACAGCTTTTTGCATAATTAGATGTTGATATAATAATAGTCGACTGTGCCAATCAAACATAGAGGCACAATGTAGCACATATTCCTGTGATTTGTTGTGGTCTTCTGTTGGAAATATGTGATAACAGTTTTAAAGTCTCCTTGAAAAAAACTAATTGTGAGATTAACTACTCATTTTCTGCGCATGAGTTTGGTACATCGTTTGTACTGCTACCTTTACTCAATTTGTTGGGATGGTCCAACAGATCAACTGCAGTTTGAGTACCTATGGCATTGCACCTAAAAAAAATAGAGGACAATGTTGAGCATACATGAATGTTCTGACATTTGCCCTGTGGCTATTTTGAAACTGATTTTCCTGTTTGTTTTTTTAAGTTTTCACTTGCCTTAAAGTGGACTTATTTTTTTAAAATTCAATCTAGCCATTTTATAGAAATATCTTGCCTCTATATTGTAACATTGCATGCTGTATTGGACACTCTTGCAGTTTTATATAAACATAACTTTAATTGGTGTCTGGGATTTCCTTCTGCTGACTTTACCTCTATTTACAGCTGAATTGTGTAGCATTTTATACACTTTCTTTGTACTCTACACATCTATACATGATTTCAACTAAATTGTATAAGGTATTTTTGTTTTTGTGAGTGATATGCACATTATTAATATAAACTAAACAAATATGTCCTCACCACTAGATTGTAAACAGCATTTTCATTCATAATTCATATTAGATGTACTCTTATACCACTTTACACAAGGAGTCCAGCAGTAATAGATATATAAAACCACATTTAACCTGGTACCTTGACTCTATTCTGAAATGCTGTACGACCTTAAAAAATCCATGTTTAGTATGTAAAGCTATCTTAAAGACCAAACCAAATGCCAGTTTTATTCTGTGAATTAAATCGTGCATGCTGCCACCTTAACTGGCAGGTTACTGCTCTTGCACAGCCCATGCAACTGTTGCTGGATCACTTGTAGACACTGTGAGGCCTACCTACAACTGTTATATCACAAATGTTATCACTCTCGCAGTAGTGTCAAATGTGTCTTGTTGTGGTGCTTATCTACATTTGTTTTGTACACATGAGTGCGTACACACACATACATCTACTTCTTCTTCCTCTCACAGAACATGCTATGTGGTGTTAGTCATCATGTCTGTCCACAGCCGTCTGTCTCATGTAATGCCAGTCATTTCTTCTACTGATGTTGCCCCACACCATGATCCCAAACTGTCTAGTATCTTCTATCTTGTCCTCTCCCTGCTTCTCATCCCCTCTTCCCATTGTCAGATTTACTCCAGCTTTTCCCTTTTTATGACATGCTCAGAGAATGTGGACTATACTACTATATCTTCTGGTGCGAGTAACTCTTTATGAGTTAACTTTTTTGACATTTTCATTACACTATTTATCTGTCCACAGTGATCTCATAATTCTTGTGTGAGACCACATCTAGGCAACTTCCACATACTTCCTCACTAGTCTGCTAATTGTCCATGATTTACATCCATACAGAAGTATATTTCTATGTTTCTTAAAAACTCATATCAAGATATATTGTATAGAATATTAATCTTTTGAAATGCTGCTTTTTGCCTAAGCTAATCTGCATTTAACTTCTGTAAATCTTCCATCTGCTGCTATAAAGGTTCCCAAATACTTAAATACCTAGACTTATCTCTGACTAGTTCAATTTTCTTTGATGTTGCATTTGGGGAGATATTTTTTCATTATAATCACTATTACTCCTGTTTATTTGTTATTCAGACTTTTACCTTTGTTTTGACTTTTTGTTGCAGTTCTGTCTATCATTTCATGTAATTGCATTTCATTTTCATGGATCAAAACCATGTCATCAACATATCACAAGTTGTTTACACACCAATTTATATTCCTGGATCTCATTATTTCACTGTACAAATTGAAGAGATTGGATGATAGTGCACAACACTTTGTAGAACACATTGTTTAATGTGCTGAGATGTTCCCATTTGGTTAAGAATTCACACATCTAATGCCCATTGCTGAAGGAAAATCCTAACAGTAGAACAAGTCTCATCTTCTTTTTGAAATGCGAATTATAATTTAAATGATAATTAAAGGTTCTTCATTGTCTTAGTCATTGTATCTGTTAATAAAACATTTCCCTGAAACAGTATTTATAAAATAGTTGGTCCTTTTGAACTTACTAGAAATATGACCATTGGAGAGAAGGTTCTTTTTTCATTCTAATCAAACAAGAGTTGTGCAGAACTTTATATCTTTATTTTGGAAGACACTGCCTTAAGGACTTCCACAAATATACAAAGTAAGAACAATAACATCCAGGGATGAACAGACTGTAGTCTGATAGTGTGCACAACCAAAACAAGAGTGAGAAAGTTGCAATCAACCTTCATTGTGGAGATGGCACATATTAGCTTGATAAATGTACTAACTAGGATTGAGAAATCTGGAAAAGACTATTGAAAGTAGAACATTATATACAACTGTAAGAAAGACACAGTGTTCTATGGTCATCTAATGAGAATAGAAGCACAGGAAAATATTGTGACAACTGGAAAGATCATCAGTGGTAGAAGAGACAGAGATAGACTAAGAGAAATTATAATGGATGGCCTAGGATGGAGGTTTCTCGTGAGTAACGTAACTTGTGCGAGAATCGGTAGCGGTTTTCGCCGCATTGGTAACTTACGGGGTATGTGAGCCAGTCGCTCAGAAAGCAATGGCAAACTACTGAGCGTAATCTTGCCTAGTACATCAGCAGCAGCTGAAAAATGCTGATGTTGACTGCAACGTCCTGTAAGGGATATGCAGAAGAAAAAAGAAGGATGGAGGAATAGCGTTAACAGAATTGATCAACACCACCTGAGACACATGAATGCCTACACCAGTGGTTCTCAACCTTTTTTGGCCCATGCCCCCCTTTACCATATGTTCAGAACGTCACCCCCCTCCCTTTTCAAATGTCCTCCCTATAAATACTCCCCCACCCTTACACGGTATACATAAAAATGGAAGCTAAATTTAATAACACATACTAGAACAAGTCTAGACATCTACATAAAACGTGATTTTTTATAAAACGAATTTCATTAGGGTGAGAAGTACAGAACTGTAAAATTTAGAGGGAAAAACAATATCAAGTAACTGGTTCTTGTATTAATGTGATCTTTAAATAATCTTTCCCCCCCCCCCCAACCCTAAAATTCAACCCACCCCCACCACCACCACCACCACCGGAATTCCCCACCGGTTGAGAACCACTGGCCTACACCATTGGCAGGGGACATGAGAATGAACTCTGTTTATATGCCATTAATAATTTATAAAGCATATTGGATGAAAACTGTTTTAAGCCCATATGTTTACAGACAAGAGGTAATATGATCAGTACTGCACCAGTTGCTGTTAATTTCCCAGATCTCAGTTCCTCAATTTGGAAAAACTTCACCCTGCCTGATTTGTAACATTCTTATATAAAATATCACCTCGGTGCCTTTTAGGGATTTTGTTTTTTTTATTTTCCCTAATATGTCACACTAAACATGAATGCATCTAAACACACACTGCCACCTGGTGGTCAAGGAGAATAACTGTTAGTTGCCCTACAACTAAGCTGAAGCAACAGGTAACATTTATTTCCTTCACTGCTGAACACTTCCATGGCTACATTTCCATCCCACAGTTCATGGACTTGAGTCGTTTCTACGTGGTCTTGGACACAAACTTCCTTGTGGACTTCCTCCGAACAGAGGTGTCCTACCTGAAAAAGAGTTGGAAGGCCTTAGGTCGGCCTGTCGTGACTCTCACAATCACACATGATTTGCTGGGTAGGTGCTCCTCTGTTTAGGGGATGGTTATAAATTTTGTTTTGTTACTTTTGAATAACCATTTCGGAGCTTTGTTCCTGTAATTGCATTTTTCATTTCTGAGAAACCAACACTAATTTGTTATCCCTCTTCCCAAATGATTGGCTTCTTGAATTCTCACAACATTGATATTTTTACAAAGTTTATGGCATGGCTTTTATTAGCACAGAAAAATTACCATTTTAAAGGTGCAAAAGATAAATATTTTAAATGGTCAGTTGCATAAATATAATTTTTATCATCATTTTTATTTCCAAAGCAAATATAAAGCTGTCATTAGTGTCAATTAAATTTGCATTTATAAGCTGAAAGTATAGATCGTAAACTGATTAGAGAAATTAGACGTAGACAGTCAATATTTTTTGGTCAAGTTATAAGAAGAAATAAATTGGTGAACTTGGTGACAACTCGCAAGATTGAGGGAAAAGAACAAGAGGAAGGCAGAGAAGTAAATACTTGGATGGCTTGACCATGTGGCATGGTTGAGACAAGAACACTGAGCTGATCCACGACTCTGGTGATCGAGTGAGATGGCGAGACATGACCATCCACACTTACCGGCATGGCACATGATGATGATGATAGATTGTGTTTGGGTTTAGTTCTATGGATCAATTTCATTGCACACTGATGCTACCAGGAGAATCTCAGCACTGCACAAAATCTATAGCGCTGATGAGGATACAATTGGGTTGTGTTTTGAGGTGAAAAAATATGCTTCATAAATTTATTGAAAGCAGCAAAATATTCAGAAAAATTAATGGGAATCCACGAAACAGGGGATTTTTAAAAGTTTGTTGTCTGCATCAGCTGACACTGAGATAAGGGAACTGGTCAACCAGCATTCATGTCAATAAATCATCATCATCCAAACACATACGTCTGTGAAGTGCATGGTCAGCGAGGCATACACTGCACAAAGGATGGGAAAAACAATCAATATAGATAGTACATATTCCAGACAACTACCTCAAACCTTACTCTGGAGATCAGCATTGCCTCCAAAGCACTTGCATGGCTGCCAAACATGCAGTAATCATATCAGACTCTCCACTATGAATGGATAGATAGCATTCAGAAGTGGCATTTCACATCACTCACCAGGATGTAAGCACCAGAACATGCTGGAGTAAATGTAATAAACATGCAGACCAGATGGCAAATAATGCCCCAATGCACATGGAAAGAAGCATGGACATGGCAGATATAATCATTGCAGTACGGACTTGGCTGGTGGATGCTGACGAGACTGATGCTAGCCCGACTACTTGAATTAATAGTGAGGTCTGGTCAAGCACATCAGTGCTGCCTTTGAGGTCAAGAAAGGAGATCATAACCAATTTCTCTTTGGAACAGTCAGCAGAAATACTTGGGGATAGCTGCTGGATCAGAGGACTGAGACTGCATGGGAATGCCCAATGTGCAGTGACGTCGTTCGACATAAAACCTCAAGGTGTGGGAAATGGTACTTTACCTAAATTAGTCTGCGGGATATCACTGCCATGGTTATTGTGCTGGCTGCTGTTAGTGACCACCACCATAGTCTTTGCCTTCAGCATTGTTTAATTTACTTACGCCTTTTTGTTCATATTGATTCATGGATTATGAGTTAATGTCCTTGTGTGAAAAGGAGAAATGTGCTTTGTCTAATCAATTCTGCTTAGCATGATTTATTAACTGTTATAAATTGACTGTCAGTTTATTCAAAGATTCTGTTCTAGAACATATCAATATTAGACACTAACACAACTAATCGCATACATATTACTCAGGATTCCTGCATTTCTGACATTGCAGTATTTTGTTGTTTCCTACAAAGAATATATATCCATATTTTTGCTTATTTGAGAGTGTCACATTAAATAGCTTGAACAATTTGTATTAGGTAGGCTTTTCTTTATTTTCAGCTGTGTCAACAGAATAGGATATGTATTATGCTTGTGAGCATATTATGTTGATTTTATTCTGTGACTGCTTTTGTTTAAAAATTAATTTGTACACATTTTATTCTGTGAAGAAAACTACATGCCAACATACAGTCATCAGAATTGACAAAATTGAAGATATACAAACTGAATATCTGAGCTCCACAATCGATAACGCTGGGGACTGTTTCAAAGAAATCAGGCATAGACTGGCCAGAGCAATGCAGAGATTACAGTTTTAAGAATCTATGGCACAACACCAGCAAACAGGTTACAGTAAAATGTGTGGGAACATCCATCTTTCCTGTGGCAACATGTGGATGTGAGATAAACCATTTGTCAATCACTAAAGAGGAAAATCATGACTTGAATCAAAATGTTAAGAAGTGTTTTTGGAGTTTGTGGACCAAGAAGAAGACAAAATACTGCCATTCTACAAGATTTGAACATGGAAGAAAACTGGCTCACAAAGAGCATAATGTCTGGGAAACTGAAATACTTTGACCATATAAAACATCACAATGGCTGGGAGAGAACAGCAATGGCAGGCATGGTTACTGGGAAACTGAAATACTTTGACCATATAAAACATCACAGTGGCTGGGAGAGAACAGTGGCAGGCATGGTTACTGGGAAACTGAAATACTTTGACCATATAAAACATCACAGTGGCTGGGAGAGAACAGTGGCAGGCATGGTTACTGGGAAACTGAAATACTTTGACCATATAAAACATCACAGTGGCTGGGAGAGAACAGTGGCAGACATGGTTACTGGGAAACTGGAATACTTTGACCATATACAACATCACAGTGGCTGGGAGAAAACAGTGGCAGGCATGGTTACTGGGAAACTGAAATACTTTGACCATATACAACATCACAGTGGCTGGGAGAGAACAGTGGCAGGCATAGTTACTGGGAAACTGAAATACTTTGACCATATACAACATCACAGTGGCTGGGAGAGAACAGTGGCAGGCATGGTTACTGGGAAACTGGAATACTTTGACATATACAACATCACAGTGGCTGGGAGAGAACAGCGATGGCAGGCATGGTTACTGGGAAACTGAAATACTTTGACCATATAAAACATCACAGTGGCTGGGAGAAAACAGTGGCAGGCATGGTTACTGGGAAACTGGAATACTTTGACCATATACAACATCACAGTGGCTGGGAGAGAACAGTGGTAGGCATGGTTACTGGGAAACTGAAATACTTTGACCATATAAAACATCACAATGGCTGGGAGAGAACAGCAATGGCAGGCATGGTTACTGGGAAACTTAAATACTTTGACCATATACATCACCACAGTGGCTGGGAGAGAACAGTGGCAGGCATGGTTACTGGGAAACTGAAATACTTTGACCATATAAAACATCACAATGGCTGGGAGAGAACAGCGATGGCAGGCATGGTTACTGGGAAACTGAAATACTTTGACCATATAAAATATCACAGTGGCTGGGAGAGAACAGTGGTAGGCATGGTTACTGGACAACTGAAATACTTTGACCATATAAAACATCACAGTGGCTGGGAGAGAACAGCGATGGCAGGCATGGTTACTGGGAAACTGAAATACTTTGACCATATAAAACATCACAGTGGCTGGGAGAGAACAGTGGCAGGCATGGTTACTGGGAAACTGAAATACTTTGACCATATAAAACATCACAGTGGCTGGGAGAGGACAGCGATGGCATTCATGGTTACTGGGAAACTGAAATACTTTGACCATATAAAACATCACAATGGCTGGGAGAGAACAGCGATGGCAGGCATGGTTACTGGGAAGCTGAAATACTTTGACCATATAAAACATCACAGTGGCTTGGAGAGAACAGTGGCAGGCATGGTTACTGGGAAACTGAAATACTTTGACCATATAAAACATCACAGTGGCTGGGAGAGAACAGTGGCAGGCATGGTTACTGGGAAACTGAAATACTTTGACCATATAAAACATCACAGTGGCTGGGAGAGAACAGTGGCAGGCATGGTTACTGGGAAACTGAAATACTTTGACCATATAAAATATCACAGTGGCTGGGAGAGAACAGTGGCAGGCATGGTTACTGGACAACTGAAATACTTTGACCATATAAAACATCACAGTGGCTGGGAGAGAACAGTGGCAGGCATTGTTACTGGGAAACTGAAATACTTTGACCATATAAAACATCACAGTGGCTGGGAGAGAACAGTGGCAGGCATGGTTACTGGGAAATTGAAATACTTTGACCATATAAAACATCACAGTGGCTGGGAGAGAACAGTGGCAGGCATGGTTACTGGGAAATTGAAATACTTTGACCATATAAAACATCACAGTGGCTGGGAGAGAACAGTGGCAGGCATGGTTACTGGGAAACTGAAATACTTTGACCATATACAACATCACAGTGGCTGGGAGAGAACAGTGGCAGGCATGGTTACTGGGAAGCTGAAATACTTTGACCATATACAACATCACAGTGGCTGGGAGAGAACAGTGGCAGGCATGGTTACTGGGAAACTGAAATACTTTGACCATATACAACATCACAGTGGCTGGGAGAGAACAGTGGCAGGCATGGTTACTGGGAAGCTGAAATACTTTGACCATATACAACATCACAGTGGCTGGGAGAGAACAGTGGCAGGCATGGTTACTGGGAAACTGAAATACTTTGACCATATACAACATCACAATGGCTGGGAGAGAACAGCGATGGTAGGCATGGTTACTGGGAACAGAGGCACGGTTTGACCGGAACAAAGATGGCCACAGGATATTGAAGACATCTTGGGCACGAGGGGGGCATGAAGCAGGTGAACTGGTACACGATCCAGAAACTTGTTGGCAAGCCATTCTGAGAGCAATGTTCTGCAAAGATCCTGCTACGTGGTGATGAAATTTCAGACTGCCAGGGGTATTCTGTGTCGCTTAATGATCATAATTCACATCAAGTAGCTGGCTTGGCTCTTTGAGAAATGGTAGTCTATTTTATTTTACATGTGACAAAAAGTTAATGATGTATGCATGTGAAACATGGATAAAAGCAGACAAACTGAGAAGCATCTAATGGCACTGGAAATGTGGTTTATAAGAAACATTCAGACCACCATGAATGGAAAGACAAATTAATGGGACAGTCCTTCAATAAACAGATGGAAACCATCAACTAATATGTGAAAATATATTTAGAAAGTCAAAATACTTTTCATCATGAAATGGGAAAACTGAGTGATAACTGCCAGACTAGATGGGAGAAGACAGAGATAAATACCTGGATGGCTTGACCTCTGGCATTATCGGGACAAGAAGACAGACCTGATCCGAGACTGTTGATTGTGTAAGATGGCGAACCATGGCTGCCCACACTTAAAGGCATGGCACATCGTGATGATTGGTTCTTCTATACACTATTTTCTGTATAAAACACTAGCCCTCTCAGTCATTGAATACACCCTGACCTACTTCAGTACCAGCTGCCAGCCAGATGCAAAAAGTGTTCATGTGGCAGAAGCAGTATGGAGCTCAGCTGTACATTTGTTTTGACAATGGAAGTATTGTCGGTAACTATGGCTCTACTTGGATTGAGTCATAAAAACTGCAACCTTGCATGCATACTTAGGGATTCATTGAGTTTGATCTGGAGTGTTGAAGCAGGATTTGACATTCACATTGGAGTAAATTAATTCCTGGAGAGGACCACAGCTCACAGAGGTTATATTCAGCTTTGTACTAGGACATGCAGGTGTCATGGGCAGTGAACAAGCAGACAGGCCAGCAGGCACTAGAAACTTATCACAAGATCATCCAGTGGATTCAGCTGACATTGCTCTTAAAAAGTAGACAGAATGCACATCTTTGGAGATTGGTGTCATCAGAAAAAAAAAGGAAGAATGCAAAGCATAAAGGAGGCTTGTTAATCAACACTGAACTGGCACAACTATGAGAAAAAATGATGAGATTTAGCATACAACCTTATCATTATGTCCACCCAACAAAAAAATTTTTGTTCTGGAGATTTTACAGCAGATTTCAAACTTTCTTTATATGCAGTATATAATTTACAGGTCAGAGATGAAGTGCACATTATTAAATGTATTACGTCTTCATACGGAAACATTAGCGTTGAATAGTTAATTTTCTCGTGAGACATGGAATTGGCCTTACGACAAGAGCCTCGCATAGTTGAACGGGGCATTACTGTAAAACAAGTTTGTTAGCGTGAAATCACTACTTTTTCACCAAAACATTAAAGAAATGTTGCTGCTTTCCATGATTTAAGTTGCTTTTGGATCTAACAAAGACATATTCTTTGGGTGGGGGTAAATATAAGTTGGCAGGACAAATTTCATAACGATGCAACAGATAGTTTTCAAAATAATTGATAATGAATGAAGGCATTAATTTCTGGGCAGACTATAGTCCCTAATGTATTTATTACAGTGGACTTCAGAGTACCTATGGACATATACAGTGTACCGGGGTGATTATTGACACTGATCTGGTGTTGATAAAAGGAGGTGACTGCTGCCGAGCTGATAATGGAATCCGAATAAACAAAATATAATGAGAAAATAATATACAAGCAAATGTATTCATCAAAGTCTTTATCAGTGAACAGAAAAACAATTCACATGTTAACAATCCTACATTGTAGTCACTATACAGATTGTACAGACCAAACTCCTTTTTAAAAAAAATATATGTACATATTTTAAATTTTCCTGTAAAAATCTTCTTTTCTAAATGTATGCACTAACTGAGTTAAAATTCTCCTGTAAAAGTCAATTTGTCTGAGTTATTTATGGTGTTGGATAGTTTGTCAGAAAACAGTTGATTTCTTTCATCAGCTCCACTTCTGTCAAATTTATTCATGGTTTGTTTAAATTGATCCATAACACTTTGTGAGGAAGCTGAAGCTGACATAGTGGTTAGTTTACAACTTACCAGGGTCAGTCCCAGCTTCAGAAAATGCATGTGGGAAATTTTATGTGCAAGAATGGAGTTGGAATCACAGTTGATAATGCTATGACCTAGTAAGTGTGAATGTTTATCATCACAAACCCCTGCCATTGGGATTACACATTGTAGAGTAACTCTGACAGGCATAGACAGGGAAACTGGCTTTGTGGGCTAAAATATATTTCTTAGTGGGTGACAATATGCTCTGGACATTATGTAATCTTGAACCTGTGTACTAGTGTTATGTATTTATTTGTCAAGTGATACTATTTATATTCTGTTTTTATACCCATGCACAGTGTATGAGCATGAATTTTCTAATATAACAGCTTTGTTGACTATTAACACTAACAATTTGCTACAATTAATGAATAATGAAATGTGCTTGATGTGGAGACTAATGAGCATTTGTCTTTTCAATTTCTTGAAAAATATGTACATTTCCTGTTCATCATTGTTAGGATTGCTTCTGTACATTAAAATCATGTTCACAAAGGTTGTAAAGCCTCTCTGTATATCCAAATACTTTACCTGATTTTACAAACCCTTCTTCCCTTTTTTTCATGTTTCCCATAGCATAATATACACTGTCCGTTTAGTCCTGTATATATTAAATATTAGTTAACAGTGGCTAGATAATATTGCTTTCTTTAAGAAATTGTCAAAAATAGTGTAAGAAATTCTCTTAAAAATAGTCAGTAAAACCATTTTGTCATAGATTGATGCACATTTGGCACTTGAAGGGAAAATAAAAACAGTTGTATCTAAAGAGGTAGTGTCACAGCATGTTTTGACGTAAACAGATAATTGACAAAGATTAGTTCAGAATTGATAATTGTTAAATCAAGAATAGAATATGGATAATAGATATCATTATTGACTTTGAGTTTATGGCTGAGTGTATGCTGACAGTGAAGCCACTAACTTCCAAATACTGTGCTAGAATGCAGCAGGTATTTTTCAGTGGCATGGAATAGTTGTTATTCTTGTTTAACATTTGATACTTGTGCCATTTGTACTCTATTATGCAAAGTAAAAGTTAATCATTGTTTTTTTTTTTAAAGAGAACGGTTGTTGTATTTTAACAAGCACAGATTTCTGGACTTATTTGCAAGATTTGTCACTGGAACTGTCAAATTGTGTACTTTCATAGCTTTCTAACATTTACTTTTAAGTTAAGTCTGGCAAATGTTTCATCTATTTTTATGATTGTAATTTACAGCATTATATTTTAAATCTTGGGTCATTGATTACCAACCATGGTGACACAATGAATGAAATTAAACAACAAATATCTTAACTGATGCAATTAACTTTTAGAATGTTATTGGGCCTGTTTGCCCAGGTCTTAACTATTTGTAGTCTTCATTCTCTTTGGTTGCATACTGCTAGCTCTTTTTGGTCTAGTTCTGTAGTCTCTTGGTCTCATATCTTGACTGTATGCATTGTATGCATGTTGTACTAATAAAATACATTTGTAGGCAATTAGTATTTTCAGTTGTGTGCTCTGTAAGTGAAATGTTATAGTCAAGTGTCTTTTCTAGTTCAAGAGTAGATCAGACCTGATGAAACTGTTTTGCTTGTAATGCAAGTATCTGTGTTTTGGAGTCAACAAATGGTGTAGACAGTTCTATTTGGATGCCATCAGTGCATGTCATCTGAAACTTGTAACTATGATTTGATAAACGTAATTATGGCTTCTGAGGATGGGGACGGAGCGCTTATGGGAATGTCCCAAATGCTGTGATGTCGGTTCCTAAATCAATCAATCAATCAATCAGAGTAAATGGCAGTTGCAGGTTACTTAAATGTTAACATTTGGCAGATTGTTTATCTTTTAGTGGAGATTAACTCTGTTATGTCGAGAGGTGTACGCTGCATGTACCCAAAAAACAACTATAACAAATTACTAGTGTGTTAATTTCAAAGAGATTTAATATATACACCTTGTATAAAACAGACACATAAGTGCAAGTGGGATGCTATATTTCTTTAATATGCTGTAACCGTATGTAAAGGGTAAGAAAACATATTATGTAATGGTTTGGGAATCAGGGGAAGAGTTAATTACAAATCAACATACTTGGCTGTAAAAGAGTTAACGTGGGGAATCATTTGTTGACTCTAGTAACACTGGATTTTAAAAATATCAATATAACCAAGTAATTCTGTAATGGATAATATAATTGTCCATACTTTCATCATTTTATTGACTCCTTTGTAGCTGACATTCATGTCTGGTTACATTATTGTAATAGTGAATACAATGTATTGTGGATGTAATGTTTGTGACATTTTTAACTAATGCTGATTTCATATACAATTGTACAGGAAGTTCTCTATTAGCCATTCCATTTTATTTTATTGAAACATGATGTTAATCATGCAGGTGTTGTTACAAGACCACTTGTAAATACCATAAGGAAACGCAAGTGAAATTTATCGGACGTATCAACAAAAGAGATGGAATGGTGAAATGTGCCTTATGTGGTAAAATACTAGACAAGTAAGGCAGAGGAAGACAGAGAAAGATGTGTGGAAAGCTTACATATCTGGCCAATGAACAATAACACCTCCTGTTACCAGTGCCCATAAGGGAAGCTAAGAATACTAGCACTATCCTATGATGCCTATAGTAAGAGGTAACTCAGAAGGGGTCGTGTGAGGGGGCTTCACAGGGGCTTCCCCTGGGAAAGTTAACCAGGTCAACAAATGCCCGCAGAAGTCGGATGTGTCAGCCTAACGGCGCAAGAACGCAGTTCTACTGTAAACAGGCACAACGCAATCACATCTGGAAAAAGAAAACAACTCCGGATGAACGCAGTAGAAGAAGCAGAAGACTGGCTTCCTGTTCCTTTAGAAAACTTTTACTGCAAAATTCAACCAATCATTAACAAGTCCACGAAATGGTTTGGTGTGATTTGGTTGAGGACTTGTGCTCCATTGGAAGATGAAAGGAAGAAGAAAAAGAATTAATGAGTAATATATTATAAGCAACACCAACTTCATCAAATGACAAAGAGGATTGGAGGAGAGTCATGACTGCTGATGTCTTCTATAGATTATTTTGACCATTCTACTTTCTAACTGACAGTTCTTCTGCAATATTTGTGTGGGTGTAAATTTATTAAACGTTGGTCACATCATGCAACAGTTTCTACAACATTTTGTAATGTTATCTATCTATTTATTGTGTGGCAGCCATGGTGGTGATTTAAAGTAGCAGTCACTTCTTGAGTTTAGTATTTTCATATGAAGGAGAACTATTTTTAGGGAGCAAAAAGTTAAGGAAAGAAAATAAAGAAATATACCATGGAATCAGTAACAATCCAGTACATTTGATTAAAGTTAGACACAGAAAGAAACTATTATTGTTGTATATAATGTTCTAGTTTCATTAGCCTCTTTCTGGCTTTCGTAAACATGTAGGGTAGCATGAAATATTAATCATGCGGTGAATATTATATATATATATATATTAAATATAAGTTGAAATTTTGGAGCTGATTTATTTCTTACTGTTAAGAATCGGCATCACAGCATTCCAGTCTCAAGCACAGATGTTCTGTTTCCCTCAGGAAATGTAAAGTGGATCATTCCAGTGACACACCAGAGCTGATCTATTTACCACACCTCCATTTCTACTAAGTTTCATCGAAAATGAATTTATGCCAGCTATTGAAAATACCTTCATGCCCTAGAACAGAGTGGAAATAATACAGAAAAATTGCTTTTATTGACAGGCTGTATACTATCTCAGTTTTCAATGATGTGATATGTGATTGATTTGCATAAGATAGCACCTGATTGTCTTTCATTTACCAGATGATATGCTTTTCTTGAAACATGCATAAATACGCTGCTACTGAAGATCGGTGCAGCTATTTAACTATGTGATTTTATTGATGATTTGTTTAAGACAGCATCTCTTTTTTTTTTGTCTTTCATTTACACACACAATATGCTTTCCCTGAGACATGCACAAACATGCGGCTACTGAGAACGGCTGTAGCTATTGAACTATGCTAATTTATGGCAGTATATCTTGCACTTTTTACCTTTTTCAGTAATGATTAGGTGCACTTAACATTTACTTGTGAATGGTTTTCCTATTGGTAATTACAGTTTAACATTTTACTATAAATATTAAGTTTTTTATATTTTATTATTCATGGTTAAAATTAGTAGTAATATACATCAAGGCAGGTATTTTGTCTTACGGAGCAAAGCAGTAAATTAATGTAAGGATGTATGTGGGAAGTACAGAACGGTCACTGCCGAATTTATATCTGGGTTAATAGATGGTTGAAGTTGAAAGTTGCATAGAAGTAACTGAAGAAGTTATTGTTATCTAGACTAACAATTCATTAAAGTAACATAAAAGCTACCAAAGTAATGTATTTGTGCTCATAAAGTTGCAATTAAGTTAGTGAATAGTGTATTATTGTCTTTGGAGCATCGGGTAAGTCATTTAAGAATGTTTTATTGCTTATAAAGTAACAAGTTTGTCTAAAAGTAATATTGTCTAAAATGTAACAGATGTTTAACGAGGAATGCATTACTTTCTGTGAATGATTAAGTCAGTGAAAATGTTTTAATTTCTTTGAAACTACAGATAAGAAGTCAGTGAAGAATGCATTATTATCTATAGATAGGTAGGTCACTGAAGAATGTGTTATAGTCTGTGAAATAGCAGATAAGTCAGTGAAGAAAGCATTGTAGTCCATATATGAAGTAACAGATAAGTCAGTGAAGAAAACATTATAAGCCATATATGAAGTAACAGATAAGTCAGTAAAGAAAGCAATATAGTCCATATATGAAGTAACAGATAAGTCAGTAAAGAAAACATTATAGGCCATGTATGAAGTAACAGATAAGTCAGTAAAGAAAACATTATAGGCCATGCATGAAAGAACAGATAAGACAGTAAAGAAAACATTATAGGTCATATATGAAGTAACAGATAAGTCAGTGAAGAATGTACTGTTGTCTGTGAAGTAACGGATATTTCAGTGAGGACCTTTTTTCTATCTAGATATTTACTAATTTGTGCAAAACAGTTTCCCTTTAGGGGTCATGCACAAATCATATTCACTTACCACTCACTCACTACCCATGTTCACTTACCACGCACTCACTATCTATATTCACCTACCATACCCTGCCTTGAGTTTGACCAGACTAACACAGTTAATAGATTCTATTTACAAAACTAATAACAATAGTTTACAGGATGTATTAACAATCTGTGTTATTGCATGGATCATATAGTTAATAGTAGAATAATGAACATATTGATGAGTTAAAATAGTTTTCCAATAACAGTTTTAACTATTTTCAAATGCAAATGAAACCTTCTAATTAAATGCTTTGAATGTAGAAGTAATATCATATTTAATTAATAAGTGTTTTATCATAACACATAGCAACATGTTAATTATTATATTATTTATACCAGTTGTGCTTTGCTTGGAAACCAGTGCCCCACTTCTTAAACCTCTCTAGTTTTCTTGGTTTATGATTTTGTCTTTGTGGCTCAAAGGAATTCTAGTTACTGATTTTAATTATAGATCTTTGTTATTAAAACAAGAATATTTGGTTACTGTTAAATATCTCCTTTTGTTATGCTGTTTTTCTCTATTCCACCCCCCCCCCTCCTCCCCCCACCCCCACAAGGTAGTTAATTTAAGGTAGTGCTCACATTTTTCTTTTTTTCTACTGTCTGTTTGTCTTTCATTATTTCTTTCTTTGAGATTTCAGATTTTCTTGCTTACTTTAAAAAAAAATTAGTTTTAGACCCTGCTGACAACCATAATTGAAAGAAAGATAAAAGGAAGCATTCAGTAGGAAGACAGTACATTAATTGGGAAGATAACATCAAAATACAGATATGAAAGATAATGTTATGTCTACCATGATGGCTGGACTTCATTGTCAAGATGACAACTGGTCAGATCTAATGATGATTACTTTGTGAAGGTTCCCAGCTGTATTTTGCTTATTCAAATGTATGTACTTCTGCTGTATGAAGTCGGCGTGTTGGGAATACCAGAATGTGTTCTGTGGGAAAACACCTTGGAACCTGTCTAGTATCACCTGTAGTCTGTAGGCAAACTGGTGGAACGTGTGTAAGTTACATTCTGATACGGAGAAGCTGAAAATGGTAGCTAGTAGTTTCTGAAGGTGTCATTCAGTGGCAGCATCAGCCAACTATATGAAGTTTTATTGATACTCCAGGATTAATTTGAAGAAAGTACCCAGACATAGTGACTAGAGGAATATTCCATCACAACAATGCCATACAACAAACAGCTCTATTAATCCAGAAGATAAATAGTACCTGACCTTCGCAGTGCATCAGTGCATGTCGTGTTTGTTACATATCTTTTGCGGTTGGAAATTGCAAAGAGTAGGCAATAATGGCCGGCCTCCCTGGCCTAGGGGTTAAACGACTTTCTCCATAATCCTGTTTATCCACGTGGGGTAACGCAGTGCATGAGAATTTGAAGCGGTTCTTGCCGCATTGGTAACTTATAGGATAAGTGAGCCGGCCGCTCAGAAAGCAATGGCAAACTACTGAGCGTAATCTTGCCAAGAAATAAACGACAGCGGTAAAATGCTGGTATTGACAGTGATGTCCTTAAAGGATATGCGAAAAAAAAGGCAGTAATGACCGGTCTCCCTGGCCTAGGTGTTAAACATCTTGCTCCATAATCCCGTATATTCTCGTGAGTAACGTAACCTTCGCGAGAAATGGAAGCGGTTCTTGCCTAGTACATCAACAGCAGCTTTAAAATGCTGGTGTTGACTGCAACGTTCTGTAAGGGATATGCAAAAAAAAAAGGTCAGTAATGGCTATTGTCCTGGAAAAATCAGAGATCAGTATTTACCTACAACAGAATTGTAACGTACGTTGTGTGGGTTGTAATTCCTGGAGAGGGTTGGGCAGAGCCAGTTTTTTTAAATTGAAGCTCATCACAACTTCCTTTGGGGTGATGCCTCTATGACTCTTAAGGTTAAAAAAAAAAACGCCAGTCAGTAAAGTGTGCAAGTATTTTATGTGCAATTTCTAAAATAGTAGGCTCTTCACTTCAGTATTATTTATGTGTGCTCACCAAATGATTGCCTGTTGATTATTATAACAGTAACATTAGCTTAATGTTCCTTCTTTGAGGCTCCCATTTATTTAT
Source organism: Cepaea hortensis (assembly GCA_963921405.1). Taxonomy (NCBI): domain Eukaryota; kingdom Metazoa; phylum Mollusca; class Gastropoda; order Stylommatophora; family Helicidae; genus Cepaea; species Cepaea hortensis. The sequence goes on from OY992879.1 coordinate 105,404,274, forward strand.
ACCTTGTTAGAATTTGTCTGTGTGTTGCTTTTACTGTTTTATAAGATTGAAGTTGTAAATTATTAAGCTGACTTCTTCTTCATGCACCTGGTCTCGAGATTGATATCATTGCTATGATTCTCTAATCCTGTCTGCCATGTTATATTATAATACGTTGATGTTCCTTAACATTATAATTTATTGCCTAGATGTTTAAGCTTTCCACATATATCTTTCTTTGTCTTCTTCTGTCTCTCTTGTCAAGTATTTCCTCACGTAAAGCTAATTTCTCTGTTCTATCTCTTCTGTTGATACAACACATGAGAGATAGAATAGAGAAACTAGCCTCATTATCAAACTCACTACCATAACTAATTCATTGTCTTCTGTATACGACCAGACAATTACCAACATCCTCCTAATGCACTTCTGGCAACCATTAAAAAGCTACAGAGTGGATACATCAGCGGCACCAGGTAAGTCTTTTTGTTTCTGTATATTTTGCACTGAGCCATGGTAGCATAGTGATTAGTGCACTTCCTTGCCAAGGCATTTCATCTAGGTTAAATTCCCAGGAGAGACAGGATTATTTCCTTCTAGTTTAGTTTAGTCGATGGATCAACATCACAGCACACGGGTGTAACCCATAAGTGCTCTGTTCTCATCCGAACTCAAACCTGAGTCTGGAGAAACTCAGCTCAGTGCACTAACTCCGTAGCACTGGCGAGGATCCTGAAATACTTTGGGTAGATGTTTAACTCAAAATTTGCCCGTGCAGCGCCGTTAGGCTACTCTTTTTCTATTTCCAACTGCCAAGGGATTTTTTACGTGTGGAACAATGCACACGGGCGTCCGATCTCACTACCCAGAGACCAGGGGAAATTTTATTATTAGAAGTCCATGTGAAACAAAATCCCGGTCCTCACCGGGGCTTAGACCTGGGACCTCCAGCACTCGAGGCGGATACCATACCTCGAGACCACGCAGCCCCCCTGATTATTTCCTTCTGATCAGTACAGCTGTGGGTCCCCAGCCTCATAAAAATTGGTTTAAGACAATTTTCAGAGGGACAGGTGGTGATGACAAAATCTGGTCACAATACCTCATAATCATGGCCCAGAATACGTGACAGCATAACACTTCACACCCTGGTAGCAGTATCTGCTATGGGCTACTGTTAACCTTGGTTTTCGTAGACAAGATACACTGTCCAACTCTGTTTGCCATTTTGTTATTTTGTATATGTTGATTGCTATAAATCTATTTTTATTTATTACTGCCTTTATTATTCATCATATTATAATTGTTTTAGTATTTATCTGGTGGTCTAGAGGTACCTCAATATTTGTTTCTTCTACCTTCAGAGGTAGAGGTGCCTTAGTTTTATTTAAAAATCAGGACATCCTGTTCAATGCATTATTAAAATGTCTAATAAGTACGAACACTGGCTCAGTAATAATGGGCTCAGAATCTGGCATTTAACCATCTGCCATCTATTAGGGAAGCTGCCCGAACTATCACTTATACTTAATCAAAATGTTCACATGTTCGGCGTTAGCGAAAGTTGATTAAATGGTAACATCTCAGATGATGACATCGCTATCAGAGGCTTTAAAACCATTAGAAGAGATCCCTATCAGAAACAAGAGATGGATATTGCAATTTATATTTCTAATTCGCTTAACGCCTACCGCAGGCTAGATTTTGAAACCTGTGAGATTGAATGTGTATGGCGTGAGTTTAAACTTCAAAATCACATACCCCTAGTAGTTGGCTATCTTTATCGAAATCCAAGTGCAGGAAATATCTGGTATGAAAAATTAACCACTATGATGGATGTAGTCTTTAGTAATGCGAGAGAAATAATACTGCTAGATGATTTCAACATAGACACTAACAAATCAAACAAAACATGGGAAAACATAATAGAGTCATATAACTTCCAACAGTTAGTCAAACAAGCTACTAGAATAACAAAATCATCTGCAACACTTATAGATCTATCTATACTACATGTGCTGACAACATCACAGAATGTACTGTACCTATTAATGCAATGAGTGATCACTACCCAGTATGTTGCACGTGGTCAGAAAGAGGTACCAAAACTCCTAAACACAAACATATAAGTATAAAATACAGAAATTATAAAAATTTCAATCAAGATGTCTTTTTACAAGACTTGCTCAACTCATGTCTGGACTATGTTTACCAGCTTCCTGACCGAGACGATTGTCTGGACCACTGGCTGAAAACCTTTTCTAAGTGTATTTGATAAGCATGTTCCATTTAAGGAAGTTCGTGTTAAACATCACACTAAGCCCCCGTGGATCACACCTGAGGTAGTTGAACTTATGAGAGACCGGGACAGGGCATATAAAAATAGAGATCTAACTATATACCATAGTCTGAGAAACAAAGTTCAATATGTTATTCGAAAGGAAAAGAAAAACTATTTTAAGAACCTAATAATAGATAAAACCAACACTAAAGATATATGGAAAGCAATTAATACCTTGACAGTCAAACACAAATCATCACAATTGTTACCATCATATCAGGTTACATGTGATCAATTCAGTAGTAAACCAACTGAAGGCTGCAATACCAGATGCACCTCATGACATATCTTTATTATCATCATTCTGTGAGACATTCCCACCAACACACCGCTAATGATGACCACTGAAGTATTTACTCATCTCAGTAACCTAAAAAAACAATAACTCATCAGAACTAGATGGAATCAGTAATCGGATCCTTTGCTGTGCTGCACCGGCGATCTGCAAGTCACTAACTTTTATATGTAATCAATGTCTCACCAAAGTTCACTTCCCATCAGCCTTTAACCCTTTACAGGGCAGAGCGGCCATTAATGGCCGATCACTTAAATGAGCATAGCGGCCATTTACGTCCGATACTATTATGCATTGTAAAAACGCGATCTCTCGGCTTTCCGACACTTCCGGCGGCTACTTTCGCTTTCGCCGACAGCTTGACAACGTGGCCGCCATTTGTAAACGTGATAGTATGAATTTGAACGGACTTTTTTTGATAGTTTTCGGGATTTTTACGCTGTTTTTCAAAATGGATTTCGGCGATTCTTCAAGTGATAGCCGAGATTTCGCTAGGTTCAATTTAAATGACATTAAAGGGCACGAAGTTGACTATTAATCGGAGCTAGATATCAGTGCAAAGCGTTACTTTGCATTAGCAGTCTGAGTCGGACTTTAAAGAATGTGATTATGATTCTGAAAATGTGTTTGTAAATTGCCGTATAGATGACGGAAAATCACAAACAACTTGCTGTATTTCGTAAATATTTGTGTTCATATATGGATTACCAACAACAGTCACATGAGTAACATATTCTGCATGCTTTTCCCTTCCTTGTGTTGTTTATTTAACTAAAATCGGTTGACTAACACCTTATTTGTGATGTTTTTGCTAACGCGACCTGAAATTTTACCAAACCTGAAAAATTCTTGCCCGTTCAGGGCTAAAAAACGGACAAGCTTCTGCCCTGTAAAGGGTTAAAATCGCTAAAGTGTATCCTCATTTAAAAGCTGGTTCATTAGAAGATCGAGTCATGAGTAATTATAGGCCAATTTCCATATTATCCTCACTATCCAAACCAGCTAGAAAAGCACATCCACAAAACAACACTAGAGCACTTAGTTCGCCACAAACTAATAATTGACAGTCAGTCAGGATTTCGGCCAAAATATTCTTGTCATATGGCCCTAACAAACATGATGGAAAACTGGCATCAAAATATGAACAACAATACTCTTTGTGGAACGGTGTTTATAGACTTTAGAAAAACATTCGATATGATAGATCATACTATTCTAATTAAATAACTAGAAACAATGAAAGTAAGCTTTAATATAGTGACATTAATAAACTCATTTTTATTAGACAGAAAACAAGTAGTATCACACAATAAATCTCAATCTCAAGCCATTACCGTTAATACTGGAGTACCTCATGTGCTAGAATTATCCTTGCAACAGGAAATAAATAGTGTAGTTAACTGGAGTCATGCAAACCACATGCAAATTAACATTTCTAAAACAAAATCTATGTTAATAGGAACCAGGCAAAGACTTCACAGTCGCAGAGAACTCTGCAGCTGCACATTGGTAGCATGCCTATAGAAAGTGTAACCGAGCACAAGGCACTGGGTCTTATCATAGATCAAACTCTATCCTTTAATTCCCATGTTCATGCTCTAAAAAAATAGCCAAAAAAGTATACCAACTTGCCAAAATTAAAAATTTCCTCGATGAAAAGACAAGAAAGATATTCTATACTTCTCACATACAAACACATATTGATTATTGCTCCACAATCTGGGATGGATGCTCCAAATCAATAACAAAACACCTTTATTCACTCCAGAAAAGGGCAGTGCATTTAATCAATGGTGATAAGCTTACAGACAATTCTAACCTACATGAACGTCTTCAGTTACTGCCACTCCACAAACGCCTACTTTTTAATAAGGCTAAACTAATTAACAAAATCCTATTTCAAAATGCTCCAAGTACCTTTGGCCATTGTTTAAATATAACGCAAGACATAGATTAGGTAACAACTAAATATACTTCATGTCCCGAAACCTAGGATAGACTTATATAAAACGAGCTTAGCATACTCTGCCACTCAGTTGTGGAACAATCTTCCACAAGAAATCAAAGACACCACCAATCATTATACATACAGTCACAACCTGTTTGAACACTACCTCAGGACAGATTACATGCCCCCATTAAAAACACAAAAACAAAAAAACAACAACAAAGACAATAATAATGGTAAATTATCTCAAACGACAACTAGCCAAAAAAAAAAAACATTCCCATATGTATGGCACGCTACACCTTCCTTGGGTATTTATAATGCCCATGTTAAACATTGCCTCAATGAGTCATGTATTATTGATTATTTTTCATGCGTTTTAAAACTTATTGTTCTTTTGTTGTCAAATATTTGCTTCATAAGAAATGTTGGATGAAAGAATGTATGAGAGGAAATAGAGAAGGGCAGAATGTCAGACGGGCCTGCGTGCCCAATTCTTAACCCTTTGAAAATAAAGATTTTCGTTCATTCGTTCATTTGTTCATTCTTGGTTAAAGTTGTTATATTGTGGATATTAATATTGTTTATGATGGATTTTTTGCTTGTTTATTCATGTCTCTCCAGCAGTTTTTACATCATGCTGCTTGAGGTTTTGATGTGTGTGTACCTACATACACACTTTAGTTTGTAAAACAAATATCAGTGGGGATTCCTACAAGGGATCAGGTGCTAGATTGCAGTAATTTAAGCTGGTAAACTCATCTACCATGCAACACATTTTTCCCATGAGGCTACGAGTTTCCCTATTCTGGCAGAATAACATTCTTTTGGCTGGTGCTTGAGCCGTTGGAGGATATCTGAAGCCCTTCATCGTCCATGACAAACTTTCGTCCTCTGAGCTGAGATATCTAAGAAACAACTACATCCCATAAACGTATAAATAAGGACATTGGGGCTCAGCAGGCTGAAGAGAATTGGTTGACAAGGAATAGTGGAGTGACATGATCAATGTACTTCAATGCTCTCTTTTTACTGACTAATCTGATGATAACCATATTTTTTTTAATGGATTGAATGCACATTAGTCAGTGTTGCTATTTGAAGTTAGATGTTGTAAAAAGAAAACTCAGGTTAATAACACAATTTCAATTATGGAAGAAAATAACACATTTTGACTGTAGTCAGATACTTCAGATACTTTCCCAGTTTGCTTGGCAATATCTACTTTAAAATTACTGGAAGTCCAAATATTTGGTGTAGATGTTCATCAGTAAACCATGAACTAAATTCTGGTTTCATAGACTATATTTGGACATGTTTGCTCACATAAGTAAGTACTGCTGAAGACTGAGCATAGACTTTGGATGTTATCTAATTGTTATTGAGAGTGTTCGTTGTATCAGGTTATTCAGTCTGAAGACTTGTATTGTCTTAACATGTCACTACACAAGTCCAGATCTATGACTTATTTATAAACTTATTCTTTGGTAGATAATATGGTAGTTTTCCCTTTCCTTCCACATCCACATGAGGGATGTGTGACTTCTAATCTTGATAGCAATTTCTGCCTCTCAGGACAAGTGAGTGACCTGGTCTTCTCAGGTTCAGAGTTGTTTATTTGTTCTATTGGATACTCTGTCCCCCAAACTGCATTTGCCACACTTTTTGCTTGTCCACTCCCACCAGAAGATGCAGTTGAGAATTTCCCTGCATCGAGTTGAAGCTACGATATCATTTCTCAGAATTCTCTGTGTAAGTAACAAGTTAAAGACCACTTTACACACTTTGAGACATATTGGGTACATGATAATAGCTCCATATTTGTGTAGACCAGTTGGCACACGATGGATCATCTGGTCAGTATCATGCTGATCACTTTTACTTCCCAGGACAATTCCTGGGACCCATTGCAGGCTGGGTCAACCTGGAAATCCAGTCAATGTTAAACAATTCCACCTCCATGGAGATTCAGATAATGACCTCCTGCCCAGCAGGCAAGCATACCAGCCACTGCACTACCATGGCTTAACTCTTAGAGTCATTCTTAACTGCCCAGTAAGTCAGCCAACCACCTGGAGGTTGCATGTGAACCTGCGGATCACTAGATTGGAACTTCTGGCATAAATGCACAATCCATTGTTGTAAATAGTGCATTGTTGGTGATAAACTGCTGTGACCAGGACTGTTAACTGTTGACCATACAAGTTTGTTCTTGTATCCAACCAGGGTACATTTGGGAAAGTTGTCAGATTTTTTGCATACCTCATGCATCACAAAGCTCAGCTTCCTGAGGGACATTGATGACCAGAGTGAGTTGAAAGTTGTATGTTCTGTCATATTTTATTTTTCTGCTTTTCCTGCCATAAATCCTGGACAGTGGTCAACAGTATATTCCTTGAACGACCGCCTAGATGGAGAAGTGCAGATAAAACTGAACGTAGTTTGGTCATAAAATAATTAATTGATCACTGTAGGGTGAGTGCTTGTCACAGAACGAGTTAGACAGCTGTCTGAAACTGGAAACCCCGGAACTACCATTATATCTGTCTCTCTGTTTCTGCTTCAGAAGGTTCATCATAAGTCATTTTAGCATGGATGGTCAAATTATACTATATCTTGAATCTTCAGGGTCTTAATTGGGTCTAATCCCTGTGTGATGCAGTAGCAGACAATGATGAAAGAACTGGTGTTCTGGGTTCAAGAGCTCCAATTGTGGGAACATTGAGAATAGAAAAACATCTTATATGACTGGTTGCTACAGGCTGACAATACATTTTCAGTCCACATGTCTTGTTAGAATTTGTCATCACTTGTAAAGTAATTTATTCAGGGAAGAGAAAAACTGAAACCTATTGTGGTAACTGGAAAGATTTGTGAAAAGAGAGAATATGATATCGTGAGAAGATTCTTGATAGCTTTTTGTCATGGTATGCAAAGGTGTCAGCGGACAAATTATGTACTATAGTAGGTCACAATATGTGGAGAAGATTGCTTGCCAACACCAGGCGACAGGCACTTGATGATGATGATGATGATGTAGCAGTAAGAAGGATTGCATGTGGCTGACCAGAGGTTTATCAGAGACACTGTTCTTACACTGCAGTGTGCATGCACAGATGTATCATGAGTCATTTTCAAACTAACACCTTTTACAAAATCAAATTTTCATGTGCAAACAGAAAAAAAAGCACAACTATAGAATACATAAACTACCCTTTCTGGAAGAAAGTGTGTAAAATACTAACAATTATATCTGTTTAGAGAATGTGACAAATATTGTAGAACTTTCATTATATTAATTATGATAACAAATTGTACAATGAAATCAGAAATCAGAAAGAGAATAGGCATAGCAAAAAAAACGTTATTTAATAGCATAGAAAAAAATATTAACACCCCAGGAGCTGAACAATAGCGTAAAGATGGAAATAGTCAAGTTCTTTATTCTTAACAGTACTGCATGGAAAAAGAAAAAATATTTACCATAAGCGAGTAATTAGAAAATATAATAGAAGCTGTAGAAATGTGGATATACAGAACTGGTCTTTCATAAATACTAAAATATGTAGAGGTTCTAGAGAAGCTGCAAATGAAAGGAGAGCTGATGGAGGAAATAAAGTTGAGATTCTTCTCTGAAGCCATTTTAAATGCCTTGAGTGTATTGGGCATGTGGTCCTATCCCCGTATTTGTATAAACCAATGGGCACTCAACGGATGATGTGGTCATTATCACACCGGCTGCCTTTGCTTCCCAGAGCATTTCCTGGCACCTATTTTTGGCTGGATTGACCGGGGAACCCTAGTCAATTTTTAAAATCTGCCACAGTGGGAACTAACATGAATGACCACGTGACCAGTAGGCAAGCATAAAGAAGAAATACCTCACGTCAGGTCAGAAAGTTATGCACCACAATTATGATCTCTTTAACCGTTATTAACATACCAATGAAATTTAATCACAATGTTCATGCACATGTGCAGTAAATATGTCTACTTCTCAACATAATCCCCACCAACTTTAATAGCTTTATGCCATATTGAAACAAGAGCATGTATCCGAAATCTGTACCACATTTTGTCCTGTTCTCATAGGCATTTCTTCACTGCATTAATCACTCCCTTATTGTTTTCAAACGTGACCCACAGATAGCATTCTTAAGGGGACCAAAAAGATGGAAATAAGATGGTGCCTGGTCTGGACTGTTTAGGTGGATGGGGCAGTACATTCCACCACAATTTTGTCGATTGCCTCCCTTGTTTGCAAACTTGTGTGCGGATGCGCGTAGTTGTGAAAGAGAAGCTGTACATCTCCACTTGCAGAAACCAAAACTCTCTGCGCCCAACGACTAACTGTGCTTTTATCGACTGCAAAAGTACCATAAAAAGCACGCAAACGTTTACGGATGTTAACCACAGTTTCTTTCTCTGTGATCAAAAATTCTATAACAATCCTTTGCTTGTAACATGGGTCATTAATATCTGTCATAAAAACGGTTTTGTGTTGCAGTTAGAACTGGTTTATAGAGGTGCAATTTGGTATACACCTTCAAAAGATTATTGATGCAAATTTAATGCTTCTATCTTTATTATTAGTTGAGATAATAATTGTGTTGCATAACTTTCTGACCTACCCTCGTATTTTCACCACATTGAACAACAACATTGTTTTAAAAAACAGCCTGTAAGGAGAAGTTTAAGGCGGCGCGCAAAAGCTAGACAGTGGTACAAATGAGACGATAGCTTTCAAGGATGGATAAACAGTAGTATGTCTGAGGGTACCACCAAATTGAGAGACTTAAAGTTTTGGGAATCAATTGCAGCCAACCTGAATTGTGGGAAATGACGCTTGATTGATTCTTAGAGAAATAGGACATCAATCACCAGTTGAATACAGTTGAATACAATGTAGTAAGAAAACTCATTTCACCAACATTTTCATAAATGACTTGTTGATTTGTCCAGCTGGCAGACATGAAAAGGTAATGATTGACCAACTCATGATCCAGCCCACAGCTAGACAGCGTCTACTCAGTGATGGTCGGATCAAAGGAGGCAAGAGACCATCTTTCGCTTTTGCTAACACCGGAGTGCAGGGAATTGTACGCAGGTCTCGTTCTATCCAGATAGAAGCAGATGAGATCTCAGGTAAGCTGTTTATGTAAAGTGTTCAATGCATAAAGTAGTCATTTCAGAATAGCTGTTCTTTTTTTTTTCAGTTAATGATTACTCACAAATCGAATTCTGGTACGAAGTTTGGGCCTTGTCCACATCTGATTGGAAGCACTAAACTCGAATTTTGCTATCGTTTGAGCTCATCAGTAGTGCATATCCCTGACTGGATCTGGGATCGAACTCCGAATCACTGGCATATGAGGTGGGTGTGTAAGCACTTGACCATGTGGCTCACACTAGACGCGACCACATTATCACACTAGAATATCACAATGTCACCCATTGTAGGCTATAGCTCAAAGTTTGCCTGATTGCCACGACTGACATCTGTCAATGATGTGGCCCTGAATGATCAGGTCTTCTCAAACTGTCAAAGCACACCAGACACCTAAAATCCAGTGAGAAATGATCACATTGATTTATTTGGTTTATTCAGGATTTGAGGTTTGAAGATTGAGCACAACACACTACTGGCAACGCTGATCGTATTCCGGTAAGAACCTTGGTTCTTGTCCACATCAGATTGAAAGCACTAGGCTAGAGTTTCGCTCTTGTTTGAGCTCATCAGTAGTGTATATCCCTGGTTGGACCCAGGATAGAACTCCTGATCACTGGCATGTGAGGTGGCTGTGTAACCATTTGACCACGCGGCTCACGCTAGACAAGACCAAATTATCATATTAGAATATCACGTCACCCATTGTAGGCTACAGCTTACAGTTTGCCCGTTCACCACGACTGACATCCGTCAATTGATGTGGCCTCGAATGATCAGGTCAATGATCAGATAATCAATCTTATAAAAAGAAAGTTTATGTTTTAAATCAATTATTGAAGTGTTATTAACCAGTATTGATCCTGATCCACTCATCATCATCAATTGACGGACCAGCTGGCTTAGGTGTTCATGCATGGCTCTCCACAGATCTTGGTCTTTTTTTTCTGGATCAACTCTGCTGCTGATATTCCTCCATGCCACTGTCTCAATCCATCCAGCATAATTTCTCTTGGTCAGCCTCTGCCTCTCTTCCCCTCGATCATTCCAGTTGTCATGATGTTCTCCAATACCTCTCTTCTCATTACATGACCAAGAAAGCTGTTTGCCTCTTTCTTATAGCTGTATGTAATGTTCTAATTTCGTTAGCCTCTTTCAGGCAATCGTTGTTAGCTACTTTGGCAGTCCAAGGAATTTGCAACATTCGTCTCAGGAACCACATCTCTGTTGCTTCCAAGTTCTTCCTAATTTGTTCATTTACATTCCAAGATTCACTGCCATACAGCAAAATAGGTTCTATATAGCATTTTAGCACTCTTTCTTATATTCAATGGTAGTGACTTATTGCAAGAGATACTCTTCATTTTCCGAAATGCAACTTTTACTTGCCCTATTCTTCTCTTAATCTCTGTTGTGTATCTGCCATCTGATGTTATAAATGCCCCTAGATATTAAAATTTATCCACTTGGTCAAGAATTGTCCCTTTTATTTCCATTTCACATTTTGGTGTCACCTTTTTCTTTGATATCACCATTTTAGGTGATAGGTACTAGGTACATTTCTAGGTACTTCGGTTCCGGTGTGCCATATTTTACCGGAATTTTTCTTGCGGTTACGTTCGGTTATTTGTTTTTGTGTCTATAATATGGGGACAGTAAGCGTACTCATGATGTTAAATTCCACGATTATTTCAAGATCGAGTTAAAACAGATACCAATTACTTGATATAGTTTTTTCCCACCCCGTTTTGCATTCTGCATTTCTGGCAAGTAGGGAACCCTTGTTATACCGGAGAACCAGGCTGCCTATTCTAAGTGGTAAGTAATCCCGTAAATACCGTTTTATGAGACGTATTACATTGTTATGCTATGTATTATTAAATGTAGCATCCATTTTTACGTGTATGTTGTAATTTTCGGCCATTTAAGTTGGCATTCAAGCTCACACTAAAATTATGAAGATCACATGCTGTAATGTGGTATTTCAATGGCGGAGGATGGCAGTTTTCGTTGTCATACTCCATTTAATTATTGTTATGGAGTATTCAGAGTGATTAACATGATAATGAATTAATGTGTACATTCAACACCCATTATTGTATGTATGTGTAATTTTTTATCACTCTTCAAGGACAAGATCATTGATAATTTTTCATCTTTCCAATGGGACTTCTTTTGTCCAAATCCATCTACCCAGGTGGCCTTCGCGTTGACAAGACAGCGCAAGCAGTCACGCACTGTGTCTGACATCATCACAGCCTGGCGTGGAGATGTGTATATCTGAGTGTGTGAATGTATATATATAAACTGGCAGAGTTATCTGCCCTTGAGTTAGACGACGACTGTGGTAATATCCCTTGGCGACAGTGTAAACAACAGTTGCGTGAGTGTGTAGGTAAGGTCACAACAAGTGAAAGGTCAAAATCGATTTTCTTCTATATGTCTGTTTTAAATGATAAACTGACACACAAACTTTAATATCTCGGCTTAAAAATGACCTACAGACTTGAATAAGGTACCGTTGGATTTGTTTTTTCAAGAGGTATCAAACTATGCAAGTTATATACTTCATTCATTCAGTAGCATGTCCTTTGCAGAACCTCGCTCCCATAACAACCTTCCGGAAAACTTCTCGATCACAAGCAAGATGTCCCGCGTCTGATACACCCATCTGGAGATCATCCGCCACATCCTGCACCCATCTTCTCTTTGGCCTTTCACTTCCTCTCTTCCCAGGCATATACCCTTCCATTATTGTTCTCTCCAAACTGTCGTGACGTTTCAAGTGACCAAAATACTTCAATTTTCTAGTTATATACTTAAAAAGCAATTTAGAAAATGTTACTAAAATGGCTAATTGTTACTGTTTTCTTGCTATTCAAGGTGAGTCCTTTCTTGTCACTCTCTGTTACTACAATGTCCAACACTTGTTGTAGATCTTTTGCATTGTCCGCCACCAACATTGTGTCATCTGCATAGCGTATATTGTTTATATTATAACCTCTGATGAGTATTCCTGGCTTCTCTTTGGTTTATCTCATTATTACTTTGCTATAAAGGGAGAAGAGATCCGGTGACAAGACACATCCCTGTTGTACTCCTAGCTTTATTTGTTCATAATTGCCCTCTTTATTTCCCAGTTTAATTGCTGCTACTTGGTTCCAGTAAATAGTCTTTATTATTCTAAGATCTTTCCCATCAATGTTGATATCTTCCAACATTTTAATGAGTTCATCATGTTTTACTTTATCAAATGCCTTGGTATAATCTATGAAGCACAAATTCTTTCTGTGTCTTTATTGATCTTTCTATTAGTGTCTTCCTTTTCCTTCCACAAATCCATACTGTTCTTCACCAATTTCCATTTTTATTTTCTTTCTTGTTCTTCTCATTATAATTCTGAGTAGAAGTTTAGTGACATGATTTATTAGGTTAATTGTACAAAAATCTTCACATTCAATTGCTCCTGGTCTTTCTGGTATAGCTATAAATACAGATTTCAGCATCTCGCTCGGTAAATATCTACTGCTGTAAATATCATTCAACATTTTCCCAGTACTTATAATTCTTCTATTGTGATTCCATCTGGCCCAGCTGTTTTCTTTTCCTTTCTTCATATGTTTGACAGCAACAGCGACTTCTTCTTGTAGAATAGGTGGGCCTTCTAAGTTACTTCCTTCTGTTAATTCTTCCCTTTTTCCATGATATAATTCTCTTATATACTCATTCCACCACTTTATTATAGCACCTTCTTCCAATAATATCTTTCCTGTTTTTCATTTTAAACACCCTGTATTTATTCTTATTTTTCTTCCGGTGAGTTCACTGATTTGTCTGTGCATAGTTTTTGTATCTTTAATAGAATTTAATTCAATTTTCTTGCACTGCTCATTTAACCAATTTTCTTTTGCCTTCACACATTTATCTCTTATTTCTTTATTTATCTTAGCATATTCTCGTTTGCCATTTGATTGTTTTCTTTAGGCCATCAGCTTTAAGATTTCTTTAGTCATCTATTCTTTCTTAGCTTTTCTCGGGTAATATTTCTTTGCTGGTTTGATTAATGGAGCCCCTTATTATTTCCCATTGTTTGTTTATACTCTTTATTTTAGCTATTAAATTTGTACCTATTATTAAGTTACTCATATCCCATGACTGGAAAGAGTCATTATTGATACCTATCTTTAAGAAAGGAGACAAGTTCCAATGTGGAAATTATAGAGGAATATCACTACTGTCCACAAGCTATAAGATACTATCCGCAGTATTACTAAATAGACTAAAACCATATTCAGAAGACATATTAGGTGACTACCAGGCGGGTTTTAGACAAAACAGATCAACAATAGATCAGATATTTATCTTACGACAAATAGCAGAGAAACATTGGGAATATAAAAGAGATCTCCATAACATTTTTGTGGATTTTAAAAAGGCTTATGATAGTGTCCATAGGAATAGTCTATGGAATGCTATGCAGGAATTTGGAATACCAAGGAAGTTAATCAACATGACCAGACTATGCATGGAAGATACTTATAATATAGTAACATATAAAGGCAGGAAATCAGACCCCTTCCAAATAACATCTGGCTTGAAAGAGGGGGATGCACTATCGCCGCTACTCTTCAATCTGGCTCCAGAGAAAGTTGTAAGGAAGGTAAAGGAGGAATGTGATATTGGAGGAACATCCAAGCTGCTTGGTTATGCAGATGATATAGATATTATAGGGCAAAGTGAACAAAAGACATTGGAAATATTGACTCACTTAAAGGGAAAAGCCCAACAGATGGGGCTGGTTATCAACCAAGATAAGACAGAATATATGGTAATTTCAAGAGACGGAATGGCTAGAAACTCTGGCCACATACAAATAGATAATATGACCATTAAAAGAACGGAAACATACAAATACCTGGGTACAATCTTCAACTGCTCCAACATCATAAGGGAAGAAATACAAACTAGAATCAACTCTGGAAATAAGATATACTATGCACTACAACATCTACTAAAATCAAAGGCGCTATCTCGTAACACCAAAATCACAATATACAAAACACTGATCAGACCAGTTGTGCTGTATGGCTCTGAAACCTGGAGTACAACGAAAGGAGACGAAGCCTTGTTACAAACCTTTGAGAACAAAATTTTAAGACGCATCTTTGGACCCATTAGGGATACACAAAGTGGAGAGTGGAAAAGAAGAAGTAACAAAGACATTTATGATCTGTTTAAGTCCCCGCTAATCACTGGTATCATGAAGGCTAATAGACTACAATGGCTGGGGCATATAGAAAGAATGGAAGATAATAGGGAAACAAAACTTGCTTACACTCAGGAAATAAATGACCGTAGACCCCGAGGTAGACCAAGAAGGCGGTGGAGAGATAATACATGTACAGACCTACAAGCACTTGGAATCAACGACTGGCAAGAGAAGGTCCACCAGAGAGACGAATGGAGACGGATTGTATTTGCAGCAAAGAACCTCAATGGCTCGGAACGCTGAAGAAGAAGAAGAAGAATATCCACTCATATAATTTTGAAATTTCAAGGAATTTTACATTCCTTTCTAGATAAAGTACAATTAACAATCATCCTGAAATTGCACTAAGAGTTCAACATTATTCTTGGCTACCTTAGATGCAATTTGTAGCAAACTACCAACATTTTCAATTATCTAATTTAGCGTATTAATAAATTAAAACAAAATATTTTGGAAGATATACAATTATTAAAGAAAGTATTTTTTATAGTTGGTTGGAATTATCCTAGAAGTATCAATAAAATATTTAATTCCATAATTTTTGCAAGACATATTGAGTACAGGTAATTGTTATTCAAAGAAGACTAATGCCTTATTATTTCCCTTATGTGCTAAATACATAGAAAGGGAATTGATTATTTCCCTTTGTTAAGGATAACCATAGGATGTTGGTAATGGGTTGAGCTCAATCTTCAAACATCACATCCCGAAATAACCATATAAATAAATGTGTTCATGCTCATTGGGGCTCCTTATTGGAGGTTTGAACATATGACCATCAAGCCAAGAGATAAGCATGCTAACCACTGCTTTACAGCAGTCCCCATTTAGTTGAGTGTTGTTATATTTATTTTTTCTGAATGTAAATTGACAGATGTTGTCAATTTCCTTTTTTAAAGATTTGTGGTCATCCTAGGTGTGTTGTTGATTTGTAGCATGCACAGTTTGCACATGGGACCTCCTGCATTTTCATGATTATCTGAGGAGATAAGGTGTCTGGTCACACTACCCACGTCATCAGGGAGAGATGCTTGATATCATTAGACACCAAAGTCTCTTGTGAAAATGTCCAGACTTATACTTGAGATAGAATCTGGTATCTTCTGAGCTTGACATGACTATAACAACTTAACCACAGCAGCCCCGTGTTTCGATTGTGTTGGTTGACGCGTAGGTGTTGCTTGGTGCAGAGTGAATTACATGTCAAAATGTGTCATCCATCTCCGGCATTATTGAACTCCAGACACAACCTTATGTGCTTCGGCTCCCTCAAAAGAAGTAGAAGAGCATGGATACTTTAAGTTCCAGTGGTTAGTTTGTTATGCATGCATCGACTTCGTTGTCTGCCATGATCCTTCCTCCTAGTGCCAGATTGCATTCTTGATTACCCCAGATGCAGCTGCATGTAGTCATCATGGTTAAATATCTAAATATCTTTCATGCTTCAAAAATGCCTAAAGGTTTATAGTAGCCGAATGTCTGTAAAACTGATAGCCAAACTTAAGGTCCACTTTGGGGGATAGGTTGCTGAGCTGTTAAGGCCTCAGGGGTGTTTTTGCTTCTGGTTACGGTTTGCTTATGCATTTTCCTCATTTTGGACTGGTAGTACATGGTTTTGTTGCCCAGCTACTGAGTTAAGTGCGTGGGGTGACACTGTGAACTGTGGATTTTGTGTGAAATGCCTTTACGTGTGTCAGTTTTGGTTTCTGCATGTTCAGAAATATGCAGTCACGCACTGTGTCTGACGTCATCACAGCCTGGCGTGGAGATGTGTATATCTGAGTGTGTGTGTGTATATATATAAACTGGCAGAGTTATCTGCCCTTGAGTTAGACAACAGTGGTAATATCCCTCGGCGACAGTGTAAACAACAGTTGCGTGAGTGTGTAGGTAAGGTCACAACAAGTGAAAGGTCAAAATCGTTTTTCTTCTATATGTCTGTTGTAAATGATAAACTGACACACAAACTTTAATATCTCGGCTTAAAAATGACCTACGGACTTGAATAAGGTACCGTTGGATTTGTTTTTTCAAGAGGTATCCAACTATGCAAGTTATATACTTAAAAAGCAATTTAGAAAATGTTACTAAAATGGCTAATTGTTACTGTTTTCTTGCTATTCAAGGCAAGTCCTTTCTTGTCACTCTCTGTTACTACAATGTCCAACACTTGTTGTAGATCTTTTGCATTGTCCGCCACCAACATTGTGTCATCTGCATAGCATATATTGTTTATATTATAACCTCTGGTGAGTATTCCTGGCTTCTCTTTGGTTTATCTCATTATTACTTTGCTATAAAGGGAGAAGAGATCCGGTGACAAGACACATCCCTGTTGTACTCCTAGCTTTATTTGTTCATAATTGCCCTCTTTATTTCCCAGTTTAATTGCTGCTACTTGGTTCCAGTAAATGGTCTTTATTATTCTAAGATCTTTCCCATCAATGTTGATATCTTCCAACATTTTAATGAGTTCATCATGTTTTACTTTATCAAATGCCTTGGTATAATCTATGAAGCACAAATACATGTCTTTCTGTGTCTTTATTGATCTTTCTATTAGTGTCTTCCTTTTCCTACCACAAATCCATACTGTTCTTCACCAATTTCCATTTTTATTTTCTTTCTTGTTCTTCTCATTATAATTCTGAGTAGAAGTTTAGTGACATGATTTATTAGGTTAATTGTACAAAAATCTTCACATTCAATTGCTCCTGGTCTTTCTGGTATAGCTATAAATACAGATTTCAGCATCTCGCTCGGTAAATATCTACTGCTGTTAATATCATTCAACATTTTCCCAGTACTTCTAATTCTTCTATTGTGATTCCATCTGGCCCAGCTGTTTTCTTTTCCTTTCTTCATATGTTTGACAGCATCAGCGACTTCTTCTTGTAGAATAGGTGGGCCTTCTAAGTTACTTCCTTCTGTTAATTCTTCCCTTTTTCCATGATATAATTCTCTTATATACTCATTCCACCACTTTATTATAGCACCTTCTTCCAATAATATCTTTCCTGTTTTTCATTTTAAACACCCTGTATTTATTCTTATTTTTCTTCCGGTGAGTTCACTGATTTGTCTGTGCATAGTTTTTGTATCTTTAATAGAATTTAATTTTCTTGCACTGCTCATTTAACCAATTTTCTTTTGCCTTCACACATTTATCTCTTATTTCTTTATTTATCTTAGCATATTCTTGTTTGTCATTTGACTGTTTTCTTTAGGCCATCAGCTTTAAGATTTCTTTAGTCATCTATTCTTTCTTAGCTTTTCTCGGGTAATATTTCTTTGCTGGTATGATTAATGGAAAATGCAAAGAATACCATGGACAGACAGAAAAACCAATGACCAAGTACTACAGGAGACAAATGAAAGTCGTAAACTGATTAGAGAAATTAGACATAGACAGTCAAAATTTTTTGGACATGTTATGAGAAGAAATGGATTGGAGAACTTAGTGACAACTGGCAAGATCGAGGGGAACAGACCAAGAGGAAGACCGAGAGGAAAATACCTGGATGGCTTGGCCACATGGCATGGACGAGACAGGAACACTGAGCTGATCCACGACAATGGTGATCGAGTGAAATGGCGAGTCATGACCGCCCACGCTTTCCGGCATGGCACATGATTGATTGATGATTAATGGAGCCCCTTATTATTTCCCATTGTTTGTTTATACTCTCTATTTTAGCTATTAAATTTGTACCTATTTTTAAGTTACATCCATTCATATCTTCTTCTTCTTTCGTTCGCCTGAAATATGTTTATAACTGCAATGTTGTCTCTTGTATGAATCTAACAGTCTTTTTTAGTTCATTCAGCGGTCCATAGAGTTTATCTTCCACTGTTGTCTCTCTAGGCCAGAAGGTTCGCCTGGATATGTTGTAGTTTGGGCAATCCTGGAGTATGTGCTCTGCTGTCTGCGACGCCAAACCACATGTGCACATGGCTGAGTCACCAATCTTGAATTTTGTATACATGTGGTTGCGTAATCTATTGTATCCTATTCTGAGGCGCAGAAGAATGACCTGTTCTGGTCTGTCCATAACGTGGTAGTCGTCTTGAGTAAGGTTTGGTGGCCTTCTGACTGATTTGATCATTCTTTTCTTTTGGTGGTATGTAATAGGCACATCTGGTTGTTCTTCTTGTGCTCCTTCCTTAGCCAGTCGATCAGCTCTATCGTTTCCGGGGATTCCACAGTGGGATGGTATCCACTGTATGGTGATCTTACGCTGACTGCTAAGTTCAGAAAGTAGTGTCCTCAGAACTGGCAATTTCCCAGACAGGAGCGCCTCTATTACGGATTTTGCATCTGTCAATATCACCACAGGTTGTGTACCATGGCTGGTATTTTGTAATTTCTCTGTGGCTATCTTGATTGCCTCAATTTCAGCATCATAATTATGGCAGTACTTTCCTGTTGGAATTCTGGCCGTGTCTCTAGTATTATTTGGGTATTCTATATACACTCCCGCTCCTCCATTTCGAACAGCATTTTGTGCTGACCCATCTGTGTAGACTCGGATCCAGAGGTCCTGTGGGTATTCGTCATCAAGGAAGCTGAGAGTGGCTGTTCTGCGCTGTACACTGTTCTGTTCTTCCTTGTCAAATATTCCTCTCACTTTTGACTGGATTTGTAGTGATATTCTATGTTCATCTTTCCACGGGGTTCGCTCTGGAATAGTTGTCAGGGGGATATCAACTGTGGGAAGATCGATGGTTTCTCTGCAGAGTTGTTTGGCCTGGTGGATGAAACTACTTCTTTTCAACCGCCCCATAGCTAAGTTTTCAAATCTGTTCTTCATAGGGTGGCCTGGCAAGCTGAGAAACTTTTCTGCTTGTATTAGTGTTTTTGTATCTCTGCGTTCTCTTAAAGCTTGTGTCCTCCCCATTTTCTCCATTGCTACTATAGGGGTTGATCTCATCCCTCCTGTGATGACTCTAAGAGCTTGATTTTGCACCTTGTCCAGCTCCTGCAATGTAGTTTTTTATGCTGAACACCACGCAGTTGACCTGTCTTCCAAGTGTGGTCGTTTGCTCTGTTGATAAACTTTGCTAAGTATTTTCCCACTGGCTCCCCAAGTGGTTCCAGTTAGCTTTCTCAGGATGGCAATTTTCCTTCTGGCTTTTGCTACTGCTTTTTTAATGTGTTTTCTCCATGTCAGCCTGTCGTCAAATGTTACACTAAGGTATGTTGGTTCCTTATCTTCTCTTAGGGGTGTTCCATTTATCTGAATGCTCCCTGCCTTTTGTTTCGGAGAAAGGGTAAATAGAGTAGTGCCGCACTTGTCAGTGTTTACGCTGATACACCATCTATCCGCCCATGCAACAAATGTATCTACAGCTCTTTGTAGCAATATGGTGGCCACTGATGCATGTTCATTTGCGCTCCACAAAACCAGGTTATTAGCGTACATTGCCGCTTTAACTCCATTGGGTAGATTAGCAACAAGATCATTGATGAAGATTAGAAAAAGTGTTGGGGACAGGACTCCGCCCTGGGGAACACCGTGACGCAATAGTACTTTCTTGCTCTTGAGACCGTCTATCTGTACTCGGGCTCTTCTGTTGTGCAAGTATGCTTTTACCCATTTGTACATTCTTCCATTGACTTTACAGTTTCTCAGTTTCTTCATCAGACCTTCTTTCCAGACTTTGTCAAAGGCTTTCTTCAGATCTATCCAAGCCGCAAGTACCAGCTTCTTCTCTTGGAATGCATCCTCAACTTCTTGAGAGAGGTAGGTTGTCTGATCTTCCGTAGAGTAGCACTGCCTAAAGGCAGCCTGTTGTGGCACAAGGATGTTTTCACTTTCAATGTACCACTGTAGTCTGTGATTGATGACGCGTTCCATTGTTTTGCAGAGACAACTGGTGAGGCTAATGGGTCTGTAGCTGGAGGCAATGGAACTGTCTTTCCCAGATTTTAGGAGGGGTATCTTGATTGCTTCTCTCCAGACTTGTGGAACACTGCCTAAGGTCCATGTATTATTAAAGATCTGTAGCAGCTTTGCTTTGGCCTCTCTTCCTAGGTTCCTGATCATTTCATTGGAGATACCATCAGCTCCTGGTGATTTTCTCATTTTCAGTTTTGAAATGGCTAGCTCCAGTTCACTGAATGTGATAGGTGTCTCCATAACCTCATGTACAATTTCCTTCTGTCCTTTATTTTGCCATTTCTCTCGAATCTCCTGTTGTTTCTCTGGACTAATTTCAATATTGTTATCTTGTGCGAATGAGTCCGCAAAATGGTCAGCTGCTTGCTTTCCTGTTAAGATGTTTCCGTCTTTATGTAGCGCAATTTTTGAGTTTCTCCCTGTGCCCTCATCGTTAAGCTGTTTTATTAGCCTCCATAACTTCCTTGTGTCTTTTTCAAAGTTCAGTGACTCTGTTTTCTCCTGCCAGCTTTTCCGTCTAGCCTGCAGTTGGGCCCTTTGAAATTTTGCTTTTGCGTGCTGATATTTATTGTGGTGCTCTTGGCTGGGATTGGCCTCTGCTTGTTTTCTACATATATCCACATCATTATGCAACTGTTCCAGTTCACTATTCCAGTAGGGTTTATAATGTTTACGGGCTCCTCTTGGTATTGTTTCACGTGCTGCCTGTAGTATGCATTTCCCAAACTCTTCAACTACTTTATTTATGTCCTTCTCAGTGTTCAGGTTTCTAACCAGTATGCTAGTGCGATGCTTGTACATTGCCCAGTCTGTTTTCTTGTAGTTCCACCTCGAGATGGTGCTGCTTTCACTTACAAGCTCATTTTCTACAGTTAGAAAGACTGGCCGATGGTCACTTCCACCAAGTTGTTTCCCAACAATTCGTGTAATGTTCCACTCCAGGTCTGGTGAATGAAACGCCAGGTCAGGTGTAGTTGTAGAGTGCCATGATCTCGAGTAGAAGGTATGTGGGTCAGACGGCTTGTTAATCAGGATGAATCTATTCTCATCCTGCCAATCTTCCAGTCTCTCTCCTCTCTGGTCCATGTGATCATAGCCCCAGCTCTGCGAATGGCTGTTGACGTCGCCACACACAATCATTTTTCCTTTTAATGGTAGTGTGTCCAGTGCCTGTGGGCGGTCATTTGGACAGTAGTAATTGATCAGGTGAAAGTCTGTATTGTCTGTCTTAAGTTTAAGTGCCTGATACTCAGCCCCTTCCATGTGAACTTCAATTTGGGAAGCAGGAATGTTGTTTTTGACAAGAGTCAGTATCCCACCCTTTCGCCTGTCCTTTCGGTCAGATCGGTAACACTGGTAGCCTCTGATTTTGAAGGCTATATTTTCGTTCAGGTGAGTTTCTTGCAAGCAACATACACTTACATTTTCATTGGCCAAGATGTTTTCTAGTTCTATTCTTTTTTTGGTGATACCCTCTGCATTCCAGTGCATTATTTTAAGTCTTTGTTTGGTACGGCCAGACGGTCTATTGTCAGGCCCTCTGGCTCCGCTGGACATCTGAGAAGGACCTCCCTTATTTGTGGTTAGACCCTTACGAGGCATAAGGCCCGCCACTGCACCTGTCTGTGGGACCAGAGCAGGGCGAGCACCATAACATGTAGCAGTTGTCGACATAATTCACGGCGTTATTGCGTGGCAGCCTGATTTCTGTGGTGCGCCTCCTGGCTGGCTGCCTCCGTCTTCAGCACCTATCCTTTGCAAGAGTAGACTATGGTCTTACTCGACACACGAGCACATAATGCTGTTCCTCCGGTCTGTTATTTATAGATACAACCAAAATGATGACGTCACCGTCAGTGTACAACAGTTTTAGTCACTGCGTTTGAGAGTACCCCAGAAGAAAAGTTAATTATACTTAATGACGTATTTACAAGAACCGTTGGTATGAACAATCCAAAATATTTAACAAAGAGGCACATGACTGAAATAGTTGCCTTTACGATTCTGCTCTTCTGTACTTTGAATCAAAGCTCTTGTATCCCGAAAACATGCATATGCTATGTAACAAGTCTGAACAGAACTGAAGGTAACTGTAATATATGCTCTGTTATAGCTATTTAGTACTTTTGAATTTCTTCATGCGACTCTGGCAGACTCTCCTTGACCTTAACATAACAACAGAATGTTTACTATTGAAAATTGAAGTATTTCACATTTTATCAGCATTTTACTTAAGCATAAGAAAACCATCTCTAGAAATAAAATCACACACAGACCTTAACACGTATCACCGGCCTGTCAGCCATATTTCTCCATTCATATAATTTTGAAATTTCAAGGAATTTTTACATTCCCTTCTAGATAAAGTACAATTAACAATCATCCTGAAATTGCACTAAGAGTTCAACATTATTCTTGACTACCTTAGATGCAATTTGTAGCAAACTACCAACGTTTTCAATTATCTAATTTAGCATATTAATAAATTAAAACAAAATATTTTGGAAGATATACAATT
This sequence comes from Cepaea hortensis, assembly GCA_963921405.1. Lineage (NCBI taxonomy): Eukaryota > Metazoa > Mollusca > Gastropoda > Stylommatophora > Helicidae > Cepaea > Cepaea hortensis. The sequence goes on from OY992879.1 coordinate 105,427,691, forward strand.
ATTAAAGAAAGTATTTTTTATATTGGGTTAGAATTATCCTAGAAGTATTACTAAAATATTTCATTCCATAATTTTTGCAAGACATATTGAGTACAGGTAATTGTTATTCAAAGAAGACTAATGCCTTATTATTTCCCTTATGTACTAAATACATAGAAAGGGAATTGATTATTTTCCTTTATTAGATTATTTCCCTTTATTAAGGATAACCATGCTATGTAGGTAATGGGTTGAGCACAATCTTCAAACCTCACATCCCAAAACAACCATATAAATAAATTTGTTCATGCTCATTGGGGCTCCTTATTGGAGGTTTGAACATATGACCATCAAGCCAAGAGATAAGCATGCTAACCACTGCTTTACAGCAGTCCCCATTTAGTTGAGTGTTGTTATATTTATTTTTTCTGAATGTAAATTGACAGATGTTGTCAATTTCCTTTTTTAAAGATTTGTGGTCATCCTCGGTGTGTTGTTGATTTGTAGCATGGACAGTTTGCACATGGGACCTCCTGTTTTTCATGATTATCTGAGGAGACAAGGTGTCTGGTCACACTACCCACGTCATCAGGGAGAGATGCTTGATATCATTAGACACCAAAGTCTCTTGTGAAAATGTCCAGACTTATACTTGAGATAGAATCTGGTATCTTCTGAGCTTGACATGACTATAACAACTTAACCACAGCAGCCCCGTGTTTCGATTGTGTTGGTTGACGCATAGGTGTTGCTTGGTGCAGAGTGAATTACATGACAAAATGTGTCATCCATCTCCGGCATTATTGAACTCCAGACACAACCTTATGTGCTTCGGCTCCCTCAAAAGAAGTAGAAGAGGATGGATACTTTAAGTTCCAGTGGTTAGTTGGTTATGCATGCATCGACTTCGTTGTCTGCCATGATCCTTCCTCCTAGTGCCAGACTGCATTCATGATTACCCCAGTTGCAGCTGCATGTAGTCATCATGGTTAAATGTCTAAATATCTTTCATGCTTCAAAAATGCCTAAAGGTTTATAGTAGCCGAATGTCTGTAAAACTGATAGCCAAACTTAAGGTCCACTTTGGGGGATAGGTTGTTGAGCTGTTAAGGCCTCAGGGGTGTTTTTGCTTCTGGTTACGGTTTGCTTATGCATTTTCCTCATTTTGGACTGGTAGTACATGGTTTTGTTGCCCAGCTACTGAGTTAAGTGCGTGGGGTGACACTGTGAACTGTGGATTTTGTGTGAAATGCCTTTACGTGTGTCAGTTTTGGTTTCTGCATGTTCAGAAATATGGCGGTCGGTCGATTGCTGAACTTGCTGGTTTTGCCTTATGCAGTAATATGTGTCCAACTGCTGGTTTTCTAGTGACTGCCGCTTCCATTTACGATGAACTGTAATCTTATTGGCTGACTGTTGTGTTGGCATTTTCGCAGCGACCTTATGCATAAATGCCTGTGTATGCTGTTGGTTTGCTGGGACTGCTGTCTGCTTTACTTTCCACGTGGGATTGAATAACAATTTGTGTGATATTCACTGCCACAGTGACTGACCCGTGAAGTTGGAACAGTGACTAACGACTAACTGATAGCTAAAACTTTGCTTAACTCTTTCCATGCATCGAACCACTCTCTTTGAATCAGTGTCATACCTTCTGTTTACTTATTTTTGCTTTAAAGTTATGAGCAGCTTATTTTAATAATGACATAGTTTTCAAGATGGAATATTTCTTTAGTTTCAGTAAACTGAGAAATGGTCTGGTTATCAGTGTATTTCCATTTATGTTCAATTTCATAGTTTAATGATATCCATCATGATATGTGACAAATTTCTCGCTTGGCTCTGAATAATAATAATCAATCTGATGGCTCCATGCACACAGTTTCCCTTCTCAATTTGAAATGTTTTAATGTTTACTGAATGCTATCCATAGAAAGATTTTTAAAACTATTGCAACATTGTTTTTGTCAATCCTGGGGTGTCTCTGGAACTTTTCTTAAGGGATTCATAACAAAGGCATGTTCTCTCTTGCTAGGGCATGCAGTGTACAGGCTGGGATGTTTAGTTTGCCTCTGATAAGCATCTGGCCTAATTGTGTGGCCACTGACTGCTCATTTATCTACATTTCTGTCTTTCTTTTTATGTCTTTTATTCCCCAATATATAGCATAGGCTGTCTGTCATCTCATGCCAAACCTTTTCTGAACGTGTTCAGGATTGGTTGCATTTTTCTGATAAGTTTTTCTATAAAATAAGTTTGCCTGCTCTGTGGCAAAATGGTTACAATTCAATTAGTGATCCTGCGTACAGTGTTTAAAACACAGCTGCAGGAGATATGGAAGCAGACTGCCTTGCATTAGTTTCCATACAATGGTATGAGTGCCAGTCATTTATAAAACAGTGGCAGACTACTAAACGTAAACTTGCCCAGGAATCAGAAACAGCCAAAAAATGCTGGAGTTGACTGCAACGTCCTATACAGGATATGCAACAAACTTTTTTTTTTAACCCTCATTAGTTGTCTCTTTCAACCTGCTTAGAATGTTTTGGCGTTGTTGTTCTTTGTTTTCCTAATTGGCTCTGGTAACTCATAGGCAGTTACCTCTTCAATATTTCTGTCAATTTGGTATAGCTTTTGGACAACTAAGCCTTTAGTTATATATACATATATATATATATATATATAATTTTTTTTTGCATATCCTTTACAGGACATCGCTGTCAACACCAGCATCTTTCAGCTGTATGTTGATTTCTTGGCAAAATTACCCTCAGTAGTTTGCCATTGCTTTCTGAGCGGCCGGCTCACATACCCCGTAAGTTACAGATGTGATTCGAACCACTGCTGATTCTCACCGTCATCATGTTACCCACGAGAGTATACGAGATTACGGAGAAAAGTCATAACCTTTAAGCCACGAAGCCGGCATACATGTATATACTCTAACAATAATTTGTATGTGGTGAAATGTCTAGTAATAATTGTGTCATTGAACCCTCGTCTGCCTGTGCTCATGTCATTGTCAGTGTAATGTCCTAACCGTTACACCAATATACCCGCAAGTCTCCTGTCAATGCCATTCATGATCATTTTGTTGCATGCTACTGTAGCATGTTACCTTTGAGTGACAAAAACAGGACTGTGTATAAATGAACATTTACAGAAAGTTCACAAGTTTTCTTATGGCTTTCTGAGCTGTATGTATAGTAAATATTCATGTTTTAACTCCACATATCACATCCTGTTCAATCCTTCTAGGTTATGATTGTGATACATGAACCTGAACATAGTGTAACAGTGTAACTGTAGTCATCATCCTGAAGCTAACTATTACTTTTATTAGAGACACTATCATTGATTTGCATAGGATGTCACATGTAATATATTGGACAGACCGGTAGACGTCTAGCCGGCTGCTTCAGGGAACACCTAAGGGAAGTTATACAACACTCCAACAAACCCGTGTCTAACCATTTCAATTCTACTGACCACAGTATTGCTTTCTTATACCGTGTAATGTTGTAGCCATTACTTCTCTTATCAATTATTGTGAAGGTCTACCTGTAAATGAGGAAGAAGTAGTTTATGATAATGAATTTGTTTGTTAATTCATGTCTTTTGATTTGCTACAAAACATTACTCTTCTCTACTGTTACATTGGGATGTGTAATGTTACTTGTTAGTTTCATATTGTGCAGGTTTATATATTCTTGCTAGTTCATGTTTGCAACTTATCACTAACTTTAATCTTACTTTATGTATGTAATCCTCTTTATTGGGATGTTTGTTCTTATGATAATATTTCTTCTCCTTCGTTCCTCTTTCGAGGGAAGTGCATCACTCTTAGTTATGTGCTTCGGTGATAAGTGTGTCTGACTTTGGCATGCATTTGTCTAAAGTAAACGTCCTCTAGACAGATTCCATCCAAGATAATCGACTATCTCCCTGTGAGCAGGTATTCTTTCTGAATAATTTTTCCAGGGTAGCACAGTGCAGCCTACTCTGTGCAATTTCTAACTTCCATGTTATTTTTAACATGCACAACTTACACATAGCATCTTCTATTTTTGTCTCTTATCCGAGAAGGTTAGGTATCCAGTCTTGCTGCTCAAGTGAATATAGGTTGGAGTGATATCATTAGATGTCAGGGGTTTTAGCCAGCCCAATGCTGAGGTTGAACTTGATACCTTCTGAGTCTTAGGTGGACACTGTAACCTTTCAACCATGACTTCTCCTTGACCTATTACATAACCCTGCTTTATAGTTCTCCACAGCTGTCCATCTTTTACATCTGTTCCACTGTCTTAAGTTCAATGCATTGATTCATTTGCTCTATTAATTGCATCCTTTATGCTATGTAATTTCTCATTGTAGTGTCAGAAACTTTTTTACAAGGAACTATTAATTTATTTGTTGCCTGTTCTTGTTGGAACATACGACAAACTGTGAGTTTATTTATGTTGAAAAGTATATTGACATTAATGTGTGCACAAATGTTTACCACTTGTAGATGTAACTTGTAAATGTTAAACTTTAATATGATGCTGTGCATGTTTATTTTTAGTCATAGACTTTTGAGAATGCTGCAGGCTTGCTTTTGTGGTCACACACATAAATCATTGTTTAGTGTGAATTACTGTGTTATGAAATAGTCTTCACACAAATACAAGGCTGTTGGATATGGTTATTGCTGAATTTTAGTCCAAGCATTGGCATATTCCACACTTAAGTATTTGTTTATTTCTGTCTTTCTAAATTTTACATGTTCTTGTTCCTTCTTGTTGCCCTGTTTCTGAATAACGTAAACTTGCCAAGTAAATCACAAACAGCCAAAAATGGCTAGGGTTGGCTGCGACATCCTGTAAAGAACATGCAACCAACGTAACCATCCTCTCAATTATTCTCCATCCAGTAAATACACAGAGTGAATAAGGAAAGTGGTAAACATCAGCTTTACATGAATATAGTCACAAAGATTTCACATCTTCAAACAACAACAAAGACAAGACACATTAATACAAAAACATGTAATATGTACAAACAAACAACGTAAAGTACTTATTTAACACTTATAAAAGCTTTCTGGCCAGCTTTTAACATTCACAACTATATCATAGACAGAACTTCACTTGACATACATTATAAATTAGTATTACATATGTTTAAAAATGGTATCTATGAAAAATTATATACAAAATGAATGCTCAACTATGTACAGTGTACAGTATATGAGGGGGCATCAAATAAAAACCTTAAAAGTGTGATAGAAATTACAATAACCATGCCATGGTCTTGTAACCTGTCAGTATTGTTGTTATGGATGTCAAGAGTGTTTAGCACATGATATCACGGTGCAGATGGAAACAATGATATGGATCATTTAAAGATAGCCGCCCCACTTTTGACACGCACAAAAGAGAAGCAGCATTCTATTATCCATTTGTTATCTGTGAAGGGGTGAAACATATAGAAATTCATTGGTGAATGAAGGTCCAGTATGGTGATACATGCCTGTCACTCCAACAAATGTATGAGTGGAGTAGGAAGTTTCAAAACGGCGTGACTTCTATGACAGACTCTTCACGATTGGGTCAGACACATCGAGTAGTGACCAAGGTAATTTTCATTTGAAGCCCCCTCGATTATCCCAATTATAACCCAGGAGGGTTGAACAGAATATTGAAAACAAAAAAAAATAATAAACATAATGCTAGCTAGTCTGTTATTTGTGATTATGTTCTTATGAAACTGATCATTTCCAGCTTCCATTTCTTCAGTTTATTACATAATTTTTGCAGCTGAACCACACTTTAACCCACTTCACATTTTCTATAAAGTGCCATATTTTATACCCAATCCCATAAATCCCTATGTATTTGATTCTAACACTTCTACTTCAGTTCATAATGCTGTTAATCTTTTAATGCTTACACTATAGGCTGGTCTGAGACAAATGTTGCAGCACCAAGTTTAAAACCAAAGAACAATGTATTTGATTAATATCTTCATAATACGTGATAACACATGTAACAAACATCTAATACATTAGCTCTAGAAGCACTTGTATTAAATCCACATCTGTATTTGTCTTTACCAAGACTTGCACTCTCTCTTGGGTCTGGGTAGCCCTGATCCCAGTAAGCGCCGGGTGTCAGGCTCAGGTATGTTTCGTGTGAGCCACATTGGCTGGAGTAAACACTTGTTTATTTTGTAGTGCTTTTTCGTACTCACCACTGTCATCATTTGGATTTCCTTTGTGATATAACATCATGACGGAGTGAATCATGTGGCTTTTCACATATGGCTGTCATGCAACGGTGCAGTACTGTTTCATTGCATGGATATTTTAAAACAGTGCATCGTTTCATGAGCCTTTATTTCTTAGTGTTTAGAGTAAAAGTATCTTCATCGACACTTAAAGGAGGGAGGGCTTATTCTGGGCTGATATTTTCAAGTTATCGACAAGAGGTAACATTTGCACGAGGTTTTTTCTCCTTTGTTTTTCCCTGGTTCCAATTTGTAAATATTCCTATTCTAATCATGTATAGCATTGGGTTGAAACAAAATCTTGGAAATAGTTTTAAAGCAATAAGAAAACACTGAGAAATAGGAAAATGTCTATATCATTTAAGGGAAAGGCCCTCATGTCCTTTAAAATTTACAAAAAGAAGCAGAGTTTTTAGTACACTTCCTTACTGGTGCAGTCTGGGTTTTGCTCCCATTGGTGACAGAATGTGTTATTGAGGTTAGTGTGGGCACTGTGGCTATGGGCTTACGAATGTGGTTCGCAGTCCGGCATTCGACATTTGAAACACAGCTGCGGGCGATTTGAAAGCAGAACACGTTGCTCTTGTTTTCATGCAGTGGTATAAATGTTGATCGTACAGTAAGCAATTTCAAGCTACTAAACGTAAACTTGCCAAGAAATCACAAACTGCCAAAAAAATACTGGGGTTGATTGCAACATCCTGTAAAGGATATGCAGCTAACAACTCACAGCCCAAATTAAAGATATGACTGCCAGGGCTTTCTGTGAGAAAGTCGAAGGTGCTGCCTTCAAAAATAGCATGTACATATTTTGTACTTTTACTTTAATTGAAGATGTTTCTTTTTTTACTGAAGCATATATTTTTTTCAGTTGTCACATAGAAAACACTAGCTGATTATAATTGCACCCATTAATTGTATAATTGTATATGTTAGCCTCCTTTGTTATAGTTCAACACACTTGGTATAGTTCACCTTCCGTCTTATAGCCCATGCACCGCTGCTAACAAAGAACTAAACTGTTTTTTCTAACCTTATTTTTACTTGTTGGCTTTCAGTGTGAACTTAATGCTTTACCATAATGCTTTTGTCCAACACAGGTTTATTACTCAAGTTAGTTTGAAATTGGAATTTTATTCCTGGAGAAAAATTGCCTAATTTTTTGTCCAGACATGTTCTGATTGGTAGTTAAGAAAGGATATTTGAAGACCCTAACATATTCGCTTGAAATATTATTGATATATTGAAACAAATGCCGGTCTCCCTGGCTGAGGGGTTAGCAGCTTTCTCTGTAACCATGAATACTCTCGTGGTTGACGTGAGCACACGAGAATTTGAAGGGGTTCGAGTCATGCCAGTGTCTTACGAGAGTATGGCGCCGGTCACTCAGAAAGTCGTGGCATGCTGATGAGGGTAATCTAGCCTAGGAATCAGCATACAGCTGAAAGATGCTGATGCTGACCGCAATATCCTGAAACAGGATGGAAACGCGGGGGGGGGAGCAATTGAAACAAATAACTGTGAATTAACTTAATAGTGATTATTTTTTATCCGTTGCTTCCTTTAAATTAAGGCAGAATTGTCACTTGTTCTTACTGTCACAGTGCTGTGCAGGTTAGGTATTTTTGGGGCAAAGATTTCAAGAGTTTGATAAACTGTAATAGGAATGATTGTCACATGCTGGTGGAAGATTGAAAGACTTATTAACTAGCAGACATATAAGGAGATTTATAAACCAAGTACATAACCAGCACTTTTGTTTTATATTTTTTGTTCATCACAGAAACTATCAACCAACACTTGGCTAACTGCGGTATAGTAGGCAGTAACTAAAAGGAAACTATGCAGTGTAGTAGGCAGTAACGAATAGTACACTATGCAGTGTAGTTGGCTGTATCTAAAAGTAAGCTATGCAGTGTAGTAGGCAGTAACTAAAAGTAAACTATGCAGTGTAGTAGGCAGTAACTAAAAGTAAACTATGCAGTGTGGTAGGCAGTAACTAAAAGTAAGCTCTGCAGTGTAGTAGGGAATAAATAAAAGTAAACTATGCAGTGTAGTAGGCAGTAACTAAAAGGAAACTATGCAGTGTGGTAGGCAGTAACTAAAAGTAAACTATGCAGTATAGTAGGGAATAAATAAAAGTAAACTATGCAGTGTAGTAGGCAGTAACTAAAAGTAAACTATGCAGTGTAGTAGGCAGTAACTAAAAGTAAACTATGCAGTGTGGTAGGCAGTAACTAAAAGTAAACTATGCAGTGTAGTAGGGAATAAATAAAAGTAAACTAAGCAGTTTAGTAGGCAGTAACTAAAAGTAAACTATGCAGTGTAGTAGGCAGTAACTAAAAGTAAGCTATGCAGTGTAGTAGGCTGTAACTAAAAGTAAACTATGCAGTGTAGTAGGGAATAAATAAAAGTAAACTATGAAGTGTAGTAGGCAGTAACTAAAAGTAAACTCTGCAGTGTAGTAGGGAATAAATAAAAGTAAACTATGCAGTGTAGTAGGGAATAAATAAAAGTAAACTATGCAGTGTGGTAGGCAGTAACTAAAAGGAAACTATGCAGTGTTGTGGGGAATAAATAAAAATAACTATGCAGTGTAGTAGGCAGTAACTAAAAGTAAACTATGCAGTGTAGTAGGCAGTAACTAGAAGTAAACTATTCAGTGTTGTAGGGAATAAATAAAAGTAAACAATGCAGTGAAGTAGGCAGTAACTAAAAGTAAACTGCAGTGTAGTAGGCAGTAACTAAAAGTAAACTTTGCAGTGAAGTAGACAGTAACCAAAAGTAAACTATGCAGTGCAGTAGACAGTAACTAAAAGTAAACTATGCAGTGTAGTAGGCAGTAACTTAAGGTAATCTATGCAGTGTAGTAGACAGTAACTAAAAGTAAACTATGCAGTGAAGTAGGCAGTAACCAAAGGTAAACTATGCAGTGAAGTAGGCAGTAACTAAACGTAAACTATTCAGTGTGGTAGGCAGTAACTACAAGTAAGCTATGCAGTATAGTAGGCAGTAACTACAAGTAAACTATGTAGTGGTTAGTACAAGCATTTTAAGTTTTGCACTTCTAATTAATTGTTTCATTAATATTTTTAGTATTTATACATTACAATGTTCAGATAATCCTTCCATTGCTGTGCTCTCACAGCCATTGTCATGAATATTCACGAAGTTCATCTTTGCAGTTGTCTTGTTATGTGAAAGATTAAGCCACAGTTCTGTTGTCTAGTTAAATGTTGTTGTACAGATGAAGAACATGCTGTATAATTTATTGCAGTCTGACTTTGGAAGTCAGACAAAGAGTTTTTGGGTGCTACTTACTGAATGCCAGTGAATCATGGACTTTGAATAAAGAGAATACAAAGAAACTCAAAGCCACAAAGATGTGGTTTTTTCATAGAATGCTAAAAATGTCATGGTCAACTAAGAAAACCTGGTGCTGCAAGAAGCCAACTCACAAGGATATTTTATCAGCCGTATAGGGACAAGACAATCACCATAAATTGTTTCCATGTTAGATGTTCCATAAGATGAGAGGAGCTGGATTTGATTGTGACAGCAGAAAAGATCAAGGGTGTAAGAGGCAGAGGTCAACAGAAGGAGAAAATGTTGCATGGACAGAACATGACCAGTGTTGAACTTATGAGAATACAGCATACAGATTATTGCACATGAACATGATCACCCACACTTCTTTGCTTGGTACATGATAATGATACACGTGTCCTTGTTTTTATTTCATCAGTGCCTATTTGACTATTCTGAGCATGTTTCAAACATTGCCAGCCATGTTATGCCAGTCTTATCTCAGGAAACTGTTGCAATAAAACTAATGTAGGAGCTCACAGGGAGAATGTGCAGCCTTACAAGTTGTTTTATGCATACATAATCTTTTTTTTCTGCAATATTCCAGAAAATTAGTGCTTTCTATTCTTTTCTTCTTTGTTTTTGTATTTACTACAGAATAATACAGATTTATTCTTCAGTGTCATTTGTTGAAATGCTGTTTAACAATAACAAGAATTTATAACTTTTCTTTGTACGAAATAGCTCAACATTCGTGTGTGAATACTAATAGTGCTGTTCATTATTACTACTATTTTCTCATTGTTGAAAGAATTTTACAGATGTATTTTTCTTCGGTTGTTTTCTGTTCTTTTTTTTCCCCTTTCATTTTTGTATTTCCTATAGAATAATAAAGATTTATTCTTCAGTGTCTATTTTAAAATGTCATTTAACACTAACAAGAATTTATCACGTTTCTTTATCTGAAATGGCTCAACATTCGTGTGTGAATACTAATCATTAATGCTATTTTCTCAATGTCCAAGAAATTTCACAGATGTATTTTTAAGTGTGTTTTAAAATATATTATTCAACTGTAACAAGAATGTATAATTTTGCTTTGTATGAAATATGTCAGTATTCCCATGTGAATACTAATTATGCTGTTTATCATTACTTCAAGGTAGTCTACATCTATGATATATTTACACATCTCGGATTATTGATTATTGAAATGATTATTTAAATTACTAAAATGGAAGGACATGAAGAGGAGAGGGTGGAGGTAAAAACTGTTTACACGTGTGGAATTTACTGTGCCTAGAATGAGCATTCGTAGTTTGTTTTAAAGCCATTTGAATGCCTTGGTGTGTATTTGGTATATAGTGCTGTCCCCCATATTTGTATAGATCAGTTGGTACAATGGGTGAATTGTGCTGACTGACCTCCTTTACTTCCCAGGGCATTTCTTGCTCCCCATTTTCAGGCTGGCTTGATCTGGGAGCCTACATTGGTTTGAAACTTCCTCCTTGACGGGGGATTTGAACACATCGCTGGGCTGGCAGACACACATGCTAGCTACTGTGCTACTGCAAATATCTTTAAACTTTGCTGAAGATGCATAATAAAGGAAGAAGTGGAAATCAAAAAATACAAATAGAAGTGAATGGTTTATAACATCAAGAGATGAGCTGGAAAGAAGATGTGTGAATGTAGTATCTCAGGGCCAGAAAGTTTTGGAGATCCATCACAGCCAGACTTTATTGTAAAGATGACAGTGGATCCTTGAGCAACATATTTACAGTGTGTTATTGTGAAGATAAAACTGGGAATGAAAACTATAGATGAAAGAAATAAAAATTATTATGCCACGTTACAAGACAACACTGTTATAAAAACCATACTGGAGGGTTAGGTTGAAGGCAAGCGTGCAAAAGATAGACAACAAAACAATTTGGAAGATAATATCAAGAGATGAACGAACAGCAATCTGAGAGAATGTACATTCGAGGTGAGAGACAGACAGTGTTGGAGATAATTGCAGCCAACCTTTGTTGTGGAGATGGCACCTGATTGATTGATTGTGAAGATAATAGATCCTAGAGCAACATTGTTATAGTGTTTTATTGTGAAGATAACAATGGATGTTAGAGCAACATAGTTATACTCTTTTCTTCATTTACTTCCTTTCCAGCTGCATTTACCCCCCTAGTTTTGTCATGTTATGTATATAGATGACAGACAAGTTAATGTGCTGATGTCATGAGCTCAGGCGAACGAGGGTTTGATGCCTGAGTTTGTCATCCGACAACTGAGGGAAAGACTGGCCACCTCTACTTTGTTCATTCTGACCTGTGAAATGTAATGCCCCTATCACATCACAGATTCATAGCAGATTTGCTTCGGGTCTCTTATTTTCAATGCATGTAGATGTATGGAAGGATGACTGGCAAATGTTAATTAGTTATTCTTTTAAAGTTTTTATTCTTTTTTCTTTCTTCTGAAGATTATGATTAATGTCACCCATTAAATTTTGCATATAGATAAAGTAATAATAGAATTCCCTGTACATCCTTTAGCTTCTCTGTCATTCTAAAAGATAGGATGAACTCGTTATGGTAAATCTTCATCATCTCTTTTAAATTTATTTTTTTGTTCATGTTTGTTGCATTTGTGATTTACAGATCCATTACTTGATTTGGACTTCTGAAGTTAATGCCATTGCTGTTTGTTTATGCAGTTTGATAGTGGTTTTAATTTTTTAACATTTTCTTCTGTTCATTTTCTTGTGTAGAACTGTTATCTTGATACAGTAATTTAAAATTATTTTTGAACATTTTTGTGAAACCTAGCTAATTCAAAGCCAAAATTATTTAGCACAAAGAGATATTGTATTGTCTTTTTTCTTTTCTTTTCTTTTCTTTTTTTTTTCTTTTCTTTTTTTTTCTTTTCTTTTCTTTTTTTTTTTTCTTTTCTTTCATTCTTTTCTTTTCTCTTTCTTTTTCTTGTTTTGTAGAAACCTAATATTAAAGCCAAAATTACATAGCAGAAAGATACAGTATTTCCTTTATATTTTTGTTTTAGAAAACCTAATCAACAGCAAAGCCAGAATTATGTATCAACAGTATATTCTATTTTCATGATTCCTTTTGTCTTGTAAAACCTAAAAATAACTAACGTTTAATAGCAAAAAATATGTTGTATTTTCTCAAGGTTGCAACGTCCTTGACACTTTACAATATTTGTTTCTATGATCAGCTCAAAGTCCATACAGCCGCCAGAACAGCTACGGCACTACACGAAGCAGTTCACCTGATAGTCCGCTCAGTAATCACTTCAACTATGATCATGGTAAACTATTTTATTTATATGCATGAAATTGTGAAATTTAGTCACACAGTACCTCCAGCAGTTTACTCACAACCTGTTTAGTTTTCATGTTTGCAGATATAATTATGATGGTTTTAGAACGTCTCATTATGACTTTATCCTAGATATTTGAATACAGGTGGACTGCAACTGTGTCTTTATACTATTGTAAGGGATGGTAAAACAGAAGACTGGAAGTTTGTTGACTTGAACATGTCTTTATACTATTGCAAGGGATGACTTTGTCTTCATCATCTAAAAAGGAGACTGGAAGTTTGTTGACATGAGCGTGTCTTTATAATGTGTGTTAACCCTGTTAGAACGGAACAACATTGGGCCAAATTTAGCTTTCCCTCTGAAGAAGACGGAGTCATTTTTTTGGAGTACAGAAATGACTGAAGTGACAATTTTGAAAATTCAAAAAAAAAATATTGGAACTCTATATAAGTATATAAAATTATATATATTCTTAAAGAAGATATAGTAAAGTTTATTTCTGTGTATGATTGAAGTTTTTTTAATTCATGTTTATGCAAATTTGGTGACCTCATTTGCATTTTGTGAAGAATAAAATATGTCATACCAGTATGTATGAATTTGTGCAGCTTCCATGAAAAATGATTGTGAAAATATCCTCAACTGGATTTAAACTCTTCACATTTTCACTTGGAAGCTGATGCCCCATCTCTAAGAAGTCTCCAACATCAACTACACTTTCTAAAAAATTCCACACATCTCTCTTCATAGTTAATTCTATACCAGCCATAGCAACGGTAACTTGGTCAACTCAACCTCCACCTAATAACCCACACATAAGTCTCTCTCTCTCTCTCTCTCTCTCTCTCTCTCTCTCTCTCTCTCTCTCTCTCTCTCTTTCTCTCTCTCTCTCTCTCTCTGTCTGTCTGTCTGTCTGTCTGTCTGTCTGTATCTCTCTCGCTCTGTCTGTCTGTCTGTCTGTCTGTATCTCTCTCTCTCTCTCTCTCTCTCTCTCTCTCTCTCTCTCTCTCTCTCTCTCTATCTATCTCTCACACACACACACACACACACACATTCTCTGTGTTCCATCCACACATTTAACATATGTAATACACTCTAAATACAAACAACCTTACTTTCACTTAAGCAGACCCCCACATACAAACCCACATAAGTCACTCAGTCACATACGTTTAGAATATGTCACTCTGATCACAAACAACTTTACTTTCATTTAAACACAACCCCCCCCCAACATAGACTCAGACATAACAGTCACTACACACCCATATGTAACATTTCACTCAACACATTTAATTGATACACTGCCAAACAATAAAATGGGTTTGGACCAAACAGAAATTCATGGCAGAAAATGGGAAGTAGTTAAAATTGTAGCAGATATATTGCTTTATATATCAAATTAAAGGAGATTGCATAAGGAACATGACAGTGTTAATAATTGTGTGCGATGTTAAAAAAATTATAACAATAATGATATGTTTAAAACAACAATTTAAATAAAAGGGATGAAAATTATTAAACATGTCCATTTAACAAGGCATTATTTCTTATCCTTTGAAGGTAATCCTGTTAAATTTACTGAATAATGATAAACACACCACTTTTCATCACCAATAATCACAAGAACTCTCCATAACACCAATAAAACACAATTAAAACATCGCATTTTGAAGCACACTATTTTCACACAAAATGGAAAATATCAGGAACACTCGGCAGATTGTACTGAGAAACAATGTTTACATTATGTTCTATTTAATTATACTTATTATTCTTTTAAATTTAATTATTTAAATACTCCTTAAATACTTTGTGATAGGCAAAGAAATGTGCTATCATATTATGACGAACTTTCGTTGTTAGTGTTGTTTTCCATTATGACCGCTTGCTAAATAATTTCACTGAATACTGCATGTGGTATTAGTTTTAGAATCTTTGACAAAGTCCTTTAAAAAAGAATAACTTTAATATAAAATTGTTTTAAAAAATCTACGCGACCGTGAACCAGGAGGCATTGCCATTTCTAAAATAATCAAAACAAACTACTTAAACACTCGTTTTGTCCTAAATAAACAATGAATCCGCACATCTTGTCTTACCCTGATCGAAGGGCAATCTTTTGTGTGTGTAAATTGTCAATTACCGGGCACTAAAAATTGTGGAAAATAAGAGAAATGAAACAAATAACGCACTGTCTATACCAAGCCGATGTATTGCCTCGCTGCATTCCAGAGCAGTTCCATTGCGCTGATGTATCGGCTTCTGGCAGTCAATCAGTTAATATATGTAACTCATCCTGAACACAACCTTTCTTTCACTTAAGCACAGAAAGCACAGACACTCACATACAAACCAATACATAACAGTCACTCAGTAACGCACATATACTGTCTCATTCACACAAGTTTAACATACATCACTCACCCTAGACACATTTAACCTTACTTTCACTTCAGCACAGACACCTCCCACATTCCCTCCATATACCAACCTATATGTAACTCCATCCAGCAGTCCAGCATGTGCCACATCACTTGAAGGATGAAACCACCATGTCATCAACCCCACTGGCAAGTCCACGCACGTCACCGAAGACAGCCAGGAAACATCTCAAGTCAGCCACGGAGAATGAAGACACTGACATCACCGAGCTGGTGGAGCAACTGAAGCAGTCCACCAACTTGCAGGAGCAAGCAGATATCATTCATTATCTGTTTGTCACTAAGTAAGTACATTTAAGTGTACAGTTTGAACCCCTTATCTTGCCTTTCCTTGTATTTCTACATGCATCTGTTGCTAAATTGTAGCTTTTGAGAAACTAAGATTTTCGGTTTGCTAAATTCAATGTAGTTTATGGTCTTTTCCATATGCAAATGAAACATGGACAGAATACAGTTGTCATATAAATACTCTTCTTTAGTTCTGTCTGAACTGCCAAAGAAAGTTATGCATATAAAAAGTCAAAATAAAGTGGAATTGTCTGATATGAACAGATATAACAGCTACCAAAGAAAATCACGTAAGGCACACTTAATTCAAGCAAGTGAGCTCATGGTAAATGAAGAATGGTTAAAAATCCTCCATGAAGTCTACTATTGGCTGTGGCAGTTGCTGCACAGTCGGCTCTTTGGAAGCTATTTGGAAGTCTCCACAAGCTCTGAAATACAATAACGTAAATCCAAAACATTAGACTTCTTGTACAAACATTGCAAGAACAGCAAGATAGAAGAGGAGGAATCTCTTTTGCTAGCGCTGTGATCTTTGAGAAAGTACTGTGCTTCCAGGCTTAATCCCCAGTAGGGACAGGACTTGCTCCAGTCAGGGGAAGGAAAGGCATATGAAACGTCATAGTGGCTTGGAAAGAACAGTGATGGAGATGTGGTTCCTGGAAGAAATGTTAAAGATGTTCAAATTAGAATAGAAAAAGCAAGAGGAGCCTTCATAGAACTAGGAAATTTGTGGTAATCAAAAAGAAATAGAATCTGGTACCAAACTTGTAATATTTAAACTTATAATATGTAACACTAATGTCAAGTCAATACTGCTGTATGGAAGAGAAACATGATGAGTGACTTAACCAAGTATAAAACAGTTACTAATTAAACTAGAAAGTTTTTCCTCTAGAACCAACAGGGCAATTGAAATAGAGAGAGTTTTCAAAAAACAACACATGGCGAAGAGGGTTAGAAACAGATATTTAGTATACAGGATGTTTGTAAAGTCTAACTACACTTTGTATGTAGAACAAATTTGAAAGATGATGTACATAATGTCATAAAAAATGTGCTCCACACTCTATTGTGAAGCAGTATGCAGCAAATGGCTGTCGTCCGCTGGTGTAATTCTTTGCGCTCCAAACAGCATGGTGTTATCGACAGAAGGAAGACTTTTTTGGGTTGAACATGTGTTTCGAAATGGCAGTCTATAAGCATGGATGGTTATTCAACGATTTATGGCAACATTTCCCGATAAACAACCTCCTCATCGCATTATGGTTAGAAATTTTTTTAATAAGTTTCTTGCTACAGGAAATGTGAAAGATGCTCCGCAATCTCGTAGGCCTGCTGTGTTTGAAGAAAAATGTCTAGATATCCAAGACAGAATCGTGAAAAGTCCAAGCAAGTCCTTAATGAAACTGTCGCCACAAGTGAACGTATCAGTGAGCATGGTCATGTCTTGAAGCCCGAGGTGGACATTTCCAACACCTGTTATAATGAATACTTCATTGGTACTTTCGAGCTTCCCCAAAACAGCTTTACACCAAATCAGTGACTTTTGTAACTAATTCATTGAATTTTTAGCACGTTTTTTGATGACATCTTGTACTTCATTTTTCACATTTGTTCTACATACAAAGTGTAGTGAGACTTTACAAACACCCTGTATAACAACATGGAAGGAGCTGCAGGAGACAGAAAAGAATGGGAGGGCTTGGCATTAGTTGTTTAAGGACATATGCTCCATTAGGAGTTAACAGAGAGGAGAAGAAAAATTCACACTCAACAGGTGGAGCATGTGTGTGTGTGGGTGAGCTTGAGTGGATTGGGGTATGTGTGAGTGGGTGGAAAGATATGTGTGGGTGGGTGAGGGATGTGTGAGTGGGTGGGTGTGAGATATCTGGGTTGGTGGCGGGATCTGTGAGTGGTGGAGGGATGAGTGGGGGATGTGTGGTGAGTGGAGGTGAGTGGGGGATGTGTGAGTATGAGTGGGTGATGTGTGAGTAGGTGAGGGATGTGTGTGTGGGTTGGTGCGGGATGTGTGTGTGGGAGGGGGGATGTGTCACATAACATGAGAATATGCTTTGTTTATGCTTACAACATTCATTTGACAATGTTTTTTTCCTATTGAATGCATCATGCACTGCTGATGAACGAAAGATGAGTGATTGGAAGGGCTGAATGTAAGACGGGCCTACGTGCCCAATTTGTTACCCTTTGAAAATAAAGATCAATTCAATTCAATTCCCTCCCATGTGAAGAATACTGCGTATGTTGGTAGGCAGAAATAGACCACCTCTAGAAGTGTGCTTGGTATAGTATGAGGTTAGAGTGGAAGTAAAAGACCCTTTCACACACCATAAGGTACATTGGGTATATGGTGTAAGAGCCATATGTTTTCAGGCCAGTTGACGGTTGGTGGTTTGGTCAGAGGTCGCCTTTACTTCCCAAGACATTTTGTGGTAGCCATTTTAGGCTGGGCCAGCTTTACAAATGTGAACCCAGCAGGTCAGAGTATGAGGTATTTTATATTTATTTGGTTGTTGTCTTCAGGGGTCCAGAATTTGACACCCACATGGAGGAGAACATGAGGGTGCCAGTGAAGGACCTCCTGATTGAACTGTATGAAAAGGTGTGCTTTATTTTCATTTTTGTAATTGTTTTTAAATATCATGGCTTACTTCATACTAGATTCTCTGAGGAATATTGATGAAAGAAAGTATGAGCAGTATCATGAGACTAAAGAGTTAGTTGCATGTTATTTTACAGGATGTCACAACCAATAGTAAGATTAGAAATGTGAAGATATGGAAACATAGATGACATTTCCCAGGAAGACTAAGACCAGTCAACAAGTGCCAGGAAGGTGTTGGATGTGCCAGCCAAAACCCACAAATAGATCAACTCTGTTGAACTGCTGTAAACAGGCACTGCAGAAGTAGTTTGCATTTTATGGAAACATTAGCAAACCATGTGTGCATGCTAGAGTTGCTGGGACTAACAAAACCATGCTGGAAACAAAATTGAAGGCACTTGAGCAACAGGTAGGCAGAAATAAAGAGGGAAGGGATATGGATAAACTGCAGCATGGAGTGCATCACCAGAGCAAGAGATGGAAAGTGTTGCATATCTATTGCTGCCAACCTGCATGGTGGAGAGGCATTTGATTGATTTTGAGTAATGAAGACACAAGAAATAGCTTGCACAGTTTATTGCCTGCATATTTCGCTACACCTTGTCAGATGCATACTGCAGAAACCACTCAACGTAACATGAAGCAGACAGTGAATCCTTAGAGCTGAAATACACAACACACATTCCCACAGTAATTTAAACTGACTACCACTGTAATTTTAAACTATCATGTTGTTTTGTTTACAAAGCGATGGCTTTGTAGTTAGTTTCTAATTAGTTTTGGCTTGAGATTGACTACCCCCTCCTACAGAAACCATTCGCTGCAAGAGCCAACCAATCATGAACTAGTCTACAAGATGGTTGTATGTGTTGGTTGAGAGCCTGTGCTTCTGTGGGAGCTGACAGGCAGAAGCAGAATGAATGCCAGCTGTTTGTTGTAAATATTGTGTGTATGTGTGTGTGGTTTTCTGTGTCCACACAATGCTGTGTGTGTTTTTGTCTACATCCACACTATGCTGTGCATGCACACACATACACACTCTCAGAGCATCATTTGTTGTAGATACATTTTGTCTGTTTTGATTACCATTATAAATTCTAGTGACTTTTCTGGTGCATATACATGTTTTCAGGCTGGTCAGTGGAAGCAGTGGTGGCTGGTGCGACACACAGCAGGCATGCTGAGGAAGAGAGTTGAGGACTTAGCTTTGGTACGACAACTCTATTAATTCTAGTGTACACTGTCTTGTTATTTGCCTGAATGTATGCCATAATGCCAGCAAATATAAAATTACTGTCACCTAATAGTGGACACAGCCATGGTATTGCTAAGAATGATCACACTCAGTGAACAGTGTGCTGTGGTGATGTAGTGATTGGTGCATTTGTCTGCCAACACACTGGTCTGTGTTCAGTCCCAAGTACTTGCCTTGGAAAACATTGTAACAACTGGAACAGTACAAGAAGCAGGGGCAGACCGATAGAAATGATGCTGGATGGACTGGGACAGCAGCATGGAAGAGTATCATCAATAGAATTGGTCAAAATCACAAGGACTGAGATCTGTGTCTCTCCTACGTCAGCTGGTAAGCCACATGGTGAAGATGTATATGAGCATGTTACTACTATTTACATTGGACTATTAAAACAACCACAAACGATGAATGTGGTGTTTATAAAGGGCATCGACACGAGATGTGACATGACATGTTTAATACGAGCAGATAAATATAGAGAACCAGTGGTGAAAAGTGTGTACTTCTGCTGTATAGAAAAGTAAGATATTTCTGAATTTCAAAACGTTTTCCCATAGTGAATTTGAGTAATGAAGGCACAAACAGTAGATTGCACGATTTATTGCCTGGCATATTTTGCTGCATCTCGTCAGATACATACTGCAGAATTCACACAACATAAAGTAAAATAACTAAATAAATCCTTCAAGCTGAAATATACACATGTTCGCACAGTAATGTCAATTGTCTATTTCTGAATTTGATCATGATCACCAGTTGCAATGACCCCAACTCTTCTGTAGCATATTCTTAGTTGACTAACTTTGGCTGAGAAGTTTATGAATTTAAAGATGTCCATTTCTCACTTGAATGCACCAGATGTAGATGCCAAAGAGCTCTAGTTGATGATGAACCATGACTTATTTTCATTGGGACCTTGCCATCTTGACAGACGATAGTTTTTTACATTGTGCTTCAAAAAGACATAATAACCACAACCCATGGCAGTACCTGATGTGACTGATCAGGCCAATTCGCGCTGTAAATGTTCGTCCACAGTGGATGCATGTAAACATAATGCACACAATATGTTGCCCTTGTGTTTCTGGGACCCATAAGGGAAGCAAAGAATAACAACACTGTAACCTATCATATATGTCATAAGAGGCAGCTAAGGATGATTGGCACAAGACTGGCTATCTCATCCTGTGGAAAACTTTAGCTGTAAAATCAACCAATCATGAACAAGTCTAAAAAGGAAATAAAAACAGTAGGTGTAACTCCTGCGATAAAATGAGATACACTAAACTCAGACACAGTGTACATACCTTACAACGAACTCCACAATGGTGAACATAAATAATGGGGGAAATCCATAACAACCAATAAATGAAAAATACAAATAAGTATACTACGACAAAACGAACAACATTTCCATTATACAAATCTTCAACAGGAACGGAGCAACACAAACAGATCTAAAAAAAAACATGAAATTAGAAAATTTAATAATATTAAAACACAAACCCTTCGTTGTTAAGAAGGCGGAGCAGAAGTTCAGTTCAGTTGTGAAAAGTGCCAAATAAGAAAATGTGGAGCCGAAGTGTGCAAACAGATATGAATAAAAAGGGCTTGGCATGGCTTGCTTGGGGGGCCTATGGTTTATTGGACAGAGACAGGCAGAAAAAGAAGAAGAACTGTTCATTAGTTCTTGATCACTGCTCGACGTGTTACCAGACATAGAGAGGAGACATTTCCATTTGTGGGATAGTTGATTAGCTGATGATATTGTTATGGTACATTTCTGTAATGTCTCTTTAACATCATAATCCATGTTTTTCTGGGTCTTCCTCTTTTATTGTGAGTTTATTATGAGACATGCTTGTCATAAGATCATCCAGTATAGGTGAAAAGATATCTTTGCACATACTCACAGAAGTATGTGGATTCATTTTGCCTGTGTTTGATGGGTGGTGCTGTGGCTAGCATGTGTGCTGGCCAACCCAGAGGTCATGGGTTCAGATTTGGATTCAAGTGGATTTGTTAAATTGGCCTGGGCCTAACATGGGTACCGGGAATTGTCTTGGGAAGTAAAAGCAGCCAGCGTGATATTGACTAAATCATCACTTTTATTATGGAGATCTCTGCTGCCTGGATGTACGCACCCGGACATGCCAGGGTGAAAGGTCATGAACGCACAATCCAGCTAGGAAACATTGCACAAGTACAAATGGGATGAAGCATGGACAGGGCTGATATAACTAATGCAGTGCGGGCTCCGCTCGCAGATACCAATGAGACTGA
Organism: Cepaea hortensis; assembly: GCA_963921405.1. Lineage (NCBI taxonomy): Eukaryota > Metazoa > Mollusca > Gastropoda > Stylommatophora > Helicidae > Cepaea > Cepaea hortensis. The sequence goes on from OY992879.1 coordinate 105,449,481, forward strand.
CATTAGCCTGACTACACGAACTGGGAGTGGAGCCTGGTCAAGCATGTCAGTGCTGCCTCCAATACCAAGAGAGGAGATACCATAACCAACTCTTTATGGGAACAGTGAGCAGAAATACTGTAGGAATGGCTGTTGCATTCAAGGGCTGAGCACACATGGAAACGCCCAATGTGCAGTACTGTTGTTTGATATAACTGCTCAAAAGCTGATTGGTCTATGAAACTTATGGGGCCACACCATATGTCCAATGCACTTCAAGGTGTCTTAACAGAGTCCTTTACTTGACTTTACATACGTTTCATGTTATTCTCACCTTGCTGTTTCTTAATTTTAACCATTGTCTTTAACATCTTTTGTTTGTTCGTAACTTAGGCAGCCACAGACTTGTTGGTCAGACAGAAACAGCTGTCAGTTGGTCTACCTCCAGACAACGAAACAATCATTACCAGGTTGGTAATTTTTTTTCCAGTTTTTCTCTTCTCATAATGTGGCCAGAAAATTATGACTGACTCTTTCTGTATTTCTGATAAGTTGTCTTTATTTTAACCTCATTTAAAACATAAGTTGTCTTTGTTTTAGCCTTTTTTTAAACATTTAGATTTCTCATTTTGATCCAAGGAATTTTCAGCATTCTTCCGGAAAACCACATCTCAAAGGCCACAAGGAAATGTTTTGCTTATTTAATAATTGTCCAGGAATAATAATCATTTGTTAAAATTGGTTCTATGTAACGTGCAAGAATTCTTTTTTTCTCCAACCTTCAGTGATCTTCTTATTTTTATAAAATGCAGTGTTAGCTTGTCCTATTCTGTTCTTTATCTCTGTCATTTCCATCTTTAATAGTAGACTTAAAAAAGATATTGTATAATTTTTAGAGCATTAACTATTTTATATTGTTTTTCCAGTCCTCTTCCACCTGATGAGTTGGCAGCGATCATTTATGATGCTTGTGGAGAAGACCATAGTACAGCATCCCTCACACAGGTAAATATTGATAGCAAATCTCTCTCTTTTTCTTTCTCTTTCCCCTCCCTCTCTATCCCTCCCTTACTCTCTTCTCTCCCCTCCCTCTTTCTCTCCTCTCCCTCCCTCCCTCTGTGCCCCTCTCTCTCTGTTTCTCTGTCTGTCTGTCTGTCTCTGTTGTTCTGGGTTCAGTGAAGTTCAACTTTATCTTAATGGTGTCACCAACTTGCTGGGGTTAGATCCCGGATGGGCAACCACTCAGCCAAATTCATTTTCTCCTACTGGGGTTTAGTTCTGGGTGCAGTGTGAGATCCCTTACCTCTGTCAGATGGGACTAATTACCACCCCAGATCCCAGAGCCCCTCTGCCGTGCGTCCACCTTGACGAGGTAGAGGGGCTTGCGCGTTCCAATGACCCCAAGAGCTATGCCGACGGTAGCACAGCTACTGGTAGGGCCACCCATGTCGGACAGGTCAAGGGAGAGGGACCAGACGAAGAGACGTACAAACCTGCTGCCTTGTAGGTAGACTGGGGACAGTCAAAGGCTAGGGAAAGCATCCCGAACAAATGCTTGTCGAAATCGGATGTACTGAGCCACAGGCTTGACAAAGAAGTGCAACGTAACTTTATCATTTGATGATGCCACAGATGAAAATTAATCGTTATGGTGCTAATCCCGTGAAGTCCCATCAGGCGGTGATAGTGCCGGGCCCCCTGCCTAGAGGGGGTCCACCCATGACTACTGGTGGTCACCTTCCCCTGTGCTGTGGAGTCAAGGCACAGAGGAGTAGGTTAAGAGCTATTGACCAAACATCCTGGACACTCAACATACTACAATGGAATGCAGAAGGAGTTTATAACAAGAAAGCCTCCCTAACACAGCGTCTTCATAAAGATAGAATAGATGTGGCATGCATTCAAGAGACACACCTCAACGCCAATCGCACATTTTCAGTCGAGGGATATCAGGCCACACGTTTCGACCGCGAAGGACACAAAGGAGGAGTTGTAATACTTACACGAAATACAATACCTTGCAGCGAAGTATCTGTGATATCTGACAACCAAACGGAAATTATAGGTGTTGATATAATGATAAAGGACGTGAAAATAAGAATTTACAATCTGTATAGCCCGGCAGATAAGGATCTTACACTCTCAAACATGGAAATAACTGACACAAATTGCATTGTTGTCGGAGACTTTAATAGCCGTTCAGAAAGATGGGGATACCCAGATACTGACAAAAGAGGAGATGAAGTGGAGGACTGGGAAATAGACTCAAATCTCCATCTACTCAACAAAGCGGATGACACACCGAGCTTCTACTCCAGAAGATGGATTACCACTTCTACTCCAGACTTAGCTTTCTGCACAGGAGACATCCTCCACAAAATCGATCGCCATGTGCTTGACCAATTAGCAGGTAGTGACCACAGACCAATCAAGCTTGTAATAAATATGGAGTATGTTCCACAGGAGCAAAAGCCTTTGCCCCGTTGGAATTACAAACGAGCAGATTGGGACAGATTTGCCATACTAACAGACAAATATTGTGAAAACATAAATACACGATATGGCAACATGAAGCAAATAGTGGTTAGTCTAAACAGAGCAATAATACAGGCGGCCACTGAGTCTATTCCAAGAGGAGCGAGGAAAAATTACAAACCATACTGGACTGAAGAACTACAAATTTTGGAGGACAAAGTTGAAGATGCTAGGAAGACCGCAGAGAGAGAACAAACAACTGAAGCGAACATCTCTCTCAAAGCCATCTCAGCAGAATATAAAAGAACAGTAAATCAAACAACAAGAGATTCTCATCTCATCTCATCATGTTCCTCTTGTACCTTGCGGTGTCGAGGTGAAGTATAAACTTCGTGAGAGTGCCCGGTTATGGGCTTCGTATATCGACATTCCCATGGATTCTGTTATTCCCTCCGTCCAGCGTTTCCGTGGTCGGCCTCTTCCTCTGTTTCCATCTGGTCTGTACGTCATTGCCTGTTGTGGCATGCTGTTGACTGGTAGCCTACTTGCATGGCCAAACCATTTGACTTGCTGCTTTCTAATAAAATCTAGAGCAGCTTTAACCCCCACTTTAGTCCTGATTTCTTCATTTCTGATCTTATCTCTTCTTGATACGTTGAGTATTCTTCTCAGGAACCTCATTTCTGTTGTTGTGATTTTTCTTTTCTCTTTTTCTGTCATTGTCCAGGTTTGGCATTGGTAGCACAGAGTTGGTAGGAAGATTGTGTTGTAAAGTGCTTTCTTAGTAGTTATTGATACATGTTTGTTCTTTAGTATTGGTGCCATTTGTCCAATGAGTTGATTTGCCTTATTGCACCTATTTTCGATCTCGTCTTCTGATCTGCCATTTGATGATATTATACTTCCTAGGTACTTGAAGCTCTTTACTTGTTTCAAGGGATGTTCGTTTAGGTGAATTGTTGCTGTTTGTTCTTCTTTAGTTATAGTCATTACCTCTGTTTTGCTTGTGCTAATTTTCATGTTATGTTCCCTACACATTTCGTTTAGACTATTCATGTGGTCTTGTAATTCAGCTTCTGATTTTGCTATTAGTGCTTGGTCGTCCGCAAACAGGAGTTCTCTAATGGTTAGATTTGCAGATGGTTCTTCTTCTGTGTTCTCGTCATGCGGTATTCTTGCTGTCTCTGCTTGGCTGGTTTCTTTACATATGTTGTCTATATATGTTATGAACAAGAGAGGGGACAGGACACAACCTTGTCGTACTCCAGATCTTATGGTGAAGGGTTCTGAGTGTCCTCCAGTTGCTCTCACTATGCATTCACTGTTGTCGTATAAACTTCTACATAGGTTTGTTAGATGTGTACTCACTCCATATTGTTTAAGGATTTCCCACAGCTTGTTGGAGGAAAAAAACAGAAAACCTGAATTTTGACAGGGATGGAAACAAACTATGGAAACTAGTGAAAGCCATGAACAATGAAGGACCTAGAAACAAACAAATAACAATTAAACAAGGAAATGCCTTGCTTACAGGAAAAAAGGCTGCAAATGCACTAATGGAACACTATGCCAGTGCAAACCACATTGATATTACAGCCGAACAGAAGAAAGCAATCAAAGATAAACAGATACATCATAGATATACAGAGACAGCAGCAGAATATATGATGGCAAATCTAACAATGGAAGAAATGGAACAGGCAATGAAAACCCTAAAAAAGAAGACATCACCAGGAAAGGATGGAATCACAAATGAAATGCTAATAGGACTAGGCACTAAGGCAAAAAAGAAACTACTAGCAGTCCTAAATTACAGCTGGAAGAGGGGAATAGTCCCACAGGCATGGAAGGAAGCTATACTAATACCAGTCCCAAAGAAAGGAAAAGACCTGGAAGAACCAAATGGCTATCGACCTATCAGTCTTCTTAGCTGTGTAGGAAAATTAATGGAACGCATTATCAATGGCAGGCTAACATGGCATCTGGAAGAAAACCAACTCTTAACACCTCACCAAGCAGGATTCAGAAAGTACAGATCCACTGAAGATCAAATAACCTATATAGCTCAGGAAATAGAGGATGCCTTCCAAGAGAAAAAGCACACACTAGCGGTCTGGATAGATTTAGAAAAAGCATTTGATAAAGTATGGAAGGAAGGACTGAAAGTAAAACTGCAAAAAATGCATGTTTGTGGGAAAATGTACAAATGGATCAGCCACTACCTTGAGAACAGAACTGCCAGGACAAAAGTACAAGGACAAACCAGCAAAATGATGCTATTGGAGCAAGGTGTCCCCCAAGGAGGAGTTCTTTCACCAACATTATTCCTAGCATATATAAACGACATCACAGAAAATTTTCCAGCCAGAGTACACACATCATCCTTTGCAGATGACCTAGCCATATGGACATCTGAAGAATATATTAGTACAGCTAACAGCAGAATACAGCAAGCCCTATTAGCGCTAGAGGACTGGTCAAAATCATGGCTAGTGAAGATAAGTGAGGAGAAAACAACATGCACAGTGTTCTCCCTCTCAACTAAAACTCAGCAACCTAAGCTGGTATTGAATGGAAAAATATTGCGCCATGAAGAAAATCCAAACTATCTAGGAGTCACCTTTGATCGTCGCCTGACATGGAAGACACAGGTTGAGAAAAATCGAACAAGAGCAAGGCAAAGAATGGCAATCATGAAAAAGCTTGCTGGTACAACGTGGGGAGCAGATGAGAAAGTTCTCAAGAAGTTATATACTGGACGGGTGAGGCCAGTACTGGAATATGGCATTGCAGCTTGGGCAACAGCAGCTAAGTCAAACTTTAACAAAATAAGTAGAGTCCAAAATCAAGGAATGCGAATCATAACTGGAAGCCTGAAGACAACGCCTATTAATGAATTAGAAAAGATCACTTGTTTACAACCAATGCAGGATAGAAGAGATAGCAGAGCCCAGCAACAAGCTGAAAAATTTAGAAGATTGACAGACCACCCTATGTATAAAAGGTATAGTGGTTTTGGAAAGGGAAGACTAAAGCGTAGCAACTTTGTAGAAACTGCAAAACGAAAGATTAGGGCAGATCCCATACTTAACATATCAACAGTCAAACCCATTTACAATGCAGACAAGTTCCCAGCTTGGAGACAGCAGCAACTGCCTGAGATGATAGAAAACATTAGCATGAAACCGAAAGAAGAGAAATAACCCTAAACTACATAAAAGAACATTACCCAAGCAGCAATTGGACCCATGCATATACAGATGGATCAGCCAAAAATTCAGTAGAGAATGGAGGAGGAGGAATTCTCCTAAATTTAAAAAATGGAGTGAAAAAAACACATTCAGTGGCAACTGGAAAGTTCTCAAGTAACTTCAAAGCGGAGGTAGAGGCTCTGAAAACTGCAGCAGAAATGCTCTTGATGGAGGAAAATAAAGAGACGCAAATAGCTATCTTCACAGATGCAAAGTCAGCTGTCTCAATACTGAAGAGCAAAAACAGCACAGAACTAGCTGACCTAAGAGCAGCACTCCATGGTCTATGCCAGAAATCCAAAAAAGTTATAATACAGTGGATCCCATCACATTGCAGTATACCTGGAAATGAAGAGGCTGACAGACTGGCAAAAGAGGGCGGACGACTACCACAGCCTGACATAGACATAACCTATAATGAGGCAAAGAGGTTGATAAAAAGCACTTATAGAACCAAATGGGAATCAGAGCATCCAGGCCACCAGAAGGATGATGCATATTACAAACTCGACCGAAGAGAACAAGTAGCAATCTTCAGACTCCGCACAGGACATAACAGGCTGAAATACCACTTGTTCAACAAACTAAAGATAGGAGATACAGATGAATGTAATTGTGGAACTGGTAAAATGACAGCTAAACATTTGCTGCAAGAGTGCCCAATATATGCAGAACAGAGAAAGATATTTTGGCCCACACCTGCTTCATTCGAGGACAAGCTCTATGGAGATATCAACAAGCTCAAGTCGACTGCAGCTTACTTTAACTGTATTCAGGTTGACATTTAAGTGTACATGAAGAAGTATTTAGACTGCCACACTTCATACCACAGGCATGTTGGTTACACAAGCCTCCCAGAGGCATGAAATGGAATATTGCTTGGATAGCAAATCCATTACGTGGAAAGTCCGAATCGAAAGCTCACTGTGTGGGCTTCATAAAAGGTGGAAAAAGTGTCCTAGTGGCACAAAATGGAATATTGCTTGGATAGCAAATCCATTACGTGGAAAGTCCGAATCGAAAGCACACTGTGTGGATGTCATCTGCAAACAGCATTCTTCTGGCTTCTGGAAGAACAGCCTATGGTGAACGGAAGGCCCAATATACGGAAGTGAGGCTAAGCAGCCATGTGCAGGACGTGACGATTCCTTGGGTGAGCCCAGTACCAGAGCGCTGTGTGTTGGCTCTGCAATTATGGAAGCCTCCTTGGATGGCGGGGAATGCCCATGGTCTGCCCCTGCCTTCCCTTGAGGGCCGACCAGGATGCCTTTGGCTGTTCTATATGGGCCAGCTGGGATGGGAGATAACACCACAACAGTGAGAGTCTAACGTCCTAAGAAACCCCCCGGGAAGGTTAACCCAGTCAACAAATGCCCGCAGAAGTCGGATGTGTCGGCCTAACGGCGCAAGAACGCAGCTCTACTGTAAACAGGCACAACGCAATCACGTCCGGAAAAAAAAACTCCGGATGAACGAAGAAGAGAAGAAGATCCCAGAGAGAAAACATGGAACTAGTGTCTTTTATGCTGATTTAAGACACTGTCCCTGATACTCAAGAAAACAGCCAAGAAGTGGCTCGTTGAAGATAGAATATATCTATATAGATGTGGCTGTACTTGGTATCACCAGAAGTGAGAAAGGAGGAGTTAAGCTATGTAACGTAATCTGGTTACTTATGACTGCATAGGCAAGGTCCCTCCCTGACATAACTTCCCCCTTCTGGACAATGTGTGCGAACCCCCACTAAATGATATAATGTGTGTACTTGATTACGCTACACAAACATTTATAAACATTTAGAATTATACAGACAACTGAGTTTAAAATACAACAACTGTGTTTATTATTGCTATTGATGATCATATGATGATGATGATGATATGGTATACATAACTTAAGAGGTCACATAGGTCATGCTTCCCCCAGTGAGACGCAGTTCACTGTCAGATTGAAGGAGTCCAAAGTGGTCCCTTCACAAGGCTAAGTCACTTCCTGATATGGGTTGTTGACTGTCCATTGCTCCTAAGAGATCTGGAATGAAACGAACGGAGATGGGTAGTATCTACGTCTACACATCTCAAACACATATGTCTATATATTCATATAAACATGCATTCAAGTCATAATATATGATGGTATGATGATAGATGATGGCATGTTACATAAACATATATCAGTTCTAAATAAATAAATAAATATATATGTATATATTCATAAAACTATTAAGAACATCTATAGCTCAAAACATACATATTCACATACATTTATGTAATGGAGTGTTTCCCATATAAGTTCACCTCACTTGCTCCCTTTCTGATTCATTCATACTGTCTTGTCGGAAGGGCTCGTCGCACAGTCCTGTCGAACATTAAATGCCTTCCCTGAATCTGTCTGGGATATTGAATGTCCTAAGTCATGTCTGTCCTCATGCAGACATCATGCAGACAAGGTGAACTGGTGCCATTCCTCAAACCAAGTGGTTTCACCACAATCTTGGTAGGCACTCAAAGTGTTGGTCCAAATAATCAATGTTAATTGGACGCTATCAAGAGACTGGTAGCTCTCAGGAATTTCTCCTAAGTAGTCAGTCTCCCCAATGTTTAACATCATACAGGATGAATCTAAATGTATCTCCTGTACATGCATAAGCCACACGCTCATGTAGCTTGGATAATGGATTTCTCCAGATTATCACATACAACAAATCAGACAACCAAGTGGTGAATGAAAGAAGAAAATAGTTCTCAGTGAAATCGTAAAGCTAGAACTGGAACATTAAGTACAAAGAAAATCCACCAGTGTAAAGTTTGGGAGAATATGTAGAAACAGGAAACTACACAAGCCTTCAGACTAGCAGACAAACTAATGGTATTACCTGGGTTATAGCTAGGAAATCCTGTCATAATACTTCGTACAGAAGTCCAACAGAACGAAATGTTAATATTTCTCCAGTAGGTATCCTAAGAATGCTATTGTAAATGCGTCTGAGGATTGTTGTCACTGCTCATAGTTTTATTCTCTCAATTCCTGGCTAGTTTCCAGGTTGGTTAATTAATATGTCCCATTTTCATTAACTCCGCCTATTTTTCCATGTAAGATGACGGGATGGATTAAGTCCCAAACTCTTCTCACCCCTCCTTTCTTGTACTTTTATTGTGTTTAGAGCTTTTAACAACTTCTCATGCACACACAAGCATGCAAGCTAGCATGTTATTTACTGTTGAGATTTCATCAACACATCTCCAATGAATGATGGTAATCTTCTTCATATTTCAGGAGCTGCTGGTCTACCTGGCCATGTTTATCCGCACTGAGCCACATCTCTTTGATGAAATGCTCCGGTTAAGAGTTGGACTCATCATTCAGGTCATGGCCTCCGAGCTGTCCAGAACCTTGCAGTGTACAGGTTGGTATCATTACTTTTTAAATAGTCCGTATGTCTGTGTCACAAACAAAAATCATGCTGTGAAACCTCTGATGTGGTAGGGCCATCTCATTTCATAGGTCTGAATGCACGGAGAAATAGGTGGCCAGTTTCCCTCATTTAGCGAGATGATGAAAGCAGGCGTGAACTTTCGTCCTACTGCACTCATGACATATTAGCATACGTCTTTAGCAAGTACTCTAACATGCCCGCTATGTCACCAGGCTGTTATTGAATATTCATCAAAGCTGAATGTTTCGTAATGTTTTATTGTTTAAGTCATCATCCAGTAATTGTTTATACACTTGAATAGTCATGATAACACAGTCTGTGGGCACTGATCGACTGAATCCCTCAACTCAGTTTAACCCCTAGAATAAGGGTTGTTGTCACAATCATGGGGTCAACACAGCCTCATATCATTCGTACTAGAGATTGTTCAGGGAAATTATAGGCAGTTGATGTGGTATTGACTGTATAACCTCGTGTGAATGACTTGGTCATTGAAAAATATGGCCCATATACTTCATGACTTATTTATCAGGATTAATTCACTTTTTAGAGTTGTAGAGACCCACAGCCGGTCTCTCTGGCCGAGGGATTAGAACACTTTCTCCATAATCCTGTTTATCACGCAGAGTCTCGTAGCGGGCGAGAGCTGGAAACGGTTCGACCCCCGCTGGTGACTTGCGGGATAACTGAGCCGGCCACTCAGAAAGCAATGGCAAACTACTGAGCGCAATCTTGCCAAGAAATCAACAGACAGCTGAAAGATGCTGCTGTTGACAGCGATGTCCTGTAAAGGATATGCAAATTTTAAAAAAAGAAAAGAGAGAGAGACCCACAATGCACCTGTGTGTTGCCAGGGCATATAAGGGAAGCAAAACATAAGTAATACTGCAACCTACAAAGTAAGAAGGGAGGAGGGTTAATGTGGGCTGGCTACCTCACACCGTAGACAATCTTAGCTGCAAACTCCAGCCAATTGTGAACAAGTCTTTCGACAGAACATGTAACATTCAGCCATTCACAGATTTTCAGAAGAGAAAAAGAAAATGATTAATCTGGGAAAAAACTACAAGAGCTGGTACAAGGTAGGAGGGTTTGGCTTGAGATGGCTCAACTACCAGTAATGCAGACACATCGCTGATTCCTGACCTTGGAGAGGGGAAGGACAGCTCTGTAACACAGTCCACATGGAGACTGGACTTCAGAACTGGGTAGGGAGAAAAGTCTCTACACCAGTCTGCCCCCAACAGATGCAAACCCTTGGAACTCAGGTGACCTGAACGTCTGTACAGCTGACTCTAGGGTTAGATCTCAGATCTTCCAGAGGTGTTCTAACCAACCCGACATCCATACTAACGCAGTGGCTAGTGGACTGGCTTGCCAACCCAGTGTTGCAATGTTCAATCTTCAGTTGTGGCAACATTGTTCTCCAGCCATTACTCTCTAGCTAACTGGATACCTGACATTTGTTGGGAAGGTAAGACAATAGGGAAATAATTTGGCCTTGGTGGGCAATAAAGAGGGTAGTTATGAACAGATAAAGCTAGGAGTATGACAGGGATGTGTCTTGTCACCGGATCTCTTCTCCTTTTATAGCGAAGTAATAATGAGAGAGATCAAACTGAAGCCAGGAATACTAATCGGAGGTTATAATATGAATAATATACACTATGCAGATGACACAGTATTGGTGGCGGATAATTCAACAGACCTACAATTGTTGAACACTGTAATAACAGAAAGTGCAAAGAAAGGACTCTCCTTGAATAGCAAGAAAACAGTAACAATGGTGATATCTAAGAAAATGGTGACACCAAAATGTGACATAGAAATAGAAGGGACAATTCTTAACCAAGTGGATAATTGTAAATACCTAGGGGCATTTATAACATCAGATGGAAAATGCACAACAGAGATTTAAGAGCAGAATAGGGAAAGCAAAATCCGCATTTCAGAAAATGAAGAGTCTTATGCAATAAGTCACTATCACTGATTGTACGAAAGAGAGTGCTGAAATGATATGTAGAACCAGTTTTGCTGTTTGGCAGTGAATCTTGGAATGTAAATGAATAAATTAAGAAGAAATTAGAAGCAACAGTGGAAGATAAACTCTATGGACCGCTGAATGAACTAAAAAAGACTGTTGGATTCATACAAGAGACAACATTGCAGTTATAGGCTTATTTCAGGCGAATGAAAGAAGAAGAAGAAGAAGCAACAGAGTTGTGGTTCCTGAGACGAATGTTGCAAATTCCTTGGACTACTGCCAGAGTAACTGACAATGATTGCCTGAAACAGGCTAATGAAACTAGAACATTATATACAGCAATAAGAAAGAAACAAACAGCTTTCTTCTGTCAAGTGATAAGAAGAGAGGCATTGGAGAACAACGTGACAACTGGAAATATCTAGGGGAAGAGGGGCATAGGCAGACCAAGAGAAATTATGCTGAATGGATAGAGACGGTGGCATGGAGAAATATCATCAGCAGAGTTGATCCAGAACACCAAAGACCGAGATCTGTGGAGAGCCATGAATGCCTATGCCAGCTGGCGGGGCACTTGATGATGATGATCCTGCCTTATTTGGTGTCACAGATTTCTTCATCCCAAAAACACAGTGGGACTGTTTTTCTGTATTGCTGGCTTTGTGACTTTTCCATTTGACACTAGATAAGTTCACTATTCTTAAGGTTCTGATGTCCACTTCACAATTCTGTTATGATCACTGCTATGAGATTTTTAACTGGCTTATAAACATCAGCCTTTGTTTTCAAATTAATGTTATTCCATATACAGGGTGTTTGTAAAGTCTCACAACACTTTACTGTTCTACATACAAAATGTAGTGAGACTTTACAAACACCCTGTAGAAACATGTCCTGGCAGTATCAGAGTTTATGGAGGAGATCAACATGCAACATGAACTGTTGGGTATGTTCTGTTTGTAGGTGAGGAGGCTTCAGATCATCTACTCAACCTGAGCCCTTTTGAAATGAAGACATTGCTGCACCACATACTCAGTGGCAAGGAGTTTGTCATCAACAGCGGTAAGCGATTGTTGCATTAGACATACAAGTAGTAGGACAAACATAGCCCGTATTTCTTCATCTGTGACATATTGATACAGAAATATGTTGCCATGTTAGGAGACGTCACATGGACAAAACTGAAACAGACAGCCTGTGATAGGTTTAAGTTTGAAAGGTTTTGTACAAGGGGTTTTCTGTGTTGAAGTGATCAAGCCATTTGCCTCACACTCTGAAGGTTGTATGGTAATATTTGGACTGCCTTCAGTCTATGAGTGCGGTTTTTCCAGAGATCTCAGAGATGATTCTGGATCTGTGAAGTTTGTGCAGTGCTCTTGGCAGGTGGCTTTTTGTTCTGCCGATAGAGACTGATCTGTATGGGGTCAAACCTAGTGCAATTAAGTCTACCCTCTTGCCTTTAACCTTTAAGGTTTTGTACAAAGTAGTATTTAAAGTTAGAAGGCAGCAATAGAACAACTGGTAACATTGACGAGTAGGCAGGCAGTGGGATAGATATCAGTGGAACGCCTTTGTCAAAATCACACACTTCATGACACTACAATACCAATAGCTGCGTTGGTTTTCTATGAAATGGTATGGGTTCCTGTCATTCAGAAAGCAATGGCAAACTACTGAACATAAAACTTGTCCAGGAATCAGTTTTAAAAATGTGAAACCATCCCTGGTGTGGATCAAAGCCAACAATCAAGCACCTTCTGCTACTCTACCACAGCTCCCAGTTGATAACCTTTGTCGTATCACCCGGTCTTGTGCCTAACTATGGGTTTCAGGTCAGGTTTTTTCCAATTGCAAATACACAGAGAAAACATTTCTTAATTACTTGCAAGTAAAGCAAACGGAATATGGGAAAGAGAATTAGCGGCTGCAGCAGGATATAACAATAAGAAATAAGAAGTAGACAGGCATGTGTAACTCCTGCAGAGAAGTGAAATATACTAAACAGACATTGTGTCTGTGTTTTGTATATCTCACTTCTTTGCAGGAGTTACACATGCCTATCTGTTTTTTTATTTCCTATTGAAGTATGGGAAAGATTGTTACATGGCTTCCTGTTGGTGAGAAAGCCTGCATGGTTATTCTTGATAATATCTGACCTTTGGTGGCAAGATATAACTGCTAACAGAGATATTGTCTTCTAGAAAACTGTTAAACATAACATGCAGAAAAACATCAATCAATAAAGGGCATCTCTACAGTGAAGATTGGCTGTGACAAATCTCCCACACTTTCTGTCACTGAGGTAGCACACTGTAATCATCATTTTTCCATTAACTCTACCCCATTCATCCTCAGCAGAGAAGTTATAATTAAGGTGCATCCCAGCCTTGGATTAATGATCCTGTGATCAAATCAGCCACATTTCGGAAATTAATTTGACAGGGCTTGTTGTCTGGAGGAGGTAATGGCTGAGTAGTACACTTTGATAGAGTGATGGATAACAGTGCTTTCACAGTGTTCAGAGATGGCTTCTTTTGGTAACACATATCTAATGAATTGTTGTTCTTTTTGAATTCTTTATGTTAGAATTCAAACCTGTTTCAAGCTTTTTTCCTTGTTTATTTTGCACTTCTTGCAATTGCTAATATGTCTTTTTCAAGAACCACATTCATATTGCTATTATCCATGCCTTCATTTGCATACTTATTTTTCAAGCAATTATCTCCCTTACTTCATGTAAAATATTTTTGGCAACCATCTACCTATTTACAATTAGTCTCTAATTTCTTTCTGTTTAGTCCCTGCCCTTTGCCCCTCCTTGTCATTTACTGATGAGTTAGGCGTCTGCTTGGTTAAAATAGGTGAAGCTTTTTTTTTCTTTCTAATTCCCTGAGCATAATTCCCTTCTTAGTATTATCTTTGACTATTTTGTTTTGTTGCGTTCGCTTGCCTTCAACTCAAGCATAATTCATACACATGTTACTACTTCAAGTGGAGTAGGCGGATTTTTGTGTCTGGATTAGTTTTCCCTCTTACCAGTGTCCCTCGCCATCAGGCGAACCCACTCCGACTTCAGAGGTACATGTAATTTATGACCCCAAGTCAAGTACAAGGTGGTCCAGCTGACTGGTGTAGGGTTTGAACTTACTACCTCGGCATCAGCACACCAGAAGCTTAAGAGCAAGTGCTCTTAGCCATTCAGCCATGCTGACCTCGACCTTGGACTGTCATTCTAGGGATGTTCAAACATGAAATAAAAAGTACACGACAGTAAGTGTGACAGTTGGTGAAACACAGTAAGTGTGACAGTTGGTGAAACTGACATAGAATGTTTCTGTATTCACATCATTGGTTATATTCTTGTTCAGGCTGACATCTAAAATGATTTAAGTCATCTGTAATACTTTCATTGAATGTGATCAGAACAGTATTTGTGTATCTGTATGAGAGAAATATCGGTGTTTGTGTTTGCTCACTATTGTACTTGTTGTTATTTAAAAGTGGAAATAATTAAACCGCAGTTGTGCATCATGTTTTTTTTTTTTTTTTTTTTTGGTGAGCTGTTGACACTAGTCAGTATACGTCGTAAAGTATTTAGATATTTCCCTGATAGTACGTACATCAGATAGATAAAATGGTGTTACTAACAGTATGTGTAACAGACAAGCCATTCTGTTTTGGATGGCACTGCTCCTGTGAATAATATCATCATTTATCAGCTGTTTGTTAACTGTGTCTCATATTCTGGTATTTCTTTGTTATTGAATGTCCTATCCCATCTCCAAAAGTAGTTAATAAAGCAATTTCTAATAGTAGTTAATAAAGCAATTGTAGTTAGTAAGGCAATCACCAACAGCAGTTAATGTAGCAATCACCAATTGTAGTTAAGAAAGCAATCACAAGTTGTAGTTAATAATACAATCACCAGTTGCAGTTAATAATGCATTAACAAGTTGTAGTTAATAATGCAATCACCAATTGTAGTTAATAAAGCAGTTTCTAATAGTACTTGATAAATCATTTGTAGTTTGTACGGCAAAAATCAATAGCAGTAATGTAGCAATCATCAATTGTAGTTAATAAAGCAATCACCAGTAGTAGTTCATATAGCAATCACCACTTGTAGTTAATAAAGCAATCACCACTTGTAGTTAATAAAGCAATCACCAGTAGTAGTTAATAAAGCAATCACCAGTTGTAATTAATAAAGCAATCACCAATTGTAGTTAATAAAGCAATCATCAGTTGTAGTTAATAAAGCAATCACCAGTTGTAGTTAATAAAGCACTCACCAGTAGTAGTTAATAAAGCAATCACCAGTTGTAGTTAATAAAGCAATCACCAGTTGTAATTAATAAAGCAATCACCAGTTGTAATTAATAAAGCAATCACCAGTAGTTGTTAATAAAGCAATCACCAGTAGTAATTAATAAAGCAATCACCAGTAGTAGCTAATAAAGCAATCACCACTTGTAGTTAATAAAGCAATCACCAGTTGCATTTAATAAAGCAATCACCAATTGTAGTTAATAAAGCAATCACCAGCTGTAGTTAATAAAGCAATCACTAGTTGTAGTTAATAAAGCAATCACCACTTTTAGTTAATAAAGCAATCACCACCTGTAGTTGAAAAAGCAATCACCAGTATTAGTTATAAAGCAACTTGTAATAAAGACCAACTCTGAACTTGTTTCGTATAAACTTTGCTTGTTCATTTATGAAGACATTCAAATCTTGCCCATTCTCAACACACTGATCTTCTTCTCTGGCGAGGACTTGACATTGTGAAGAGTTGCATTTCAAACAACAGAATTATATATTGTATCAGAATGATGTAATGTATGTATGCAAGTAACACTATACCTAACCCAGTCCGTCACAGGTAGATGAAGCATCCGTGTCATGGGACTTGTTTTATATTCTCCCATAACCTAATAAGCCAATGGGGCACCACTTCTTGTTGTACTTGGCATGACTTGTTTCCATCTGCCTGTCTCTTACCAGCATTTCAGTGTCTGCATCTGCCAGGAGTTTTCCTGGAATTGCTAAAGTACAGGCAGTCCCAAAGCAGATAACTGCCATTGAAATGTGAAATGTTAGCCCTCTCATTCTAAGTTAAGGCATATGAGATAGGTGGCCAGTTCCTGTTATCATCAAGTTAGCTTCCAGACAATTCCCAGAACATTTTGAAAATTGCCTGGTGTCCATCTTTATGAGGCTGGATCAATCCCAGGTCCCCAGTTCTAACACTGCAGACAAGCTTGAAATGTTTAATCTCCTGCTCACTTAAAATGTTTAATTTCCTGCTCACTTCAAGTGTTTAATTTCCTGCTCACTTCAAAGGATCTTCCAGTAATAATTTATGTGTAATCTATTGAGGGAGAAGAAAGAATCCGGCAGCAGATTGCTATTCATCTGATCCAGACTGGCTTGTGTGTGTGTGTCTGTAGAATCATGAATTACATCTACTAACAATTTATTTTATTGCTTACAGGTTCCCGTTATAGGAATCACACCTGTATTATTTTAGTAATGTAGTCAACAAAATTGGCCCTGTTATATTCCCCAAAGTTCAGTTTAAATAGACAAGGCTCAGATAATAGATGTCTGCCATATTTGAATCCATATGTTGCTTGCATGTGTTCTGGAAAGTCCCATCAATCATATGAAAGGTGTACACATATACAGCTTTCGTGTTTTGTTTTCATACATTTTTATTCTACTGTATGCTTTATAATATAGTAATATAGATTAGTTAGTTTTTTACTTCTATTACAGACATACTTCTAAAACTTTAAAGAATTTCATTTATACTTAGACATTTTATGGATGTTTCAAGCATTTAATTTTTGGGGTCTATTAGAGTAGCTTCATGAATGTGTCAGTATATATTTAGATACATTTTTGTTTTACTTTTTATATTCTAATAAGCTGAAAATAGCCTGACAGTTTAACTCTTTCAGTTTTGGAAGATCTCACATTAAATGCCTGAGATGGACAATAACCACATGAAAAACATATGAGTGCATAGTATTTTCAAAGATGCAACATCTACTGTGTTATATGTTAACAAATCTCGCTAGATTTCTTTGCAATGATCAGACCAAAAGTGTAATAGATATAATAACACACAATGCATTGCTTAATATGCACAGACAGTAGCTGATTACACATGGTTAAATTCTTGGGACAGAAAGAGTTTAAAGGACATTACTTCTCTAGGTTTTAAAATAATGTAATTCTGTTTAAATTGTAAGCTTAGTTTTCTTAGTTTATTGTTAGAGAGAGAGAGAGAGAGAGAGAGAGAGTAATGGGCCCTTTTCCATGACATGAGGTATATTGGGTATATGATACGAGTCCCATACTGTTATAGATTAATTGACACTCGGTTGGGGATGCAGTCAGTGTCACGCTGACCAACTTTGTGTCCCAGAACATTTCTTAGTGCCTGTTTGAGTCTGGGTCAACCTGAGAGTCAGGTCAGTGTTAACACAATCCCCACCTCAGGGGGAATTCTAGCACACGGCCACTGGACCGACAGGTAAGCATGCTAGACATTGCCCTACTGTGAATTCCCCCCCCCCCCAACACACATACCCACACCCACTCCCCATAATCATTCAGGTTGATTTTTTTTTTTTTCTCTCCAAAGAAGTCCAATGTCTCAAATGTATTTCACTCACAAAGCTTATCTGCATGAAATAAACATTTCTGATCAAATGTTCCCAAATACCTGCATTCTGTTAGTCCCATGTAGTTCATGAATGAACATGTGTCTTTCTGCTGTTGCATTATGCATTTACATTAACCATGTATATAATCAATGTCCCTCTGTATCAATGCTATTCAAATGCACTGGGAAGTAAACTGTTTAACTAAATGATGCTCTTGCATCACTGGTGATATTTTTCTTCATTCGCTCGCTTTGAACTCAAGCGTTGTCAATACACATGCTACTTCTTCTAGTGCACTGGACTGATTTTTGCATGTGGATTAGCTTTCCCTATTATCAGTGTCAGTCAGGTGACCCCACTCCGACTTCAGAGGTAATCACTGGTGATGACAATTCTGTTCATTGAATTGACAGGAATGAGTTAAGTTTTTGTCTGTGCCTACAGTTACACAGGTGACTTAAATATAAAGTACTTGAGTACTCAAGTATTTATTTCTGGTGTCGAGGGTTCCCAACAATTGCCGGCAGGTGGGCATCAGTGCGCACATGCACGTGCATGTGTTTTGCAGTGTTCTGAAACCGTAACATTAGCTTTGAGGTTGCTGTTTTAGTCATGTGATCAGATTTCATGAATATTATTAGTAAATTTGTTCTAAGAAAGCATTACATGCAACACTCCTATAGAAAAATAAATTAGCAGTCAAAGAATTTTAAGGCAGTCTTTTATGGAATGAGCCAGATAAGAAAGATAGTGATGTCAAAAATTATATAGAAAAGAAAATTGAAGGAGATAAGAATTATGGAGTGGTTTGTAGAATTGTTTGGCAAAGGACAAAACAACCTAGTTGAAAGCCTATGATTTTAGAAAGTTAACAGATTAAAATAAACAAATGGGCACTTGAGAAAACTGAGAAAGAATTAGTGTTTCAAGATGAGTATAGTCATCTGTTTAACATCACAACAGAGACTCATTGTTTCCCAGCTGAACCTACACATGAAAGAATGCAAACAGCTACCATTAACCTTCTACAGAGTGTGTTTATTAAACACTGGTTAACCTTTGTGTGCTGTCTTTAACTCTTCTGTATGTTGAGTGCCTTGTACTGCAGACATCCAGGGTCGCTGGTGTTTGACACGATGCTACCAACAAGACAGAAATCCAGCCAGGTGTCTTTAGTCTTCTACCGAGTGTTTATTAAAACGGGTTTACTGTTGATGTGCTGTGCCCTTAACTTTCCTCTCTGTTCAGTGCCTTGTGAGAATGCAGGGACCAAACTGTCGGTGAAAAGCCTTCACTCAAAGCATGAGACGACCCGATTTGCACGACTCAGCTGCAGAAATAAGGTTTGGTTTTATCTTGATGTAGTCAATTTTGTTGTGTTCCAGTCTCACACATGGCTCCCAAGGCAGTGGGGCTTTGTTTCAACTGCATGGTACTTGCACTTGCATAAATACTTCAGTCTAATTATGTTAGTTCTGCTACATGCAATTGGAGCACCATTTATAATAACAAAAGTAAAACACTCTCGCAATGAAATCTGCAACTAAATGCTTCTTCTTCAGCTGTGCTCAGTTTATATACCAGAACAACTAAAATTGTGCACGTGAAGTTATTATTTTTCTGTACTAACATATGTCAGTATAGTCCAACAACAGCTTTTGATCTATAGCATTATCAGGATGATAAAATTACATTGAGAAACAATATATAATACTAGAGTAAAATATTATACTATATTATAATAGAGTAAAATATTATACACTGGCTGGTATCTGTGGCTTAGAGGCAGTTTCTCAATCAGTCATACCGGATTTGAAATCAGCTGCAGATGATTTTGAAGCAGACTGCCTTCCATTGATTTTTACAATGATATGAGCATTGGTTATTGAAAAAGCAATGGCAAACTACTAACCATGAAACTGCCTAGAAACAAACAGCCAAAAAATGCTGGGGTTGGTTTTAACGTCCTGTAAAGGGCATGCAACTCTTATTTATTATACATTGATTTGCATGACAATTATTTAGAGAATAACATTTATTCTGCATATTCACAAGCAATAACAGACAGTAATAACCAAAGATGTCAGTTTGTTGAAATTTTTAAAACCGTTTTGTGATTTGAGAAAATTCTTATGCATTCAGTTGAAAAGAAATATAATTTCTTTTATTACATAAAACATAAGCTACAGGAAGGTGAATGTTTTGAACACAGTAGATTGCCATATGTCACTTATTGCACACATACAAATGCATTTATATATTGTAGCAGTGTAATGTTGATGCCTACGTTTTTCATCTGCCAAAAATAATTGCCACCTATTTCTATGTGTAATCAGGCCTACAAAATGTGACGACCCTATCACATCACAGGCCTATAGCAATTTTACGTTCAGTAGTTTGCCATTGCTTTCTGACTGGCTGACACTCATACCGTTGTGAAAATCAACACGGAGTTATCTGCTTCCAAAATGCCTGTTGCTGACTTCAATCCTGGTATGTTGGGATTGTGAAACAATTCATTGAGTGTGATCTGGACACTCAAGTCAAGTTCAGCATGCAGACAATGGAGAGAATCACTTCTAAGGTCAATAATTTGCAAAGTTTTGTACTGGGCATGTGGGTATCTTGGGCAATAAAAGTGTAAGTGTGCTTGTTCTGCCACTATAACAAAGGGTCAACCAATGGTTGGAGCTGACAAGATGGTTGGGCCGACACAGGGATTTGCAGCTAAGTGAGTGAATATTGATAGCAAGAATGAATAAGTCCAAGATAAAGATTGATGTGACTGGGAAATAGCAGCGTGACTTACAATTGTTGGCATATTTAGTCATTGTATTTTTTAAATGTTAAAAGCTTCCGTTTCTGTGTCATGTGGCATACTGGGATTTGACTCTAGGTGAATATTTGTAGGCATCTAGCATTCACTGCATGCTGGCAGGTTTATTACAGAGGAGATGGAGGCAACAATTGACATGTGAAGTGCAGTGATGAAAATCTCAACTGAACTGAATTATGTGTTTGTGTGCTTTCTATAAGGCATCTATGTCATTGCTGGTGTGTGCCAGGAGAGTTTATTTTTCTAGGTTGAAGGATATTTTCATATAATCCTTCACCTGTAGCAAGAATCAAACACTTGTCCTACAATGTGTGAGGCAATCTCAGTTCCTGGCCACCTGCTCTTTAATTAAATTATATTATTTGAAATGTTAAACACTAAGTTGACACATATTTGTATACTTCACGTTGTGAGTGATCATCATCAGTTTACAAGATTTACCAATATATTAGTTTATAGGGGCAGGAGTGTTCATCTTTTTGTTTAATTTTGGGGTGGGATGTTATAAAAGAATACCATGGACAGACAGAAAAACCAATGACCAAGTCCTACAAAAAACAAATGAAAATCGTAAACTGATTAGAGAAATTAGACGTATACAGTCAAAATTCTTTGGACATGTTATGAGAAGAAATAAATTGAAGAACTTGGTGACAATTGGCAAGATTGAGGGGAAGAGAACAAGGGAAAGACAGAGAAGTAAATGCCTGGATGACTTGACTATGTAGCAGAGTCGAGACAAGAACACTGAGCTGATCCACAACTTTGGAGATCGAGTGAAATGGCGAATCATGACCACCCACGCTTACCGGCATGGCACATGATGGATGGATGGTTATAGAAGAAGAAGAAGAGCCATGTCTTTGGGGGAAAAAAACCATGTGCATTTTCAATATTTCCACCTGTTTTCTGTCATGTAGCTAGTAAATTTATTTAGTAAGATATCCTCCTTGTGTTCCTTCTGCTACTTCATTTCATTATATTTATTTAATTGTATTGAATTATAGGCAACTCTCTTGTGTACAAGTTTCTCGAACAGATCATTTTTGTACATGTATGTCTACACTGATGCAGCTGTAGTGTATTTGTTTATTGTAATGCTGTGCATATATTAGTGTGTGTTGTGTGCAAAATGTACCCATGCCATCTGCACATCACTTTTGTTCTCACAATTATTTTTAAATTTCAGATTATAATGTTATGTCTAAACAATTTGAGGTGGAGAGTTTGTAAGACCATGTTTAGCAAATCTTCTAGATATTTCATACTGCAGTTTTATTTTTTTTTTTTCATATAATTGTATTTATGATTTTAATAATGCATTCAGTTGACATTTAGCAATGACCTGTCATCTGTAGTATAGGAATTAGTATCAAACTGCTATTATTGTGATTGTCTTTTTATCCATGATTTGGAAGTGGCCATAAATCTGCGGTGGGCATATGAGGGCGTATGGTAGGGGTCCCATAAAACCAGGAGAGCTAGCTGACTTTTGCAGCATGTTGTAGGCTCTCCCTTTTATATTCAACACTGTCAGCCTAAACTTTCCCCCACTTCCTGAGATGAAAATCACTACACCACAAATTATTAGCACTCTAATGATGATGTCATGATATTTTGTATGAGGTTTGTTACTCATGCAGTTACTTTCTGATACAGCATCTTTTTACAATATCCAAAACATGTGATACATTCTCACATTTTCCAAAACATTTGATACATTCTCACACTTTCCAAAATGTGAAACTTCCTCACACTTTCCAAAACATATAACACATTCACATACTTTTCAAAATATGTAACATTCTCACATTTGCTAAACTAGTGTGTATCTGTTCCTGTGTATCTACAGTGTATAACCCTTTCTGATATTCTGCCATGCATTTTGCTCTTTGAATCAGCCAGGTTACTGTTTAAATTTTTTTTCTCTCTACTGTGTATATGTGTGTGCATGTGCACACATCATGTGCATGCATGTGTGCATGCATGTGCACACACGTTTCATTCTGTTATGCATTAAGCTCTCTGCAGTTTAGCTTGCTTCCACAACAATATTTTTTTTCCCTTTATATTCACTGCACATTTGTATGTGATTGTTTCAAGTCACCTACATGTGTTCATTTGTTAACATGAGTAGAACTGTTAGCTTATATTTATTCAATTTTTTTGCCCGCTTACTTTTTCACTATGGCAGACATTTATTTGTTAATATCAGCTTCCAGTAGAATTATTATTTACTTACCTGGCACTACTAATGTTTCAGCTGTATTCAGACGTTCAGTCTGCCGCAGTCACCAACAATAGATCATGTCGACAGCTCATGATGTACACTGCATAAATAACTTTACACAGCATATTTTTGGAAATGGTTGATTGTCCGAATTGTAATCCTTCTGCAGAGAGCATCACCTCTAAATTTAGTTTGAATTACTGGCACCAGATGCCACATACACAGATGCTATGTTTTTGTTTTAGTACAGGAGAGCCCAAAGAAACGCCTCTTACCACATAGTAACCTAATCTGATGATAGGTTTTTTCTTAACATAGAGTTATAATGTTCTTAAAGTTGATTCTTGGAGCTATATTAATCTGTGCATTGGATTATGACCCATAGTCAAGCAGGTTTTGTTTTTTCAGAAGATAAAGTATATACCTTTTACAAGTGATTATGTGAATAGTTTAGCTGATCATGGGTTATCATAATTTAGCTTTGTTGTGGTGAATTATATCAATAGACTTAACTTTGATTGGAGGTAGAAGAGTTGCATGATGAAGAGAACAGTTAACTGATTGTGATGATAAGAACAATTACAAGATAATCATGAGAATAATTAAATGACAAAAACTTATTGGATGTAGCCGTAACTACAAAGTTAATCTAAACTGATGACGTGGTTTCAAAACAAGAAATCCTAAGATATACTTCTAACTACAAAGTTAACCATAACTAATGTCAGTTTTTTTTTAATCCTAAGATTGTGTTCCAGCTACAAAGTTAACCTAAACTTATGCCATATTTTTTTTTTAATAAATCCTAAGATATAGTTCTAACTATACAGTTAACATAAACTGATGCTATGTTTTAAAACAAATAAATCCTGTGATCTATTTCTAACTGCAAATGTAATCTAAATTGATGTCATTTTATTTTCTCCAATAAATTTTACGATATAATTCTAGCTATAAAGTTAACCTGAACTGATGTCAAGTTCATTGTGGTGTGTTGATTCTGTGGGCTTGTTCCCTTGTTGTCCTGTCAGATGAGCAACAGAGAGAGTTTGCAGCTTGACTGTTGTTCATATAGGCACAGTTGTTCATATAGACACCGTTGTTCATATAGACACTGTTGCTTATTGTATCCTCTTTGATGTCCTTGCTGTTGTTTTCTCCTGTGTGGTGTAACAGAGTTGGACACAGGTGCCAGAAACTTGGGTGAGAAAATCATTGATATGAGCCGCAGGAAAAGTGTGTTTCACGTAAGTGAATTCTTACTTCACACACCAGGAAGACACAGAATTCTGTTGTTGTACTACACATTAGTTTCAACATTCAACATATAGATTTGGTTAATTGTTTATGCAAGAAGGGCGAAGGGGAAGTATAGAAAGAGAGTGAAAATCATCTACAATTCTTAGTTTGATATTAACCTTTAGTTCCACAAGTTTACACAAATAAGATGGCATTTTATGGCTGAACACATTCTGACTCATTTGTTGAGAAAACATTTTAAGTGTCCCGAAGCAGTTTCCTGCTACGTTTCTGTGATGTGGTATCACCATCACATTTTGTAGGCCTGAGAGCAAGAAGGATTAGGTGGTCAGTCTTTTTCTTATCTTAGCAGGCTACAAGCCCAGGAGGCAAACCCATGTCTGACCGTGTTCATGACATTAAAGTATTATATGTCCTTGGCAGGATGATGCAAGCTCAACACACACACACACACACACACACACACACAGTGTGAGTGGTAGATCAACACACACACACATATGTTTCAAGGACATGTGTAATAGTAGACACCACATTAAAAGCAAATGCAAAATAAAGAGAACATGTCTGTGTTTATGTAATTTCTTATTAGCTGCCCAGCCATATTTTGTGTTTTCTTCACTGGTAACTTCATCACCGGCAGTCTTTGTAATGTTAATTCTATAGTTTATTGCCATATTTAGCACATTCATTTTGCTACTTCATGTTTTAACATTAACATACAGTTGAAACATTTATTTTTATATGAGAACCTCGGTGCGCATAGCATTTCATATTTAGTGCATCTATTTGTAATGTGTAAGATAAGATATGAATATGTTTTTACACAACAGTTTCAAACATACATTGTCATTTCAGCAGATGTGAAACTGATGGAAAATATCTCAATGTGCTTTTCTGAATCTATGCAAAGAAGAAATGTTTAAATTATCACTTTGTTTAAGAAAAGTTAGGATATATAGGTAGATAAAAATAGGGGTTAAAGACATTGTACAGCATGCAGACACCTTACAATATTAGATTCTGTGAGGTGGTGGTCTTACTTCATTATTGTTTGTTTTCACCTTGTATAAGCTAACAGCTTATTTACGAATAGGGCAACAGACAAGAAAGTATCAAGTTAGACAGTCACAGTGACACTTGCTAGCAAATGCCTGCATGTGCACAAACACACAAATTAGTCAGTTCTGATATAATTTATTTGTGTATTTTGAAATCCAGCCTTAGGTTGTGTGCATCCCTAGATTGTACATCTGTAGACTGTGTACATTCCTAGATTGTGTACATCTCAGATTTATGTTGTCTTAACTTGATCAGACTGTTTGACGACTTGTTAAATCATGCCATTTTGCATGAGAGAAATTCTGTGAAGAAAAGTGTTCAGTTACAAAAAGTTTCATTTCATCATAAAACATGATCACATTAGTCTGCATGAACATTTCAATATGTCCTTGCAGCTAAAGTAGATGGACAAAGTAACCTTTAACAAGCTTCATACAGGAGAAACGATATGAGTGGAAGCTGGGTTCGTACTTCTGAACTTATGTGGGCATCATGTGAGCTGGGTGATGGTGAAGATGGGAGTTGGTATAATCAATTAAGATAATTAATTATTTTAATGGTAAACAATTTTATTTTAAAAGAAAAGGTGGGTTGTAGGTAGAATGTTGAGAATATCATTGACAGAGAAGAAAATAAATGCTGAGGAATTGAGATCTACAGGTGTTTTATCCATCAGAGCCATCGGGAACACTTAGATGAAATTTATGGAGCATATCAGGAGATCAGGTGGAATCGAGAAGTGAATCTAATGTGGGAAATACTAGACAAGTGAGGAACACTTAGATGAAATTTATGGAGCATATCAGGAGATCAGGTGGAATCGAGAAGTGAATCTAATGTGGGAAATACTAGACAAGTGAGGCAGAGGGAATAGAACATACAGATGTGTGTTGAAAGCTTTGACAGTTGGGCAACAAATAATCATATATGCAACACTAGTTTCATCAGAATGACACGCGTCAGCAAGTATTGGAGTGTCATGGCTGCTGATGTCTGCTTTAGACTGGGCACCTGAAGAAGACAAAATGAATATAAAATTAGAATATTGGGTATATGGTGTTAGTCCCATATTATTATGCCAATTTGGACTTGATAGATGATGTGGCCAGTATCATTTAACCACCTTTACTTCCCAGAAAATTTGTTGGTACCCATTTTGAGGCTTGGGTTGACCTGGGCACAATGAAAAAATCCTCGCCTCAGTGGGGATTCAACCAAATGACAGCAGGCCCAGCAGGCAAGCGTTCCAGCCATTGTGCTACTGTGGCTCCTGTAAGCTGTACTAACTAATAAATGCTCCCGGCAAGAATTACAGAAATAGCACCAGGAAAGGGCTTAGATCAGTGTTGTTGTTTTTTTAAATTGACATCTGCAGACTGTGAGTTATGGCACATTTGTTTCAATATTCTTCAAGTTAAAAAGTCTATTAATGGACTGTATATGAAATCTATGCCACAGTCTAAGATTGCATTAAAACTGTACTGTATAGAATACTCATACAGAAAAGTACTGAAGTTACGACCAGTCTAAGAATGCATTAAAACTATACTGAATAGAATACTCATACAGAAAAGTACTGAAGTTACGGACAGTCTAAGATTGCATTAAAACTGTACTGTATAGAATACTCGTACAGAAAAGTACTGAAGTTACGACCGGGATTAACAGTGCCAAGTTGGTGATTTGCTTCTTAATATTTTACAGCCATCTTCAGATATACCAGTCTTGTCCAGTCCATCGTTGATTGTTTCCAAAGAACAACAGGAGGAGGAGGAAATAGCCGACCGACAGGGCCAGTGGCTGCGACGGAGACGACTGGATGGTTCCCTTAATCGAGTGCCTCTAGGGTTTTATCCTCAAGTGTGGGAATTATTGAGAAGGGTTAGTAAAGAGAACTATTAATCCAGACTTGTATTCTGTTCTGCGTTGCCTTCATTTTAGCTTGTGCTTGTCCCCTGGCCTAGGGGTTAACGTCTTTCTCCGTAATCCTGTATATTCTTGTGAGTAACATAACCTGCACGAGAATCAGTAGTGGTTCTCGCCGCATTGGTAACTTATGGGGTATGTGAGCCGGTCGCTCAGAAAGCAATGGCAAACTACTAAGCATAATCTTGTCTAGTACATCAACAGCAGCTGAAAAATGCTGATGTGACTACAAAGTCATGTAAGGGATATGCCCAAAACAAAATGTCAGATTTGTTTTTTTATAATGCGTGCATCTGTGGCTGGAAAGGAACATTTCTTTATTTGCTTGTCAATCATCTTGAACATTCAGTTTCTGTCCTAATCAGATGTTTGTTAGTATATCTACAGATACTTTCCAGTGGATATTTTTGGTGCTGGTGTTTTGCTGTCATTTAAAGAAGTCATCATGTAAAGATGTTGATCAGTCATCATGTAAAGATGTTGATCAGCCGTGTCACAAAGAAGGAACTGATTAGTTACATCATAAAGAAGGGAGCTGGTCAGTCATGTCACAAAGAAGGAACTGATTAGTTACATCATAAAGAAGGCAGCTGGTCAGTCATGTCACAAAGAAGGAACTGATTAGTTACATCATAAAGAAGGCAGCTGGTCAGTCATGTCACAAAGAAGGAACTGATTAGTTACATCATAAAGAAGGAAGTTGGTCAGTCATGTCATAAAGAAGGAAGATAATTAGTTACCTCATATATATGTTGATTAGCCATGTCAGAAAGAAGAAAGGGGAATCAGCCATCTCATAAAAGCAAATATTAATGTGGCTAAAGTATTTTAGTTTCTGAGACTTGATGCTATTTACGAGACAGTTGTATTTTAATTGTCTGCTGGTGTTGTGCATAGACTCTTAACACTGTTGAACATCTGCATTGCTGTGGCCAGTCTCTATCTGACTCTTGTTGAATGGTACGCATTGTTGCTGATTACAGAGCCAAATTATGTAGTTTGGTATTTGGACATATTTGACTGGACGTTTTGATTTGGCATGTTGTTTTGTCCATGGACTTTTTTTTTTTCAAGTTCAGAATAAGATGTTGATCTTCACTTTGTCTTTTGTCAGACATCAGCTCTCCTAATCTCCTAATATTAAAATTAGACAAATGTGTTCATATGGCGAGTGTAAACAAACACTTGAACATATTTACGACTGGTGACTTCAGTGGAGGTGTACAGTGACAACATGACCTTGCCAGTCCAGTGTACAAGACAATGAAACTCTGTGGGGTTGAGGAACCCAAGTCAGACTGCTAACTGTATCAGATAGATAGATGTCATTGTAGAAGGAAGAGGAGAGGAAGAATAAAAAAGTGGAGGAGGTGGATAAGAAGAGCAAGAGAAAGAAGAAAATGGAATGGGAGGAGAAGAAGAAGACACCTGAAATTAATTTTTCTCATCATCATCATGGGTACTTTTGCTTTCTTTCACCCCAAACAAAAGGGAATCCCAGGGTATGACGTCACATCCAGGGGTTCCCTGTGTTGCGCTGAACATTCAGGGGGTTTCCGTGTGTTGCGCCGTAGCTCGGTGCGCAATTCTATGCGGCGGCGTTGGTGCGCTATTCTTTCACTTTCCGGTTAGGGTTAGGGTTAAGGGGTAGGGTTAGGATTAGTATTAGGGTTAGGGTTAGTGTGTGTACCCTACCCCTAACCCTAATCCTAACCCTACCCCTTAACCCTAACCGGAAAGTGATTGCAGGACCGATGCAAATGAGGATCGAAGGGAGACAGAAACGGTTGCCACAGCCCAAAGAAACAACACTGTGGTGTGGAGCAATTGAAACGCACTGACACGCACTCCACCCGAACACAGAGGAGATCACCGTCGGCGCTAAATATAGCTGGTGACTCTAAATATAGCTGGCAAAGTTTGTTTGGGGTGAAAGAAAGCAAAATTACCTCATCATGTCATGACAATAAGCATGGGTGGTCATGGTTCACTCTGCACATGCTCACCAGAGGCCTCTATCTGCTCTGTGTTAATGTCCTGATTATGCCATGTGGCCAGGGAGATTACCTTCGTCTTTTATATATAACATGACAGACGAATGTAAGATATCGCCACACATTATTTTCCTCAATTGGATATTTTATTTCTGCTATCCACAGTGCCATGGATTGGTGATAAAAGGAAACATCCTACCAGGAACACTGACAAGAGAGGTAATTTCTGTAATAGTGGCTGAGTTTAATTACAATGATGATGCTCATTACATCAAATCAGTCACTAATCAATTTGAATCATGAAGACACACAAAAGTGTATTGCACAGTTTATTGCCTGGCATATTTTATATCTGTTCTACAGAAAAAATTTCAATGTATAATGAAGTAAAGAAAATATATTGTCATAAGTTTTAAGGTCACCACAAGTAGTTTTAATGAGGCTGTCATGTCTTTTTGTTTAAATAATTGTGGTTTACATGAGTGTATATAAGACGCCTCAGCATAACTTAGTAACTTTTAATTGTTTGTAGTGAAAAGCACACAGAAATTCTCTTTATCTGCAACATATACATGTTCAGTTAAAAAACGTGATTGAAGAAGATGGCGCCTTCCAGCTAAGCTTTGATGATTGCCAGGATTTTCCACTGTTAGCATTTAGGAGTGTATTCTGTTATTCTACTTTCTAATTGTTGTTCCATTCTGCATATGTAAATGGTTTGGCGTTAAAATTTAAATTGATTTATATATTTGGATTTGGCCTACAGAGGTAGTTTCTTTTACTGATTTGGTTGGTACAGGAGTGATTTTATATCTCAAAACTGGAACTGCCGCATAGTACTTTTGGCCAACTGCTGTTTTGAGTGGGTCATGTATACTTTGCTTCATCTCATCCCTACGAAAGACTAGTTGAATAAATACTTGAAGTTTGGGAAACAATGTTTTGTCAGATTGTTGTTTGGGTGAGTGACTGTGGCACTTTATGAATCCAGAGATAGCATTTAGATTTAAGGTTTCAAATTCTTCTGCCAGTGCATGTTGAGCATATATCCTCCTAGCTCGGTTGAACAGCGTCTGCACTAGGCCATGTTTGTACTGGACAGGTGCAATGTTGTGGAACAGTAAGTATTGGCCTGTCTGTTTCTACATATGCTACACTGATCTTTAAATGGTGCCGTCTCTATTTCCTCAGTAATCAGTTTATTAAAAACAATATACAGATGTGTTCAGTTTACTGTACAGTCATTTTCATGTTAGCAAGCATCCTTACAGAAGTGTCAAGAATGAGTTAGTCAATGTCTGCTGTAAGTCCTTTACATTATATTACTTTTTTTATTCTTTGGCATTTATTAGACAAGAATGCCTGCAATAGCTTGTGGGGAGTGAGAAAGTCAGAAAAAAAATAGTCTGTTTCTGAAACAGTTAGAATTTGACACCATGTTTCACTCACGTGTGTCTGTAATATTTCATACCCACATTAAGGAGCACCATCGGCATGGCATTAACTCACACTGGGAATGTGGTGTTAGGCCTATGTTCTCAGTGAGTTGTTAAGCCAATGTTCTCAATGAGTCCTTTGGCCTATGTTCTCAATGAGTTGTTAGGCCTACGTTCTCTATTAATTATTAAGCCAATGTTCTCTATGACCAAAATGCCACATGAAAGCTGATATGATCATTATCACTTTAGACACCTTTAATTTGCCAGGGTACTGCACTAGTCATTTCATGAGGGCAGGTCAATGATGGGAACTTTGGAGGGGAGGGGAGGAGAGGCCAGTGGATGACCGGGAGAGAAGATACTGGACAATTTGACATCATGGCATGGAGGAATATAGGCATCAGAAATGATTGGCACTACACAAGACAGGAGGCTGAGGAAAGACATGATCACCAATACCATATGACATGGGTGACTCCCAGCTAGTTCAGAACAAAATCCTGCTGCTACTGGTGATTGTACCTCTGACAACGGTATTGATATCTTGTTTATCCTTGACTTTCATCTTAGCATAGGTGAATTAACATTGTGTATTGCAGAATATTTTACTTGCTTACTGACATTATACCACAACAAGCAATGATGTACAGACCAGAGGGAAGCAGAGGAAGAAGCCGACAACGTAAACGTTGGACGCTGGGAATAACAGAGTCCATGGCAATATCGATACATGAAGCCCATATGCGGGCACTCTCCTGCTGTTTATACTTCACCTCGACACCGCAAGGTACAAGAGGAACATGACGAGATGAGATGAGAGACGTTAACCCGGTCAACAAATGCCCGCAGAAGTCGGATGTGTCGGCCTAATGGCGCAAGAACGCAGCTCTGCTGTAAACAGGCACAACGCAGTCACATCCGGAAAAAAAAAAAAATCCGGATGAACGCAGAAGAAGAAGAAGATGAGAGACTGACAGAATTCTATTGTCTTCTAGATGTACTGTATTCTCTTGATTTCAGTTTACATTTCTTCTGTTCTGTATGTTCTCAGTTGGACTGAGACCTCCACATTAATGACTCCAAATGAGCAGTAGTTTCAAATTCATGATATCCCTGTACAGATTTTGTTAAGTTGATTGGTGCTATTTTCATTTCATTCATCCATCATGTGCCATGCCGATAAGCGTGGGTGGTCATGTTTCGCCATCTCACACGATCACCAGAGTTGTGGATCAGTTCAGTGTTCTTGTCTTGACCATGCCATGTGGCCAACCCATCCAAGTATTTACTTCTCTGCCTTCCCCTTGTTCTCTTCCCCCCAATCTTGTCAGCTGTCACCAAGTTCTCCAATTTATTTCTTCTCATAAAGTATCCAAAACAATTTGACTATCTACGTCTAATTTCTCTGAGCAGTTTACAGTTTTCATTTGTTTCTTGTAGGACTTGGTCATTGGTTTTTCTGTCTGCCCATGGTATGCTTTTTTTTACATTGCTTATTGCAGTTAAACAGGACTAGCAGTTGTTAGGCCCATGGAACTATAGTCACTTGCACAGAGATAAATAAACCATTTCCTGATTAGAATGAAATAACTACAGGGGCAATAATCCTGAAACAGAAGCCTGATATGAGTCTGTCATGTGATAGAGCCATCGCATTTTATAGGCTGGAGGAATGCATGGGGGAATAGATAGCCAATCTTTCCCTCCCCTAGCCAGCAGTGAGCTCAGGAATCAACCCCTCTTCTGTCCCGGCTCTTGCCATTATCAGCACAACTTCCTAACCGTTACACCAACGCACCCGCTGGGGAATCACTACAGAGTGTTCACTAACCATGTCATGTGATACTTCTGCCCTCAGATGACCAAACAAGAGTTCAAGTTTGCCCTGCAAGTTGAGATGGTTCTCAACCGCATTCCCCAGCCAGAGTACCGGCAGCTGATGGTGGAAGCCATGATGGTGCTGACCATGCTGGTGGAGAATGATGGCAATCGCATCAACCTGAGTCAGATGGACATTGAAGTGGACAAAATTGTCCAAGAGGCTAATAATCTCTTTATCAGAGATCTGGTGAGCTTCTTGAAGTCTGTGTCTTCTTTCTCTTCTTCTTCTACTCCTCCTCCTCCTCCTTCCTCCCCTTCCCCCTCTTTCTCTACTTCTTCTTCTTCCTTACATCTCCCTGTGGAGCATAGCCTCTCAGCAATCTCACACCAATCCCTATCTAGACTTGTTCATGATTGGTTGGATTTTACAGTTAAAGTTTTCTGTGGGATGACTTAGGCACTGCCATGCCAATCCTCCTTAGCCGCCTCTTACAACATGGGTGGTAGGCTACATGTGTTACCATTCTTCTCTTTCATTATGGGCCATGGTAACACTCATGCATCTTTCTTCTTTCCTTGCTTTAATTCTTTTTGCCTTCCATCAGCTGTGTTGCCGTCCTTGCAGAGACAGAAGCCTGTGTGTCTCAAAGACTCCAAGACCTATGCCGGCAATGGCATAGATACTGACAGGATTTCCCACACTAGTACGAGACCAGACAGAGACACTGAAAGGCTGTATATAGCCAAAGTGCTAGTTCCTTGGTGCACTCTTGTGTCAGTCTGTGGCTAAGGGCTTGCGAACGCGGTTTGTGAGCCCGTATACCCGGGTTCAAAACACAGCTGTGCTGGTTTTTTCAAAAAAGGTATAGGAGCCGGTCATTCAGAAAGCAATGGCAAACTACTGATCGTAAAATTTGCCCAGGAATCACAAACAGCGAAAATGCTGGGGTTGACTGCTACGTCCTGTGAAGGACATGCAACTTAATTTAATTTTATGATTTTTCGGGGGGAGGGGGTTGTAATATCCATTTTGCTGTTTCCTGTCACTTTCTGAGATATTATTTATTGACACCAACTTTCTTTCCTATATTTTTAGCTTCCTATGCAGAACTTTTTTCTTGTCTTCTTATTGTTTATTTTCTATAATTTGTGGTTTATCCTTCACTTTCATCATTGTGCAATCAAGTTAGCTTTGTGCACTGCTGAATATCATCTAGCTTGCTGGCACTGACAGATTTCTACTATCTTCAGGATGTACTCTATTTTCTTTATTTATATTTATATTTCTTCTGTTCTTTATGTTCTCATTTCTAAACAGTAGTTTATATCTGTCATAATTGTACTGTTTGTGTTTTGACATCATTTTGCTTTAAATTTGTCTCTTTCTTTTGGAACTGCTTTTTAAATGTGTTCCCATTATCATTACTTCACTAGCTTTTGGTGTTATATTTTTTTTCCCTTTTCATCTCTAAAGCCTGAACACTTTGTTCCTATTCTTTAAGTTAAATATAAAAACAACAGTCAGTTCTATTTAATTTTTCTTTTAATAGAGTTCTCAGATTTCCCTGTGACCACTTCATTTTCAAAATTGCATTGTCATTTCTGTACGTTAATCTTTAATTTTAGATAGGAAGAGTAGTGAACTAACTCTATTTCATTATCACATGTTTCTAAAATGACATTTTTCCATTTATTTCAGAAAATGCCAGCAGAAATCGTGGAGAAGGCAATGGGAGCAGCTAACGTTTGCCTGTATCTTTACGACAGTGCTCCCAGTGGTCGGTTTGGATCGATGGCCTACATGTGCCGAGCTCTGGCCAACATCCTGAATTTGCCAGTCACAGCAGATCATTCACTAGAATGTTGTGTTAGTTAGAAAATCCAGTTTGTTGCTTTTGGTGTAGATAGTGATACCATGTGTTAAAAACAGTTTGTGTGTGTTGATATTTTCTTCTTACCCACATAATCATTCTTTGATAAGAAATTGAAACACTTCTGTATAAGCATGCACATGTTTGATTTGATTCCAAGACATGTATGAAAATCTTCACAGAAAACATTTAAAGATTTGCATGTTTTTTTTTTAATGTATACTTATTCTAAAAGTATGCATAATTGTGGCAGGAATTGGTATTATGTAGTGAATATGTGTTTGTGACGACTGAATTCATTGCCATGAACAAAATGTCATATGTTGTAATTTCATGAAAAATGATTCAGGTTGCCCACTGTACTATAAAGTAAGATGAAGCCTCAGCTTGCAAACATGTTCAAATGATCTTTCATCATTTCTAACAGTTGTTGTGTATAATGACTTGTTGAATGCACCTGGTTGTATTTCAGGAAGTGCTATTTCTGCACTTAACTGGTCAGAGTTCTTGAAGCTAATGTATACATAGTGGCACTTACATAACGATGTAATTGTTGGTTCTACAAAAGTTCAGAAACATATTTCTTTATGTCAAATACATAAGACATAATATATAAGGTGGAATATTCTAATAATTATAATATTCCCTTTCATCCTAGGGTGTACAAGAGTTAAGGACCCATATTAGCATAGTGGTTATTTGGCTTGCTAACCATTACAATGGTCATAGTTCAGTGCCCAGCAGTGTTAGGTTTGTTTTGTTCAACCAGTACGGCTCTTTGTTCAACTCAACCTCAAAAATGATTACAGGAAAATATTCAGAATTGTCTTGGAAATGTGACAAGAAATAAAACTTATTAGCTCATGGCCTGTAATATGTGACGGTCTAAGACTGTACACCCCAGTGACAGAATCTGACATGTAATATGTGACGGTCTAAGACTGCACACCCCAGTGACAGAATCTGACATGTAATATGTGACGGCCTAAGACTGCACACCCCAGTGACAGAATCTGACATGTAATATGTGACGGCCTAAGACTGCACACCCCAGTGACAGAATCTGACATGTAATATGTGACGGCCTAAGACTGCACACCCCAGTGACAGAATCTGACATGTAATATGTGACGGCCTAAGACTGCACACCCCAGTGACAGAATCTGACATGTAATATGCGACGGCCTAAGACTGCACACCCCAGTGACAGAATCTGTCATGTAATATGCGACGGCCTAAGACTGCACACCCCAGTGAGAGAATCTGACATGTAATATGCGACGGCCTAAGACTGCACACCCCAGTGACAGAATCTGTCATGTAATATGCGACGGCCTAAGACTGCACACCCCAGTGAGAGAATCTGACATGTAATATGTGACGGCCTAAGACTGCACACCCCAGTGACAGAATCTGACATGTAATATGGAACGGCCTAAGACTGCACACCCCAGTGACAGAATCTGACATGTAATATGTGACGGCCTAAGACTGCACACCCCAGTGACAGAATCTGACATGTAATATGGGACGGCCTAAGACTGCACACCCCAGTGACAGAATCTGACATGTAATATGTGACGGCCTAAGACTGCACACCCCAGTGACAGAATCTGACATGTAATATGGGACGGCCTAAGACTGCACACCCCAGTGACAGAATCTGACATGTAATATGTGACGGCCTAAGACTGCACACCCCAGTGACAGAATCTGACATGTAATATGTGACGGCCTAAGACTGCACACCCCAGTGACAGAATCTGACATGTAATATGTGACGGCCTAAGACTGCACACCCCAGTGACAGAATCTGACATGTAATATGTGACGGCCTAAGACTGCACACCCCAGTGACAGAATCTGACATGTAATATGTGACGGCCTAAGACTGCACACCCCAGTGACAGAATCTGTCATGTAATATGTGACGGCCTAAGACTGCACACCCCAGTGACAGAATCTGACATGTAATATGTGACGGCCTAAGACTGCACACCCCAGTGACAGAATCTGACATGTAATATGTGACGGCCTAAGACTGCACACCCCAGTGACAGAATCTGACATGTAATATGTGACGGCCTAAGACTGCACACCCCAGTGACAGAATCTGACATGTAATATGGGACGGCCTAAGACTGCACACCCCAGTGACAGAATCTGACATGTAATATGTGACAGGCTAAGACTGCACACCCCAGTGACAGAATCTGACATGTAATATGGGACGGCCTAAGACTGCACACCCCAGTGACAGAATCTGACATGTAATATGGGACGGCCTAAGACTGCACACCCCAGTGACAGAATCTGACATGAGGCTATCACTACCTCTACCTTACAGAAGAGCATACCAGGTACACTACTGGAAGCAACACAACAGATCTTGTTCTTGCCGTGTTTCTCAAAATTTTGATTTCAGTTTCGTTTACAAACTTAAGTTTTTAATGCTTTGTGATATGCATACAATTTGTCTCTAACAGGTTCATGGAGGCCAGAGCTGTGCTTTGAGACTTCTGTGTTAATCACGCTCCAGTCAGTTATGTTCTTCTGTTATCTATTTCCTTGCACTCGAATTCAAATTTTGAACTTTCGGTATAGGTGACAAGTGTGCAGTGTTTCAGTCAAAATATGGTTTGTTAATTTATTTCCAAGAAATAAAGTTATAACTAGCAGGAAGATAGGTGATAACAAATAAATCCCAGAGAAAATTTTAGTACATCTGTATTTCCTCTCACTCTATTATCTTCACCGGCTCAGTGGAAAAGGGGTTACGAATGTAATTTGTCATCCAGCATACCATATTCGAAACATAGCTACAGGCGATTTGGCAGCAGACCGCCTTGTGTTGGTTTCCATTTAATGGTATGAATGTCCTGGTCATTCAGAAAGCAATGGCAAACTACTGAGCATAAACTTGCCCAGGAATTACAAACAGCCAAAATGTGCTGGAGGTGACTGCTATGTCCTGTAAAGGATATGCGACTAACTTTCAACTACCATCATCTTATGTCATTTCTCATCAGCAAGAATGTTAATTTTATTTTCTCTGCTCATACCCAAGGAACAGTGAATAATTGCTTCTAATTTCTCTTATTTTTTTTTATTATTATTATTATTAATTATTTAATTAAATTATTTAATTAATTAATTAATTAAATATTATTAATTAATAGCTTATGGGAATGTCCCGAATGCTGTGATGTCGGTTCCTAGATCAATCAATCAATCAATCAATTCTAATTTCTCTGATAGCTTCCAATGTTGTGTCTTTGTCTTGTTCAGAAGGTCTTTGTTTCTTTTCAAAGCTCTCCTCAAAATTATTTTGTTAAAGCATGCTTCAATTTTCAATATGCTGTCAAATCTGTCTTCATTCTGAATCTATCTTACAGAAATGTGTCCATTGTTTAGGCAACAAAATAAATTACCAATCACACCAAATATCTCTATATCCAGTGAAACATCATTTAATATTTTTTTTGATGATTTTGGTAACTATTACTAGACTAAAGACAAACTCAGCATTTGTGTTGTCTATCCTGTTTGCTATTGTTGAGCTGTGTTATACATAAATATCAGTGCTGGTAACTGAAGGGAAGACATTATTTTGTGCAATTGCAGTAATGTACGAATGTGTTTAATAAACATTGCCGGTGCTCACTATGCTATGGGTATTGTTAAGCTTAATGCTTAACATATTATGTGAGGATGTTTTTGACTAAGATACAGATTTTCTGGCATACTCCGTTTATTATTTTCTTATATTGTTAAATTATGCACGTTAACTCTTCAAGGATGGTAAGCCGCTGTTTGTGGCCAATTTTCCAACTGTTTTTAAAGGGAGGTTAGTATCCGTCACGGTAACTTTACCAGAATTGTTTGTGTGGTCCCGATTATAGTGTTCAAGTATTTCTTGAATAAACATGTATACAATTCTAATAGTTTTGAACAACGATAAATCCTGAAAATAAATGACCCAAGAATTTCAGACATAAAAACCTGAACCAGACATGACAGGTCCTTCATATCCATTTAGAGGGAAATACCCCAAAGTGAAATTGACTGCATCGAAAATTAATCAAATCAAAACATGCATATGTATCAACATTGTTGTCTGTATAACCATTACGGTTCAGACTGAAGAATGTTGTATTATTACTGTCTTCTTATTATTCTTTTATCATACTTCATCCAGTAGCCATTCCTGTTGCAGAAATCACCTCCATACGGGTCTTTCCAAATTTCTCTCTATCAAAAGCCAGATGGCCTGCCTCTGTTCCTGTCTCGTGTAACTCAAATCCATCTTGGTTGTGGCTGCCCTCTTCTTCATCTTCTCACTACATTTCCCTCAATAATTATTTTTAGACTTTGATGGCATTTTACTTGTCCAGAATATTTCATTGTCCTCATGTTTGTCTTCATAGATTCTGTGCCAAACAAAACGTAGGTTTGACCAAACAAACATGAATGATGGAAGATGGGAAGAAGAGATGTGTCACAGTTATAACTTAACAGTTGTTAATATGGTAGCAGATGTGTTGTATTATAATGCATTGACCATGTTTAGGTGATATATATATACATGGTAGATACAGGAAGTTGCTTAAGACAATTAATCATCCCATGTCACTTAAATCAGTTAATAACCAGTCTATTTCAACACTGAGTACTTGGTGGATTCTATTCCACCTCTTCAACATAAACTCATGACAGAACCAATATATAGACACTATTTCCACACCGAGTTCTTTTTCAACATAAGCACATGACAGAACCAATTTATAGATACGGGGGGGGGGGGGGGGGGGGGGGGGGGGGGGGGGGGGGGGGTCAATTGCAGCTACAGAAAAATGCAGCGAAGTAGTGCATTGTTATCCCAGTGCCAACAGAGCAGGTCTTTTTTAAAATCTCTTTATTAATTCTTTTGTAGCGGTATATCAGATTGTGTATCGGAGAAACCAATCCAAGAAATTCCAATGTTTGTTTGATAAACATTTGGCTCAGTTTTTATTGTACAGGGTATTGTACTGACTTACCAACTCAGTGGTCAAGGTTTAATCTCTGGCAGAAGAGGGATTTGTTTCTTGACCAGACATGGCTCTAGGGGTTGACGCTGCCTCATAAATGAGATACCATAGATATCTCCGGGATGATTGACAGGATACTAACCTTGTCCCTAGTGTGGTCAGATGTAATGTAAACAGCCGGTATGTTCTTGACATTCACATTGAAATCCTCCTTTTGACATATACTTATGGTGGAAACCCAGTGATTCCTTCATTTTGATGTCTTTAATTGTGTATCTGATGTGGGTGTTATGTTGATGTTATCTGTGTATATAGCGATCGTATTTATTTATTATACCGTTTCACACTGAAAAGTTGTATGTTGCCTGTTCTTCTGTGTGGATGCAAATGCTGGACAATGAGTAATGAAATCTTGAAGAAACTGGAGGTGCAGTAGAGATGTAGACTTTGAGAATGCTGTAGACTAGAGAATGATGTAGACTTGAGAATAGAATGATGTAGACTTTTAGAATGATGTAGACTCTGAGAATGATGTAGACTTTGAGAATGATGTAGACTTGAGAATAGAATGATGTAGACTAGAGAATAGAATGATGTAGACTAGAGAATGATGTAGCTTGAGAATAGAATGATGTAGACTCTTAGAATGATGTAGACTTGAGAATAGTATGATGTAGACTTTGAGAATGATGTAGACTCTGAGAATGATGTAGACTTGAGAATAGAATGATGTAGACTAGAGAATGATGTAGACCAGAGAATGATGTAGCTTGAGAATAGAATGATGTAGACTACTCTTAGAATGATGTAGACTTGAGAATAGAATGATGTAGACTTGAGAATAGAATGATGTAGACTTTTAGAACGATGTAGACTAGAGATTGATGTAGACTTTGAGAATGATGCAGACTTGAGAATAGAATGATGTAGACTTGAGAATAGAATGATGTAGACTTGAGAATAGAATGATGTATACTTTTAGAATGATGTAGACTAGAGATTGACGTAGACTTGAGAATAGAATGATGTAGACTAGAGAATGATGTAGACTTGAGAATAGAATGATGTAGACTTGAGAATAAAATGATGTAGACTTTTAGAATGATGTAGACTAGAAATTGATGTAGCTTGAGAATAGAATGATGTAGACTTTAAGAATAGAATAATGTAGTCTTCAGAATGATGTAGACTGAGAATAATGTAGACTTTGAGAATGATGTAGACTTTGAGAATAATGTAGACTTTGAGAATGATGTAGACTGAGAATGATGTAGGCTGAGAATGATGTAGGCTGAGAATGATGTAGAATTTGATAATATCATGAACAGAGAACAAAACAAATGCTGTATTATTGAGATCTGCATGTGTTTGTTGCAAGATCACTCATCAAAACCGTAAGGAAAAGACAAATATTGGTGGAGTGTATCAACAGAAAGAGTGGAGTAGAGAAATCAGTCTTATGTGGGGGAAATACTAGGCAAGCGAGGAAGACAAGGACAGCTTAAACAGCTGGGAAACAGATAATATCAGCAATATCAACTTCATCAAAGTACCAGTTAACATACAGAATTGGAGAGTCATGAATGCCAGTGTCTGTTCCAGATTAGCCCCTGAAAAAGGAGAGGAAGAAGACTATATAATACATTATCATTTTGGATGAGTAATTGAATTCTAACATACAAAAACATGTGTTCCACAGAAAAATAGTTTTGCAGTATCAAGCATAATGTAATGTTTAAGCGACTTCTCGTGGTCATGAGCAATGTTTCTATCTGTTGTTCAGTTGTATTCGTAACATGACTTAGTTAACCGTACCTGTTTATTGTGTATCTGCATGTGTTTTATGTTAGTATGTTGTCAGAATGTGTCTCTTATGATATCCGATATTTTGTCTTTTGTGGGTTTTTTTCAAGCCAATCTTTGTTTCTGACCTTTCATGTCTCAGACTATGTGTGTCATCATCATTCTTCCTCACTGGCTAACAAGATCAGGCCATTCTTTACTTCTCAGGAAGTTTGGGTGTCAGTATTATTCAAACCAAAAAGTATAGTATTTCTCATAATTGTCTTTATTTTCTTATTTTTTTTTTAATCAACCGATTTATTTCTATCAAGAATTGTCTTAATACTTATTTTGCTATCATCTCATTTTTTATCTGAGAAGCGCTGTCTGTATCCTAATTTTATCTCATTTTATACCTAAGAAGCACTGTCTTTATCCTAGTTTTGCTAACATCTCATTTTGTTTCTGAAAATAGCTGTCTTTATCTTTATTTTCTAACATCTCATGTTACATTATAGATCGGTGTCCATTTTCTTTTAAAAGCAGCATTGTGTTGGTTGAAATATTCATTTGCTTCTTTTTAGCTATTTAGAGTTGTGATGTTTCTACATAACTCTGCAACCGCATCAAATATGGACATTGTCTAAATGGCAAAAGAGAAAATTCATTGTATGCTAAATTAATGCTTGATGAATGCTACAAACTTCACTAGAGGAGATATAATTAGGATATTAGTAATATCTAGGTGCACTTCCTGCTTTGGATTTACAGAGAAACAACAAATAAATTTGTTTAGATATCTTGAGAATTAAGTCAAATCGGCAACCTCTTTTCAGCTTAAACTGAATAAAAATCTGGTTATAGTGCTAGATGAAGGCAAGAATTGGATAGGTTCTGTCACAGGTATACAAATACCAACTCAGCGCAGTTCAGGTGACACTTTTCCAGTCTCCCATAAACTGAGAGCAACAGTTACAAAACTAGAATAAATTAGACCGTAGAAGAACATGAAGTAAAGAAAGGTCACCATCATCATGTGCCATGCCAGTTAGCATAGGCAGTCATGGTTTGTCATCTCAGACATCACCAGTGTCATTTAGTCAGTTTATTTCTTAAATCCAGTCACTAAACGTATGCACATATTTTAAATTTTATGTTCATGCATATCCCATAGCAATTTCATACTCAGTTACACATTTTTTAATGGATTTCTCTATTGGCTGATATATAATGCAGCATGATCACTCAAGAATACATTGTTTTATAACGCTACACTGTGTTATTGTCATCGCACCTCATGTTGTGGGGAACACCACACAGTCATAGTTGGCCTCTTTCCACGTCACATGAATCCTTTTCTCTTCCACTTGCATCTTGTAATTCAGAGTCTAGGCAGTCCCTCTTTATTACCTATTTTCTTGTGTCATTCATTCTATGATTTATATAACCTTTTGCTGTCTTTGAATATGTTTACTTCAGTATTCTGGTGTAATAATGGGTTGCATAATGTATATTTTTGTTTTCTTTGATTATATGTATATTTTAAACCATTGAATATATTTCCATTTACCAGAAACATTTTTTAACAAGTGTTTATGGCTTGCTTTCCCATATGGACATGACCTGCATCAAATTAGTTTGTTGATTAACTATTAATAACTGCTCTCAGTGTTAGAATTATGTGTTAGATTGCACCTTCCTTTTCAGCTGTTTATGTCATGTTAACGTAATTTCAGCAGATTCTGATTGTCACTTTCTCTGTTAAAAGATGGTCACTGCTCAATATAACATTGAACAGCTACTACTCAATTAATCTGAAGAAATAGGGTACAGTTTTGAATAAGACCCACCGAGTTTATAAATAGAATTGTATTTTCTTACTTCTCCTCCAAATGCAAAGTGAAAAGAAGGAAATAATTGAACCAGTGTGTTTGTTTAAAGATCACCAATGTTAATAATGTTATTTTTACATGAATAAACCAAGTTAGTGTCATGGTCAGTACGTTCACCTGCTGGCCCAGCTATCCTGGGTTAAATTACCCTTCAGGACAGGCATTTTTTGATGATCACGTTGCTCAGGGGTTACAAAATGACAAACAGAACAGTGTCTGGGGAGGTTAGATGGCTGCTATAATACTGACCACACCTCCTGTTGAGCGCTGCTTGGTCAAGAAAATATAAATACCTAATATGCCACAACGACATGGACAGTGAGTTCCTGACCTTATTACATTTCTAAGTGATTTCTGTTTCTTTGTTTCCATTAATACTTGCATTTGACATGGCATGTTGTTATTTGTGATTGACAGTGATTTATTTGTTTTCCCAAATTATGTCCCTGAGGTATGGATTAATAACACCTAATCTAATGGACAGAGATCAGAGATTAAAGTTTGTTTCACACCAGCTGATTCATATTCTATATATCTACGTATATATGTGTGTAAAGCCTGA
Organism: Cepaea hortensis; assembly: GCA_963921405.1. Lineage (NCBI taxonomy): Eukaryota > Metazoa > Mollusca > Gastropoda > Stylommatophora > Helicidae > Cepaea > Cepaea hortensis. The sequence continues at coordinate 105,492,985 of OY992879.1, forward strand.
CAAAAATCAGCTTCATGTTTGTGCCAAGCCACGTGGGTTTAAGAGGAAATAAACAAGGTGATAGGCTTGCAGGCTGGGCTAGTGTGGAAAGCGGACAAGCCATGGACTGAGCTGATGCAGTGAATGCTGTCAGAAAGGCAGCACAGTTAAACAAACCAAGAGATGACTGCGAATCTGCAACCCTGTCCAGACTGCAAGAACATCAAGTCAAAAGGGATGAAGCCAGACAATGGCACTATGCAGGGGGCCAAAGAAGAATAGAGCAGTCAACCAACACAGAACTGGTGTTGTGTCAACAACTACACACTGAGGGAAATACTGAGGACGGGATCTGGGCACTTTTTGATTGAATGCTTTGATGTGCAGTGAGGATAATCTAATGACTAACTACTAAAGCAAAGATATGTGAAATATTTTGGTCACATGAAACGTCATGAAAGTTTGGAGAGAACGATCATAAATGGGTATGTGCCCAGGAAGAGGAGAAGAGGAAGGCCAAAGAGAAGATGGGTGCTAGATGTGGCAGATGATCCCCAGGTGGGTGTATTGGACGCTGGACATCTGGCTTATGACTGAGAAGTTTTCCAGACGGTTGTTATGGGAGCGAAGTTCTGCAAGGGACATGCTTCTGAATGAATGCACTAACATAAATGTTTGTATTGTCATCATACAATCATCGTATTCCAGCAAAAGTATAGGGCCCTTTTACTCATCAGGTGGAATACAAGCTGAAGGTTATGATATAAACAACCTGCGTTATGCATATGACACAGCATTGGTAGATGCATATGCAAAAGATGTGCACATATTGGTTATTGTAATAGAGAGTATAAAAAAAGGACTTTCATAAAATATCAAGAGAACTAAAGAGTCAAAAGTTGTATATTTTAGACAGGACTTTAAATTCAATAAATCTTTTTTTCATAGCACCATAAATTTATTTTAAGTGTATAATAAACATAACGTCAGTTTTGAGAGATAAGCAAGGGACATCTATTATAGATTTATGGGATAGATGACAAACGAGTACATGACGGAACACAGCTCCCGGCTTTCAAACATTAAATCATGTGAAGCTAAATTAAGGCTGTGGAAAGTTCAACTTGAAGGAATAACATCGCACACTTCTCCACTCTGAAAAGACAACATTTGAATTTGTGAAACTACGAGGGCCGTTCAGAAAGTAATGCACACACCGTTTTTCTCTGGGGCTGTTTATTAAAAAAGCATGAAATTTATACACAATATATATATATGGATATGTCATGTAAACATCGGTATTAATATTCATCATAATCTCCATCAACGTGTACGGCTGAATGCCAGCGCGAAACAAGTGCATGTATTCCTTGCCCGTAACAGATTGTGTCTTGATCATGTAGCCATTTCTTTGCTGCATGAATCACTCTTTCAAAGGGACGCAGAGATGTTTCCAAGGCACCAGGGCCGGGTTATATACTGGCCAAGACCTATTGACGCGTCCTCGTCGAGCGTCCTGGGCAACAGGTCCCTTCGGGGTCCTGACTAAAGCCAGTAAGATCGCCGATTCCTCCAAGTCGTCGAGTGTCTGCCTGTACGGCGAGGAACCACCAGTCTGCACACCAATAAGCCAGACATGGGACATCGGATACTCACGAAAACCTCAGGTCCTGTATGACATCACATTGATGCTGGACAACAGGCTGCCTTCATCCGACATACAGGACTTCGCGTTGGAGCTCAAGCCAACGAACACAAGCAAGCACTCTTTCATCATCTTCAAACCTTGTCCCAAATACATCTTTAAATGGACCAAATAGATGAAAACCAGCGGGTACCAAATCGGGACTATAGGGTAGGGTAGTACAGTCCAACCCAATCTGGTGATTGATTGTTTCCCGTGTTGCCAGACTTGTGTGAGGGTGAGCATTGGCGTGAAGGAGAAGCGGGTCTCCGGGATTCTTCTGCGGCCGAACTCCGCAAAAACGTTTATTGCGTTTTATCAATGTCTTAATGTAAGCTCCTGAATTGATTGTCTCACCTCTTGCCATAATATCCACAAGAATCACACCTTCAATGTTCCAAAAGACAGTGTTGAGTGATCGTGACTTCTCCAGCTGAAGGAATTGTCTTTAATTTTTTACTTCGTGGTGATTGCAGATTATACCACTCCATTGACTGTCTTTTTGTCTCAGGTTCAGAATGATGTGTCCGCGTTTCATCCCCTGTAACGATAATATTAGCCAAATAGTTCTTTCCATCAGCTTTGAAACTCTCAAATAATTCAGAAGAAATTGCTGTCTTTTGCAATCAGTTGTCATTTGTGAGACTTCGGGGAACCTTTCTTGCGCAAACCTTAGAAAATTCTACAGTTTTTATAGCTGCATTTGCACTACCATTGCTGACTGACCGCTGTAAAGCCCATTGTTGAGTAGTAATTCATCTATCAGTCAGTAACAATATTGCCCTCAGCGAATTTCAACATTTCTGCATTGGTGGCTGTGGCAGGACGTCCACAGCACGGCCAGTCAAGCAGCACAGTATCTCCGCTTCCTGATTCTCAGAACCCAGCGATTTACTGTACTTCTGTCGACTCCAAAACTTGTATACACATCACATGTATGCTTTTGAATGTTCACGACAGTTTCCTTCTCTGCAATGAGAAATCCTATCAGAATTCGCTGCTTGTAACACAAGTTTGCTAACACGCTTCATTTCACATGCCTTATCTATTTAAAAAGAATATTTATCTATTTTATCCTTTATCTATTTAAAGTGTGCAGAATTGCATGCTTCCATCTTCATTATTACTATTAGCTGAGAAAAACGATGTCGTGCATTACTTTCTGAGCGCCCGTCGTAACTGTGGCATTTAATGAAAGACTCAAGGACGTGGAAATTAAACAAATGGATCAAGAGGAAGGTCGTGGATGACGCATGCAGATAGCTCCACGGTCAATGAAGCTGAAAATAGACTTTGGGTCACAAATGAATTGACAGAAGTAGGCACAAAAGCAGCTTCCGTTAAGTGATAACCACACTGCATAGATTGCATTGAGTGGTGTAATGGACTGGCAGAACTGGAGCTCTAGCAATCGATATATAAAACAGCGAACAGAAATGACGCAGTAATATACTGTATCGATGACTCTGTGCATCGTGGGTGGAGGGATATCTAAGACAGAGATGTCTGCGATCATTGCAGGTTTTAATTGGCTGATGGATGGATACTCCAACCAGCACATCTTTCATAGTGTCTAATTTATATTCCGTATTATGTAAAATTCAAAATGAACACAGGTGATACTAATTAGCACCGAGTACAGACACTTCTCTCTTACAGGGACTGACATGAATATGAATATATTCTCCGGGCCATGCTGGAGTGAGGGCAATGGAGGTTGCTGGACTTGTTGGCTTCCTCCTCTGATCTCCTCTTTCGAGGATACGATTGAATAACCCAAAAAAAAAAAAAAAAACCAGAAGTAGATTGTGAGCTTTACTAGAACACGATTACAAGAAACAAAGTGGACGTTGTGGCTAAAGCCTTTGTTAGCACATAATAAACAAGCATGCATAAACTGGCACAACTACATGAAAATATAAAGGTTACTTATTGTAGCTGAAGACGTCTTAAACGATCAACGCGTTTGATGAATATATTATTATTAGCGAGGTTCTCGGCAGGAGGACAGTGCGTCAAGCCTAGTTATGCACGTCAAAGGTCAGCGTGTCCGACTACGGCATGTATATGCGTAAGATCTACTTCCTCCAGATATATTCCATTCCAGGTAATGGGCTCCATCAACTCATAGATGTATGTTCTTTCCTAATAATTGTACGGCCTGCCCCTGGTAACATCCAAGAGCCGAGGGATGTTAAATGTGCACATCTTGCACACGGGACGTCTTGTTTGACACCCATGTCCGTGAAGGCTGGGTAGGTATCCGGCCTCACTACCCAGGAGATCAGAGTGACGTAAGACATCATGTGATACCAATGGCTCTGGGAAACTTTGCAGCACGGTCGAATTGATAACAACGCGCCTTCTTAAACATCCGGTGTGCTGATTCTAAGGTAAGGGGTTAAACCTCTATATCGCCAAAGTTTGACTAAATTGTTGACTTTTGTCCTTGCATCGGGAACGTAAATTACAAATACCTCTGATGTCGGAGTGGGTTCACCTGATGGCGAGGGATGCTGGTAAAAGGGAAAGCTAATCCACACGCAAAATTCAATCCAGTGCTACTAGCAGTAGCATATATGGTCTACACTTGAGTTCAAAGCCAGCGAGCACCAAATACAAGTCAGGCATTGCTCCTTTGACCTTGATTCGGACTCTCTACGTCAGTAGTTAGAACACTCGTGTTGAGATATTTCCACAAACCAACACTCGTGTTGAGATATTTCCACAAACCAACACTCGTGTTGAGATATTTCCACAAACCATTTATTAACGACCATTAGTTGAAGATACAATAACAAAAGAAACAATACATTCAAGATTATAGAGTGTGATTTTAAGTGCGGTTCGACTAACGGTTGATACATGAGGGGACGAAACAGACGCGTTTACAAATAATTTTATTGAAACTCTCAACATCTACATCTTACATTTGCTGGGGGAGATGGAGCACACACGGGCTTGCACGGAGTGCAACCATATCGATTCTTAAAACAAAGAACAATAAAACGATTTTGGTAAACAGCTTAAATGGCTGGGGGTCACGGAAATACAAACTTTATCAAAATATCATATGATAGAGACGATTGTCTTCTTCTTCTGCGTTCATCCGGAGTGTTTTTTTCAGATGTAATTGCGATGTGACTGGTTAGGCGCCCTTGGGCCGAAACCCTTACGCCAACACATCCGACTTTAGCGTGCATTTTTGACCAGGTTAGAATTCCTGGGGGACTCTCACTTTTGTGGTGCCGTGCACATTCCAGCTGGCCAAGTTAGAACGGTCGAATACTTCACGATCAGCCCTCAAGGGAAGGCAGGGACAGTCCATGTCATTTTCCGCCATCCAGGGCGGCTTCCATAGTTGTGGAGCCGACTCATGGTGCTTGGTGCTGGGCTCACCGAGGGAACCGCCATGTCCTGCCCAGGCTGCTTTAATTCCTCACTTCAATATATTGGGCATTTCGTTCGCTACGGACCGCTCCCAGGACAAACCTGGCCGGTCTGCAGATAGTATCCACTCAGCGAGCTTTCGATTCGGACATGTGGTGTTCGTTGTGCTCGGAAGACATATATAGTCATAGCTGTTTCGGGCATGATGAACATTCGGAAAACTAGCTAGTCAGAGCTCTTCCGAACACAAGGACATTCGGAAAACTAGCTAGTCAGAACTGTTCCGAACACAAGGACATTCGGAAAACTACATAATCAGAGCTGTTCCGGGCACGTAAGACATTTCACTCGGACGTTTTTGCGTTGTGCCAGTTTTAATTTGCCACTCTTAGGCCTGCATATCCGACTTCGGCGGGCGTTTTTGATCAGGTTAACCGTCCTGAAGGTTTCGAGATACATTTTGTGTGGTTTCGCTCACATCTTAGCTGGTCAAAGTAGAACGGTCAAAGACATCACGGTCAACCCTCAATTGAAGGCAGGCGCAGACCATTGGCATTCCTCGCTATCCAAGAAGACTTTCATAATTGCAGAGCCGGCACATAGTGCTCTGAGACTGGGCTCACCCTAGGAATCGTCACATCCTACGCATGGCTGCTTTAATTCCTCACTTCCATGTATTGGACATTTCGTTTTGCCTTCCTGAGTGCAGTGATATCGGTTCTTGACTCAACTCAACTCAACTCGTTTTGCCACTGGTCGCTCCCCACACAAACCAGGGACGGACAGTCTGCGGACGAAATCCACTCATCAAGCTTTTGCTTCGGACTTCCACGTGATGGATTCACTAGCCAAGCTTTCCATTTCGTGTTTTTGAGACGTTTTTCCACCTTTGACTACGCTCACTCTATGAGTGTAGATACAGACTTTCATCGTAACCACTTCGTGCGACTGAACCGCTTTGCCACCTTAAATATCGCTCACGAGGTAGGCTACATGTGCTGCCAGCTCAACACACTAATCAGAGAGCGAGTGACGGCCAGGTCCTATCATCCGGGGATCCCTCATATCCCCCAGCTGAGAGCCTTCGAACAGGTATCTGAACTAAGCATATAGCGTGCTCAGTATCTCACCTCCATTTTGCAGTAGGTAAGTGTCGGCCCGGCTCTCACATCCGAAGTTTTATAGCTTAGAGGCGTTCAGCCATATCCTTCAGCTGAGAGCCTTAGAGTATGTGTCCGGTCCAAGAATTTCTGCCTTCGTGCATCTAATTTGAACTTTTGACTGCTATCCTCAGTTTACCTGCAGAGCAACAGGTTGTGTCTCTCTTGGTCTGGCCCCTAACCCGACACATAGTTGTGCTTCTGTCGGCTTAGCTCTTGAGGTCATTTGGGATACGCTAGGCCCCCCCCCCACAGCGGTAAGGTGTAGACACATCGGGGGGGGGGATAGAGACGATTGGAAAAGACGAAGAAGAAGAAGAAGAAGAAGAAGAAGAAGAAGAAGAAGAAGAAGAAGAAGAAGAAGAAGAAGAAGAAGAAGAAGAAGAAGAAGAAGAAGAAGAAGAAGAAGAAGAAGAAGAAGAAGAAGAAGAAGAAGAAGAATCTAACATTAACATTTAGTAATTTTGTTGTGATCGAATAGAACAGAAATCTCAACTGCACATTGCTGTAAATAGTTCAGATGTATTGACTGGCACTCACAGTGAGGAAAGCAAAGAATTGCAGATCAGAAAACACACTGGACAAGTCACAATTTAAAAACTATAGGCACGCCGATATTCGAACCTACCACTTCTAATGTCATCACTCCGCCGATCTAATCTGTATGTGCTTATATCATCATCATCATCATCATCATCATCATCATCATCATCATCATCATCATCATCATCATCATAATTACTTCTGCCATGGCGAAAGCGATGGCGGTCATGTTTCGCCATCTCACGCGATCACTGGAGACGTGGATCAGCTCTGTGTTCTTGTCTTGACTAAACCACGTGCCCGAGCCATCTAGGTATGTATTTCTCTGCCTTACCCTTGTTCTTTCCCCTCAATCTTTCCAGTTGTCACCAAGTTCTCCAATTTATTTCTTCTCATAACTTGTCCAAAAAATTTGTGACTGTCTACACTTAATTTCTCTGATCAGTTTGCGGCCTTTATTTATTTCATGTAGGTCTTGGTCATTGGTTTTTCCATTTGTCCATGGTATTCTTTGCATTCTACTCAGAACCCACATTTCAACAGTCATCAGATGTTTTTTCAGCTTGTCTGCTCATTGTCCACGTTTTTTTTTAAAATATCATTGTCAACATATAACCTGCCAACTAACGTAAGCCTTCATGCACCTCCACAGATTTAAGTTCCCGCTGCTCTGGATCATTGATATTCACGATATTCCTCCATGCTACAGCCTCAGTCCTCCCAGCATAGTTTCTCTTAGTCTGCCTTTGCTCTTCCATCATTGATCTTTCTTCTCTCTTCACATGACATGGCCAAAGAACACTGTCTGTTTCCTTCTTATATTTGTAACTACTGTATATAACAGTGTGGATAACACGCTGGTTTGCAGATTTTCAGCTTTCTTTGCAGGCTTATTCCATTTCTGTCCCCACATTTTTGTATAGTAGGCAGTCTTTGTTAGTTACTTTTGGCAGTCCAAGGTACTCGCAATGTTGTTTGTCCATCAAGAATGATGATGACCATTCATTTCATCCAGTGGGGTTGAAAGTATGGAGCCGTGGGTTCTAATATGGCTGATAAGGCCTATTTTGGCTCGAAATGTTCTTTGACAATGTGGGCAAAGAATGCTTGACGTTTCTGGAGAGGAATTTCCTGCAGTGGTTTTTCTGTCCTGCCTTTTCTTCACAGCACTTGCAGTCATGGTTGCCTCACAAGTGACTGCACTCTTGCGTAATGATGTACGCCACGAATTTCGGTCTCTGGCTGCAGCCTCCCAGGTGTCATGATGAATTCCAAAAGCATTCAGTGAGATTTTCAAAGTGTCTTTAAAGCGTTTCCTCTGGCCACATTGGGAGCGTTTACCACAACGCAGTTCGCTGTAAAAAAAATTCGTTTAAGGAGCCTGTGATCTGGCATGCGAGTCAAGTGACCAGCCCAGCGAATCTGATTCTTCATCAGTAGAGTGTGGATACTGGGCATGGACGCTCTTTCTAGGACTTCAGTGTCTGGAATCTTGTCTTGCCATTTAATCTTCAGTAGCTTCCTTAGGCAGACTGTGTGGAAGTGGTTTAATTTCCTAGCGTGTCGCTGATAAACAGTCCAGGTTTCACAAGCATATAGCAGTGTGGATAATACAACTGCTTTGTAGACTTTTAGCTTTGTTTGCAGGCTTATTCCAGTTCTGTCCCATACATTCTTGTACAGTCTGCCAAAGGCCGCACTGGCCTTGGAGATTCTTGCATTCACTTCGTCATCAATTGTGGCAGCTTGTGACACAGTGCTGCCAAGATAGATGAATTTGTCCACAACACTTAGTCTATGATCATTCACTTTGATATTCGGCACAGTGTGATATATGACGTTGGATGAAGAATGACTAGCGCGATGACTTCGATTAAAGTGAGGAAGAGTTGCGCAATTCGTCGACCTCACTCTCTCGCCCGAGTCCATCTGAGTCCAGTGGTAAGACAAGTCGAGACGACTGGAGACGAATACAGGTGCAGTGTGCCTCGATGTGTCTTCCCGCAATAACTATAAAGGAAAATCCACAAATCGAAACATTTCTCACCTGAACTTGAAGAACATGAAATAACTGACGGCAATCGGGAGAACGTTTTTAGCCATTTATTAATGCGCTGCAGAAAACAACGGGATAAAGCTATTCCAGAATATAGACTGCCCTTCAGACAGGGTCGGCGTCTACTTACATATCTATGAATAAGCTCCCTATTCTACTCCGTTTACCTTGAAGCTCAGTCTTCCATCCCAAGGTTCAGTCGTTTCATAACTCGCCTAGGTTTTTCTCGCCCGGTTCTTGCATTGTTGGATCCTCGTCAACATATTCCTCTCCTGTCGCTCACTTGCCGATCTTCGCAATCATGGCGTCCAGATATTATCCCCTTTTATACAGAGCCTTCAGAAAACACAGCCGCTTCGTGTCGTAGTCTCACAACGTCTGTTTATTTGTTGTCCTCTGACGTTTCAGGTTTCCCTTGGTTTTCTTGTTGATCATCCACTTTGGTGTACTTTATAGAAAATCCCTTTTCCCCTTTTCTGTATCTTCTTTTGGTGTGTGCCCATCATATGGCACAGTGGATGACCAGGGCGCTCTACGTGCCTTGCCGTGCTCATTACGTTCCACAACGCTTTGCAGGTAAACGCCGTCTTGCCCGTTGAATCAGGAATGATTTCTTCCGCGCAGTCTGCCTAATCCTGTCTTCACATGCTGGGTAGGCATACCCTAGTTTACCTCTTGGTTTGACACCAAATCGGATACGCATACCTGGTTTAGCCAGCATCTCACAGCTGTTGCCCAGGGGTGGCCGCTGTCGCATGCTGACAGCTACTAGGAGCCACAGGCGTGAGCTGGGTGTCAGGCTTGGACCAGTGGGGGATGGGTCCTGAAAAGGACATGAGAGTCATCCTTACCAAAGGTGCTACCAATGCCTGACACCCCGTACCCCCCCCCCCCCGTGACTCGCAATATACCTCTCAGAAATGACATATCTCCAAGCTCTTCCCAATCTGTTCTTTCGCCTCCGAAGATTCACTGCCATCTAGCAGAACAGGTTCCATATATAACATTTCAGTACTCTCTTTCTGACATTCAATGACAGTGACTTTATGCATAAGTGACTTAAACTTCTCAATTTCTTTCGGCTTTTAATCTTTATCTTGCATCTTCCATCTGATGCTATGATTGTTGCAAAATATTGACTTGGTTAAGCTTGTTTCCGTCTATTATCATATCGCATTAATGTGTGAGAGAGTGTGTGTACAGTGTAGTGTGTTTTTGTTTTAATTTTTGTGCTTAAATGTTTTCAAACAGTGATGTCTACTTCTTTCCTGTTCTCACAATGACTCAGTGAGTGCCTATCAATGATCGGTGACATTATCTGTTATGCTGCTTCAGTGGTTTCTAATGTAAAATTCCCCAGCAATTGACATTTATATATATAATATATTATTACACATTTCTGGTGTCTGCTGGGCGAATATCGAATATTACCGAAAGCTGGGGAGGGGGGGGGGGGGGTATATCATTTACCATATTTTGATTCGTCGATTTGACAATCACACACTGCTGCGAGTTTTTAACACCTGTAGTTGCCGTGTATCTCAAACATGTCGGGAGGAGGTTCAGTAGTAATGCTTTCTCCCACTCCAGACTGTCACAGGGACTGCGCTCATACAGAGCATGGACCTAGATCTCATCCCATTTTTGAGGTTATCAAAACTGGGTGTGTACATTATATTTTATTTTAATGCGTAAAGAAAACAAATTTGTTTACCTACGTTGCCACGGTACTGTAAAGTGTAAAATCGCCGTGTTTATTTGATTACATTTCTAATAATTATAATTTCAGTTATTTTGGTCTTATTAATGATTTATAAGTTGAGATTTCACGCTTGAGACAGCACAGCAGAATACACCTTGAAAAATCGAATCCACTGGTACCCCAATGAAGCCTGTGTGTCAATTCTAAGCGTAGATATTGCTAGTTTAGAGTCAGTAGCTATAATTAGCAGGTTCGATCATGATTTTGAATTTGAGTATTTACTAATGACTAATGAGACCACCACAGATAGATAGGCCTTGAAAAACCACATTTTATGGTACCTCAATGATGCCTTTATGTCAATTCTAAGCGGAGATATTCACATTTGAGTATCAGTATCTCTGGCCAAAATTTTGTCATGATTTCCCTAATTTCAGAACTCTTCTGTGTGTCCATTTATCTCCGCGTGCAAGGTTGTCTCCAACGGGTCATAGATGGATATGAAAACTGACTTCAAGAATATGTTCCGTCATGTTAAATGATCAAAAAATAGTAAAAGTATACAAATAAATTATTAATAATCTTTAAACTTATATTCTCTTTAACTTTAGTAGATCAAATTGCACGTTTTGAGTCTGTCCGATCAATATTCACCTCGGCCGCCATCTTGGCTTTCCATTCACAAAGATCAAACAACATATCCCCCTCTGCCGTGTGTCCACCGTGACGAGGTAGAGGGGCTTGAGTGTTTCAATGACCCCAAGAGCTATGCCGACGGTAGCACAGCTACTGGTAGGGTCACCCATGTTGGACAGGTCAAGGGCGAGGAACCAGATGAAGAGACACACAAACCTGCTGCCTTGTGGGTAGACTGGGGACAGTCAAAGGCTAGGGAAAGCACCCCAAAAATGCTTGTCGAAATCGGATGTACTGAGCCACAGGCTTGACAAAGCAGTGCAACGTAACTTAATTCATGATGTCACAAATTAAAATTAATCGTTATGGTGCTAATCCCGTGAAGTCCCATCAGACGGTGATAGTGCCGGGCCCCCTGCCTCGAGGGGGTCCACCCATGACTATGGTGGTGACCTTCCCCTGTGCTGTGGAGTCAAGGCACAGAGGAGTAGGTTAAGAGCTATTGACCAAACACCCCGGGCACTCAACATACTACAGTGGAATGCCAAAGGAGTTTATAACAAGAAAGTCTTCTAACAAAGTGTCTTCATAAAGATAGAATAGATGTGGCATGCATCCAAAAGACACACCTCAACGCCAATCGCAAATTCTCAGTCAGAGGATATCAGGCCACACGTTTTGACCGCGAAGGACACAAAGGAGGAGTTCTAATACTTAACACGAAATACAATACCTTGCAGCGAAGTATCTGTGATCTTTGACAGCCAAACTGAAACTATAGGTGTTGATATAATGATAAAAGATGTGAAAATAAGAATCTACAATCTGTATAGCCCAGCAGATATGGACCTTACACTCTCAAACATGAAAATAACTGACACAAACTGCATTATTGTTGGAGATTTTAATGGCCGTTCAGAAAGATGGGGATACCCAGATACTGACAAAAGAGGAGATGAAGTGGAGGACTGGGAAATAGACTCAAATCTCCATCTACTCAACAAAGCGGATGACACACCGACGAGCTTCTACTTCAGAAGATGGTTTACCACTTCTACTCCAGACTTGGCTTTCTGCACAGGAGACATCCTCCACAAAACCGATTGCCATGTGCTTGACCAATTAGGAGGTAGTGACCACAGACCAATCAAGCTCGTAATGAATATGGAGTATGTTCCACAGGAGCAAAAGCCTTTGCCCTGCTGGAATTACAAACGAGCAGATTGGGACAGATTTGCCATACTAACAGACAAATATTGTGAAAACATAAATACACGATAAGGCAACATGAAGCAAATGGTGGAAAGTCTAACCAGAGCAATAATACAGGCAGGAAAAATTACAAACATACTGGACTGAAGAAATACAAATCTTGGAGGACAAAGTTGAAGATGCCAGAAAGACAGCAGAGAGAGAACAAACAATTGAAGCGAACATCTCTCTCAAAGCCATCTCAGCAAAATATAAAAGAACAGTAAATCAAACAACAAGAGATTGTTGGAAGGAAAAAACAGAAAATCTGAACTTTGACAGAGATGGAAACAAACTATGGAAACTAGTGAAAGCCATGAACAATGAAGGACAGAGAAACAAACAAATAACAATTAAACCATTAAATACCTTGCTTAGAGGGGGAAAAGCTGCAAATGCACTAATGGAACACTATGCCAGGGCAAACCACATTGATATTACAACCGAACAGAAGAAAGCAATCAAAGATAAACAGATACATCATAGTAATACAGAGACAGCAGCAGAATGTATGATGGCAAATCTAACAATGGAAGAAATGGAACAGGCAATGAATACCCTAAAAAAGAAGACATCACCAGGAAAGGATGGAATCACAAATGAAATGCTAATAGGACTAGGCACTAAGGCAAAAAAGAAACTACTAGCAGTCCTAAATCACAGCTGGAAGAGAGGGATAGTCTCACAGGCATGGAAGGAAGCTATACTAATACCAGTCCCAAAGAAAGGAAAAGACCTGGAAGAACCAAATGGCTATCGACCTATCAGTCTACTTAGCTGTGTAGGAAAATTAATGGAATGCATTATCAATGGCAGGCTAACATGGCATCTGGAAGAATTCCAACTCTTAACACCACACCAAGCAGGATTCAGAAAGTACAGATCCACTGAAGATCAAATAACCTATATAGTTCAGGAAATAGAGGATGCCTTCCAAGAGAAAAAGCACACACTAGCGGTCTGGATAGATTTAGAAAAAGCATTTGATAAAGTATGGAAGGAAGGACTGAAAGTAAAACTGCAAAAAATGCATGTTTGTGGGAAAATGTACAAATGGATCAGCCACTACCTTGAGAACAGAACTGCCAGGACAAAAGTACAAGGACAAACCAGCAAAATGATGCTGTTGGAGCAAGGTGTCCCCCAAGGAGGAGTTCTCTCACCAACATTGTTCCTAATATATATAAATGACATTACGGAAAATTTCCCAGCCAGAGTACACACATCCTCATTTGCAGATGACCTAGCCATATGGACATCTGAAGAATATATTAGCACAGCTAACAGCAGAATACAGCAAGCCTTATTAGCGCTAGAGGACTGGTCAAAATCATGGCTAGTGAAGATAAGTGAGGAGAAAACAACATGCACAGTGTTCTCCCTCTCCAATAAAACTCAGCAACCTAAACTGGTATTGAATGGAAAAATATTACGCTATGAAGAAAATCTAAACTATCTAGGAGTCACCTTCGATCGTCGCCTGACATGGAGGACACAGGTTGAGAAAAATCGAACAAGAGCAAGGCAAAGAATGGCAATCATGAAAAAGCTTGCTGGTACAACGTGGGGAGCAGATGAGAAAGTTCTCAATAAGTTATATACTGGATGGGTGAGGCCAGTACTGGAATATGGCATTGCAGCTTGGGCAACAGCAGCTAAGTCAAACTTTAACAAAATAAGTAGAGTCCAAAATCAAGGATTGCGAATCATAACTGGAAGCCTGAAGACAACGCCTATTAATGAACTAGAAAAGATCACTTGTTTACTACCAATGCAGGATAGAAGAGATAGCAGAGCCCAGCAACAAGCAGAAAAATTTAGAAGATTGACAGACCACCCTATATATAACAGGTTTAATGGTTTTGGAAAGGGAAGGCTGAAGCGTAGCAACTTTGTAGAAACTGCAAAACGAAAGATTAGGGCAGATCCTGTACTCAACGTATCAACAGTCAAACCCATTTACAATGCACATAAGTTCCCAGCTTGGAGGCAGCAGCAACTGCCTGAGATGATAGAAAACATTCCTGGTATTGAGAAAAAGAACACTCAGAATGAAACCGAAAGAAGAAAAATAACCCTAAACTACATAAAAGAATTGGACCCATGCATATACAGATGGATCAGCCAAAAATGCAATAGAAAATGGAGGAGGAGGAATTCTCCTAAATTTAAAAAATAGAATGAAAATAACAGTCAGTGGCAACTGGAAAATTTTCAAGTAACTTCAAAGCGGAGGTAGAAGCTTTGAAAACTGCAGCAGAAATGCTCTTGATGGAGGAAAATAAAGAGAAGCAAATAGCTATCTTCACAAATGCAAAGTCAGCTGTCTCAATACTGAAGAGCAAAAACAGCACAGAACTAACTGACCTAAGAGCAGCACTCCATGGTCTGTGCCAGAAATCCCAAAAAAAGTTGTAATACAGTGGATCCCATCACATTGCAGTATGCCTGGAAATGAATAGGCTGACAGACTGGCAAAAGAGGGTGGACGACTACCACAGCCTGACATAGCCATAACCTATAATGAGGCAAAGAGGTTTACAAAAAGCACTTATAGAACCAAATGGGAATCAGAGCATCCAGGCCACCAGAAGGATAATGCATATTACAAACTCGGCCGAAGAGAACAAGTAGCAATCTTCGGACTCCGCACAGGACATAACAGGTTGAAACACCACTTGTTCAATAAACTAAAGATAGGAGATACCGATGAATGTAATTGTGGAACTGGTAAAATAACAGCTAAACATTTGCTGCAGGAATGCCAATATATGCAGAACAGAGAAAGATATTTTGGCCCACACCTGCTTCATTTGAGGACAAGCTCTAAGGAGATATCAACAAGCTCAAGTTGACTGCAGCTTACTTTAACTACATTCAGGTTGACATCTAAAGGTGCATGAAGAAGTATTTAGATTGCCACACTTCATACCACAGGTATGTCGGTTACAAAAGCGCCCCAGAGGCATGAAATGGATTATTGCTTGGATAGCAAATCCATTACGTGGAAAGTCCAAATCAAAAGCTCACTGTGTGGGCTTCAAAAAAGGTGGAAAAAGTGTCCTAGTGGCACAAAATGGAATGTTGCTCGGATAGCAAATCCATTACATGGAAAGTCCGAATCAAATGCTCACTGTGTGGATGTCATCTGCAGACTGCATTCTTTTGGTTTCCGGAGGAACAGCCTATGGTGAATGGAAGGTCCAATATACGGAAGTGAGGCTTAGCAGCCATGTGCAGGAAGTGACGATTCTTTGGGTGAGCCCAGTACCAGAGCGCTGTGTGTCGGCTCTGCAATTATAAAAGCCTCCTTGGATGGCGGGGAATGCCTATGGTCTGCCCTTGCCTTCTCTTGAAGGCTGACCAGGATGTCTTTGGCTGTTCTAAATGGGCCAGCTGGAATGGGGGATAACACCACAACAGTGAGAGTCAAACGTCCTAAGAAACCCCCGGGAAGGTTAACCCGGTCAACAAATGCCCGCAGAAGTCGGATGTGTCGGCCTAATGACGCAAGAACACAGCTCTGCTGTAAACAGGCACAACGCAATCATGTCCGGAAAAAAAAACTCAGGATGAACGCAGAAGAAGAAGAAGAAATAACATATCTGCAGAAATAAATTTCTACCACTTATAAAGCGAGATAAGCGATGAAACTCTCCAAATATATGTGAAAATGGGTGCAGAATTCAAATATCCATCTAAAAATATCTTAAAATTAAATAAACAAGCTCTAGATAATAAAATTACATTTTGCCAAATAATTTTTATTTATTTAAAAGCCATGATAATTTAAACCAATCGCTGAGCACGGAATATTAGACTAATCTTTTCTGCAGAACTTAAGATGGTGTCTGTTATTGTCACATGATATTTGAATGAATGAATGATGTTGAAAGCATGGATGGTCTTTACATAGCGATATTTAGGGACACAATGGATCATTCTGGTGTGGCGCAGTATACCACTTCCAGTTTCATTTTGGGTCACAGCATGGTCGAACCTGCTACTATAATAAAGAAATGCACAGGATAGTGATTGATTGAGCAAAATGACTTTTGACTACGGCCTAGTAAATAAGGGGGACAAAATAATAAATATCTTAAACATTGCTTTAAATTGCTGTAAAGTTTTTGTTTTGCTTTTAAATTAACCCCTTACAAGCATAAACAATTTATAATATACATTATAGAGTAAGAGCTAAATGAGAAGTATGAGTGTGAGCACACAAGAATGTAAAGAGTTAAAATGAACTCAAGTGTTGACATTACAGTTTATGCAGTTAGTCTAGATTAGAACTACCATGGACTTTAAGTTTGTTTAAAATAAGCTTACAAAACAGAGTGCTTCGCACCAGAATAGCTGAGCAATCGAAGGTGTCATGTGAAATGTAAGCAGACAGGAGTTTACTTGACCCACGATGTTCTGGATGTGTGGATGCAAGTTAATCCAGAAAAGTGAATGTAGTGTTGACATAATTGTTTGAGATATTTGAAGGAAATCACTAAATGTATTTGCAGAACCAACATTGCGTCTCATGATTTGAACATAATATTGTTTATATGAGTTGAACGTAATATTCTTGTATAAATTGATCAGATTACTCTTACATAACTGGTATCTGCAGCGAAGGGGTAGTGAATGTGATTCACAATCCTGCATACTGCATTTTCAATTGAAATCAGATGATTTGGAAGCAAGACCGCCTTGTGTTGATTTTTAACAATGGTATTACCTCAGAAGTCAAAGTGAGTTTGCTTGATGGCATGGGACACAGGTAATAGGAAGAGCTAATCCACACAATCTTGCCTAGTACATCAACAGCAGCTGAAGAAAAAAAAATGCTGGTGTTGACTGCAACGTCCTGCAAGGGATATGCAAAAAAGCAAAAAAAAAAAACACAAATCCACACTCAAACATCAGTCCAGTACACTCACTAGTAGTAGCAAGTGTATGCACTTGAGTCTCCCCCCCCCCCTCCCCCCCCCCCTCCCCCCCAAGTGGTATGAGCATCAGTCCTTTGGAAAGCAATGGCAGATTATTGAACGTAAACTTTTCTGGTAAATCACAAACATCCAAACTATGCTGGGGAAACAAGTTAGAGCAGCCATGTTTTCATCCAATTATAAGGATTTTTCTCCATTACACTTCTGCTGAAAACGGCACTGACAGGACAAGTAAAATGCGATCCTGCTCTGCCAAGATGGTAGGGAACGAGAATGTATTGAATGTCCAGATTATACCTAGTGAAAATAGGAAAAACATGTAGCGTTGAAAATAGAACTTTATAGTGATATTACACAATGTATACATTAAAATTTTAAGCGACTTTTTAAAATTAACAATTAACATATGAACAATTTGCAGGATGCTTATTCCAGTGCAGACTGTGGTAGAGCAGGATGGTATCTCAGTCTTATCTCTGAGAGATGACAAGGGACATACACCGACACACTGGACATGCTTGGGAGGCCACACAGCTATCCTCAGGTCTGTATGTCCAAAACCTATTCTTCCTCCAGTGCCTGGTCTGAAGAAGACATTGATCATCATGACTCTCCACTTCTCTTTGTCGTTTGATATTTTGAGGCAGTTAATGTTGCTTATGTTATTGTTGTCCAGCTGTTTAAGCTTTCCGTATACATCTGTCTCCACCTTCCTCTGTGTCTCTTCTCTAATATTTCCTGCTAATGCTAATTTCTGTATTCCGTCTTCTTCTGTTAATAAGGCCCATTCATTTCATGTATCTTTTCTTTATTGTTTTTAAGAGTGATCTAATGACACCTGTTGCTGTCAGCATCGCAGTGTTTATTTTCTTCTCTTTCCATATTCTCAACATCCTTCTAACAGTCTTCATCCACATCTTCACCATCTCTAGGTTTCCTGCAGTTTCATTAAACATTCGCTTCCTTGCAGAATCATTGGTCAGAATTTGCATCATCCATACATACTCATTGTTCAGCATTCGCGCTCATACAGAAGAACAGATCAGTAAACAAATTTTTCCAGCATATTTTCTGTTCTTGTGTGTGTGTGTGTGTGGGTGGGTGGGTTGGTGTGTGTGTGTGTGAGAGTGAGTGAGAGAGAGAGAGACAGACAGACAGACAGATAGACACACAGTGCCTTGTGTTTGCAGTCTCAATACTTATAAATGATTCAGAATAAGGTTTGCTGCAGCTCAGGTTTGTTATTGGCACCTTAACGTCTTGACAGACGATAGTTTGTTACATTGTGCTTCAAAAAGGCATAATAACTACAACCCATTGTGATAGCAAATGTGACTGATCAGACCAATTCGCACTGTAAATGTTCATCCACAATAGATGCACGTGTACACACCTCTCCATAGCACAGAGCCTGGCCTGAAATATAGAGACCTTGTGTTGCCCATGCAGCATGATCCCTCTCTCAGCCTGCCTAGTTCACTCCAGAGGAAAGGAAACACCAATACATCTGTAACAAGACAAGCTGCAGACACTGCCAGATCAGCAAAGCAATGCTCTAACTGTCTGCCTGTCGGAGCTTTGATCCTAGACCAGCTTTAGGCTGCATTTCCTCACACCAGGATAAGGCCAGTACCCTCCCAATTGTGCCCTTCCGTCCGAAGCCATTGGCACAGTGTGGGGTGTTTGGTTTGGTAAGCACCGCCCAACATTCGATGCTAACAGAAAGCAGGTAGTACCGTCTACTGTCATACGGTAGTCATATCTGACTAAGACCTGACACAAAGCTCAGGTTTGACAAACAAAATTATCTGTATAATACACTGACATGAAGTCAACTTGGTATATTAGCAATGTTGTCAGATGACTGTGCTTTCAAGGACTTGATCATGCTGAAGTTATAAAATGACTTCTCAAGGGGGCGCATGGCTGAGAGGTTGCACTGTCCGACTTAGGCTTGGAAGGTATCTGGTTCATATTCCAGGATAGAGCTTTACATTTTTATAAGAACCATTTACCCCAGATCTCTTGGTAGTGAGATTAGATGCCTAGCCTTATTAAATAAGGGCAAAAACAGATGGTCCCTTGTGCACATTCAAAATCCCTTGGCAGTTGGGAATCACAAAGAGTACTCCACAAGGTCACTGCCTCGGCAAAACTAAGAAAAAAAATCTACCCAGGGGTAGATAAACCCCATTATCTTTGATGGCGTCTGTCTGGAGGAAGTAAACCATACACAACTGCTTGTTGATGTCAGATACACTGACCTCTGAAGATCATAGCATGCTAGGGCAAACTTCAATCAAATGAGAAGCAACAGAAAAAGAAATGGCTTCATTATTTTTCTGTTTTCTTCTTCTTCATCCTCTGTTTCCATAACATAATTGTGCATTTTGGAGTGCCATTACAGGTGGTTTAAAGTCAAAGTCTCACGTTGCTACGTATCGCCACCTTCAAACGTAATTGCTGTCTTGCAAACAATTTAGAAAGTGGCATGTCAAGCCAGGGTATTAGTTTAAAGACTGATACTATGTTTTGTTTTTTTGCTCTTTATCTGAGAAGACTTAACATGTGATCCAGTACCCAGGGATCAGGAGGAGTACAGCTTCCTTGGGTTCCTTATTCTGTCAAAATTATCCACATATAGATTTGGATCCAGCACTTTTCAGTCTAGTCAGATGCCATACCACTAAGTCCCTCGGCTCACACAAAATGTTTAGCCTATTTTTATGACTATATTATTTACTATTCAGTTCTAATCTTGGTCCTTGTCATCCCACCAGATACAATTTATGACCATTTATTTAATATTCAATGCCAAACTTGGTCCCAGTCTTCATCCCACCAGATACAATTTATGACTATTTATTTAGTATTCAATACCTAACTTGGGCCCAGTGAAAACGCATCACGCATGAGATGAAATGCCTGATAAAGGCTACTGGGGTTTTTACACGAGATAGAACACAAATCCCCAGCAAGGTAACATGGTCAACAAATGCCTGAAGAAGTCTGATGTGTCGGCCAAAAGGTGAAAATATCCCAGCTCTGCTGTAAACCGGCAGAGCGCAATTATGTCTAAAACAACAATCCCATTGAACGCAGAAGAAGAAGAATAACCCAAATCAATGACAGTCAGTCAATCAATCGGGTGCCATCTCCTCAACTAAGTCGGCTGTAATGAACCTCCAACACTGTCTGTCTCTCACTTTTGTTGTGTTGTATACACTGACAGACTGATGGTTGTCCATCTCTTGATGTTGTCTTCCCACGTGTATCACTGTCTACCTCATGTTTACCTGACTTCAACTCTTCTCTCCAGAGTGGTTTTTACAAGGTTTTTTTCTTTATTTCTCTTTTTTCATTTGCATGCTCTCTAGAACCTTTGTCTTTCATTGAACTTTTTGTTTCCATGAAATACAACCTATTGTGTTGTATATCCACATCTCCGCGGCTTCACTTTGACTTTCCAGTTGCTTGACATTAAATTCATTGAGAGACAAAAAAGTGGCTTGAGTATCTTATGAGAATGAAACGTAACCAATTGCCAAGAAAAGCATACAAGCCTAAAACAAATCTGAGTATAGATCCAACAAGAAACTAAAGAAAACGATGGAAAGACAATCTTGTTAGTTGCATATCCTTTACAGGATGTCACAGTCAACCCCAGCATTTTTTTGGCTGTTTGTGATTTCTTGACAAGTGTACGTTCTGTAGTTTGCCATTGCCTTCTGAATGACTGGCACTCAAACCATTGTATTAAAACCAACGCAAGGCAGTCTGCTGCCAAATCACTCACAGCTGTGTTTTTAAATGCGGTATATGGGATTATGAATTGCATCTGCTACCCCTTCACCACAGAGCCGGCTAGACAATCTTGAAGGAAGACTAAACAGACATGATGTTGCAACCAAGGCAACACTTCTGGCCTTGGAGTGCAAGCTTAGACTCCCCTTACCTGTGTATTTAATGGACAGTGTTCATTAGGCTACATCTGCCACCTGGCTATAGATTATAAGTTGATTGTTGATTGTTTTGGTTATGTCTGTTTAAAAGCATTACTTTCCAACTTATGATATCCATCTGTTGTGTATCTGCCTTGGTCTGATAGAGGGACTTTTGTGTTTCAGTCACCCCAAGCGCTATGCCGATGGTATTGTAGCTACTGATAGTGTTTCCAATGTTAGACAGGTCAAGGGATAGGAACCAGAGGAAGAGAGACACAAACCTACTGCCTTGTAGGTAGACTGGTGACAGTCAAGGGATAGGAACCAGATGAAGAGAGACACAAACCTACTGCCTTGTAGGTAGACTGGGGACAGTCAAGGAATAGAAACCAGAGGAAGAAAGACCCAAATCTATTGCCTTATAGGTAGACTGGGGACAGTCAAGGGATAGAAACCAGAGGAAGAAAGACCCAAATCTATTGCCTTATAGGTAGACTGGGGACAGTCAAGGGATAGAAACCAGAGGAAGAAAGACCCAAATCTATTGCCTTATAGGTAGACTGGGGACAGTCAAGGGATAGAAACCAGAGGAAGAAAGACCCAAATCTATTGCCTTATAGGTAGACTGGGGACAGTCAAGGGATAGAAACCAGAGGAAGAAAGACCCAAATCTATTGCCTTATAGGTAGACTGGGGACAGTCAAGGGATAGAAACCAGAGGAAGAAAGACCCAAATCTATTGCCTTATAGGTAGACTGGGGACAGTCAAAGACAATAGAAAGTAAACCAGAAAAAATGGACGTGTGATGTGCTAAGCCGCAGGCTTGATGAAACAATGCAATGAACTCACTTAGTGATGTCATAACTTACTATCCATATTTCTTAGTTCAGTGCAGACATAGCACTTGATGAAAAAATGTTCTTGCATTCACCATTGGCACCTTGCCGTCGTGACAGAAGATAGTTTGTGCTTTAAAATGGCATAATAACTTTTACCTATGGCGGTAGCGAATGTGACTGATAAGGCCAATTCGCGCTGTAAATGTCCGTTCACAGTGGGTGCATGTGAACACGCGGTCATTTCCACCATCATGCACCATCTTACATCTCACATGCTCGGTGTGTGACTTATCTGCAATAATTTTCTCCTTTGTCTTTATTCCATTTCTGATCTTTGCCCTCCATGCAACACCTTCAGCGGCGACTTGCTCCCACTATGCATTATCAATGCCTGTATCAATCATGTCCCGCTTACACACATCTTTGTATCGTAGTAGAGGCCGACCCTGAGATCTCTTACCCATCTGTAATACACCAAAAAAGATGTCCTTTGGTATTCTACCACCATCCATCCTCCTAAGATGTCCTATCCATCTAAGTCTACGAAGACTGCTTAGCATGGAATAAACCCTCACGCAACCTGATCTTTCCAGTACTTCAGTATTTGTGATTTTGTCTTGCCACTTAATACCAAGAATTCTTCGCAGACACCGCACATGAAAGCTGTTTAAACGTTTCTCTTGATGTGAGTAAGTTGTCCAGGTTTCACTGCCATAAAGAAGAGTACTAAGGACACAGGCTTGATAGACGAGGACTTTTGTTTTGGCAGTAAGCTTCCTGTTCTCACAGACTCTTTTTCTTAACCTGTTCATTGTTGTTGCTGCCTTACCAATCCGGATGTTGATTTCCTGACCTAGGGATCATTTGCTATTACCACTGATCCTAGATATGTAAAATGGTCTACCATCTCTAGTTCGGCATCATCAATAAAGATTGATGGTACCCCATGTGCACCTTGTGACATAATCTGTGTCTTCTTTTTGCTAATTGTTAAACCAAATTCAGAACAAGCATTGGAGAATGCAGATAGTAGACATTGCAATTCTTCCTCGGAGTAGGTCGTAACTGCAGCATCATCTGCAAAAAGCAACTCTCTGATCAGTACCCTTCTAATTTTGGTCTTGGCCTTCAATCTCTGAGCATTGTAGAGGCCGCCATCTGAGCGTGAGTGAATGTATATACCACCATCCTGATCACGAAAGGCATATTTCAGTAGAAGTGAAAAGTATATTCCAAAGAGGGTGGGAGCTAGTACACAACCTTGCTTAACTCTACTCTTGATTTCAAACTCTTCAGAAGTTGCACCATCATAACCTGAGTATACCCTTCATGCCTGTGTGGAACGATTCCACAATGGACAGAAGAGTTGGTGGGCAGCCATTCTTCTTTAGTGCCTGGAACAGACCCTCACGACTGACCAAATCAAATGCCTTTGTGAGGTCGATGAAGCCAATAAATAGTGGTTGATTCTGTTCACAGCAGTTTTCTTGCATTTGTCATAGCTGTAACAAGACCCCCGGGGCTTGGACAGGTATGTTACTAATAGTTAATATCCCCAGCCTTTGTTCCGACCACCCCAATAGGACTTCACATCTACAGAGCCCCACACAAGCCGGGACAGCTGACCTTCCCTCCCCACCTATGGATTCCTACCCACGGGGGGCTCGGACAAGACAACAGTCATACTAGTACTCAAAGCCATAGTCAACATAGCAAAATTTAATTTCTTAATACGTCAAACTGAACGCAGAGAGGGATGGCTGAAAAGCGTGGATAGAAGACAATATGTACACAGCTGAATGAAAGCAGCGAGAAGATCTACAGATGATCAGTCATCATTATAGAGCATGTGACTTCAGTTAGTGCCGTCATCCAGTCGTGGCTAATGACGCACCCGATGAACCTTCAGTGCAAAGGAACTCCAAGTCGTAGACCCTTCCAAAGTTCTCTCCTTCCACTGAGTAAGATCTTGGACTGGTCAGGTTTGTCTGATACCTGACGGGCACTTCAAAAATGTTCGCTGGTCATCCCTCGATGACGGAATCAATCACACAAGTTCCACTCTACTGATGACTTATGGGCTGACCCTAGAGTTCTAGATGTCCCCATCTGATGATAAGTACTGCTGCACAATACAATAGAATATAAGAGCCTGGTTGCACTTTGGCATCTCAAGTTAATGGGATGAACTATTCTGCAACACACAATTGGAGCGTTGACTCCATTTACTAACACTGTCACTGGTTAACAATCCAACATGTCAATGTAAGAATTCAACATATTCACAATGTCACCATTCTACACAGCTCTGTAGGCATCTAATGACTTCATAGATTAGCAATGTCACAGACTTTCACCACACCTAGGAGTGGGGTAGCTCCCTACCCGAACAAGTCTGTCCATCAGGTGTTCAAGAAAATAGCAGACTACTGTTGTGGGTCACTGACCAAATTCAGGTTTCATATAGAGTATCTCAAATGTAGATCCACACCGGAGGTAGATGAACCATTATACATTGAACCTCACTAAGACCCAGCCGGGCCTGAAACATAATTAAACTGGCCATAGTAGTGACTGTTCAACAGAGTACACTTTCTTCACTCGCTTGAAAGAATTTCATTGAGCCTGCACATGGTACTACAGATTTACCCTTGAGTCTTCATAGAAATTCACCAGTACCTTACCGGCATGAATCAGGAGACGCATCAAATCTTCGCCGGACTTGTCGCAGTTGTCTTCACTTAGACTCACCGTGACTTTTCTAAAACTTAGGTTTCTCAAAAGTGTTGACTCTGACAGATTCATTTGACCGCTCCCAGTATTGCCTCAAACATCACCTTGACTGGCACTGGAATGAGCTGGTCCCATTGAGTTTATGGTATAATTCTTGAATCTCCATCAAATAAACATCCTGAAACAAGGAGGTCGGTGAGAGTACTCGGCTACTACTAGGACTAATATGCACATCAACCACATCACATGCATCAGAACAATATATCATGACATGATATAATAGATCATCAACATAATAGATCACCTCTCTTAACAAAGAGGTACATGCATGAAGGTGCATTAGCAAGCCAGTATATAGTCAAGTAACTCTTCTGGGCAACATCTGGCCCGATAGCACCAGAGTAGTCAGTTTGACTCTGTCATAGCATCCTATTACCTGGTGTTATTCCAATCCTCCGTTTCTCCTCCAACAACAACCATATAATACACCTAATTATCTTTCAGTGTAGAGGTTTCATTATCTGGGAGGTGTCCAGCCGGACATATCCTCCTCATCCCTACAACTCAACAATTAATTAATCACTTAACCCATTGATCAATTAATTAAACATAATTCATTAATGACTACACAACATCAATAAATTACATAAATCATAATTCATTAACATATCAGCATCAACGAATTATTAAATCATGACTTGTTAATAACTTATTAACCAACTCATAAACCAAGCAATGGCTATTGTCCTGGGATCTCTGTCCCAGAACAGGTTTGACCTTTCTTAGTTGACTTAAGTCTCCTGATGGTCAAGTCTGTGCAGGTCTATGACAGGTTTGGTGGCAATCCACCTAGTAGACTTTCCCGAAGCTAACTGGAAAAAGAATACCCTGGTTCCGTGGTGAGTTAGACCACGTCGTTCTGTTTAGAGTGGCATCCAGCCCTTCATCCCCTAAATCTTCAGTCCTTCTGTAAGTGTGGATAATCGCTCAGTTGTAACTCCTTCTCACTAGTGGATGTCCCCCCACCAACAGGATCGGGTTTACAGAAAAGAAGAACAGTAGAGTCATACATCAACGGTGTGTTCGTAATTCAGATCGGTACAAATGCAACGACCTCGTTTACAGGATGTCGCATCGCTCTTGGTCGGGCATGCAAAATAAATACGATCGGGCAAGCGAAATCACTCAGTCGGGTATGCAAAATACACGCAATAGGGCATGCAAAAGACACTCGGCCGGGCAGGCAAAATAAACAAGTAGTGACATCATAAATCCACAGGTAATTCATTACTACCTCTACCAGGTAACTACAAGACATTCCTACATAGAGGTGTAAGAGCACGGGGGTCATCACTTAGCAAATACTTACCTCCACATCCTGATGGAAATAACAACACCTTGGTTCCAGGAATTAATAAAACACAATCTATATAAGCCATAAGTTATAGCACTATCTAGCTAAGCAAATAACAGATCACTTGCTTGCTCAAGCCGATAACTCATCACTAATAATGCATTTAATATTACACCCTAACTAGTGTCAAGAATTCCTCACAGCCCTAACTATGCAATCAATGAACAAGGTTAACACACTTGCTAAACATCACTGTTAAATTACCCAAAACACACTCACAAGTAGCAGTGACAAATTCATAGTAAATTCTACACTAACAATCAGTGTGAATATAGCTACTACAACAGCATTCGGCATTCTCCTACAATGTCAGTTTTCCACAACTGATCAGGTATTACTAGCTACACATGCCTGATGCTTTAACGAGCACTAACACCTGTTGTTACAGGAGGCTTCTGACCTACATATTCACTAGCTGATCATTACAGCTAATTACAAATGCAAATGGTCGGGCAGAAAAATATACGCATTTCGCTTACAATCATTTCTGCGGCCGTCACTTTGTTTAAGGACAACTGCTAAGTAATAATGTATTAAGGTATTACCTTTGATTGAGAATCACCACACTACTTGACTGCTTCGATATCACGCTCTGGCAAGCGGTTGAAAAGACATAATTTCAGAGCAGTCTGATCATTGTGGCCTTGTCGGTTGACAGACGGCTGGCGACTGACTGCTCAGCGCGGTTTGCACAGTTTTGAATTCTTCTTGCCCCCTGAGAATCTCATGGGTTATGAAGAAGTCCAGAATCCCGTGAACCCACTGGGACTGTTTGTCCTACATGACTGCAGACATCACATACACACCCTGGGTCTTACTTTCTGGAATGAACTAGAATTCTCTCGTCAGGGAATATTTTAGCCAGGGATTTCCCTAGCTATGTTAAGATCTGACGGGAGACGATTCGTCTATTTCCGACCGACGGAATTTCCTGCAGAGTAAAGACATGGGATCTGGTTAGTTTTGTCACAGCAATGAGAATATCATATCAATGGTAGACCGGTTCTATCGAAAGCCACACTGTGATTCGGGGTAGACTTGATCTCCTAGGACTTGAAGTCTGCGCAGAACAATTCTGGCAAATACTTTTCCAACAATACACAGAAGTGAGATACCCCTATAGTTGTTGCAGTCGCTCTGATCGCCCTTGTTCTTGTACAGTGTTATGATGCTTGAATCATTGAAATCCTATGGGACTTGTCCTTCTCGCCAGCATAGCTCTATTAGCTGGTGGATCTGTAGAGTGAGTGTGTCTTGCCCACTCCTGATAACCTCTATTGAAATCCCATCCTTACCTGGAGCCTTGCCAGATGCAAGTTCATTTATAGCACACTTAACTTCTGTTATGGTGGGAAGTGTGTCCAGGTGGTCAAGAGTTGGTAGAGCCTCTATGGCGTTAAGGGCATCATCCGCTAGTTTGGTCTCACTTGAGTAAAGCTCCAAATAGTGCTCTACCCATCTGTCCATCTGCTGTTTCTTATCAGTTATGATTTCTCCAGTCAAGGTTTTCAATGGTACACTTCTTTTGATCATTGGACCACAGGCTTTCTTTATTCCTTCATACATGCTTCTTATGTTTCCCTTATCACTTGCGATTTGAATGGACTCACATAACTTGATCCAATAATCATTTGCACACTGCCTGGGAGCCTTTTGCACATCCTTCCTAGCTTGCCTTAGCTCACTCAGAGTGTTACGCGTTGGTCTTTCCTTGTTTCTTAAGTGAGCTATCTTCTTCTTATCAATCAAGGACTGCAGAGTCTCGCTGTTT
This sequence comes from Cepaea hortensis, assembly GCA_963921405.1. Taxonomy (NCBI): domain Eukaryota; kingdom Metazoa; phylum Mollusca; class Gastropoda; order Stylommatophora; family Helicidae; genus Cepaea; species Cepaea hortensis. The sequence goes on from OY992879.1 coordinate 105,521,031, forward strand.
GCCGCAAACCAGTCTTGCCTCATATGATCCACAGTGCCGTAAACCCCTACGGCAGTTTTATAAAGAGTTTCCATAAGTTGACCCCACTTTTCATTTACTGTACAATTTTCTGGTGTATCAGTGAAAGCGTCTTCAAGTTGCTGTTGAAACTGAAAGCACTTTTCAGAATCGTGAGTGTTAATAATATTAATTCTGGGGCTAGATTTGTGTTTAGCTGTGTAGATTCTCTTTGGTCTCAGTCTAACCCTTGCAACAACCAAAGAATGATCCATATCACAGTCAGCACTGTGGTAACTTCGAGTCAATGATATATGGTTCAGATGTTGTCTCCGTGTGATGATGAAGTCCAGCTGGTGCCAATGGCCGGATCTTGGATGTTTCCATGTGACCTTATGCATCTCTTTTGTTGTAAAAAAGGAGTTTATAATACATAGGTCATTTCTGGTGCAATGCTCCAGCAGCCTTTGCCCATTTTCATTCATGCGACCGATGTTGTATTTTCCAAGGCACACTTGCCATGAACTTGAGTCCTTGCCCACACGAGCATTGAAATCACCAAGCATATAAATGTAGTCAGATTTTGGAACTGCCTTGATCACGGAGTCTTAACTCCTCATAGAACGAATCTTTCACATCATCAGAGGAATCGAGTGTTGGTGCATATGCAGTAATAATGGTGGCAAAACCACAAGAGGTTGCCAAGAAAAGGGATAATAGTCTTTCATTTCCTCCTGCTGGAATTTCAATCATTCCCAGTAGCGAATTCTTCACTGCAGAGCCCACACCGTGTTGCCTTTTTTTCTGCCTGCCCTCTACCCTTCCAAAAAAAGGTGTAATTGTTTTCCCTGAGTGACCCTTCCTCAGCGAGGCGAGTCTCCTGCAGGCCAGCAATATCAATGTTAAGACGATTGAGTTTGGCATCAATCACAGCCATTTTTCTTACATCGTCAATATTGGTCAAGTCAATGGAAAATCCTGGACACGTGGTTCTCACGTTCCAGGTTGCAAGCCGTAGCTTGAGGTTTCTATTTTTCTTTTTATTAGTACCTGGTGCATTGGTTTTACAGCCTGCGATTCAGATTTAGTCCTAGCCTCAAGCACCCATTGAAGCAGGCAGGCTGTGGCGGATCAGCACCCAATTGGCCGGGGGCTGTCCAGCTTGAGGCGGGCGGTAGCTGATCAGTGACACCTGAAGGTGTCTCCCACCGTCAGAGGCAACGCGTGGCGCCCCATGTCTACGCCAATTGACAGGGACTTATAACCCGCAACAGTTGCGTCTCGTTTTGATTTCGAGACCAGTTAAGACCAGGGATGGAGTTACTGCCTCTCCATAGCACAAAGCCTGTTCTAAAATATAGAGATCATGTGTTGCCCATGCAGCATGATCCCTCTCTCGGCCTGCCTAGTTCACTCCAGAGGAAAGGTAACACCTCTACATCTGGAACAAGACAAGCTGCAGAAGCTGCCGAATCGCAAAGCAATGCTCTAACTGTCCGCCTGTTGGAGCTTCGATCCTAGACCAGCCGCCAACCAAGGTTTAGGGCCTGGTCTGCCCTGCCATGACATTTTGTCTTTAGGTTGCATTTCCTCGCACCAGGGTAAGGCTTGTACCCTCCCAATTGCGCTCTTCCGCCCGAAGCTGTAGGCACAATGTGGGGTGTTGGGTCTGGTAACGTTCGGCGCTAACAGAAAGCAGGTAGTACCGTCTACTGTTAATACGGTAGCTCAGTCATATCTGACTAAGACCTGACATATTGTTCTTGCATATGTGTTTCAGATATATACTAGAGAACAAAGTCCCATTTAATGAACCCAGTGCAAATGAGCTTGGAGCCAGACCAATCCACTGGGCCTGTGTGAATGGACACATAGCTATTGTAGATATCTTAATACAGGTTAGTATTCCTTGTTTGTTCTCAAGTCATTAGGTGTAATCATTTTGTATGAAGGTATTCTGATTTACCATGTATTAATGGGTTATTTTGAATGCAAATGGTGAATATGTTGTTGCCTTTGTTACTGGAGTGTCTTTCTGGTGTGAGCTGAATTAATAGAAGCCAAATCAATTATTATTGGATAAAAAAAGGCACAAATTATGGTCATCTTCAAGAAGAACAAGTCACCTTGGCAAAAATAGCCTTTTACAAGATGAAAACTTAGCAATAAAAAGCTGTCATGTGAATTAGAAAAAATGTGAAAGTACTATATAGAACTTATAGTGTTATATGTGTGTGAAACAAACAATAAGGGAAGCAAAGAAAAATAACACTGTAATCTACCACACATATCTTGAGATGTGTTAAGGAGAGTTGGCATGAGACTGGCTACCTCATTTTGTAGAAAACATTAGCTGCGACATCCAACCAATCATCAGCATGCATACAAAGGACTCGGTATGAGTTAGTTAAAGGCCTACTCTCCATTAGGAAGATGAAAGACAGCAGAAAAAGAAGCAGAAGAGCTATGGTGGAGTAGTGGTTAATGCACTTACCTATGAGTACCATGGTTTTAGATTCCATCCCTGTTTTTGCATTGTACCGTGACATAATATTGTGGTTCTGGGTTCAGTCTATCGTTTGCAGCAAGATAGCATCTTTTCCAATGCACGAGGCAATGGACTCGTGCAGTGGATACCAGAGATCCGGGAATGTGTAGAAATGACTGACAGTATGCTGACCTTGTGTGCAGTTTGGTCACTGACAGTTTGGGTCTGAAAGGGTGCCTCGAGTGTGATTTGTTGTCATATAAACTGGGTTACATTACTCTTTTTATATATTATTATACATGAGGAAATTATTCAGATATTGCAGGATTTCAACTGACAGTAAAGATCTCAGAATAATAAAATATATTTACTGGAAACAGTAGCAGCATTTGAGATGGGAAATACAATAGGCAATTATGAATGTATAAAGCAAAGAGTGAAACTAGGATGTGTTTTGTCACCGGATCTCTTCCATCTTTCTCGTGAAGTAATAATGAGAGAGATCAAAGATAGGCACGGAATACAAGTTGAATGTTACACTGTAAACAAACCATGCTATGCAGATGACATGGTATTGATAGCTGAAAACACAGGTCTACAACAGCAATTAGGCATTGTTGTAATAGAAAGTGTTAAAAGGGACTCTCCTTGAATATAAAAAAATGGAAACACTAGTTACATCACAGAAAAATGAAAACACCAAAATATGAAATAGCAGTAGGGGGGAAAATGCTGATCCAAGTTAATAAATTCAAATATCTCAGAGAAATCATAACATCTGATGGAAGATGCATGACAGAGATGAAGTGCAGAGTAGGCCAAACAGAAGCTGCTTTTCAGAAACATGACCAAGTATCTTATGCAATAAGTCACTAAAATTGAATTTTAGAAAGAGATTGCTGTATGGTAAATAGAACCTATGTTACTCTATGGCAGTAGATCATGGAATGTAAACAAACACATTAGGAAGAGCTATGAGGCAATAGAGATGTGGTTTCTAAGATGAATTTTGTGAATACCTTGGACTACCAGAGTAACTTACAGAGAGTGCCTGGAAAAGGCAAACGAAAGTAGAACATTATATGCAAATATAAGAAAGAGACAAACAGCGTTCTGTGGTCGTGTCATGAGAAGAGAGCCATTGGAGAACATTGTGATGACTGGAAAGATTGGTGGTAGAAGAAGCAGGGGAAGATCTAAAGAAATGAGGCTGGATCACCTGAGATGGTGGCATGGAGGAATATCATCAGTAGAATTGATTCAAAACACCAAGGACCAAGATCTTTGGAGAAAATACACCCACATCATCATCTTGAGTCCTGCCAACTAGCTTAGGTATTAGCACATTTTCTTTACAGGTTTGTGTAGAATTTTAGAAGTTTGTGAACCATAACAGTAATGATTCTTCTTTGTTATAGATTTATTAGCAGCCACTTTAGCATGGTGGGTAGAGTGCTTGCTTACCTAGACAATGGTATAGAGTCAGTCCCCATGATTGGCAGGATTTCTCTCTTACCAGCATGGATCTTGGTTGGGTCAGTCCAGATGAGTACCAGATAATGTTCAGAATGTTGTAGCAAATGTCTGAGAATGACAGGAGACAATGAATAGAACTAGCCACCCTATCTGATTATACCTTTGGCCTAGTATATGTGAAGGCTTCACAGCTGAATGGCAGTGTCTGACATGGGATTGCCTTTGCAGTTTGATTTTTGTGCTTCCTCTTGACACCCTGACCATATTTTAATACCACTGTCAAGTCTAATATCATAATATCAGCCAGAAATGTGTTAAATTGAACGTGAATTGCATATTCTTTATAGGACGTCGCAGTCAACACCAGCATTTTTTGCTCTTGTGATCTCTTCACAAGTTTACGTTCAGTAGTTTGCCATTGTTTTCTGAATGACCAGCACCCATACCATTTCAACTTGTTAAGTAGGTAAAAGTAAAGGACCCCTTTTATTCACCTTGAGGTGTATTGGGTGTATGGTGCTAGCTCCATATTTGTATAGATAAATCAGCTCTCAGTGGTTGTGTGTGGTCAATATCCCACCGGCTGCCTCTATTTTCCCCATATTTGTATAGATCAGTGGTTCTCAACCTTTTTTGGCCCGTGCCCCCCTTCACCATATTTTCAGAACGTCATTCCCCCCTTTCATATTTCCTACCTAAAAATCCTCCCCCACCCCTACACAGTATACGTAAAAATGGAAGGTAAATATGTTAAAACAGGTCTAGACATCCACATAAAACGTGATTTGTGGGTCTACTTACTTTATAAAATGAATTTTAGAAGGATGAGACGTGCATAACTGTAAAGTATGAAGGGAAAAGCAATATAAAGTAATCGGTTCTTGTATTAACGCGATCTTGAAATGATCTTCATCCCCCCCCCCCCCTGGAAACCCTAAGGGGGGGGGGGGGAATCCCCCACCGGTTGAGAACCACTGGTATAGATGAATCAGCTCTCAGTGGTTGTGTGTGGTCAATATCCCACCGGCTGCCTCTTCCCATATTTGTATAGATGAATCGGCTCTCAGTGGCTGTATGTGGTCAATATCCCACTGGCTGCCTCTATTTTCCCCATATTTGTATAGATGAATCAGCTCTCAGTGGTTGTGTGTGATCAATATCCCACCGGCTGCCTCTATTTTCCCCATATTTGTATAGATGAATCAGCTCTCAGTGGTTGTGTGTGATCAATATCCCACTGGCTGCCTCTATTTTCCCCATATTTGTATAGATGAATCAGCTCTCAGTGGTTATGTGTGGTCAATATCCCACTGGCTGCCTCTATTTTCCCCATATTTGTATAGATGAATCAGCTCTCAGTGGTTATGTGTGGTCAATATCCCACTGGCTGCCTCTATTTTCCCCATATTTGTATAGATGAATCAGCTCTCAGTGGCTGTATGTGATCAATATCCCACTGGCTGCCTCTATTTTCACCATATTTGTATAGATGAATCAGCTCTCAGTGGCTGTATGTGGTCAATATCCCACTGGCTGCCTCTATTTTCCCCATATTTGTATAGATGAATCAGCTCTCAGTGGCTGTATGTGGTCAATATCCCACTGGCTGCCTCTATTTTCCCCATATTTGTATAGATGAATCAGCTCTCAGTGGCTGTATGTGGTCAATATCCCACTGGCTGCCTCTATTTTCCCCATATTTGTATAGATGAATCAGCTCTCAGTGGTTGTATGTGATCAATACCCCACCGGCTGCCTCTATTTTCCCCATATTTGTATAGATGAATCAGCTCTCAGTGGCTGTATGTGATCAATATCCCACTGGCTGCCTCTATTTTCCCCATATTTGTATAGATGAATCAGCTCTCAGTGGCTGTATGTGGTCAATATCCCACTGGCTGCCTCTATTTTCCCCATATTTGTATAGATGAATCAGCTCTCAGTGGCTGTATGTGGTCAATATCCCACTGGCTGCCTCTATTTTCCCCATATTTGTATAGATGAATCAGCTCTCAGTGGTTGTGTGTGGTCAATATCCCACTGGCTGCCACTATTTTCCCCATATTTGTATAGATGAATCAGCTCTCAGTGGTTATGTGTGGTCAATATCCTACCGGCTGCCTCTATTTTCCCCATATTTGTATAGATGAATCGGCTCTCAGTAGCTGTATGTGGTCAATATCCCACTGGCTGCCTCTATTTTCCCCATATCTGTATAGATGAATCAGCTCTCAGTGGTTATGTGTGGTCAATATCCTACCGGCTGCCTCTATTTTCCCCATATCTGTATAGATGAATCAGCTCTCAGTGGTTATGTGTGGTCAATATCCTACCGGCTGCCTCTATTTTCCCCATATCTGTATAGATGAATCGGCTCTCAGTGGTTATGTGTGATCAATATCCCACTGGCTGCCTCTATTTTCCCCATATTTGTATAGATGAATCAGCTCTCAGTGGTTATGTGTGGTCAATATCCCACTGGCTGCCTCTATTTTCCCCATATTTGTATAGATGAATCAGCTCTCAGTGGTTATGTGTGGTCAATATCCCACTGGCTGCCTCTATTTTCCCCATATTTGTATAGATGAATCAGCTCTCAGTGGCTGTATGTGATCAATATCCCACTGGCTGCCTCTATTTTCCCCATATTTGTATAGATGAATCAGCTCTCAGTGGCTGTATGTGGTCAATATCCCACTGGCTGCCTCTATTTTCCCCATATTTGTATAGATGAATCAGCTCTCAGTGGCTGTATGTGGTCAATATCCCACTGGCTGCCTCTATTTTCCCCATATTTGTATAGATGAATCAGCTCTCAGTGGCTGTATGTGGTCAATATCCCACTGGCTGCCTCTATTTTCCCCATATTTGTATAGATGAATCAGCTCTCAGTGGTTGTGTGTGGTCAATATCCCACTGGCTGCCTCTATTTTCCCCATATTTGTATAGATGAATCAGCTCTCAGTGGTTATGTGTGGTCAATATCCTACTGGCTGCCTCTATTTTCCCCATATTTGTATAGATGAATCGGCTCTCAGTAGCTGTATGTGGTCAATATCCCACTGGCTGCCTCTATTTTCCCCATATCTGTATAGATGAATCAGCTCTCAGTGGTTATGTGTGGTCAATATCCTACCGGCTGCCTCTATTTTCCCCATATCTGTATAGATGAATCAGCTCTCAGTGGTTATGTGTGGTCAATATCCTACCGGCTGCCTCTATTTTCCCCATATCTGTATAGATGAATCAGCTCTCAGTGGTTATGTGTGGTCAATATCCCACTGGCTGCCTCTATTTTCCCCATATCTGTATAGATGAATCGGCTCTCAGTAGCTGTATGTGGTCAATATCCTACCGGCTGCCTCTATTTTCCCCATATTTGTATAGATGAATCAGCTCTCAGTGGTTATGTGTGGTCAATATCCTACCGGCTGCCTCTATTTTCCCCATATTTGTATAGATGAATCGGCTCTCAGTGGCTGTATGTGGTCAATATCCCACTGGCTGCCTCTATTTTCCCCATATTTGTATAGATGAATCGGCTCTCAGTGGCTGTATGTGGTCAATATCCCACCAGCTGCCTCTATTTTCCCCATATTTGTATAGATGAATCGGCTCTCGGTGGCTGTGTGTGATCAATATCCCACCGGCTGCCTCTATTTTCCCCATATTTGTATAGATGAATCGGCTCTCGGTGGCTGTGTGTGATCAATATCCCACCGGCTGCCTCTATTTTCCCATATTTGTATAGATGAATCGGCTCTCAGTGGCTGTGTGTGATCAATATCCCACCGGCTGCCTCTATTTCCCCCATATTTGTATAGATGAATCGGCTCTCAGTGGCTGTATGTGGTCAATATCCCACCAGCTGCCTCTATTTTCCCCATATTTGTATAGATCAATTGGCTCTCAGTGGTTATGTGTGGTCAATATCCTACCGGCTGCCTCTATTTTCCCCATATTTGTATAGATGAATCGGCTCTCAGTGGCTGTGTGTGATCAATATCCTACCGGCTGCCTCTATTTTCCCCATATTTGTATAGATGAATCGGCTCTCGGTGGCTGTGTGTGATCAATATCCCACCGGCTGCCTCTATTTTCCCCATATTTGTATAGATGAATCGGCTCTCAGTGGCTGTGTGTGATCAATATCTCACCGGCTGCCTCTATTTTCCCCATATTTGTATAGGCGAATCGGCTCTCAGTGGTTGTGTGTGGTCAATATCCCACCAGCGGCCTCTATTTTCCCCATATTTGTATAGATGAATCGGCTCTCAGTGGCTGTGTGTGGTCAATATCCCACCGGCTGCCTCTATTCTCCCAGGACAATTCCTGGCTGTCATCTTAGGCTGGGTCAACTTGCGAGCCTATGTCAGTTTGTAAACATCCGCCTGAATGGGGATTCAAATGCATGCCCAACAGACAAATGTGCTAACCACTTGGTCACTGCAGCTCCCCAGAAATATGTTACTATGTGTGAATTATGTGTGATACATTTAGCTGTGCTAACCACTTGGCCACTGCCGCTCCCCAGAAATATGTTACTATGTGTGAATTATGTGTGATACATTTAGCTGTGTTTGATTCCACAGGCTGGTGTTGACATAGACACAATGGATAACAAAAACTGCACGCCCCTGATTGTGGCAGCACAGTATGGACAAACCATGCTGGCCGGTTACCTCATGGGGAAAGGTGCGAGGTTACAGCTGACTGATAAAGATGGCGACAATGCCCTACATTGGGCAGCTTTCAAAGGTAAACACATTATAGGATTAATTTTGTGTAACTGTTCTGCCAGGTTGTTCAGCAGGAAGACTGGTGTGTAACTGTCCTGCCAGGCTGTTCAGCAGAAAGACTGGTGTGTAACTGTCCTGCCAGGCTGTTCAGCAGGAAGACTGGTGTGTAACTGTCCTGCCAGGTTGTTCAGCATGAAGACTGGTGTGTAACTGTCCTGCCAGGCTGTTCAGCAGGAAGACTGGTGTATAACTGTCCTGCCAGGCTGTTCAGCAGGAAGACTGGTGTGTAACTGTCCTGCCAGGTTGTTCAGCATGAAGACTGGTGTGTAACTGTCCTGCCAGGCTGTTCAGCAGGAAGACTGGTGTGTAACTGTCCTGCCAGGCTGTTCAGCATGAAGACTGGTGTGCAGATCTAACATTTAAGGATGAATGTTGTGTAACTGTCCTGCCAGGTTGTTCAGCAGGAAGACTGGTGTGCAGGTCAAACATTTAAGGATGAATATTGTGTAACTGTCTTGCCAGGTTGTTCAGGAAGACTGGTGTGTAACTGTCCTGCCAGGTTGTTCAGCAGGAAGACTGGTGTGTAACTGTCCTGCCAGGCTGTTCAGCAGGAAGACTGGTGTGTAACTGTCCTGCCAGGCTGTTCAGCAGGAAGACTGATGTGTAACTGTTCTGCCAGGTTGTTCAGCAGGAAGACTGGTGTGCAGGTCAAACATTTAAGGATGAATATTGTGTAACTGTCCTGCCAGGTTGTTCAGGAAGACTGGTGTGTAACTGTCCTGCCAGGTTGTTCAGCAGGAAGACTGGTGTGTAACTGTCCTGCCAGGTTGTTCAGCATGAAGACTGGTGTTTAACTGTCCTGCCAGGTTGTTCAGCAGGAAGACTGGTGTGCAGGTCAAACATTTAAGGATGAATGTTGTGTAACTGTCTTGCCAGGTTGTTCAGCAGGAAAACTGGTGTGTAACTTTACTGCCAGGTTGTTCAGCAGGAAGACTGGTGTGTAACTTTACTGCCAGGTTGTTCAGCTGGAAGACTGGTGTGTAACTGTCCTGCCAGGATGTTCAGCAGGAAGACTGGTGTGTAACTTTACTGCCAGGTTGTTCAGCTGGAAGACTGGTGTGTAACTGTCCTGCCAGGTTGTTCAGCATGAAGACTGGTGTGCAGATCAAACATTAACAAAATTGCAAGTCCTTTGTAGGACGTTGCTGTCAGCCCCAGGTGATTTACTCAGCAATTTTATGTTCACGAAGATTTTGCCAAGAATTGTCATGCAAAGTGTTAGGAAGAAAATACAGCCTGAAACAGAGGAAGAGCAGTTTGGGTTTATAGATGTCGAGGGTACAGTAAATGCTGTGTATGTATTGAGAGCATTAATGGGGTGTTCAATAAAAGTAAACAAAGACCTACATCTTTGCTTCATTGACTACACAAAGGCTTTTTATCAAGTAAGACATGTAAACATGGTGAATATGCTTACAGATTGATAATGAAGTAGGTCAGTATCAGCCTATTAAGAGAGATGTGTGACAGGGATGTGTCATATCTCCAGATCTATTTTTCCCAATGCAGTGAAAATATTATTAGAAATTTAGAAGATATGTAAGGAATCGCCATTGTGGGATATAACTGCAATAATATTAGATATGCAGATGATACAGTATTGATAGCAGACAACGAGCAGGATTTGCAACATTTAGTAGATGCGGTTAGAATTAAATTATAAGAATAAAGAGATTATGGTCATCTCTAAGAAGAAAGAAATACCACAATGAAATTGCCAACGAGCGCTTGCCAACGTAAACTAGGGGTGTTGGGATGCTGCTACGTTGGCAATCATTGTATAATGTACGCTGACACACAGTGAACACAACTCATTGCCTCAGAGTTATAAAATGGCATCATATATTGCTTCTCTGCGACACAACCACTGTTCGATTCAATGTTCCGTTTACATACAATATCTTCTACACACTTATCGTAGTACAGCCTGCTATCCAGGCTAACTGTTCATATACAATTGTACACACACAACGCTTTAAACCCTACTTACACCAGTCCTGTTAGACGTGGCCGCAGGCGCTTACATTCACAGGCCGGCAATGTCTGCACACAACAAAACTATACCTCGTGCTTTAGAATGAACGTGTCCGACCGCCTGGTCGCGGTAATGCATTTCTCAGCCATGGGTACGCGCTTCAGATATCTAGCGTACATTCAGTTGCTTGCTGTCGATGTCTCTCGACGTTTCATTACGACAGTGGAGACCAAGTTCTTGGCTCTCTGCCTAGTCATTCGATGTGTACCCAATGGTCTCCAGCTCTCTGACTGCCATCTTTGTTTCCTTCTCTTTCTCGACCTTTCTGATCACGTGGCCTAAGCCTCGCAATTTCATTCACCCTTACGAATAACCGCTTCCTGGTGTATTTCTTTCCTCTGACCACCCATGACAATTCATCCTACCATTGTTCTGTAAACCAGACTCATGGCAGAAATATATAGGTAAATGGAAATATTCTTAAACAAGTTTAGTTTAGTTTAGTCGACGGATCAGCATCACGGAACACAGGTGTAACCCATGAGTGCTCCATTCTACTCCTAACTCAAGTCTGAGTGCGGAGAATCTCAGTTCAGTGCACAAACTCCGCAGCACCGATAGATTTTTAACTCAAAATTTTGCCAGGGCAGCGCCGTTAGGTTACTCTTTTTCGATTTCCAACTGCCCAAGCGATTTTTTCCGTGCACAACAATACACACTGGTGTCCGATCTCACTACCCAGAGACCAGGGTACATTTTGTTATTAGAAGTCCACGTGAAAAAATCCCAGCCATTACCAGGGCTTGAACCCAGGACCTCCAGCACTCAAGGCGGACACCATACCTCGAGACCACTTCCCCCCCCCCCCCCCCCAATTCTTAAACAAGTGAATTTGTACAACTATCTTGGCAGTCATAACATCTGATGGGAGGTGCACATCTTCACTACCAAGCCCTTCCTAGGGAAATGAATCATATGTGTTTCATTATGTTGGTAAAAGTAACTGGGAGAGTCCACCATCCTTTTCTTGTTTGTAAAATGACAGTTTGTGCTGTGAATCGAACTAGTTTTGCATGCGCCAGAGGTGGATGTCATAACTTCTGAGCCACTCAACTCCTAGCAATGTACTATAATAAATGGCATTTGCTTGAGACAAGAAATTTTCAACCAACAGTAATTAAATTAATCATTTTGGTTCTGTGTCATGTTTTTATAATTGTCTATGACTGAAAGATAATGAGGAAGGGAACTGACTACCCCACTGCATATATTGTGGCCTAAAATATGTGAAGGCCAAATACTTAACACATAATGGCAGTATCTGCTTCTTCTTCTTTCATTTGCTTGAAATATATTGTCTATATCTGCAATGGTGCATAAACTTCAGTCTTTTTTAGTTCACTCAGTGGTTCATAAAGTTTATTTTCCACTGTTGTTTCTCTAGGTCAGGTTTGCCTAGATATTTAATATTTAGGACAATCTTTGAGTATGTGATCTGCTGTCTGTGGTGCCAGTCGAATGTGCAAAGGCTGATTCGTCACTCTTGAATTTTATGTAAATGTGGTTGCGTAATCATGATTGTTTCCTGTTCTGAGGCAGAGAATAATGATTTGCCTGGTCTGCCCATAAAATGGTAATAATCTTGTCCTGGTGTTGATGACTTTCTAATTGATTTTATTTTTTTTTCTTTTGGTGGTATATGACAGGTACATTATGTTGCTCTTCTGTTACTCCTTCCTTAGCTAGTTGATCATCTCTCTTGTTTCAGTGCACTCCCCAGTGAGATAGTATCCACTGTAAGGTGATCTTAAGCTGGCTATGTAGTTTATTTAGTCTGTAGTGCTGGCAATTTCCCAGATTGGAGCACCTCAAGTACTGATTTTGCTTCTGTCAATAGCACCACAGGCTGTGTAGCATGATTGGTATTCAGTAATTTCTCAGATTGCATCATTACTATGTCAGTACTTTCCTTTTGGTACCCTGGCCATGCCCCCAGCATTATTTGAGTATTCTATGAACTCTCCCGCTCTTCCATTTCGAACAGCATTTTGTGCTGACCTATCTATGTAGACCCGTATCCAGAGGTCATGTGGGTATCCTTCGTCAAGAAAGCTGAGAGTGGCTACTCTGCATTCTACACTGTTCTGTTCTTCCTTGTCGAATATTCCTTTAACTTTCATCTGGATTTGCACTGTAGTCCTCCCTCCATGGAGTTCATACCAACCTAGGGCAGGTCTGTGTTTTGTCTGCAGAGTCATTTGTCCTGGTGGATAAAACTGCTCTTTTTCAACCACCCCATAGCTACATTTTAAAATCTGCTCATCACAGGGTGGCCTGGCATGAGGAACTTTTCTGCTTGTATTAGTGTTATCATATTTTTGCTCTCTCTCAATGCTTCTGTCTTTCCCATCTTCTCCATCTCCACTATAAGGTTTGATTTCATCCCTCCCTTAGTTACTCAAAGCGCTTGATTTTGAACCTCCTTTATCTCTTGTAGTGTAGTTTTGCGATATCTGCTATGCGACTGCCTTTTTTCTTCTTCTTTTTTTACTGTAATTTTAAAGAAAAACTGTCAGCAAAATGAGTCAACAGTGTTTGTGTATAACCTCATACATAATTTGAAATGCCATTTGCAGACAGCGAAGTGGATATTGTGAATGTGAGGGTATTGTATTATTTAAACCCTTGTGTAAACTAAATGTTCATTTTCCCTCCCAAAGCCCATGAGTTAAAGCTTTTCTTCACAAGGTCATGATGAATTGATGTGTTCTTTCCAAAAAACAGGCACAGCAGATTAATGTGTTTCTTCCAAAACATCATAATGAAGACATTTGTTCCTTCCAAAGCCATAATGTATTGATTTGTTCCTTCCCAAGGTCATAACGAGTTGATGCGACTGCTGATTTATTCCGGCTTTAACCCAAAGCAGAAAGATAATTTTGGCCAAACTGCCCTTCACCTGGCTTGTATTAATGGAAACCTTACTGCTGTTAAAGAATTATGTGAAGAGGTAGGACATATTGTAATTTAATGGGGCATGTTTTGATGTTGTTTATGTGAGAAACTATATGGTATGGAAGTCTGGACATTGAAAAGCAATTAGAAAGTCCCTGGAGATGTAAATATACAGAAGAATATGTTGTATTTCATGGAAACTAAAACAATCAAATACAGAGGTTCTAGAAAAACTGGGAATGAAAAGAGAGTTGATATTAGAAATAAAAAAGAGGCAAAATATTTCAGCCATGTTAAAAGATATAACACTCTTTTAAAAAGTTAAAGGTAAGCGAGCAAGAGGTAGACAACGATACAAGTTGAAAGATAACATCAAGAGTTGGACGAACAGCTGTCTGACAGAATGTAGTCAGGGCAAGAGACAGACAGTGTTGGAGATCCATTGCAGCCAACCTTCATTGTGGAGACGGCACCTGATTGATTGATTGATTGATGTGATAAAAGTTTATTACTGGGAGCTGGTAATGTACGACAGCTTTGGCTTTGTGTCTTAACTAACACTACACTATTTTGTGAGGTTTGGTAACCCTAGATTCACTACTGCACCCGTAATTTTATTCTTCTTCCTCCTCTTTTTCCTCTTCCTCTTCCTCATCTTCTTTTTTCCCTCCTCCTCTCTTGGTTCTGCTCTCGTGTTTTTATTCCCCCCCCCCCCAGTGGAGCATAGGCTCTCCTATCTTTTGCCATCTCTTGGAGCTCCTACCATGTCCTCTGTGTATCATTAATCTCTTCTCTTCTCCATGTGTTTTTTCCTTGTGGAATCCAGAGAAAACATTTCTAGTTACACTATTAACAGGTTTTCTCAATATGTGTCCTATACATCCCCTGCATCTTTACTTTGGTTCTTGATTAGCTTAAATTTGCTTAGTTCTCTCCTAAGCTCCTCATTGGTGATTCTGTCAAACTATTTAGTCCATTGTTTGTGCACAAGCATTAGTTAATGAATGTCTATAGTTTTTTAAAGTAATTTTTTAATTATTTTTTTTTCAAATCCCGAAACAACCAATAAATCAATTTTTTAGTCGTTCTCTTTGTTTCCAATCCATGCAGCAATACTGATTTGACATTAGAGTTAAATATTCTAAGTTAGATACTAGATTTAATTTCTGTTGATTTACATACATGTTCTAGCACTATGAAAGCTCATCTTGACTTTTGTATTCTTATTTTGGTGAGAGTATTTTGATATTTACCGGCTGTGTTAATAAACTAAATGTTTATTTTCCCTAAAGCCCATAATGAGTTAAATCTGTTCTTTCCAAGGTCATGACGAATTGATTTTATTTCCTTCTCAAGGTCATATTGGTCTGTTTCCCCCATCTTTGCCTACAATGCTACTTAAATGTAAGCAGTATAAAATAATACAAAGTAATGCAGCTTTACAGAACACAATTACTTAAAACTGTGTTCTATAAAGCTGCATTACTTTGTGTTATTTTATATTGTTTGCATTTCCACAGCTTTACCACATTCCTCTAATTTTATTTATACTTAAATGTGTGTTTGATTGCACCGTTTGAAGTGAGGTTTCGTCAAGGAAAATCGGGTGATCATTTTCTGTCCCAATATATCATCATGTTAAAGATGATGTTTTGAATCAGTATACTTAAAATTAAGAAAGAACATTTTGAAAATCCACATCAATCTCAGACTTATAAAATCTCTTTTACAGGATGGAGTGGAAATAAATCAGGCAGACAACAATGGAAAAACTCCGCTCCAGCTTGCCATTGGTCGAAAGCATGACTCAGTTGTTATCTATTTGAAATCGGAGCTGCAAGATAGAAACAGTTTGTTGCCGCGTATTGATTGGTGGTATGTGGATATATGTGACTGATGAGCAGAATGCAAGTGAGGAAGTGGTGTGAAGCAACATATTTAATCACTAATTCTTGCCAAAATGAACATAGCCAAATTGTTTGATATTAATCAGTGATGACAATTTCTTCTTCTTCTTCTTCTTCTTCTTCTTCTTCTTCTTCTTCTTCTTCTTCTTCTTCTTCTTCTTCTTCTTCTTCTTCTTCTTCTTCTTCTGCTGCTGCTGCTGCTGCTGCATTAATCCAAAATGTTTGTTCTGACGTAAATATGTTGTGTCTGGTTATGCGCCCATAGGCCAACACATCCAACTTCGGCGGGCGTTTGTTGACCGTGTTAGCCTTCCAGGGTGTGGTGACAGTTTAATATTAATCATCAGTGACCTTTGTAAATTTATTATAGCTACTTTATTCATAATGTAAATAATAGTGACATATTCAGATTACTAGTCATGGTTTTCAGATTAACTGTAGGATTTTCAAATAAATAATTATTATATTTGAAATATATAATGAATAAATTTGCCAAAATATATAGTAATATGGTTTTTGAACAAACAAGCTAATAAAGATGTTCATCATCATCAACTGCCATGCCTGCTGGCGTAGGTCTTCATTTCTTTCCACATATCTCGGTCTTTGGTGTTCTGGATAAACTCTGCTGCTGATATTCCTCCATGCCACCGTCTCAATCCATCCAGCATCATTTCTCTTAGTCGGCCTATGCCTCTCTTCCCCTCGATCTTTGGATGTAAATTGTTGGAAGTAATAAAACAGGTGTCTGCAATGTTTTGTGTCTATGTTCTTGTTCGTTGACCTCTGTCTCTTCTTCCAGGAATCATGTTTTCCATCATTGTTCTGTCCTAGCCACTGTAGTGTTTCATTTGGCCACAGTTTTTCAGTTTGTGAGCCATTACGCTTTTTATGAACTGGTTTTTGTCAATATTTAGTTCTTCTTGTTGGTCCATGGCATTTTAAGAACTTTTCTGTAACCTTTATCTTAAAAGACATGTCAAATATATTTTAATGAATGATATTAAAGATAAATGAATGTACTGTTTAAATAACCAAAGTTATTGTATTAATTAAAAAATTTTGTATACG
Organism: Cepaea hortensis; assembly: GCA_963921405.1. NCBI lineage: Eukaryota > Metazoa > Mollusca > Gastropoda > Stylommatophora > Helicidae > Cepaea > Cepaea hortensis. Next base: position 105,537,699 of record OY992879.1, read on the forward strand.
TTAAAATTATTTTTAAGTGACAGTTGAAAATATGTAAACAAATATGAAATTCTCAGTTTACAGCCAAAACCTGTAGTTAAAAAGCGTTTCATGCTGGTTTCTTGAAGTTTTAAAGTATTGAATATAATTATGAGTTGTAATGATACAAAACAATACAAGCTTTCTAAAATCTTCATCTGTTTTTGTCTATTTAGGCACTTCTACCTCCCTTGAACTAATTTCTAAGAGACACTTGCTCCACAATGTTAAACTGCATGAGAATCACTGTTTACAAGTATTTGCTTTCATTACCCTACTACTGTTTGTACGCATTGCCCAACATTTTGTAACCGTTTGTCAATGTTGACCTTACCAGACATCTTTTGGAATGATTTTCTAGCCTGTTTATCAGTCAAGCTAAACATTTGAGTAGTTTAGTTTTGCAGGTTGCCATAGTAAACAAAATTACACAACTTTCTCATATATTTTAAAAATAGAATTCTAAATATAATAGCCACTAATTGTTCATCTAGTGGAATATCCTATGCAGAACTTTATCACATAACAGTCTTTCAGAATGTTTCTGTCTCATAAACCAGATAGATGCCCCTGCCTCTGTTGCTGTCATATGTAAATGATCTATCACACTGTGATCCATGAACCCTGTGTAAATGATCTATCACACTGATCCATGAGCCCTGTGTAAATTATCTGTCATACTGTGATCTGTGAACCCTGTGTAAATGATCTATCACACTGTGATCCATGAACCCTGTGTAAATGATCTATCACTGTGATCCATGAACCCTGTGTAAATTATCTATCACATTGTGATCCATAAGCCCTGTGGTCTTCCTCATGTCTGCCTCCCGGCACACTTTCCTTCAAAATTATCTTTTTTATATTTTACATGTCAGAAATATTTAATTTAATTTTTCCTCATATTTGTGTATCTAAATAACCAATCTTCTTCAATACTAAGTTCTTTGTTGGACAGATCTGTTTGTTCTCCTTTTTGCCCAATGAATGTTTAATACTCTTATGTAAAATGTATGGTCACCACATCACAGACTTGTAGCATAAAACTGTTCAGGGCACATTTAACACACATTTCTACAGTTGTTACTTATAGTATCAATTGTAGCGGTACCTGGTAGTTAATGTTCACATAATTATCAGTTGAAATTGGTTCAGTAATGATCCCATTTTATTCTGAACTTTTAAATTTATTTTTCATCCCAACTTTGTTTTAATAATTTTTTTTTTATCCCTGTGAACTATTGAGTTGTCTGCTCTTGACAGGCCAGTGACATTCTTATGAAAGTGCAGATCCAGTTACATGAACCATATAGACAGTAATGACTTAGATACAGTTGTAGCAGCTTTTTCTGTTATAAAAAATTATTACAATGAATGAACATTTCAAATGCAAGTCATGAATGTTGTAGTGACATGTAAGAAAGGGTGATATTTTGAACCTGTGTCAGCTTTTCGGTATGAAACATATTCAGACAGATCACTTTGTTTCTCCTTCAGGGCAGTTATATTTGGTCCTCCTGGTAATTCTAAAGGAGCTCTCCTGTTTCTGGTATTGAATGTAGTCATCTGGGGTTATCCAATGTATGTATTTAAGGTTAGTATGTGTGTGTGGTTTCTGAGGAAAATGCAAAGAATACCATGGACAGATAGAAAAACCAATGACCAAGTCCTACAGGAGACAAATGAACATCGTAAACTGATTAGATAAATTAGACGTAGACAGTCAAAATTGTTTGGACGTGTTATGAGAAGAAATGGATTGGAGAACTTAGTGACAACTGGCAAGATCGAAGGGAACAGACCAAGAGGAAGACCGAGAGGAAAATACCTGGATGGCTTGGCCACATGGCATGGACGAGACAGGAACACTGAGCTGATCCACGACTCTGGATATCAAGTGAAATGGCGAGTCATGACCGCCCACGCTTTCCGGCATGGCACATGATTGATTGATTGATTGATGTGTGTGTGTGTATGTGTATCCAATTTATGTATTTAAGGTTAGTATTGTGTGTGTATGTGTATCCAATGTATGTATTTAAGGTGTGTGTGTGCGTCCGTCCGTCTGTCCGTCCAATGTATGTATTTAAGGTTGGTATTTGTGTGTATGTGTATCCAATGCATGTATTTAAGTTAGTGTGTGTGGGTGGGTGTGTGTGTGTGTGTCCAATGTATGTAAGGTTGGTATGTGTGTGTATGTGTATCCAATGTATGTATTTAAGTTAGTGTGTGTGGGTGTGTGTGTGTGTCCAATGTATGTATTTAAGGTTGGTATGTGTGTGTATGTGTATCCAATGTATGTATTTAAGTTAGTGTGTGTGGGTGGGTGTGTGTGTGTGTGTGTGTCCAATGTATGTATTTAAGGTTAGTATGTGTGTATGTATGTGTATCCAATGTATGTATTTAAGGTTGGTATGTGTGTATGTATGTGTATCCAATGTATGTATTTAAGGTTGGTATGTGTGTATGTATGTGTATCTAATGTATGTATTTAAGGTTGGTATGTGTGTGTATGTGTATCCAATTTATGTATTTAAGGTTAGTATGTGTATGTGTGTATGTGTATCCAATGTATGTATTTAAGGTTAGTGTGTGTGTCCATCCGTGCGTCCGTCCATCCGTGCGTCCGTCTGTCCGTCCAATGTATGTATTTAAGGTTGGTATGTGTGTATGTATGTGTATCCAATGTATGTATTTAAGGTTAGTATGTGTGTATGTATGTGTATCCAATGTATGTATTTAAGGTTGGTATGTGTGTATGTATGTGTATCCAATGTATGTATTTAAGGTTGGTATGTGTGTATGTATGTGTATCCACATCCTCCACAAAATTGATCGCCATGTGCTGGACCAATTAGCAGGTAGTGACCACAGACCAATCAAGCTTGTAATAAATATGGAGTATGTTCCACAGGAGCAAAAGCCTTTGCCCCGTTGGAATTACAAACGAGCAGATTGGGACAGATTTGCCATACTAACAGACAAATATTGTGAAAACATAAATACACGATATGGCAACATGAAGCAAATGGTGGAAAGTCTAAACAGAGCAATAATACAGGCGGCCACTGAGTCTATTCCAAGAGGAGCAAGGAAAAATTACAAACCATACTGGACTGAAGAACTACAATTTTTGGAGGACAAAGTTGAAGATGCTAGGAAGACCGCAGAGAGAGAACAAACAACTGAAGCGAACATCTCTCTCAAAGCCATCTCAGCAAAATATAAAAGAACAGTAAATCAAACAACAAGAGATTGTTGGAGGAAAAAAACAGAAAACCTGAATTTTGACAGAGATGGAAACAAACTATGGAAACTAGTGAAAGCCATGAACAATGAAGGTCCTAGAAACAAACAAATAACAATTAAACAAGGAAATGCCTTGCTTACAGGAAAAAAGGCTGCAAATGCACTAATGGAACACTATGCCAGTGCAAACCACATTGATATTACAGCCGAACAGAAGAAAGCAATCAAAGATAAACAGATACATCATACATATACAGAGACAGCAGCAGAATATATGATGGCAAATCTAACAATGGAAGAAATGGAACAGGCAATGAATACCCTAAAAAAGAAGACATCACCAGGAAAGGATGGAATCACAAATGAAATGCTAATAGGACTAGGCACTAAGGCAAAAAAGAAACTACTAGCAGTCCTAAATTACAGCTGGAAGAGGGGAATAGTCCCACAGGCATGGAAGGAAGCTATACTAATACCAGTCCCAAAGAAAGGAAAAGACCTGGAAGAACCAAATGGCTATCGACCTATCAGTCTTCTTAGCTGTGTAGGAAAATTAATGGAACGCATTATCAATGGCAGGCTAACATGGCATCTGGAAGAAAACCAACTCTTAATACCTCACCAAGCAGGATTCAGAAAGTACAGATCCACTGAAGATCAAATAACCTATATAGCTCAGGAAATAGAGGATGCCTTCCAAGAGAAAAAGCACACACTAGCAGTCTGGATAGATTTAGAAAAAGCATTTGATAAAGTATGGAAGGAAGGACTGAAAGTAAAACTGCAAAAAATGCATGTTTGTGGGAAAATGTACAAATGGATCAGCCACTACCTTGAGAACAGAACTGCCAGGACAAAAGTACAAGGACAAACCAGCAAAATGATGCTGTTGGAGCAAGGTGACCCCCAAGGAGGAGTTCTTTCACCAACATTATTCCTAGCATATATAAACGACATCACGGAAAATTTTCCAGCCAGAGTACACACATCATCCTTTGCAGATGACCTAGCCATATGGACATCTGAAGAATATATTAGTACAGCTAACAGCAGAATACAGCAAGCCCTATTAGCGCTAGAGGACTGGTCAAAATCATGGCTAGTGAAGATAAGTGAGGAGAAAACAACATGCACAGTGTTCTCCCTCTCAACTAAAACTCAGCAACCTAAGCTGGTATTGAATAGAAAAATATTGCGCCATGAAGAAAATCCAAACTATCTAGGAGTCACCTTTGATCGTCGCCTGACATGGAAGACACAGGTTGAGAAAAATCGAACAAGAGCAAGGCAAAGAATGGCAATCAGGAAAAAGCTTGCTGGTACAACATGGGGAGCAGATGAGAAAGTTCTCAAGAAGTTATATACTGGACGGGTGAGGCCAGTACTGGAATATGGCATTGCAGCTTGGGCAACAGCAGCTAAGTCAAACTTTAACAAAATAAGTAGAGTCCAAAATCAAGGAATGCGAATCATAACTGGAAGCCTGAAGACAACGCCTATTAATGAATTAGAAAAGATCACTTGTTTACAACCAATGCAGGATAGAAGAGATAGCAGATCCCAGCAACAAGCTGAAAAATTTAGAAGATTGACAGACCACCCAAACCACTAAAAGGTTTAGTTCTTTTGGAAAGGGAAGACTGAAGCGTAGCAACTTTGTAGAAACTGCAAAACAAAAGATTAGGGCAGATCCCATACTTAACATATCAACAGTCAAACCCATTTACAATGCAGACAAGTTCCCAGCTTGGAGACAGCAGCAACTGCCTGAGATGATAGAAAACATTCCTGGTATTGAGAAAAAGAACACTCAGCATGAAACCGAAAGAAGAGAAATAACCCTAAACTACATAAAAGAACATTACCCAAGCAGCAATTGGACCCATGCATATACAGATGGATCAGCCAAAAATTCAGTAGAGAATGGAGGGGGAGGAATTCTCCTAAATTTAAAAAATGGAGTGAAAAAAACACATTCAGTGGCAACTGGAAAGTTTTCAAGTAACTTCAAAGCGGAGGTAGAGGCTCTGAAAACTGCAGCAGAAATGCTCTTGATGGAGGAAAAAAAAGAGACGCAAATAGCTATCTTTACAGATGCAAAGTCAGCTGTCTCAATACTGAAGAGCAATAACAGCACAGAAATAGCTGACCTAAGAGCAGCACTCCATGGTCTATGCCAGAAATCCAAAAACGTTGTAATACAGTGGATCCCATCACATTGCAGTATACCTGGAAATGAAGAGGCTGACAGACTGGCAAAAGAGGGCGGACGACTACCACAGCCTGACATAGACATAACCTATAATGAGGCAAAGAGGTTGATAAAAAGCACTTATAGAACCAAATGGGAATCAGAGCATCCAGGCCACCAGAAGGATGATGCATATTACAAACTCGACCGAAGAGAACAAGTAGCAATCTTCAGACTCCGCACAGGACATAACAGGTTGAAATACCACTTGTTCAATAAACTAAAGATAGGAGATACCGATGAATGTAATTGTAGAACTGGAAAAATGACAGCAAAACATTTGCTGCAGGATTGCCCAACGTATGCAGAACAGAGAAAGATATTTTGGCCCACACCTGCTTCATTTGAGGACAAGCTCTATGGAGATATCAACAAGCTAAAGTTGACCGCAGCTTACTTTAACTACATACAGGTTGACATTTAAAGGTGCATGAAGACCCAGAGGCATGAAATGGAATATTGCTTGGATAGCAAATCCATTATGTGGAAAGTCCAAATCGAAAGCTCGCTGTGTGGGCTTCATAAAAGGTGGAAAAGTGTCCTAGTGGCACGAAATGGAATATTGCTTGGATAGCAAATCCATTACGTGGAAAGTCCGAATCAAAAGCCCATTGTGTGGGCTTCATAAAAGGTGGAAAAGTGTCCTAGTGGCATGAAATGGAATATTGCTTGGATAGCAAATCCATTACCTGGAAAGTCCGAATCAAAAGCCCACTGTGTGGGCTTCATAAAAGGTGGAAAAGTGTCCTAGTGGCACGAAATGGAATATTGCTTGGATAGCAAATCCATTACATGGAAAGTCTGAAACGAAAGCTCACTGTGTGGATGTCATCTGCAGACTGCATACTTCTGGTTTCCGGAAGAACAGCCTATGGTGAACGGAAGGCCCAATATACGGAAGTGAGGCTAAGCAGCCATGTGCAGGACGTGACGATTCCTTGGGTGAGCCCAGTATCAGAGCGCTATGTATCGGCTCTGCAAGTATGGAAGCCTCCTTGGATGGCGGGGAATGCCCATGGTCTGCCCCTGCCTTCCCTTGAGGGCTGACCAGGATCTTTGGCTGTTCTATATGGACCAGCTGGGATGGGGGATAACACCACAACAGTGAGAGTCAAACGTCCTAAGAAACCCCCGGGAAGGTTAACCCGGTCAACAAATGCCCGCAGAAGTCGGATGTGTCGTCCTAACGGCGCAAGAACGCAGCTCTGCTGTAAACAGGCACAACGCAATCACATCCGGAAAAAAAAAACTCCGGATAAACGAAGAAGAAGTATCCAATGTATATATTTAAGGTTGGTGTCACCGCCTCACCAGCATATCTAGTAAAGGGCTGCAATTCCAGCCCAAGGGAAACCATTGAGTCGAGCAGGACCCAAATAGTCTAGAACCTTCTAGATAGAGATGGTCACCAAGTCCATGATTCCGTGGACACTGATGTGGCCCGCCTAATGCGGGGTCCACGAGGAACTCGGACAGAGTTACCGCCCGTGTCGAGTTAGGACACACGGAGACCGGCAGAGGACGAATGGACTTGAGAGAGGCAACAGGGCCTGCCTTTGAGGGACTCTATAGATATCAATAGATATATAGACATAGGCTAGATAGTTTGCTAGACTGTTAAATGATACTTATGTGTGTGATGTTTCCTATTTGACAGATGTGATATAGCGCGGGTCTGTTTACCCACTGCGCCAACGCATACTGTATATGAGAATACAATAAATCTTCGATCTCATAACAACCAGATTTATTGTTGCCTGTATGAACCCAAGTTTAGTTATCTAGATACGAGCAAGACTATGACAGGCTTTTTGGGGGCTAGTTTTCCGGTTTTGGCATAGAATGTTTTCTTAAAAACCTATTAAATGCCATGTAAAATTAATTATTTAATCATATCACATTGATTTTTGATAACACATTGATTTGTTTAAATCAAAGAAATTGTTAACGTTACAAGGTTACATAGAACTAGTAGCTATCTAGCGATAAAATAGAAGTAATCTGAGTCCCTCGGCAATGTCTCACCATTGCCTCCACAGCGCCTCTTTATTTTGATTCTGTAAACAATTTTTTTTTTTTTGACATGTTACTATTTTGACATTTTTTTTTTGTGTGACAGTGACTAATGTGTTCTCGCTCCACGAGCAGATTGTTCCGCAACAAGTGCCGCATCCAACCGATGAAACCTTTCCCACAGTAACGAGAGTGCAAGATAACATCGAGGAGCTTCAAAATTCAGAGCTAAGTTTCACCTCATACTCATTGTACTTCTAAGCTGTACTTCTCATGTTTCATCAATGTATTATTTTGTATCATATTGATTTGGTTGCATATTCATGAACTTTTCACCAACATAACCTTGCATTTTGATTTACACATTAATAAGTAAGGGAGGTAACCAAATTTTCGACTACACTACATTTTTTCTAAGGGATTTAATTTTAGGAATATTACAAACAAGTGAAACACAAAATGTCTACCTTAGATAAATGCATTGAGCAAGGAATAAAGCTAGGTTATAAAGAAGAGAAATTGTCAGAATGGGCACAGAAAACGCACGCAGAAAACATTGCCCGTGAAGAAAGAGCGATAGAACGAGAGGAAAAGAAATCGCAGATGGAGGCCGAAGAAAAGAAACTGCAGATGCAGATGCAAGCAGAGGAAAAGAAAATGCAGATGCAGATGCAGGCAGAGGAAAAGAAATCGCAGATGGAGGCCGAAGAAAAGAAACTGCAGATGCAGATGCAGGCAGAGGAAAAGAAAATGCAGATGCAGATGGAGGCAGAAGAAAAGAAAATGCAGATGCAGGCTCAGGAAAAACAGCTGGAGCTCGAGGCGGCGGCCAAACAGGCCCAATTGAATGCCGAAACGCAAATAAAATTAAAACAGATGGAGGTTGAGTCTAACGCAGAAATATCTATAAACAAGCTAAGAAGCAAAGAAGAAGAACAAAAATATAATAAATATAAAGGTCTCGTGAAGGCTTTCTGTTCTGGAGATTCCATCTCCGCTTATTTAGAAAATTTTGAGTGTCTCATGTCTCATCATAAAATCAGTAAATCAGATTGGGCATTTATTCTAATGAGGAATTTGGCTCTTGAACCACTGAAAGTAATAGAAACAATACCACAGGAAATGCGAAAAGACTATGAGTACCTAAAACAACGCATTCTCCAACATTTTTCTTTAGACACTGCAGGTTACCAACAACAATTTGCCAAATTATCTCCACAACCAAACCAAACCTTCATAGATTATGTCAGTACAGTCCAAGACATATGCACAAAATGGATTAACTCGGCTAAAACCAACAATAGCCATGATAAACTTAAGGAACTAATTATAATAGATAAAATAGTTAGCACCATCCCCACACCTTTTGCCAAGTTCTTAAAACAAATGGATTGTAAGAGCATTCAGGAAATCGAGGCGAAAGGAAATGCATTTTTTACAGCAAACAGGGATATTTTTCAACATAATATAAGTCACAATGATACAGCAGCTGCAGTAGTGAACACCAAATACTCCAAACAATCACAGAGCAGATTTAAACCACGATCCAATGTCGGTAAAGTAGTAAGGTGCCAATATTGCAATGCTCATCACGACAGTTACGGTATGTGTGACAAATCACCCGCCTACCCTGAACACCTCAAAAAGATGGTAGAGAAGCAAACAGCTAAACGCATGGCTTACCACAGAGTAATTAAATGTTATTTCTGCAATAGCTGGGGTCACTATAATAAAGATTGTCAAGGCCGAAAGTTATTGAAACAGGCCAATGCGGCATTAGTAGAAACGTCGACTGACGAAGAGCTTGAGTCACTAAATGAATGTGAAAATCAACACGACAATGAAAGCGAGCTTGGGAATGCTGTACACGTCATCAACACCATAACAGACAGTAAGTGCAACACCTGTACAAAGTTCCAACTGGACACAACACTACATTGTGGTCACATTATCCCAATTGCAAATGAAATAGCTAACGCTGCCTTATCATCTACAGGCAAGCTAGTTTTTTATACAGGGTTTGTTAACAACAAAAAGGGCACGTTAATTCGTGATTCCGGCGCAACTCTCTGTGGGGTGAGGAGAACATTAATAGACGCTAAAGACTACACAGACAAACATGTGACATGTCGCACATTTTCAGGTACAATAGAAAAATACCCCCTTGCTTTGGTCGAAATTCAAACACCATTCATATCGGGGCAAGTATTGTGTGCTATCCTTGAAAATCCCGTCGCGGATATTATACTTGGTAATTTACCCAACATACATCCATGCTCTGAAACAGAGATCAAAAGGTGGGAGCAAAAACACGGCATCCACCACAGAAATAGCGACACAAAAGAGAAACACCATTCTTGCTTGTCTCAAACTGCCAAAATACCAAGGGAGACAACCACTGAGGTAATTCAGGAAGAATTTACCGAGGTGTACAATGCAGGGGCGGTCGAATCAAGAAACGATACGACCGAATTAAAACCTCGAATTGAGGATGCGAAAAAACTACCAAATACCGAACCTGTAAATGTGCAACAAAACACACAACACACAAACGCAATAACACGACAGACAACCCACAAAACCAACACCGACCAACTACAGGAATCATTAGAAATAGTAGCGCCAAACTCAACTAACATCAATTTTGGAAATGAACAGAAAAATGACCCTACACTAGCACCATACTTTAAGTTAGTAGGCCTTAAGCCAAAATTAACAAAGAACGCATCGTGGACATTTAGGCTACATAACATCTTAACTAGATTTTACACAACAAACCAGGCCACGACACAGCAAATAGTATTACCACAAGCACACCGAGACAAAGTGCTAAAATTAGCCCATGACTCCCCTTTTGGAGGTCACATGGGGTATGAAAAGACCAGGGCTAGAGTCCTCACGCAATTTTATTGGCCAAAGTTTTGCCAACATATAAAAACTTTCTGTAGAGCTTGTGATGTATGTCAAAGACTGGGGAAAAAGGGAAAAAACCCTACAGCAGAAGTCCAATCAACGACAACTGCCTCGAGGCCTTTCCAAATCGTGGCAGTTGACCTAGTAGGTCCGTTAAATCACATATCGAATAAGGGGAATAGGTACATTTTTACTCTCGTAGATTTATGTACAAGGTGGCCCGAAATGTTGCCATTAAGATCTATCTCCTCTAAGGATGTGATGGACATATTACTAAATATTTTCTCCCGTTTTGGCTTCCCGGAGAAAATCATTTCTGATAGAGGTACCCAGTTCATATCTAATGCCACCCAATCAGTAACTAAGTTACTAGGCATCAAGCAGTGTTTCACCAGTCCCTATCGACCGGCCGCAAACGGGATTTGCGAAAAGCTTAATGGGGACCTGAAACATATGCTATCTAAAGTGACAGCTGAAAATCCAGCCGATTGGGACATACTTCTCCCAACGGTGCTGTTCGCATACAGAGAAGTCCCTCAATCAAGTACGGGGTTCTCTCCCTTCGAATTGATGTATGGAGCGAACCCAAGAGGACCTCTCACCATTTATAAAGAGATCATCTCACAACCTGTAGATAGCCAACTTCCCATTTCCACCTATGATTTGGTCACTGATACCAGAGACAAAATCATACGTTCGTGTATATTGGCCAGAACATCACTACAGGAGAAAGGTTTTAAATACAGGCAGTACGCCAATAGAAGTGCAAAAACCATTGTCCTACATCCAGGTCAGGATATTTTACTCTTACTACCTGACAAAAGAGATTTACTGTCAACCTCCTGGCAAGGACCTTTTAAGATCATTAGAAGAATTTCAGAAGTAGATTACGAAATCTCTTTAAATGGAAAACTGAAAATATTCCATATAAATATGTTGAAACCATATTATGTTAGACAGGACAATGAGACAAATGAACTGACTCAACGAACTGGTGACGGACACGAAACGACAATTTCTCAACGAAATGACACCTCGACAAACGAAGCATCGTTAACGACACACTCTTACGACAACGAAAACGACGAAGACATATGGACATTACCGACAATCTGTGATATCGACATCGACGACAAATTTGACGACATATTGACAACGATTGATCTCGACGACGACGACAATGACATTGAAGACAATTTACAAACAGTGGCATCTGTGGTAAATCAGACAGACGTGGACAACACTGAAATCCCTGTACCAATCATGACTGACGACGGAAGTATAAATGACATACATATCTCTGACACTTTGACACAACAACAGCGCCAAGACATTTTGACTATCCTCGACGAATATAAATCTATCTTTTCTAACAAACCTGGACGCACTGATAAAATAACACATTCAATTGTGCTGACAGATCTGAGACCGGTCAAATGTAGACCATATTCTATTCCTCTCCATTACAGATCTAATTTAGATAAAGAAATTTTAGACTTAGAGAAAAATGGCATTATTCAAAAATCGATGTCTCAATATTCGTCACCGATTGTTCTGGTGAAGAAAAAGGACCAGACAATTCGTTTGTGCATTGACTATCGAGTATTAAATACAAGAACAACAACAGATGCAGAGCCAATGAACAGCTGTGAGGATCTTATCTTAAATATGGCTCAATCATCCTTATTTTCTAAGACCGATTTAGCTAAAGGATATTGGCAAGTTCCATTACACCCTTCTTGTAGACATATAACAGCATTCGCAACACCTCTTGGCTTGTACGAATGGCTATATCTTCCGTTTGGGCTCAAGAACGCACCGGCCACATTTGTAAGACTAACAAGATTGTTATTACACGGAATTAATGACGTAGTTGCTTATATTGATGATATATGCATCCATTCTTCTGATATGACTTCTCACTTACTCACCCTTAAACAAGTCTTCCACCAAATCTCTCTTTTTGGACTTACTATCAAACCTTCCAAGGTTGAAATAGGTTATACACAAATAGACTTCCTTGGACATAGAATTTCTGAAGGAAAATTGTTGACTGATGATAAAATTGTTTCCAAGATCCTTAAGCTAGAAGTACCTACCACAAAGAAGCAAGTTAGAAGTTTACTAGGTCTGATTAACTATTATTCAAAATTTATTCCACATTGGGCAGAATTAACCTCAGTCTTTTCTGATATGTTAACTAAAAATCATCCATCAAAAATTTGTAAAAGTACCAGCTTAGATGATGCAATGTGTAAATTAAAACATATTTTTTCTAATCCACCAGTCTTACGATTACCCAACATTAATTTACCCTTTATTTTGACCACAGATGCGAGCGCTATCGCAATAGGAGGATGCTTGATGCAGGAAATGGATGGCATAAAACACCCAATTCTCTATGTAAGCCGCAAATTAAAGAAGGCTGAGACTCGGTATGCCACAGTTGAATTGGAGTGTCTGAGCCTAGTGTTTTGTATATTGAGATTATCGAAGTTCCTCTTAGGGAGTCACTTTGTGGTCCTCACTGACAGTTCGCCATTATTAGTCCTTAACCAGGGGTCGCCTAAAAATCATCGGCTACAAAGATGGTGTCTTCTACTTCAAGATTTCGACTTCGAAATCCGCCACATCAGAGGCACCGACAACATTGTGGCTGACCTTTTGTCACGGCAAGTGAATGCGCCAGTAGAATGACTCTGATCACATCGACCATTAGCCATATTATAAACTGTGATACTTTTAGTCGGTTGCATATTACAGTGGAACTCTACACCTGCTAGAGTACTCTCAGTGATTAGTTGAATTACGACACCCAAGAACATGATACGTTACTTTGAGAACTATACCATCAAGTGCCTAAGCGCTAGAACACTTCCAGCAAGAAACAGTAACTGTGTTTGTGTCAACCAATAAGATCAACCAACGAACTAACTCCGAATTCTGAAAGAACTCTTTATATAGGGCATTAAGAACATGCCATACTTGCTGTTACTACGTAACTTTACAAACAGCCGAAACAGAACCCCATCGACTACGACACTCAAGAGACAGCCATATTAGCTTTACCATTCATGGCATAACATGCTAGCGACAGGAGAACGACGCGCACATCATCTTGGGATTTAATTAATTAATTAGTTTAAGATTAAATATGTATTGTATTTCCATTATTGTTGTATATAAATTGTATTCACCTGTAATTTGTACATATTCGACATTAATATTACAGGCGGTACCATTCCTAAGCTAAAGAACCGTCCTATACAATTGTCTCTAGTTAAATTATAACCCATTTGTAAGTCATCGTACAAGAAGTACGTATTTTCTTAAAGGGCAAATATCGCCTAGCCCATTTTTTCTAAGGGCAATAACACTTACCTCAACTTTAAGTATATATATTTTAACCAAATACTATTTTTAATGAAAAGTGAGTGAATGACTGTGTGAATGGATTAAATGAGAGAACGATACACTTGGCGGACAAATGGTACGCAAACCGTATTTATTTTAATTTGTCTGCGTCTTTCATGTAAATTGTATGACTTGTCTAATTTGTGAATACATGTGTAGTACTTAGTTTAATAGTGAGTTAATATACTTAGTTTAGCAGTTAGGATACATCTAAGCACCACTACTTGGAATGCCTGATCATGTATTGCACACAGTGCAGTATTTCATGATTGAGGTTATCCCAACTCGTGACGCTTGGAAATACGCCACACATTCAGCACACACAGTACACAAACCTTAAAACTCAACACTATCAAGTTAAAATACAGTCACTTTATTATAAACATCAACTTATTAGTCAAAGCACACTAACAAGCCAACAGGGACACTTGTAGTATGAGGGGGATAAAAAGAACAAGGTAACTACATATTTAGCATTTTATAACATACGGGAGTAAAAGTGTATAGAAATACACACACAGATCAAGATTTGAAGGTGTACTTATTTAGCCAAGACTTCGGTCTTGTTAACCCTCTATTATATAGGGGTTATTTGTCTGGGTACCATTTTGGGTACTATGAGAAGGGCAAGTTGTAAATACAACTACTAAAATGCCACGTAACTTCGGTCTGATAAGCATATTTAAGCACACGAGAGACAGGGATCTCTGCACCAAATCAGACAAGTGTTGTATGGTAGAATACATGAGTTTTTAGTGCTAATAGGTAGGTTGCCCGGTTACTATCCACCAAACTACAACACCAACTGTAGGTGAGTCGGTGACAGAATTAGAACGGATCTAATTCCCAACAACAAATCATGTCACGGGGGAGGGGGGAATCCTGTCACCGCCTCACCAGCATATCTAGTAAAGGGCTGCAATTCCAGCCCAAGGGAAACCATTGAGTCGAGCAGGACCCAAATAGTCTAGAACCTTCTAGATAGAGATGGTCACCAAGTCCATGATTCCGTGGACACTGATGTGGCCCGCCTAATGCGGGGTCCACGAGGAACTCGGACAGAGTTACCGCCCGTGTCGAGTTAGGACACGCGGAGACCGGCAGAGGACGAATGGACTTGAGAGAGGCAACAGGGCCTGCCTTTGAGGGACTCTATAGATATCAATAGATATATAGACATAGGCTAGATAGTTTGCTAGACTGTTAAATGATACTTATGTGTGTGATGTTTCCTATTTGACAGATGTGATATAGCGCGGGTCTGTTTACCCACTGCGCCAACGCATACTGTATATGAGAATACAATAAATCTTCGATCTCATAACAACCAGATTTATTGTTGCCTGTATGAACCCAAGTTTAGTTATCTAGATACGAGCAAGACTATGACAGTTGGTATGTGTGTGTATGTGTATCCAATGTATGTATTTAAGGTTAGTATGTGTATGTGTATCCAATGAGGTTGGTATGTGTGTGTGTATGTGTATCCAATGTATGTATTTAAGGTTAGTGTGCGTGTGTGCATGCGTGCGTGAGAGAGAGGGAGTAATGGACCCTTTTCACACATTAAGGCACATTGGGTGCTGGACCAAAGTTCTTATTGACCAATCGGCAATCAGTGGTTGACGTGGTATCATGCCAGTCGCCTTTACTTTTCAAGACATTTCCTGTCAGCTAGTTCACCAATCAGCCTTGGTGTGGATCGAAACCATGATCACCAGGCCAGGAAGTGAGCGTCCAGGCACTACACTATTGAGTGTCCTTGTTCAGCCAAAACATGAACATGTGTAGTATTAAGGAAACAAGAATAACTGAGCCGACCAAGATGAAAGTAGACTTCTAGAAGAAGTGCAACATGATGCGTAGAATGTTTCAAGCAGTCAAGATCACTGACTTACTCTTTTCGCTGAGTAAAATCTTCATAATTGTCATCTGGAATTATATTGCAAGGATATAGACGGAGCTGCAGGAGATAGCCAAAGATAGAGTGGCTTGGCTCGAGCTGGTTGAGAGTGTATGCTTCAGTGTGGGATAAAGCACAAAGAAGAAGACACATGTTGCAGCGATAATATGTTTTGTTTTAGAGTAGTTTACATTTGGTGTAATGTGATATTTATCTCAGTTGGCAAAACATTGGCAATCTGGTGAATGTTTCAATGAGGGATAAAGAACAAAGAAGAAGACATATGTTGCAGCTATATTTTTTTGGCTTAGAGTAGTTTACATTTGGTGCAATGTGATTTTTATCTCAGTTGGGCAAAAATTGGCAATTTGATTTTCATATTTTAAAAAAGAGATATTTTACATTTTGACTTTTTGTTAGCTTAAAGGTTAAACTCATGATTCAGTTTGATGTTTTTTATTTCCCCTACAGTGTTTACCTTTGACGTGGAATGAGCTTCAGGCTTGTCACATATTCTTTATGTTTACCAATGTTGTCATGTGGATTTGTTTGTACCATGCCAACACAATAAACGCAGGTTTCCTACCACAAAATATGGCTGAGTATGATCAAGCCATTAAGCAGGTGAGTCTGTAGAACATTCTTTGACATTCTTTGTTTTCGTTTACTGTTGTAAGTGTGGCACCTTGCAGTCTTGACTGACCAAAGTATGTGAGTTGGAATGTGGCCAATATTCCATCACAATGCCTGGGCAGAGCTTCAGAGAAACATGTGGTGCCCAAACAACATGTTCCCTCTCTCTGCCTAGTCTTGTGTTTTCCAGAGGAATGGGTAACCAATATGTCTGGCACAAGGTAGGCTGCAGACGCTGGCGGCTCCACGTCAAACCTCCAAGACCTCGCCACCACGAGCAGGTGGCGAGTGATGGCCAGACCCTGGAACCCAAGGGACCCGGCTTAGAGGCGTTCAGCCAAGTCCCACAGGTGAGGGCCTCGTACACGCCTGGACCATAAGGATGCGTACTTCTGTCAGTCACAAGTGTCTGGACCTGTGTAAAGCGTGCACTATCGTCCTCCCCGCCTGACTTTAGCGGATCCCGCAACCAGCGGGAATAGGCCCGCCGGAGATACCGCAGGAGATATTGCTCGTCTATTGCGATCAAATCTCCCATCCTTCCACTGTGCGGATCTCGCGACCAGTGAGAATAGGCCCGCCGGAGATATTGCTCGGCTGCTGCGGACAAATCTCTACCGCAACTGACTGAATAAGTAAAGAAATGATAAAAGTAGTGGTATTTCAATTGCGCTTGCGCTCCCACCTATGCTACACCCTTCATGTGTCTTCACAAAGTCGGACTAGAGTCAAGCTCAACAGGGTCTTCTTTCCCCTCTGATTCTACCAAGCCCGTTCCCTTGGCTGTGGTTTCGCTAGATAGTAGATAGGGACAGTGGGAAACTCGTTAATCCATTCAGTCTTTAACTAATTAACTGCCTGATTAAAATACATGCAGCGGCTGATTATTTCCATATTGTCTTCTGTAACATCTGATCAGAAAAAAAAGCCATCATCAGAATATTGTTGATGAAGTAAATAATCCAGCATTTTCATCTTTCTCTGCTACTGCCCTTTATCCCCATTAATTTCTTGCGGAACCCTTGGTTGATCCACATCGCTTTCCCATGTTTGGTTTTCTTGCTGAAAGCGTAAGTAATTACTGTATTCTTCATAGACATTTACTATCGTTACATTGAACCTGTTTGAGTGTTATCTGCTCCATAATCCTTGGAGTTTATTTCTTGATTTAGATAAATTAATGATTGGTAGTTAACTCTGAGCTCCACTGGCCATAAGCTTTAAATTTAAATATGTGACGTATATTGGACAGACTGGAGGACATCTAGCAGGCTGATTTAGGGAACATCTGAGGGACATCACACAGCACTCATATAAGCCTGTTTCTAATCATTTTAATTTCCTGGATCAAAACGGGTTGATGATGTGTGTGTTTCACTGCTATAAGACCCTGTTACTCTACAGTTCTATCAGAATGAAAATAGGGAGCCACTTAATTTCCTCTTGGGGTGTGTCCATCCAGCGGGAATAAATTCTAATGTGGGTGCCACTATTTAACTTAGATCCTCTTGTCTGTTACCTTTGGCCACCGTTTATTTTTTTGTCATGTCATTTCCATATGGTAATTAATTTTTAACTTCTTTGGTCTGACATTGGCCATGTTTATATTATTCGCGATTTCACACTTACACTTCTCCGCATCATTACTACCCATTGTTGTCACACACTCGTCCTCCACCTTCCCCTATATAAAAATTCTTTTACAATAATTGTGTTTTAATTTCAATATTGAAGAAGGTTGGCTATTAAAGACGATAAAACAAAGAAAATTGAAATATTTTGGTCACTTGAAACGTCACGAAAGTTTGGAGAGAACAATAATGGAAGGGTATATGCCTGGGAAGAGAGGAAGAAGAAAGCCAAAGAGAAGATGGGTGCAGGATGTGACGGATGATCTCCAGATGGGTGTATCAGACGCGGGACATCTTGCTTATGATCGAGAGGTTTTCCGGAAGGTTGTTATGGGAGCGAGGTTCTGCAAAGGACATGCTACTGAATGAATGAATAGCCATACTTCTCATTTCAAGTACCCTTTTTGTTTAACCAAAGCAAATATTGTAAGTGAAATCAAGGCTTACATTTCTCTTTTCTGTATCTAAATCTGTTATCTCATGCCTCATTGTTTGAAGTTCTTTTTAAAATTCAGATTATGTTTTTTGTATAATAATATTAGTTTTCAGAACCTTTATGGCTGTTTTTCATCGTTATTTATTAAAGATTGAAGTTCAAGATTACATTCTTTGCCCTTATTAATTTTATACTCGTAATTTGGAGCCTTATCCACTTGTTAATCACAGGTAGCACATTTTGATGAGTGGAAGCAAGGTCAGAATCCACTGTCGCGGCTGTGTCACACGTGCCGCACAGTGAAGCCACTTCGAGCTAAACACTGCCGTATTTGTAATCGCTGTGTGAGAGAATTTGATCATCACTGCCCATACATACACAATTGTGTTGGATATTATAATAGGTAGGTGCCGTTTGTGCGTGCATGTTTCTCGTGGGGGAGTGTGTTGGGAGTCTATTACAGGACAAGACATGGAATGATGATAGACACACACATATATACATAGTCTTTTATAGGTAAATACTGTGAGATAGTTAATTTCAAGTAATTTTATTAGCACTTGGATGCAGTAATTTACTAGTGATTAGTTAATACACAACATTGCATTTGACACTCTTGGCTTTGAACAAACTTGAGTCTGTTAATAGAATATTCTCCAGCAGTGTAACTTAAAAAGAATAGATTTCAAAGTGCACAAAGAATTGTTAGTTTTCATGCAGTTTTCATGTAAAAGGTAGCCTATAGCAGATAATGTCAGTGATGTGTGAAGTGTTGGGTCCTCACATATTGTAGGCCATGGACTGTGAGGTTGGGTGGCCACTTCCTTTTCTCATTGCCTTACCTTCCCAATTTCCAGAAAATGCAAATGATCTGGTACCTGTTTTATGAGGCTGTGTCCACAGAATTGTATTTTTTGGACAAAACCATGCTACCTTTGTTGGAGATTGAACATGCAGAAGGATCTTCAGCAAAAGGACCCAGCCGCCACATGAATGTTTCAAATAAAAAATAAAAAAGGCGTTAGGTTGTTTGAATTCAGTTGAATTAGGTAATTTTAAAAAAAAGTTTGTTGCATATCCTTTACAGGACATCGCAGTCACCCCAGCATTTTTGGCTGTTTGTGATTTCTTGGCAAGTTTACGCTTAGTAGTTTTCCATTGCTTTCTGAACAATTGGCACTCATACCATTTTATGAAAACCAGTGCAAAGCGGTCTGCTTCCAAATCGCCCGCAGCAGTGTTTCGAACATGGTATGCAGCATTACGCATTGCGCCCGTAACTCCTTTGCCACAGAGCCGGTGAAATAGGTAAATTAGAGAAATAATGTTCCTACTGTTTCTGGCTTTATATTTGTAAACTGAAGATGTGTGCTGGAGATTATAATCACGACAGCCATAATAAAATACTTTATGTTGTGTTGTTTGGAAATCCCTAAGTGGCATGACAATAGTGATGAAATTAACAATTACATGGTGCTGCTGTGTCAGAATAATGAGATGGAGAGTTTTGTAGGGGAACCGTGGTAGTGTAGTGGCTGGATGTTTGTATGCTATCCCAGAGGTCATGGGTTAAATTCTGCATTGAGGTGGATGTTTTAAATTGGCATGGGCTCTCAGGTTGATCTGACCTAAAATGGGTCTTAGGAAGTAAAGGCCTGATCTTGACCACATGACCCACCAAGTGTCATTTGGTCTATAAGAACATGGGTTTAGCAGGATATGTCCAATGTGTCTTCAGGTGTAGACAAGTTTTCTTTACTTTTTAGAATTTGTACTTTAATATGGCCTGAGTGATTTTATTGTATTTGTTGCTGCATTATTTCTTTGCTTTCCACATTTTCTATGACTAGTGCTTTATGTCAGTAGTAGCTGAACTTGCAACCATTTAGCTAAATGCTTCATTTGATTCATTATGTTTGGTGCTAAATTCTAATTTTTTGCATTCAGAGCAAAGGTTAAATAACTGCAAAAAATAACAAGTACCCATTAATATAAATATAATTTCTGCAAGCAGACACCCATGTGTTTTCTTATGATGTTTCAGTTTTTTATCTAGAAGTTTCACTGTATGACATTCTTTGTCTCTTAAATTTCTGGACCTCCAATGGGGGGTTAGTGTAAGATTCTTTCAGTCATGTTAATCAGGCTACTGTACATGGTTGACTTTTAGCATTACACCTGAGTGGGTTGCATTCTTACCAGACAAGGTTAATTTTAGTAGTACGCCATAGGATTCATGCCAGAAATGTTGTCTTTGCTAGTTTGACTAACATGCTTAACCCATCATTTCTTTGTAACTTTTATGATTCTCTTTTTCTGATTTGAATTCTTGCAAACTCCTGCCTGTTTGCCAAAGATATTTGATATAGAAAATATTGTAATTTATACAGAATATTTATCCAGCTTTTCACACCAAATGTGTTTTGCACATAGAGCTTTACGATTTTTTATTTTCATACAGCTTAATGTTTTCTACTGTCAGCTTAGTTGTCAAAGATATTTGATACTTCTATGTTTATATTGATAAAGAATATGTTTATGACTGCCAACTAAATCATTGACACTTGTTGTCAAAGAAATTGTCTTTCTACGAGACCATTAAACATGAGTATTTTCAATAGTTCGGTATCAAAATAGGAATACAAAAGTCAAGAGATTCTTCTATAGCACTTTGTTGAAGTGAAAAAAAATTAAACTTTGTACCAATATTCATGCCTTTAAATCAGTACAACTGTATGGATCCTAAATATGTAGAACATTTAAAATAATTACTAATAATCTAGAAACATTCATTAGTCAGTGCATGTGCAGAATAGAAGGACTGAAATGGTATGACAGAATCATAAATGTGGGGCTCATGGAGAAACCTAAACAAATGCCAGTGAATCAAGAAGTGAAGAAGAGACACAAGTGCTGGATAGGACATACATTATAAACACCTGAGAATAGTATACCTAGAAAAGCTGTTGTCTAGAATTCACAGGGCAAAAGAAATAGAGGAAGTCCTAAAAAGAAAAGTTCACACACAACAAAATAATATGAGGAGGACATGATTGGAGCTCATGGGATAGCTAAGGATAAGATGGCTTAGAGTTTGTTGAGGGCCTAATCTTTAATGGAGGATAAAAGGCGAAAGAGAAGGGATTATCCAGGAGTTAAACATCTTAGATTAAAGACTGAGGCTTAACTAAATAATGTCTGCTTGTGCAAGTACTGCCCTGGTTTTTACTCATCAATTTATGTATTTCACTGCAGTCATCATAAGTGCTTCCTCTCATCCAGTGGTAGAGGAATGTCTACTTAGCCTTCTCGGATGCAAGTAAAAGCAATAAGAGATGTGAGCACTAAACACATGAAAACTATCTTACAGTTGGACATCATACAAGTAATGCCATAACTGGCTGCTGTCCTGACAGAAGCATAAAAATATGTACCATAATAGAATATTTATAGCATGTCAGCCTCATATAAGAATGCAGAAGTCTAGAGGAAACCATCACATTCATTTCTCAATAATGCATACATCGCCATACAAATCCAACTTGATTTATGGTAGAGTGACTAACCTAACAAGACTTATATATGATGTAAATGAAGTGTTTGTAACTCACAGAAACACTGTAGGTGTTATTTTGTGAAACAGGAAGGTATAATAATCATATATTATTCCAAATCACATGCCCAGCTTCAGGGAGTGGTGGAAATCCAGATTTCAGTAAGTCCGAAACACCAGAAGCCTAAGAGATGCATACGCAACTGTAAAGAAACCTTTTACACACGTTAGTGCATTGGACATATGGTACCGGACCCACATGTTTATAGACTAATCAGCACTCTGTGGGTGATGTGGTCAGCCTCGTGTCAACCACATTGACTTCCCAAGATGTTTTCTGGTACCCATTTTAGGCTGGGTCCACCTGGGAGCCCAGGTTAATTTGAAACAATCCGCCTGGATGTGGATTTGAACAGAAATATAGGTTTCTACCTAACAGGCTTTCTAATATAGACCAAGCTGCAATTCTACAAGGTAATTAATGCAATTCCTAGAAAAGACATCAACTGCAATGATGTCAAATTACTCCAACAACCAAATAAAAAACAAACTACTAGCCAAAGGTAATGATATTTGTGTGCACTCATGTTCAATGGCAGTGCAGATTTGACAGTGAAGTACTAAATCTCCAAACTTTTTCCTATAGGGTGTGGTTTTTGGCATTTGTTTGCTCGCTGGGAGTGATGGCTTCTGTAGCTGGCTACATTTGTTTGTACATACTTTACTACATCTCATGGGACTGGCTGATTGCCCTTGGAACTCTGGAGCTGCTTTTATTTACATGTGTTATTGGTGTAGTCGTTAATATGACGGTAAGGAAATGGCTTTTGGAATCTGCAGACATGACGTGTCCAGCTGTTAAAGCTGCAGACATGCTAATGTTGCATGCATCATTCACCATGGTACATGTGGTCTTGTATCACATGTATGGCTGGGATATGTACATATATGCACATTTTCACATCTGTTTGTAGTTGTAGTAGTGTCTGCTGTTTTTGTTTTTCTTTTTCCTGTTGAAGGATTTATAGCCACACCTGTTCTGTCATTTCTGTGTATTCTTGTTAAGCTGACATTATCCATTCTGTTGTATCTTTTCATTTATTGAAAATATAAACATGCTTATTTAAAGACTGCCGTGGTCTTGTTTATTTTTTTCTTCTTGTCAAGCTGACATTATCCATTCTGTTTGGTCTCTTCATGTATTGCCATTATAAACATGTTTATTTAAAGACTAGCATGCTCTTGTTTTCTTTTCTTGTAAAGCTGACATTATCCATTCTGATTTGTCTCTTCATTTATTGCAATCAGTAACATGTTTCTTTAGGGACTACCGTGGTCTTGTTTTTTTCCCCCAATTGACCTGATATCCCGGGCTGACCCAGCCTAAAATAGGTACCAAGACCTGGCTTGGAAAGTAAAGGCTGCCATTGTGACATTGACCACACCATACATCGAGTTTAAAAAAGTTAGTTGCATATCCTTTACAGGAAGTTTACATCATTTTTTTGCTGTTGCTGATGTCTTGGCAAGTTTACGTTCAGTAGTTTGCCATTGCTTTCTGAACGGCTGGTACCCATACCATTTCATAAAAAACCAGCGCAATGCAGTCTACTGCCAAATCGTGCGCAGCTATGTTTCGAATGTGTGTATATGGAATCACGAACCGCGTCCGTAACCCCTTCGCCACGAGGACTGGCATCCATCGAGTGGTACATTTTACAAAATTGGACTGGGCTTCCGGGTTGACTCAGCTAACAAAGGGTGCCAGGAAATGTCCTGGAAAGTGGCGGCATGGTATTGAGTACATTGTCCATCTAGTGCCAGTTGCTCTGTAATAGTTTGAGGCTAGCACTATACACCCAGTACAGCTCAAGGCATGTACAATACTTTGTTGTTACTTTATGGTCTTGTTTAATTAGCTGCGAGCGTTATTGTTAAGACTGTCTGTTTAAGACTTTCTTGATCTTGTTTACTACCTGTTTAATAATGTCTTGGTCTTGTTTAAAGCTATTATGTTCTTGTTAGGACAGTTGTGGTTTTGTTTACTGTCTGTTAAAAATGATGATGATATTGTCTGTTTCATTTGAAACATTATTGTTTTTACTATTCTTTTTATGTTAAATTTTATAGATGTTTACTTTAAGACAATAAGATCATAGTATGGGTAAGAGTATAAGCTGACTACATTGACATTGAAAAGTAAGGTAAGTCAATATTTATTGGTTTCTATGTGATAAATTAACACAGTTCATGTTGCACTGTGAAGAAATTAAGTATCTCAAATTTGCTCGCCCCAGAAGGATGTAACAGACATCATTTTAGGTAAGTGTTTTCTGACAATAACACATTCTGGAGTGAAAGATGGTTTGAATTGATACAGATGAAAATGATGACTTGTTCTAACTTATTTGTACATAAATATAGTTTGAAACCACTGTCAAAGAGTGATTGTTTGCTGACCACAGTTCATAAAAGGGCTGGAGTGGCTTAGAGATATGGCAACCCGCTTCTAACTTGACATGACTAGTCTTGAATCCAGCTATAAATTTGTGCAAAATAAATAACCCAGTGTTACAATACTTCCATGCTACGTCGGTGTAGTCCACAGACACATAATCTTCTCATAATGGAAGAATAAATCAGAGAACTTACTTTCATGTTAACAATTTCCTGGCAATTGAAAATTACAAGAGCAGGCAGGTTATGTGACGACCTGAACATCAAAGAAAACAGACCCATAAACAGTGTTAAGTCTCAGAAACAGCAGTACTTTGGTCATGTTAAACATCAAAGAAAACAGACCCATAAACAGCGTTAAGTCTCAGAAACAGCAGTATTTCGGTCATGTTAAACATCAAAGAAAACAGACCCATAAACAGTGTTTAAGTCTCAGAAACAGCAGTACTTTGGTCATGTTAAACATGGCAGTGGTTTGGAAAGAACAGTGATGGAAGACATGGTTCCTGTAAGAATGGCAGGGACGACCAGCATGAAGATAGACACAGGACATTGAAGGCTTGTTAGGCAAGAAAATGTATGTGGCAAGGGAGCTGGCAAAGGATTGAGGATCTTTTTTGGCGTGTCAAGATGAGAGCTACATGATGATCAGGCAGATTATTTTACTGCTAAAGCTAAATTTCAGAATTAGAAAGCTACCCACAGAAACAATATTTATGGCATATATGGTTCTGACCTACACACATGTGGGTCCTTGCCCGTGCTGTGGAGTTTATACTTAATGTAGAGACACTCCTAGTGTTGTTTGTGGGAGAAGACTGGAGCACCTTTTGATGCTTCCATGTACAATGAAGGTGATCCTTTGCAAAACCCGACCAAACAAGTCTTTCTTTTGCGTCTGTTTAATTTTGGGGGACATTATAGTGCAATGGCTAGCATGCTGGCCTATTGGTCAGGTAGTCATGTCATTGAATCCCCATCGAGGCCAAGTTCCTAAAGTGACCTGGGCTCCCAGGTTGGCTCAGTCTAAAATGGGCACCAAGACATTCCTGGGAAGTATGGTGTTGACTTTACCCATCCAGTGCTGATTGGTCTATAAATACATGTAGCCAGCACCATATATCCAGTACATCTTCAAGTGTTATAAAGGGGTCTTCTTCTTCAAACTTGACTTTTTAAAGGATTATTGTTTTTGTCTTTCCTGCAGTTTTTCTTTGCCATTCATGCTTATGTGTCAGTATATTTAGTTAGATTATCTAATGACATGTTTATAAACTTGTCTGTTGTACAGTTTTTTTCAAATTGTTGATTATGAGCACATCCAGTTATGTTACTTGGTTCTTTTTTCCAGCAACTTCATCGGTGTGTTCAACATTGTTTTATTTATGTCCTGGGACACTTTCATTGTCATAGTTGTTGGTACTATCATGTTGTGACTGATGTTTAGTTGACTTATTTGTTTTCTTGTTAATTATCTCACGTGTTTGCCTGGTGTTAGATTGACTTGTAATTATGGATGCCATGCACTGCTACTTTACTTTCTATAGTAGAATCTGTTGATGTTGATATTTAGTTAATTACATTGAAGCTAGAACCAACAATGTGTATTTCTATAAATTTTAATTTTTACCGGCTGGTCATTACAGAATACCTGCAAAAGTGATTGATTGATTGATTGATTTAGGAACCGACATAACAGCATTCAGGGCATTCCCATAAGTGCTCCGTCCCCATCCTCAGCAGCCAGCGAAGAGTTCCAACACTAATAGTACCAGTAGCAATCTGATTATAAGTCCGTCTCGCCTTTCCTCTGAGCGTTGATCGTCGGCCAGATCCCCTCGTCACCCCTCGCTGTCGCATTCTTGCCAGACCATGGTGATTACCTGCAAAAGTTAAAATAATGAACAAAGAAAAAAAAATACCCAGCATAGGAAAAAGCTGAACAAAGGTTTTTGAAACATGCATATTTGTAATGCAACATGCAGAAAGTCTTGGTTACAATTCCATTCCATGCCTGGAAGTAGCATTGTGAAGGGACAGCAACAACACAAAAACTCCCATGAAAAACAGTTTTAAAAAGTTATCACTTCAGCTCAAAAAACCATTTATGGTGAATCTTAGGGACATTTTTTAAGAACTAGGGAGTTTGAAATATGCTACTACAATGACCACATAGCCATACTGCTCAGAAATAAATAATACTGCTATGCTGGGGATTGCACCAGGACCTCTCAGCACTAACCACTTTCACACTGTGAGTCCAAGGGATTTTAACTTTGACAGCTCCTCCTGTTTTTTTTTTGGCATTAGCCAGGAGGGCTAGATGTTCAATCCACTAGCCAGAAATCAGGGGAGAGTGTGACACTCTCAGTGTTTTTATGAATGTTTTCCTATGTCTGAATATGAATGTGGTAGCTTCTGAGTGAGAGATTGGTGCTGTATCCTTTGTTTCAATATTAATCAGATGTTAACTGTCTGGTACTTTTCATTTTATGTTAATGTTGTTGTTCATGATTGGTTGGATTTTGCAGCTGAAGTTTTCTATGAGATGAGGTAGCCAATCTCATGCCAGTCCTCCTTAGTCACGTCTTACGACACAGAAGCTAGGTTACAGTGTGACCATTCTTTGCTTCCCTGTTGTGTCCTGATAGCACACGGGTAGCAGCTGTAACTACTGTTGTTTCAAACAATAGTAGTCACAAAAGTCATACTTTGTTGACTTAAAATATATCATTCATTGTACAATTCTGCTTAAATGGAGACACCTTTTGGCATAGCTTCTAGTTTTATATTTTAAAACAAGGCTTCTACAATATTATTCATAGAATTATAAATGTACTTATTTTCTGTAGCTTGAATTACATTTACCAAAAATTAATGAGAGCAGTTATAAATTGTTTGCATCGATCATAAATTTTGACATTTATATCAAATGTTGCAGATGTAATATATATATATCTGTGTTGTGATTTTTGCTGTTTCAGTTTTTTTTGGTTTAGTTTTCAGTCACTAATTTTTTTTTCATTTGTATAAATTGCTTATGTGTAGATACTATTATAATATTACTCCATAATAGCAGCCTCCTTTTTTATTGTGTAGTGAAATGTGTTCATATTATTTGTTGTGAACACTGACATGATCACATTGTAGTTGTTATTTTAGTTATTAGAGTAGTGAGTGAATTTTTTTAATGATTGTCAGAAATTTTTATTATTTTCTTAAATTGTTTAATCTACAGCAAATGTAAATTTTGGCTAAGACTATGAAAGCAGAACTAGTGTGCTATACCTTTCGATCACACTCTCTTTAAAGTATGGGATTCATGCAAGGCATGCTGTTCCACAATGTGGTATATTAATGGATGTTGTATGTCAGAGTTATCCCTGATACTGTTGAGCAGTAGGGTTATGGGAGAACTCTGGGACATCAGGTCTTGAAGTTATGGCTGACAGTTTTGGGTAAGAAGACATCCATCACTGGGAACTGCCCTCGAAGACAGAAATTATCTTTATTAACTAGGATATGTCAGCAGTATCTTTATTCACTAGGATATGTCGGCAGTTGCCCTGTTTTCTTCATGAAGTACAAATGATCATCTTCCTCTTCTTCTTCTGCTTCTATTTCCTCCTCATGAGCCTGTGTGCTGTCTGCTACTAGCACAATATCTGTGTCCATTTATTTCTACACTGCCAAAGTGACTCCAGTCCACAATATTTAGTTCTGTTAGATAAGTTCCACATTGTTTCCTATTTCTTCATGCATGCCTTCTCATGCCTTGAATTTGTGAGTGCATTCCTTCCCTGACTGCGCGCATCATTGTTTCCAACATGGCCAAACCAACTTAAATCTGACGGATTGCTGAAGAAGGGGAAGAAAGAGATCTGCCAGCTATGTTGTATACAAATATGAACCCTGAGCTCAACTTGGCTCGTTTCAAGCATGTAGGATTCTGGATCATTTTCAGGGTTGCATTTTTTCTGTTTGTGCTGCTGACAAACACGAACATACTGATTGGTGAGTTCTTCCTGTACGTCCTCGTTCAACTTGAAAGCTTCAGAGTGGATTACATCATCGCAAGTCTGATCTTGGCTGTATATTGGATTCTTTCATTCAGTGTCTTCGTAATCAGTGTGAGTAAAACTTCATTAATATGTGTGTTTTGTTTTCGTAGAATGTTATTTTCCACTAAATAAGGATAAACTTACATGTACAACTTTGTAAATAGCAGCAGATGCTCCTGTTTTGTATATAAACTTTAAATGTTCTACCATGTAGGAAAAGTCTGACCTAACCAGACATGATGAAATAAACTAAATCTTTAAGCTTATCCTCTTCCTCAAGCACAAAAAACAAGAAACAAAGCAGGTTTATTTCGTAAATAGGCTATAGAGTTTACATTTACATATATGATAGAGCAGTGACATAGGTTTACTTAACACATATGTGATAGAGCAGTGACAGTTTACTTACACATATGTGATAGAGCAGTGACAGTTTACTTACACATGTATGATGGAGCAGTGACATAGGTTTACTTAACACATATGTGATAGAGCAGTGACAGTTTACTTACACATATGTGATAGAGCAGTGACAGTTTACTTACACATATGGGATGGAGCAGTGACAGTTTACTTACACATATCTGATAGAGCAGTGACAGTTTACTTACACATATGTGATAGTGATAGAGCAGTGACAGATTACTTACACATATGTGATGGAGCAGTGACAGTTTACTTACACATATCTGATGGAGCAGTGACAGTTTACTTACACATATGTGATAGAGCAGTGACAGATTACTTACACATATGTGATGGAGCAGTGACAGTTTACTTACACATATCTGATGGAGCAGTGACAGTTTACTTACAGATATGTGATAGTGATAGAGCAGTGACAGATTACTTACACATATGTGATGGAGCAGTGACAGATTACTTACACATATGTGATGGAACAGTGACAGTTTACTTACACATATGTGATGGAGCAGTGACAGTTTACTTACACATGTATGATGGAGCAGTGACAGTTTACTTACACATGTATAATGGAGCAGTGACAGTTTACTTACACGTGTGATGGAGCAGTGACAGATTACTTACACATGTATGATGGAGCAGTGACAGTTTACTTACACATGTATGATGGAGCAGTGACAGTTTACTTACACATGTATGAAGGAGACAATTACATAAATAAACACACATAGTATTATTTGGTGCTCACAGAAGGAGAAGAAGGAAGTAGAGGCTAGAAGTATATTCTTCTAAAAAACTAATACTACGTGTGTTTATTTATGTAATTGTCTTAGTGGCCTCAACAGTTCCCCCCATTGATGTATGATGGAGCAGTGACAGTTTACTTACACATGTATGATGGAGCAGTGACAGTTTACTTACACATGTATGATGAAGCAGTGACAGTTTACGTACACATGTATGATGGAGCAGTGACTGTTTACGTACACATGTATGATGGAGCAGTGACTGTTTACTTACACATGTATGATGGAGCAGTGACAGTTTACGTACACATATGTGATGGAGCAGTGACAGTTTACTTACACATATGTGATAGAGCAGTGACAGTTTACTTACACATGTATGATGGAGCAGTGACAGTTTACTTACATATGTATGACTGAGCAGTTACAGTTTACTTATACATGTATGATGGAGCAGTGGCAGTTTACTTACACATGTATGATGGAGCAGTGACAGTTTACTTACATATGTATTACTGAGCAGTTACAGTTTACTTATACATGTATGATGGAGCAGTGACTGTTTACTTACACATGTATGATGGAGCAGTGACTATTTACTTACACATGTATGATGGAGCAGTGACTATTTACTTACACATGTATGATGGAGCAGTGACTGTTTACTTACACATGTATGATGGAGCAGTGACTGTTTACTTACACATATGTGATAGAGCAGTGACAGATTACTTACACATGTATAATGGAGCAGTGACAGTTTACTTACACGTGTATGATGGAGCAGTGGCAGTTTACTTACACATATGTGATGGAGCAGTGACAGTGTTTCAGCTAAAGATAGTCCTATCACAGATGCTGGATGAGAAGTTTTAGGCACCCAGATAGTTTATTCTGCATCATGAGGTGAGGAAGCCATGTTAGCGCATGATGTGGGGAAGCCATAGTAGTGCAGTAGCTAACATGCTCGCCTACTGGCCCAGGTTTCATTAGAATTTTTGAGACAGACTTAAAATTAACCTGGGCTCCCAAGTAGATGCAGCCTACAATTGGTACCAGAAAATGTTTGGGAAAATAATGGTGAGGGGGTGATACTGACAGGACTCCCTGAGTGGCTACTGGTCTATACAAATGTGCTGCTAGCACCATATGCTCGATGCATCTCAAAGGATGTAAAATGGTTTCTTTACTTCTTTATTTAATAGTGATGTGGAGTGGCCAGTTGCCTTGTTAGAATCTCCTTTCCAGACAATTCCTTGCATTGTCTGAATATTTTTTTTTTTTTTTTTTTTTTTTTTTTTTTGCGTATCCTTTTACAGGACTTAGCTGTCAACAGCAGCATCTTTCAGCTGTCTGTTGATCTCTTGGCAAGATTACGCTCAGTAGTTTGCCATTGCTTTCTGAGCGGCCGGCTCAGTATCCGCAAGTCACGAGCGGGGGTCGAACCACCTCAGTTCTCGCTCCGCTGCGAGACTCTGCGTGATAAACGGGATTACAGAGAGAAAGTGTTGTAACCCCACAGCCAGAGAGACCGGCGTCTGAATATTAGTACCAAGATTATGAGGCTAGGTCCACTCCAAAGCCATATTGGGCTGAAAATAATACTCCTGCCACTGATAGAATTAAACTTGAATCATTGTATTGGCAGGCAAGTGTATATATCACAATGTCATCACAGGAGTTGACTTATACACAAAGCTTGGAACAGTGACTGATTTTTCACAGTCAAATATATCAGCAAACATGTTAAATTAAATTTGTTAATTTAATTCAGTAATACACTCCATGGCCGAGGGGTTAGCAGCTTTCTCCGCTAACCCCGAATACTCTCGTCACGTGACGCGACGAGAATTAGCAGTGGTTCGAATCGCAAAAGTGACTTATGAGAGTATGGAGCTGGTCGCTCAGAAAGTCGTGGCGTGCTGATGAGCGTAATCTAGCCTAGGAATCAACATACAGCTGAAAGATGCTGGTGTTGACCGCAATATCCTGAAACAGGATGGAAACGCGAAAAAAAAAAAAAAAAAATACACATTGTCTCCAAGTATTGGTGCGGACCACAGGGAAAGCAGGGAATAGTAGTTCTGTAAGCTACCATGCATGTTGAAGAGGTGACTAAGGAGGGTGGGCAGAAGATGACTACCCCATTCTGTAGATAACTTTAGCTGCAAAATCCAACCAATCATGAATAAGCCAACAAGGGCTTGTTGTGGGTTGGTTGAGGGCCTTTGCTCCATTAGGAGTTGAAAGACAGAAGAAGAGGGAGCAGACGGATACAAATTGTAGTAACATTTGAGTTTGAAATTATGGCACTTTATGTGTATCAATAACCTGAACCGACCATTATATTCTGATTACAGGAAAAGTAAATGATTTAGGGTAATTTAGAGGAACTTGTCTAAAAAACTCGTAAATAAATTGACAGTAAAGTATTGTAGTTTCAGTAACAAGAAATCACTTGAAAATGTGTTGTTTCTGATCTGCAGGTTTATTGTGCTGCAAGCAATCTCACTTTGAATGAGCTGATAAAGTACAGAAATTATGTCTATCTCAGAGACAGCAGCGGGGCATTCTGTAACCCTTTCGATAGAGGGATCGTGACGAACATAATGGAGTATTTTCACATACAGATTAAGGATGACTTCAGGCACCCAAGAAAAGTTCACTGGGTGTGACTTGGCTTATTTAGTGATGATGATTGGCTTACAAATCATGTGCTCATTGTGTTGCATCTGCTGGCTGGACAGTTGTGATCTCAATACTGTTGTGATTTCTGTTTTGCCTAATTTATTTTTCCTTTAATTTATTACATTTTTTAAATACTGTACTGTATTGTTTTGTATTTTATTTAATGTGTCTGGATTGTTTTAGTGAGCTGTGGTCATAGGCAGGTTCAAAGTCAGCTGTGGGAGATTTGATAGTCGATCGCTTTGCATTGATTTTCATAATGGTATGAGCATTGGCTGTTAAGAAAGTGATGGCAACCTACCGGTTGTAAAATTGGCTACAAAATAACAAACATCCCATAAATGCTGGGGTTGATTGGAACATCCCGTAAAAGATCGTGCAATTAGCTTTTTTAACATTGTGGTTGTACACTTTGAGCTGATTTTTACAATGGTATGAGTGTCTGCCATTCAGAAAGCAATGGCTGCTACCAAACGGAAAATTGTCTAGAAAATCTCAAACAGCCCACAAAATGCTGGACTTGAATGGGACTTCCTATAAAAGGATGTTCAACCAGCTTTTTTAACATTGTGGTCAAAGGGGTAGATCATTGCCTAGCCATCACAGTGGGTCCAGGTTCATCCCCCAGTTAAGATCAGCTTTTCTTCCATACGCATGCATCTTTGGAGTTGTCTGGCCTGGCTTATTGTGTCCAGAGATTTCTCTGCACAGAAAATGTGAGGCAGGAAATTGGTCACTCCAGCTAATCCTGCTTCAGATATGTGGGGTCTTGTGACCAAACATTATACCTATTCAGGTTGTCAAAGAGCCCACATTTGAATATCATGAGTGGGGTTAAAAGTTTGTTCACTATAATTTCAGAACTTGGTATGACATTTGAAGTTCCTTACAGCTGTATCTACCACGAAATTGCATAACTTTTTACCATTTTATATTACTGTGATTTATGAAACTAATATTTGATGCTTTACTATTTTTCTATTTTTATTAATCTGTATTTTATTTTAGTTGTCATCTATTTAGTTGATTTAATAAAATGAGATGCCATTTTATTCTTTTATATAAGAGCACATTTCCCCAGGTAGTCATGAGTTTGGATCTGTGTTTGGGCAAATGTTGTACATTGCATCTTGACTGGGCAGGACTACCCAGCCTAAAATAGGTACCAGGAAATGTCTTGGGAAGAAAAGGCCATTGGCTTTATACTGACCACATCACCCATCGAGTGCCAAATGTTTTTTTGTTGTTGTTGCATATCCTTTAGTACAACGAAAGGAGACGAAGCCTTGTTACAAACCTTTGAGAACAGTTTTAAGACGCATCTTTGGACCCATTAGGGATACACAAAGTGGAGAGTTGAAAAGAAGAAGTAACAAAGACATTTATGATCTGTTTAAGTCCCCGCTAATCACTGGTATCATGAAGGCTAATAGACTACAATGGCTGGGGCATATAGAAAGAATGGAAGATAATAGGGAAACAAAACTCGCTTACACTCAGGAAATAAATGACCGTAGACCCCGAGGTAGACCAAGAAGACGGTGGAGAGATAATATATATACAGACCTGCAAGCACTTGGAATCAACGACTAGCAAGAGAAGGCCAATCAGAGAGCCGAATGGAGATGGATTGTATCTGCAACAAAGAACCGCAATGGCTCAGAATGCTGAAGAAGAGGAAGATATCCTTTTTACAGTATGTCGCTGTCAACACCAGCAGTTTACTGCTTTTGTTGTCTTGGCCAGTTTACGTTCAGTAAATTTTGCCATTGCTTTCTGAATGACCAGCTCCCATACCAATTTGTTAAAACCCAGTGCCAAAATCTCGCATAGTTGTGTTTCAAACCCTGGTAAGCGGGATTACGAACCACGGAAACTGGCTGAGTGCCAATTGGTCTATATTGGCACCATATGCCCAATTTGCCTTGTGGCATGTAAAATTGACCTTTACATTTATTTTACTGTGTTTCATTTACTTTGTCAATTTAATTGAAAGTCAAATGGTCTGATGGTTAAATATTAGATAAAGCATTTCACTGCCATTAAAGACAACTGCATGTGTCGTTGTTTGTTTATAATTTGAAACGAGGAATATTAACAGTATCTGCATGACATATGCCATATATGATCATATCTCCTCCATAGTGTTGTATTCAAATAGTCACTTAATTTTCACTGTTGTGGAATTGCAAGATCAGTGAATGAAGTGCCTGCTCTACAATGAAGGTTGGCTGCAATGTATCTCCAACACTTTCTGACTCATTCGGGTTGATTACTCTGTCAGATTATTGTTGGTGTAACTGTTGACGTAATCTTCCCTTGATGTAATCTTCTCTTGGTGTTATTTTCCTTTGCAATTATCTTCATACTTATATTGCTGCTTAGTTCTTGCTCAGATGGTTTTCATTTTCCCCCCTCCTGTATGGTTTTCTCAGGGCCTCATGTGTTTAGTATTTGGTTTTTCTGTCTCTTGACTTTTAATGTGTATTTTACTGAGTCTCTAGACTGTTAATGTGTATGGGTTTTTCGAAGTCTTTTGACCTTTAATGTATTGTTTTTCTAAGAGTCTTGTGTCTATTAATGTATATGGGTTTTTCTAAGTCTTGTGACCTTTAACGTGCATGGTTTTACTAAAATTCTTGTATCTGTGTGTGTTTTTTATTTTTTATTTTTTGCGCATGCTCGCTTTGAACTCAAGTGTAGTCCATACACACACTATTTATAGTAGTAGTGGACTGAATTTTGCATGTGGGTTAGCTTTCCCTATTAACAGTGTCCCTCGCCATCAGGCAAACCCACTCTGACTTAAGAGATTCCAGCTGTCCGGTGTAGGGGTTAAACCGCTTACCTCGGCATCAGCACAACGGATGTTTAAGCACATGCGTTCTTATCCATTCGGCCATGCGTACCTTCAGGTGTAGGATTTTGATTTAGTAAAAAAAAAAAGAAGCCTCATTCTCCGCACCTTGGGGTGTATTGGGCATTTGGTCCTAGCCCCATATATTTTAGACCAATCAGCAACTGATTGGTGTTAAAAATATCATGCCACCTGCCTTTACTTCCCAGAATATTTCATGGTACCCATTTTGAGCTGGGTCGACCTGGAAGCCAAGGTCAGATTTTTGTAATCCCTGTCTCGAGGGAGAGTCAAACACATGACCATCATGCTGGCAGACCAGCATGCTCGCCATGTGTTACCGTGGTTCCCTATACATGAGTGCCCCATTAACACTTTATACTTTGTCGATTTGCTCATCATAGTTATTTTTTCATATTCACAATAGTACATCAGTGTCCATGCTCCATACCTTGTTTCTTGACTTGCTCAGTTTGCAAATTAGGTTTGCTTATAAAATTATATATCAATACCTTTGTTTGTAGTAGGTATTTGCCTTCTGTATGATATCAGACGGGGGCGATCTCTTAAAAGTGATATTCACAGAGAATCTCCTTGTGTACCAAGCCTTTTCAGAACATCTGCGAGTATTTTATTTCTTGTTGATTATAATCTGTTTGATTATGTGGTTGTTTCGGGATTTGAAATTTAAATATTGAGCACAACCCACTACTGGCAACGCCGATTGCATTCTGGTATGAACCTAAGGCCTATCCACGTCAATATGGGATATGCACTACTGACGAGCTCAAACGAGGGCGAAACTCGAGTATAGTCCTTCCATATTGACGTGGATAGGCCTTAAGTTCATACCAGAATGCAATCGGCGTTGCCAGTAGTGGGTT
This sequence comes from Cepaea hortensis, assembly GCA_963921405.1. Taxonomy (NCBI): domain Eukaryota; kingdom Metazoa; phylum Mollusca; class Gastropoda; order Stylommatophora; family Helicidae; genus Cepaea; species Cepaea hortensis. The sequence goes on from OY992879.1 coordinate 105,573,832, forward strand.
GTGCTCAATATTTAAATTTCAAATCCCGAAACAACCACATAATCAATTTATTATTGCTCACTGGATTTAGGAGGCCTGGTGTTCCTTGCCAGTGAGAAGTCCTGATCGTTCGGGTCCCATCGATTGACGGACGTCGGTCGCGGCGATTGGGCAATCTTGAGCATAGCCTATGATGGGTAGCGTTGTGATATTCTGTTGTGATAATTTGGTGTGTCCAGTGTGTGCCGCGTGGTTACACACCCGCTTCACACGCGTGATCCGGGACTGTTTCCGGATCCGGTCAGGGATATGCACTACTGACGAGCTCAAACGAGGGCGAAACTCGAGTATAGTCCTTCCATATTGACGTGGATAGGCCTTAGGTTCATACCAGAATGCAATCGGCGTTGCCAGTAGTGGGTTGTGCTCAATATTTATAATCTGTTTGTTAGTTTTCAGACGTATGCTAGATTCCCGTGATGATGTAATTTTTATTCAAAATGCAGATTCTTGTTATTAATTTTGAGACATAAGATAGCTTCCTGTGATATCGTTATTTTTATTCAAAATGTAGATTCTGTTTATTACTTTTAAGACATTTGCTAGCTTTCTGTGATATTGTTATTTCTTTTCAAATTGCAGCATCTGTTTTTAGTATTGAAATGTACGCAGGCTTCCTGCAATGTTAAGTTTATTCCAAATTCATTAGTTGTTTGAAGTTGATCTCAATATTTACATGTGAAGAACATACCAAGATATTAAACATTTTAACAATATTTTTGTCCCATTAATTATTTTCAATTTCTGTAACAATTTGAGATTGTTCATGTGACCTAGGTATTTAAACATAATAGCATGTTTCAGGATGGTTGTATTGGTTTCCATTATACATTTGTGAAGAGTCCAGATGATCACCTAATGGCTACCGGAAACGATTCTGTGAGGGCAGGTGGCCAGTGTGACACTGATCACAACAGCCGCTAGGTGCCGTTTGGTCAGGAGTTTGAAAAAGAGACTTTTATGTTTATGTATGTCATTGAAGAACCCCCGCTGGAGCCCTTAAAATAACCCCAAAAGTACATTTCCAGGTATTGATGCGTTTACAAAACGGGATGGTTTAAAAAAAAATGCAAATCAGTAGTGGATTTACATATATATATGTGCGAGAGGATCGACGGAATTGCACTGGGTTTTATCCTTATAGCTCTGTCACTGTCCACAGGGCAGCCCGCAGAAAACACCACACAAAGCACGAGTCTGAAAAAAAACTGCACTTGTGAACTGAATGACACAGGAAACAAACCCACGAACTTCAGAGCACGAGGCAGGTGACCTAGCCACTTGACCACGTGACGCCCATGTGTGTGTGTATATAGCACCTTGTACACGCCTGAAGGTGTGTTGGGTATACAGTACTAGCCATATTTGTGTAGATTCCATATTGGGTGTGGGTAGTGTCAAGCCTCCTGCCTTCACTTCCCAGGACATCTCCTGGAGCCTGGTGTAGGCTGAGTTGACCTGGGAGTGCAGATCAGTTGATACAATGCTCCTCAGTGGAGCTGGCAACTGCTACCGTAGCTCATATGTGTATATAAGTAGCGTAGCAGCAGGATTGTGGGACCTTGTGACGGTTTCGTCCTGTGCCTGGTAAGTGGTTCAGTGAAGTTGTTCATATTCATGGTAATACATTTATAAAAGTCTGATGTTCTCCATTCATTGTCGTATGGTAAGTTTGGTTAAGAAATGTGATATAAAACTAGATGTTTTAGGATCTTTCTCCATTCTTTTTTAAATGAAGTAGATAATAATTGTCTTAGTAGACGCTTGTGTTGTGTTATCTCTCTCTCTGTCTCTCTCTCTCTGTCTCTCTCTCTCTCTCTCTCTCTTTGTCTGCTTCTCTCTTTTCTACTCCTCCCTTCTTACCTCCACATTTCTGTAAGTAGGTTCGCTCACTTTATCCTGCCTGTTCACCCCTCCTCCAAATTTCTGTAAATATTCGAGTTGTCTATTTTGTCCTCCATTTCACATTCTCACTTTATATACTTTCAGTTTCTGTATGTGTTTGTTTTTGTAGTATCTCTCCCTTCATCTTTTTATATGCAGTTTATGATTTATTTCTCTGTCCTATCCTTCACTATCTCACACACAATCCTTCTCTGCCTCTCTCTTTCTATCTCCCTCCCCTTTTTCTCCTCCCTCCCTTTCTCTCTCCCCCCCTCTCCCTTCCTCACTCCCTCTTCCCCCCCCCCCTTTCCACCCTCACATGCCCATATGTATATATATATATACCAGAATAATTATAAATGTACACATACGACGTACACTTGAAGATAAAATTGATTCATCTGTTTACCTTTCCTCCCAATCTGTTGTAGATTTACCATGCTGCAAACAACCTGACAACCAATGAGAGGATTAACCGAAAGCGCTACGACTACTTAAAGGATGGGAAAGGGGCATTCTACAATCCCTTCAATAAGGGCCTCAAGAAGAACTTAATGCAGTTCTTGCACCAGGAGCCTGCTTACAGCGAGGATAATGTTCACTTATTAGGCATTCATGTTGTGTGATTTGTATACAAATTAGTATGTGCATTATAATTCTTACTGTTGTTGATGTATGTTTGACCATTGAGTATAAGAGTCACTGTTAACATAGTATGTTAGGCTGTGTTGTAAAATTTTTACTGTTTCAATGTATATCACAAGTGTATGGTTATAACTGTTACAGTGTCTCAGTTTACTCATACAGTTTGGTGGTCAGTGTTAACGTGTAATCAGTGAGTACAGTATGGTTATCCCAGTCTGTGTATCAGTATAGTATGGTTATCCCAGTCTGTGTATCAGTACAGTATGATTATCTCAGTCTGTGTATCAGTACAGTATGGTTATCTCAATCTGTGGATCAGTACAGTATGATTATCACAATATGTGCATCAGTTCAGTATGATTATCTCAGTCTGTGTATCAGTACAGTATTATTATCTCAGTCTGTGTATCAGTACAGTATGATTATCTCAGTCTGTATCAGTACAGTATGGTTATCCCAGTCTGTATAACAGTACAGTATGATTATCTCAGTCTGTGAATCAGTACAGTATGATTATCTCTGTGTATCAGTACAGTAAAATTATCTCAGTTTGTGTATCATTACAGTATGATTATTTGTTACATTATACCAGTATTCCCATAAGGCAGTGGTCTTTTCAACATGTGTGCTGTGGTGCCCTTGGAAATCATAACTGAAGGCCTTGAGTGCCATGGGTGTGTATGCATTTTGTTCATATCTGGCTGTAAACCAAAAACTACTTTATCTTTGCTGTTTCCTTGTAATTTTTTTATAGTAAGTTGTTGTTTTTTCCCCAAAAGGGCACTTGCGTATATTTTTTCTTGTATGTGTAACTTGTTTCATGGATTGTCCAGTTGCAATTGCAGTTTTTACAAAATTACAAGTTTAAAGTCTTTTGAAATCTCCCCTACTCAGAAAAAAAAAAAAATGAAAATAAATGTCTAAACATCACTATAGTTGTCACCAGTTATCCCCTCTGACGTATGTCATGTCAGGGGACACAGACTCCCAAGGGTGAAAACCACTGCTATAGAATATCATTGTTTCTTCTTGTGTTCTCTTATGGTATGATCATCAGTGTATCATTATATCAGTATGTTCTTCTTGTCTTGTCTATTCACTGTTGAACCAGAAGAACTGTTTTGTTCCCTGTGCTGGTTCAGACCTTGCCACATGGTGTTTGGAAAGCTGCAGTCTGTGTCCTAGTTCCTGGTGTATTTAGCTGGCTGACACGAGTCTAAATCATTGTAAGGTGTTGTTGATGCAACTTGGTCTTCCTCATGCTCTGTAACCCATTTTTCTACAGTTGTAGGCATACACAGGTAGTTTTGTAGGCTTCATTTACACAGGTAGTTTTGTAGGCTTCATTTCTATAGTTGTAGGCATACACAGGTAGTTTTGTAGGCTTCATTTACATAGTTGTTTTGTAGACTTCATTTCTACAGTTGTAGGCATACACAGATAGTTTTGTAGGCTTCATTTACATAGTCGTTTTGTAGGCTTCATTTCTACAGTTGTAGGCATACACAGGTAGTTTTGTAGGCTTCATTTCTACAGTTGTAGGCATACACAGTTAGTTTTGTAGGCTTCATTCTCACTAGATGACCAAACTACCTTTCCCTCTGTGTTATCAGTGCATGATACTGCTCCGACCATTTCTCTGATTTTGCTGTATCTTACAAATACAGTATGTATATGTTTTATGATTGTTACAGTAGCAGTATGTGTGTGGAGTATGACTGTTACAGTATATATTGTTACATTAGCAGTGTATGTGTGGAGTATGACTGTTACAGTATATATTGTTACAGTAGCAGTGTATGTGTGGAGTATGACTGTTACAGTATATATTGTTACAATAGCAGTGTATGTGTGTAGTATGACTGTTACAGTATATATTGTTACAATAGCAGTGTATGTGTGTAGTATGACTGTTACAGTATATATTGTTACAGTAGCAGTGTATGTGTGGAGTATGACTGTTACAGTATATATTGTTACAATAGCAGTGTATGTGTGGAGTATGACTGTTACAGTATATATTGTTACAGTAGCAGTATGTGTGTGGAGTATGACTGTTACAGTAGCAGTGTATGTGTGGAGTATGACTGTTACAGTATATATTGTTACAGTAGCAGTGTATGTGTGTAGTATGACTGTTACAGTATATATTGTTACAGTAGCAGTGTATGTGTGGAGTATGACTGTTACAGTATATATTGTTACAATAGCAGTGTATGTGTGGAGTATGACTGTTACAGTATATATTGTTACAGTAGCAGTATGTGTGTGGAGTATGACTGTTACAGTAGCAGTGTATGTGTGGAGTATGACTGTTACAGTATATATTGTTACAGTAGCAGTGTATGTGTGTAGTATGACTGTTACAGTATATATTGTTACAGTAGCAGTGTATGTGTGTAGTATGACTGTTACAGTATATATTGTTACAATAGCAGTGTATGTGTGGAGTATGACTGTTACAGTATATATTGTTACAGTAGCAGTATGTGTGTGGAGTATGACTGTTACAGTAGCAGTGTATGTGTGGAGTATGACTGTTACAGTATATATTGTTACAGTAGCAGTGTATGTGTGTAGTATGACTGTTACAGTATATATTGTTACAGTAGCAGTGTATGTGTGGAGTATGACTGTTACAGTATATATTGTTACAATAGCAGTGTATGTGTGGAGTATGACTGTTACAGTATATATTGTTACAGTAGCAGTATGTGTGTGGAGTATGACTGTTACAGTATATATTGTTACAGTAGCAGTGTATGTGTGGAGTATGACTGTTACAGTATATATTGTTACAGTAGCAGTGTATGTGTGGAGTATGACTGTTACAGTATATATTGTTACAGTAGCAGTATGTGTGTGGAGTATGACTGTTACAGTATATATTGTTACAGTAGCAGTATGTGTGTGGAGTATGACTGTTGCAGTATATATTCTTACAAAATGTATATGTTTTATGATTGTTACAGTAGCAGTATGTGTATGCAGTATGCTTGTTATTTTTAACAGTGTATCGTCATCCTTATGTTGTATGATCATTATTCTCCCATTGTTTCAGTAAGTCAGGAAAGTAGGACTACAGCTGATACATTTCTACTCAATCCATTGTTGGTTGGCTGTGTAAAAGATCACTTACATTGCACATGGGTATCACCATAAGTGCTCCAGTCTCCTCCCATAGATCACACAAGGAGAATCTCAGTACCATGCACAAACTGTTGCACCAGTGAGGAATTTGTGTATAAGAGATTCACACATGCTATACTATTTTTACCATGATAGGAAATGTATTTTTATGGTTGATGTAATTCATGTGCATCATGATACTATCTGTAAGTTGAGTTGTAACATGTGTGAGATGCTGTCACAATCTCCTCCTTTACTTCCATTCTGGCTTCTTATTTGTCAGAAATCATGTCTGTTTGCAGTGCCTCAGTTCATACCGTGCCATTTATATTAGTGAATGTGAATAATGGTCACTGCATCAGGATGTAAAATATGACAAATAAGATAGGTAAAAATCCTGCAGAAACACAACGGCAACTCTACATACTATTACTTACAAAAAAAGATCTTTTATGGGGGACTGAGTGGTCTCGGGGTATGGTGTCCATCTTGAGTGCTGGAGGTCCTGGGTTCAAGCGCTGGTAAGGGCCGGGATTTTTTCACATGGACTTCTTGTAACAAAGTTTCCCCTGGTCTCTGGGTATTGAGATCGGACGCCCGTGTGTATTGTTGCGTACATAAAAAAATCCCTTGGCAGTTGGGAATTAAAAAAAAAGAATAGCCCAACGGCGCTGCCCGAGCAAAATTTTGAGTTAAAAATATACCTAAAGTATTTCAGGATCCTCGCTGGTGCTACAGAGTTCGTGCACTGAGCTGAGATTCTCCGGACTCACGCTTAAGTTAGGAGTAGAGCAGAGCACTTATGGGTTACACCCATGTGCCGATATGTTGATCCGTCGACTAAACTAAACAAAAAAAGAACAATATTGTCTTTCTGTGGAATGGTAAACCATGACATTTGTATTGTGTTTCTACAGGACATCTACCTAGCCTTCTTGCTACATGTTTGTTTGGCATTGTTACCTTTCAGTGTGTACTGAAAATACTGGCAGCCTGCAGTGTACACTCTAGGTTTCATACATTTAGTAGTCAGTTTCAGATAATGATTGGCAATTACTTTTATTTCTATTCTACAGATTTACTCTTTCATTTTTTAAATGTAATTTTTTAATGTAATTTATGTTTAAAGCATTATAATCTAATTAACCTTTATTTTGTATTTTTTTAAATATTGAAATATATTTTTTTTTATATCTTGTGTCATTTCAAAAAATATTGCAATAAAGTCATTAGTATATAATGACTTATAGATTCACTACCAGTCACTTGTTAGGCTTGCTTTATTAATGATTTAATGACAGACAAGAGGCAGTGCATTGCCTTCAGAGTAATCTTTGCTACCAATTGTATGTGCCAAAAAAATGTGGACATATATCCCTAATATTTTCTATGGCACATAAATGATGTTACTTTGTTTTAGTCACATAAAGTTGACGTTTTATGTTGATTTTAAATTATGTCCGGTTTTCTTCATTTCTAGTCTGTAAATGTTGACTCGCCTAATTGCCAAAGCTGTGTCACTCTTTCATTTGTATTCATATATTTGAACACCTGGTCTGTTTAATGAAAGTGAAATCAAAACACAATGTTTTAACTAAGATAATTCTGATACTGGAGACACGAGAGCCATCTTCTATTCCTGAGGTTGATTATAGAAGATTAATCAAAATGTGTGTACAATTGTTTGATGCATTTAATTTCCACTCTATAGGTCAGATTTTCCCATGTGAATCCCTCACCCTGTTCTGTGCTCCATTTTTATCATACTCTGTGGAGATGCTAAGGCATTCATGTGCCTTTGGTTCTTTTGCCTTTGGTTGTTCAGTGTAACATAAGCCCTCACTGCCTCATGCCACGTCGTCCTCCTCATTTTGCCTGTAATCTCCCAGTGCAGCATTGAACCTTCAGCCAGCTCACACTACATCCTCCTCCTCAGTTTGCCTGTAATCTCCCAGTGCAGCATTGACCTTCAGCCAGCTCACACCACATCCTCCTCCTCAGTTTGCCTGTAATCTCCCAGTGCAGCATTGACCTTCAGCCAGCTCACACCACGTCCTCCTCCTCAGTTTGCCTGTAATCTCCCAGTGCAGCATTGAACCTTCAGCCAGCTCACACCACGTCCTCCTCCTCAGTTTGCCTGTAATCTCCCAGTGCAGCATTGACCTTCAGCCAGCACACCACGTCCTCCTCCTCAGTTTGCCTGTAATCTCCCAGTGCAGCATTGAACCTTCAGCCAGCTCACACCACGTCGTCCTCCTCAGTTTGCCTGTAATCTCCCAGTGCAGCATTGACCTTCAGCCAGCTCACACCACATCCTCCTCCTCAGTTTGCCTGTAATCTCCCAGTGCAGCATTGACCTTCAGCCAGCTCACACCCCGTCCTCCTCCTCAGTTTGCCTGTAATCTCCCAGTGCAGCATTGACCTTCAGCCAGCTCACACCACGTCCTCCTCCTCAGTTTGCCTGTAATCTCCCAGTGCAGCATTGACCTTCAGCCAGCTCACATCACGTCCTCCTCCTCAGTTTGCCTGTAATCTCCCAGTGCAGCATTGACCTTCAGCCAGCTCACACCACGTCCTCCTCCTCAGTTTGCCTGTAATCTCCCAGTGCAGCACGAATGTGATTCACAATCCCACATAACTTGTTCCAAATACAGCTATGGAAGCAGCTGCCCTGTATTGGTTTTCATACAGTGGTATGAGTGCCGGTCATTCAGAAATCAATGGCAAAGTACTGAGTGTAAACGTGTCAAGAAATCACAGTTAAAAAATGCTGGAGTTGACTGTGATGTCCTGTAAAGGATATGCAACAGACTTTTTTTTTAAATAAACAGGCAGACAAGTCCTATGCTTTGGTAACTCTTGCAGTTCCCTCCATGACTTGCCCATTTTATTCATCTCTGCTTCTAATTCTATTCTTCAGGAGTATTTGTTCCCTGTTTCTTTTACCTTGTGAATTCCATGAGAAGAACTTTCTTATATTGTTAACTGGTATCCTCAGTGTGTTCTCTCTCCATTGCTAGCATAATTTCCTCTCTTTCTGATCCACTTCAACTTGAATGTGTCTAGTTCTCTTCATGATTTCAGATTGTTGACTATATCACACCTTCTTTCCTTACAACACCTGTTAATTCATGTTTGTTGGTAATTGTCATTTCCCAAGTTTCTAATCCACACAACAGCACTGATTTGATGTTGGAATTTAAAATTATACATTTTTTTTACTGGATTTAACTTCTTTTGATGTCCATAAATGTTCTATTGTTATGAATACCCTTCTGATCATTTTACTCTTATTTTGATATCTCTGTTCCTTCAACTTTGTTGATGTTGCTGCTGAAATGTGTGTAGTCCCAAATCTGTTTCTGATTTCATTTGCCTTGTTCATAATCATTATCTTTGCCTTTCCTCTGTGAATATTCAGACCTGATAGAGCATTTGCAATATACCATTGGGTCTGGCTGTGAGTGCAGTAGTGGGACAGGGTCATCTCCACAGAGCAGATTATCAGAATGCTTACATTCATCTACATTGTAATCCTGGTGCTAGCTGTATTAATATTCTTGATGTATTCCTGGTATTTCATACACATCTGTTTATTCCCTGTCAGAAAGGACTCTGCATGTTATGCCTTCATACATTGAATTTATAAAGTTATTGAGCTTCTCAAGAATCAAAGGTGTTTTCACTAATCTACTGGAGATTCTGTATGAATATTTTTTACAGTATTGGTCAGCAGTCACCTGCTTAACACAACCAGCAGCAGAGAAAGTATCTAAATAAATACTGAAAGTTTATCATTGTGACATACCTTATTCTATAACATTGTGTTTTTTTTTACCTTTTAGAAAAAACATTTTTAGTAGAGAAAATAGGAGTCACTGCTATCGAGTAAAATACATATTATGAACACTAATAAATGATTAAAAGAAACACAGAAAAACATATACTTGTGCTTTATTCATTCATTCATTCAATAGCATGTCCTTTGCAGAACTTTGTTCCCATAACAACCATCTGGAAAACTTCTTGGGCATAAGCAAGATGTCCCGTGTCCGATACACCAATCTGGAGATCATCTGCCACATCCTGTCCCCATACCCAACGTGATTGTTCTCTCTCCAAACTTTCATGATGTTTCAAGCGACCAAAATATTTCAATTTTCTTTGTTTTATCATCTTTAGTAGCCAACCTTCTTCAATATTAAGTTCTTGTCATATGGATGCATTTGTCCTTTTCTGTATCCAAAATATTCTTAGAACCTGTCTAAAACATTTATATTCAAAGGCATTTATGCGCTGTTCAGCTTGTTTAGTAAGTATCCAGGTCTCACAGTGAGAAAGATGCATGCTTTTAAAAATCTATTTTATGTTTTTAGTTCTATCTGTCCCACTCCACAGTTTATTCAGTTTTAGTTTCTGAAGAGAAATAGATATTTGTCTTTAATTTCCTTCGTTATGTCACCATTGTTGGTAATTAATGGCCCAGGATTTTTAAAGTGTTCTACCACCTCCAATTTTTCCCCATTAACATATATTTCTTCTCCATATTAGTTTTATCTGCATGCGTTATCTTTGTTTTTGCTATGTTAAGATATAAGTAGTGATTTTCACTATTCTATTGGGTTGAGGTTATTACGTTTTCTATACCATTCTGTGATGTGGATAGTAAAACAATATCATCAGCATATTGAATTTCTGGTGTTTCATAACCACCAATATTTAGGACATCATATTGCTCTTGGTTATAACATCTCTGACATTTTTCATATATTTTCAGTTTACAAGTTAAACAAATAAGGGGAAAGCACACAGCCCTGACAACTCCTTACTTATGTCAAACCAATCTGATGTCTCACCATCTATTGTAACCGCTGCCTGTTGGTCTAGATAGAGCATTTTTATGAGTTGTACTACATGTGATGGAAAGCCCATTTTCTTCATGATTTCCCAAAGTTTCTGATGTCGTACAGTCAAAAGCCTTTGAATAATCCACAAAACATGAGAATAGGTTTACATTAAATTCTCTACACTTCTCTGTTATTAAAGGCATGTTGAGTATATGAAGTCTTATTCCTCTTCCCTGTCCAAATCCAGCGTGAACCACATTAATCTCTTCTTCCATTTTCTTATGAAGTCTTTCCATTATGATTTTTAGCAGAATTTTACTTGCATGACTGATCAGGGCAACAGTTCTACAGTTGGTGCATAATTTCAGGTTGCCCATTTTTGGTATTGGAATGAAGATAGTTCTCTTCCAATCTTTTGGTCATATACCATATTTCCATATCTTTTTACATAATGGGTGATAGATTTGTATGCTTTCTTCCCCTCCTGCTTTAATTAGTTCAGCTGGTATCTCATCACATCCAGGTGATTTACCATTCTTCAGGTTCTTTATTTATTATTCATCTAATGAGGGTTCAGGTTCTGTCTCTGAGTTGTCTGTGATCATTACTCTAAAAATTGTTGTTGTAGATACACTTGTATCCAGTTGTTCCTACTTGTGCAAACTGATAGGCAAGCTGCAAACTCAATCCTAGCTACCACATCAACTCAGCATGGGGTGTGCAAGGTGTGGGTACCATATCATGAATCACCATCGCAAAGAATTGCTGTAACTCTTTTGCAATCTCACAGCATACAAAGTATTTAGTTATCAGTAGGCCTCATGGTTAACCTCTCCTTTTCCACCTCCATCTCTCCCCTCTTTCTCTCCTGTTCTCTTCCCCCCACAACTGAATCCCAGTTTTATGTGTAGTTGAATTCTTGGAGATTGTCAAACTGCTGTGTGATTGGATTCTTAGAGATTGTTGATGTATGTGTGATAGAATTCTAGGAAATTATTTCATGTGATAAAATTCTGGGAAATTGTTACAATGCAGTGTAATTTGACAAGAAGGGGAAAAAGAGGTAAAGAAGTGACACCTAATTATTGTAAATTGTCTGTTAAGATTTATGAGTCACACAGATAAATCTGTTTCATAAATGTCTGTTAGTTTGTAAGACAAAGAGTTAACACAGACACATCTGCTTCATAAATGTCTGTTAGTTTGTAAGACAAAGAGTTAACACAGACACATCTGTTTCATAAATGAAATACTCTAGCCCTGTAGTTTATTTCTGTGGCCACATACTATTTAGTTTTGTACTTATTGTGCTGAAATTTTGATTTGTTATTGGTTTATTGGTAATAATATAGTTGTGTCTTGTTTTATGCACACATAATTTTGTCATGTAAATATTTTGTGTCGACATGTTTATTCAGTTGTATCCAGTGGCTAATGATTATAAACATACGGTCATTGCTGTAATGTTTTAAAGTGTATTTACTGACAGTTTTTGTATGAGAGTGTAGATTGCTGCCAGGTGAAAACTGCAAAACCTATTTAGGTAGGAGCCATGTTGGTCCTGTGGTTAGTGCCCTTGTCTGCCAAGACAGTGATCTGGTTTCATCTCCATGATGTATGATGTATGAATGAAATAATGTATGAGAGGGAAGAGATCAGAAGGACAGAATGTCAGACGGGCCTGTGTGCCCAATTCTTAACCCTATGAAAATAAAGTTTGTTCATTCGTTCCATTAGAGGCCGGGTTATTTTTTTCCAACCAGTACAGCTGTGGGGTCGACCAGGCCTCATAAAAGTAGGTACCAGATAATTTTTGAAATTGTTGGAGTAGAAAAGGTTATGAGGAAAGGAACTGGCCCTCCACCTCAAACATGTCTAAAATATGTTAAGACCTAATACTTCACATCCTAGTAGCAATAACTGCAATGAGACTACCTTTAATTAGATTTGTTGAATTGTTATACAGGTGTATATGTGAGTGTGTGAATATTTTAACTTGTATTATGCCATACCTGTGCTTGTGTACATATTTAGCTTTTATTCCAAGACCACAGATTTCACTTGCAGGTTGATGAGAAAATGATTAATATGTCACGGGTAACTAAAACAGTGACTTCTGTGCATGTTACAGTGAGCAAAGGATGCAGATTTAGTAGTCAGTATTTTATTTGGGAGCTATTGTAGTGTCATGGCTAGATTTAATAATCAATATGTTATTTGGCAGCCATTGTAGTGTCGTGGCTAGATGCTTGCGTGCTGCCCCGATTGACATGAGTTGACATCGGCATAGGGGCGGATTTTAACAATGTATCTGGACTTCCAGGTCGACACAGCTCAAAATGAGTACCTGAAAATGTTTTGAGAAATCAAGGTGGCTGGTGTGACACTGACCACTTCACCCAGCGAGGGCAAGTCGGTCTATACAAGTATGGGTCTTAGCACCGTATGCCCAGTGCACATTTGGGTGTGTACAAGAGTGCTTACTCACTTGTAAAGTAGTATTTAGATGATATCAGTGACAGAAAATGTCACGTTTTTATGTGTTTATTTGTAATATTTCAGCTCTTTTTACATTGTATTTGTCTTTGATTACCTCCTTGTGAATTACAAGAAATTAAATAATACATTGTTATTACTGAATACTCCTATAATTGATAAAACTTTGAGTTTCTTTATACATAGTCGTTGCACATCATTTGAAAAAATGTTCTTATTAAACATGATTTACATATGTTTCCCGTTCCATGTGTCATAGATAGGTTATAGTTATGATGTTAGTGCTTTTCATACATAACATGATTCATTGAAGAGACGAGAAACAATTATTTATAGTTTTTTGCTTGTCATATTGCGTTGCCAAAATGTTTGGCTGTCAAACACTTCATGAACTTGCTCAAGACACAACACTGCTAAAGATGAATCTGCTTATGTTGTTTGGAATTTAAACATTGGCTCAATTACTCTTCTTCTTCTTCTTCTGCCTGTATCTCCCAGTGGGGCTAGGCCCTCAACCAAGTCAAGCGGAGCCCCTAGTAGACTTATTCGTGATAGGTTGAATTTTGCAGCTACAGTTTTCAATGGGATGGTGTAGCCAGTCTCAGACCAGCCCTTCTCCCCGACCTCTTGCGACGTGCAGGGTGGGCTTGCTTCCTGGCTCCAGTAACACCTGAGTGCTCAGTTACTGCACCTGTACAACGGACAATTCTCTCTGCACAATAATTACCGGCTAGCATGATCAAGCTAGTAGCTCTTCTAGCATGTTCAAGTAGTTTATTAACCTGGCATTGTGACAGAAATCTGGCATAGCTCTGTGGCTTCTCTGACATTCTAGAACCTTGCTGAGATGAAATTGTAGGCACTAGACTTGTCCTCTTGTTCACAGTTCCTGTTTGATACCCTAGTGAACAACCTTGCAATTGAAGAAGTCTTGTCTGACAAAGAAATTCTGCCCACCATGTGAGTAGGCTCTCAGATAGTACAAAGGCAGTGCATGTTATCTGGTTCGAGGCTGTTCAAATTAATCCTTGTGTCTTGCACAAAGCTGCTAACTCACTTCTTTGCTTTATAAATGTGATAAATTCTGTGATCTCTCTTCTCTTCTCTTCTCTCTCTCTCGCTCTCTCTCTCTTGCTTGTGCATGCTCATGCATGCACACAGATTTAATTGTCAACTAGGTATGACAACAATCATGTCGTTGTTTGAATCCTGCCATTGCTGTTGATGATCACAATCTGTTGTAGAATTTTAGAACTGTCATTACCTGCTAAGGCAGTGGTCCCAGTTTGATCCCTAGCATAAGTAGTATTTTTTAACGACCAGCAGAGCTCTGGCATTGACTCAGCCACATAAAAATTGGTAGCAAGCAATTCTTAAAATTATCTGACAGGACAGGTGATGGACAATATGTAACGGCCTAAGACTTACGTCATGAGTAACATTTTAAATATAGGGTAGTTATGTTTCTGGTGTTGTTTAGACAGTTGTAACAAGATTAACAAATATATACTTTAAACTTGCTTTCTGTTTTGTACTTTGGCAATTAGCTTGATATAATATTTGTTATAAATGTGTTATCATCAGTAAAGAATCTTTAGGTATATAACAACTTGTTTTTATTTTCTCAGGTTTTTAATTGTGTACCTTGCTTTCCTGTATTCTATAAAAGTGTAGCAGAGTTAATTGAATGTTTATAATGCTAGGCTCACAAAGTATATGGATGATGTGTTACAAAGGACAGAATGGCAGATGTTGCAATTTAGACACATTTCATTTTAAAGGTATTAAAGTTTTGTTTACTGTATGTATCCACCATGACAATGGGCAACAGCTCTAATCTCAAATAGTGAACACAGTGAGCACGATGGGTAAGTTCCATTGGTGGCAGGCCAATCAGTAAGTGGGAAGATTTCCATGGACAGTTTTGCCCACATAAGGAACTGTTAGTGGTTTTGTTTGTAGACTTATTTCACTCTAAAGTTGTTTTTTTTTTTTGTTTTTTTTTTGGGGGGGGGGGGTGTGTGTGTTTCCATAAAGGTTTGGGGGGGGGGGGTGTACTCTAAAGTTTTTTTTTGTTTCATTCTAAAGGGGCTCTCTGGCGAAGTGGTTACGTAGCTTGCCTCACGCTACGAAGGTCATGGGTTAATTTGTTACTCCATTCTGTTCATGAGTAAAATGTTTTGGAGACACCTAATGGTCATTGCTGGAGTTAGGGAGTTTGTGTGCTTTGTGTGATGCTTTCAGTAGGCTGCTCTGTTGGAAAGAAGACCAGGCCATGTGGGATAGAACCCGGTGCAACATTTCACTAAGGTTAATGGAGGAAGTTATGAAGTTTACACATTATTATTAGAGTAGTGTTATTTGTAGATCTTGTGTTTTGTATTGGAATTATTTTCTAATGTGCTTGCCTTCCTCCAATTCATTGTTACTGGAAGGACGATCGACAATCGTGTGTTCTATAGTATTCTTGCTAGTCTGTTTTGTGTGTATGCTAGTTTTATTCATGTACGTGGTGGTGCATGGTCGACAATTGTGTGTACTATAGTATTCTTGCTAGTCTGTTGTGTGTGTGTGTGTGTGTGTGCTAGTTTTATTCATGTATGTGGAGGTGCATGGTTGACAATCGTGTGTACTATAGTATTCTTGCTAGTCTGTTGTGTGTGTGTGTGTGTGTGTGCTAGTTTTATTCATGTATGTGGTGGTGCATGGTTGACAATCGTGTGTACTATAGTATTCTTGCTAGTCTGTTGTGTGTGTGTGTGTGCTAGTTTTATTCATGTATGTGGAGGTGCATGGTTGACAATCGTGTGTACTATAGTATTCTTGCTAGTCTGTTGTGTGTGTGTGTGTGTGTGTGCTAGTTTTATTCATGTATGTGGTGGTGCATGGTTGACAATCGTGTGTACTATAGTATTCTTGCTAGTCTGTTGTGTGTGTGTGTGTGCTAGTTTTATTCATGTATGTGGTGGTGCATGGTCGACAATCGTGTGTACTATAGTATTCTTGCTAGTCTGTTGTGTGTGTGTGTGTGCTAGTTTTATTCATGTATGTGGTGGTGCATGGTCGACAATCGTGTGTACTATAGTATTCTTGCTAGTCTGTTGTGTGTGTGTGTGTGTGTGTGCTAGTTTTATTCATGTATGTGGTGGTGCATGGTTGACAATCGTGTGTACTATAGTATTCTTGCTAGTCTGTTGTGTGTGTGTGTGTGCTAGTTTTATTCATGTATGTGGTGGAGGATGGTTGACAATCGTGTGTACTATAGTATTCTTGCTAGTCTGTTGTGTGTGTGTGTGTGCTAGTTTTATTCATGTATGTGGAGGTGCATGGTCGACAATCGTGTGTACTATAGTATTCTTGCTAGTCTGTTGTGTGTGTGTGTGTGCTAGTTTTATTCATGTATGTGGAGGTGCATGGTCGACAATCGTGTGTACTATAGTATTCTTGCTAGTCTGTTGTGTGTGTGTGTGTGCTAGTTTTATTCATGTATGTGGTGGTGCATGGTCGACAATCGTGTGTACTATAGTATTCTTGCTAGTCTGTTGTGTGTGTGTGTGTGCTAGTTTTATTCATGTATGTGGTGGTGCATGGTTGACAATCGTGTGTACTATAGTATTCTTGCTAGTCTGTTGTGTGTGTGTGTGTGTGCTAGTTTTATTCATGTATGTGGAGGTGCATGGTTGACAATCGTGTGTACTATAGTATTCTTGCTAGTCTGTTGTGTGTGTGTGTGTGTGCTAGTTTTATTCATGTATGTGGAGGTGCATGGTTGACAATCGTGTGTACTATAGTATTCTTGCTAGTCTGTTGTGTGTGTGTGTGTGCTAGTTTTATTCATGTATGTGGTGGTGCATGGTTGACAATCGTGTGTACTATAGTATTCTTGCTAGTCTGTTGTGTGTGTGTGCTAGTTTTATTCATGTATGTGGAGGTGCATGGTTGACAATCGTGTGTACTATAGTATTCTTGCTAGTCTGTTGTGTGTGTGTGTGTGTGTGTGCTAGTTTTATTCATGTATGTGGAGGTGCATGGTTGACAATCGTGTGTACTATAGTATTCTTGCTAGTCTGTTGTGTGTGTGTGTGTGCTAGTTTTATTCATGTATGTGGTGGTGCATGGTCGACAATCGTGTGTACTATAGTATTCTTGCTAGTCTGTTGTGTGTGTGTGTGTGCTAGTTTTATTCATGTATGTGGAGGTGCATGGTTGACAATCGTGTGTACTATAGTATTCTTGCTAGTCTGTTGTGTGTGTGTGTGTGCTAGTTTTATTCATGTATGTGGTGGTGCATGGTTGACAATCGTGTGTACTATAGTATTCTTGCTAGTCTGTTGTGTGTGTGTGTGTGCTAGTTTTATTCATGTATGTGGTGGTGCATGGTTGACAATCGTGTGTACTATAGTATTCTTGCTAGTCTGTTGTGTGTGTGTGCTAGTTTTATTCATGTATGTGGTGGTGCATGGTTGACAATCGTGTGTACTATAGTATTCTTGCTAGTCTGTTGTGTGTGTGTGCTAGTTTTATTCATGTATGTGGAGGTGCATGGTTGACAATCGTGTGTACTATAGTATTCTTGCTAGTCTGTTGTGTGTGTGTGTGTGCTAGTTTTATTCATGTATGTGGAGGTGCATGGTCGACAATCGTGTGTACTATAGTATTCTTGCTAGTCTGTTGTGTGTGTGTGTGTGTGTGTGCTAGTTTTATTCATGTATGTGGAGGTGCATGGTTGACAATCGTGTGTACTATAGTATTCTTGCTAGTCTGTTGTGTGTGTGTGTGTGTGTGTGCTAGTTTTATTCATGTATGTGGTGGTGCATGGTTGACAATCGTGTGTACTATAGTATTCTTGCTAGTCTGTTGTGTGTGTGTGTGTGCTAGTTTTATTCATGTATGTGGAGGTGCATGGTTGACAATCGTGTGTACTATAGTATTCTTGCTAGTCTGTTATGTGTGTGTGCTAGTTTTATTCATGTATGTGGTGGTGCATGGTTGACAATCGTGTGTACTATAGTATTCTTGCTAGTCTGTTGTGTGTGTGTGTGTGCTAGTTTTATTCATGTATGTGGAGGTGCATGGTTGACAATCGTGTGTACTATAGTATTCTTGCTAGTCTGTTATGTGTGTGTGCTAGTTTTATTCATGTATGTGGTGGTGCATGGTTGACAATCGTGTGTACTATAGTATTCTTGCTAGTCTACTTCATATGTGTACTAGTTTTATTCAGGTATATAACAATTTCATTAGATCTGAAATTTGATGTAATTTGATGTCTCTATACTTCTGGTGGTAGATGCCAGCTCTGGTACTCAACAGCCATAATACTACATTTCTATATAGTAAACTTGGCAGCTTGCCTGAGACATTTACAGAGCTTTTGTGTTTGAATCATATTTGTTCCATCTTTGATCTGCTGAATGAGGACTATGTGTATATGTGTGAAGTAAACACAACAGGGTCTTGATTTTATCTACGCCCTGGAGGACAAGTGGAGCCACAATCAAAGACAAGTATTCATCTTGAAAATGTTTGATTTTTGGATGTGTTTGGGAACTTACTGACATGCATACTCCTTTGTCTGGTGAAGAGGATCTGGTGGGTGCGTGTTGTCAAATATCTGTATATAACATGTAGTTCCTTGAGTGTTTGGTTGTTCTAATATTGATGATGGCAGGTAGTGGAAATACATAATCTGTGCACAAATGTAGATGATGTAGTTATATTGTTAATGTGACAGTGGAAGGCACAGCAGAACAAAGGGGATAAAGCTGTATAGAAACAGATTAGCACATTATTTTCAGTTGTTTACTGATGGCCTTGCAGTTGATTGTCCATGTTTATTTTGTTACCTAATAGCACTAGCACTGAACATGATTGCTAATGTCAGGCTCAACAAAGATTGTCAGTTTTGTTTGGAGTGCTGGAAATGTACTGCTGATTTTCTGCTCAGAAACGTTCATATTTTTTGTAAAGCCTTGATGTATGTTTTCTTAATTCCAGCATTATCAATGGAGTGGGTGACGTACTGTTGGGGAATGTTAAAAAAGACTTCAGTTTACATCGTTTTTAGATGTATGTCCTGTGGTCTTAATAAGGTCACTTCATTGATACTGCTGTTGCATCTCATGTGCACAGTTTATGAATGTTATGTATCAAGAAATCATTAACACAGCAAAGTAGATCAACAGCTTCAATTAGGAATGAGCAGGGAATGTGAAATATAAACATTTGATGTTTCTCTTTCTGAAATGTATGAGAATACTTCGGAGTATTCAACATTCTTTGGTCACATACTGCAATACTTAGTTTGCATAATAATTTAGTAGCATGAGTTTGTAAACTCTTTCATGAAAACATAGGAGACACAATTTTTCTAACTATGGTGTCTTAAATATTTTAGCTATGAATAGCTAAGTTGACCATTTGTTGAGGATGTGAGTGGCCATTTGTTGGCATATATTCACGAGCAAGTGTCACGAGCAAGTGTATCTCATTTTGTAGCCCATTGTTTTTGTGTGTCGGGCAGCTAAATCTAGTTATCTGAGAGATGAACACTGTGTTGAGTGTTTAAGCAAAATGAATACTCGAAGAACAGTGATGACATTAGTGTGAGATGTCTGGTTTTCAGTCAATGGAAGCTTTCTCCATAGATAAAATATTGTCTTGTCAAAATACAGTACAACATACTTGACCACAAGCCATCTCCATCTTAACAAAGTGGCAACTCTTATTTAACAGATATGCTTTATGTATGAAAGATATGATGTCCCCAACACAAAATCAATATCATTTTATCTAAGACTCTTTAAAAGGTTCACACCTTATATAAATGAACTAGTTTCTTGTAAACAAGAAAAAAAGAGGACAATTGCTCGCAGAAAATAAACATCATAATTCTCAAGCCTCTTGTAGAGCATTGCATATTTTCTGTACATAGGATCAACATTTGATCCTGAGAAACAAGTAGCCGTTTAAAATGTAGGGCCTCTACTGTGTGTACTAAGGTATTGTTACAAATCAGCATTGAAATTTAATATAGCTGCAACACATCAAAGAGCAAATGTCACCTGTGTTACAAAATGAACATATAACACCAAAAACAGAAAGCAATGTGTAACAGTTTTCCTTCTCTTTAGGCTGTCTCATTGCCAGACCTGGACACTAACAGCAAAAGCAAACTTGTACACATATTTAGACAGCAATATGGACAGAGAATGGGGAACAGATAATATTAGTATATTAAAATAAGAATACAAAAGACTTTCTCTGAGAATTGTGCAAGTAAATTAAGGTTAGCACCAAACTTAGAATGTTTAACTCTAATATAAAATCAGTACTACATATGAATCAGAAACACAGAAAATAGCTAAAACAGTTACTAATAAACTGCAAACATTCATTAATTGGTGCCTGCGCAGAATATAAGTACTAAAGTAGTATGATAAAATCACAAATGTGGAGCTCGTGGAGAGAACTAAACAAATACCAGTTAAACAAGAGGTGAAGAAAAGACATAAGTGCTGGGTAGGACACAGTTTAGGAACACCTGAAAATAGTATAACTAGACACTCTTGTTCCTCTAACTCACAGCGCCAACAAAATATAGTGAGACATACAAACACCTGCTGACGACAGAGATAAATAATATAACTAGGCACTCTTGTTCCTTTAACTCACAGCGCCAACAAAATATCAAAATATAGTGAGACATAAAAACACCTGGAGAAGACAGATAAATAATATGTGGAGGTCATGGAGGATAGGATGGCCTGTCATGTGATGGTTGAGAGCCAATGCTTCACTAGGGGATAAAGGGCAGAAGAAGAAGAACCGTGTCAACACCCACTGCAATCATGTCAGATGAAATCATTCAGCTTCTTGTTCTGTCCACGTACCAACTGCTGTCATCTTACCCACAGTATATCATGCTTTTTGTTCTTCTTCTTCCATTAGTAAAACCTGAATCTGACACCAGTAACTCATGTCTTTCTGCATGACCTCCTTTCCCCAGCACACTACATCATGACTTTCTGCATGATCTCCCTTCCCCAGCACAATACATCATGTCTTTCTGTATGACCTCCTTTCCCCAGCACAATACATCATGCCTTTCTGCATGATTTCCTTTCCCCAGCACAATACATCATGCCTTTCTGTATGACCTCCTTTCCCCAGCACAATACATCATGCCTTTCTGCATGGTCTCCCTTCCCCAGCACAATGCATCATGTCTTTCTGCATGATCTCCCTTCCCCAGCACACTACATCAATACCTTTCTGCATGATCTTCCTTCCCCAGCACAACACATCATTTTTGTTGTTGTTCTGCCTCCATTAGTAAAACCCTAATCTGACCCCAGTAACTCATATGGCAGTAGTATAAAATAGGATAAAGGACACGACCCTCTATGACACCTGACATTAAACCTACAACTGGTTCCAACTTGTGTCAGTTTATGGATTGTTTAAACCAAACTAAATGTCAGTGTGCTGATGTTTGAAACAATATAGAAAATATTTACTCATTTGAAATTATAAGTCATTTTTGTATAATGAATGTGTTTTTGTACTTTGTACATGTTTATTGTAAAATTATAAAGACATTTATTGTGCACTGTAAAATCACAACACAAATAAGTTTCATTATAAATTGTAATCACAATTTATGTACAATTCTTTTTTTTTTATTTTGTTCACTCGCTTTGAACTCAGGCGTAGTCCATTCATGTGCTACTTCTAGTGCACTGGACTGATTTTGTGTGTGTGTGTGGATTAGCCCCCCAGTAACTCATTGACACCCCATTGACACTGGTAATGGAGAAACTATTACCAGTGTCAATTTATTACTTGTGCTTTCCCCCCCCCCCCCCCCCCCCCCCCCCCCCACTGTACACACATACACAAACATACAGTTTATTGAATGCATATTCTCATCAAACAGACTAAAATAGGTCAATGTGTTTCTTCTATTCTGGCTTACTCTACGTGTGGTGACATCAGTTCACATGAGCATGCTGTGTACGGCAGACAATTACGGGCTGTTTATGTGCAAGTGTGATTCTTTGCATCATCATTTTTAAAGCTGTCAATTTACTATGTTGGTCAAATATTTCTTAATAAATATTTATAGCTATGCTCCCTAGATTTTTTGTTTTGTTTTTGTGTTACTAAATACATCCTGCGCCTGTATTTTAGCATAGTCCAAAAGGGAAGCACAGATCGGTAACACTGTAACTACCTTGCATGTCGTAGGAGGCAACTCATGAAGATTGGGACCATCATTGATCCGAAGAAGTATGTGTGATGCAGAGTGTGTATTGGTTGGGTCTAATGGTGTGGTTTTGGTTGAGGGGGAGAACAGGGTGCTTAAAGGCCATTATGTTGTGTATAAATGGATACCCTGACCTCTCTGTGTGTACCAGCAGGATCTTTGTTGGTTTATAGAACCCCATGCCAGACTTCTACCATACATTATCTGTCATCTACTGCCTATATAGTACTTTGAGGTGTAGGGCAGGGGGTTCTTGAGCCTGAAGAATTAAGGCCGCCTGGCTAGTGCAGTTGCCGCAAACTGCGCAGATTAGGGTTTTCTTTTTTCCCCCAACAGAAACAAATCCAGACCTTATCCAGGAGTTGAACCCGGGTCTCCTGAAGGCCAGCCCAGGATTCTAGCCACTCGGCCAGCCACTCCTCACCATACCATACATTGTACAGCATGGATAAATTGCCACCACAGACCTAAACTGAACTGGCAGAGAATCTTAGAATTAGTGGACCCCAGAGATGCATTTCCTAATTGATTAATTCAAAAACCGACATTGTAACATCGTGGGAAAATCCATAGGACTCCCCCAGCAAATATGGCAGCATATGTTGTTTGTCCATCAAGAATGATGATGACCATTCATTTCATTCAGTGGGGTTGAAAGTATGGAGCCGTGAGTTCTAAGATGGCTGATAAGGCCTATTTTGGCTCGAAATCTTCTTTGACAATGTGGGCAAAGAATGCTTGATGTTCTAGGAGGAGGATCTCCTGCAGTGGTTTTTCTGTCCAGCCTTTTCTTCACAGCTCTTGCAGTCCTGGTTGCTTCACAAGTGACTGCACCCTTGCATAATGATGTATGCCAGGAATTTCGGTCTTTGGCAGCAGTCTCCCAAGTGTCATGATGAATTCCAAAAACCCCTAGTGAGATTTTCAGAGTGTCTTTAAAGTGTTTCCTCTGGCCGCCTTGGAAGCATTTACCACAATGCAGCTCGCCGTAAAATATTCGTTTAGGGAGCCTGTGATCTGGCATGCGAGTCAAGTGACCAGCCCAGCGAATCTGATTCTTCATTAGTAGAGTGTGGATACTGGGCATGGACACTCTTTCTAGGACTTCAGTGTCTGGGATTTTGTCTTGCCGTTTAATCTTCAATAGCTTCCTAAGGCAGACTGTGTGGAAGTGGTTTAATTTCCTAGCGTGTCGCTGATAAACAGTCCAGGTTTTACAAACATATAGCAGTGTGAATAATATGACTGCTTTGTAGACTTTCAGCTTTGTTTGTAGGCTTATTCCATTTCTGTCCTACAAATTCTTGTGCAGTCTGCCATAGGCTGCACTGACCTTGGAGATTCTTGCATTCACTTCGTCATCAGTTGTGGCAGCTTGTGACACGGTGCTGCTAAGATAGGTGAATTTGTCCACAACCCTTAGACTATGACCATTCACTTTGATATTCGGCATGGTGTGATTATTCCCTGGAGCTGGCTGGTACATAACTACAGTCTTCTCCAAGTTGATATTGAGCCCAAAGTTGGTACAGGCGTATGAGAAATCTGAAACATTGTGCTGCATGTCCGCCTCTGAATTGGCATATATGGCGCAATCATCAGCAAACAGGAGCTCTCCGACTGTGTTGCTGGTAGTTTTGGATTTAGCTTTTCAGCAACATACAGATGCTAATCATTCCCACTAGGACAAGTTGTTGACATGTCAACTTCATCCCCTCATGCGTCCCTCCGTAGAAGACCCTTGCATAATTCTTATTCACGCACCCTAAATATGGTTTTATTTGTTACTAAGTCTTTATCTGTTAGTCATTCATAGATAGTGTTCAGTATTCTGTCTTGTCCTTGAGTGTTCCAGCCTCAGGCGCTGTTGAATCCAACTGATCTGCTCGCTCCATAACATCACATCCCAGCATGCCCTAGCAGTATATCTATGTAAGTACCAATAAGAAAGAGTTATTTATCCTTGCTTGGCATCCCTCTTGCATAACTCCATTGTGAACTTTTACCTAATAGAGACTGAGAATCAGACATTATGACTGCTTTTGTGGTTTGATTACCCTCTATCCACTTCACAGCTTCAGTGAACGCAGCCACCTCCATCTTCTTACTTGATGTGTGGACTTATAAGCTCCACATTCCTCAGCAATAATCTTCCCCTTTACACTCACTAAAATCTTCAGCCAGATCTCCATGCATCACAGAATCATCCGTACATACTATTGCATCTGTACCTGCATTTTCATCTATAAACTCTATATACTTTAAACTCTGTCAAACCATTACACCAACCTCCATATTCCCTGCCCAAGATTATGATGACCAAGTAAAAACTTGTTCTGTTTCTGGTGCTGTCATTCCATTCTTTCCCACCTGTGTATTTGTTTGACTCGGACAATCTCCTCAATAGTATCTCCTCTTTGTGCAATCTATCACCTTCCTCTCTTTATCCATCTTCCTTTCATGTCATTTAGGTTATTGTGTAATCGCTGTCTGTAGATGATTTGTTGGTGATTCACAGGTGACATGCATGTAGGCCCTGGCCTGAGGTAATGCGAATCTAGATTTCAGCAATGTAAGCCCCAGTAGATGTCTCATCTTAATGGGAGTAAATTGTGTACAACCCAAGCATTTACTAGACACCATAAAGTGGTACAGCCTCTGACACTCATCAGTGCAATTCTAAATCATAGGCGAACCATATCCATCGAATGCTTCCTCTTAAGCGATAAATTGTAGCTATCATACCTTGCAAGGGGATATTAAATAACAAATCATTGCTATGGTAGAAAATCTTGCTGCACACGCAAATTTGTCAGCCCAGGAGGGAAGATCCTGCCTGTCCCAAATCTGTTGCATGGAAAGCCCTGAGGCATCTATGTGGCAAAGAATGTCTTTACATACAAAGAAACCATAAATAGCTTGCACAATGTTTTGCCTGGCATATTTCAGTGCACCTCATCAAGTGCATGCTACATAGTTAGGTATAATATGAGGTGAAAAGATGCATCCTTTTCTGGTTGAAATACATAATATACACAGTCACTGATACTATTTGAATGTGTAGCACTGATTATTCCCACAGTAATAACAGATTCACTACTAAGTCTTTATGTCTGCACAACAGGGGTTTTAAAGACCTAATGGTGAAAGCTTCAGCAAATGTAAGAATTTGTTGTTCATAGAATGCCAGGCAACACATTTATATTTATGGTTTATTTCCTTCAATTTACAAGGAATTCGAAAAGAACGTTTCCTATGACACTAAATGGAAAGCTGCAGCTCTTGCAAATTTCCCAGGCAAAAAGTATGCCCCATCCACACTGCTGTGGTTTGCAAGGTATGTGTGCAAAGTAAGCCCGCGTCCCCGGAATTCCAAGGAAAACATGTTATGCATATTATCCAGGGTTGCTGCTCTTCACAAACATTAAACCTTGCATCATACTAGTCTTGAAAGGAGCAGCCTGATGAACAGGATGCACAGAATGATGAACGGTATACGGAAGTTAGGCATGCTAAGAGCCATGTGAACGAAGTGATGATTACTTGGGTGAGCATCATGTGTTTGTTCAGCATTAATGAAAGTCTACTTGGATGGCAAGGTATGCCCATGTTCTGTCGCTGTTTTCCATAAAGGGTTGAATGGCATAAATGTCATTGTTTTGGATGAACTTGTAGGAATGCAGCCCCTGTAGATTGAAGGGATGCAGATGAAAAGATGTCATTTGCAATGAGAAAAAGCGTGCTGAGGTGCTACATGGAACCTGTGCTTTTGTATGGATGTGAAACATGGAAAATGAACAGACAAGCTGAAAAACATTTGATAGCTGTGGAAATGTGGTTTCTGAGGAAAATGCAAAGAATACCAGTGACAGACAGAAAAACCAATAACCAAGTCCTACAAGAAACAAATGAAAACCGTAAACTGATTAGAGAAATTAGACGTAGGCAGTCAACATTTTGGTCACGTTATGAGAAGAAATAAATTGGAGAACTTGGTGACAACTGGCAAGATTGAAGGGAAGAGATCAAGGGGAGGGCAGAGAAGTAAATACCTGGATGGCTTGGCCATGTATGGTCGAGACAGAAATGCTGAGCTGATCCACGACTCTGGTGATCGAGTGAGATGGTAAAACATGACCGCCCATGCTTACCAGCATGGCACATTATGATGATAATGATGACATCTTAATACTTAGACAATAGAAGGTTCTATGAAACTATCCAGGCTGTCTAACCGAATCAACAAATGCTGGGAAGAAGTCAAATGTCTGCCACAGGGTAAAAAGATATCGCAACTTTGCTGTAAACTGACACAATGCAAATCATGCAATATTTAAAAAAAAAAAAAAAAAACTGGACAAACAACAAACACATTTTGTGTCTCTACAAGTTCCTCAAATGACCATATCAGTTAGACTTCATACATTTCCTTCTGGGCATTGGATTGGAGTCCGTCAACAACGAAATCCTCAAAAGATATGGAGGAAATATGACCAACCTAAGCCTAATCCCAGCTGTAGTATGTCAGGCGGGATTGGGGCCAAAAATGTGGCTTAAAGCCACATTGTTTTTTTTCCTATATAACCCATGTGATATGAGGAAAAGGTCACGTGCAGAACCCGTAATCACTTCCGGTTTTCCTTGACTACTTCCAGTCTTAAAAAGAGTGGAAACAAAAACTAGATCAGGAGCAGAATGCCATTGTGATCCATGTATGTTCAAGCTATAGACAAGATGGGATTAAACTTAAGACTAATCAAGAAGACCTCACAGAACATGAAGTTAGATCTTCTTCTGCACTGTCTGTGCTGTGCTGAATCATGACCTGGTTACATGCTGATGTGTCTCTCCACAGATGTGAGGCTCCGGTATCAGTCTCGCACACTTGATGGTCTGGACGGGAAAACAGTCTCTACACCAACCTCATTCCGATTGACGCTAGCCCTTCTCAGGGCTCTGGTGACCTCAATCCCGATGCATCTGCCTTAGGAGTTAAAAACTCACATATTTACAGAGGATTCACAACCAGCACTTCATGCATTTATCCCCGAGGGGTTCAGGCCATGTCTCCACAATCTGAAACCTCACAGTTTCTTTTACAACTGACGCCAATGGGAGGTGGGGTTTGGCCTGTGTGGCATGACACTAATGTTCAGGCCTAGAGAAATAAGTGAGCCAATCCAAAAACTGCTAGCTGCAAAGTCAGGTAGGCTGTAATGATAGGACACTAGAAAGGCAATCAATATTTCAACCACCTTTCTATAAAATGACTGACATCTATGAAAACAAAAATGTGCTTATATGATTATCAGAAACATTTTATTAGTGTTGTACAGCTCTGAACATTTGTATAAAATATATACAGCAGCTGGAAATCATATGGTCAACATAAGCACACAATTTATGAACTCCACATGAGAAATAACCCCACAGTATTTATAAAGTGACTCAATGCTATACATTTACCAAATAAATATGATGTTCACATTTCTCAAATTATTCACTAGAAAGTCAAACAGTGAAAACTGATGCAAAATGAGAAAAATGGAATCAACAGCTGTGTCACACTTAATGAAATGTGAAATGTGTATGAATATGCATACAGTAACACACTGCTTCACAAATATGTAACCTATCAGTCCAATGTTATTACCCACCTTGTTTTACTAGGCCCATAAGGAAAGCAAACAATAGTAACACTAACCTACCATGCATGTTGTCAGAGGTGATTAAAAAGGGTTGGTTCAAAATTGGCTACCTCATCCTGCAGAAACTGCCATATCCAATCAATCATGGGCAAGTCATCAAAGAATTTAGTTTGAATTGATTAAAGGCCTATGCATCATTGGGAGATGAGAGGCAGAAGACGATAATATTGATATTACATGCTTACTTTATTTTCTTTATAATAAACTACTTTATGAACCACCTTACATTAGCGTATATTGTGTCACAGTTGTTTGTGAATACATTAATTACATTCAACAATACAATGGCCTCTCCCTCTTTAAAATAGTCAATACAATTTTCATATGTTTGCTGATTACTTTGTTGTTGTTTTCACTGACAGAGTACTAACCATTGCTGATATTCTTCATATTGTCAACAATGTCAATTCTACTGGCTATTCTGTTATCTGCTAGTGTGGGAGGTTGTCCAAATGTCAGACACATCCACCCAGCGGAGGATTGTGGAGTGTCCTCCAGATATAGGGGTTAGCCACGAATACGTTCAATAAGCAGTCGTAGACAAACATTGGTGGTGGTCATTGACTACACATTAATTACGAAGAGATTTAGAAGCCATTTAGCAGAAGCAACACCTAGACGTGAAGCAGACTACATAGTGATCATGTATGAGATTAAACTTAAGACTAATAAAGAAGACCCCACAGAACATGAATTTAAATCCCCTATTGGAGCATAGGCTCTCAACCATATCATTGCCAAGCCGCTATGTCTTTTGAGGCTCTCTCTCTCTCTCCATGTTCTCCTCACATTATTCACATATCTCCAGTTCTTTTTCATGTGCTGTTAGGTATCTATTTCATGTGCTCTGTGAGTCGCTCTGAAGGTGGCAAGATCTAGCATTGCTTAAAACAAAGAATCTAGAGAAAGGTATAATCTTACAGTATAGAACATATATAACACCAAAGAGATAATGCAGACTATTGATGAACAATGGGACATCTTGAAGGTATCAATACATCTTACATCAAAATAAATCATTTCTGCAATACACAGAACCGCAAACCAAAACAAAAATGGATGACATATGAAATTCTGCAGATAATGGATGAAAGCAGAAAGATAAAGCAGGAAAAGGAAGCATATAATAGAATATCAGGTACATAAAGAAATAGTAAACAAATGTAAAGAAATGTGGCTGAATCAAAAGTGCACAAAGATTTGAACACATCATGAGGAAAAGTTACATTCTAGATACTAACAAATAAATATCTTAATAGGTAGGAAAATACAAAACCATGAAATGCCACCAGAAGTTTAAAACCGAAGTATGGCACAATATGTGACGAAATAATATAATAGATGGACAGCATTTTTAGAAATACATTATAAGAGACTGGATGCAAATATTCAGTACAACAGTGACGGTCCATGAATACTTGTTGCAGAAATTGAGAACTCACTACATTACATTAAGGAAAGCACTCGGATCAGACCGATAAATTTGAGGCCTTCTGAGATTTCGGAATCAAATTAATGAAATTTCTAAATGATGTATAATAGTGGGCACATTCCTAATGACCTGTTAATATCCATATATATGACTCTGCCAAAGAAACCAGGTGCTTTAAAATGAGATGATCATCGCACAATAATTCTTTTCCGAATAACATAACATCAGAAGAGTAAGAAATAAGATTAAACCAAGATTAAATTTCTGATGAACAATTTGTAGAGCAAACAATGCCCTATCAATTTGCAGGACAGTACAGAAGTAAAAGGGAACAAGTAGCATAGTGGTTAAACACTTGCCTGTCAAGACAGAAGTCCGAGTTCAACCGACAACAGAGGCAGGAATATTTTTTCCGTCTGCAGAGAATGTTCTTGGAATAGTCTGAGAAGGGAAGGCTATAAGGAACTGGCCACTCCCCGTCATGTGGCATGGCCTAGGATATGTGAAGGCCTAACACTTGACACTCCAATGGCAGTTTCTGCTATGGGATGACTTAAAAAACAGATCCGTACTTAGGCTTCACACATTCAACAAAAACATCTTACAGCATGAAACATGAGGAAATAAACTGCTAGAGCAAGTAAACATCCAGGTCATGCTCCCAGGTGTCTTTATCCTTTTGTGCATCCAAACCTTGTATGCTAGACAGTTCTGTTTAATTTCTTCATCTCCAGATAGATAATATGCCTCAGGCAGTAAAAGCTAACAACAAATACCACACAGCAGTTTGCAATCACCAGCAGGTACAGGTATCAGTCTCCATGTAATCTCCACCAAGACATATTTTGTAAACTGACCTGAGTTATGAGGTTGACAGCCTAAAATGGGTACCAGCAGGTACAGGTATCAGTCTCCATGTAATCTCCACCAAGACACATTTTGTAAACTGGCCTGGGTTATGAGGTTGACAGCCTAAAATGGGTACCAGCAGGTACAGGTATCAGTCTCCATGTAATCTCCACCAAGACACATTTTGTAAACTGACCTGGGTTATGAGGTTGACAGCCTAAAATGGGTACCCACCACTGAGGGCCAATTGGTCTATGCAAATATAGGACTAACACAACATACTCAAAATGCCTCAAGGTGTGTACAAGAGCCCTTTGCTTAAAAAAAAAAGTATTTTTTCTTTTGTCGACTTTTTAAAAATTTAAGTCGTATATTCTTTCCAAAGAACTCTTGAAGAATAAAAGAAAAGCGTCTAACACCCATTTTTATGAGACTGGGCTGACTCCAGAGCCATACTGTTCGGGAAAAATAACCCACCTTCTGCTGGGGATTGCACCAGGACTGCTGTTTTGATTGGCATACTGGGGACCTGATGAATGGCCCATATATGACAGACCAGACAGCACTGATGGATGGTGTTTTAATCACTAAGACTGATAACCAGATGACTAGAGGCTGTGTCTCCCATCGAATCAAGATTGAAGTTTCAGGTGACATATTATCCCCACACTTGTAGCTTCAGATACGACATAAGCTTGTTAAATTATCCAAACATTCACGAGCTTTGTGCTTGCCATCACTGTGCACATGTGAACTAAGCCAACTAACTGCTGAATGTGTTCTCATGTGTACAGCGAGCTAAGAAAGATATCCTGGCCCTCGTAACCAGCGCTGAACTTCACATTGTCTTGAGCTAAACAGGAACTCCAAAAACAGTCAAGTTCATTATGAGAACTTGCATGACAGTGTAGTTATAAAAGATCTACTCATAAGAAAAAGTAACTACATCAAGACTTACTTCAATAAAACAACAGACAAATACCACCACAATGTCATATGTAAGACAACGGCACTAAATTTGAAAAAAAGGGAATGGTGCTGTGATAATAAAATATGATATAGAAGCCATCTCTCAGACATAAGCACAGGTTGTTTGAAAATGAATATAATATAGGTATATCTTAGATTTTATTTCCTGCACTCTAGCAGTTGACATTTTTTACAATAAGTTTTTAATCAAGTAGTTGTTCAAACTGGGACATTTTACCCATCAATTCATAAAAACTAAACAGTTTTAAGTTTGCAATAAATGAACCTATACAACTCCAAAACAACTCTTGATGAAACATCATAACATATGGCAATTAATAAAGTCTACTTAATGAGTGGTCAAATTTTTAAAAAGCCCAGCCTGTACAGCAATGTGGTAGCCATTGGATAGATGTGTCTCTCAGCTTCTAACTAACCTCTCCCAGCAATGGCGTCACACACTACAACTGTTTGTACTTTTACTTTACTTACATTACTTATGGGTCAACTCTCAACTATAAATTATTAGCAGTAGACACATATTACTGATTAGCATACCTTTACAGACAACCAACTAAAAAACAGAGAAATTTATACAAGAGTCATCATTGCAGAAATGGATCATTTATTTAAAACAAAGGAAAGAACAAGTAGAACTGACTAGCATCTGTGTAGATGACAAGCACTGATGGAATACCTTCCATGCACTTGTATTCCCATGTAGTTCTCACTAACTGATTTTGCCTTACATGATAAAGTTATAGTAGTTTTGGTCTTTAATCCTTTTCCCCAAGTGTTATTTTGGCTTTTTTTCCAAGTAACCACATCTAATTCTACCAACATATCCAATTTGGATGTTTGGAAACTTTGTGAGCTTAATGAGGAAAATCCACGAAGAAATGAAAGTATAATAGGGGTCGATTAGTGGCATACTGGATAGTATTATGGATATCAGCATAGTCGTCTCAGTTCAATACAGCTTTGTAAAATGGTTACCAGAAGTTTCGCTGAAAAGGAGTATCTGCAAGGAAAGATGCTGGTCACACCACCTCATACACACGAACCAGTATATGTGAAGTCAATTCACACACATATACAGCAGAATCTGACACAGGAGTACCTGTTTGCAGTTAACAGAGCCTTGTGAAACAAGAACATTAGAGGCCTCTTTACCAAAGTAATAATAGAATTGTTATATTTCTGTGTAACGGGTACATGGCATGAAGAAGCAATAATAGTGCTTCCACAGGAAAAGCCAAAGGAATTATTATGTATAGAAAGTGAAAGCAAGCAAGGATGGCGTAGTGTTTAGTGTGTCTCCTTACCAAGAAAGTTATCTGGGTTCACACGTGTCTTTTGGAACCAATATGACTCTCAGATTGACCCAGCCTGAAGCAAGCAAGGATGACGTAGTGTTTAGTGTCTCCATACCAAGGTAGCGATCTGGGTTCAAACACCTGTCTTTTGGAACCAGTATGACTCTTGAGATTGACCCAGCCTGAAGCAAGCAAGGATAGCATTGTGTTTAGTGTGCCTGCTTACAAAGACAGTTGTCTGGGTTCAAACACCTGACTGTTTTTTGGAACCAGTACATTTCTGGGATTGACCCAGCCTCAGAAAATGGGTCCCAGGTCATAACTCTGTCTAGGAAGGACAGGTAGTGAAGAAGGAAACCAGTTACCTCATGTCAGCCTGCTGCTGACCTAAAAACTATGAAGGCCTATATCTCTATAGCAGTATCTGCCTTTACACCGCAGGTAGGTGACCTTGAACCATCCTAGCAGACATCTGCCAAAAACTGGCATCTACTGCCTATAGAACTTTGTGGTGTAGGACGTTTGTTGACTGGGTTAACCTTCCCGGGCCAGGCTGATTCAAACTAAAATGAAATGTTCTGGGAAGTGACAGCGGCCAGTGTGATAGTGGCCACATCACCCACCGTGTACATATAAACATGAGGGGACTTCAAATGACAACCTTAAATGTGTGTGTGTTTTTTGGGGGTGAATATATTCTGAAAAAGTAATGAACAAATGTATCACTTTTCGATGTAGACACCACTGCATTCAGTGCAAGTCCCCCAGCGCCGATAAAGTGCTTGGATTCCTGTAGAAAAATCGACTCTGGGGTCACTACTATGTGCGCCTGACCCAGTCGTGAACAGTCTGTCACAGAAGTCACACCATTTTGAAACTTCTGACACCACTCATACACTTGCTGAACTGACAGGCATTCATCCACCGATGAATTTCTATAGGTTTCACCCCTTCACTGATCCAAAAACGGATAACAGAACGCTGCTCCTCTTTGATGCATGTCAAAAGTGGGGCGGCCATCTTTAAACAGTCCTTATGACATCACTGTGTTTGTCTGCACCATGATGTCATGTGCTTAAAACTCTTGACATCCTTAACAACAATATTGACAGGTTACAAGACAATGGCATGGTTATTGTAATTTCTATCACGCTTTTAAGGTTTTCATTTGAAACCCCCTCGTATATGGAGCTACCATCATATAACAAATACACTTGAAGATGTGGGGGGAAATCCTTTACTTTTACCCTTTTATACCTACCTCGTGTATGTTATCTGAAGCATTGGAAAAATCTCAGAATAAAACTAAATGTTAACCACACTTCAAAGAACTTCTATTTCTCTTCATCTGGCTCATAAAAAAGAACACCAATTGTCCTGTAGCAGTTTCCTGCTCACAAATAAATCACACAATGTGATGACTTTGGTTATGGTCAAGGATCACCTTAATTGCACTCATAGGCCTTCACAAGTGTTCCAGGCTCCTCCCACAGAAGGCACAAGAAGAATCTCAGCAGAGTACAAACTATATAACACCAGCAAGGATCTAAATGTGCTTTAAATATTCTATTTGTGAGCAAGAATAGGTTAAGGTAGTCCCACAGCAGAATTTGCCATTGGGGTTTGAAAGGTTAGGCCTCAACATATGCAGTGGGATGAGCAGCTCTCTTCCTCACTAAATTTCCTTCCCCAAAAAATGTCATAAACTTACTTGGTGCTTGCTCATTTCTTATGAGATTGGGTCACCCTAGAACTACGGGTTGGAAAAAATGAATCCTGTCCTTGCTGAGCATCGAACCTGGACCACTGTCTTGGCAGTCAAGCGCTCTAACCACCATAATTCCTTTTTTGTGAGTAGCTTTACTCATGTAGAAATGTACCAGGGCAGTGACCTAATAATACTCTTTTCGTTTCCAAGTGCTAAGGGAATTTAAATGTGCACAACGTGTACATGAGGTCCCTGAGTTTTTTCACCCTTATCTGAGAAGGCTAGGTGTTCAATTCACCAATCCTGGATCAGGGTGTCCATACCATGCTTTTTCTTATTTTATAAAAGAAATTCAGTCCATGGGTGAAACAAACCAGGTCTGCACACGCCAGATATGAGCATCCTAACTTCTAAGCCACTCTGCCTCAGAAAAAAAAAGGTGATTATTCAACTGAAACACACCATCTTTCAACATTAGGAATTTCCTTGAACTGAAGCTAACATTTAGTTTATTCATTGTGGCTCTACAGGACAGCATTTCTTCTCTACATATGCAAAGGAACAATCCTAGAACCTTTGTAATAACATTATTTCCCCCAATTAGAAATGCTTTCATTGTGGTCAGCATTCTCTCAATCTGCTTTCAGTCAAACATTATATGTACATATCACTTGTCTCATCATATATCCTTGGACTTTCCTGTGGACTGATATCATGGATAATGATCGGACTTTGAGATGCTATCAATGTACATCATCATCAGTGAAGATTAAGAGCTCATGACTCTGTAGTGGTAGAAATCTGACAACAGCCAAGTGAAGTTCCAACCAAACACCAGCGACAGAATGTACACGAAGATCACTCCAGTGATGGGAAACAGCAGTGCTCTTGTGTTCTTTAAATAAGGGAGCGCTGAGGATATAATAAAATTAATTAGTTAGTTGCATATCCTTTACAGGATGTCGCCGTCAATCCCAGCATTTCTTTGGCTGTCTGTGATTTCTTGGCAAGTTTACGTTCAGTTGTTTGCCATTGCTTTCTGAACGACCAAGGCTGATACCATTTTATTAAAACCAATGCAAGGTGGTCTGCTGCCAAATCGCCCGCAGCTGTGCTTCGAACGTGGTATGCGGGATTACTGTTTGTGCCTGTAATCTCTTCACCATAGAATTGGTAAAATTAGTTGGTGTAGACAATAAATGTGTTCAAAGGTGAATAAGTTCAAAGCACTTGACTGGCATTTATGAAATGCAACAAGAAAGAAGCAGATAACAATGCATGTTAAATGGACCTGTACTCAGAGACCTTCATAAGTACTCCAGTCTCCTCCCATCATAATGCACCTGCCTATTCTGCACATTTGATTCATACTATCTCAGTCAAAGACAATATTTCTATGGTTCGTCACACTCCCTACTCTCACGACATGACTCCCTGTGATATCTTACTGATAACTAAGATGAAAGAGACCAGATATGAGGCACAAGAAGATATGCAGACCTCGGCAGTTGTGCTGTACTCCATTCCCAAAGAGGCATTCCTGAAATGCTTCCAACAATGGAGGGACCACTAGAGAAGTGTGCAAGTTCCAAAGAGAGTACTTTGTAGGGGATTAGAGTTTCAAACCTCCAGGTGAGTTGTTAGATTTTTCCCAACCAAAGGTCCAATACTTTTTTGAACAGACCTCTATTGCTATACAGACACTAGAAGTATGATATGAGTTTTTTTTTAGGCGCTCACTCGCTTTGAATATAAGCGCAGTCTATACAAGTGCTACTACTTCTAGTGCACTGAACTGATGTTTGCATTCGGATTGGCTTTCCCTATTACCAGTATCCCTCACCTTGAGGCAAACCCACTCCGGCTTCTGAGGTACTTGTAATCTTCTTCTTCTGCGTTCATCCAGAGTTTTTTTTTTTCCGGACATGATTGCGATATCCCGTTTACAGCAGAGCTGTGTTCTTGCACCGTTAGGCCGACACATCCGACTTCTACGGGCATTTGTTGACCGGGTTAACCTTCCCGGGAGGTACTTTTAATTTAAAGTCCCCAAGTCAAGGATGAGAAGTCAAACTGGCTGGTTTAGGGATTGAACGCACTACCTCAGCATCAGCACACCGGAAGTTTAAGAGTGAGTGCTCTTATCCATTCAATCTTACAGACCTCCATGATATGAATATAATAAATAATATAAATAACAACTGCAAATATGAAAACAATCACATAGTTCATGAACCACTAGACGCTAACAAGTTACAGTTAAGATTTGAATATAAATAATACTATTTAAATGAAAATGTTAAATATGAAACTATTCACTAATGATAGTTTATGAGTATTGACTGCTTTTACATGTTTGATAATTATAATCTGAGAAGAAAAACTGTGGTCTATACAAGCTGTACTTACCACTGTATCCCAAGAAGGTAATGTATACGTAATAGCCAATGGCTACTAGCCAGAAAGTGTTGCCAAACAATTGTGAAATGAACAAATCCTTGTTGATGACATCTATGTGGAGATAATATTGTTGAAAGTCATGTAATATATCAATTAGAAAACATCAAATAACAGAGAACACGTGTGGATAAACAGACATCAATATTAATCTATCCTACATAAAATTTTAAAAAACTGGTCTAGGGGTTAACGACTTTCTCCGTAATCCTGTATATTCATGTGGGTGACACAGCTGTGTGAGATTCGGTAGCGGTTCTCGCTGTGTTGGTTACTTATGGGGGTATGTGAGCCGGTCGCTCAGAAAGCAATGGCAAACTACTGAGCGTAATTTTGCCAAGAACATCAACAACAGCTGAAAAATGCTGGTGTTGACTGCAATATCCTGTAAGGTATATGCAACTTTCAAAAAAAAAAATTTTTTTTAATATAATAAAACAAATATTCTTGCATCTTCTTTCTTGTCTTCCTCCTTTACTTGTCTTGAAAATACTGGAGCAAACATTGTCCTCCCATCACAAATTCTGTCTCCGTTTCTGCAGCCTATTATCTACCAATGGATAATAGGCCTCAGCCAAGACATGCCAAGCCCTTTGTAGACTTGTTCACAATTGGGTGAATTATTCAGCTCAAGTTTTCTATGGGATAAAGTAGCCAATCACATGCCAACCCTCCTTGGCTGCTTCTTACTTAGGACAATTGCTGCAGATTACAATGTTACTATTCTTTCCTTGCCTTATAGGGCCTGGTAACACATGGGTGTCCATCACATATACTTAGAACAAATCTTCATGGTACTGGCCTCCCAGGCGCTGAGAGCCAACAATTATTCTATCCTGTTCTCATAGAACTATACTCTAACATGACAGCTTATTGCAATCCAAGTTTCTAATCTATTTTTTATCTATGCAGCACAGTTAATATTATCCCCTTTAATATACAGAACTATATGCACAGTAAAAACAATTAAACCTTGATGTGCATCAGTTGTGTTGGTCAAGTTTGTATTAATACTCCAACTAAAGATGCAATGACAGCAAAAGTTTACTTACAGTTTAAAAAAGGCAGTTGAAAAAAGTGCAGGATCATCAACAAGGGGAAGAAAGCATTAAGATGAACATCAAATGCATAACCCCACTCAACATCTTGTCCTCTTGGTGGGCTCATCAACATGTAATGATTTGTTACAAACCTACAGCCAGATATAAAATACGCCATTGTATATACGCCTAAGATAAAACTGAAGTCTTCTCAAATAAAATCAAATATACCATGCATACATTTCTATGACAGTAAAAGAGAAAGTAATGTGTGTTTTTGTTAAAGTCTCCTAAAAGAAGATCAAAGATGCCAGGTGTGTAAGCAACAGAAACATTAACATGTCTATTGTCTCCTACAACAAGATCATGTGTACCATGTGTGTAAGCAACAGAAAAATATCTATCTATCTCCAAACAAGAGCAAATATGCCAATATTGTAAGAAGCAGAGTATTTAATGTTTTTAATATCCCAAAAAAGATCAAATATGCCACGTAATCATCATGTGCCATGCCAAATTATGTAGGCATTCATCTCTCCGCAGATCTCAGTCCTCGGCATTCTGAATTAATTCAGTTGATCATATTTCTCCCTGCCACCATCTAAATCCATTCAGCATAATTTTTCTTGGTCTGTCCTACCTTTTCTACTGCTGATCTTTCCGGTCATCACGTTCTCTAATGCCCCTCTTCTCATTACACAACCAAAAACAATGCTTTCTTTCATATAATTGCGTATAATTTTCTACTTTCATTAACCATTTCCGGGCGATATATGTTGTTGCACTTTCTGTGGAATTGACGAGGACCACCAGATATGTGTATAGCAGAATCACATATGCAATACAAACGAACGAACGAACAAACTTTATTTTTAAAGGGTTAAGAATTGGGCATGCAGGCCCGTCTAACATACATTATGGGCAGCTTTATTCATTTTGAAATCATCCACTACCCCTTGATAAGGGGGTGTAACCATCCTTATTCTTATTTTTGTGAAAATACAAACAGCCAACACCATGAAATGAACCTGCCTGCTTGAGCCAGAGACAGACATCGCAACCTCTGATCTACTCCACCCTCCTTATAGTTACAAACAAATGAGGCAGCCCTTCGAAAAGCAGATGAAAACCAAAAACTGATTACAGAAATTAGATGTAGACACTCAAGATTTTGTGGGGATGTTGTGAGGAGTGATACAACTGACAATTTAATAACAATGGGCAAACTTGATGGGAAGAGAAAAAAATAAAGACAAAGAGATAAATGCCTGGATGCAGGTCCGCATGGCCGAATGGGTAAGAACGCATGTTCTTAATCATCCAGTGTGCTGATGCCGAGGTAAGCGGTTCAACCCCTACAGCGGACAGCTGGATTAAAATGTCATCCTGTCGTCCTTGACTTGGGGATGTAAATTACAAGTACCTCTGAAGTCGAAGTGGGTTCGCCTGATGGCGAGGGGCACTGTTAATAGGGAAATCTAATCCACACGCAAAATTCAGTTCATCACTACTATAAATAGTGTGTATGGACTATGCTTGAGTTCAAAGCGAGCGAGCGCAAAAAAAAAAATGCCTGGATGGCATAATAAGACAAGAACAGAGACCTGATCAAAGATTGACAATTGTGTGAGATTGTGAAATATGATCATCCACACTTAGTGGTATGGCACACGATGATGATGATGACGATGATGATGATGATGATGATGATGATGAAATATAAAACCTGCTATTCCAGAATTGAAAAATCATGTCTTCAGGTGTGACATACTAGAATCATAACTGGCTTTTTCAGTACTAATAATTTTTAATATTTAATAAAGACTTGACATGAAATTACTCTGGGCAAACTCACAAATGTTCTGTCTCCCTTAAAATATGCCATACAGTAAGGTGTATATACTATACTAACTGTTGTTGTCATCTTAATTCTGCGGTGTATATTTATTTTAGTAATGATGAAAGTAAGCCAATAGGAGATAATGTAGAAGAGTGAAGTTCTTAGACTTGTACTATGTCACAGCACAATGAGCATGGGTAATTATCTCCCTTCTGTGTCAGCAAAACCCATGGCACATACTGTTGTAGAAGTGTAAGATATTAGGGCAATAGATCACATGATGTTGAGGTAGGGTGACCACCTCTCTTCTTCACCACCTTTCTTTAACAGGCAATTTCCAGAAAACTACTCAGTACCCAGTTTATGAGACTAGATTTACCTCAAAGTCAAACCTGTTTGAAATAAATATGGCCACTACTGAGGGTTGAACCCAGACTACTGAACTGGTTAGCAAACATACTTTGCCTTACAGTACTTATAACATTGCTGGTGTCTACCAGGAGGGTTTTCCGGCTGAGGAATAAAAGCTGCCTGTCCAAGCTATCACCATGCAGTGTACAGAGTATGATTCTTCTAGAACAGACCACATGTCCCATGATATGTGAGGCAGGCATTCTAACCTCTTCACCATGCACTCCTAAATAACAATCATAATAACATGAAGCAGCATCTTACTCACCAAAAGGTAGTTGCAATAAGAAGCCCTACACCGATGCAATCAATGAATATCACCCACAGGAGAAACTTGAGAAATCCCACAAAACCTAAGCTCAACACCAGGGTGAAACCAACAGAGGAGGCTGAAATTGTCACAAGCAAATCATAATAGCAAGTATCATTCAAAATAACTGTCTTTTCTGTAAACAAGATAAATTCCAAACATATATTTGATTTTTCTTATCAATTAAACATAAATAAATCAGACTAGTGGTGAATGTTACCACTCTATTTTCAAATTGTATATGAATGTCAGTAAATGCCAGTAGATCAAAAACAATAGTTGCCAAAGAACAGAAAGCATACATAGGAGCATTGATGGAAAGACCATTGAACAAGTGTAGTTGTTTTCATATATGGGCCAAATCACTACAGAGGGTGCCTTTTGTGAAGCTGAAATGAGATCACAGCAGCCAAAACATAAAAATGATAGTCAAAGACCAGAGGAAAAAAAAAAACCAGGTAGACCTGTAATCAAATTGCTACCAGAATAGTATGCATACAAAGTGGCTTCTAAAGATTGAGACATTGTGGCTTTCTTCTTCATCTTCAAATGTCATCATTTAATCTCTTTAATGCTATATCAATGTATGCGGATTATATGTTCCCAACTGAATAAATACGTCTATAAATACAGCTTGCCAAACAGGTTTTTATGAAACTTACCACAAAGCCAAAATGTAAGAAGGACAAGAAAAGCTGGATCGTCTCTTGCCCATTGGTCTTTTGTCTCTGAGATAAATAGAATCATAAACAAAAACAACAGTGAAATGAGCAACTAAAGTTAAGCAGTAATTATATCAAGTAAGCCTGATTCATCTTCAAATTAAGAACATGCCTTACTTGTCTAACAGACACAAAACAATGATTTTAGTTTCTAATAATCAAATTCAACAATTAAAATTATACTGATAGATGGGGACAACTGCTATAGAGATCTGAACAAAGATAAATTAGCATAAAATGACATTAGGAAGCTGAACAAAGAATTTTTAACATTTGTATCAGCCTCTATCTATGAGCAAAAATATGAGAGGATGAAAAATATATCTGACAATAACAAATATTCCATTAAAAAAATAACCCGAGTCACATTTTATGTTCGTTTATATTCTACAAATGCAATGATATTTAAAAAAAACGTGTGGCTCACTACGACTAGTGTCTCTGAATAGGAACAACAACCATTTGGAAAATTAGTTTAAAGTGAGAGGACAAAAAACTATACATTGTTTAAAAAACTACTTATTTCATTTTTTAAAGTAGCGAAAGGGTATTTATTTTATGATTATATCTTGTAAATGAAGGGTTAATCTGTGTACTGAGAAACTGCCAGCGGCCCTTTCTGGATATCTTTCAAATACATGATAGATATTCCAGCCCGGTGCAATTCTGTTCTATCTATATATGAGGGGCATTCTGAAAGTAATGAACCACATCATTTTTATCAGATAATAATTAAGATAGAAGCATGAAATTTTGCACACTTCAAATATCATCATCATGTGCCATGCCAGTAAGCATGGGCAGTTATGTCTCGACATCTCACTCGATCACCAGTCGTGGATCAGCTCAGTTTTCTTGTCTTGACCATGTCACATGGTCAAGTCATCAAGGTATTTACTTCTCTGCCTTCCTCTTATTTTCTCCTAAATCTTGCCAGGTATCACCAAGTTCTCCAATTTATTTCTTCTCATAACATGCCCAAAAAATTTTTGACCGCCTAGCTAGGTCTAATTTCTCTAATAAATTTACTAATTTCATTTGTTTCTTGTAGGACTTGGGAATTGGTTTTTCTGTCTGTCCATGGTATTCTTTGCATTTTCCTCAGAAACCACATTTCTGCAGCCATCAGATGTTTTTTGATTTGTTTATTTGCTTAGTCTACATGTACAACAAGGTTAAGTAGACAGACACAGCCAATGTATATATATAAAACATGTTAAGTTGTAAACTTACGTTTTCTGTACTGAAAGTTTCTATACCTGTGGAACAGAAAAATAGTCATGTTCAAGAATCACACTAAAATAAGTATTAAAAGGGTAGTCCTAAAGCAGATACTGCCATTGGGCTGTGAAGTAATATACCTTCACATATTCTAGGCCACAGCATATGAGGAGGTGCCCACTTCCCTTCCTCGCCACATATTCATCCCATCCCACAAAATTCTAGAGTATCTGGTACTCAGGCTGGGTTGACCTCTGATTGAACCCGGACTACTGTCTTGACATTCAAGCTCTCTAACCACAATGCCTTCTATAGTAAGTATACATGAATTATAATATGAAATCTTTCTTTAATTCCAGAAGATTTCAGCAGCAGACACCCAAGGGAAACAATTACCACAGTGAGAAAAGCATGAGACCTTCAAAGATGCAGGATACTGGCTACTTCTTCACCTGCCTGCCATCTCCCAATGTAACAAAGGCCCCTCAGCGAGCACACACAAACAAAACCTTTAATATTCTTGTACATTTTTTTTTCCTTTCGCTTGATCTGAACTCGAGCGTAGTCCGTACATGCTACTTCTAGTAGCACTGGACTGAATTTTGCGTGTGGATTAGCTTTCCCTGTTACCGGTGTCCCTCGGCATCTAGTGAACCAACTCGGACTTCAGAGGTACTTGTAATTTATGTCCCAAGTCAAGGACAAGAAGTCAACATTTTAATCCAACTGACTGGTGTAGGAGTTGAACCCCCTACCTCAGCATCAGCACACTGTATATTTAAGAAGGGCGGTCTTATCCATTCTGCCATGCTGACCTCCAGCCTTGTACATGATTGGTTTGATTTTGCAACTAGCCTTCTACTGGATGAGGTTTTATTTTCCCGCATATCCTTTACAGGACATCGTTATCAACACCAGCATTTTACCGCTGTTGTTGATTTCTTGACAAGATTACGCTCAATAGTTTGCCATTGCTTTCTGAGCGGCCGGCTCCCTTATCCCGTAAGTCACCAATGCGACGAGAACCGCTACCAATTCTCGCGTGCTGCAAGACCCTACGTGGATAAGCAGGATTACGGAGAAAGTCGTTTAACCCCTTGGCCAGAGAGACCGGCACTGGATGAGGTAGCCAGTGTATTAAACACTGTAAGCAAAGGAATCTTTTATGCATCTTGAGGTGTACCGGGTATATGGTGCTAACCCCATTATTTTATAGACCAACCGGCACTTGATGGGTTAGGGGTCAATTTCACACTGTCCATCTTTACTTGACAGGTAAGGGGTCAATTTCACACTGTCCATCTTT
This sequence comes from Cepaea hortensis, assembly GCA_963921405.1. Classification (NCBI taxonomy): domain Eukaryota; kingdom Metazoa; phylum Mollusca; class Gastropoda; order Stylommatophora; family Helicidae; genus Cepaea; species Cepaea hortensis. The sequence continues at coordinate 105,617,429 of OY992879.1, forward strand.
ACTTGACAGGTAAGGGGTCAATTTCACACTGTCCGTCTTTACTTGACGGACAAGGGGTCAATTTCACACTGTCCATCTTTACTTGATGGGTAAGGGGTCAATTTCACACTGTCCATCTTTACTTGACGGGTAAGGGGTCAATTTCACACTGTCCATCTTTACTTCCCAGGATATTTCCTGGTAACTATTTTAGACTGCATCAACCTGGAAGACTAGGTACATTTTTTAAATCCCTGTCACGATTGTGGTTTTAACACATGATTACCAGAGCCAGCAGGCAAGCATGCTGCCACAGCAATACCACGGCTTCCAACATATACTGTGTTCCATTTTAAAATATCTAACCAAATTATTTTAGCATGCTGAGACCAAATGTGACTGATACAATAGCAGCCCATTTGTTTCCACATACACATGGGCATTAGCTGATCACACATTCTGTACTGCTTGGGACAGAAAGAGTTAAAATAGTGATATTAAAATATATGCATTTACATGTCTATATTTTCTGTGAACAAATAGCACAAACAAGGAAACTTAAGAAAACAAAACAAAAAACATGCCCCAAAGCAGGAATCTGTAATGGATCTCTAATGTGCGAAGACCATCACATTTTATAGGCCTCACTACAGGGAGACATAGGTGGCCAGTCTTAGCAGACAATGAATGCAAGTATCAAACCCTCAACTGACCATGTTCATCATATTATCAGCATAGGCTCCTAGTGAATACACTAACAAGCTCACTGCAATTTTACTGGGTCAAAATAAATTTAGCCACCAGGAACTGAATCTGAATTTATTGTGCTAGTAGTGAAGTAACCGCCAGTCTCCGTCCGTGGCTAAGGGCTTACGGACACGATTTGTAAGCCCGCCTGCCCACGTTCGAAACACAGCTGCGACTGATTTGGCAGCAGACCGCATTGCGCTGGGTTTTAACAAATTAGTATGGGAGTTGGTCGTTCAGAAAGCAATGGCAAACTACAGAACGTAAACTTGCCAAGACATCAACAACAGTAGTAAAATGCTGGTGTTGACATCGATGTCCTGTAAAAAAAAAGATATGCAGAATAAAAAAAAAAGTTAAGTAACCACTACCAGACTGATAAAATATTATTTCTACCAACAGAGTAATAATTTATCACCATCAAGTACCATGCCAAGTGGTGTATGTGTTCATGGCTCTCCATATATCTCAGTCTGGTTTTCTGATCAACTCTGCTGCTGATATTCCTCCAAGCCACGTCTTGATCCTTCCAGCATCATTTCTTTTGGTCGGTCTCTGCCTATCTCCCCCCCCCCCCCCCCAAAAAAAAAAACAACTTTCCAGTCATCACGATGTTCTCCAATGCCTCTCTTCTCATCACATGACCAAAGAAAGCTGTTTATCTTTCTTATAGTTGTATTTTCTTTTTAATATTTAAATTTTGGAGGGGCGTAATATATTTTAATAACTTACACTTTTTGAGGTGAGATAAACAGATAGATCATTTGCCAAAACGCATATTCAAAATCCATCTGTCGAAACTTGAACAGTCGTCTGAAGTATTTGTGCCGTTTAGCAGTAGCAGTGAGGTGAGCATCTCGTTTGTGTGACCCTGAAGCCGCTGAACCATTACTGCTTGACCTGCTCAAGAATGGTGACAGTGGGGTCGACAATGGGGCCGGTGACACTGGGGGCGACACTTTTGCATGTGCAGACATGTTCAAGCAGTATCTGCAATAGACATACATTAGTTTCCCTATTAACTTATTTCATTCCAGTAAACTCTTCATATATTGATAGCTTGCTTTCCACTTGACTAACCACTGCACTGTGTTACTTTTACATTTGGCTACAGTATGTTTACTCTGGTCTTCATGGATGGCAGTTCTATTTCTACAAGGATGTGAAGTCTGTTGTTATTAGTTTGTTTATGCAGATTTGTCAAAATAAGCATTTACAAAACATATGCAGTAGCTGGCTTCATATTTCTTTACTCAGCTTCAAAGGGACATTGGTTGTGTTTGTTTACAGAGGAGCTGTGATATTTGCTCTTTAGACTAAGAGCATTGTTGGTACTGGTCTGCTGTCCCTCTTAATCTCTACTCTCTCAGCCAAACTGCAGTGATACAGCCTGCTCCTAGGACCACATCTTGAGAGTGGCCAGCTCTATTTTACTTACTCCAGCACAGTGGTTCTCAACCTTTCTTGACCCATTCCCCCCTTCACCATATGTTCAGAACGTCATTCCCCCCATTCGTATTTTCTCCCTATAAATCCCGCCCCCCCCCCTTTTTTCCCTTTTACACAGTATACGTAAAAATGGACGCTAAATTTAATAACACATATAATAATAACAAGTCTAGATGTCTACATAAAACGTGATTGTCCAGTCTACTTATGTCATAAAACGAAGTTTAGAAGGGCGAGAAGTACAGAACTGTAAAGTACAGAGGGAAAAAACAATATTAAATTATCAATTCTTGTATTAACGCGATCTTGAAATAATCTTAATTTCCCCCCTTCGAAACCCTAAAATTCCCCCCTAGGGGGGAATTCCCCACCGGTTGAGAACCACTGCTCTAGCACAAGTAATCAAGCTGGGGTTTCTGTCATGAAGTGGATAAGCCACCTCTCTCGCTCTCCAAAGGTGAGTGGTTCATTTATGTGCAATTTTCTCAGAGGCTTTTTGGGATTATAGTTGGTGTTATGGAGTTCACGCTCCTTGCGATGCTTTCAGCAGACCGATCTGTGGAAAGAGACCAAGCGTGATGGGATCAAATGTGGTGCAATTAAGTAAATCCTCCTACCTGTAAACCCCTCTTTAAATTATCAGCCTATGAAAGAGTTCGTCTACAATCTCTACTCTCTGAGCCATACTCCAGCTATGAATGAGTCCCTCTATTATCTTTACTCTCTGAGTCAGACGGCAGTGTAATCCAACTATGAATGAGTCCCTCTACAATCTCTACTCTCTGAGTCAGACAGCAGTGTACTCCAGCTATGAATGAGTCCCTCTACAATCTCTACTCTCTGAGTCATACTTCAGCTATGAATGAGTCCCTCTACAATCTCTACTCTCTGAGTCAGACAGCAGTGTACTCCAGCTATGAATGAGTCCCTCTACAATCTCTACTCTCTGAGTCAGACACCAGTGTACTCCAGCTATGAATGAGTCCCTCTACAATCTCTACTCTCTGAGTCAGACAGCAGTGTACTCCAGCTATGAATGAGTCCCTCTACAATCTCTACTCTCTGAGTCAGACGGCAGTGTACTCCAGATATGAATGAGTCCCCCTACAATCTCTACTCTCTGTCAGATGGCAGTGATACAGCCTGTTCCTAGGATGACCACTTGCAGGTGTACTAGGATCTTGGTCAAATCTAATTAACTTACTCTAATACAAGTACTCCAGCTATGAATGAGTCCTTCAATCTTTACTCTCTGAGTCACACTGCAGTGATGCAAACTGCTTCTATGACCACCGATTGGAGGTGGAGTAATATCTTGGCCAGCTCTGTTTCACTGTGTCTGTAGTCCTACTGTCTGTTCTCAGTAACAATAACCTTCAGTTTTCAATAAAATTAACAACAGCACTGCTAGATTAACTTTAATAGGCCTCAACCTTTAGTTCTCAGTAACAATAATATGGTTAATGGTCAGATTGACCAGAACACCCGACTGTCAGTAACTAATAATATGGTCAGAGGTCAGTGTGGCTGAGAGGTTAAGAGTATTCACTCTCAAGCTTCCGGCATGCTGATGGCAGGGTAGTGGGTTCATTCACTACATCAGTCAGTTGGACTTAAACGCTTTCTCATTCAGAAAGCAACGGCAAAACAGTGAACGAAAAATTGCCTAGTAAATCAACCTGAGGTTGAATTAACATCCTGCAAAGAACACACAACATTTTTAATAACATTGTTAGTGATGTTATTATAATTAGTAAAGTAATGTACTAACTAGGCCTGGGCATTTCAGATTCAGTAATATTTACAATGTATTTGACATGTTTAGATCTGATTAGATGGACCTGAACCTTTCAGTTTTTACTGTTACTGAGAAATTGTGGTTCAGGTAAATGAATCTAACCTAGGCACTATGTTTCAGGTTCGCCGAATTTTACCACAGATTTTTTTGCGGTGACTTTCGGTTAATTGTTTTTGTGTCTTCTATATGAGGATGTTATGCATACTCATTATGTTAAATTTCCAGATTATTTCAAGATCGCATTAAAACAGACACCGATTACTTGATATAGTTTTTCTATCCACGTTTTGCGTTATAAATTTCTCGGGCTTTGGGAATGCTTCTTATACTGGAGAACCAGGGTGTCTATTCTAAGTGGTAAGTAAACCTGTAAATACCGTTTTATGAGATGTGATACATTGTTCTACTATGTATTATTCAATTTAGCATCCATTTTTACGTGTATTTTGTAATTTTCGACCATTTAAGTTGGCAATCAATGTCACACTGAAATTATGAAGATCGCATGCTGTAATGTGATATTTCAATGGTGGGAGATAGCAGTTTTCCTTGTCATACTCCAGCTATGAACATTTAATATTGTTATGGAATATTCAGAGCGACTACAATAATAATGAATGGATGTTTACATTCAACACCCATTATGGTATTTATGTGTAATTTTTCATCACTGTACAAGGACAAGATCATTGGTAATTTTGCAACTTTCCAATGGGACTTGTTTTGTCAAAATGCATCTATGCTGGTGACGTTTCGCGCTGACATGACAGAGCGTGCAGTAGCACAGCATGATGTGGAGGTGTATATATCTGTGTGTGCGTGTGTGTATATATAAACTGGCAGCAGTTATCTTTCCTTGAGGACAGCAGCAGTTGTAATTTCCCTTGGCGTCAGTGATACCAACAGTTGTGTGTGTAGGTAGGTCACTTTGTGAAAGGGTCAAAATCGTATTTTGCTCTTTGTTCATATTAAATGATAAACTGACCCACAAACATTAATATCTCCACTTAGAATTGACCTACAGACTTGAATAAGGTACCGTTGGATTTGTTTTTTCAAGAGGTATCCAACTATGCAGACTTCATAATTAAAAAGAAATTCAGAAAATGTTACTAAAGTGGCTAGAATCTAACCATTAATAACTTTAACATTTCCATCATTGGTGTTGAGTGTTGAATATTGTTACTTGGAACCAAAACTGTTCAAGCTAAAGCAACAACTATTTGGAACTAAAGGAATCCATTAGTATTACTATTCTTCTTCTTCTTCCCGAGCCATTGAGGTTCTTTGCTGCAAATACAATCCGTCTCCATTCGTCTCTCTGGTGGACCTTCTCTTGCCAGTCGTTGATTCCAAGTGCTTGTAGGTCTGTACATGTATTATCTCTCCACCGTCTTCTTGGTCTACCTCGGGGTCTATGGTCATTTATTTCCTGAGTGTAAGCGAGTTTTGTTTCCCTATTATCTTCCATTCTTTCTATATGCCCCAGCCATTGTAGTCTATTAGCCTTCATGATACCAGTGATTAGCGGGGACTTAAACAGATCATAAATGTCTTTGTTACTTCTTCTTTTCCACTCTCCACTTTGTGTATCCCTAATGGGTCCAAAGATGCGTCTTAAAATTTTGTTCTCAAAGGTTTGTAACAAGGCTTCGTCTCCTTTCGTTGTACTCCAGGTTTCAGAGCCATACAGCACAACTGGTCTGATCAGTGTTTTGTATATTGTGATTTTGGTGTTACGAGATAGCGCCTTTGATTTTAGTAGATGTTGTAGTGCATAGTATATCTTATTTCCAGAGTTGATTCTAGTTTGTATTTCTTCCCTTATGATGTTGGAGCAGTTGAAGATTGTACCCAGGTATTTGTATGTTTCCGTTCTTTTAATGGTCATATTATCTATTTGTATGTGGCCAGAGTTTTTAGCCATCCCGTCTCTTGAAATTACCATATATTCTGTCTTATCTTGGTTGATAACCAGCCCCATCTGTTGGGCTTTTTCCTTTAAGTGAGTCAATACTAAATTCATTATCTTAACTTTTATATTTTAAATATATTAAATAATTAATAATTCACCTAAGTAAGTTAGTAAGTAGTTGAAAATGTTTAATTATTCGTATATACTATATACGTTTCCGTTTACCTATCAACTAAAGTGCCAGTATGCCTCATTTCTCAATGTGCATAATGATAATATAAACAACCTACGACAAATAACGAACTTTAGGAAGTGACGATAACGACCATAGTGTATTGTATCCTTCTATCTTTATCCGTGCCAATTGTGCAGAAACTAGACGAAGAGCTGGCAGCGCTGGAGCGGAAGTCTGTCTGTTTATGCGGATGTGTTGTTGCAACCAGGGGAGCTCATTCACAACTGTCGTCTGCTGCACAGCTGAACTTCTGAAGGACTGAAACGTTAACTCGGTAACTCACTCAAACACTTAGTTAGTTGTAATTGACGTGGGTGTTGTGGTAACATTTCTCTTATGAACAGATATATATATATCTGTTAGCTAACACAATTTAATTATTAAAATTTAATCCAAGGAACCTTGCTTTGTTGGTTATCGGCTTTCTTCACAGTAATCACAGGACTGACCTCAAGACCTGAACTATTATTCAGGTATTTAATTGCCATGGGATGATTAATCGACTTACCGTATTTGCCACGGTCTTATATATCGCCGAAATGATAGTTAGTCAACAGATCATCCTCATTGCACATGGAACCATTCAGTTTCAGTCCATAAGTGCTCGGATCCTCTCCTCAGCAAATCCTGCAGCGTGTAGCAGCTAACGACACCAGTTCTGTGTGTGTGTTGGTTTATCAGTCTTCTTTGGCTTCCTGCATAGTGTTCTTGTTTGGCCACCCCTCTTTTAATTTGCTGCTCTCGCAGTCTGGCCATGGTTGTAGATTCACAGTCATCACTTGGGTCTTGCAAAAGTCTTACTTCTCATAGAGCATTCAGAATGTCAGCCTGGTCCATGGCGCGTCTGCCCTCCACCGTAGCCTCACCTGTGAGCTTGGCAGCCCACTCATTTCCTTGTACTCCCGCATGCCCTGACACGAAGATGAAACTAATCTTTGCCAGCCGAGACCGCTCCAGAGACAGCAACCATTCTCTTCGGATCCACTCCACCTCTATCCTCTTGATCGTGTTCATTGAGTCGCTAAGGAAACATGCCCTAGTGAATGTCTGTGTCTCGAGCCATGTTGTGCTGAAATGATGTCATTGCGAAACGTCTCAATTAAAATATTTATACTACTAACTACTTTGATACTACTACTACAGTAGTTTTCCATAAGCAACCAGCTCTAATTTAATATATATCTAGGTATGCTAGTCATGATTTTAAAATTGAGTATTTACAAATGCGACCACCACAGGTAAACTGGCCTTGAAAAATGAAATCTAATAGTACCTCAATGATGCCTGTATGTCAATTCTAAATGGAGATATTCACATTTTTGTGGCTCTTTATTATGTCTCATTTTTCTCAGCTTCTGGTCCACCTGAGTTTGTATCAAACTGGTCATTGAATATATGAAATCTGACTTCATCAATATGTTCCGTCATGTTAAATGATAAATAAATAGTACAAGTATACAAATAAATTATTAATAATCTTTAAACTTGTATTTTCTTTAACTTTAGTAGTTCAAAGTGCACGATGTGAGCAAATTCCGATTGATATTCACATCGGTCTCCATCTTGAGTTTCCATTCACATTTTGGGAGAGATAATTGTTTTCTACCACCCGTCCATGGCGGTCCACGATGAAACTCCAAATTTATGTAAAAATGGATGCATAATTCGAAAATGCATCTAAAATTAACCTACGATTTCTAAGACATGCGCTAAAATATAAAGTTACTTACTTTGTGGCAAGTAATTCAATTTATTTAAAAGGTCACGATAATTTCAATCAATCTCTGTGCACGGTTTATTAGGCTAACCTTTTCTGCTTAACCTAAGGTAACGTCTGCTATTGTCACTTGATATTTGAATGAATTAGTGGCGCAGAAAGCATGAATGATCTTTACAGCAGCTATTTTTTGAGACACAATGGATCATTGTGGGGTGGTATATCACTTCCAGTTTAAGTCCAGGTCGTGCCACGATCGACAAACCTATTATTACAAGATGCCGTCTTCTACATATTAACTTTTAGGTCATAACCGTGACACACCTTTACTTTCCATTTTCTGCCATCCATTTTTGTTTGGCACTGAATCTGTTAACTCGACGTCTCTCTCTCTCTCTCTCTCTCTCTCTCTCTCTCTCTCTCTCTCTCTCTCTCTCTCTCTCTCTCTCTCTCTCTCTCTCTCTCTCTCTCTCTCTCTCTCTCTCTCTCTCGTCTGATATTTTGATGAAGTTGTGTAGACATTTTGATAAAGATCAGATCCAGTCTGACAAATTCCCCAAGACTCGTACACAATATCAGGCCACAGGTTGTTGATTTTTGGGCTCTGCAACAAAAGGTTTTCTCTCTACGTTTCGGCCTACTGATTCAGTTCCCCAGCTTCCATATCTGAATGTGCATACTATAATTGAATGACTCATGAATGTAATCGGCAAATTGGTACTTGGAATTAAATAGTCAAGAGTTTAATATTGGCTATTCTCTAAGAGTGAGGTTTTACTTTGCTTTTGTGAAGCTTTTGCCATCTTATTACTGCTTCTTTAACTGTAATTATATCTTCAGTGAAGACAGTCACTGTCATCTGCTGCCTATACTGTGAATTGTACAGGCTAGGGTTTTCTTTTTGCCCCTGACAGAAAAAAATCCACACCTTACTGAGGATTCGTACCCGGGTCTCCTGAAGGAGTACTCAGCATTGTAGCCACCCGGCCAACAGAAATTTCTTACATTAAAATAGAAGTAAAAGGCAATAACCATTCTTTACTTACAATAACCAACAGTAACCAACCGAACAGTAACCAACTTTACCTACAATAAAAATAGCCCACCACTTGACAGAACACATGTTTGCAGTTTTCAATAATGGAACCAATAGATCTCTGAGTCAGAAAAAAACAAAACAGCTCATACATGTGATGAGAAAACAATGAATTCTATTTGTGGGACACTGCATAGGTTTCAATAATTTTAGATTAATTGAAATCATTAACTAATTTTTATGTAAGCATACTCTTATAGTTTAGTTGAAAGTCCTTTACAGGACATCACAATCAACCCATGCATATTTATGCTGTTTGTGATTTCCTAGGCGGTTCTATGTTCACTTCTGAACGACTGACGCTTATGTCATTGTTACATATCAATGCGAGGCGGTCTGCTTCCAAATTGTCATAAGCTGATTCCAAATAGTCACAAACTGATTCCAGATAGTCATAGATGCCAGCATTCTTTCAGCATGAGGGTTTTAACCCTATAACTATCAGAATTATTTAGTAACACTGGTTACCAATGGGGTCCTTATGGACCCCACCACTTAATATAGTGAAAACTAGAGTTTTTAATGCACATATTAAAGCAAATTTAAGAAAAGTAGAGAAAGCGAAAGTTGACACTGGGCTCTATTTGGACCCCCATGGTAGTTCTGGGGTTAATTCATTACCTACTTGTTTAATTCAGTATATTATTTTCAGCAAACAGATAGGTTATTAATATACCACAAGTAATATTTTAAATAATTGCACTCATCCATGACAATTAATCTCCATGCTGAAACTGTCCAGATCAGAAAATAATGTGATAAAGTATTCCTGGCTCAAGTCGACCAAGTGGCGGCAGTGTTAGATCCTCAATTTGTCTTTTGCACAACTCTGGGACGGTTAATTCATAATTAACAAATATATCCACTTATCACTGGCACAATTTGAATGAGGTACCATTGGATTTCATTCTTGTCAGCTCTATCTAATTGATTTTTAAATAATTTTTGAAATATTAGAGAACTTGCATCAAGCTAGCATGTTGTCCACACGCCTCTTCAACTTATACACGAAAAGAATTTTTAAACAAGTCAAACTTCCTGGACTTAACATCAATGGAAGAATCATAAACAGTCTTAGGTATGCTGTTGTTACAATGTTACTAGCAGAAAGCGAGCAAGAGTACAAAAATTAGCGGAACAAGTAAACAGAAAGTGCAGAATGTGGCTTAGATATTAACATCCAAAAAAAGAAAACTATGATAATTAGCAGTAGAAAGGATTGGTCATCAATGAGCATCAGAGTAAGAGATACTAGATACTAGGACAAGTAAAAAGTTACTCTTATCTTGGACATGTAATAACAGATAATTGCAGAATTGAAACAGAAATCAAACAGAATAGGAATGGGCAAAAATGCTTTCAACAACATGAAAGCAGTATTATCATCTAGAGAGATTAACAATGCATTAAAAATGATAATTGTCAAATGCTATGTATATTCAACACTACTATATGGCTCAGAAGCCTGGACAATGAACAAGCAATTTGAAAGACATGGATATACAGTAGAATATGTCGTATTTCATGGAAACACAATCAATCACTTTGGTTTTATACTTCTAGATACCATGTACAATATCATGCTCCTTGTAGTTTGAATGGTTTACCAGTGTAATTGGCTGTAACATACTTTTTATTTTTATTTCAATCAGGTGTTAAAGAAAACATGCCCAAATACTATGAAGATATTGATGAGATAAAGAAGAAAAAGAAATACGCTTGTCAAAGTGTCAGAGAGGATCTGCTTGAATGTCTGCTCAAAACTGATTGTTGTAAAGTGGTAGGTGGAAAATGTGTGATTGTTGTAAAGTGGAAAATGTGAAATCTTACCCTCACTGATACAGTTATCAGAGGCTTTTGGTAATGTTACATCACTCATAGATGAAACTTTATATGTATTATGTAGCTTCCTGCCTGTTCCATCTCCTGCTTTACAATTACCATTTCATGAAACATAAATCTCAAAATGTTTTTTCGTGCATAACATTTAATTCAAACCAAAACAACCTAGAGAAGTAGAATTCCCCCAAGAGTGAACACTGCACTACAGAATGTGTTATTCCAAGTTTTGTTACATCTTCAGCAAAAGAAGACCCCAAGGGAATGTATGCATGACCCAACAATTCCAGATGAGTGTTCCAGACTGAGGGTAGCCTTTTTTGAATGCAAAAGATCCATAGTAAGTATAATTTTAGTTAGATTATATTTAGAACATCGAAGTAGAGTCATATAGTTGTATGTGTAATTGTTGATTTGTTGTCATAATTGGCCATCATAATGAACACATTATGTTTCAGTGTGGCCAAGAGGTTAAGAGGTAATAAGGTTGAAGATCAACTATGTATCATATTTGGTGTTCCAGTATTTTTGCATATATTTTAAGTGTGTGGCTTAATAATGAAATATAACTGTATGTTTCACATTTGTACTATTATTGTCTTCTCATCTCATTACATTACAAAAATGAGTTGAGCTAGGGACCGATGTCACTGTGCTCAGGACATTCTCATACGTGCTCTATCCCCTCGTTCAACAGGCAGCGAAGAGTCATATTGCTAATTGTTCCAACTGCCATCTGATTGAAAGTTTTCCCTCCCAGTTTTGAGATTCGTCCGGAACCCCTCAGATCCCCCGCCATATCATTCTCTCCACATACGGCCTCTGTCTGTTCAACAGGAAGCGATGAATCATATTGCTAATTGTTCCAACTGCCATCTGATTGAAAGTTCTTGTTTTCCCTCCCAGTTTTGACATTCGTCCAGAACCCCTCATATCATTCTCTCCACATACAGGCTCTGTCTATTCTTCCGCTTTCTCCACCTGGTCCCACTGGCGCCCGACCACCTCGTCCTTGTCCATGGGTAATCTACCACCGATTGGTGCATTCATTGCCAGCCTGTCAGCCTATTCATTCCCCCCGCATGACCAGGGCAGAAAATCCATACAATTCTCACAATCTGTGACTTCTGAAGCAAGGCAAGCCATTCTACGCTAACCATTCCTTTCTCCACCTTACTAAGCATACTCTGTGACCCCATAATGAATACATTGTGTGTTGCAGCTGTATCCTCCAATCATTGGAAGGCTGCCATTACTGCTTCCGCCTCCATTCTCATTTTTGGAGGTCGTGGTCTTATATTCCAGACTCCTTTTTGAAGCATCGTCTGTTTAGCCTTCAGAATGAAACCCCAGCCACTACATCTGTTTCTCACCACTGACTCATCGGTGTAGGTCACTATGTCACCCTGATGTGTGTTGCCCTGGATCGGTTGTTGCACCTCAAACTCTGTGGGGCCTGCTGCCCATTCTCTGCACTCACAACCCAGTGTGACTGTTACCTTGAGCCAGTCAGACATGTCTTCCGGTACTATTTAAAACCCCTTATGGAACAGATAGAATAACACAAATCAGATTACTAAGAGGACACATATTTCCTGTGGCAACATAAAGAGCTTATATTTGCCTTGAAATATAAGTGGTACAGAAGAGTAGAATAATTACGTTCTAAGAAAAAGAGAACAAATCTATCCAACAGTATTTCAAAAGATTGTTTATTAAGACAAATTAAATTGAGGAAAATGAAATATTTTGGCCATGTCAACATCACAATGACTTGTGGGTGCATGATGCAGGCGAACTGGTGAAAGATTGTAAGTCTTTCCTGCAAGCCATGATAAGAACAGTGTTCTGCAAACATTAAAGTGCATGATGAGGCAGGCGAACTGGTGAAAGATCGTGAGTCTTTCCAGCAAGCCATGATAAGAACAGTGTTCTGCAAACATTAAAGTGCATGATGAGGCAGGCGAACTGGTGAAAGATCGTGAGTCTTTCCTGCAAGCCATGATAAGAACAGTGTTCTGCAAACATTAAAGTGCATGATGAGGCAGGCGAACTGGTGAAAGATCGTGAGTCTTTCCAGCAAGCCATGGTAAGAACAGTGTTCTGCAAACATTAAAGTGCATGATAAGGCAGGCGAACTGGTGAAAGATCGTGAGTCTTTCTGGCAAGCCATGATAAGAACAGTGTTCTGCAAACACCTGCTGCATGACAATGATGAGGATTAAAGGCCACCTGCCCTAGAGCAGTTACCAGATCATATATGGGTTAAGACTTTTGTTTCAAATGAATGTAAAAGCTGCCAAAATCAATCATGATTTGCAGACATCTCTAACAAAACCTTAAGGCTGGCAGCAGAGACAAAGATAAACTAGCTGTTTTTCACAAATGCACCAGCAGTAATAGTAGCATAGAATAGACAGAAAGGTAATCGCATAGGGCAGATGCTATAATATGGGTGTGAAGTGTTGGATGTTCACATATACTAAGTTATGGTATATTAATGTGGTTGACTAGCTTCGTTCTTTGCCAGAAAATTATCAAACTTACCTGGGACCCATTCCATGAAGTTGGGTGAACCCAGAGCTGTACTGTTTGTGAAAACACCAATTCTGCCACTGCTTAGGAATCTCAGACCACTATGTAGGTAAGCAAGTGCACTATCTACCTCAGTGTAGCAGACTCGTAAGTCATGAGATGCATGCAAAAACAATGCAAATGAATTTGAGAGTAAAACTCTGAGGGCTTTTTAGGAGAGGTGTAAGTAAAGGACCCTTGTACACACCTTGAGATGTATTGGACATATGGTTCTAGTTCAATATTTTTATTTTGATGAGTGATGTGGATTAGAATTGAATTGTAAGAAGACACAGATTATGGTCATCACTAGGAAGGAAGAAATACACAATTTAATATACAAGTAAATGGGCATATTCTTAAACAAGTGAATCGGTACAACTATCTCGGAACAGTCATAACATCTGATGGGAGATGCCTTGAAGAGATTAGAACAAGAATTGCCATGGCGAAGGTAGCCTTTAGCAAGATGAAAAACATACTGACCAATAAAAAGATGTCAATTGAAACGAGAAAAAAAAAGAGTGTTGAAGTGCTACATAGAACCTGTACTTTTATATGGATGTGCTTGCTTGTGTTCGTTGGCTTGAGCTCCAACGCGAAGTCCTGTATGTAGGATGAAGGCATCCTGTTGTCCAACATCAGTGTGATGTCATACAGGACCTGAGGTTTGCGTGAGTATCCGTTGTCCCATGTCTGGCTTATTGGTGTTCAGACTAGTGGTTCCTCGCCGTACAGGCAGACACTCTCCGACTTCGGAGGAATCGGCGATCCTACTGACTTTGGTCAGGGCCCCGAAGGGACCTGTTGCCCAATACGCTCAGTGAGGACGCGTCAATAGGTCTTAGCCAGTATATAACCCGGCCCTGGTGCCTTGGAAACACCTCTGCGTCCCATATGGATGTGAGGCATGGACAGTGAGCAGACGAGCTGAAAAACATCTGATGGCTGTGGAAATGTGGCTTCTGAGGAAAATGCAAAGAATACCATAGACAGATAGAAAAACCAGTGAAAAAGTCCTTCAAGAAACAAATGAAGATAGTAAACTGATTAGAGAGATTAGATGTAGACAGTCAAAATTTTTTGGGCATGTTATGAGAAGAAACGAATTGGAGAACTTGGTGACAACTGGCAAGATTGAAGGGAACAGACCAAGGGGAAGACCAAGAATTAAATACCTGGATGGCTTGGCCGCATGGCATGGTCGAGACAGAAACACAGAGCTGATCCACGACTCTGGTGATCGAGTGAGATGGCAGAACATGACCGCCCACGCTTATCGGCATGGCACATGATGAATGAATTTTGTCAGTATCAGGCCAGTCGACTTTACTTCCCAGGACATTAATTTGGTACCCATTTTAGGCTGGGTCAACCTGAGAGCCCAGGTCAGTTTAAAAATTAAACCTTGGTGTGGATTCAAACCCATGACCCTTGACTGACAGGCAAGTGTGCTAGCCTTAGAGAGATGTAATACATGGAAATTCACCTTGTACCTTTTCTAGGATTGAAGAGACAGTAACTCCATCCTACTATCATTGATGTTTTCATTGTATTAACAATAGCACATTTGTATATCTCAGTTAACCACAGAGAGCCTAGTTATACAGCAATTTAACTTATTAACTAGGAAATTTAACTAGGCAAGCAAACAGTGCACAATGACTTCTTCAGTTTTTTTGGTTTTCTGCCCACTTTCTGTGGTATGTCTTTCAGCATCAGAATTGACAGAGCTTCCTGAATAAGATTTTTATGTGGGCTGTGTGCAAGATGGTATTCATTGCCTTTGTTATTTTGCTATTCCATTGGTTGCAGTGTCTGCCGCTAGCTCTGTGTCCACTCTGCTGTGTTCATTAAATGACTTGGAGTGAACTAAAAAAGACTGTTAGATTCATACAAGAGACAACATTGCAGCTATAGACATATTTCAGGTGAACGAAAGAAGAAGAAGAAGAACTTGGATGTTAAACGACAACTAAGACATTTTGCTTTTATTGCTGATGCTGTTGTTTTGGCATGGATATAGTTGTAATAGTTTTACTGAGCTCTTACCTGTTTCAGAGAATGACTTTCTTTACATTTAAATGTTTTTTAAATAATTACAACATTACACTATTAATTTTATTGCCATTTCCATGTATTTGCAGCTGGATATGCGAACCAGGTTTAGAGGAAGGAAAGATTACTAGTTGAGATTTGACTACACTAGGCAGGGCATTGAGCAGCAGTGTTCTTCCAGTTTTCAACGTCACTACCATAGATATTTATTGAAATGTTCAGGGTGTCTTTGTATCTCTTCTGTTCATCATGGGCTTGCTCACCTGAGTAAATATCTCCATAGAAGTTTTTCTTTAACTGCGCATTAGGTATGCAGGCAACATGACTGAATCTATGCAAGAACTTCAGCAGCTTCCTTAGGAAGTCCTGATGGAAGTCTCTTTTACATGTCAGCTGTAGACTGTCCAGGTTTGACAAGAACATAGAAGCGATGGAGTTTATTCTTCTTGTCTGCTTCTATAAGTTGTTTTGTTGGTTGGTTGGACGGCTGAGTTTTCACTCCTGAGTCCGATGCATTGATGTTCTGGTCGTCTGAACCCTGAAAAGGGCTTGCATCTATGAGGGTGAAGCTGGTGTATAGACTATCCTCCCAGCTCAGTACAGTACTATTTTCAGTGACTGTGTTGTAGAACTCTCCTTCCCCTCTCATAGCATGGGAGGCTGGGGGTGTACAATACCTGTACTTGAGCTTCACATCTACAGAGAGCCATGGAAGGCTACAGCCATGCTATAGAGCATCATGAATTTTCTGCCCAGGACATGTGGGTGTGTAAGGAAGTCAACAGGCTGATAGACTGGCTGCTGCTGCTATTTTGGGCTGTGAGCTAGATTATGACAAGAATGAGATGGTGAAGGTTCTCTGGGATCGAGTGGAGAGTGCAGCAAACAGATAAAGGACCCACATCTGCAGAGGCTCATTCAGGAAGTAGTGAGCAAAAAGTCTGGTCAGCACTCAACCCATAAAGGAAAATGCATGTGGACATTCAATCAGACTGTCACAGATACCATCAGCAGGGCAACTCTTTGATGGCTACTGAAGAAGGGAATGGAGCAATTGTTGGAATACTCAGGGTGCAGTGATGTGATTCTTGATTTGACATTTCATGCTAGCCAGGCTGGGAACCCATTCTGTATATAGGCCACACCATGGACAGATGCTTCAAGGTCTTGCCCCAGTGGACATGCTGGTCTTGGGTTCTCTGCAGGTCAAGTTGTATTGAAAGTTGTTGCTGTGGATAGAATTGGAGTGAGTCTCGGAGGTTTCTGTGTCACCTTCTGCTTCACAAGTAACTGGGCTAGTTCCCAGCATAGGGCAGATTATTTTTACATGGCTGCTGCCTTTCATCTCCCAGTGGAAACAGCTGTAAGGCTGTGGAAATACAAACAGTTGAATTTGTTACCACATGTTCACAACTGCAATAATTATCTCCCATTGAAGTATAGGCCCTCAGCCAACCCACATTGAGCCCTTTGTACGTGATTGGTTGGGTTTTGTAACTTAAGTTTTCTACAATATATGGTTGCTGCAGAAAACATCAACCTTCCTTAGTCGTCTCCCATGGCATGCATGGTAGGTTACAGTGTTACTATCCTTAACTTTCCTTATGGACCCTGGTAACTCACTGCTGACAAGGATCATTGGTTTCTAATATTAAACTTGCCACTGATTTCTAAGGTAGAAGGGTTGGGTCATTATCATCTTCCACTTCTGCTGTCAAGCATTGTGGCATTGGATAAGAGTGAAGAACAAGTCCTGTGTACAAGTTGGATTTTTCAATTCTCCGCAAATTGTAAATCACAAGGAGTATATTCTAAGGCCATTTTTTTTTTTTGCATATCCTATTTACAGGACATTGCTGCAGTCAACACCAGCATTTTTCAGCTGCTGTTGATATCTTGGCAAGTGTTATGTTCAGTAGTTTGCCATTGCTTTCTGAACGACAGGTTCACACGCCTTTCTGTAAGAAACCAATGTGGTGCGATCCACTGCCGAATCTCGCGCAGCAGTGTTTTGTATGTGGGTATACAGGATTACGAAGTGTCCTTAACCCTTTCGCCAGGGAGGCCGGCCATTACCCTAGCAAAAAAGTTAGAAAACAATCCATGAGTTGATAGAGCCCATTACCTTGGATGGAATCCATCTAGAAGAAGTTATCCTTATACAGATACATGTAGAAGTAACTTTTGAATTAGGGAAGTGCATAACTGTGTGGGAGCTGCAGAAGCACAGTGAGTAGCGCACTTGCCTGCCCATCTGGTGGTCCTGGGTTTGAATTCGCATCAGGGTTCCAAGTCGACCAAGCCTAAAATTGGTACCAGAAAATGTTTTGGGAAGTAAAGCCATCTGGTATGATATTGACCACATGGCCCCTCAAGTTCTGATTGGTCTATAAAATTATTGGGCTAGATCCATCTGCCTAAAGCATGCAAAAGGGTTTTGTACTTATGTTGTATAACTGTATGATGTGCAGTCCCCTTGAAAGAGATACGAAGATGTTGCTGGGGATGGTTGATACTGCCTTGACTATTGTCAGCTTAGTTTGAGAACTTAGTTACATCTGGCAGTAGATGGGACAAGAGCACGGGGAAGACAAATACATTGATCACTTGGCCATGTGGTTTAATCAAAACAAGAACACAAACCTGATCCAAGACTGGTGATTGTGCGAGATGGCGAACCATGGCTGCCCGTGCACATGATGATGATTGTCTATTTCTTAGCTTGATGTGTTTTAATCACTCATATCCACCGCTTTACAATCCTGATGTCATAAAGCAGGATAAGCTAGCAAGTGTCTAGGATAATGTTGGTGAGCTAAGCTGAGTCTTTGTAACAAATGTTGTTAAACATTTCTGTTGATGAGAGCTTCATAGTATTTTCATAGAAATAAGGAATACAGATGTAAGAGTATGCGTATTATTTTGCTGTTTGTAAGTAATAACTTACTTATGCAAGCAATACATACACTATTTTTGTTGTGATTAATTAGTTCACTTAATCCGTTGTTTTCTGCCCCAGGTCCAGTAGTCATATGTTCAAATCCCCATTGAGGCTGAGTTTCCTTTTTTTAATTGATTATTACCAGGACATACAGGTGGCTGGTGTGATTAATAGTGACTACATCACCCGTTGAATGCCAGCTGGTCAATAAAATGTAGGCTAGCACCATATACCCAAGCACCTACAGACATGCAAACCAGTAGGCCATATGATGGGTTGCTTGCTTCAGAGGGAGTTATAGCTCCTACCAAATCATTTCTGACCTCATTTATGGAAACTGGGGGGGGCTTTGATTGTTGCAATATGTGGGTGAATTATTGAGCATGCACCTCAGAAAATGGTCATTTAAGCAGTAGAGGTTTTTCTTTATGGTGTGAAATTACAAAAGGATATGTATGCGAACTCTTTTCAGTTACTAGCTGTTTCTTGTCAGATAGGATTGTGAAAAATACTACTTGATACATCATTCTTTTAATATTTCTTATGAGATAGGATGGTGATATAAATAAAATATCACTCTGTGCCTGTTTTATGTTGTACACTTTGTTTAAACAATAAAACTTGTAGGTTTGAATGTTTAATTGAAAATGTAAATATTTACATGGCTTTGTTTCATATTCTATAAGTTTGTATTCTCACCCATTTTGTATGTAAAACGTGTGTGCACCGACACTGAGAGGGAGAATGGGTTAAGGAAGAGATATATTAAATGTAAATAGTACCTTTAGTTTACTGATAATGTGTTCCAACATTGGCTAATGTAAAATGGGAAGAAAGAGATGTTATAATGACAGCTCATGTAACATTTGGATATTTTATATCCTGTATGAAATACGCTTATTTTTTTAAAAAAAACAATAAATAGGTGTTGCTTTTTTTATGTTGTTGAAAAAGTCTGAACTGTGGCCATAATGTTTTGAAGTCTCACACATGAGAAAATCCAGTTTTAATCCCCAGAAAGGCAAGGAATCTTATCCCATCATTCAGTGACTTGTCCCTTGCAGAGCTTTTCCTCCCATAATGAAGGCTTGGCATGAGATGGCTGAGGCCCTATGTTCCTTTTGGAGATGAAGAAGAAAATGAATGAACTTTACTGTTACTGCAGTAAAGTGCCAGGGTTACAAAACGTTATATGAATTCAGAAGAAATTCAGTGTCATGGGCTGGATATGTACATGAAGGTTAGATTTCTTCTCCCTCTATAGATATGGGTACCTTTTTATAACGTTTATGTCCATGTTAACAAATCATATGAAGAATGAAAATAGAATGTTTTGGTGGCTTTGATTTGTATATAATATATGATGTCCAATGGCATGCAGTTTTAATCTTCGGTCAAAGGAATGGTGAGAATACTAAAAACTGTTGCAACTGCACTTGCCAGGCCACTTTAATTCCTCAAGACCTCCCCTGCCATACACCTCAAGGTACTATATTGGAAGTAAATGACAGTTATGACTGTTGCCAGGACTTCATCTTCAGTCATGCACTCTTTGTCACTGATCTTGCAGTGCTTAATGATGACCGATCAACAGGACTAAAATTCATCAATGAGATATAGATACATATAGTGTCGCAAATCCTGCTCTCATCTCTGTTGGGTGGCTCCTTCAACCTGTTGAAACCTATAGGGAACACAGGGCAGCAATCATTCCAAAACACACTTTCTGTTATTTAGAACCCTCTAGAGACTGAACAAACAAACTTTATTTTCAAAGAGTTAAGAATTAGGCATGCAGACCCATGTAACATTATGTCCATCTTACCCCTCTTCTTACATATATTATTTCATTCATACATGTCTTATTAGGTTAATCTTAAACAAAAAACAATATATGTATTATAAATGCATGAGGAATGTGCAAAAACAAAAAGACGCTAAAGCTAGATGGGACACACTTTGAGAAAACCTGACAATTATATAACTAGAAAGTCCTTTGAAACCTATAGGGCAAATGAAACAGCGGGAAACATAAAACATTTGGAGAATAGCATCCGAGACAGATTAATAATATGAATAGGACACTGACAGAACTGCATGAGGTAGAATCTGATTGGATGGATGGCTTAGAATGAGTTAGTTGAGGGCCCATGCTCCAGTGCGAAATAAAAGGAAGAAAAAGTTGCTCTACGAAGAATTCTAAATGGTAAGATAAAAAAACTACTGCCAAGCTACTTTCTAACGCAAATGGCATACTGGAATCACTAAGTACTCATGCATTGCTACTTCTCATTTTTCGAGTGTTAAAGAAGGCTTTCAGTTTATCCACATATTTACGGAAGAATAATCTAGATCTGGTAAACGACTTCTCATTTGATTCAGATTTTTTAATCTCACTTGAAACTGGATAGGCTCGGAAAATTGTTATGTACTTGCTCCCCAAAATTTCCTAACCTGGCTGTAACTGTGTGTCACGGCACGTTTTTATATGCTTGCTTCCCGTAACATTTAAACTTGGTTTTCTCACAGTGTCCTAGAATAGGTGCCCCGATGTAGACTATACAAATATGTATCTGAGAGGGTCTCCGTATATTTCATTCACCTTGTGAGTTTCAGGCAAAGGACTTTCTAGTCATACTACTATTAATATTATCAAGTTTTCTGAAAGTATATCCTACACTGCATGCCGCTGTGTAGACTGAAAAACATGTTTTGGAGAGACATATACAGATCAGTCAATGCAGACATACGTAAACTGAAAGAAAGGTGCGCAAGACAGCTAGCTGCAACAGAATTATCAGGATGCTTTGCTATCAGTTCAAGGACTGAAATACTTGATCATAACGATGGTGCTATAAATATTGAAAAGATGGTGCCAGATTTTGAAAGCAACAAATAACATGCTGAGGGGATCATTTGTGCTTTCAACTTCTGTTATAGCCTGGAAAAGACTCCAGATAATTCAAGAGATATCATATTATGTGCTGAACATTGGTGAATCAGCCATGTGGATTGGCGCCACAGACAGCAGATCACATACTTCAAAACTGCCCAAAATATGACATATTAAGGCAATTAACCGTGGAAGATAAACTCTGGACCACTGAGTGAACTAAACAGGACAGTTAAATTCATACAAGAAAACAACATTGCAGTTATAGACAAATTTCCAGCGAATGAAAGAAGAAGAGCGTCTGAGGAAAACTTAATGAAAAAATCATGTCGTGAAAGAAACACTGTCTAGCATACGCAGCTGCTTACCCAGGCAAGTATCACGGGGACCTGTTACAACTATGTGTGTGACATATATAATAGTGTTCAACACGAAGCAAAGAGGTCATACGGTCTATGTCCTGGAAAAATTGTTAGAACAGAAAATCTACCCATATTTAGATCCTGTTTCCTTGGATGGAATCTGTCTAGACTCTAGAGGAAGCTAACCTTACACAAATACATTACATGCTGAAGTCGGTCACGTTGACCTATGAGGTTCATAACTTGGTATGACGCACTGCCCTCAAAAGAGGAACAAGAAGAAAATATAAGAAGATGGCTATAAGATCAAATAAGGCAACGAAATGAACACCCCAGAAAGGTATACATATTTATTTCTTTTGCGTTTAGCGTGTCGGGGCAGTCGACCCGTTTCACAATTCCCTGGCATACTGAGTCAAGGGTTCAAAATCAGCTACAGGTGATTTGGATACAGACCGTTTTGCGTTGAATTTGACTATATGAGTGTTGGTCATTCAGAAAGCCATGGCAAGCTACTGAACATAAACATTGCCTAATAAATCACAAACAGCCAGAAAAAACTGCTGGGATTGCTATCAGTGTTTTGTTGTTTGTCCATGACAAATGATGATGACCATTCATTTCATCCAGTGGGGTTGAAAGTATGGAGCCGTGAGTTCTAAGATGGCTGATAAGGCCTATTTTGACTCGAAATGTTGTACATAGAATACCCAAAAATTACTAGGGACACAGCCAGAGTACCAACAGGAAAGTACTGCCATAACTATGATGTTGAAATTGGGGCAATCAAGATACTTAGATAGTCTTAGTTAGTCTTTCCTCTTGAGCCTAAGGCGGCGCATAGGGCAGAAGTCCTGTCTCTCCATGCTTGGCGGTTCGCTGCTACCTGTTGTAGATCTTGGATATTTACTTGGCCATTGAATGAGCCTTCTCTAATGATGGTTGTACGCAGGGTCTCTCTTGGTCTTCCCCGTTTTCTTTTCCCTACTGGTGACCATATGAGGGCTTGGTAGGGGAGTCTTGACTTGTCCATTCTGAGTACATGGCCGATGTAGTTCCAATGGCGTCTTCTTATGAAATTGGATACTGTATCTTGCTTAGTCTCTTGTCTTATTTGTGAATTGGTTCTGAAGTCTGTCCAGTGGATGTTTAGAAGTCTTCTAAGACATTTGTTCTCAAAATTGTCTAATTTTTTATCTAAAGCTACCGTTGATTTCCAACTTTCACATCCATACTTAGATAGCAACAGAGAAATTACTAAATACCATTACCAGCCATGGTACACAACCTGTAGTGCTATTGACATATGCAAAATCAGTACTCAAGGCGCTCCTGTCTGGGAAATTGCCAGTCAGTACTAAGGACACTACTTTCTGAACTTAGCAGACAACATAGGGTACCATACAGTGAATACATAATGCTGGGGGGGGGGGAGGATCTGAGCACCTATGGATATGTCCGGAGTGCAATGAAGATACCCCAACTGATAACAGTGAATACCATCCCACTGTGGAGTACACGGAAACGACAGAGCTGATCGATTGGCTAAGGAAGGAGCAAAAGAAGAACAGCCTGATGTACCCGTTACATACCACCAAAATAAAAAAAAATGATCAAATCAGTCAGAAAGCGGGATGCAGAGGTGTTTCCAAGGCACCAGGGCTGGGTTCTATACTGGCCAAGACCTATTTACGCGTCCTCGCCGAGCGTCCTGGGCAACAGGTCCCTTTGGGGTCCTGGCTAAAGTCAGTAGGATCGTGGATTCCTCCGAAGTCGGAGAGTGTCTGCCTGCACGGCGAGGAACCACCAGTCTGCGCACCAATGGGCCAGACATGGGACAACGGATACTCACGCAAGCCTCAGGTCCTGTATGACATCACACTGATGTTGGATAACAGGGTGTCTTCATCCGACATACAGGACTTCGCGCTGGAGTTAATAGCTAGCGAACACAATCAAGCAAGCCAGCAGTCAGAAATCCACCAAATCCTGCTCAAGATGACTACCGCGAAATGGACAGACCAGAACAGGTCATTATTCTGCGTCTCAGAATATGACACAATAGATTACGCAACCACATGTATACAAAATTTTAAATTGGTGAATCAGCCATTTGCACATGTGGATTGGCGTCGCAGACAACAGAGCACATACTGCAAGACTGCCCAAAATACAAACATATCTAGGAAAACCTTCGGGCCTAGAGAGACGACAATGGAAGATAAACTCTATGGACCACTGAGTGAACTAAAAAAGACAGTTAAATTCATACAAGAGACAACATTGCATTTATATACATATTTCAAGCGAACGAAAGAAGAAGAAGGCTCGAAATGTTCTGTCACAATGTGGGCAAAGAAAGCTTGAAGTTCCAGGAGGGGATCTCCTGCAGTTGTTTTTCTGTCCAGCCTTTTCTTCACAGCTTTTGCAGTCCTGGTTGCTTCACAAGTGACTGCACCCTTGCGCAATGATGTACACCACGAATTTCGTTCTTTGGCAGCAGTCTCCCGAGTGTCGTGATGAATTCCAAAAGCTTTTAGTGAGATCTTCAGAGCGTTTCCTCTGGCAGCCTTGGGGGTATTTACCACAAAGCAGCTCGCCGTAAAAAAATTCGTTTAGGGAGCCTGTGATCTGGCATGCGAGACAAGTGCCCAGCCCAGCGAATTTGATTCTTCATTGGTAGAGTGTGGATACTGGGCATGGACCCTCTTTCTAGGACTTCAGTGTCTGGGATCTTGTCTTGCCATTTAATCTTCAATAGTTTCCTAAGGCAGACTGTGGAAGTGATTTAATTTTCTAGCGAGTCGTGGGTAAACAGTCCAGGTTTCACAAGCAATATAGCAGTGTGGATAATACAACTGCTTTGTAGACTTTCAGCTTTGTTTGCAGGCCTATTCTATTTCTGTCCCATACATTCTTGTACAGTCTGCCAAAGGCCGCGCTAGCCTTGGAAATTCTTGCATTCACTTCGTCATCAATTGTGGCAGCTTGTGACACGGTGCTGCCAAGATAGGTGAATTTGTCCACAACACTTAGTCTATGACCATTCACTTTGATATTCGGCACAGTGTGATTATTCCCTGGATCTGGCTGGTACATAACTACAGTCTTCTCCAAATTGATATTGAGCCCAAAGTTGGCACAGGCATATGAGAAAGCTGAAATATTGTTACATGTCTGCCTCTGAGTTGGCATATAGAGCGCAATCATCAGCAAACAGGAGCTCTCTGACGGTGTCGCTGTTAGTTTTGGTTTTAGCTTTCAGCCTTCTGAGATTGAGCAACTTACCACCCATGCGGTAGTTGATAACAGTGTAATGTAAAGGTGTCAATAAGCTCAAGTTGGCTGCATGTTTCTTTGGATATATTCACGTTGGCCTGAAAATATGTATAGAAAACAAGAAGACTTATTGCTTCTCGGTTTTTGTTGTTAATTATTTCAGTTGAATCAAAAAGTTCTGTTCTCGTTCTTTGTCAAAACTGTCATTTACTGCCAATATAGTACCTTGCGGTGTATGGCAGAGGGGTCTTTGAGCCTGAGGAATTAAGGCCGCCTGGTTAGTGCCAGTCGCCGCGAATTGTGCAGGTTAGGATTTTCTGTTTTTGGATAACGAAGACGCAATCCATAAATTGTACGATTTATTGCCTGGCATATTTCGCTGCATCTCGCCAGGTACATACATTTAAAATCACCATGGTAAACAATTCATATTACTGTGCGAACATGTGTATATTTCAGCTTGAAAGGTGAATCTAGTTATTTTACTCTACGTTGTGTGACTTCTGCTGTATGTACCTAACGAGATGCAGCGAAATATGCCAGGCAATAAATCATACAATTTATGGTTTGTGTCTTCGTTATTCAAATTCACTACGGGAAAACATTGTTTTGATTTTCTGTTTGCCCCCGACACACAAAATATCCCACACCTTACCGAGAGATCGAACCCGGGTCTCCCGCGATCTAGCCACTCGGCCAGCCGCTCCTCGCTCCGTTCTCATTGCACTAACATTCTTTTAGAAGTTTGTATAAGGGGCGTTCATTTGAAATCTGTTCGTGCCGCACCGCGCGTAATTGCGTACGTTGAACATTATCGTGTCATAGTCAGGTGATAAGTATTGACCAATGAATAAAAGAGCAAGTGCTTATCGTCCCATGATGCATAGTTTCTGTTTCTGACCGTTGAGAAAATGGCGGGTTGATCCAAAATCCGTCCAAAGAGCGGTGATTCAGTTTCTTTCATTTGAAGGATGTCGACCAGTGGACATTCATCGAAGAATGCAGGCAACGTACTGTAACAAATGTGTGTCGAAGACAACAGTGGCAGACTGAGCACGAATGTTTCGGAAAGGACGTCAATTCGGCCGGGACAAGCGCATATTGTTGCAACAAAACAAAAAAACATCGCCATAATTGATGCAGCAGTACAGATGAACCATTGTCGAAGCTTACGTTCGCTTGCGAAATAATTTGATGTGTCAATTGGGACAATTCAAAAGGTCGTTCATAAGAAACTGCAATATCGGAATGTGTGTTCACAGTGGGTACTACGGATGTTGACCGACCACCAAAAAGAGGAACACATGGGATGGTGTTTGGACTACTTGCTGCGTTACGGAGTGGAGGGTGATGCATTTCTCTTCCGCATAGTGGCAGGCGATGAATCATGGTGTCACCACTTTGAGCCGAGCAACAAAAGAGAGAGCATGCAATGGAAGCATGCTGGGTTCACCAAAAGCCCCAAAATTCAAGTTACAGGTTTCAGCTGGTAAGGTTAAGCTGAGCGCATTTTTTTACCATGAAGGGCTACTTTTGGCCGACTTTAAAGAACCTGGTGTCAACATCAACATAATCTACTACTTACAAACACTTGACAAGCTGCAAAAAGCCATCAAGAATAAACGACCCAGCATGCTTTCTCGCGATGTGATTTTGTTGCACGATAATGCTCGTCCGCATCTCGCAAAGATTGTGCAGGAAGCATTAGCAAGGAAGAAGTGGAAAATTCTGTAACATCCAGCCTACAGTCCTGATTTGTCACCATGTGATTTTCATTTCTTCGGACATCTAAAAAAGCTCTCAAGAGGCAATAATTTCACAAAGATGCAGATGTAATGAACGCGGTAAACACTTGGTTCAGTGAGCAACCTCAATTCTTTTTTGCGGACGGCATTCGCCGCCTACCTAAGCAATGGGATGCTTGCCTGAATGCCTACGGCGGCTTCTTCTGACCAACCCATAGTGCATAATTCATTCAAAATGAATGCTTTGTTTAATTCTACCACACCTGTTAATATTTCTTTCATTCTTTTGTAATAAAGCCATTGGAACGGGTTTCAAATGAATGCCCCTAATAGTTGCCTCCTTATAGATTTTATTTAGCGTTTCTCCATAATTCTCCCAGTCTGCTTGTATTTCTCTCTTTATTATTATCCTTGCGTGTGGTCTTGCTATTGTATATTCGAAATAATAATGATCCGGTTTGCTTTTCACCCGCTTTTTATATTTTTCCTTTTTGTTTTTGACAGCTTCCTTAATCTCGTCGTTCCACCAACTATTTATTTTCTGTATCTGTGTTCTATGTTTTTTTTTTTCTTGATTCCACATTTTGCAGTTTTTAAAATATTTGATTTGAACATCGCCAATCTTCTTCCACTGATTTTCTTTCCGTAGGTAGTATTGCAAAGATTTTATTTAGTTCTTTCTCATAGTTTTCCTCCAATGCTTCGTCTTTGAAATTTGTAAGTTTACTAATTTGCATGGTATGTTTTTGTATGGTCTTTACTCTCTTCTCCCGTTGGTTTTTATTGTGATAATAATTGCTCTATGATCTGCGTTTATACTTAGGTCGGGCACTGCTCTTGCATCTATTATATCTCTGTTTCTGTTATTTCTTGCTAATATAAAATCAATGACTTTTATTATCTAGATTTTTCCATTTGTATCATGTGTGTATTTGTGAGTGAGTCTTTGTGTTTAAACAATATATGAAGAGGTCATGGTGACTGCACAGCTTTATCATTCTGCTTCCATTATCATTTCTTGCGCTTTGTTGGTCTCCAAACACTCCATGTTGTTTCTCCACGTCCTAGTCTTGCATTGAAGTCTCCCAGAAAGCCCTTCTTATCTTGCTTTAGTTCGTCATTGATGTCTTAGAAGAACTCCGCGCATTCTTCATTTTTGTTTGCATTACATTGTGCGTATATTTATATATATGTAGTAATTGCCTGCCAGCTTCGTGGCTTAGAGGTTATGACTTTTCTCCGTAATCTCGTATACTCTCTTAATTTGTGCGTATATTTATTTATATGTAGTAATTGCCTGCCGGCTTCGTGGCTTAGAGGTTATGACTTTTCTCCGTAATCTCGTATACTCTCTTAGGTAACGTGATGACGGTGAGAATCAGCAGTGGTTCGAATCGCATCGGTAACTTACGGGGTATGTGAGCCGGCCGCTCAGAAAGCAATGGCAAACTACTGAGCGTAATCTTGCCAAGAGATCAACATACAGCTGAAAGATGCTGGTGTTGACAGCGATGTCCTGTAAAGGATATGCACACAAAAAAAGTAATTGCCTATTCTTTTATTCTCAGTGTTATTATACCACCGTTGTATCTCTTGTTAGCTATGCTTCTCAACAAATTGGATCTAGCTAACGACGTTAATAGGGATTCCAATAAAATTAACTTCCTTTGGAAGGGCTCCTCATGTGCTAAATTAAATTGATCCCCAATCGTCATCATGCTGCTGTATGCAAATTAAATATTTTAAATAACTTAAACATCGGTACATGGTATGTTAAAACACTTATACAAAATAGAAAGCTAGAAAACATCTAGAGTGAAATTGATACTCTGAATATAAACGTATTAGAAATTAATAAAATGTGATGGCCGGGTGCTTGTGGGAAATATTTAGATAAACACAGAATTAGTTATTCAGCAGGGGAAGCATACGAAAGAGGAGTTGGTCGTATAATTATTGGATCAGCACAGTGCAAAAATACTTAAAGGACCTTGGACACGCAAATGGAGTGCTATTAGTAAAACTCCATGGCAAGTCTCTGGATATTAACATTCCACAGACATATGCTCTAACAGCAGACAGCGCAGAAATACACAGTGTGTGCCACGTGGTCTAGTGGTTACACACCCGCTTCACACGCCAGTGATCCGGGGTTTGTTTCCGGGTCCGGTCAAGGATATGCACTCGTGGATAGGTCTTAGGTTCATACCAGAATACGATCAGCGTTGCCAGTTGTGGGTTATGCTCAATATTTAAATTTCAAATCCCGAAACAACCAAATAATCAATATGCACTACTGACGAGCTCAAACGAGAGCGAAACTCGAGTCTAATGCTTCCACATTGACGTGGATAGGCCTTATGACTTATGTTCATAACAGAATACGATCAGCGTTGCCAGTAGTGGGTTATGCTCAATATTTAAATCTCAAATCCCGAAACAACCAAATAAATCATTTTAGATGTATTTTATAATGAGTTAATCATGGCTTTGGACCAATGCAACAATTTCGATATAAAGTGATACTCGGAAACTTTAATGCCAAATAATTAGGCCATGCAATGTGATATTGATTGCTAGGACTATAAGGTCATTGAAAGTTTTAACATATTGTCTAATTGATTTATTTTGTTGTTTCGGGATTTGAGATTTAAATATTGAGCACAACCCACTATTGGCAACGCTGGTCGTGTTCTAGTATGAACCTAAGGCCTGTCAACGTCAATGTGGAAGCACTAGACTCGAGACTCACTAGACACGACACATTTACGTGGACAGGCCTTAGGTTCATACTAGAATATTGTCTAATGTTTAAGGGCACCCAATTCACTAAGTGGCCCAGATGGCTCACTTGGAACCGGGAAAGCTGACACCTTGGCTAGTCTATCGCTGGATAGCTATGGCCTTGGTGAATGCAATGACAGATTAATAGTATGGACAGAATCTCGGGGATATGGTCATTGGTACAAGGTGCACATGGGGTACCATCAATCTTTATTGACGACGGAATAGAGAGAAAAAGCAGCGGCTGCAGCAGGATATAACAATATGAAATGGAAACAAATAGGTATTTTAAATTCCTGCGAGAAAAAAACGAACTAAACATTAACAAACGTTGCACATACCTTACAAGGAGATCCACGTGTCGCGAAATACAGGTGAAAAATCCGAAATCAGAAGCACTCAATAAATATAAAAAAATGAATAATAAAATAAGATAAAATACACACGAACGTATACAATACGAGACACAGACGTTTCGATTCTAAGAATCTTTGTCAATGACAACACAGATAGCTGACGACAAAAACACAAACACACGACCTATCACTTATAGTGCACAACCTGATAATTCCACGTGGGGCAGAAAATGTGACTATGGCCAGCTGCGAAAACGCGTGGCGCAGAATTTAAAATGGGTTGCCAAAAAGGATTAGAGTAGCCAAAAATATGTGAACAGTCTGCTATGGAAACATAGAAATGTGGGGACAATTAAGTCTAGATATCGCGGGGGGGGGGGGAACAGCACGGTAATAGGTAGTGTAAACAATTGGGGAAGATGCCACAGTTATACTGTAGCGTCCACGACAGTATTAATTCCTGTCGGGTGGATGCATCCCAGATTGTTGATTAGCTGGCATTCAATTCTAAGTCTGACACAGCTATTTGAGAAGCAGGGTTTTAATGCGGTGACACATGCATCGTCGGCTCCATTGTGGTTGGAGGAATTGAAATGGTTGGGGACAGGTTTGTCAGCGCCCTGATTGATGTCTCTGAGGTGTTCTCTAAAACGATCCGCAAGACGTCTGCCTGTTTGGCCAATGTATTTCATGTCACATCGTTTGCAGATGATAACATAAATCAGATTGCGGGATGTGCAGGTGAAAGAATCTTTCAAGGTGAAGGTGCCTCGGGGAAATGCAATTTCTGGTGTCTGAACAACGTATGGGCATGTCAGACAGTTCCTACGATGGCATTCGAAGGTGCCCACGGATGAAGTAACCGTGGGGAGGCGACTGTGCACAAGGTGGTCTCTGAGGCTCTGGTTACGGCGGAAAATTACCCTGGGGCCATTTGAGAATACCTCACGAGTGGTAGGATCCGATTCCAAGATGGACCAGTGTCTCAGGAAAATGTGCTTGATGGCATAGGCATGTGGATGGAAGGTGAGGATAAGCTTGGGCTCATTGTTCTGAGGTCGCGTATGCTTGGCGAGGGACATTTCCCGCGAGACTTGGGTTATGCGACAGAGAGCTGTCGACAAGACGTCCTCTGGGTAGGACCGTCTGCGGAAAAAGTCCAGCATTTCGTGGGCTCTCTCGAGGAAGTCATTATCATCCTGACAGATGCGACGAAGGCGGAGTAGCTGGGAATATGGGATGGAATCTTTGCAGCTTTTGGGGTGGGATGAGCTGTACAGGAGGAAACCGTGAGCATCAGTAGGTTTATAGTACACGGAGGTCGTGAGGCCTGTAGAGTTTAACTTAATGGTGGTGTCAAGAAAATTGACAGAGATATGTACTTTATTGACGACGCCGAACTAGAGATAGTAGACCATTTTACATATCTAGGATCAGTGGTAAATAGCAAATTATCCCTAGATCAGGAAATCAACATCCGGATTGGTAAGGCAGCAACAACAATGAACAGGTTAAGAAAAAGAGTCTGGGAGAACAGGAAGCTTACTGCCAAAACAAAAGTCATTGTCTATCAAGCCTGTGTCCTTAGTACTCTTCTCTATGGCAGTGAAACCTGGACAACTTACTCACACCAAGAGAACAATTTAAACAGCTTTCATATGCGGTGTCTGCGAATAATTCTTGGTATTAAGTGGCAAGACAAAATCACAAATACTGAAGTATTGGAAAGATCAGGTTGTGTGACAGTTTATTCCATGCTCAGTCTTCGTAGACTTAGATGGATAGGACATCTTAGGAGGATGGATGATGGTAGAATACCAAAGGATATCTTTTTTGGTGAATTACAGATGGGTAAGAGATCTCAGGGTCGGCCTCTACTAAGATACAAAGATGTGTGTTAGCGGGACATGATTGATACAGGCATTGATAATGCACATTGGGAGCAAGTCGCCGCTGAACGTGTTGCATGGAGGGCAAATATCAGAAATGGAATAAAGTCAAAGGAGAAAATTATTGCAGAAAAGTCACACACCAAGCGTTTGAGACGTAAGATGGTGCATGATGGTGGAAATGACCACGTGTTTAGATGCACCCACTGTGAACGGACATTTACAGCGCAAATTGGCCTTATTAGTCACACTCGCTACCGCCATAGTTAAAAGTTATTATGCCTTTTTAAAGCACAAACTATCGTCTGTCAAGACGGCAAGGTGCCAATGATGAACACCTGGTTCAAACACCATTCACGACGATTATGGATTTGGAAAAGCCCTGGAGCAATCAAATTAACGGACTATGTTATGTTGTCTCTATATGATTCAGCCGTATAAATAGGCTACTAACTAACAGCATACCACAACAAGCAATGATGTACAGACCAAATGGAAGCAGAAGAGGCCGACCATGCAAACGATGGGCAGAGGGACAGGGTTCATGTGAATTCCGATATATGAAGCCCATAAGAGGACACTCTCCTCCCACTGTTTACGCTTCACATCGACACCCATAGGTACAAGAGGAACTAGCTGAGCTGACACATTGGACATTACCATGCGCGCTCACTTCCCCAATGCAACAGCCATTCCAAATTACCTCTGCTCACTTTCTTCATGGCGAGTTGGTTATGATATCTCTCTTCTTAAACTCTCAGACAGCACTGAAGTGCTCTACCATGCTCGACTCCCAGGTGGTGTAGTCAGGCTAGCGTCAATTTCATCAGTATCATCAGCCAGTCGTGTATGTACTACATTGACTACATCAGCCATGTCGTGTATGTACTACATTGACTACATCATCCATGTCGTGTATGTACTACATTGACTACATCAGCCAGGTCGTGTATGTACTACATTGACTACATCAGCCATGTCGTGTATGTACTACATTGACTACATCAGCCATGTCGTGTATGTACTACATTGACTACATCAGCCAGTCGTGTATGTACTACATTGACTACATCAGCCATGTCGTGTATGTACTACATTGACTACATCAGCCATGTCGTGTATGTACTACATTGACTACATCAGCCAGTCGTGTATGTACTACATTGACTACATCAGCCATGTCGTGTATGTACTACATTGACTACATCAGCCATGTCGTGTATGTACTACATTGACTACATCAGCCATGTCGTGTATGTACTACATTGACTACATCAGCCATGTCGTGTATGTACTACATTGACTACATCAGCCATGTCGTGTATGTACTACATTGACTACATCAGCCATGTCGTGTATGTACTACATTGACTACATCAGCCATGTCGTGTATGTACTACATTGACTACATCAGCCATGTCGTGCTACTTCACGTTTGTAATGCTACATATTTTCAGTGTCAGCGTCTATGGCTTAGGGGCAGTGAACACGGTTCCACAATCCTGATATACTAGGTTCGATTTCAGCCGCAAGCAGTTTGTCTGTCTTCCCCTTGTTCTCTTCCCCTCGATCTTGCCAGTTGTCACCAAGTTCTCTAATTTACTTCTTCTCATAACATAATACAGACACGATCAGTTTTATTTTCTATATTTTGGTCTGACGATATCCACATTGCTTTATGTTTTTTTTTTTACAGAGACCCACGTCTTCCTATGATATATTGATTCTCTGTACACAAATGTGTAATTATTTCCCCATTTTGTATTCTTTGCTCAAAGTCCATGCTTCCTCATGATTTCTTCATAACCCACGTTCTTCGATCTTAATATGGCATTCCCGGCACACATTAACATTGTGATATTTTTATTGCTGTGATTATCTACAGTACTTTGAAGTTTCGTATGCCATTTCCCCTTAATTGATTCATGATTATCGTTTGTTGGTGAACAAAACTTATGTTTACTTTGTGTAGCTCTAAATATCTACGAGGGGGCTTCAAATGAAAATCTTAAATTTTTTTTACTCCTTGAGTTGTCCAAACAGGAGGAAATCACTTGGGGCTAGGTCTAGCGAGTACGGGGTGGGGGGGGGGGGGAGGAGGGGAGTACACATTGAATGTCAAGGTCTTCGATGGTTTCAACCATTGCACGGGCAGTATGGAGTCGGGCATTGCCATGTTGCAAAAAAGACCTACTCAGAAGTCCACGTCGTTTAGATTTTATTGCGGATCGAAACTTCCTACTTGATTCATACACTTGTTGGACTGACAGGTATGCATCACCATACTAGACCTTCATTCGCCTATGAATTTCTATAGGTTTCACGCCTTCACTGATTTAAAAAAAAAAACGGATAACAGAAGGATGCTCCTCTTTGGTGCATGTCAAAAGTGGGGTGGCCATCTTTAAACTGTCCTTGTGACGTCACTGTGTTTTCGTCTGCGTCGTGATGTCACTAGCTTAGCACTCTTGACATCCTTAACATCAATATTGACAGGTTACAAGACAATGGCATGGTTATTGTAATGTCTATCACACTTTTAAGGTTTTCATTTGAATCCCCCATTCTGTTATCGTCTTCTCGGCTTCATTAATTAGGGCTACTTCTTCACCGTGAGGCACATTTGCCTATGTACGGCCCGAGAATAGTACTATTTTACCAGTGTTTAGAAACTTTTCTCCTGTTCCCATCAATTTTGTTTCACATTATCTTCAGATGCTAATCTTCTTATATTTAATTTCATTCTGAGAATATCACTGTCTGTATTTTTACCGTCTCCACTTTTATTTATAGCTGTGTTAGACTTGTTTAAGATACGATAACTGATAATATGGTACAGATCACCGTAACTATGATATGCAACTCTAGTCCACCCTATACAACAATGACTTAGAATGTATGACGTCATGTAACAGTCTTGGTTGAGGACCGTTTAGGTCTTTATTCTTGTCCTGATTGTGTTATGTGACCAAATCATCCAGCCATTTATCTCCTCCTCGTACTCTTAGAACATATTTCTAAGAAGGTCTTTGGACGATTCCCCATCTCCTATGTACATTTTATTAAAACAACGAACATATTCCCTCCTCAGACATTATTGTGTAATCTTGCGCTGCAAGGGGAGTTAAATAAGTTGAATTAAATAGTTCTGTCTGTTGCGTCACGACGACAAAGTTCTGTTTAAAATGTGTACCTATTGTTAGTAACGTTACTAACTGATCATAATCATTGCAAATTATCCTTGTCCTCAGTCCGGCATGATGCAACTTGCTCTCTTCGCCGCCCCTAATTTATTCCACACAATAGAATAACAAACTAGCTGCGACAAGTAAGCGTGTATTGCATTGCTTGATTTGCGTGTCACTGCAGATATCAAACACTCGAGGTGGAAAAGATAAATAGCTAGATCATTATGTAGGCCACAATATTTAACGTATGCTAACTTTGTTTTACATTAGAGACAAACTTTGTTTAGATCGAGAATTGAGAAGTCTCACCATTCTGCTGCAACTGGAAATTGAAACAACTGTTAAATCATGTGTCATCACCCAGTGCCTTGCCGGTTGCGATTATCCTCTCCCCAAATTGCGATCTCCGACGTCATGCATCAATTCGTGTGTTGACTCCCTTCCGTGCCATGACACAAGACTGTCAAGAATTTTCTCACGCTGTCTTCCTCTACCTCTATTTCCATAAATCTTTCCAGTTATCACAACATTTCCAGTTTTTGTCGTCTCAAAATGTGGCTAAACATGATAACCGCTTCTTTCTGATGTTTGTGATACATTAATTGTCTTTGCGACTCAGTTTCCCTCAAAATGTCCAGATTGCTCATTTTGTCTGGCCAAGTAATTATCAGCATTCTTCTATAAAACCACATCTCCAAAGCTTCCGGGGATATTTTTGGCCGTTTTACTAATTGTCCAGGATTCACGGCTTTGTGTTAAAATTGGTTCTATGCAATTTTTTTTTCTCCGCATATCCTTTACAGGACATCACTGTCAACATCAGCAGCTTTCAGCTGATTGTTGATTTCTTGGCAAGATTACGCTCAGTAGTTTGCCATTGCTTTCTGGGCTACCCGCTCACATACCCCGTAAGTTACCGACGCGGAGAGAACCGCTATCGATTCTCGCGCACGTCACGTTACTCACGAGAGTATACGGCATTACGGAGAATGTCGTGTAGCACCTAGACCAGGGAGACCGGCTCTATGCAACATGCGAGAACTATTTTTCTAACTTTCAAGGACAAGGACATCTTGCACAAAATGTTTTTCATTTGATAGAATGCAATATTTTGCTTGTCCTATTATGTTCTTGATCTCTGTGATGCATCTTCCATCTGATATTATCCATGTGTCTTGATATCTGAATTTCTGCACTTGCATCAAAATAATGTCATTTACTTTAATTTCACATTTAGGCACAATCTGTTTCTTTGATATCTCCATTACTTCTGTCTTTCTATTATTTAAAGCTAAGGAACTTTTTTTTTTTTTTTAATTCAAGGGTCATAGACTAAGACAAGGCAGGTCCTGGATAGCACAAGCAGAAATATCTATACATCATGTGTGTGATCTAGAGACCATCAATCGTGAAGAGGAGTGTGTTGAAGTACCGGGAAGACATGACTCACATGACGGACTGGCACAATGTAATAGTAACACTGAGTCGGGAGTGCAGAGAATTGGCAGCGGGCGTGACATAGTGATCTATTCTTATGGGTCAATGGTGAGAAACAGACGGAGTGGTTGGGGTTTCATTGCGAAGGCTTATGGAAGATTCTTAAAAAAGGAGAGTGGCATATGAGGCTACGACCTCCAGCATGAGAATGGAGGTGGAAGCAGTCACAACAGCATTCCGTTGGTTAGATGAGACCACTGCAACACACACTGTATTCATTACGGACTCAAGGATTATGCTAAGTAAGAAGGAGAAAGGAATGTTTCGTGTGGAATGATTCAACTCGCTTCAGAGGTCACAGATTTGGATAATTGTATGGATTTTTTTTGCCTGGCCATGCGGGAGTGCGGGGGAATGAACAGGCTGATAGACTGGCAGGGAATGCACCTCTTGGTGGTAGATTGCCTTTGGACAATGGGAAGGTGGTCATGCGTTTGTGGGACCAGATGGAAAAGGTGGGGGTAAAGATTGAAAATCCGTTTGTGGAAATGATGAGATTGCGGGAGATTGGCAGGGGTTCTGGTAGAATCTCAAAACTGAGAGGGAAGACCAGGAGAACTTTCAATCAGATAGCGGTGGGAACAATTAGTAGTGTGACTCTTCGCTAGCTGTTGAACGAGAGGACGGAGAGCGTATGGGAATGTCCTACGCGCAGTGATGTCAATTCTTAGCGCAACCCGACTCATTTACCGTCCATTTTCATTTGCTTTAGTAATTTTATTATTTCCTTATGTTTCACATTGTCAAATGCTTTTGTGTATCCTTTAAACATAAGTACAGATCTGTTTTTACTTCTATTGCTTTTTCTAATAGTGTCCCGAGAATATACATCACCTCATTGTTTGTGTCCTTTACCTCTACAAATCCACACTGTTCATAACTAATTTCTGGTTAATGCGTGAGGGTTAGTTATCAGTTAGTTAGTTAGTTAGTCGCAGTTCCAACTTCACAGCAACGGGTCGTCCCCATTATGCTCCGTTCCTGTGCCAGTGAATATCACACAAAACGCTCCCCACTGCCCAATGTGAAAAGTGGAAAAGACAGGAGTCTCGACAAACAACAGCCCACACAGATACACTGTGCATAATGCCGCCGCCAGAATGTCAACACACCAGTCCCCCACGAAACACCCACTTCATCTCTGATGGAATCGGCAGTCATTTTTCTATCTGGATGTTTCCTAGATGTTCACCCATCTTAGTTATCAGTGTCCCTTGCGATGAGGCAAACCCTCTCAGACTTCTCAAGTACTTGTAATTTTCATCCCCAAGTTAAGGACGATAAGCCAGGAGAGAAAGTTGTGTCGTGTTAAACTTCTCAGCCACGCCGACCATCACCACAAGATTAATTAAATTGTCACCTGTTGGGGGACAGTAAAATCGCTCTTGAGAAGCCCTGAGTTACAAATTCCGTTACCATCTCTCTGCGCATGTCAAAACGGTTAAGTTGGAACGAAACAAGATGGCGGGAAGAGTATTCTAATGATTTGCGATTATTGTAGAAATTTGCTGCAGACGAAACCACTGACAATTTATTTCTGACATTATACATTCCAGGTAACCGAAATCTAAATCTAAGTGAAATATTTGTGGCTAAATATTTAGTTTGTAGTAAACAGTGTGTTTACCTCCATGACCTTTTCCTTATGGATCTTATTTATTTATTCTCAGTGCAGTCTCACTCAGTTCCAATTCTTATTCAGTAGTGATGAATGATGATGATTGTTTGACTTACGTAATTTTTTGTTTATGTTAGTGATTAACGCTAGCTAGATATAATAAGTATATAGTATACCACCATTCGCGTTCACATCAGATATAATTAATTTATTACAGTTACCTTGTTTAGCGTTGGAGCGTGTGACGACACAGTTGGTTGTGTTGAGTTGTTCCAATCGAAGTTGAAATTTGAAGTGTCCATATTTTTGTGTGCTGCTACGGCGGTTTTGGCTTAGTGCCCAAGTCGACAGTGTTAAGTTCAAACGCGTTTAAGTTGCAGTAGATTACTATTGGACGTTCAACGTAGTAGTTAGTAGTGTATTTATACAAATAGTAACATTAATAATTTATTAATTATAATAATAATATAAATATTCTTTTCTTCTGTGTTAATCTTTCCTGGGTTATAATTATTAATTATAATAATAATATAAATATTCTTTTCTTCTGTGTTAATCTTTCCTGGGTTATAATTATTAATATAATATTAAAAATAAAATAACATAATAATTGGATATGTTGTCTGTCATTTTTTTTTCAGATACTGAATTAATATTATACTGAATAGTGGATATAATTTTTAACTTACACATACTCATAAACATATAATTTGCTATTTCATATTGATATATTCTTACAGTATAAATTATATAATCATGTCCTTTTTTTCCTTTACTCCCCTCTCTCTGTCTCTGCCTCTCTCATATCCCATTCTCTCTCTGTCTCCTCTCTCTCCCCCCCCCCCTATTATCGACTCTCCCTCCCCAACCTCTCTCTCTCTCACACACACCTTCCTTCAGCTGCCTAGTTTGGATTTGACTGAAGACTCTTCCCACCTGTCTCTATTTTTACTGCTAACTAAAGACAATTGGGCATATGTTTCATTTGGTGTATGCAAGCACATATGTGAGTGTGTATGTGCATGCATACACCAAGTGAAACATATGCCCAACACAGTCTGGTTAAAAAACTTGGACAAAGGTTGATTTTTGATTTTTAGCTATGACCCCTGTGCTATATGAATGAAAAACAGAAAACAATTATGAACCAGCTGCAAATAAACTACACACATTCATTAACTAGTGCCTGCACAGAATAGAAAGAATAAAATGGTATGACAGAATCACTAAATTGTGAGCTTAGGGAGAGAGCTAGATTCCAGCAAATCAAGAGCTGAGAGAAAGATGCTGGCCCTGGATAGG
This sequence comes from Cepaea hortensis, assembly GCA_963921405.1. NCBI lineage: Eukaryota > Metazoa > Mollusca > Gastropoda > Stylommatophora > Helicidae > Cepaea > Cepaea hortensis. Next base: position 105,656,690 of record OY992879.1, read on the forward strand.
ACAAACATTGAGAGAAACCTGATAATAATATAATTAGGAAGTCTTTTCACTGGATCCTTTAGGGCAAATGAAATGGAGGGAGACTCAATAAAATATGGAGTAGAGAACTAGACAGAGATGAATAATTTGGGGAGGACATGGAGGCTTGGCATGAGTTGGTTGAGGGCCTGTTCTAAAAGGAATTAAAGGACAGAAGAATAATCATTGACTTTAATTATTCATTGATTCAGTAGCATGTCCCTTGCAGAAATTCTGCCACATCCTGCACCCATCTTTGGCCTTCATCTTCTTTTCTTCCCGGGTATATACCCCTGCATGATTGTTCTCTCCAAACTTTCATGACGTTTTAGATGACCAAAATATTTCAATTTTCTTTGTTTTATCGTCTTTAGTAACCAAACTTCTTCAATATTCAGTTCTTGTCGTATGGATTCATTTATTCTTTTCTGTATCCAAGATATTTTTAGAACCTGTCTGTCATAACTGTCAAACTGTCATTTACTGCCAATATAGTACCTAGCGGTGTACGGCAGAGGGGTCTTTGAGCCTGAGGAATTAAGGTCGCCTGGCTAGTGCAGTCACCACGAACTGTGCAGGTTAGGATTTTCTTTTTGCCCCCGACAGAAAAATATCCCACACCTTACCGAGGGATCGAATCCGGGTATCCCGAATGAGAGTCCGGCGTTCTAGCCACTCGGCCAGCCGCTCCTTGAACCTGTCTATGACATTTATATTCAAAGGCATTTATGTGCTGTTCAGCTTGTTTAGTAAGTGTCCAGGTCTCTCAGGCATATGTTGCAAGGGAAAGATGCATGCTCTTAAAAATCTAATTTTTGTAGTTCTATCTGTTCCACTCCACAACATATTCAGTTGTTTTAGATTCTGAAGAGTAATAGATATTCATCTTTTAATTTCCTTCACTGTGTCAACATTGTTGGTAATTAATGACCCAAAATATTCAAAATTTTCCACCACCTCCAGTTTTTCCTCATTAATATATATGTTTTTCTCCATATTAGTTCTATCTGTATGCATTATCTTTGTTTTTAATATGTTAAGATTTAAGTTGTGATGTTCACTATTCTTTTGGGTTGAGTTTATTAGTCTTTCTATACCATTCTGTGATGTGGATAGTAATACTGTATCATCAGCATATCAAATATTTAGGGCATCATATTGGTCCTTGTTTATATCATCTCTGACATTTCTCATATTTTCTGCGTACATGTTAAATAAATAAGAGGACAGCACACAACCCTGACGGACTCCTTGCTTGATGTCAAACCAATCTGTGGTCTTGTTATCTATTCTAACCGCAGTTTGTTTGTTGGTCTAGATAGAGCATTTTGGAGTTCTACAACATGTGATGGAAAGCCTATTTTTCTCATGATTTCCCAAAGTTTCTGATGTTACAGAGTCAAATGTTTTAAATAATCCACAAAACATGAGAATAGGTTTATATTAAATTTTCTACACTTCTCTGTTATTATACACATGTTGAGTATATGGTCTCTTCTTTAATTATTAGTTTCTTCAAAATAATGTTTTCCCATAATAATTTTAAAAATGAAGACACAAACAAGAGGTTGTACAATGTATTGCCTGGCATATTGCGTTGCATCTCATCAGGTGCATACAGCAGAAACAAAAACACGTTAAAAATTATTGTGGGAATATGTGTGTTTATTTAATCTTGAAGGATTAATTGTTTTGCTTTGTTTATGCTACTTAAGTCAAAGTTATGGAGACTCAGTCAAAGTTATCATCTTGAGAACACTTTATATATTCACATGTCCCTCGAGAAGTACCCATCACTTGTTGCGTCTTCCAATGGCACAATAGAAAGAAATGTCTTCTTCACTTTCTCTTCTCTGATAAAACGAATATGTAGTATATTATCTCACAGACAGTGATAGTCTAGAGCCGCCTGTTCACATCTAAAGGGATTAGTCATCATCATAGGGATAGTTGACATAGCTAAATGTTTCAAGCTGATAGAATTTTTTTTACAGCATATTTTAAAAATATCTTCAATGTTTTATACCAAAAGCTGGTCTGTGAGACAATGATAATTTGTCCCAAAGTAGTTTCCTGCTAAGGATCTGTGATGTGATAGCACCATGACATTTTGTAGGCCTGAATGCCCGAAGGGATAGGTGGTCAATCTTTCCCTGAGACAATATAGGTACGAGTAAATGTGGAGTTTTCAAACACAATCATTATTCTTCTGCTGCCTTTCATGCCCCAATGGAACATTGGCCTTCAACCAACTCACACCAAGTCCTTTGTAGACTTGTTCATCATTGGTTGGATTTTGTAGCTGAAGTTTTCTACAGGATGAGGTTGTCAGCTGCATGCCAGTCCTCCTTTATTGCCTCTTATGACATGAATGGTAGGCTTCAGTGTCACATTTCTTTGCTTCTCATAACAGAACATAGGAAAAGGGTATAAGAAACATTTCCTTTTCTCAGTCCGAGCAGAAGGAATTGCTTAAGGCTGTTATAAAACATAAGGAAATCTTAACTAACTGTTTCTATACAATCATGTCAGATTTGACTTGCTGTTCGGCTATTTTTGTATTAGCTTGAATAGAATTAAACTGTTAATTGAATTGAAGCATTTATGAAAACAAAGCACATCTGCTGACAGATCACATGCCCTTTGTAAAAATTGGAAGGACGTAACGCTCAGATATTTAATGTCACACTTTTGAATATCTCATCTTGACCAAGGTAATAGTTGTATAGAACAGAACTTAAGTGTACACTGTTAATTACTTTCTTGTGGTAAGACTTTTTATAGTGGTTATCCTGTTCATATATTTCTTGTATTTTCAGGGAATTTCCAAGTTTCTTGCCAGGAAGTCTTCACATTACCAACAGCAATGGAAAGTAACACATCTCAGAATGTTGACGAGACATTAACTAGTGATGATTCAAGTAATGCATTGGATGGTGCTCTTGAAGGTGACCAGCCCTTTGACATATGTCATCTTTGTGAGGATAAACTGAAGTCTCCAAAGATACTGTCATGTCTGCATGAGTTTTGTGAAGATTGTTTGAATAAAAAGCTAGAAAGTGACAAGGAAGAAGAAAATGCATCTCCAAGTAGTCCTTTAGCTAAAGAATGGATGATTGAGGCCATAAAATGTCCCATTTGTGACCAGAAGACACGCCTACCAGAAAAAGGTATTAGTGGTTTGCTGTCGGACATAGTCTTAGAGGACATAATGGAATCTGACCGGGGAGATAAAAAACAAGTAAGTACCTTTGTTTTTGTGTGTTTATTTTCTAGAAGACCTGTTATTTATTTTCAAATAATTTGTGCTAGTCATTCCAATTACTTACGCAGTAGCAGTATTCTAATTAACAAAGTTGTTGAAAAAATAAATGTCAAAAAAAATTTCAATTAAAATTGTGCCTGGAAATATTAGAATCACCATGTTTTAAAAAATAACCCAAAGGTTTTGGCATAGAAACAAACATTAACATAATGTTCATAATGAAATCATGGCATTTATAAAATCTAATTAACTAGAAACTACTGGAACCGCAATTATGAATATTTTTAGTTAAGTACTAACTGATTGCCAGAAAAATAATAAAGAGCCAACTGAAATTATGTCTTAAACATGTAAAACTTGCAAAAGTATTTTGGTAGGTCATAAGGACTTGTTCTCAGTTTGAAATAATCAATATCCACAATGTAATTCAAGTCAGATTACCTGTGTGTTACTGGAGGATATAAGAGAAACAAGGAACTGTAACTTACTATTCATGTTGCAAGAGGTGACTTAGGAAATGATAGCGTGGGATTGGCTGCCTTATCCGGTGGAAAACTTTAACTGTAAAATCCAACTAATTATGAACAAGTTCACAGAAAAGAAAACTAAACTCAGCCAACCAAAATAGAAGTAGGCTCTTCTCCTAGAAGTACAGAGAACAAAATGGAGACGGCTGCTAGAGATTGCAAATGATTGCATGGCTTGGTTTGGTTAGTTGAGGTCCTGTGGTTCTTTGGGGGATATAAGGCAGAAAAGACATAGAGAACTTGTGTCAAATAATGTAAGTGGTAAGGTGGTTTCATTCACAGACATAAAGTTAAGGCTTGTGTTACATATAAAGAGATATCCTGTACCTCACCCTTGGTGCCAGCTGGCTATGTGCTGGTATTATAGAACCCCCGGGAAGGTTAACCGGTCAACAAATGCCCGCAGAAGTTGGATGTGTCGGCCTAACGGCACAAGAACGCAGCTTTGCTGTAAACAGGCTCAATGCAATCACATATGAAAAAACTCAGGATGAACGCAGAAGAAGAAGAAGTATTATAGAACTTCATGCAAAATCTCTACATGTTCTTGTGGTGCACCTAATATAAATGGCCATCAGACTGTCAGATGCCTGAAATGAACTAGAAGGGAATCTCAGTAGTGAACCCGCAAGGGATACGCTTGATCAGAAACCATGCCGTAGAAAGGCTTTTTCTGGCACATATCAACCCGCTTATTATTGTGAATCCTCTGGAAGGCTTTCAGTTTTTATGGATGAACTAGTGATTATGTCATCCAGATCCTGAATCTTTCACAGAGTGGTTAGTGTAGACTGTTCTCCCAACCCAGTATCAAAGTACCATCACTGTGTGGGCTGTTTGCAGAGCTCTTTGTCCCCTCTCCAAGCCAGAAACTAGTGGGGTGTGCAAGACCAGTATTGGAACTTCACATCTGTGGAAATGCTTCTTAGGATGTAACAAGGTCGGGATTCAGCCCAACACATATGAATTGCCTAGGATTAGGCCTAAGTTGGAAGGTTTTCCCCCCACAGATTTTGGGTATTGTCAACAGACTCCAGCAAATGCTGAGTAGGGCAATATTTGAAGGATGATATTACTAAATGCAGGCAGGTCAGCATGGGCGAATGGATAAGAACACATGTTCTTAAACATCCAGTGTGCTGAGGCTGAGGTAAGGGGTTCAGCCCTTACACCAGAAAGTTGGACTAAAATGTTGACCTATCGTCCTTGACTTGAGAACATAAATTACAAGTACCTCTGAAGTCTGAGTGGGTTCGCCTGATGGCGAGGGTAATAGGTAAAGCAAATCCACACGCAAAATTCAGTCCAGCATTATAAGTAGTAGTATGTCTGGATTATGCTTGAGTTCAAAGCAAGCAACAACAAAAAAATAAATAAATGCAGGCATGTAAGAATAATTATGAAGTTACAGACACTATGTTTATTTGAAAGAAGAAAAAAAAACCTGTTGTGTGAGAGACCTGAAAAGGGACTGGTATTATTTTGCCAGATATATTGGCATGTCATTTCACATTTCATTGCAATTTTATTGATACAGATAGATCCTGTTTAAACGCAATGGAATGATCATTCATATGGTTTCTCTCTCTCCATTCTTCCCTCTCAAAACTGTCACAAATATGCTTATTGCATGACCTAATTTGGTTAACATTGTAAAATATACCCTGTACACCGTAGCTACTTTTGTTTCCCTCTCACCTTTTCTAGGTTGGCTGTACAAGCTGCAAAGCTGGTGACAATGCCATAGCCCGATGTAGAACTTGTGAAAATTTGCTGTGTCCTAACTGTGTTACCGCTCATCAATTTATGAGATGCTTTGAAGACCATAAGGTAAATAATTTTGTTGTACTATCCGTCTCTGTGGCCAAGAGGTTACGGAATTCATAATCTTGCATACCGTGGTTGAAACACAGCTGTGGGTGATTTGGCAGCAGACTGCCTTGCATTTTTCAAACAATGGTATGAGTACTGGTTGTTAAGAAAGCAGTGGCAAATTACAGAACGTAAACTTGCCAAGAAATCACAAACAGCCAAAAAATGCTGGGGCTGACTGACGTCCTGTAAAGGATACTAACTAACTAACTAACCCACCCTGCTTTAAAATACAGATGGTCTTTTGTTTCACAATGACACATCATTTACTTTGAAAGTATGAACAAGAGGTGTATAATAGCAAGAAACAAACCTAGAAAACTTCACATTTTATGTATGAACCTACAACTATCATGGCTGATAAACTTTTATGCCTGGTTCTATATTTCTGTTTATTCATAATTGAATTTCACAAGTATAATGTGCGACCATAACACATAATAAATACAGTTACTCCCTTACTGGCAATGAAGCTAAAACGGTGCATCACAATTCTTTAGGTTCATAAGTAATCTAGATGTTTTTCTGTGTGAAATCTTCTTCTTCTTCAGCGTTCCGAGCCATTGAGGTTCTTTGCTGCAAATACAATCTGTCTCCATTCGTCTCTCTGGTGGACCTTCTCTTGCCAGTAGTTGATTCCAAGTGCTTGTAGGTCTGTACATGTATTATCTCTCCACCGCCTTCTTGGTCTACCTCGGGGTCTACGGTCATTTATTTCCTGAGTGTAAGCGAGTTTTGTTTCCCTATTATCTTCCATTCTTTCTATATGCTCCAGCCATTGTAGTCTATTAGCCTTCATGATACCAGTGATTAGCGGGGACTTAAACAGATCATAAATGTCTTTGTTACTTCTTCTTTTCCACTCTCCACTTTGTGTATCCCTAATGGGTCCAAAGATGCGTCTTAAAATTTTGTTCTCAAAGGTTTGTAACAAGGCTTCGTCTCCTTTCGTTGTACTCCAGGTTTCAGAGCCATACAGCACAACTGGTCTGATCAGTGTTTTGTATATTGTGATTTTGGTGTTACGAGATAGCGCCTTTGATTTTAGTAGATGTTGTAGTGCATAGTATATCTTATTTCCAGAGTTGATTCTAGTTTGTATTTCTTCCCTTATGATGTTGGAGCAGTTGAAGATTGTACCCAGGTATTTGTATGTTTCCGTTCTTTTAATGGTCATATTATCTATTTGTATGTGGCCAGAGTTTCTAGCCATTCCGTCTCTTGAAATTACCATATATTCTGTCTTATCTTGGTTGATAACCAGCCCCATCTGTTGGGCTTTTCCCTTTAAGTGAGTCAATATTTCCAATGTCTTTTGTTCACTTTGCCCTATAATATCTATATCATCTGCATAACCAAGCAGCTTGGATGTTCCTCCAATATCACATTCCTCCTTTACCTTCCTTACAACTTTCTCTAGAGCCAGATTGAAGAGTAGCGGCGATAGTGCATCACCCTGTTTCAAGCCAGATGTTATTTGGAAGGGGTCTGATTTCCTGCCTTTATATGTTACTATATTATAAGTATCTTCCATGCATAGTCTGGTCATGTTGATTAACTTCCTTGGTATTCCAAATTCCTGCATAGCATTCCATAGACTATTCCTATGCACACTATCATAAGCCTTTTTAAAATCCACAAAAATGTTATGGAGATCTCTTTTATATTCCCAATGTTTCTCAGCTATTTGTCGTAAGATAAATATCTGATCTATTGTTGATCTGTTTTGTCTAAAACCCGCCTGGTAGTCACCTAATATGTCTTCTGAATATGGTTTTAGTCTATTTAGTAATACTGCGGATAGTATCTTATAGCTTGTGGACAGTAGTGATATTCCTCTATAATTTCCACATTGGAACTTGTCTCCTTTCTTAAAGATAGGTATCAATAATGACTCTTTCCAGTCATGGGGTAATTCTTCTGTCCTCCAGATTTTTATTATTAGTTTGTATAGCTTTAGATGTAATGCATGGCCACCTGCCTTTATAAATTCAGCAGCAATTCCATCAGTCCCAGTTGCCTTATTGTTTTTAAGTTGTGTGATTACATATAGGATTTCTTCAAATGTAGGTTCTTCAATTTGTGGTTTGCATGTTAGAACCTCTTCCTGTGGGAAAATGTGACTTGGAGCTTCACAATTTAGTAATTCAATAAAATATTCTTTCCATGTGTTGCACATTTCCTCATTGGTATTTATCATATTCCCATTTTTGTCTTTTAAACCATATGTGTTTTGTTGGTGCCCTCGTTTCATTGACTTCAGTTCTTTAAAAAATTTTCTGGATTCATTTTTCTGGTGATTAGTTTCCATATCTTTGATTATATTACTCATATATTCTCGCTTCTGCTGTCTGACTATTTTTGTAGCCTCTTTACATTAATTTCTATAATGCTCTTCCTTTTGGATGTTATTGATGTCATTTAACCATACATGTCTGGCATTCTTCTTCCTAATGACTGCTTCTTCACATTTTTGATTGAACCATCTGTTCTTTCTATGCGTGGTTAACACACCGAGACATTCTTCTGCGGTAGACTGAATTGTATTCTTGATGTTCAACCAAGTTTGGTCAACGCTTTCCTCCAAAGGGTTTTGCAGAGTTTCAAGTTTACATTTTATTTCATCTGTAAATTTCTCTTTGACTGTAATGTCTTGCAGTTTTTCTCTGTTATATGTTGGGTGTAATCTTTGTAATTTAGTATAGAAAGCTCTCTTAAGTTTTATTTTAAATTTTGCTCCAACGAGGAAGTGGTCACTGTGGCACTCAGCTCCTCTATAACTTCTGACTTGCTGTATGTTTGATGCATTTCTGTTGTTAATTAAAATGTGATCTATTTGATTATAGGTTCTCTTGTCACATGATTTCCAAGTTTGTTTGTGTATATCCTTTCTTTGTAGTCTGGTACTGCTAATCTGCAGTCCTTTGGCTTCTGCCAGGTTGATGACTCTCCATCCATTATCATTTGAAGTTGTATGTAGGCTTTCCATACCGGCCACTTTTTTATTAGTTTGCTCTCTACCTATTTTTGCATTGAAGTCTCCCAGCACAATCAGGATATCCTGTTTGGGGGTTTCTTCTATGACATCTTCCAGATCATTATAAAAGTCTTCTTTAATATCATCTTCTTTCTCTTCAGTAGGTGCATGTACATTAATCATCGTTATATTTTTCCATTTACCTTTTATTCGTAATTTACTAATCCTGTCATTAAAAGCTTTAAAGTTTAAAACGTTCCCCCATAACTCTTTTTTGATGGCAAATCCTGTTCCTAATTCATGTTTATTTTGGGTGTTTCCTCCATATATTATAATCATTCCATTTTGCTCTAAAGTACCCTCTCCTGGCCACCTTATTTCTTGAATTGCTGTTATATCCATTTGATATTCACCCAGCTCCCGGGTTAGTTCTTCGGCCGCTCCAGCTCGATATAGTGTCCGTACATTCCATGTTCCAAATCTCAAAAGTCCTTTAACGTTCCAAGGTCGTTGTCCAGATAAGTCAGTCCGATATCGAGGCTCATGTATTTGTTTCGTAACAAAGAAAGGATTTTACAAAGGTGGGGATGTTAACCCCACGCTTCAACCCCCAACCTGGAGGACCAGGGTGTTTCTCTTTGTCTGTTCTCTACCCTTTGACCTGTCCGGCTTGGGAGGCCCTGCTGGTAGCTACGCTACCGCCGGCATAGCTCTCAGGGTCATTGAGAAACTCAAGCTCCCCCACCACGACAAGGTGGAAACACCATCGGGGGAGTGTGAAATGAATGCCAGAATTTACCTGCTTTGAACGAATCCAAGAGATCCTTAATATTTACATCGATTGTTATAAATATGTGTATGGTAACTGAACTCAAGTACTTGAATGGCGGTTGCTATGTTTGCATATGAGCTCCCTAATGTCATATATATTGTAGATCAGTAGTCCGCCAACTCTGGAGCCAATAATGCAATTACAATTTCAAATATATGGCATGAAATTGTGCCACTAGTAACATCAGTCAAACTACAATGACAATCATGTACTGCATTACAAAAATGATTACAGTACATGCAGATTTTTACAAAGTTTTTTGTAGAATTATATTTTATCTTTATTGAACTATCACAATTCATACTGTTATTTTTTGATGAAGGCTCATAATAGGCACATCAGGAAAAATGGACAAATGATTTCATGAATATGCTTGCTGCTTGCTTGAGTTCGTTGGCTTGAGCTCCAACGCGAAGTCCTGTATGTCGGATGAAGGCATCCTGTTGTCCAACATCAGTGTGATGTCATACAGGACCTGAGGTTTGCGTGAGTATCCGTTGTCCCATGTCTGGCTTATTTGTGTGCAGACTGGTGGTTCCTCGCCGTACAGGCAGACACTCTCTGACTTCGGAGGAATCGGCGATCCTACTGACTTTAGCCAGGACCCCGAAGGGACCTGTTGCCCAAGACACTCGACGAGAACGCGTCAATAGGTCTTGGCCAGTTAACCCGGCCCTGGTGCCTTGGAAACACCTCTGCGTCCCATTTCATGAATATAATTTGCACATGTAATGGGAAGAAATTAGACTCAGGATTTTAATGTAGTTTAGGATGATGCTTTACCAAAACAGAAGAAATTATGCAGCTACGAAATGTTTCAAGATTAAACAATCAATAGTTTTAAAGGCGGTGTTCTAAATTAGTCTTTTAAAACATTGAGCTGTTAGAAGTTCTAATGCTTGAAAGCTAAATTAGACATGCTTATGTCCCAGATTAGTAACAGACTGTGGCAGAATTATGTTCACATTTTCCACCAATAGATGGTATAACATTTAAGCTGCAGATTTAGTAATTTCAAACATTTTTATAAATGATATAACATTTGTAAAGATAAAAGAGCATTGTTTTTAAATAAATACATATATTAAAATGTTTATGGTTTTGTTGATGTTACAGTTATTATAAGGTAATAAATATTGCGATATAGTACAAAATTGTCAACTTCCAGCCATGTTCTAATGTGTTGAATTCTCTTTTCTTGGCAATTTTCATGTAGTGTACCTCCAGTTATGAGTTGACATAATACAAGAACATGCACATAGACAAAATATATTTCCACCTGTTTTCATTATTCATTCACATTCGCCACACTTTAAAAAAATGTTGCAGAGAATCTGCACCCTATGAGTATAGTAAAATAGAACGTGCTGTGCTAATTTGGTTTTGTTCTTCATGAACAGGTTGTGACATTTGAAGAAATGATTAGCACTGGTGAAGGCATTGAACATCTGAGGAAGCCAGTGTTTTGTGTGAACCATCCACTAGAAATCATCAAGTACTTTTGTGCTTCATGTATGGTGAGTTATTAGATTTGTGTGATAAAATAAAAACACAATGTTTATAGTGTGTATTTTTTTTTTATATTTCATAATATGAGCCGTTACTTGTTTTCTCTCCAAAAGATGACTTTAGTTGTTGACAGTTTCAGAAATATGTTATTGAAGAAAATGTATCAACACTTTTTAAGCCTTGGGGTTCTCTGCATCAGACACAATCTGTTTTCCTGTTTTTATATCCGTGATGATTTCATCTAGTTCTACACTCTTTCCATCTTTGTAAACCCTCTTGGACTTGTCTCTTCTGTTTGCTCACTACATGCCTTCTCTGACTCTGCGTAAATCTGTTCTTTGACATAGCCAAAGCATCCCAATCTGTTGGATTTCATAACATTCACAATTATGGGTGTTTATATGTTTTTATGAGTTCTGTGATTATTCTCATCCTACATTCATTGGAATTATCATCTTCCATAGGTCTAAATATTATTCTGCGCACCATGTTTTAAAGGAGAAAGAGAATGTAGGAATAATTTGTGCATATGTTTTTTTCCAGTTGTGCTTTATAAGTTGGTCTAAATTTTTCTAAGGTTGTTCTTGATACCATCTCTTCATCTTTGATATGATCTTCCCCTTGCCATGTATACATCATATTTCTTCAGTGTTATTCTTTGTAGTAAATGGTACCAGGGTGTGCTTGTGAGGTTGCCAAACCATTTAATCTGTTCCTAGTAAAATAAATGGCGGAGTAGGCAACATCGACAACAATTTTGTGACAAAATGTTATGGAATTTATGTGTCACAATGTGTTATGATGTGTTTTAAATGTGTTAAATATCTTACATAAGTATTCATGAGGAGAAGTGCGGTTAAAGATGAATCTACAACAGGCCCGGCAAGCCAAAAGATAATTTAACAGTTTACACAATTAGGGATGGTGTATATGTAGAAAACCCAGACAAGTCCAGTGCAACTGTCTACATAGCAAATGGAAAGTACTGCAGCAACTCATAAGTAAGAGTATACATCTTGCAGTAATTCTTCGCGTCATTCGCACTGTGAGCGCTAACGAGTCAAGTCGCATTATTCTGTCAAGAAGCCTGATTCGCGGGAAAATGCCACGTGGAAAGTCCAACAACAAGAAACACGCTGTTGCCAAGTTGTGCAGCGTGGGAGCCGACAAGAAGAAGAAGAACGTCGAGAACCCACCTGCTAGCTGCATCAAAGAGCCTGATACTACAGCTATCACTGAAGCTACTACCTCAACACAGTCAAGAACCAGGACAGCAGAGAAGGAGGAGAAAGACACGTAGGAAACACCGACTCGGAAACAGTCCGATGGGTTGTCAAGCGGATTCCTGTGGAGCTGACAGATGAAGAAATCCTGAAGCAGCTACGTGAAGAGAATCTTCACATCCGATTCTTGAAGGCGGAGCGGCTTCTCACCTACTCCAAGATACCTACAACCTTGGCAGTAGTGACCTCGGAGGGCAGCGAAATGCCGATCACAGTATCATTCAGCAAGAAAACTCAACAGCCAGAGAGATTCATACCAAAAATCACTCTCCAGATGTCAGAAGGCCGGCCACAGCAGAGCTACGTGTCGCAGTAAGACGGAAATCTGCCGATACTGTGCCGCTCACCACGCCTTCAAGGAGTGTCCGCTGGCCAAGATGGACACGGACTTCCGAGCACCCAACAACAAAAGAAAGTGTGCCAACTGCCTGGGAAAACATGGAACAAGATACCTGGGCTGTCCGTACCTGCAGAGACATAGAGACGTCTTAAAATTCACCATCATCACAAAGACACCATTCAAGGAAGCAATGCAGAGGGGCGAGACAGCCACGGGTATAGCACAAGCTGAAAGAGATCAACTTCAAAAGCAGATAGACGAGTTGAAGAAACAAGTCAAGGCACTGCTGACGATGACTCCGACCAGCGATAATGAGAAGCTGCTGGCCGACATGAAAGAAATCCAGCTCAACATCAAACAAGAGATCCAGCGCATGGCTGAGATGAAGAAGGAGAACGAAGAAATCCTACAAATGATCAAGACCGAAAGAGAACTGCATAGAGCTGAAATGGAACTCTTTCAAAACAAACAGAAGCCACACAAGAACTCAGAGAGAAACCGCAAGAAGAAATCCAAGAGTCCGAGCCTGAACCGCAAGCTAAAGCCAGCAGCCCAACAACAACGCCCAAGAGGGAACTACTATACCGTCGGATCTCTGAAGGAGGCACAGAATACCCAGTCGACAAGGAGGAACTCAAGCGCGAGGAATTCAGAAGGCGCTGGGAAGAAAAAGAAAAGAAGAAGCCTAAGAAACTCCGGGGGAAACCGATGGTATACCCAGTCTTACACTACGACTGTGAGAACGACTTCGAGTACTATATAGATGACGGTAAAATCGTCCCATTGCTGACCACGGAGGAAGAAAACTTTAGGCAGCAGCTTCACAAACGCGACAGTGAAAACAGGCACAAGGAGGAAAATGAAAACGTCGAAAAGCTCCTACAGAAAATGCACACAAAGGAGACAAAAATACCAAATAAAAAATCCTTTTAAGGACTGCAACCAGTCAAGCCAGGAGCCTGCGCCAACAAAGAAAACAAGAGGAAACATGCACAAAGGACAGCCGCCGACCGATCCCCCAGCTGGAGTGGGATTACGAAAAGTCCTTATAAGGACTGCAGCCAGTCAAGCCATATGAGCCAGGAGCCCACTCAAACAAAGAAAACCACAAGAACAGACGAGCACAAAGGATAGCCGCCGACCGACCCCCCCTGCTGACGTCACAGACACAAACGATACATAACCAGTCCGAGAAAGGACTCACAAGACAAGAATTATGGTAAATAAACCCACAAAAACCACGATCCTCAACAATAACCACAGCTGATGAAGCAGGTTAGACGAGGACGAATTTGGAATTTTTGTTTTTGAAAAGTGGAATTGGAATTGTAGTAATTCTTACTAATGCACTGTCTGTTCTCCAATCACCCAAATCCAACTAGTTACCAGAACTACACCAATTGGCAGGACTCATGATGATGAATAAATGAAGCAATAACTAGTGCTGGTTTATTGATTATCTGACTAAATGTATGAAACATTCCATGCAGACATGCTCGGCATGGCCTGAATAAACTGTGTTAACAGCATTGGCATGTTGTAGACACATTTAATTAATTTTTTGTTTCTTGAATGTTTAATTTTGATGAAATATAAGTGCTACTACTGTCTTTCTCAATTGAATCAGTTATATTCTTCATACAGAAAGTGTGACAATCTTGACACCATTGAATTGATAATAAATATCTGATGTGAAAAGAAAAGCATTCCTGTTATAAATGAAATGGGTACATAAGGTCCCAGGAGTAGCATGAATAAATAAAGTTGGGTAGTTAATGATACGCCAGTTTGGTGTTATGATCATCAGTAGTGTCAGCTGCTTTGTGTTACAGATATTAAAAATGTAATACAAGATTGGGAAAAAGGAAATCTAACAAAATGTTAGAGTGAAAAGCATTTATGTTTTACTACTAAAGTTGCCTGCCCTTTGCAGGGCATTGCTATCAACCCCAACCTAAGGTTGGTTTTCTAGGCAATGTTATGTTCAGTAGTTTGCCATAGCTTTCTGAATGAGAAGTCAACATTGATGTCCTACTGACCGGTGTAGGACTTCATCCCACTACCCTGCTGTCAGTACACTCTTAGTGTAAAAGTTAAGAGCGCTCTTATCCTTCCTTCAGTCACACCGACTGCTGCTTCTGTGTTACTTTCTATTAATATTGATAACATTGAGGTTTTTTTTTTAAATCTCTTCAAAACACAGGTACCGGCTTGTGGTGAATGTCTGCACAAATCTCACAGTACCCCAGAACATGCCGTGAAACAACTTGCAGAGGGTGTTGGTGCCAAGAAAAAAACATTGGTAGACTTCACCAACGAATGTGCAAATAAGCTGATTGAATGCCAGAAGATAAATGCCAGTCTGAATGCAGCATTTGAAGATTTGGAAATGCAGAAAGACAACACCAAAGGGCTCATTGAAGAAACATTTCAAAGCTACAAAGCTCTGTTGGAGAATTTAAGGGTGAATATTAATCATTCATCCACCTCATGTTCAGCCACTTGCATTTAGTTTTGTCTTATATGCATATCCTCATACTTAGTTTTGTTCTCCTCTGTAAGGATGTTTAGACACATGTTGATAAACGGCTCTACAAAATATAGCCCCCCCCCCTCTCCTTTCTTTCTTTCTTTCTTTCTTTCTTTCTTTCTTTCTTTCTTTCTTTCTTTCTTTCTTTCTTTCTTTCTTTTTCTTTCTTTCTTTCTTTCTTTCTTTTTCTTTCTTTCTTTCTTTCTTTCTTTCTTTCTTTCTTTCTTTCTTAATTTCTTTCTTTCTTTCTTTCTTTCTTTCATTTCACCTCATTCACTCTATATGTTTCATAGATTTGTAATCCATGCTGTTTTCTAGTGCAATCAGTAAAGCTATATCTCATGCAAATGATCTTATGTCAATATTTTATCTGTCACATTGTAAAATATATACTTCTATTACTTGTCACATCTGTTTCTCATTCTAATTAGAATGTATGTAACATTTAGTCAGTAAATGCATTTTATTAAGCAATGTTGTCGCATTATATCATCCCTTGTCAATGTACATATTACTGTTTGCCTTTGACATATTACAGGATAAATACCTAACCGAAGCAGATGACCTTCATGAGAAACAAGAGCTGTGTCTTATGGATCGTATGCACAAGCTGTCTACCTATGAGAACCAGCTTTCCCAGGCCAAAAACTTTGTCGAACGTGTGTGCCAAAATGGACATTCTGGCCAGATTGGTCAGTTGCTCCAGCTAATGTTGACGCAGCTCAATACACTTTGCATGGGGTTCATAATGCCGGACATTCCCACAAATACTGAGTTCAAAACTGATGCTTCTGTATTTACAACTGCTGTGAAAAGTTACTTTGGCTACTTCTCAAAGGATAAGAATAGTTCAGTGGTAATATACATTTTCTATTTTCTTCATTTATTTTAATCTGTTGATATTGTCAGTGTTTTAAAACAATTTCTTGTCTTACCTAAATGTGGATTTTAACCCATTATGTATTTTCCTTGCTTTTATGACTCCGAAGGGAAACAAAGAATAATAAAACTATAACCTACCACGTAATGGGCTAAAAAGAGTTGATGTGGGACTAGATACCAGATCACGTAGAAATGTTTACTGCAAAATCCAACCAACCGTGAACAAATCTAAAGAAAAGGACAGAAAAATGACTCAGTCAACCCAGATTAAAGGAGGCTGTTCTAGAAATAAGATATGATGCAGATATGATGTAAGGAATTTGGATCACAGACTTAACTCATTTCACGTAGGAAAATATCTCTATCACTCCATCTCTCACAGAGAGAGAGCCATTTCAAAAAGAAATTAGTAATGCTATCAATCTCCTGAAGGATGGTTCAATGTTATCTCTGCAGAAGCTATTGAAGCCAAAGTAAACAACTTAACTAGATTTGAAGAAATACCAATATAATGGAAACAAGAATATGTGGTGAAGCTGCAAAAGAAAAGCTCCCACAGGAGTGTGGAAATGATCAGTTCCTGTGAAAATATTAAGCAGGATTTAAGAATAAACAGGCAGGCTTGTGCACCAGCAGATCCTGCACTGAACAGATAACCACATTATGCATGAGAATAGAGATTAGCATTAAAATAAACTGGCCACTTTACATTGGATTTCTCAGCTATGAAAAGGCTTTCAACAGCATTGATATAGAATCCCTTTGTTTAATGTTGAGGCACCAAGGATCTCACAGAAGATCACTAACTTAATAAAAATAACATAGAAGACATGATCTGCATTTCTTCATGATTTGTCACTTTTCATCTGTTGCACAGATGTCTCTGTCTCACCTTCTATTCATTTCCTGAGTCCAGTGTAACTAATACTATATATGATTGCCTGTTGAGTAACATAATGATCCATTCCCTTCACTGCACTGTTTGTGCTAACCTATACACTGTACGGCAACTGCCTGGGCAAATAACCTTTATTTATGAGTCTAGACACCCTTCTTGCTAACCTCAGCAATGGTACAAATCCAGAATTATTCTCCCCCCCCCCCCCCCCCCCCCCCCCCCCGGGCGTTTCCATCCTGTTTCAGGATATTGCGGTCAACATCAGCATCTTTCAGCTGTATGTTGATTCCTAAGCTAGATTATGCTCATCAGCACGCCACGACTTTCTGAGTGACCGGCTCCATACTCTCATAAGTCACTGGCGCAACTCGAACTACTTCTAATTCTCGTGCGCTCACGCCAACCACGAGAGTATTCGGGGTTAACGGAGAAAGCTGCTAACCCCTCGGCCAGGGAGCAGGCTCAGAAGTAATAGTGTTTAAAAAAATGTATTTGTGTATTTGACCATGTGAAAGATTTTACATTGTATTTGTACTGTATGCCTACTGTGGTCAGATCAGGTTGGTCTTTTGATCTTTAAATGTCTTTATCATGAGGCACATTTTTACAATAGAGTAACAATTGTTTAAAGAAGTTCTGTTTCAATGCCCAATATTATTATTAATGTGTTTTGTATCATGTCTTGATTACTTGCATTGTGTAAACAAATTTTTTTTCAGCATTCCATTTTTTGTGTTTGTCCTGCTGCAGTTTACCTTTTCATGTATATTTCTTTCCCTCTTCATTTTCACGCAACTCATATTTAATTAAAGAATTTCAATTAATATTTTTAAAATGCAATAACATAGACTCAT
Source organism: Cepaea hortensis (assembly GCA_963921405.1). Classification (NCBI taxonomy): domain Eukaryota; kingdom Metazoa; phylum Mollusca; class Gastropoda; order Stylommatophora; family Helicidae; genus Cepaea; species Cepaea hortensis. The sequence goes on from OY992879.1 coordinate 105,674,477, forward strand.
TATTCTTTACATTGTAGGAATGATTGTTATAAAAACAAATTACGTTGCTTAAAACTACAGAATGCTTCTTTCTCAGAATGGATCAGCCATGTGCTCCCCCTTTGAAGCTGAACATTTTTCCCTGCCAAATATGATGACCCTGAGCAGTTCTAACATGATGCAGCCGCAGACGAGCCACGATCTCATTAACAGCATTAGCAGTTTAACTGGAGAACCTTTAGGCATTGGAATTAGACACGGGATCAATAACCTGCAACTTTCCAGTGTCATCTCATGCTTAAGCTCAGTCAACCTGTCTAATCACACAGACAACTCTGCTATGTCTGGCAACAACAGTCCACTCTCTGATAGTGGCATTTCTGTGGACAATGTGAGTCACAGCAGTGGTGGCAATGCAATGATGAATGCTGCTGCCATGGTCAAGTTAAACAACCAAAGTAAGCAGCACATTTGTTTATGAATAGCATTATAAGAGTGTGTATCAAAATGTTGTTAAAGATACTTTAAATCTGTATTCAAGGACCACCTAAAAATACTTTATAGTGTCACAAGTAAGTGGGTAGGCGAGCTAGTCACTACACATGTCTATCAATGATTCTTAAGTCCCTCCTGATTTAAAATGCTGGTGACATTTGCCAAGTGCTCTACACATGCATTCATGCAACCAACAGTATCATTAACTTCTGGGCCATGATCTCACTCTAGTTAGACTAAAGGTTGATGTCACTGGTAAACATCACGTGCAATAGCTAGCTCGCTGACCCAATAGTTTGTGATGCTGGTTTCTTTTTGGACAGCCCTGCGCTTTTCAATTGTTTAAAAAAAAGATTTCAAGGTTGCAAAAAATTGGGTAATGAGGTTTGTTGCTAGCTAGAGTTGAGCCTTTTGTTCATTTAGCCATGTATTTTTTTTTCATGATTAAAAAAATTCCTGGCATTTTAGTGTTGATAGTGAATTGCACTGGTCAGACAGCTGAATGTGGCGGTCTTTGCTCACGATGTTTACGAAGGATTTCAGGTCAGAGAAGAGACATGTGCGGCCGCCATAGACTTAAAGGACGCATGTAACAGAGTATCTTTCGAGCACTTGATGCAAACCCTCCTCAGGCTGAAAGTGCACCCTCACCTTGTACGATGGATAGCTGCAGTTTTGCTCCAAAGGAAGGTGGTGCTAAGATGCGGGAGTTAGTCTTCTGAGCCGATAACGATATGTCCAGGATTGCCGCAGGGTTCACCACTGTCACCAGTACTATTCAACGTGTATACGGTGCCGATCACTGAACAACAGTTGGATGGGAGGGGTAGGACTCTGTCATTCGTTGACGACATCCTCGTGTATCGACAGGGTCGAGATAGACAGGCGGTTGCCAATGATATGCAGGGCAAACTAGATCGAATTTCCTCATGGTGTGCTGATGCCGATGCCCTTGTCAACCCTGCAAAGGCAACGGTTACATGGTTCTCACTAAACAACCATATTGTGAAAACAGACCTGCCGGCAGTAAGAATGGATGGGAGCAGCTTGAGTAGAACCCAGTCAATGACATATCTTGGCGTGAGGCTTGATCGTAGCCTGTCCTTCAGAGATCATGTCGATTACGTCATAACGAAGGCTCGAAAAGGTTTGTCAGCAATGAGAGTCATGGCGACTGCCAATATCGAGCAAAGACTGCTAATACTTCTGTTCCAAGGACTTGTGCTTTCACGCATCGAGTATGCCCTGGCCATCCTCACTGTCAGCCCTACACAGATTGGAAGACTTGAAAAGGTACAAAACGAAGCCATGCGCATCATTTTGGGCTGCACGAGAGACACCAGCTGTGTAGCAATGAGATACCTCCTTGACTTCCCGACAATGGAACACAGGATCAAGATCTGGAGAGCTCGTGCATACTTAAAAATAAGTGCAGATGAGCAGCACCCTCTGCATGACGCTATATTCAGAGAAAAGGGTGACAGGCTAAAGAGGGGCAAATCATGGATGGGTCGGGCGGAAGATGATGTCAGACAGGTCTGCAGTCTTATCAGTATCAACCCCGGCAAGGAATGGGTGCCGGTGCCTCCAGCTTTTAAGTGCACTTTCTCCTGCATTATCACACTCGATAGACGGTGCAGAGAGCAGAACCCTGCCGCTGTCAATGCAGAGGTTAACGCACTCATCTATGAACACTCAGATAGCCCCGAAGTGCTCATCTATACAGATGGATCTGTTGTAAAGCAGCAGAGAAGTGCGTGGGCATTTACAGCCCGTTCGGCGGGCTGAACCGTTCAAGAATCCAGTGGTGCCCACTCTATGACCACGAGCAGCATTACGATGGAGGTGATGGCAGTTACACAGGCTTTCATATGGCTGGAATCACAGCATTATACCAACGTGTGTGTACTAAGTGATTCAATGAGCATGATTCAGAAGGTCGAAGCTGGATCTGTACGTAGACAGTGGACTGAATCGCTGCGGAAGTCTGTTGTCCGTAAAGTCACCTTCATCTTCGTCCCGGGACATGCGGGAGTCGAGGGAAATGAACGAGCTGACAAACTGGCTGACTCTGCACCCCCTGTAGATGGCCAGCCCGTGGATCGTGCCGATGTTATTAACGTCCTTAAAGATATGGCGAGAACAGAGGACTTTGACGTCAGTGATTCCACATCGCTGTCCAGGATGAAAGACCTGGGAGTAAGAATCGGCACAGCCAGACGCGAGAGGTACATCGGGAAAACAAAGCGTCTCGTCAATCAACACAGAACTGGCACTATTAGCCACCGGACGCTGATGAATATGCTGGGGGGAGGATCTGAGCACCTATGGACATGTCCGGAGTGCAGCGAAGATACCCCAACTGATAACTGATAACTGATAACTAACTGGTCAGACACAGGTTTGACACCTGGGCTCATCATCTGTGTAAGTGCGGAGAAGTCTGGCGACTTATTCCTGCTTGCATCCAGGCTTACAGAATGTAATGGTGCTGTCACATCACAGACACATAACAGGAAACTGCTTGGGAACATATTTAAGAAAAGTCCTGGCGTTTTCAATTAATTGGGAAGTTGCAGTAACAAAAAGGCTAGATGCTTGCCTGTCAGTCTTGTGATCATGGGTTTGAATTCATATCGAGGCAGACTAAGAAAATAATTGTCCCGGGCTCCCAGGTCGACCCATCTTAAAATGGGTACCAGGAAATATGAATGGAAGTCTATTGGTGTGATATAGAACACATCACCCCTGGTTGGTCTCAAAATGATGAATCTAGCACCATATACCCAACATGCCATAAGTTGTGTGCAAGAGACCTGTATTTGCAATAAATGACAGTTTGTGTCTGCTTTATTTATTGTGTTTACATGTTGACATAGAATAATTAACTTCATACATTAATGGGTTTTATTTAACTGATTCACGGTTTTACTTGACTGTTTTAGGTCCATTGTTTGCTCCAGGCATGGGCATGGGTGGACCTGCAGGAAATATGATGTCAGGTGCCGGGGATAATTCACTGGCAAGTTACCTTAGTTCTACCGCACCCAGTTCAGGGTCAGTGCAGAATTCCAACATTGAGGGACTTGTGTCACTGCTTAACCAACCACCTCCTTCTCTGAGCTCTTTAGCCAGTATTGGACCATTTGAGCAGTTCAGTCCAAGTAAGTCACACATCTATACCTATATATTAACATGCAACTGAATTATGTATGTAAATCAGATGATTGGATCTGAAATGGAGCAAATACAGATGTGTACATATTTGGGACACTGGTGGTAACATTATATGGGTGGTGTACCAAATGAGTCTATGAAATAGGAATACAAAAATAAATTAAATTAAATTTCCATTTGGTATCAATACAAGTATTTATTGTTGAAAGTTAGAAAAAGAAAAATAACTTGTTTAGTGTTGAATAGAAATATATCTAAACATATGTGTCATCATGACAAGAAAATGTCTTGAAGGTAAAGGAATGGGGCATTACAGAAAGAATTTTCACTTGGGTAGCTACAGTGAGTAGGTAGATATTGGAAGGATAATTCTGCACTTTAAAAAAAAACAATATTATAAGGAAAGGAAAACTTCAGTTACATTGAGACATCTGGTAGGAATAATGGGGAATAGTGACAGAAAGAAATATTTGGTTTGGCTTGATGTGGGGTCAGCTTGTAGTGATCATCTGGTAGGAATAATGGGGAATAGTGACAGAAAGAAATATTTAGTTTGGCTTGATGTGGGGTCAGCTTGTAGTGATCATCTGGTAGGAATAATGGGGAATAGTGACAGAAAGAAATATTTGGTTTGGCTTGATGTGGGGTCAGCTTGTAGTGATAGATAGCACTAGAGAATAAAGGTTGTGTAAGCACAGAGATTACCTCACAAGTAGCAGGGCACTTGACACAGTGGAATTGAAAAGATCACAATTTCAAGCAAAGGTTACTAGAGGGAAGACGTGCAATATTATTGTGTGCATATTGTCTTTGTTATTACTCAGACTTATGGCTGGGCTCTTCCACAGCTTCTATTCCTTCGGAGCTGAGTTCACCTGGCAGCAGCTTCAATGGGGACTTGTTCTCCGCAGCACGACGCAACCCTAATAAGGTGAATCCCATGCAGATGAGGTAAGGAGTCTGTGTTTATAAGGTACTAACTATATATATTGTACTGTAAATTGTTGCCAGTACCTCATACTACAAGTACATGATTGTTTCCTAAATATGTGTAATTATATGCCTAATAATTTAGAAACATGTTTCCAGTTACAGATTATGGATAATTTTTTAACTAAAATGAGCTGTGTGAAATTTAACTTATTAACTGTCAGATGAAAGAAAAACAACCTGTGGCAGATTTATTTTATTTACATTTGTCAAGCAAAGGAGTGCCTATAATTTCAGTTGTAATTGTTCACATTTTCAGCACATTTTTATCTTGTTAAACCTGGAAATTGTGGTTGAGTTGCTGCTTCCTCTTAATTATTTCAACTGCATGAGGTTTGCTTGTGTCAGTGGCTAATGGCAGATAATAATAGTTGTATTTAAACTTGTCTCAAAAGTATGCGGAGTAACATTTATATGGGAACTGGACATTTTATCAGCAGGTTTCAAGGTGCAGTGGGTGACACAGAGATTGGCCATTGGGGACCTCAGCACAAGCAAATCAATGAAGTTCCTTTAAGGTTCAACATATGCCTAAACATCTATTTCATATTCCTGCGTGGTGTTTGTAAAACTTGCCTGCTTATAAATTAAGCTTTTCTGTTAGTAGTCTGGTGTGTATAGAGCTAGATTTTGCTTGTTTGCATGCCTATGTGTATTATTTGAAGCACACATGTCCATCCCATTTCCTGTTGGTCATATTGCTTGCTCTGCTTATATATCTTGCTTGCTTTGTTTACATAACTGATACTGTCTCTGGCCTTGTTTTAGGGCTTTTTAATGTTATCTTGTGTTGTGGGCTTCAGTTATGTATATTCATTCATGAATTTATGAGGACATTTGCTATTAGAATTACACATTTATAGTAAGATACACGTATAACATACATTTTCTCACATGCTTATCTATCTACACACATATATATATTATATATTTTTTTAATATCCAAGTGGGGAAGACAGCAGCTGCGAGAATCGGCAGCGGTTCGCGCCGCGCTGGTAACTCACGGATGGTATGTGAACTGGTCGTTCAGAAAGCAATGGCAAACTACTGAACGTAAAAACTTTCCTAGTACATATACTTTTATATATATATATACCTAAATACTTGCCTAGTACAATAGTAGTTGAAAAATGCTGGTGTTGAATGCAACGTCCTGTAAGGGATATGCAACATTAAAAAAAGAAAATATGTATATAGCCACATTAATTTGTGTCCCATATTTTTTCTTCTTGTCGTTTGTCCAGTATTTTTGTTTTTGGATGTGGCAGGGCTTTGATATCATTTTCTCCACTCCTCCTACTGGTGACACACCATCATGTTTGTCAATAACAGTTGCATGCTGGTCAGCAATCAAGGGAAGGCAGGGGCAAAACATGGGCATTCTCCACCATCCAAAGAGGCTTCTATAAGCACATAGCCAACACACGACGCTATGATACTGGGCTCACTTAAGGAATTGTCACATCCTGCACATGGCTGCTTAACCTCACTTCCATATATTGAGCCTCCTGTAGACTGCAGGCTGCACCTTCTGAGACCACATGAACATAGTGCGTGGATTTTTTTACATCAATGATGCCCGCACACTAAGCAGTCAATTTGGACTTTCCATAAAAAAAAGCTACTAGCCAACCAATTTTCCATTTGATAGCTACTGAGTCGCTTTTGCCATCTATGAACCCAGTGCACTGGAGATGATGCAGTCCACAGATTTTAGACTTTGTCACCCATATACTGAGTGGTTGAGTGAGACTTTCGACCAAGTCAGTTTGCTAGTCAAACAATCTTCCAATTGGTATCCACTGAGATGCTTTTCCACCTACATGCCTGGCGAATGCTGTGTTGCAGATCAGGGACATTCAGTATCTTTCCTACTGTTTTGAAAGACATACACACGAGCCATAGTTTTTCTTCACAGCACCAGTATTTCGTTTTGCATGCAACACTTGGTTGGTGTTTACACCAAGTTGTCGTATAATAGGATTTGTATTCGGTGCACATTTAAACATGACATTTAGTAGAATGTTGATGGACATCAGAAGCATTTTGTAAACTTGTAGGGGTACCATTGATGGATATCATTTACCCATGATTTGGAGGTGTGAAGGTGATTCCATAATATTTTCTGATCACTGCATATCTAGTGGCCACCACAGAGCTTGCTGGTGACAGGTGTTGGACAGGGTATCATTTATATATATCACAATGGCCTCAACTTTTCCCCTCGGCTGTGACTGAAGTCACCTCAATTCCAATTACGATTTCGTGATAGAGTCCTTATTTTTCGCCACCACCTCCCCGTGTTCAGAGTGGGTAAGTTGCGTGTCTGCTGCCTTCCTTGGATGTGGTAGCTGTTTCTTATGCTCCCTCTCTGGAATCGAATCTTGATTCCCCATTGCAAACATGGTAGTCATGTCACGCATCATCAACATTAGATAGGGCAGACATTTTAAGGGTGTGTCGCTGGCTCATAAGACTATGCGATCAGCACAAAGTTATCCAGATTCACCATGGGAATGCTGCACCCCATGAAGTGCAATGATGAATGGTTTTTTAACTAATTAAAGCGCTCTTTGGTAAGGTGCGGAGGTTCGGAGAACATCATTAGCTGTAGAATTGCCATAGTTATACACACAGGATCATGTCATCTAAAGAACCGTGACTGATGTAATAAGCCAGTCGCTGATTCTCTGTGAGACTGTGAACTTAGGCATACATGGCTTAATCTTTTAGATAAGCATTTGACTACTGGCACAATCAACCAGATATCTGATACATTGAATGGGACTATTCACCTACACACATGCCAAGGAAACATCGCTCAGCGCATCCCCTCGTTTCCAAATGACACATGCAAACCACTGGATGCTTTCCAACAAGCTACAAGCTGTGCCAGATATGACTGACCAAAAAGCAATACTATCTTACTGACTGCAGGCCCACCCTTTCTTGCTTCTTTGTCGAACCATCGTACAAAAATCGCTATATCATCTGCTCACACTACAACTTCGTCTTTGGGCTGCTGTCACATTCTCGAAATAAATGCCTCGATAACTTGCATCGACTGGGAAGGAGCTGCTCTCCTCTCTTTCTCTCCCCCATATTTCTTTACTTTCTGTAAAGGATATGCAACTAACTTTTAACTTCAAAAAAATTTAATTGTATGCTTGTTATTCGTTGTCACATCTTAAATCTGCATTTTAGATATACTTTTTAATAAGTATCATTTTTCTGATCCAATATGGGATTGGTACACATGATCTGAATCTTTTTAACAATTTTGTAAACATATATGTTTGTAACCTGACATTATTTACACTTGTTGCAGTAGTAGAATTATTAGATTTTAAATCAATATTTATTATTTTCCTTTATTTGTGAAGTCATTGATTTGTCACTTCATTCAGTTGCATTATTATATGCAACAATGCCATGCAATAAATGCTAACACTGAACTTTACTCATGTAAAAAGTTAGTTTTAGCCTCATTCACCTAGTAAAGGTACAGGTAATCCCATGGCACTTAGTGTAAAGCTTTCACATATTCTAGGCTGTGGTATATTGAGGTGGGAGGGTCAGTTCCCTTCCTCATCACCTGTCCCCTCACAATTCCCTAAATATTTTAAAAATCATTTGATACCAATTTTATGAGGCTGGGTCGACCACCAAAGCTGTACTGGTTAGAAAAAGAGCCTCACATTGGTGAGGATTGAACCCAAACCAGTCGCGATAAGCAGGCAGGCTAATCCCTACACCAGCACAGCTCTTCATTCATGTTTCATTGTATAAATATACCAGCTTCTTTCTCTGACACACACGCACATACTGGAGCATATATTTACTGTGCTAATCATAATAATAAAAACACTCATGCACAGTGGTATGGTTTGTAGTAAAAATAACTAGATTCCACTAATCATGAAGTTGATGTTCATTCTTTAAACATGCGCACACATTCAGTTCACCAAGTGCCTTCTCCACAATGATCTGCAGCATCCTGTGAATGCTGTTATTGTGCACAGTGAGCATCTACACTTAGAATTGTAAGAAAACAGAAATTATGGTCATCTCCAAGAAGAAAGCAATACTATAATGTAACAATAAATGGGAAGATTCCTAAACTGGTGAATCTGTACTACTATCTTGGAACATTCATAGCAGCTGACCAGCAGAGAAACATCTGACAGCAGCAGAATTGTGGTTTCTGAGGAAAATGTCAAGAATAGCATGGATAGACACACAAATAAATGACCCAGCCCTTCAAGAAACCATTAAAAAAAAAAAAAAAAAAGTGTAAATTGATTATAGAAATTAGACTTAAACAAGATTTGATCTGTATGAACAGAAATAAGCTTGAAAACTTAGTGACAACTAACAAACTTTATGGGAAAAGAGCAATGAGAGGACAAAGAGATAGATGCCTGGATGGCGTGACCATATGACATCACCAGATCAAGAACATAAATCTGAACCGATATTCTTAAGATCATGTGTGATGACTAACTATGACTATGCATGCTTATTTGTATGGCACTTGATGATGAAGATGATATCTTCAATGAAGATTGGCTGCAGTGGATCTTAAACAGTCTCTTGATGTTTATCTTCCCACATGCACTCTTGTCCATGCCATGAGGCGCATTGGGTATATGGTGCTGGCCTGATACTTTTGGACCAGTCAGCACTCAAGGGGTGATGTGGTCAGTATCACGCCAGCTGCTGTCATTTCCTAGGAAATGTCCTGGTGCTATTTTAGGCCCAAGTCAGTGAGAACATGTCAACATTTGACCAGTGGGCTGGCAGGCAATCATCCTAGCTAGCCATTGTGCTAACATGGCTTCCCAACCATCTCTTTTTAAAAAAAAAGTTGCGTATCCCTTACGGGACGTTGCAGTCAACACCAGCATTTTTCATCTGTTGTTGATGTACTAGGCAAGTGTTACGTTCAGTAGTATGCCATTGCTTTCTGAATGATCCATCTCTAGGAATACTGTATTCTCTTTTTCGTCCTTCTTCCCCCTCTCCCTCCCTCCCCCCCCCCCCCCAACAACGTTTTCTTCTATATAGTCACAGTTTTAGTGTCACAGTTCAATACTTTAAATACTTGTGCATTATACAGTGTTTGTGTGTGTGCGTGCGCGCGCGCGCGCACACACACGCACGCACGCGACAAGATTCATGTGCCTATTTCAGTGGTTTAAGTGTTATTTTTATTGAATCATATATTGCTTGTCTTTGTTTGTGTGTGTGGTTGCAGTGTATGGCTTGTTGCACAATGTTAAAGTGTATTTTTCAAAATTGAGGTTCAACACACTAAAAGCTTGGCATGTATACACATTTTTAAATTAGATTTATTTGTTGAAACCCTGTGCATTTTCATGGTAGATTTATTTGTTGTAGTCTAGTGCATTGTCATGGTAGATTTATTTGTTGTAGTCTAGTGCATTGTCACGGTAGATTTATTTGTTGTAGTCTAGTGCATTGCCATGGTAGATTTATTTGTTGTAGTCTAGTGCATTGTCATGGTAGATTCATTTGTTGTAATCTAGTGCATTGTCATGGTAGATTTATTTGTTGTAGTCTAGTGCATTGTCATGGTAGATTTATTTGTTGTAGTCTAGTGCATTGTCATGGTAGATTCATTTGTTGTAATCTAGTGCATTGTCATGGTAGATTTATTTGTTGTAGTCTAGTGCATTGTCATGGTAGATTCATTTTTTGTAGTCTAGTGCATTGTCATGGTAGATTCATTTGTTGTAGTCTAGTGCACTGTCATGGTAGATTCATTTGTTGTAGTCTAGTGCACTGTCATGGTAGATTTATTTGTTGTAGTCTAGTGCATTGTCATGGTAGATTCATTTGATGTAGTCTAGTGCATTGTCATGGTAGATTCATTTGTTGTAGTCTAGTGCATTGTCATGGTAGATTCATTTGATGTAGTCTAGTGCATTGTCATGGTAGATTCATTTGTTGTAGTCTAGTGCATTGTCATGGTAGATTCATTTGTTGTAGTCTAGTGCATTTTCATGGAACTTCATTCGTTGTAGTCTAGTGCATTTTCATGGTAGATTCATTTGTTGAAGGTTTGGCATGTGCTTTAATTTGCATAGTATATGTATGGCTGGCTTGTACTAAACAGTATTGTTAACTGAAACATGATTGACACGGGTTTGCTTTGAAGCATGGAAATTTGCAATAGATAAATTAACTGTATGAAACAGTACATTAACAAAATGTGTTTATGTAGCGAATGCTGCCAGAAAATAACTCTTGGAAAATAGAAAGGCAATATACATTTTGTTTATCAACTTATTATTAACAGTATTTTAATTAATTTTAATGTAATGTGAAAAATTTAATAGAACATATTTGTAAAAAACAAAAAAGAAGTAAGATAATTTTGTGGAAGATAATTTGTTTCTCAGCTAGTATGTATATTAACCTTTTGTCTTTCTGCAAATTATTCTTGAAAATAGAATCTGTAGCTGTGTGAAGTTAATACTGATTGAAAAATAAATGACTAAAATTGGACAGCTCAACAAAACCTCAGTATAGTAGAAGTTAGTTTTCCTCCTTGAGTATATTCACAATGTAGCTTTTTTGATGACAGGTGCAAGTTTGGACAGTTAGGTCCTGGTAAAGGACAGTTTAACTCGCCGCATGGTTTCTGCTTGGGCGTTGATGAAGACATTGTTGTCGCAGACACCAATAATCATCGCATTCAGATATTTCTTAAGACTGGCGAATTTAAAAACCAGTTTGGAATACCAGGTGGGTTACATTATAATCGCTGAAATGAATTTGCCCATCTTGTTGATTTGCAGTGTGATTGTGTTCAATCTTTAGTGTCAACTATTGGGGGTTGACATGTTAAGTTCATTGTTTGGCTTTAACCCTTTACCGGGCAGACGCTTGTCCGTTTTTTAGCCCTGAACGGGAAAGACTTTCAGGTTCGGTAAAATTTCGGTTTGCGTTAGTAAAAACATCACAAATAAGGTGTTAGTCAACCGATTTTAGTTAAACAACACAATGAAGGGAAAAGCATGCAGAATATGTTATTCACATGATTGTTGCCGGTTATCCATATATGAACACAAATATTTACGAAATACAGTTATTGTTTGTGATTTTCAGTCATCTATGCAGCAATTTACAAACACATTTTCCGAATCATAATCACTTTCTTTAAAGTCTGACTCACGACTGCTAATGCAAAGTAACACTTTTCACTGATATCCAGCTCCGATTAGTAGTCAACTTCGTGCCCTTTAATGTAACTGAAATTGAACCTAGCGAAATCTCGGCTATCACTTGAAGAATCGCCGAAATCCATTTTGAAAAACTAAGCGTAAAAACCCCGAAAACTATAAAAAAAAAGTCAGTTCAAATTCGCAGTAGGCGCTTGCAAATGGCGGCCACGTTGTCAAGCTATCAGCGACAGCGAAAGTAGCCTTTGGAAGTATCGGAAAGCTGAGAGATTGCGTTTTTACAATGCATAATAGTATCGGGCGCGTTCAGGCGGTCTGACTGTTTAAGCAATCGGACGGAAATGGACATTCCATCCGGTAAAGGGTTAAATTATTACAAAAGATTGTGAAGTAGCTATTTGCTATTTTCCTCCGTTTGAATTTGTGCTTTTTTTTTTCAGCCTTTGATATAAAAGATTGGTAACATTTCTTTAGATACGATTTGCATTGGTTAGATTGAAAAAAATTATTTCATGTTATTTCATTTCTGTAGGTTTCTCCATTGTCTTGTATTTATGTGATTGCATTTTTGTGTGTGCATACATTCTGAAACATTGTGATGTTTACATACAGATCAGACATGTGAAAATCAGCAGATTAGTGAGAAATTACTTAGAGGTTGTGGCAAAATAGTTCTCTATAAGAATGCGAAGAACACCTTGAAAAGATAAAATGATTAGAGAATGTTGTTTTGGGGAGAAAAAAAAAAATTCAGGAAGAGAACCTGTTATTTATCAGAAGTAGACGATCCACATTCTTTGGACATGACACAAAAAAGGGGCAGACGAGAATATCACTGATTGGCATGTCTGGAGAATTTGCAAACTCAGAGGAGGAAAAGAAACAGCAGATAGCAGATATACATTTTTTAACATTTATTAAAAAGTATTGAAATACATTCATGAGCAAAATATTTATAACAATCAGTATAAATCAGTATTTCAGTGATGCAAAAAAAAAGTTTTGTTTTGAGTTAGTCATCAGAGTATCTTTACTGCATATCAAGCTATTCAGTTCAGATTCCCTACTCAGCATCTCCCTCAGTGTAGTGGCTGATGATACCAGTTCTGTGTTGGTTGACTGTTCTTCTTTTGGTGCCCAACAGACACACACACACACAACACTCTTGTCTATCTTTTTTTGGCTTGAAATTCTTAGTCTTGTGGTCAAGGTTGCAGATTCACTATCATCACTTGATTCGTTTAATTGCCCTGTCTCTCTGAGGGCCTTCTTTTTATCAACCCTGTCCATTTTTCTTATCTACTTTTCACAGTAGTCAGGCCCGCAAGTCTATAAGCTTCTTCATTTCCTTTTACCCCCATGTGGTCTAGTACAAAACAAAGTGATTGATTAAAAACAATTATAGAAAGTGGGCATTTATAAATTTACAAGATTTGCCCGCAGTTTTGTCAGTTTAGAAAAGTCCTCTTTGAAAGTTACTATATTTCCCATATGTATATAGTGCTCTGAATGTCAAAGTGAAGAAATTCAACCAAGCGCGGGTAAACGGCGGGAGTAACTATGACTCTCTTAATGTAGGCAAATGCCTCGCCATCTAATTAGTGACGCACATGAATGGATTAACAAGGTTCTCACTGTCCCTATCTGCTATCTAGCGAAACCACAGCCAAGGGAACGGGCTTGGTAGAATCAGCGGGGAAAGAAGACCTTGTTGAGCTTGACTCTAGTCCGACTTTGTGAAGACACATGAAGGGTGTAGCATAGGTGGGAGCGGAAGTGCAATTGAAATGCCATTACTTTTATCGTTTCTTTACTTATTCAGTCAGTCTCGGGGGAGATTTGTCCGCAACAGATGAGCAATATCTCTGGCGGGCCTATTCTCTCTGGTTGCGAGATCTGCACAGTGGAAGGATGGGAGATTGCTCGCAACAGATGAGCAATATCTCTGGTGATATCTCTGGCGGGCCTATTCCCGGTGGTTGCGGGATCCGCAAAAGTCAGGCGGGGAGTCTGACGATAGTGCACGCTTTATACAGGTCTGGACACTTGTGATGACAGATGTACGCGCCCTACGGTTCAGGCGCGTACAAGGCCCTCACCTGTGGGACTTGGCTGAACGCCTCTAAGTCAGGTCCCTTGAGTTCCAGGGTCTGGCCACCACTCGCCACCTGCTCGTGGAGGCGAGATCTCGAAGGTTTGACACTGAGCCGCCAGCGTCTGCAGCCTACCTTGTGCCAGACGTATTGGTTACCCATTCCTCTGGAAAACACAAGGCAAGGCAGAGAGAGGGAACATGTCGTTTGGGCACCACATGTTTCTCTGAAGCTCTGCCCAGGCATTGTGATGGAATTTTGGCCACATTCCAACTCACATACTTTGGTCTGTCAAGACTGCAAGGTGCCACTCATATATTTCTTTTAAAAGTTAAAGGGTGAGTGGATGATTGACTTCATTGCACCAGGGTTACCCCACCTGGCTTAGTCTCTCCACAGAATGACTAGCCGCCTGCTGCGAGCATTACACAAAGCATGAACTCCATAGCTCCAGGGGTGACCTTCAGCGGTCTTCGGAAATATTGCACTTGTCTGAACGAAACACTCTGAAAATGAGCCCATGACCTTCAGAAACAAATAGGTATATTAAGCTCCTATGAGAAGAAATGTACTAAACATCAACACGTTGCACATACCTTATAAGGATATGCATCGTATCGCGAAATACAGGTGAAAATCCGAAATCAGAAGACTCAATAAATATATAAAATGAATAATAAAATAAAATACACACAAACATGTACAATATTTGTGCATAGTCGCCTCCCCACGGTTACTTCATCTGTGGGCACATTCGAATGCCTTCGTAAGAACTGTCTGACATGCCCATACGTTGTTCAGACACCAGAGATTGCATTTCCCCTAGGCACCTTCACCTTGAAAGATTCTTTCACTTGTACATCCCGCAATCTGATGTATGTCATCATCTGCAAATGATGTGACATGAAATATGTTGGCCAAACGGGCAGACGTCTTGCTGACCATTTTAGAGAACACCTCAGAGACATCAATCAGGGCGCTGACAAACCTGTCCCCAACCATTTCAATTCCAACCATAATGGAGTCGAAGATGTATGTGTCACCGCATTAAAACTCTGCCACTCCAACAGCTCCGTTAGGCTCAAAATTGAATGCCAGCTAATCAACAATCTGGGATGCATCTATCCAGCAGGTATCAATACTGTTGTGGATGCTACGGTATATTTGTGCCATCTTCCCCAATTGTTTACACTATCTATTACTATGCTGCCCTCTTCCCCCCCCCCCCCATATTTATACCTAACTGTCC
The DNA here is from genome assembly GCA_963921405.1 of Cepaea hortensis. Lineage (NCBI taxonomy): Eukaryota > Metazoa > Mollusca > Gastropoda > Stylommatophora > Helicidae > Cepaea > Cepaea hortensis. The sequence goes on from OY992879.1 coordinate 105,689,668, forward strand.
CCACACCCCCTATATTTTCATAGCAGACGGTTCACATATTTTTGGCTACTTAAATCCTATCTGGCAACCCACTATACTTAACTTAAACTCTGCAGCCAACGAGCGCCTTCGCAGCTGGCAAAGCCACTTTTTCTGCCCCACATGGCATCGGAGTAGTTGTGTTTTTTTCATTGTTTGCTGTATTTCGTTGTGTTAGCTATCTGTGGTGTCCTGTCCTTGACAAAGATTCTGAGAATCGAAACGTCGGCCATCCTGTGTGTCGTATTGTACGCGTTTGTGTGTATTTTATTTTATTTTATTATTCATTTTATATATTTATTGAGTGCTTCTGATTTCGGATTTTCACCTGTATTTCGCAATACGATGGATCTCCTTGTAAGGTATGTGCAACGTGTTGATATTTAGTACGTTTCTTCTCGCAGGAGCTTAATATACCTATTTGTTTCTAAGCCATATTGTTATATCCTGCTGCAGCCGCTGCTTTTTCTTTCTATTCCATGACCTTCAGAGCACAATGTTGATGGCTTTGCCATGGAGACCTTCAATACATGTATATATAAAATAATAAGTATATCATATTCAATTTCTGTTCACTATTGGAAATATGTTAAGATCCATCCATGAGCATAGTAATGAACCATGGTGCACAATTTCCTGATTCTCCTAGTATCTTTGAAACTGTTTTGTTTTCTACCCTACTAGGAAGGGAAGAAGGTCAGCTTTGGTACCCCCGTAAAGTTGCAGTTATGCTGAAGATGGGGAAGTTTGTAGTGTGTGACCGTGGCAATGAAAGATCACGAATGCAGATCTTTAACAGGAATGGGCACTTTTTAAAGAAAATTGCTATCCGCTACATTGATATAGTTGCTGGATTGGCCATAACTCCTGAAGGTAAGCTTTTTCTTTTGTTATCATGGTGAAGTACAAGTTAATAAATATGTGAACAATTAAATTAAAAATTGTTTGCATATCCTTTACAGGACATTGCTGTCAACATCAGCATCTTTCTGCTGATTGTTGATTTCTTGGCAAGATTACGCTCAGTAGTTTGCCATTGCTTTCTGAGCGGCCTGCTCACATACCCCGTAAGTTACCGACGCGATTCGAACCACTGCTGATTCTCACCGTCGTCACATTACTTACGAGAGTATACAAGATTACGGAGAAAAGTCGCTAACCTCTAGGCCAGGAAGCTGTCATGTGAACTATACTTCTTCTTCTTCTTCTTCAGCGTTCCGAGCCATTGAGGTTCTTTGCTGCAAATACAATCTGTCTCCATTCGTCTCTCTGGTGGACCTTCTCTTGCCAGTCGTTGATTCCAAGTGCTTGTAGGTCTGTACATGTATTATCTCTCCACCGCCTTCTTGGTCTACCTCGGGGTCTACGGTCATTTATTTCCTGAGTGTAAGCGAGTTTTGTTTCCCTATTATCTTCCATTCTTTCTATATGCCCCAGCCATTGTAGTCTATTAGCCTTCATGATACCAGTGATTAGCGGGGACTTAAACAGATCATAAATGTCTTTGTTACTTCTTCTTTTCCACTCTCCACTTTGTGTATCCCTAATGGGTCCAAAGATGCGTCTTAAAATTGTGTTCTCAAAGGTTTGTAACAAGGCTTCGTCTCCTTTCGTTGTACTCCAGGTTTCAGAGCCATACAGCACAACTGGTCTGATCAGTGTTTTGTATATTGTGATTTTGGTGTTACGAGATAGCGCCTTTGATTTTAGTAGATGTTGTAGTGCATAGTATATCTTATTTCCAGAGTTGATTCTAGTTTGTATTTCTTCCCTTATGATGTTGGAGCAGTTGAAGATCGTACCCAGGTATTTGTATGTTTCCGTTCTTTTAATGGTCATATTATCTATTTGTATGTGGCCAGAGTTTCTAGCCATTCCGTCTCTTGAAATTACCATATATTCTGTCTTATCTTGGTTGATAACCAGCCCCATCTGTTGGGCTTTTTCCTTTGAGTGAGTCAATATTTCCAATGTCTTTTGTTCACTTTGCCCTATAATATCTATATCATCTGCATAACCAAGCAGCTTGGATGTTCCTCCAATATCACATTCCTCCTTTACCTTCCTTACAACTTTCTCTAGAGCCAGATTGAAGAGTAGCGGCGATAGTGCATCACCCTGTTTCAAGCCAGATGTTATTTGGAAGGGGTCTGATTTCCTGCCTTTATATGTTACTATATTATAAGTATCTTCCATGCATAGTCTGGTCATGTTGATTAACTTCCTTGGTATTCCAAATTCCTGCATAGCATTCCATAGACTATTCCTATGGACACTATCATAAGCCTTTTTAAAATCCACAAAAATGTTATGGAGATCTCTTTTATATTCCCAATGTTTCTCGGCTATTTGTCGTTAGATAAATATCTGATCTATTGTTGATCTGTTTTGTCTAAAACCCGCCTGGTAGTCACCTAATATGTCTTCTGAATATGGTTTTAGTCTATTAAGTAATACTGCGGATAGTATCTTATAGCTTGTGGACAGTAGTGATATTCCTCTATAATTTCCACATTGGAACTTGTCTCCTTTCTTAAAGATAGGTATCAATAATGACTCTTTCCAGTCATGGGGTAATTCTTCTGTCCTCCAGATTTTTATTATTAGTTTGTATAGCTTTAGATGTAATGCATGGCCACCTGCCTTTATAAATTCAGCAGCAATTCCATCAGTCCCAGTTGCCTTATTGTTTTTAAGTCGTGTGATTACATATAGGATTTCTTCAAATGTAGGTTCTTCAATTTGTGGTTCGCATGTTAGAACCTCTTCCTGTGAGAAAATGTTACTTGGAGCTTCACAATTTAGTAATTCAATAAAATATTCTTTCCATGTGTTGCACATTTCCTCATTGGTATTTATCATATTCCCATTTTTGTCTTTTAAACCATATGTGTTTTGTTGGTGCCCTCGTTTCATTGACTTCAGTTCTTTAAAAAAATTTTCTGGATTAATTTTTCTGGTGATTAGTTTCCATATCTTTGATTATATTACTCATATATTCTCGCTTCTGCTGTCTGACTATTTTTGTAGCCTCTTTACATTCATTTCTATAATGCTCTTCCTTTTGGATGTTATTGATGTCATTTAACCATACATGTCTGGCATTCTTCTTCCTAATGACTGCTTCTTCACATTTTTGATTGAACCATCTGTTCTTTCTATGCGTGGCTAACACACCGAGATATTCTTCTGCGGTAGACTGAATTGTATTCTTGATGTTCAACCAAGTTTGGTCAATGCTTTCCTCCAAAGGGTTTTGCAGAGTTTCAAGTTTACATTTTATTTCATCTGTAAATTTCTCTTTGACTGTAATGTCTTGCAGTTTTTCTCTGTTATATGTTGGGTGTAATCTTTGTAATTTAGTATAGAAAGCTCTCTTAAGTTTTATTTTAAATTTTGCTCCAACGAGGAAGTGGTCACTGTGGCACTCAGCTCCTCTATAACTTCTGACTTGCTGTATGTTTGATGCATTTCTGTTGTTAATTAAAATGTGATCTATTTGATTATAGGTTCTCTTGTCACATGATTTCCAAGTTTGTTTGTGTATATCCTTTCTTTGTAGTCTGGTACTGCTAACCTGCAGTCCTTTGGCTTCTGCCAGGTTGATGACTCTCCATCCATTATCATTTGAAGTTGTATGTAGGCTTTCCATACCGGCCACTTTTTTATTAGTTTGCTCTCTACCTATTTTTGCATTGAAGTCTCCCAGCACAATCAGGATGTCCTGTTTGGGGGTTTCTTCTATGACATCTTCCAGATCATTATAAAAGTCTTCTTTAACCCTTTTAATGCTACGTAATTCTGAGTAGCGTCCCGCCCGGTGCTAAATACTTTCTCCGCCGACTGCCCCGCCTGTGCTAAATACTTTCTTGACCTCTAAGAAACTGGAAATGTCACGGCGGTGTTGACCATTTTTGTAACACCGGAAAATTTAAGCACTCCTAAACTGGGTAGGGTGGCACCATTGTTTGAACAAACACTTTTACAAAGAGATAAAACAACAAAATAGCTTTATTCCCCGTTACCAATTTGTACATGGAATATGCATTTAAAATAGACAGATCTAGAACATGAAAAAACAATTTCTTGTACCACTTTACAGTTTTCCTAATTGACTCAATAGAACTGAGAAGCATGTCAGTCCGATCAACCGCGCCCATATTTTTATTGTAGTCAACAATGCACTTTGGCTTTTGTGTATTTTCTCCGGTTTTCCAATCTTTTTTCTCTGTTGGTACAATGTCTGAATTGTGACATGTAGACAGCATCCAAACTTCTCTTTTGTCGCACCATTTCAGGGCTAATAAACAGCTTGTAGACCTATAGCACCAATACTAAAGAACAAACATGTATCAATAACTACTAAGAAAGCACTTTACAACACAATCTTCCTACCAACTCTGTGCTACCAATGCCAAACCTGGACAATGACAGAAAAAGAGAAAAGAAAAATCACAACAACAGAAATGAGGTTCCTGAGAAGAATACTCAACGTATCAAGAAGAGATAAGATCAGAAATGAAGAAATCAGGACTAAAGTGGGGGTTAAAGCTGCTCTAGATTTTATTAGAAAGCAGCAAGTCAAATGGTTTGGCCATGCAAGTAGGCTACCAGTCAACAGCATGCCACAACAGGCAATGACGTACAGACCAGATGGAAACAGAGGAAGAGGCCGACCACGTAAACGCTGGACGGAGGGAATAACAGAATCCATGGGAATGTCGATATACGAAGCCCATAACCGGGCACTCTCACGAAGTTTATACTTCACCTCGACACCGCAAGGTACAAGAGGAACATGATGAGAAGAAGAAGAGAAGTAGACCTATAGCAAATTCCTTTTTTTAATAATTTTTCTTCCATTTTAGGCAAATTCTATCTATTCTTTCTGACCGTGCCACATGCATTAGTTGCATGATCGTGAAGCCACATAAACAAATTAGGACTGGTGTACCAATTATCTACAAAAAGGGTATGCCCGTTTCACAAACTCTATCACAAACGCGGGGGTATTATAAAACCCGTACACCGTACAAATTATAACGAACAAAATAGGCTTATTGCTGGTGAAATTGCCTCAACAACACATTATCAGCACACTAACGCCTGTTGAGCCTGTGAAATAGGTCAGTTTGATCTAAAAATAGGTAACCTTTGTGTCCCATTCATAAACGCTTGAAAACGGCTATAGCCTTCTTGTATAGATGGTATAAACGGGTTAGCTCGTCCATAGCACCGAGGGGACAGATTACGGGAGGCGAGTCAACTCGTCAACAGCATCGTACCGCGATACGACTTAACTCGTCTATAGCCGCGAAAGGGTTAATATCATCTTCTTTCTCTTCAGTAGGTGCATGTACATTAATCATCGTTATATTTTTCCATTTACCTTTTATTCGTAATTTACTAATCCTGTCATTAAAAGCTTTAAAGTTTAAAACGTTCCCCCATAACTCTTTTTTGATGACAAATCCTGTTCCTAATTCATGTTTATTTTGGGTGTTTCCTCCATATATTATAATCATTCCATTTTGCTCTAAAGTACCCTCTCCTGGCCACCTTATTTCTTGAATTGCTGTTATATCCATTTGATATTCAATCAGCTCCCGGGTTAGTTCTTCGGCCGCTCCAGCTCGATATAGTGTCCGTACATTCCATGTTCCAAATCTCAAAAGTCCTTTAACGTTCCAAGGTCGTTGTCCAGATAAGTCAGTCCGATATCGAGGCTCATGTATTTGTTTCGTAACAAAGAAAGGTTTTTACAAAGGTGGGGATGTTAACCCCACGCTTCAACCCCCAACCTGGAGGACCAGGGTGTTTCTCTTTGTCTGTTCTCTACCCTTTGACCTGTCCGGCTTGGGAGGCCCTGCTGGTAGCTACGCTACCGCCGGCATAGCTCTCAGGGTCATTGAGAAACTCAAGCTCCCCCACCACGACAAGGTGGAAACACCATCGGGATGTGAACTATACCCCCCAAAAATAAAATAAATATATGAAACTGCACACATGATGTGTGTACATTACATTTGTAACATAATTATTTCATATACCAGTTTTCTATCCTGTATTCAGCACATGAATGCATGGCAATTTTCAGTATGTGTTATATATTTTAAAGACAATAAAAACAGTCCAAATGTTTTCAGTGAATTATGATGCACGAAAGAGTGAAATTATGAAAATCCGAAACCTGAACACTGCATGATGTTTTCTTGGGCCAAAAAAAAATGTGTCATGTAGGAGGAACCTACTGTCTGTATGTTAAGTGTTAGGTCAATAGCATGTTTGTAGGCCTCAGTGCACGGAGGAATAGGTGATCAGTCTTTCACGACCCTAAGCTGATGATAAGAACTGGCGTGGAACCCTTGTCTGACCGTGCTCATGTCTCAGGCAAAGGTTCCTTAGTCTTAAATCAGTACCGCAACTGTTCTGTTATCAAACATTGTTGGAATTTTAAATCAGTATCAGAATTGTTGTTACCAAACACTGTTAGAATCTTTAATCAGTATCAAAAGTGTTGTTACAAAACACTGTTAGAATCTTTAATCAAAATCAGAATTGTTGTTGCCAAACACTTAGAATCTTTAATCAGTATCAGAAGTGTTGTTACAAAACACTGTTAGAATCTTTAATCAGTATCAGAGTTGTTCTGTTACCACACATTGTTAGAATCTGAAGTCAGTAATAGAGCTGTTTTATTACCAAAGCGTTATATTTTCACCCCTGGGTTTAAAATACAGTTTGTGTTTCCTTTGACAGGTAACATAGTAGCCGTGGACAGTGTTTCACCAACAGTGTTTGTCATTTCTGAAAGTGGTGATCTCATTAAGTGGTTTGACTGCAGTGATTTCATGCGAGAGCCATCAGACATTGCTGTCAATAACAATGAGTATTTCGTTTGTGACTTCAAGGTGGGCAACCTCTGTTGAATTATGTTTGTTTTCAATGTTACCAGTTTATTGATGCTTGTTTTACATTGCAAATTTATAATGTCTTGACTTTTTATTCCAGATTTCAGATAATTCTTGCTCTCTGCTGTCCCCTGATATCCACACACTCTCTTCTCTCTCTCTCATTTATCTTCCTTTCCTCCTATGTTCTATTTCTCTCCTCTCTCTCCCTCACTTCCAGCCAACAATGTTTTTCTTGTCCTTAGTTAAATAAATGTCAACATAATTGGCAACTGTTTTGTCTCTTGTACAGCAACAAGCTGTTTCTGCTTTGTTCACACCATAGCCAGTTATAGATGCATATAGGTCCTGTCCCATTTTCTGAATCTGAGCTTTCATAGTTATTCACTAAGCTGTATAGGTCAGTCTTTCTGTTAATGCAAATTAAATGTTGCTTTCCAGATCTCTGCACTCTATAGTAGACACACACATCTCCAATGTATTCTCATTCTGCACTCTATAGTAGACACACATCTCCAATGTATTCTCATTCTACACTCTATAGTAGACACACACATCTCCAATGTATTCTCATTCTACACTCTATAGTAGACACACACATCTCCAATGTATTCTCATTCTACACTCTATAGTAGACACACACATCTCCAATGTATTCTCATTCTATACTCTATAGTAGACACACACATCTCCAATGTATTCTCATTCTACACTCTATAGTAGACACACACATCTCCAATGTATTCTCATTCTATACTCTATAGTAGACACACACATCTCCAATGTATTCTCATTCTGCACTCTATAGTAGACACTAACATCTCCAATGTATTCTCATTCTGCACTCTATAGTAGACACACACATCTCCAATGTATTCTCATTCTGCACTCTATAGTAGACACACACACATCTCCAATGTATTCTCATTCTACACTCTATAGTAGACACACACACATCTCCAATGTATTCTCATTCTATACTCTATAGTAGACACACACATCTCCAATGTATTCTCATTCTACACTCTATAGTAGACACACACACATCTCCAATGTATTCTCATTCTGCACTCTATAGTAGACACACACATCTCCAATGTATTCTCATTCTGCATCTATAGTAGACACACACATCTCCAATGTATTCTCATTCTGCACTCTATAGTAGACACACATCTCCAATGTATTCTCATTCTGCACTCTATAGTAGACACACACACATCTCCAATGTATTCTCATTCTGCACCAGCAAGATTTTCAAAGGTCATTTAAAAAAGTATCTGTATTCATGTGTGCACTGTGGTAATATCCACTCTTTCAAGCACATGTTTGTTTGTTATATGGACATTCCACGATATGCCCAGGATATGTCTCGAACATCTCATGTGAAAGGAATTCAACTTTCTTTCCTGTCATGAGTACAATGTCCAGGATTCAGACCCATAGAGTAGTGTGCTAACACAAGCTTTATATACTTGAACTTGTGTACGCTCTGTTAGTCTATTGTTCTCCCAAACTCTCTTAGCCTGGAAAGTGTTGTGGCAGCCTTTCCAATGCGTCTGTTGATTTCTGTCTTTAAGGAAAGATCTGATATATCGACCCCAAATACGCAAACTCACGGACGACCTTCAATTCATGATTAGAAATTTTGATTGATGGAGGCGCACCAGCATCTTGTTCCATCGCCTGTGTTTTATTTAGGCGAATGGTGAGCCCAAAATCTCTGCAGGCGGCTGCAAAGCGATCTATGAGCCGTTGCAGATCTTCTGCTGCATGAGTAGTCAGTGCTGCATCGTCTGCAAAAAGTAGTTCTCTTATGCATCTTGAATTTATTTTGGTCTTTGCCTTGAGTCTTGATGGGTTAAAAAGCTTGCCATCAGATCTTGTATGGAGGTATATGCTTTCAGTGGCAGTCCAAAATGCGCGCCTTAACCCTTTACCTGGCAAATCGTTCGAATGCGTCTTTACCCTGGAACGGGCAAACCGTCTGAATGTGTCTGAGCTACTACTAGCATTGTAAAAACGCGATCTCGTGGCTTTCAGAGATTTCCGATTGTCTACTTTTGGCTTCACTGATAGCTTGACAATGTGGCCGCCATTTGCAAGCTTGTACTATGACTTTTAACAGATTTTAAAAATAGTTTTCGGGGTTTTTACGCTTAGTTTTTCAAAATGGATTTCGACGATTCTTCAAGTGATAGTGGAAATTTCGCTGGGTTCAATTTAAGTGACATTTAAGTGCATAAATTTGACTGAATCAGAGCTAGATATCAGTGATCAGCATTACTTTGCATTAGCAGTCGTGAGTCGGACTTTAAAGAAAGTGATTCTGATTCTGAAAATGTGTTTGTAAATTGCCGTATAAATGACTGACAATCACAAACAATATGTTCTTCTTCTTCTTCTTCAGCGTTCCGAGCCATTGAGGTTCTTTGCTGCAAATACAATCCGTCTCCATTCGTCTCTCTGGTGGACCTTCTCTTGCCAGTCGTTGATTCCAAGTGCTTGTAGGTCTGTACATGTATTATCTCTCCACCGCCTTCTTGGTCTACCTCGGGGTCTACGGTCATTTATTTCCTGAGTGTAAGCGAGTTTTGTTTCCCTATTATCTTCCATTCTTTCTATATGCCCCAGCCATTGTAGTCTATTAGCCTTCATGATACCAGTGATTAGCGGGGACTTAAACAGATCATAAATGTCTTTGTTACTTCTTCTTTTCCACTCTCCACTTTGTGTATCCCTAATGGGTCCAAAGATGCGTCTTAAAATTTTGTTCTCAAAGGTTTGTAACAATATGTTGTATTTTGTAAATATTTGTGTTCATGTGTGGATTACCGGAACATTCACGTGAGTAAAATACTCGCTTTTTACTTCATTTTGTTTTTTATTTAAGTAAAATCGGTTGACTAACACCTTTTATGTGATGATTTTACTAATGTTACCCAAAATTTTACCGAACCTCAAAATTCTTCTTGGCTGTTCAGGGCTTCAAAACAGACAAATGTCTGCCCTGTAAAGGGTTAAGAGAAGGGCGAAGAAGATACCAAAGAGTGTAGGAGCAAGCACACAGCCCAGCTTTACTCTACTGCTGATGCTGAATGATTGGGATGTTGAGCCATCAAATAAAATGGTCCCCTGCATGTTTTCCTGAAATGATTTCACGAGACCTAGCAGGGTGGGTGGACATCCCATCTTTTCAAGGATTTTAAAAAAGCTGTCTCTGCTTATGAGGTAAAAATACCTTTGTGAGGTCGATGAAGGCAATGTATAATGGCTTCCTCTGTTCTCCTGGAGCTGCCTGAGTGAGAAAATCATATCGATGGTGAACTTGTTGGGTCTAAATCCGCACTGTGATTTGGGGTAGATTCTTTCAGCAAGAGTGTAATCTTTTTAGGATTGCTCGAGCAATTACTACAAGTCAGATATTTACCACCAACTGTCATATGAGAAATAGTCCCGGAATATCTGTTGAGCAACATTGTTGGTCTGTCTCTTGCTGTTTCTGTAGCAAGTTAGCTTTGACACAGAAAGGCGTCTGTCCATCCTTGAGAGAGAGCTTTCTCCCAGAAGTCTCTTATGAATATTGAATCTGACTGTGAAACAACAACCCACAGATGCATTGTTTAATTCGTTTCTGTGTACTTTCCCTGCTATAGTTTCATTAAAAAAAAAAAAGTCTTAATGTGGGCATGTGAAGTGTTAGGATCATAACATTTTGTAGGCCTGACTACATGGAGAAATAGTCTTTCTCTCCCATAGTGAACATTGAGAGATGACATTAAACAAATGTTCTGTAACTTGAACCTGCTGTGGGTATCCATTCCAATAATGTCTTTATTATTGTAATGTATTCCATTGTTCATTTGTCAGCCGTCAGTTGTTTTTAAGTTGAGTTGAGTTGAGTTAAGAACCGACATCACTGCACTCAGGACATTCCCATACATGCTCCGTCCCCTCATTCAACAGCCAGCGAAGAGTCATACTACTAATTGTTCCCATCGCTATCTGATTAAAAGTTCTCCTTGTCTTCCCTCTCAGTTTTGAGATTTTTCCAGAACCCCTGTCGATCCCTCACAATCTCATTCTTTCCACATATGGGTTCTCACTCTGTTCCTCCGCCTTCTCCACCTGGTCCCACAAGTGCACGACCACCTCCCCCTTGTCCATAGGCAAAATACCACTAAGAGGTGCCCTCCCTGCTAGCCTATCAGCCTGTTCATTCCCTCGTACACCCGCATGGCCAGGGCAAAATATCCATACAATTCTCACGATCTGTGACCTCTGAAGCGACGAGAGCCATTCCACATGAAACATTCCTTTCTCCACCTTGCTAAGCATACTCTTTGAATCCGTAATGAATACAACGTGTGTTGCAGTAGTCTCCTCTAGCCACCGGAATGCTGCTGTTACTGCCTCCACCTCCATTCTCATGCTGGAGGTCGTAGTCTCATATGCCAGACTCTCCTTTTTCAAGACTCGCCCATTAGCCTTTGCAATAAAGCCCCAGCCACTACGTCTGTTTCTCACCACTGACCCATCGGTGTAGATGACTATGTCACCTTGATATGTGTTGCTCTGGATTAGCTGTTGCACTTCAAACTCAGTGCGGCCCGCTGCCCATTCTCTGCACTCACGACCCAGTGTTGTTATTACATTATGCCAGTTCGTCATGTCTTTTGGAACTTCCACCCGCTCTCTTTCACTATTGATGGTCTCTAGATCACACACCTGACTTATGGAAAGTTCTTTCTGTGCCATCCAGGACCTGCCTCGTCTTGGCCTGTGACCCTTAACCAAATCCATTGCTGCATGCAGCAGGTGATCCCTGTCTGCGGCAACTCTCAGGTACCATTTGGCCTGAAGGACCCTATGCCTATCCATCATTGTTGGTAGCACCAGGATATGCCTCATGCATATAATTGGTGTGTCCTTTGTGCACCCCAGGATGAACCGCATGGCAGGATTCTGTATGCGCTCCAACCTTTCAAGCTGGCTCTTTGATACTGTCAGCAGCCCCAAACCATACTCAATGACAAGTTGTTTTTAAATCCCATTGCACATATCTCATCTCATATTTAACATTGCATATGACAAGCTGTGGCTGTATAGTGGTTTGTGTGCTTGCCTGGCAAAGCGGTGATCTGGGTTCAACCCACAGAAGAGACATGATTGTTGTTGTTTTTTTCCCCCAGACCAATACGGCTCTGTAGTCGACTCAGCCTCATTAAAAGGGTACCAGGCAATGTTGAGAATTTGCTCGTAATTGTCTGGGACGGAGAGGTGATGAGGAAGGGAACTGGCCAACCTACTTCATCTGTCATAGCCTAGAATATGTGAAGGTCTAACACTTCATACCCCAATGGCAGTATATGTTGTGTGACTACATTTACCTTTATATTACATGCATGAAAAACAAATCTTGTGTATGATTTCTTAACAGTTTTCTTCCTGTCATTCTATAGGGCCATTGTGTTGTGGTGTTTTCCCGAGATGGAATTTTTCTTCGTCGAATCGGATGTGAAAACATCACAAACTACCCTAATGGCATTGACATTAGTGGCCATGGAGATGTGCTAATAGGTGACAGTCATGGCAACCGCTTCCACGTGGGTGTCTTCCAGCGAGAAGGATCACTGATTAGTGAATTTCAGTGTCCCTACGTGAAGGTCAGTCGTTGCTGTGGATTGAAAATCACAAGTGAGGGTTATATTGTCACCTTGGCAAAGAACAATCATCATGTATTAGTTCTGAATACGTTGTACATACCATAATTTGTAGTGTGAAAACAGTTTTATTATTCTATACATGTGGAAAGCATAGACCACCTTTTCATTATACATGTTTAAGACTAGACTAGCAAAATTCCATCTGATATATACATGTTTAAAAAATCAAATAAAAAAATTCATGCACACTCAGATATATTTTGTGGCTTGTTTTAAGTCACATTGATTCACAGAAGTCAATATGCAGTGTATGAAGCACATTTACTGTTTCAATGAGTTTCTGTTTCTGTCTTTTTTCTGCTTTCCTCATGTGTGGAGTTTTAATTTTCTTGAATTGTTTGCATCCTTATATAACAAAAATAATTGTGTAATATTACCACAGTTCTGTGTGTATTTAGGGCACTAAAACAAATTATAAATTATCTACAGTTAGATAGATTAAACTAATATTGTCTTCCCAGGGTGTGACAGCATGCATATCTTACTGAAAAAATGCATATTCATTTAGCTTTTTAGAATGTATGATTAGCTTAAGATGCAGACTGTTATTAGAAATCTTTGTAGAGGTATATTTTATATGAGAAACTGAGCAGTTTCAATATCACTGAACATTTTGTATATAAATAAAAAAGCTATTAACAATATGTAGCCTGGCATATTTTTGCTGCATCTCATCAGGTGCATACTGCAGTTATCACATGAAGTGAATTAATAAACTAATAACAAATAAATGCCCACATGCGGTGACGTTATTGCCATTAGGTGTTAAAACCTCCATTGCGCAGGCAGAAAGACTCTGTAGTGAAGCTGTGGGTGTTAACAAATGCTCCACATTCAGTGTCAGTGCCTATGTGTGAGATGTATTTCAGCCAGAAAAGGCATTCAGATGGTCACTTCATATATCTAACCCTGCAGTGTGCACCTGATGAGATGCAGTGAGATATGCCCGGCAGCACGTTGTGTAACCTCTTGTTTGTGACCTCTTTGTTTACATCCACAAAGAGTGTACATTGCTTTGAATTTTGTATTTACTTTCATGGTACGCAATTGTGCCTGTTTTTATTTAACTTCCTAAATTATCACATTTTCTAAATGTCAAGAAAAATTTGTTGATAGTTTGAAATCTTTGTTTCATAAAAAAAAATCTCTTCCAGTAACAATGCATACTTGTCTGTTATTTATATAAAGTATTGTATGTAATTATGAGATAGATAAATGCCATAATATTTTGTAAATATTTGCTTTTACATTTTTCAACAATTTAGATTAGCTAATTTTCTGAGAGACATAATTTCAGTTTGCTGAAAGTGCTCAAAGGGATTCTTGGTGTATGCCAATAAATTCTTTTTTTAAAGTGGGGAATTTGAGGTCCCGTGAATGTCTACTGTTTGTTTATTTTCTGTTTCTTGTGACCAGACATCAACATTGTTATTTAAAACTGTAATTTAGACTTGCAATTCTTCAAATATGTCAATGCACCGCATTTAAAGAACAGGTGATATTATTATTTTCCCCCCTTATTTATTTATGGGAATCTATGCATATTAAAAGTGTGCAAGTTTTGTTTTCCTCCCAACTTTACATGAAATGTACTTCTTTTCCCCCACTTCTGTTCAAAGAAAAGTATTGCTAGCTGAGCTTTTACCCAATTTCGGATCAACACAAGGGAAAAACATTCCATGTAAAGATCATATTTGTTTTGTCGTGTGTACACATGTTATTGTTTATATTTCAGTTGTACTGTTCTCAGGCCATTTTCCTGTTAACATATAGTGAATGAAGTACATCTGTTACTTTTTACAGAATTCAACTCCATACCTTTGTTTTTTGTTTTAACAACTGTTTTATTATTTTAGAACTTCTATAAGGATTCTTTCCTTTGAGCAGCCCTTAATATTTCGATTTTAAAAAAAACCAATGTACATGAAATCTGTATAAAATAACCATATCATACAGTTGAGCAGAAGGGAACTTTGAAAATCAAGGTGCACAGTTTATATTCTTCTTCTGGTGAAACTCATGAGGTTTTCCCCAAGTAATTTGCCATTATAATTGTATACATGTGTTTGTAATATTATTCATTATATTGTTTGTGAAATGATGTGTAATATCTTCCAGACCCCCGAGGGGTTGTTTCCTCTCATAGGGCTCCTGGATATGTGAAGGTTATTTGTGTGCATGTGTGTGCAGAAATTATTGTTCCCAGTATAATGAAACAAAATGGTTTCTATAGCAATGTTTTCCCCCTTTGCCTACAGCCACTGACATCCTTCTTTTGTTGGGTGTTTATATTATATAAATGTTTGTTATTAAAAGGAGAACATAATCAGTTTATCCTGAGTTTAATGTTATTTCTTAAGTCAGGTCATTTGCCTATTTTTTTACTAAGTTGGTGGCTTTAGATTAAAGACCTCATATTAACAGATTTTGTTTTAAAACGCGCACGAACAAACAATTGTTATACATATATTCTTGTAGCGAATAATTACATAAAATTAGTTTCTCTTTTCAGCTGTGTAAGGCATATATAACAGCATTGTGTTTTGACAAAGATAATGTAACCATTATTAAATATCTTTGGTGAAATTAATGTACACTTTTCATTGCAAATCTTCGAAGAGCGTGTTATCTACCTTAATTCTGCTCTGGCAAGTGTTAAGTATAAAGGACAGCATAATTAGTATTGCAGTCTTGAAATGCTGGATGATAATACTATTTGGTAGAAGTATGAATGAGGATGGTTATAAAGTAAGTCATTTTTATTTTTATTGAGTTCCATTAACCAGATGCGATCTGTCACTGAACAGTCCATTAATTAGAATTAATGGGCCAGTTTGTTTCAAATTATTATGTCCCTCGTAGGTAGGTGGGATTTAAAGGATTCCAAGTAAATTTTAAAAAAAGATAAGAAAAGAATATACTTTATTACAAATGCATTCATGAGCATTTTGAAAAGATGTTTGCATACACTTGAACAGCCTATATAGGGTTGGGTGTAAGAGTTTGTGTGGTCTGTCAGGAACCGATACATTGATTATGCAACATGTATGTATCTAATCTAGTCATATATACTCACCTGGGACATGACCTATATGTTTTTTTTTCTGTGCCTTAAAATGGTCCTTTTTTGTGTTCACGTGTGAAAAAGGAGGAAAGCTTTACAACTAATATATATATATAATTATGTATACTATAATTAAGATAATATTACATTTTTAAAACAGGCTTTCCCATCCGAGTTTGTGTTTGTTGAACACATTGATGATGTTATATTGTTTTTCATTTGATAACAGCCATTTTTGTGTGTTGACCATAAAATACTACCACCAAACTTCTCCAGAAGATGACATTAGCGTCAGCATGTTTGTGCGTCTGCTATCATAAATAGTTATCAAAAGATACTTGGTAATATTTCTTGTGATCATATCTTTGTCTGTAGGTCAACTGTCATCAACCTGAATATATTTAAAGAAAGCAGCAGTCAGTTGAATTTGTTGACATCTCTAAAGTGTTTGTCCATAATGCCAGTGAAGGTCAAAATAATTTTCTGTTTTGCATATGTTGAACATTCTTGTAGGAATGTTTAGCTGTATTTTACCAGTTCCATAGCTACATTCATCGGTATTTTAACTAACAAGATATTTCAGTCTGTTCTGTCCAATGTGAAGTCTGAAGGTTGCTACTCTATAGCATCTGGGGAGTTGGTAATATGCACTATCTTTTTGGTGGCTTGGATACTCTAATTTCTACTCGGTTCTGTAACTGCTTCTTATAAACTCTTGACCTCATTGTAGGTTATGCCTGTTTCAGGCTGATGTAGTCTTCCATCGTCTTTTGCTCATCTGCCGCTCTTCATTGTTAGATATTTTGCAGTGAGATGGAATCCACTATATTTTTTTTTAAATGTTAAATTTTTGTTATAGTTAATGAATAAGTGAGCAAAAACGGAAATTGGAAAAGATTCAGCACTGCCACACACACACACAAAAAACAACCACACGGGTCAAAACGGACACTATGGCTACAAAGTCATCATAGCCTACAAAAACAAACAGCTAATACAATAACCATCTATCACTATAAAGATTGGTATTAGCTTGAAAATATGGATCCTCATGTATTTCTCCTCAGAGTTGAAAAATAAAACCTCTTGTGTGTCATCTTACTCCTCCAAACATAAACTGATTTAAGCATAAAAAATAAACAAGAAAGGAACATTTTTATATCGGAGGAGCTATATGGTATACAGGAGGTACTTAGAAAGTCACATGGGTCCATGTTTTTAAGCTCAGTACAATTTTTGTAGAATGATGTTTTTTTAATGTAGGTGTATTAATGTTTTTGTTTGTTGATGTAGGTTTTCTAACCACAATGTCCATTCCATCACTTGTGACTGTGTTCTTGGAAAGCTGACCCTTCTGATTTTGTTGAGTTATTTATTGTATCTTGCTGCATTTCAACTCTTGGCATCATTCTTGGAGTGCTGCTGTTAGGTCTGTTAGTTCTAAGTTGTTTTCCTTCTTTCTCAGTGTTGAGACTGCCGACATTGCATCTGTAAAGAAAGCTGTTGCAGTCTTTTAAAATTAAAGGAAGAAAAGTGTTTGTGAACCCTGCCCATTTTGTTGTATGAAAGCTTGTGATCTTGTCAGCACTGATCAGATTGTATGTTTGCGAAACTGACTGCAGTAATCAAAATGGTTATCAACAAATCTATAGAAAATAAGTAATGTAATTTGGGGTGGGCCCAAAAGGCATCCTACATACGACATTTTGTTTCACTGTTGTTATTAATTGTTTCAAGCTTCATTATGAAAGTATTCCAGAAATATTCTATATATATATATATATACCCAGTAACTATTTAGATTTTTCTTTCCATCATGAACAGACTAAAGGAAAGTGAAATGAGGCTTCCTTTTGAGCCCATTTTCTTCCCTGTCAACATATACACATCTTGTCTCTGGCTGTTTGTCTGCCTTTGTTACTGAGACAGTCTAGTATTTCTCCTTCCACAAAGGCTGGATCCCCCTCCCCAACAACAACGAGTATTCTTATCACACGCTTTTACCATTTTATTCATTGTGATTTCTGCTTTCATCTTCTTAACCTCATCTTAAAGATGAAGTATGTCCGAGGTTTTAAATCACCCATAACATATACATAGTGTATCAGTTTGCCTTCATTAACTGCAGTTTAAATGGCTTACAGAAATGTTTATAATAAAGTGCTAGCAGACAGTTGAGACCCCTCAGATTATGTGTCAATATTTATTACATTTAAATGTGTGCATGTTTCTAATATAATGTTGCAGCCATTCTTACATGTATTAGCCAATGTAATTTGTTTTCAGTTACTACTTATCTTCTAAGTCTACATTTATTGAAATGCATGGCTGTCATGCCATGTAATTGCACTGTTTGTGATCCAGTCTTCAGGAAATTATATTTCAAATGTGGCTGTTTTGCTTTTTTTTTTTTCAAATAGTATTTTACATGGAAAAGTAACACATTCATTTGAGTTAAACGCAAATGTTTCCTTAAAAAT
This sequence comes from Cepaea hortensis, assembly GCA_963921405.1. NCBI lineage: Eukaryota > Metazoa > Mollusca > Gastropoda > Stylommatophora > Helicidae > Cepaea > Cepaea hortensis. The sequence goes on from OY992879.1 coordinate 105,707,867, forward strand.
TATATGCTGTTAAGCCAGGGACAGTATCCAAGTGGTTTTATTTACTTATTTGTTTTAACAACTTTTAATGTTTACATATGGTGCTGTATGTTGCTATTTTTTCCTTTCACATATATAATTATACAACTTGAATAATGGCGTGACATTTTGTGAGTTCCTTTTTGTTTTTTGTTGGTACAAAGATATTTGCCTATCCTAAAGAACATTTTCTTCTGAAACTGGAAAAAAAAAAGCTCTTGCCTAAGGTAATTTTTAAAAGTAACCTTTTCCTTGCAAAATATTTTACCACCATTTCCTTATATGGAATCGCAGATTTTTAAATCGCTTGGCTTTATATGAACTTTTTAATGAAGGATTTATCTTGGAGATGGGTTATGCTCATGCATTTTGATTAGATAGCAAGGGACACACTCAGTCTGGAAAGAAATATGTATTTAAATATATTGCCTATTCATAACTGATTTGTGTTTACTGCATTTTTTTGTTTTCCTCAGTATTGACTCATTTTACTCAGAAAACCAACATTTAAAGAGGGATGATATGTTTGTAATAGTATTTTTTAGCATATTATCTCTTGTATTTGTTGGTTGCCTGTGTTACATATATACATTCATATATACATACATATATATATATATATTTACATATACTTGTAAAATCAATGTTTGAACCCCTTCCTTTAATGTTTACAGGTTCTGTATATGAGTTTTTGTTTTTGAAATGTTTTCTTATATTACCCTAAGAAGTTGGCACCACATTTTGTTTTCTTAGAAGAAGCTACTCCCTTTTCTCAGCTGGTGTTTTGAATGTAAAGTGTGGTCTTATTTCATGTCACCATTCTGTTATTTCCTATTGATGTGTCCATCCTGTGACATTTTCTTTCTTAGCGCCACATTCTCACCCTGCCATAACATAATCTGAATTTTCATTTTTCCCTTTCTCAGCAATTCCATAACTGCATTAATTGGGTGCATTAATTTATTGTTTGAGATTTATTTTCACTTTTACAAATGTTTTTCTTTGCATCATTTAAGATGTTTAATTTTGTATTGTAATATTGTTTTTTTTTTAGAAATATCTCTGTTGTACATTAAGTTGAACAGATTTGTTCATGTTTTTTCCATTCCTTTATTAAAACCAAGTTACATATGTTTATTTTCATACACATTTGCAATAATGATTTGTTTATTTAGTTATTTGCATCCCCCACACCCAGTTTTTGAACATATTTTTACAGGAAATCTGACACTGTTTTAAAACTTTTTATTGCTTTTGTCTGCTGGAATTATGTGGTTTACTTGTTATAGAAACTGAATGCCTTACAGTCTTCACTTTAAAATGTTTTCCATCATCCAAAACACCATTAGGCACCACTATCACTTTGCATAAATTGCATAGACCTAGTTTCATACCCTGTAGTTAGCTGATTGTTTGTGATGAAAACACTTATTTTTTTTTAGTTGTATGTCCTTTACAAGACATAGCAGTCACCCCCAGCATTTTGGCTGTTCGTGATTCCTGGGCAAGTTTTATGTTAAGTAGTTTGCCATTGCTTTCTGATCAACAGGCACCTATAACTTTTTTGGAAAAACCAGCACCGCTGAGTTTTGAATCTGGGTATACGGGATTACGAATCACGTCCTTAAACCCTTCGCTTGTCATTAATGGTAAGTGTGCCATCTTCCAGAATACAACATGATAGTGAAACACAGGCTTGGCTGCTGCTGACTGTTAATGGAGTCTGAATAAAACACAAAATATGACTAGGAAGCTTGATGACAGGAACAACACACACGGATGCAGGAACATGTTTCCACGAGTCTTTATCAGTGAGCAAGACACAATAATGACAACAAAACTCATCTCAGCATCCAAAAAGTAGTCTCACACAAAACTTTTTTGTTTGGACTACTTTTCAGATGCTGAGATGCATATTCTTTTGTTTTACCTGTTTTTAAAAGAATTGTTTTGCTTGATAAAGACTTGTGTGATGAAACCTTCATTTTCCAGAATAGTTTACTTGTGCAGTTGTCTTTTGGAACCAGGACTGTATTGGGACCCAGTTATTGACATTTGATCCATATCTGTCATATGCAAGAGTGTGTAAACAAATTGTTGCTGCGGTAACATGATTGTGTTATTGCACACATGTATAGTAAGTTGAAATATTGTTCTCACGAAGTGATTTAAAATATCAGTTGATCTTGTCAAATTGTTTAACACAGTCCACACAGCAATTTCAAGAAAGGAAAATTGGAGGTGATAAAATAACATGTTAAATTACATCCAATATTATTGTATATGAACGGTGCATACACATCCAGAATTGGTATATAAAATATGCAAATATATGTGTATGGTAGTGTTTTAATGGTCAATTGTCATCAGTAAGTATATACAGAAGTATCAATTCTAATGTTGCTAATGGCAAGTTTGCAAATGAACTCACTGTTTACTTAAAAAATTATTATGCAATTAGACTTTGAGCGTGTCTTACATTGAAATTTATGAAAATACGTACAATAATTTCAAACTACAAAATATCTAAAATAATACAGTAAAATAGAATATGTCAGCTTCTGTCATTTGTGGTTTGTGTGCACAGGATGGAAAATGTGCGCCTTTGTGCATGCATTTACCAGTTGTCAAAGGTGACATTGCTTGCAGTTCAAACAGTTATAAAGCCCTTTGTTTTTGTGCACTGTAAAATGACACTCGAGCAGATTTGATGCAGGCACACTCCATTTATCCATTCATGGTGGTAGGATGCAGTGTGAATTGTTCTGTAAAACTTGTGATTGAGTTAATGGAAAGTACTGTTAAAGACCTTCAGTAATTTTTCCATCTTCACAAATTTATTTGTCGTAATAAAATTGTTGTGTAAACCTCATTTTAGAAATACACATTTTCCTACGAAGATTGCTTGCTACCTGAAAATATTTTGCTTGCACTTTATTTGAATTGTGTAAATTTGGTACCTTTGTCTCTTTCTTTGATGTTGGAAATCCCTCAATACTTTAGGTACATGTAATCTTAAGTTGAAATATAGGTCCAGCTCTTTTGCTTTATGGTTGTAGTTGATTCTTTGGTTAATAGGATGAATAAAGTTATGTGTTTTCTCTAAATGATCTTTCTATCTTCTTGCTCTGACCAAAGTATGGTTTACCCGATGATAAAACTCTCAAACATTGATTTTAAAATGCACAATTAATTTTCTTAGTGATAACTAAACCACAAAAAGGTAGTTTAGTTTGAAAAAAAACTAACCAATATAATTTGTTTTTTAAGTTGTATACAAACGTAACTGGAATTGTGTGTTTGTGATTTTCCATATTGCTAAATGTGTGTTGACTTAAAGATGTTCTTATTTGCAACAACAACATTAAAAATACTTTTCTTTCATTTAGAAATACACACTTCTATCTCACACTTAAGTCAAATGGCCAGGGTATCTTATGAGATTGTTAATATGTTTTAATTGTTCTAATGCAATATAACTTTATTGTGTAATAATATATGATTACACGTTTGTGTGCCATAAGTATCTTACCCTAGGTATACCAATAATTTTGAACTATTAGCTACATTTGAGAGAAAATGTTTCCGTGCTTTATTTGCACCCTCATATCAAACTGCATAATTCTGTGAAATGTGAAATTTAATAATTTTATATAACAAAATGGAAACCAGTATGATTACATTAGGCATTAATGAATATGATCAAATGTAACTCATAAATGGTAATTTCATTACGGCTGAGTAGGCCAGAAATTCTACCATAGATACAATGAAACTGAATGAGCTTTTGTAATGAACTGACAGCTAATATTATCAAAACATATTTGAAGGAGATGTAATTTAAAAATATTTTAACAGTAGCAGAAACACATTCTGGTCTAATTTCAGGCTCTACCTTCATCTAATTTCTGCAAGGGAATGAATGATTTTAATGAAGTAAAATAAAATCAGATAATATTCATATTACTAACAGTGCTGCCTGAGAATATTTTATTTGCCAGCAGAAGGTGCAGTGCATCTTTTGTGTGCTATAATGTGTGTGGGGAAGAGAACGAAAGAACTATTTTCAAAGGGTCACTCATTGGGCATGCAAGCCCATCTTACATTCAGCCCTTCCAGCTGCTCATCTTTCGCACATCAGTGATCTATTATGCATGTTGCATTTACATTTAGGAAGAAAAAAAAATGTACAATGAATGCTGTAAACATAAACCAAACAAACAATTCATATTTCGTTATGAGGCAGGTAGGCATACACACTTTTTTTTAACATGCACGCACACACACACACACCCTCCCCCCTCCCCCCCCCCTCTCTCTCTCTCTCTCTCTCTCTCTCTCTCTCTCTCTCTCTCTCTCTCACCCGCTAACAACCACACACTAAGAAGCATTCACTCATTCATACATTCTCTCTTTCCATGTCTCTCACCTATATATGCTCAATCATACATAAAGCCATGCACACATACACAATGTGGAACACAATCACTTAAGAATTTAATAAGCAGCATTCGCTCATTCATACATTTTGTCTCTCTCTCTATCACACGCACACTCATATGCACATCATCTACACAAATACTCACCCAGTCATATACTCACAAGCACACCTGCTCACAACCACATTAGCAAACATTTGCTCATTCATACTCTCTCTCTGTCACACACATGCTCAATCATACTTATGTGTGAACCATGCACACAATGCGTCACACCATCACTCACACTAGCATACATCTCACACCATCACTCACACTGGCATACATCTCACACCATCACTCACACTAGCATACATCCAGAGAGAGCATGTTTACATTTACATGGTTATATTTATTGTTTGTGATGACATTTGGTGCTCGTTTTGCTATGGACAAGTCTCCCCAACTACTGCCACCAGCATCTTTATGAGATGCACGAGAACACAATTATTTTGAAATAATTAGTAGTTCAATACAGCAGAGTTTTGACTTATGCTGTGATTGAAGAGTAAAGGAAAATGAAGTTGCTATGGCATAAGTTCACAAGCACTTAGTATAGATTGTGTAAATTTTGTGTGTGACATCAGATGGAAGATACATGACAGATTAGAAGTATAATAGGCCATGGGAAAACTGCATTTCAGCAAATGAAAAGTATCTTATGTGTGTGTCATTGCTATAGAAAATGTCAAAATATGGGTTTGTAAAGAGCATAAAACAGCACATTTACTATTAATTAGAATGAGCCATCTTAGCAAAACTGCTGTTTCTTATGAGGCAAATCATAAGTCTTTACCTTGACTATGAAGATTGAACAATACGCGTCCTTCTGAAAGAATGCCTACCTCATGGCATATGGTTGAGATTCTTTAACGCCCACCCTCTCTGGGTTTGGATTATTTAACAAACTAAAAAAAAAAAAAGCTCAAAGAAGTCTTTTACACAGCAAGGATGAAGTCATACTGGCACGTGATAACTGGTTTAGTTTGAAAATAGGGAGTTCTGTTCCTAAGGTTATTTCAAGATGAAGCAAAGATGGCATAAGTTGTGGATTAAGAATGTTGCTAAATTGGAAAGGAATAAACACTGCAAAGTGTCAATCCTTTATGATATATCTCTTTCAAAGTCGGGGTGAAGACTATCCCCCTTAATCTCCCCCTTGTATAAGGGGGCGTTCATTTGAAATCCGTTCATGCCACACCGCGCGTAATTGCGTACATTGAACATGATCATGTGATAGTCATGTGATAAGTACTGACCAATGAATAAAGGAGCACATGCTTATCGTCCCATGATGCATAGGTTCTGTTTCTGACCGTTGAGAAAATTGTCAGGTTGATCCAAAATCCGTCCAAAGAAGCTCAAAGAGAGGTGATTCAGTTTCTGTCATTTGAAGGATGTCAACCAGTAAACATTCATCGAAGAATGCAGGCAGCGCACAGTAACAAATGTGTGTTGAAGACAACAGTGACAGACTGGGCACGAATGTTTCTGAAAGGACGTCAGTTCACGACAGATCTTCGATGGCCGGGTCAAGCGCATATTGTTGCAACAGAAAAAACCATTGCCAAGATTGATGCAACAGTACAGATGAACCACTGTCAAAGCACACATTCGCGGGCGAAAGAATTTGATGTGTCAATTGGGACAATCCAAAAGGTCGTTCATAAGAAACTGCAATATCGGAAGGTGTGTTCAGAGTTGGTACCACAGATGTTGACCGACCACCAAAAAGAGGAACACATGGGATGGTGTTTGAACCACTTGCTGTGTTACAGAGTGGAGGGTGATGAATTTATCTTCTGCATAGTGGCAGGCAGTGAATCATGGTGTCACCACTTTGAGCCGAGCAGCAAGAGAGAGAGAGCATGCAATGGAATCTTGCTGGATCACCAAAAGCCAAAAAATTCAAGTTACGGGTTTCCGCTGGTAAGGTTATGCTGAGCGCATTTTTTGACAATGAAGGGCTGTTGTTAAAGAACCTGGTGTCATCATCAATGCTACCCACTACTTGCAAACACTAGACAAGCTGCAAAAAGCCATCAAGAATAAACGACCCGGCATGCTTTCTCGCTGTGTGAGTTTGTTGCACGGTAAGCTTGTCCGCATTTCGCAAAGATTGTGCAGGAAGCATTAGCAAGGAAGAAGTGGAAAATTCTGCAACAGCCAGCCTATAGTCCTGATATGTCACCATGTGATTTTCATTTGTTCGGACCTCTAAAAAAAAGCTCGCAAGGGGCAATGAAGTAAGTAAGTATAGGTCCTCTAACCATCTCACGCCAAGCATTCTCCATTTGGCCATCTTCTGCAGCTCCTTTATTATTCATTTGTCTCTAGTTCTCGTCTCAGTGAGATTTGAGACCTCCCTCTATTTCCTGTGCCCTGTGAGAAAGAACTTTATAGTTATACTATGAACATGTTTTCTCAATGTGTGCCTTTTCCTCACTTCTTGATTTGCTGGAATTTGTTACGTTCTCTCCATATGCTCCGAATCTGTTATTCTGTGGTACCATTTTAGTCTTATTCGGTGCATTTACTAGTTAATTAGTGTTTGCAGCGTATTGGTAATCGTTATATTCGTTCTCCATGTTTCTGATCAGTATACCGGGACTGATCTGATATTAGAGTTCAATATTCTAAGTTTGGCTCTAGGTTCAATTTCTGTTGACTTTCTGACTGCCATGAAAGTTCTTGCCTTTTGTATTCTTATTGTAATCTCCTCCCTCCCCTTTCCCCACCTTGTAAATATGAGTATGATTCCAGTCTGGAAGTGAGGTGTCACCCAGGAAGAAAGCGTTATCATTTGCTTGAATGATATTCTTAATTCAGTTATATCCTGGTTGCCTATTTTTCTTTCCTTTTCTTTAGACTTGTTCATCGTTGGTTAGATTTGGCATCTAGTTTTCTGCGGGATGAGTTAGACAGTCCCAGGCCAGCCTGTTGCTACATGCATGGTAGGCTTCTGTGCTTCCCTGAAGGGCCTTGGTAACACACGGGTAATGCATGTGTAACACAACTCCATACGCACACATACACAGCTGCTGTGACCCACTTGGTAACATTGAGACAAAGTCATGTCAAGACATTAAAGTAGTTTGTATTTGAACCAATTTAGTTTCTTCTCCAAGATTTGCAGTTTGTCAGATGTGGCAAAACTGAGTGTGGGTTAAATAATAGATGATCAAATGTAGAGATGTTTGGAGAAATATAATTATGGCCAGCTTTTATCCAATTGGTGGGCATGGTTTGCCATCTTGACATTGCCTTGGTTTGTATACACAATAGCATAACTGAATGAACATTTTCTTTGATGGTTATACCAAGTTTTCAATGAACGATCTCAAAGTGTATTCTGTATTTCACCTGAACACAGTGGTCTTTGCTCCATTGTCAGGTGGGCACCAGGTAAAGATATTCAGTTAGGTGTCCCCTTTTTAATCATGATTATGCATTCAAGGTTTACAGAATTGTGATATTGTATTTTACTTGATTTTTTTCCCTCCCTGCAAATAAAGTGTATTAATATTTGTCCACACTGCTGTTGTTGTCCTCTCGCCAAGTCTGGTTACTAGTGTACATTCTTGAGATGGCCTGACATATCAGACGGGTTTTTATATTTTAGAAGTGAATTTTTCAAAGAATGCTTTGACCTGTTTCTTATATAAATAATTAGAATCTGATGTGCTGAAAATAATTCACAATCCTCCGTCTTATCTCTGAAGACTCGCAAAAGTGACCGATTTAAAAAAAAAAAAAGAATATTCTGATTGTGCTGAATAAAATGTTAATGCATGATTTTTTCACATGCACTAATTATTGTGCACTAGAGGAAATAGTTACTTTATAAGCAATATTTAAATGTCATTTTACAGTGTTTGTTTGCTCAAATATTTTCTAGGAAATACTGATGCATTATTGGTTGTTTTGCATTTTCCTTTGACTTCCCACCTTCTTCAAACAAAAGCATGCACATTTCTTGTACTTAGATGTCACATGAGTAAACAGTTCCAATGACTAAGTCTTTTTGTTTGTCTTTTTTTGTTTTGCTAATCAGTTCATCCTAATCAAAGATTGTTACTTATAGCATATTATTTAGTCATATATAATCAGGTAGCTATGACTAATAATGAGTGATTTTGGCTTTGTGATTTAGACTTGAGTGTACAGTTTGTGTTTGTGTCCTTAGTAATTAGTGATTGTAAGCTTTGTCACATGGTGCTCTGACATCCGAGGTGATCATTTTCAAGGACAACTATAGTTCTGCACTTCTCTCCCTCACTACTATGGTTGAAAACTATTACACCTTGAATTTGTGACATGTCACTTAAATGCCTCCTCTCCAGTAATAAATATGTAATGTGTGTGAAGTTTGGTGCACATCATGCATTGCCAAGTAGAACATTTTGTGATTTTGAGAAATCCTGGGAATGTGTTTGTGGTACGATATTTGTAAAATGTCTAGTTAGTAACATAAGCCATGGTAGCAAATGTCTAGTTAGTAACAGTAGCCATGGTAACAAATGTCTAGTTAGTAACATGAGCCATGGTAGCAAATGTCTAGTTAGTAACATGAGCCATGGTAGCAAATGTCTAGTTAGTAACATGAGCCATGGTAGCAAATGTCTAGTTATTAACATGAGCCATGGTAGCAAATGTCTAGTTAGTAACATGAGCCATGGTAGCAAATGTCTAGTTAGTAACATGAGCCATGGTAGCAAATGTCTAGTTAGTAACATGAGCCATGGTAAGTAACCTGATAACAGGGCACCAGAAATTTATCTGGGAAACAAACTAGAAGGAAAGAAGATGGAGACTTGATCATGCCATGGCCACGAATACATGAGGCTTCACACTCCTTTAGCAGTATCTCCTGTGGATCTTCTCTGTTTAGTAATGCCAATAACATGTTCAACAACACGAAGCATAGTAACATCTAGAGAGATTAATAACACAATAAACATGAGAATTATCAACACTGTATGTCACAGAAAACAGGATAATGAACAGTTAATTGGGAAGTCAAAAGGAAGCCTAGAATAGGTCACATTTCCTAGAAAAAAAAAGCAAGTACAGAGATTCTAGTAAGGCTGTGAATGAACAGGAAATTGATGAAGGAAATAGAAAAGATTAATATTTGGCCGCATTAAAAAAGACATAGCATGCTTGTAAAAACCATACTGGAGGGGAGAGTTGAAGGCAGACAAGCAAAAGTAGACCACAATCCAAGTGGGAAGATAGTATCAAGAAAGCAGTCTGTCAACGTGCACAACAAGGGCAAGAGACAGTGTGTGTGTTGGAGATCCACTGCAGCCAACCTTCATTGTGAAGACAGCACCTGATTGATTGAATGTCTACACAAGAAATCCACTTTTCTGGATGTATTTTGCTGTAAAAGAAGGTTCATGGAGACTCCCAAAATAGTTTTATGTGCAAGTGTCTCTCAGTAGATTAGGGCTCACCTACATGTAACTAAGCACAGGTGATGACTGGATATGTTTTGTCTGATCCACCTGTCCACATGTGATGACTGGATATGTTCCGTCTGATCCACCTGTCCACATGTGATGACTAGATATGTTCTGTCTGGTACACATGTGATGACTAGATATGTTCTGTCTGATCCCTGTCCATGTGATGACTAGATATGTTCTGTCTGATCCACCTGTGATGACTAGATATGTTCTGTCTGATCCACATGTGATGACTGGATATGTTCTGTCCGATCCACCTGTCCACATGTGATGACTGGATATGTTCTGTCTGATCCACCTGTCCACATGTGATGACTAGATATGTTCTGTCTGGTACACATGTGATGACTAGATATGTTCTGTCTGATCCCTGTCCATGTGATGACTAGATATGTTCTGTCTGATCCACCTGTGATGACTAGATATGTTCTGTCTGATCCACATGTGATGACTGGATATGTTCTGTCCGATCCACCTGTCCACATGTGATGACTGGATATGTTCTGTCTGATCCACCTGTCCACATGTGATGACTAGATATGTTCTGTCTGGTACACATGTGATGACTAGATATGTTCTGTCTGATCCCTGTCCATGTGATGACTAGATATGTTCTGTCTGATCCACCTGTGATGACTAGATATGTTCTGTCTGATCCACATGTGATGACTGGATATGTTCTGTCCGATCCACCTGTCCACATGTGATGACTGGATATGTTCTGTCTGATCCACCTGTCCACATGTGATGACTTGATATGTTCTGTCTGATCCACCTGTCCACATGTGATGACTTGATATGTTCTGTCTGATTCACCTGTCCACATGTGATGACTGGATATGTTCTGTTTGATCCACCTGTCCATGAGATAACTGGATATGTACTGTCTGATCCACCTGTCCGCATGTGATGACTAGATATGTTCTGTCTTATCCACCTGTGATGACTGGATATGTTCTGTCTGATCCACCTGTCTACGTGTGCACAAGGGATGACAGGACCAGTCTCTGTCTAAGCAGCTGTTCAGTCAGCTGTGTTCTGCAAACATTAAACATCACCAATATCTTGTTCTAACAAGATAGTGATAGTTGTCTCTTTGTTGGTTGATTTTCTTTTCATGGAAGGCTGGATCACCTGTACTAAGGATTCTTGTGTATTATCATTCATTTGTTGCTAACATGAGGAAATTGATAGCAAGCTACTATCTTGTCATCATTTGCTGGCATCTCCAAGGTATATGTGCCTACTGAATGGCTTCCTTATGGCTTATGTTTCATTCTCAGAACAGAGGTGTAATTATTTGTGGACATGCAGTGGCGTCGGCAGACAGAGAATTTCCCAGTACCGTTATAGTGGATAAACATTTCCATGAAAGAATTTCCCTGTATCGTTCAATAGATAAATATTTCCATGAAAGAATTTCCCAGTACCATTACAATGGATAAATATTTCCGTGAAAGAAGTTTTAACTGATTCAGTGCTGAAGGATAATATATCACCAAATGTGACCTCCCGTTTGGACAGCAGGACGATATATCGCCATACTAAGGTCGTGTTATTTGTTTTCTTTCGTGCTATCTTCCACAATTTCAGTGCTCAGTGAATGGTAATTGACATTATAATACTTGTTCATTTGATTGTGTACAATGCCCAACATATGAAAGTGTGGCTAAGCAGCCATGTGCTGGACGTTACAATTCCTTGGGTGAGCCCAGTACTAGAACGAGCCCAGTACCAGAGCGTTATGTGTCGGCTCTGCAATTATGGAAGCCTCCTTGGATGGCGGGGAATGCCCATGGTCTACCCTTGCCTTCCTTTGAGGGCTGACTGGGATGTCTTTGGCTGTTCTAACTTCACCAGCTGGGATATGGGTGACACCACAACAGTGAGAGTCGAATGTCCTCCAGAACACCTGGAAAAGTTAACCCGGTCAACAAATGCCTGAAGAAGTCGGATGTGTCGATTGAAAGGTGCAAGTAGCTCAGCTCTGCTGTAAACAGGCACAACGCAACTACATCTGAAAAAACACTCCAGATGAACGCAGAAGAAGATTGTGTACCACGTCTGGTCCAACCCTACTTTGTGTATGCCACTGGATGAGTTAAAATAATGTTTTTGTTTTTTTTTAGCTCAAGGTGAATATAGCATATTTTGTCCAGTTATAGTTTGCTTTTAATTATTATAGTAATAAATGAGACAGCAGAAGGAGATGATGTTTTTGGTGTGGTATGGTCAGATGTGGAACATGATCAATATCAAGAACCTTGGGGAGACTAATAAGTCAGGAGTTCCTTGAGTTGCCCAGCATGTCACGTAATATATATAACTAAGATGAAATCCTGGATCAGTCATTTTTGTTTCAGATATTGATTGATGCCTGGCCCCCTTGTTCCATTTTTGTTCCATAAGTGGGATCTGATAGTAATACTAAACTGTCTGTACAGATAACACACAGATGGGGGGAAGTGAAGTCTACATTTAGTTCACACCTAGCATTATTCTTTTACTGATTGCCACACAGTAGCTGGTAGAGGGATGCTGTGTACACAAGTATTAGTATATATTATATCTATTCCTGTTGTTTGGAAACTACATCAGCCATTTCTTAAAATGTATGTTTGTGTTTTAAGATGTATGCAAAAATGGAATAAAAGTGTTCTTTCAACCCCCAGTGTAATTCTGAATGTTTGAAAGGGAGTTTAAACATAGAGAAACAATTCTTGTCAGTCAAGAACTAGTACTGGTAAGAATACTGAAACATCGACGTCAGTAATCTGACCACACTTTTATAGGATGAAATACTGTTATCAGATTTAATTGTTAACCAGATGACCATTGCTCTCTACCCAAGTCCATAAGTGCACAAACAGTGGGTATTTAAGGGGATGATCATATCCATTAAACACTGATAGTGTATGCAATGTCTACTGATCACAATGTTAGGGCTTGTTGCTTGCCTTCTACACGCTTCCACATCATTATGCAACTGTTCGAGTTCACTATTCCAGTAGGGTTTATAATGTTTACGGGCTCCTCTTGATACTGTTTCTCGTGCTGCCTGTAGTATGCATTTCCCAAACTCTTCAATTACTTTATTTATGTCCCTTTCAGTGTTCAAATTTCTAACCAGTATGCTGGTGCGAAGCATGTATATTGCCCAGTCTGCTTTCTTGTAGTTCCACCTCGAGAGAGTGTCTAGATGAAGTATGGCATGATGCAGAGACAACTGTAAGGAGACAAGATGGTCGCCGACCCTCTTTACACCTAGGAACATGTCAAGAATTAGCACCTGGTATGTTATAATTATGTATGAATTAGGAAAGACAGCACAAGCAGCGAAAATGAAATATAAGATTATCATTTTGGGATTATGCAAAACAAGATGGAAGGAAGCAGACAAAAAGCTTCTAAACATAAGTAAAACTGTGCTGTGCTCAGGCAACATAGAGGAAAATGCCCCTCATAGTATAGGAGTACCATAATGCTATTTAAAGAGGCAGAGAAAGCACGAATAGAGGGGAAGCAATGAGTTATAGAAAAGTAACAGCAACATTTAGAATTATGGTTCCAAATGTTGCTGTATGTAGCCGGGATGCAGAGTTGGGGTGAGCGCCCAACCTTGCATAAATACCCCAATGGCTCGTGCATTCATCACCTCTGCAGCCAAAGTCCAACTCCTGGCCTTCGCGTGGCGGAACTATTTTAACTAACAGGAGAAGGGGCGGGGGCGAGTCTGGCGCAGAATAATAACCAGTACTCTCTAGATGTGTATGCACGTACATGCATGCACAGACGTGTGTGCTTGCCTACACATCTAAACTCGAGTAAGACCACAGTCTGCTCTAGCAAAGGAAAGTGCTGAAGACAGAGGCAACCAGCCAGAAAACGCACCACAGACATCAGGATGCCACACAATTACACTATGAAATATGTCGACTATTGCTAAATGTCATGGTCTCACCCTGCTTTGGACCCCCAGATAGGTGCAGTGCCGGGCCCTATGCCTCGAAAGGGTCCAACTACAACTACTGGAGGTCCTTCTCAGATGTCCCGTAGAGCCAGGTGACCTGAGAATAGAGCGTCTGGCCATAACAAACAAGACTAAAAATAATGCACTGGAATGCGGAGGGAGTCAGCAAAAAATAGAACCAGAAAACATCTTGGACCAAGGAAAAGTAAGTAAATGTTGCTTGCAAGAAACTCACCTCAACGAAAATGTAACCTTCAAAATCAGAGGCTACCAGTGTTACCGATCTGACTGAAAGAACAGGCGAAAGGGTGGGATGCTGACCCTTGTAAAAAATAACATCACTGTCTCCCAAATTGAAGTTTACATGGAAAGAGCTGAGTATCAGACACTTAAACCTAAAACAGGCAATACAGACCTACATCTGATCAATTACTACTGTCCAAGTGACTGCCCACAGGCACTGGGCACACTACCATTAAAAGAAAAAAAATTATTGTGTGTGGCGATTTCAACAGCCACTTGCAGAGCTGGGGCTATGATCACATGGACCAGAGAGGAGAGAGACTGGAAGACTGGCAGGATAAGAATAGATTCGTCTTAATTAACAAGCCATCTGACCCACATACCTTCTACTCCAGATCATGGCACACTACAACTACACCTGACCTGGCTTTTCGTTCATCAGACCTAGAAAATGAGCTTGTAAGTAAAAGCATCACCCTCTCGAGCTGGAACTACAAGACAGCAGACTGGGCAATGTACAAGCATCGTACCAGCATACTGGTTAGAAACCTTTACATAACAGAGTTAAGACATACAGAACGTTGCGGCGATTAGCCTTCATCAGCAAACAAACACATTCACAAACACAACATATAGTCAAGGAGAACTCCTGTGACTACATCAGAAGGTGATGACAGGACGAGAAGAACAAAAGCATGGAATAATGGAAGCAATGAAGAGAAAATGAGAATTGAAAAAAATGGTAATTGAAAAGAATGTTAGTTGAAATAAATGTTTAATTGAAAAAATGTTACTAGAGAAAAACGTGCATACTCACCTCACTGTTCGGATCTGGAAGTAACTAAGAAAATCTCGGATGTGTTGTTATACCCGGTGCTGGGTGTTACGGTTCAGTGACCACATAGAAGGAAGGGGGCGGGGTAGGAGGCGCGTAAGATTGAAGGTGGTACTAACCAAAACCCTATTGTGTTATTATAGGGGCGAGTCTTAAGGTCTGGGTGGACTGATATGCGTGAACACGCGTACATACATAGACACACCTCAACAGACAAAATGCTAGTGTATGTGGACATGTGCAAAGTATATGCAAGAAGAGAGAGAGAGAGCGAGCGAAAGAGAGAGGAAAAGTGCCTGTGATATACCACATGAGGTGTGCGGAGTATGTCGGTCCACACGTACGACGTTCCACTCATACTGTACCCTATGAAATAGTCAGTATGGTTGATTGTTATACAACACACTTCAGGAGCTACTCGCCCAGTGCTCGAGTTGTTGGGGCTGTGTAAGATCCAACCACTGGTAATACACGTGAAGTAGGTAGGCACAGAGAAGCAAGATGTAAGGGGAGAGAGAGAGAGAGGTTGGAAAACGCTCTCTCGCCCTCTCTCTCTCTCTCGCTCTCTCTCTTCTTGCATATACTTTGCACATGTCCACATACACTAGAATTTTGTCTGTTGAGGTGTGTCTATGTATGTACGCGTGTTCACGCATATCAGTCCACCCAGACCTACTCGCCCCTATAATAACACAATGGGGTTTTGGTTAGTACCACCTTCAATCTTACGCGCCTCCTACCCCGCCCCCTTCCTTCTATGTCGTCACTGAACCGTAACACCCAGCACCGGGTATAACAACACATCCGAGATTTTCTTAGTTACTTCCAGATCCGAACGGTGAGGTGAGTATGCATGTTTTTCTCTAGTAAAATTTTTTCAATTAAACATTTATTTCAACTAACATTCTTTTCAATTCTCATTTTCTCTTCATTCCTTCCATTATTCCATGCTTTTGTTCTTCTCGTCCTGTCATCACCTTCTGATGTAGTCACAGGAGTTCTCCTTGACTGTATGTTGTGTTTGTGAATGTGTTTGTTTGCTGATGAAGGCTAATCGCCACAACGTTCTGTATGTGTCTTACTCTGTTATGTAAAGCTGCACTACTTTGTGTCATTTTATATTGTTTACACTTTCACAGCTTTACCGCAGTTCCACCAAATTTTATTCATGGTTAGAAACCTGAACACTGAGAAAGACATAAATAAAGTATTTGAAGAGTTTGGGAAATGCATACTACAGGCAGCATGAGAAACAGTACCAAACATAAACCCTACTGGAGTAGCGAACTGGAACAGTTGCATAGTGATGTGGAAGTGTGTAGAAAGCAAGCAGAGGTCAAACCCAGCCAAGAGCACCACAATAAATACCAGCACGCAAAAGCCAAATTTCAAAGGGCCAAGCTGCAGGCTAGACGGAAAAGCTGGCAGGAGAAAACAGTCACTGAACTTTGAAAGAGACAAAAGGAAGTTGTGGAAGCTAATAAAACAACTTGACAATAAGGGAACAGGGAGAAACTCAAAAATTGCACTACATAAAGACGGAAACATCTTAACAGGAAAGCAAGCAGCTGACCATTTTGCGGGCTCATTTGCAGAAGATAACAATATCGAATTTAGTCCAGAGAAACAACAAGAGATTCGAGAGAAATGGCAACATACGGGACAGAATTAAATAGTACATGAGGTTCTGGATTCACCTATCACAATCAGCGAACTGGAGCTAGCCATAACAAAACTGAAAATGAGGAAGTCACCAGGAGCTGATGGTATCTCTAATGAAATTATCAAGAACCTAAGAACAGAGGCCAAAGCAAAGCTGTTGCAGATCTTCAATAACAGCTGGACCTTAGGCAGTGTTCCACAAGCCTGGAGAGAAGCAATCATGATACTCCTCCTAAAATCAGGGAAAGATAGTTCTATTGCCTCCAGCTACAGACCAATTAGCCTCGCCAGCTGTCTCTGCAAAAAAATTGGAGCGCATCAATCACAGACTGCAGTGGTACATTGAAAGTGTAAACATCTTTGTGCCACAGCAGGCTGGCTTTAGGCAGTGCTACTCTATGGAAGATCAGACAACCGACCTCTCTCAAGAAATTGAGGATGCGTTCCAAGAGAAGAAGCTGATGCTTGAAGCATGGATAGATCTGAAGAAAGCCTTTGACAAAGTCTGGAAAGATGGTCTGATGAAGAAACTGAGAAACTGTAAAGTCAATGGAAGAATGTACAAATGGGTGAAAGCATACTTGCACAACAGAAGAGCCCAAGTACAGATAGACGGACTCACAACAAAAAAGTACTACAGCGTCATAGTGTTCCCCAGGTCGGAGTCTCGTCCCCCATACTTTTTCTAATTTTCATCAATGATCTTGTTGCTAATCTACTGCATGTAATAAAAGCGGCAAAGTATGCCGATGTTCTATGGAGCACAAATGAACATGCATCAGTAGCCACCAGATCGCTACAAAGAGCTGTAGATATATTTGTTGCATGGGCAAATAGATGGTGTCAGCATAAACACTGACAAGTGCAGCACCACTCTATTTACCCTCTCTCCAAAAATAAAAGGCAGGGATCATCCAGATAAATGGAACACCCCTAAGAGAAGATAAAGAACCAACATACTTTGGAGTAACATTTGATGACAGGTTGACATGGAGAAAGAACATCAACAAAAGCAGTAGCAGAAGCCAGAAGGAAAATAGCCATCCTGAGAAAGCTAAGTGGAACCACATGGAGAGCCAGTTGGAAAATAGTTAGCAAAGTTTATCAACAGAGCATACGACCACACCTGAAATACGGTCAACTGAGTGGTGTTCAGCCTAAGAAACCACACTACAAGAGCTGGACAAGATCATTCATCATATTCGCACTTGCAGAGTGCTATCAAGAATAAGTTACCTGAACAGTTCAAGAAGCCTGATACAGGGGAGGGAAATGGCACGTGGCAAGACCAACACCCAAGAAAGCAACACTCACAAGATGTGGAGCTTGCATATCGAGATTAAGAAGGTAAAGGGCAGCAGGTTAAAAAGAGGAAAGTCATGGATGGGTCAAGCCGAAGACATTCTTCAGCAGGTGTGTTCACTTGAGGACTTAGAACCTGGCGAGGAGTGGGTACAAGTGCCAACAGAGTTCTGTACATCCTTTTCAGTATGCATCTAACTAGACAGGAAATGCAGACAAGAAAATCTAGCTGCTGTGGAGGCGAAAGTACAGGTTCTGATCTTCGAGAATTCTTTAGAGGATGATGCTGTCATTTACACTGATGGGTCGGTCGTCCAAGGAGTGAGAAGTTCATGGACCTTTATGGCTCAGGCTGGAGGGAAAACTGAAGGAAGATTCTGGCGCTTTTTCTTTGACCACATGCAGCCTGACTATGGAAGTCATGGCAGTAAGTAAAGCAATAGCATGGCTCGAGACACATACATTCAATCGGGCTTGTGTCCTTGGTGACTCAATGAGTATGCTCAGGAGGATAGAGATGGCGTGGGTCCGAAGAGAGTGGCTGCTGTCTCTGGAGGGTCTCTGCTGGCAAAGATTAGTTTCATCTTCGTGCCAGGGCATGCGGGCGTATAGGGGAATGAGCAAGCTGACAGGCTTGCAGGTATGGCTACTGTGGAAGGCAGATGAGCTTTGGACCAGGCAGACATTCTGAATGCTCTATGAGAAGTAAGTCGTTTACGAGAACCAAGCGATGACTGGGAATCTACAACCATGGTCAGGCTGCAAGAGCAAGTTAAAAGAGGTGTGGCCAAACAAGAACACTACGCAGGAAGAAGAGTAATAAACCAACACAGAACTGGTGTCATGAGCCGCTACACACTGCAGGATTTGCTGAGGAGGGGATCCGAGCACTTATGGTTTGAATGGTTCGATGTGCAATGATGAGGATCTGTCGACTAACTAACTACCTTGAGCTTAGGGACTGTAATTATGTCTGATTATGGTTTCGGCTGTTGGTAGTGGCGCTTTACAAATCCTGTGGAGTACCCATTCAGGTGCAAGACATTCTTCAGAGTTTCAGTTTCGTCTGTCAGTGTGTCCTGGGTGCATATCTTCCTAGCACGATCAAACGGTCTGTACTAAGCCCCGTTTGTACTGGACAGTACAATTAAGTTGGAACTCAATTGCTTTGCTGATCCGCCAGCTTCTGCAGCTTGTCTTATCCCAAATGTATTGGTGTTACCTTTCCTATGGAGTAAACTAGGCAAGTCAAGAGATCATGCTACATGGGCAACACATTGTCTCTACAATTCAGCCCAGGGCTTTGTGCTAAAGTGTAACTCCATACCAGGCATTACCACCATAGGTTGCAGTTATTATGCCTCTTCTGTAGCACACTCGAACTTGTCAAGACGGCTAGGTGCCAGTGAGTGAGTATAGTGGTAGTATTAGTAATAGTAATGTTATGAGAAGAAATGGACTGGAGAACTTAGTGACAGCTGGCAAGATCGAAGGGAACAGACCAAGAGGAAGACCGAGAGGAAAATACCTGGATGGCTTGGCCACATGGCATGGACGAGACAGGAACACTGAGCTGATCCACGACTCTGGTGATCGAGTGAAATGGCGAATCATGACCGCCCACGCTTTCCGGCATGGCACATGATTGATTGATTGATTAGTAATAGTAGCAGAAATAGTAGTAGCTAGTATTAACAGTTTCTAGAAACAATGGTCAAGTGTTGGATAATGATAAGAAGAAGATAAAACAAGTGTTGGATAATGGTAAGAAGAAAGATCAAGTGTTGGATTATGAAATGAAGACTGATCAGGATAATGACAAGAAGAAAGAAATATAAGTATTGGATAATGACATGAAAGTGATCATGTAATTTGTAATGGCAAGAAGAAACAAGTGTTGGATAATAACACATTGATGATCAAGTGTTGGATTTTATTTTTGAAATGTAGCATGTCCTTTGCTGGGTGTTGCAATAAACCTCAGCCTTCATTGGCTGTTCTTGATTTACTAAACAATTTTACATTCAGTATTTTGCCATAGCTTTTCTGAACAAGAAGTCTTCATTTAAGTGCAACTGACAGGTGTGCAAAATGAACCCACAACGCCACTAGCAGCAGAGACAGTTTAAGAAAATGCTTGGTAAATCTCTCAGCTAGAGGTGATCAAGTGTTAGATGACAAGAAGACAGATCAAGTGTTGGATAATGACAAGAAGAAAATATATCACACTTTGGATCATGGCAAGATATAAAAACACATCAAGTGTTGGATAATGACAAGAAGAAAATATATCATACTTTGGATCATGGCAAGATATAAAAACACATCAAGTGTTGGATAATGAACAGTATGACACTGATAAAGTATTGGCAATCTAGATTTTAATTAATTATAAACGAACATTCTATTGCAGCTTCTGAATAGAACATTCTAAAGTGAAACCCATGCCATTATATTAAAATGCTAATTCAGAAATGACTATTCCCATTGAACAGTAGTAAATCTAAGATGAACATGGTGGCTACTTCATTACTTAGTTCTAAATAACAGATTTAGAACATATGTAATTGTCAAAGGAGAAAACAGTTTTGCATCAAAATGGTAAGCCTTCTTAATCATCAATAACTCATCATTATGTCTCAGAACAAAAGATAGAACGGCTCGGTGTCAGGTGGAATTTTGTATTTTGTGTTTGCTCGCTTTGAACTCAAGCATAGTCTATACACACTATTTATAGTAGTGATGGACTGAATTTTGCGTGTGGGTGAGCTTTCCTTATTAACAGTGTCCCTCACCATCAGGCGAACCCACTCCGACTTCAGAGGTACTTGTAATTTACGTCCCTAAGTCATGGACGACAGCCCAACATTTTAGTCCAGCTGTCCGGTGTAGGGGTTGAACCGCTTACCTCGGCATCAGCACACCGGATGTTTAAGAACAGGCGTTCTTACCTATTCGGCCATGTGAACCTGTTGTGAGGTGGATGAGAATGTATGCTCCATTGGGAGATAAAAGGTAGAAAAAAGAAGAAGAGATGTCTCAGAGGAAAGGACTCTAAGTAAGCAACCACTCATGTAAAAGAAAACTTCGGATACAAACATATAAAAAAAGTTAGTTGCATATCCTTTTACAGGGTGTCGCAGTTCCCCCCAGAAATATTTGCTGTTTGTGATCTCTTGGCAAGTTTACGTTCAGTAGTTCGCCATTGCTTTATAAACAATTAGCACCCAAACTATTTCGTAAAAAACCAATGCCAAGCGGTCTGCTGCCAAATCGCCCGCAGCTGTGTTTCAAACATGGGTATACGGGATTACGAACTGTGTCCATAACCCCTTCGCAACAGAGCCGGCTACAAACACATCACTGAATATATATCTCTCTGTTGCATACAACCATCATTATGTGCCACGTCATACAGCATAGCCAATCATGTGCTTTCCCAAGCATCTATGTTCCTGATAAGTTCAACTGCTGACCTGCTTATTCTTCTTCTTCTGCGTTCGTCCGGAATGTTGTTTTAGACGTAATTGCGTTGTGCCAGTTTACAGCAGAGCTGCAATACTTGAGCCTTTTGGCCGACATATCCAACTTCTGTGGGCATTTGTTGACCAGGTTAACCTTCCCAGGAACTGCTGATCTCATTCATGCCACTCTTACCAACCCATCCAGCATGATCTCCCTGTCGACCATGATCTCAACACCCTCAAGCTTCTCAGCTGTCACAACATTCTCCAGATCCTCTAGTCTCATAATGTGATCTAAAATGATAGTTGTCTTAAATGATGTTTTTGTGAAGTGGTCTCTTGCAGTACTTGAATGTTGGTCTTCTTGGCTGTCTATGGGATTTTTTAGTATCCTATGAACATTACATGTGGCCTCAAGTTTCTTTCTACTGTCATTATTCAGTGTCATGATTCACAGACATACAGCAGTATAAGACATCCAAACATTCATTTTCTGACTTGCATGGACAGAGATAAGTTTCATAGAATATTATCATGTGTAGAAGTCCTCTTGTTCATAACCTATACAGACACCATATGTAAAGAAACCAGCCAACCAGAGACTGCAACAACACCACATATGAATACAACACAGAAGAAGAACCAACGTCAAATTACACCATTAAAGAACTCCTATTTGCGGACGATCAAGCACTAATAGCAAAATCAGAAGAATTGCAATCCCACATGAATAGTCTAAACGAAGTGTAAGGAACGTAACATGAACATTAGCATAAGAAAAACAGAGGTAATGACTAAAATGAAAGAAGAAAAAAACAACGAGTCACCTAAATGAACACCCCTTGAAACAAGTAAAGAGGAAGTATAATATCATCACATGGCAAATCAGAAGACGAAATAGAAAATAAATGCAGTAAGGCAAACCAACTCATTGGACAAATGGCACTAATACTAAAGAGCAAACACGTATCAATAGTTACTAAGAAAGCACACTACAGCACAATCTTCATACCAACACTAAGCTGCCAATGCTAAACCTGGACAATGTAAGAAAAAGAGAAAAGAAAAATCACAACAGAAATGAGCTTCCTGAGAAGAATACTCAATGTATCAAAGAAGAGAACAATCAGAATTGAAGAAATCAGGACTAAAGTGAGGGTTATAGAGGCGCTAGATTTTATCAGAAGACAGCAGGTTAAATGGTTTGACCATGTAACAAGATTACCAACTAACAGTATACCACAACAAGCAATGATGTATAGACCAAATGGAAGAGGCCGGCCACGTAAACGATGGACAGAGGGAATAGCAGAATCCATGGGAATATCAATACATGAAGCTCATAAGCGGGCACTCTCCCACTGTTTATACTTCACCTCGACACAGCAAGGTACAAGAAGAACAAGATGAGATGAGATGAGATGAAGTCTTTGCTTGGATTATTCTGCATAATATTTGCATATAACAATAAGTAAATATTTAACAGCTACCGAGTCACACGCATTTGTGTAACGGTTAGGATGTTACACTGCCAATGGCATGAGCTGTCAAGGGTTCGATGCCAGCATTCATCATTCGCTACGAGAGAGAAAGATTGGGCACCTATTCCTCTGTATATTCAAACTACAAAAATGTGATGGTCATAACACAGAGCTGCTGAGTTATCTACTCTTGGCAGCCCATTGCCATCCTTATGAAGGTGCTGGTTCCCTGGAACTGTGGAATGGATCCATAGAGCGAGATGGTAATTGTTGGAGACGGCTGTAGTGGCTTCATACTAATGTTTGATAGTGCAGGGCATTTGAAGAGAAGGTGGTCGATGGTTTCATACGAGAAAGAACAATGCCTGCAAGGGGGGAACATGTTGAATTTGGTTTAGATGGCTCCGGACTCTATCATCCACTGTTGAAAACTGAACAATTATGGCTATGGTTTCTACTGCTAAGGCCCATGCAAGCTGAGCGCAAATTATGTAATCGTGGATAGTGACTTCCATAATAAATCATATATGCTGTCTGAATGTGTAAGGAACATACACATGTACAAAATATTCCACCAAATAATAAACAGAAAACAATGCTATTTATGTCCGTGTTAAAAACAGATTTGGGTAGAATCTGAGTCCCTCTATTGTTTCATCCCGACAAACGCTGCCTTTCTGTTCTGCCAGTAATAATCTGAAAAGTCACAACAAAAAACAGTGCGATGAAAAGCATGCCTGTCAAGATTAACTCCTAACATTTGTTTATTTATCATCACATGCCACGCCTGGTGGAGCATACGATCATGGCCCTCCATAACCTTCAACTGTTGAAAGTTTTCATTGCCACTCTTCCAACCCATTTGGCATTTTCTTCCTCAGCTGACCTCTGACTCTAATACCCTTAATCCTCCCGGTTGTCACAACATTCCACAGACACTCTATTCTATTCTCATAAAAAAGTTAGTTGCATATCCTTTACAGGACGCAGCAGTCAACTAGCATATTTTGGCTGTTTGTGATTCCTGGGCAAGTTTACATTCAGTAGTTTGCCAGTGCTTTCTGAATGACCGGCACTTATACCATTGTATGGAAATCAATGCAAGGCAATCCACTTCCAAATCGCCTGCAGTTGTGGTTCGAACATGGTATGCAGGATTACGAATTGTGTAGGTACTACCTTTGCCACAATGCTGGAATTCTCATAACATGACCACAAATGATGGTCTTTTCCTGATGTGGGTATCACTTGATTTTTTGAGTGCATTTGCCTTCTGTAGTTTGTTGTGAACAATTTGAACTGACAGAGTAACCAACAATGGTTGCCTGGAAGTGGCTATTGAAACTAGAACATTATATGCAACCATAGGGAAGAGACAAACAGCTTTCTTTGTGATGAGAAGAGACATTGGAGAACAATGTGAAAACTGGAAAGATCAATGGGAAAAGAGGCAGAGGCAGATCAAGAGAAACGATGCTGGATGGACTGAGACAGTGACATGGAGGAATATAAAGTTAATGTTTACTTCACACACTCTGTACTGTAGTAGTACAGTTATTAATAAACTTGCTTGCAAGCCTGGGTTTAAATCTCTTTCAAGACAAGGAGTTTTTAAGTACAGGTCACATTTTAAAAACTCTATGACTCGATGGTAATTTGAATACATGACCACTAGGGAAGCAGGTAACCTTCAAGGTCTGGAAATAGTCTTTTACTTTGTTATTTTTAACATTCACTTGCTGGTGGCACACATCTGTGTTTGTTCTGTATAAATTTACCCTCTTAAAAAGTATGCATTCTTGTTTATGAAACACTTTAAGTAAACACGTATGTACAGAAAACTTTGTAAATACACATCAACAGATAATCACCTTTCTTTGGCCAACACTACAGACAGGCCCAGTATTTGAGCCAACTGCTCGGATGTCAAAGGACCTTGCTCTTGTACCTGTTAAAGTAACATTTACACACAAAGTAATGTCGTTCAGCAATATTAGGGACAGGGTGCAAGGCTCACAAGGAGTTAGGATACTCACACTGCACATTGAGATCTGGGTTCTATTTTTATTTTTAAATGGAGGTAAAATATAAATCCTAGCCAGAACACACTGATGTAACTGCTTTGGTAAATGATCTCTATTGATGAGCCTGGAAAACCATTCTAGCAGCATTACCAATGGCATAAATGCAAGAATGATAGTTTTAATGTAGTTTTAGAGGTTCTGTTGTGCCTTTCACTACCTAGTAAAGCTTGGGCCCTCAGCCAGCTCCTGCCAAGCCTCTTGTAGACTTGTTCATATTTGGTTAGATTTTGCAGTTAAAAATCTCTACAGGTTGCTGTGGCTAGTCTCACGACAACCCTTCTAAATTGCCTCTTACAACATCATTGGCACTTTACAGTGCTACTAATCTCTGCTTCCATCTTGGACCTCGTAACACATTGGTGAGTTTTACAGGTTAGATACAATCTTTTCAGTGATTCAGTACCAATCCTATTTTTACTTGAAATATATCATCATTTTATTTATTTTAACTCTTTACAGGTCACAGCGGCCAATTCCGGCCGATGCCATAAAACGATCGTAGCGTCCGATTCCGACCGATACTATTATGCATTGTAAAAACGCGATCTCTCGGCTTTCCGACACTTCCGATGGCTACTTTCGCCGACATCTTGACAACGTGGCCGCCATTTGTAAACGCGATAGTATGAATTTGAACGGACTTTTAAGGACAATTTTTGATAGTTTTCGGGATTTTTACGCTGTTTTTCAAAATGGATTTTGGCTATTCTTCAAGTGATAGCAGAGATTTCGCTAGGTTCAATTTAAATGACATTAAAGGGCACGAAGTTGACTATTAATCAGCGCTAGATATCAGTGCAAAGCGTTACTTTGCATTAGCCGTCTGAGTCGGACTTTAAAGAAAGTGATTATGATTCTGAAAATGTGTTTGTAAATTGCCGTATAGATGACGGAAAATCACAAACAACATGCTGTATTTCGTAAATATTTGTGTTCATATATGGATTACCGACAACAATCACGTGAGTAACATATTCTGCATGCTTTTCCCTTCATTGTGTTGTTTATTTAACTAAAATTGGTTGACTAACACCTTATTTGTGATGTTTTTACTAACACGACCCGAAATTTTACCGAACCTGAAAAAATCTTGCCCATTCAGGGCTAGAAAACGGACAAGCGTCTGCCCTGTAAAGGGTTAAAAGGCCCAATTCAGAAGCATACTAGTTTGGACAAGAAACCTGCCCTAGCTAGAGATTAAACACCAGACTTCAGTGTTGGTTCACCATCCTGTAGCAGGAACTTTGCAGAAAGTCGCTCTCGTCACGTCCCACAAAAAGTCTCCAACCTTGCTAGTTCCCCTGCTGTATGCATCTTCATGCCAAGGTGTCCTCAGTTTCTTGTGTTCATCATTGTATTGGTGGACCCCTCCATCACTGTCCTTCCCAAACCACTATGGCATTTAATATGGCCAAAGAATTTCAGTTTCTGAGCCATGATGCTGTTTGTGAACCAGTTTACTTCAATGTTCAGATCATGGAGAAGGTCAGTATTTTACTTCTTCGTGGCCCACAATATTCCAATAATTTGTCTACAACATTTAAGTTCAAAAGCCCCAATATTCTTCTTTAGTGATTGCAAAATGGCCCACATCTCACACCCATATATTTCATAGGACAGATGCATGCTCTCAAAATTGTTACACTAATTTATGAGCTGGATCTTTATACTGTTTCACAGATAGTTGTTGGTTATGTCTCAAGTTTCGCGATGGTAGGCAGAAGATTCTTTAACAGGACAATGGCTATGCTCACCAGCCAGTGTGGTCACTGCCAGGAAGAAAAGCAACAGCAAACTACCTTCTTTATAGTTGATTCGCCTAATTACAGATCAATGCAAAATCTCCAAATACATTTATCAATGATTTACAAATGTGTCAGCATATATTAATTTCACATGAATCTTTCTTCTTTGTTCCTCTTTCAGAGAGAGTGCGACACACCTAGTTAGGCACCTCCCTTGGCATCTGTTTGTGTAATGTTTGCTTCCTCTGATAGATTCTAAAACAAGCCAACAGATTTTATCTACCCACTGATTTTTGTTTTCCTCTAGCAACTTTGCCAGGGTGGTGGCCTACTCTTTATAATTTTGAACTAGCTTGGGATTTTTTAACATGCAGTCTGCACAGCAAGAACCAAATTTCATACCTGCAGAAGTCAAAGCAGTTATACAGAAAAGTCCTAAAAACAAATCACCTGGTCCAGATGGAATAACCACAAAAGCTATTCAGGCCTGTGGGGAAACAGGAGTTAAATGGCTAACAAGACTTTTTAATATAGCATGGGAAGAAAGAAAAGTCCCAGATGATTGGCAACAGGCAATAATAGTACCAATATGGAAAAAGAAAGGCAATATGAGAGAGCGCGAAACATACAGAGGTATATCACTCCTGAGCCATATAGGGAAAATGTATGCAAAACTATTGGAACAAAGAGCTAGTTGAACAACAATTAAGCAAAGCACAATTCGGTTTTCGGAAAGGTAAAAGTTGCACTGATGCATTATTTACACTTAGACAAATATGTGAAAAAACTATCGAATATAGTGACCAGCAGAATATTGTGTTTGTAGATCAGGAAAAGGCTTTCGATAGAGTAGACAGATACAAATTATGGACCATCCTTGAAGACTATGGGATACAAGGGCAACTGCTAGAAAACATCATAGCCATGTACCACTCGAGCCGAAGTGCAGTGAGAACACAAGAAGGTATATCAGATACATTCACAGTCAATACGGTAGTGAGGCAGGGATATGTGCTCTCTCCCCTGCTATTCAATATCTACATGGACATAATTTCTAAAGAAGCAAGTCTCGACAGAACAGATTCAGAAAATTTAGAACTCTTTACTCCAGATGAAACAACTGTCCCACAGGGAATAAATGAACTTCTATTTGCAGACGATCACTGCCTGTTTTACAGCGATGAGGGCAGACTACAAAATCATATTACTAATCTGAGTTCAACCTGCAGCAGATACAATATGAGCATAAACACAGCCAAAACCGAAGTAATGCAAGTTAGCAGATCGCCAGGCCCACTAAATATACAGATAAATAACACAACTCTGAAACAAGAATTCAAATACCTTGGAAGTATGATCACAGAAGATGGCAGATTGGACAGAGAAATTGAAATCAGATGTCAAAAAGCTAGTGCACTTACATATCAACTATCACCCTTACTGAAACATCCAAACATACCCATGTCTGCAAAACGACAGATAATAAATAGCATATTCACACCAACCCTATGCTACCAATTTCAAACCTGGACTTTATCCAAATTACACCTTCGCAAAATCAACACCTGCGAAATGAGATGCCTGAGGAGAGCTGCCAACTTAACAATCCGAGACTGAGTAAGAAATGCTATTATCAGACAGACTATGGGATCAACACCGTGTGCTACATTTATTGAAAGACAGAAGATCAAGTGGTTTGGCCATGTCGTTAGAATGCAACATCAACAACTACCATCACTGGCCTTACATCAAAGATCATCTGCGACGAGACCACGAGGACATCCAAGAAGAAAATGGATTGACGACATCAGAGACATTGTACAACCACACGGAATGACACTATCTAGTGCCGCCCACCGGGCGCTAGAACGCAAATGATTCCTCCCAATGACGCTTGACGGCAGAAGTGGAAGATGATGATGATGATGAGTCTGCACACAGATCAGCCTGTTTTTCAACCTTATCTGAGAAGGCTTGTTTATATTGTCACTAACCAAGAGATCAGATGAACATGAACCAGATAATTTGTAAACCCAAAGCAGACATGAAAGTCAACATCTCTCGGCATTTAAAATGCATAACAATCTAGAAATTAATGAGATGATGGTGAATACAATCTAAGAATTAACCTAGTCGTGTAAGATGGTCAGCACAATCCTAGGATTGACAATCTTGTAAGATGGTCAGCACAATCCTAGGATTGACAATCTTGTAAGATGGTCAGCACAATCCTAGGATTGACAATCTTGTAAGATGGTCAGCACAATCCTAGGATTGACAATCTTGTAAGATGGTCAGCACAATCCTAGGATTGACAATCTTGTAAGATGGTCAGCACAATCCTAGGATTGACAATCTTGTAAGATGGTCAGCATAATCCTAGGATTGACAATCTTGTAAGATGGTCAGCTCAATCCTAGGATTGACAATCTTGTAAGATGGTCAACACATTTCTAGAATTGGCAGTCTTTTAGGATGTTTAACACAATCCTGTGGTTGACCCAGTCTTTACATTTAATTTTCCCAACTGTAACAATATGTTCCAGTTTTTCTATTATCATATGACCTTAAAATATTGACTGTCTCTTTCTGTTCTTTGTGATAAGCTGTCTATGTGTCTTAACCTCTTTTTGGCTGTTCAAAGTATATTTTATTTTGTTACTATCTAAGAAACTATCACTGACATATGTGCTGTATTTGTTATTACTTAAGAAACTATTACTGACCATATTTGTTGTTTTTGCCACTATTTCCTCCTCACTGTGACTTTTTGCCTGAAGAACAGACACACCACTGTCAAATGTTCTCAACCTGTAATGAAGAAAAGAATATTAGAAAAACATCAAATCACAGACAAAATAATATTGTACAGATGTTGATGCTGGCTCCGTGGCGATGGGATTACAGGCGCAGTTCTTAATCTTGCACACACACGTTCAAAACACAGCTGCGGGCGATTAGGCAGCAGACCTCCCTGAGTTGTTTTTTTTAAAACGAAATGGTATGGGTGCTGGTTGTTCAGAAAGCAATGGCAAACTACTGAATGTAAACTTCCCAAGAGATAAAAAAAACGCTGGTGTTGACAGTGAAGTCCTGTAAAGGATATGCAACTAACTTTGTTTAATCAGATGTTGATACATCTCATCGTTCTAATGTTCCATTTATGAGAGTTAGTCTTGGTTTGTTTCTTATCTGGGAGGCAAGCAGTGCAGTGGCTAGCATGCTGGCTGACTGGCCATGTGTTCCAAGCCAAATGAGGTGGATGTTTTACAAATGATCTGGCTCCCAGATCAATCAAGTCTAAAATAGGTACCAGGTATTATTCTGGGAAGTAAAAGCACTTGATGGGATTTGTTTTTCTTTTGCACTCACTCCCTTTGAACTCAAGCATAGTCCATACACATACTTCCGCTTCTAGTGCACTGGACTGGTTTTTTAATGTGAATTAGCTTTCCCTACTACTAGTGTCCTTCACCATCAGGCAAACCCACTCTGACTTCTGAAGTACTTGTAATTTACGTAGGGGCTGAACACGCTACCTCAGCATCAACACACAGGATGTTTAAGAATGACCACTCCTGTCCACTCGGCCATGCTGACCGCCAGCTGACAGGGATATCGACCACATCACCCACTGAGCACTGAGTGGTCTATACACACATGGGCCTAGCACCATATACCCTAGACATCCCAAGGCTTGTAACAGGTTCCTGTGCTTGACCGGACTTGAGCTTCTGGATATAACGCTGTTGACACTTACATTCAACTACTCATACAAACCTAATTGGAAGCCGCAACATCTCCATAACTTCACAGGCATGCAGCAGGTCTTCAGGTGACAGCAGCTAATAAATACATAAAAAACAGAAAGAAAATTAAGACAAGGCAACAATTTATATGATAATGTTTTGATCTCTCTCTCTCTCTCTCCCCCCCCCCCCCTCTAATATATATATATATATATATATATATATATATATATATATATATATATATATATATATATATATATATATATATATAGGGTGTTATAAAGTCTCACTACACTTAGTATGTAGAACAAATTTGTAAAATTCTTTCTTCTGTTGATAATACCATTCTGTTTGAAGTGCAAAGAATTACTCCAGCAGACGACTGCCATTCACTGCATATTGCTTCACGATGGAGTGTGGGGGAAATTGTTTAATGACATCACGTACTTCATTTTTCAAATTTGTTCTACATACAAAGTGTAGTGAGACTTTAATATATAACAGTATGAGCTAGAGGACAACATGTACCGGTGGGACTGGCATAACAGTGACCTAATAAAGAAGGGATGAAATAGTGAGGACAAGTGGGGAAGGGACATACAAACTTTTGTGTGCAAACTTATAAGTTAGTGAAAGAGGGATATTAGAGACACCCCCCAACCCCTGGCACCATACGAGAAAGCACCAGAAAGTAAGTAGTGAATTTGTGGGTAGTCACTAAGTATGACAAGAGACAAATGGGTTGACTAAAAAGACAGTGTAAGCTCGGATTACATCAAGATAGGGCGGTTATAAGATAGTGTGAGCATGGGCAACATAAGGAAAGTGAGGACACCAAAGCAACTGAATAGTTAGAAGAAGATGCCACTTAAAACAAAAGAAGACAATGAAAGGGTTTTGATTTAACCAAGACGTTAATATGTAGACTTGGATGTAGTAAATTGCCTGACATATTTGTTGAAGTGAGAAACTTAAATGCTTTACTGATGGTCGTTTGAAATGTACAGCATTGATATTTTGTAGACAGGAGGAAACCATGTTATCAATGTGTTTAAATGAGGTAGATGTTGAAGCAGTTTATTGTTAATAAAGATTCAGATGGAAAACTGGCAGTCCTGGAAGCTATATGACGTTTTGAGTTGGTTATGAAAGTTCCAGATCATGTATAAGACAGTCATCTTTACCGGATTGGTATGTCATCTCATGGAACAACCGAAGTAAATTATGGCACTGACTGACAATGCCCCACTATACGATTATGACTCATGAGGTTTATGGAAACGGGATGGCTGATCTGATGCAGAACGCAGTATCAAAGTGAGGATAGATGGCCGTCCTGTGACAACAAACAACTCTTTCTCTCTCTCTCTCTGTCTCTCTCTCTCTCCCCCCTCCCTCACATCCATTCATGCCGCAACACGCATAATTGCGTACGTTGAACATGATCATGTCATAGTCATCTGATAAGTACTGTCCAATGAATAAAAGAGCACGTGCTTATCATCCCATGATGCATAGGTTCTGTTTCTGACCGTTGAGAAAATGGCCGGGTTGATCCAAAATCCATCCAAAGAAGCTCAATGAGCGGTGATTCAGTTTCTTTAATTGGAAGGATGTCGACCAGTGGACATTCATCAAAGAATGCAGGCAGCGTATGGTAACAAATGTGTGTCGAAGACAACAATGGAAGACTGGGCACAAATTATTCGGAAAGGACGTCAGTTCACGACAGATCTTCGACGGCCGAGTCAAGCGCATATTGTTGCAACAGAAAAAAAAACCATCGCCAAAATTGATGCAGCCTTAAAGATGAACCGTTGTTGAAGCATACGTTAGCTAGCGAAAGAATTTGATGTGTCAATTGGGACAATTCAAAAGGTCGTTCATAAGAAACTGCAATATCGGAAGGTGTGTTCACAGTGGGTACCTCGGATGTTGACCGACCACCAAAAAGAGGAACACATGAGATGGTTTGAACCACTTGCTGCGTTACAGAGTGAAGGGTGATGCGTTTCTCTTCTGCATAGTCGCAGGCATCACCACTTTGAGCCGAGTAGCAAAACAGAGAGCATGCAAAGTAAAAAAATTCAAGTTACAGGTTTCCGCTGGTAAGGTTATGCTGAACACATTTTTTGACCATGACTATTGTTGGCCGACTTTAAAGAACCTGGTGTCAACATCAACTCTACTCACTACTTGGAAACACTAGAAAAACTGCAAAAAGCCATTTTGTTGCATGATAATGCTGCTCGTCCGCATGTTGCAAAGATTGTGCAGGAAGCATTAGCAAGGAAGAAGTGGGAAATTCTGCAACATCCAGCCTATAGTCCTGATTTGTCACTGTGATTTTCATTTGTTCGGACCTCTAAAAAAAGCTCTCAAGGGGCAATGATTTCACACAGATGCAGACATAATGAATGCGGTAAACACTTAGTTCAGTGAGCAACCACAAACCTTTTTTGCGGACGGCATTCGCTGCCTACCTAAGCAATGGGATGCTTGCCTGAATGCCTATGGCGACTTCTTCTGACCAACCCATGGTGCATAATTCATTCAAAATGAATGCTTTGTTTAATTCTACCACACCTGTTAATGTTTCTTTCATGCTTTGTAATATAAATATATATCATCCTCAAGTACCCTGCCAGCTGGCATAGGCGTTCATGTCTCTCCACAGATCTCGATCTTTGGTGTTAGGATCAACTATGCTGATGATATTCCTCCATGCCACTGACTCAATCCGTCCAGCATCATTTCTCTTGGGATCCTTCGCCTTGCTGCACCGGCGATCTGCGAGTCACTAACTTTTATATATAATCAATGTCTAACCAGAGGTCACTTCCCATCAGCCTTTAAAATCGCTAAAGTGTATCCTCATTTAAAAGCTGGTCCTCTAGACGATCGTCTCATGAGTAATTATAGACCAATTTCCATATTATCCTCATTATCCAAACCGCTAGAAAAGCACATCCACAAAACAACACTAGATCACTTAGTTCGCCATAAACTGATAGTTGACAGTCAGTCAGGATTTCGGCCAAAATATTCTTGCCATACGGCACTAACAAACATGATAGAAAACTGGCATCAAAATATTAACAACAATACTCTATGTGGAACGGTGTTTATAGACTTTAGGAAAGCATTCAATATGATAGATCATACTATTCTAATTAAAAAACTAGAAACAATGAAAGTAAGTTTTAATATAGTGACATTAATAAAATCATTCTTATTAGACAGAAAGCAAGTAGTATCACACAATAAAGTTTTATCTCAAGCCATTACCATTAATATTGGAGTACCTCAGGGGTCTATTCTTGGCCCTCTATTATTTGCCATTTATATAAATGATCTTCCATTAAATCTGTCGTCGTCCTGCGATCTATTTGCTGATGACTGCACAGTATATACAAACGCTGTTGATCGTAATGTGCTAGAATTATCCTTGCAACAGGAAATAAATAGTGTAGTTAACTGGAGTCATGCAAACCGCATGCAAATTAACATTACTAAAACAAAGTCTATGTTAATAGGAACCAGGCAAAGACTTCACACTCTAAACTCACAGAGAACTCTTCAGCTGCACATTGGCAGCACGCCTGTAGAAAGTGTCACCGAGCACAAGACACTGGGTGTTATCATAGATCAAAATCTAACTTTTAACTCACATGTTCATGCTCTAGTTAAACAAATAGCCAAAAAAGTATACCAACTTGCCAAAATTAAAAATTTCCTTGACGAAAACACAAGAAAGATATTCTATACTTCTCATATACAAACACATATTGATTACTGCTCCACAGTCTGGGATGGATGCTCCAAATCAATAACAAAACGCCTATATTCACTCCAGAAAAGGGCAGTGCGTTTAATTAATGGTGAAAAGCTTACCGACAATTCTAACCTATATAAACGTCTCCGGTTACTGCCACTCCACAAGAGCCTGCTTTTTAATAAAACCAAACTAATTCACAAAATCCTATTTCAAAATGCTCCAAGCTACCTTTGGCCATTGTTTAAATATAACGCTAGACATAGCGAACGACTAAATATACTTCATGTCCCTAAACCTAGGATAGACTTATATAAAACAAGCTTAGCATACTCTGCCGCTCAGTTGTGGAACAATCTTCCACGAGAAATCAAAGACACCACCAATCATGATACATACATTCGCAACCTGTTTGAACACTACCTTAGTACAGACTACATGCCCCCATAACAAACAACACAAAAAAGACAATAATGGTAACTTATCTCAAACGACAACTAGCCAAAAAACATTCCCTTATGTATGGCACGTTACACCCTCCTTAGGTATTTATAATGCCCATGTTAAACACTGCTTCAGTGAGTCATTTGTTATTGATTATTTTTCATGCGTTTTAATGTTCTTTTGTTGTCAAAAGTTGCTTCATAAGTGATGTTGAATGAAAGAATGTATGAGAGGAAATAGAGAAGAAGGGCAGAATGTCAGACGGGCCTGCGTGCCCAATTCTTAACCCTTTGAAAATAAAGACTTATTATTATTATTATTATTATTGGTCTGCCTCTCTTCCCCTTGGTCTTTCCAGTCATCACGATGTTCTCCAATGCCTCTCTTCTCATTACATGACCATAGAAAGCTGTTTGATTCTTTCTTATTGTTGTATATAATGTTCTAGTTTCATTAGCCTCTCTCAAGCAATCATTGTTAGTTACTCTGGCAGTCCAAGGAATTCGCAACAGTCGTCTCAGGAACCACATCTCTGCTGCTTATATATATAAATTGCTGTATGGTATCTCTGACTCTGACTCCGGCACTTGTTCGTAGGCAGAAATGTGCTCTTGCCTGCATCTACTGAATAGAGGTTTGGATCTCATCATCATCATGTGCTCTGCCAACTGGTATAAGTGGTTATGTCTCTTCCCAGGTTTCGGTCCTTGATGTTCTGGATCAAATCTGCTGCTGATATTCCTCATGAAACCATCTCAGTCCATCCTGCATGATTTCTCTCTGTCTGCATCTGCTTCTTTTCCAACTAATATTTTCAGTTGTCATGATGTTTTCCAATGCCTCTCCTCTCATTAAATGGCCAAAGAATGCTGTTTGTCTCTTTCTTATAGTTGTTCTTACAGTTATAATGTTCTACTTTCATTAGCTTATTCCAGGCAATCATTGTTAGTTACACTGGCAGTCCAATGTGTTTGCAACACCTATCTCTGTTGTTTCCAAGCTCAAACCTAAAAATAAAACCTAATACCCAAATTATACTGTCTAATGATGTAATAAGCTGGTACCTAGGCACACATTTTTTTATATTTGATAGCAATGGAGAACTGCATTTATAAAAGTATGAAGATACCAGCTATGGAGTCACACTAGTAATAAGAATGAAATATTGTCCACACTTATACAAATACAGCAGCTTACAAAGCATTCACAAGTGCTGGATACAAAGCTCTATGAATACAGCTATCTACAAAGCTCAAGAAGCTAACAAAACAATAATGACTTATGTGGAACATCTGTGTGCTCACAACCAATGAAGATGGAAGAAAACCAAGAAAGAAATAGACAGATTCTATTAATACACTACACAAATTAGCCTCAATGCAGTCCCAGCTCTGGACAGAAAAGTTATACTCAATGACAGACATGCACCAAAATAAACAGTAATTACACAATAATCATCTATACAAATGATAGAGTAAACTTACATGCAACCTGGCCATTTAGACATCAAATTAAATTAAATGGCTCATAAGTTAGCAAAGAAGGTAGCTCATATGCAAAATACTGATAGATGAGTCAGAATGATAACAATGAAACAAACAATTATAAATGATAACAATGAGACAAACAATTATAAACTACTTCAGAGAAGAGTGGATCAATCTGCATATGTAGGACAATACAGGAAGAAGACTGCAGATATCCAGCAGCCTTTAATAAGGATTATATTGGTCAAATCAAACAGATTTTCAGACCATGGTCTTCAGACTGGGAACAGATCACAGATCTGAAAACAGATCCTGTGCAGCAAGCAAACAGTGGAAGATGCCAGTCTGTGG
The DNA here is from genome assembly GCA_963921405.1 of Cepaea hortensis. Taxonomy (NCBI): domain Eukaryota; kingdom Metazoa; phylum Mollusca; class Gastropoda; order Stylommatophora; family Helicidae; genus Cepaea; species Cepaea hortensis. The sequence goes on from OY992879.1 coordinate 105,744,429, forward strand.
CAGCCCAGAACAGTTAATCCAAACTGTGCAATACTGCCAAGATCACTAAGAGCTGACACGTACACATGGTGGTCGAAAAACAAGAACTAATCTCTATGACCAAAACCTGAATTAACCCTTTACAGGTCACAGCGGCCAATTCCGGCCGATGCCATAAAACGATCGTAGCGTCCGATACTATTATGCATTGTAAAATCGCGATCTCTCGGCTTTCCGACACTTCCGACGGCTACTTTCGCTTTCGCCGACAGCTTGACAACGTGGCCGTCATTTGTAAATGCGATAGTATGAATTTGAACGGACTTTTAAGGACAATTTTTGATAGTTTTCGGGATTTTTACGCTGTTTTTCCAAATGGATTTCGGCGATTCTTCAAGTGATAGCCGAGATTTCGCTAGGTTAATTTTAAATGACATTAAAGGGCACAAAGTTGACTATTAATCGGAGCTAGATATCAGTGCAAAGCGTTACTTTGCATTAGCCGTCTGAGTCGGACTTTAAAGAAAGTGATTATGATTCTGAAAATGTGTTTGTAAATTGCCGTATAGATGACGGAAAATCACAAGCAACATGCCGTATTTCGTAAATATTTGTGTTCATATATGGATTACCGACAACAATCACGTGAGTAACATATTCTACATGCTTTTCCCTTCATTGTGTTGTTTATTTAACTAAAATCGGTTGACTAACACCTTATTTGTGATGTTTTTACTAACGCGACCCGAAATTTTACCGAACCTGAAAAAATCTTGCCCGTTCAGGGCTAGAAAACGGACAAGCGTCTGCCCTGTAAAGGGTTAATATATTTAATTACACACTTTATGTATACACTATGGACAGCACCAATAGAAACAAGGCACATGCTATTTATTACAGCAGAATTTACATTGTGAGATGACCAGCTCTCTTCATCATTGCCAAGCTAGGTAATCATTTGTATATGCCAGTTTATCACCAATGTCAGGTTCATAAACAGACTATTTATAGCAAACTGAACTGCTTTAGAGTACCTATAGATTTAATAATATGTGATAGAACAGTTATCAGGCTGCATGCGACTTTTAATGATAACTCCTAGCAAACATCTATCAGGATACACATGACAATATTTGAGAGAGAGAAAAATGACCACAGACACCTTCAACTAAACACCACCTCCCTTCAAGAGTCTCTGGAAGAGCTGCAGAGGACTTGCACCTTCATAAGAGTGGCAATGAGCTGCCAAGAGCAAACAGCTCAGCATCATAAGGATGAACAATAACAACACAAGTGAGAATTCAGCAGACATCATATTCATATCTTTAAATAAATCTGACAGAACGCCGTTATTAAGTAGTTAGACATGCAGCTTACAAAGTGATGAAGACCCATTTCTCAATAGAGAAATTAGCATTTGTATCAAGTAACAGGTAACTAACTCTACAAGAAATTGCTGACCAGCAAATGTCCAGTCAACTCCTTGCATTCTACAAGTCCTACAAAAAGTCTTACCTCCATGCCTCTTGCTCTGTTGATTCGACAGTAAACATCAGTCAAAGTCATCATCCCTCCACTCTCCTGAAGAAGGAATATGGAGTTAGCAACAATAAACTATCCAAACAATTAAATGAAAATAAAAATACTATTATACTACTATTTTGTACAATTGATGGCAGGATTATTTTGTTAAGAAAAAGACTATTTATCCTGGCAGTTCTTATGCAGTGTATAGGCTTGGATATAAAATGATACCCATGAGTGATAAACATATATTACCTTACTGGAGATTGGAGCCAGCACCTGATAGATACAGATTCTTTGTTTTACAGGGGATTAGAGCCTGGGTTTGACAGATAACAATTCTTTGTTTTACTGGGGAATGGAGCCAGCACCTGATAGTTAAAGATTCTTTATTTTACTGGGAATTAGAGCCAACACCTGATAGAAAGATTCTTTATTTTACTGGAGATTAGAACCGGCACCTGATAGAAGCAGATTATTTGTTTTACTGGGGACTGGAGCCATCACCTGATAGATGAAGATTCTTTGTTTTTACTGGGGATTGGAGCCAGCACCTGACAATTATAGATTCTTTATTTCTCCCCCGATGTGTCTCCACCTTGCCGCGGTGGGGGAGCTTGAGTGTCCCACCGACCCCAAACGCTGTGACAATGGATATAAACTACATATTGGACAGCTCTTGGGATAGGGACCAGACTAAGAGAGACACAACCTGCTGCTCTGCAGGTAGACAGGATAGCAGTCAGATTTTAAACTCAAGCTCACGAAGCCACAAACTTAGTTCAGACACTTACACAAAGGCCTCCATCTGAGAGATTTAGCTGAACGCCTCTAAGCTACTACCCTTGGATGAGTGAGCCGGGCCGAAAAATCACCTACCGAAATACGGAGGTGAGGTACTGAGCACGTTACATGCCCAGTTCAGATACCTGTCTGAAGGCTCTCAACTGGGGGATACGAGGGATCCCCGGATGAGAGGGCCGCCCGTTTCTCGCTCACTGCTGTACGGAGGTAAGGTGCTGAGCCGGCAGCACATGTAGCCTACCTCGTGAGCGAGTACAAAAAGTTTGAAGAAGTGCCCCAGTCGAATGAAAGGCTACGAAAACTGACTGTATCTAACTCATAGAGAGTGTAGACAAAGGTGGAAACACAAGGTGGAAAAATGTCTCAATAACACGAAATGGAATGCACGGCTAGTGAATCCATTGCGTAGTCCGAAGCGAAAGCTTACCTAGTGGATGTCGCCAGCAGACTGACCGTTCCTAGTGTGATTTAGTGACTGGTGGCAAGCGAGATGCCCAACACATGGAAGTGAGGAACTAAAGCAGCCATGAGCAGGATGAGGCACCTCCTTGGGTAAGCCCAGTCTCAGAGCAATATGTGCCGGCTCTGCAATTATGGAAACCTCCTTGGATAGCCCCTTGGTCTGCCCCTGCCTTCCCTTGAGGGTTAACCGTGATGTCGATGATCGTTCTATCTTGACCAGCTGAGATGTGGGCGACATCACAACAATAAGTCTAACGTGCCTCGAAACCCGAGGAAGGCTAACCTCATTAAAAATGCCTGCTGAAGTCGGAAGTGCCGTCCTACGGGTGGCAAACTAAAAATTGACACTACGCATTTATGTCCAAGTGAAATGTCTCGTCTGAATGTCTCTTGTGCTAGGAACAGCTCTGACTACCTAGTTTCCGAATGCTGCTCTTGTTCGGAACAGCTCTGACTAGGTAGTTTTCCGAATGTCTGTCGTGCCTGGAACAGCTCTGATGGGCGCAACGACAAGCACATGTCCGAAAACTCGCTGAGTGGATACCGTCTGCAGACCTGTCTGGTTTGTGCGGGAACGGCCCGGGGCGAACGAAATGCCCAATATATTGAAGTGAGGAATTAAAGCAGCCATGAGCAGGACGTGACGATTCCCTCGGTGAGCCCAGAACCAGAGCGTTATGTGTCGGCTCTGCAATTATGGAAGCCACCCAGGATGGCGGAAAATGCTATGGACTGTCCCTGCCTTCATTTGAGGGATGACCGTGCAGTCTTCGACTGTTCCAACGTGACCAGCTGGGAGGTGGACAGTACCACAAAAGTGAGTCTCCCAGGGATGCTAACCTGGTCAAAAATGCACGATAAAAGTCGGATGTGTTGTGCCATACACCTGGATCAGGCTATGGATTATTAAGTACCGGTGGCTTAGAGTCTTGCACAGTCCTGTGATAAGACGTAAACAGCGAGACGATTGTAAGATACACTTTGCACGGCATTAGTTACAAAAGAATGAAAAGTGTGCAAGACGTTTTGGCGCAAGCACAAAACGTCACCGTAGATCAGTTAGACTTGAGCTGGCATCCACGTCGGACATGGTTTCTTGTCACTAGAGCACGGCTAATACTACGCCGCTTTTTTAGAATAGGATGTGTATTGTCACGTATATTTGGAACTTTTCTGTGGAGCGACTGCTTTTGTTATCGAAATGTCAAAAATCAACGTCGTATTAAAGTAGACTGTGTGGGAAAACTATCCAGTGTCGTGTTGTGCAGGTTTGGTTACAGTGGCTGTCTTTGGCTTGCGCTCAACGGTCGCTGGGAGTCGAAACAGAGATGTCGGTGACAATCAAGGAGGACCAGACTATACATATATATACGTCTACTCCTTGGCATGGGAGCTGCGCAGTGGTAATTACGAACCCGTGATTGAATTATTAACTTATGACATATTGGTAACGATTTAATTTTCATACAATGGATCGAGCCAAATACACGTGAAGGTCAAGGTCACGTAAAGATTTTTGTAAATACGTCATTACATCCAAATTGTTTTGTGGAATAATCTCTAAAAAAAAGTAACCATGTCTTTTGAGCATGGATGATGACGTCATTGTTTTGATTGTGACCAACACACATCCGGCAAACGGCATTGATTCATCATCTTGCAACATATCAGAGCTCCGAGAAACTTGGGCATTTGTCGAATGCGGGAAATCTGTACTCCTATTTTATTGACGACTCCAAACGATCTAACGATCGTAACATCATCCAGTTTCCTGATAGTTCTGAAGATACAGCATCTTTCTTACACTTAACGGAGATTGGAGATGTTGGACTCAGATCACTGTGCTGTGTGTCATTTGATCATACACGTCTTCGATGTCCATTCGTCTTCACAGAAATAGCACATGCAGTTTCAACGGGAAATCAATTGACAGATAAACATTTGCGGTTCAATATGTGTCACAAAGTACTGTAAGCTTGGTTACAAACGACAGTTAAGAGACTGGGAAACGACATGGAAAAGAGAAGCATATTCTTGGTGATTGTAAGCGTTGACAGAAGAGAAGAGCATCATGCATCTGTAAAGAATCGAGGACACGCCCTAGACGGGAAGAGAAATAACAGAAAGACGGGTTGAGTTCAAGGTGATGATCAGCTGTATCTGTGAATCATGACTATGGCCGCCAGTGTTACGGGTGGGTCATTGAAATCCGTATAGTTTGTGCTCATATAGTTCGGATGCTGACCTGGTCTTAACAGGTACTCCGAAAGAGGCAACGACAGATTATGTGATATTAACTTTGTAATAAAATGGCATTTAACTGTAAGAGCCACGCGTCAGGATTCACTATGTTCCAGTTCACACCTTTCTCTCCAGTTCTTGATCGTTGTTACCATACCCCTCGAAAACCTGGATCGTGTTGCTTTAGCGCTCAATCTACAGAAAGTTGACAGAGGAAGTTTACTAGTGATCAATGTTGTATGACCGCGAGACACTCTATTTACCGAGAAGATACTAAGTGTTTATGTGAACAGAATGACATAAATGTAGAACCAAAATGTTGATTTCGGGATATCCACTTTTCACATGTTATTGCAATATATATAAAAATGTGTGAATGACCTAGAGAATATTAGCTGGGTAGGACAAACAGACGACTCCACTTTTCGTTCCATGTCAAGGTATAATAAACCGAATAGACTAACAAAATGTTTCAACATTTTGAAAAGTGGAGGGGGTGAATGCCATACACCTGGATCAGGCTATGGATTATTAAGTACCGGTGGCTTAGAGTCTTGCACAGTCCTGTGACAAGACGTAAACAGCGAGACGATTGTAAGATACACTTTGCACAGCATTAGTTACAAAAGAATGAAAAGTGTGTAAGACGTTTTGGCGCAAGCACAAAATGTCACCGTAGATCAGTTAGACTTGAGCTGGCGTCCACGTCGGACATGGTTTCTTGTCACTGGAGCATGGCTAATACTACGCCGCTTTTTTAGAATAGGATGTGTATTGTCAGGTATATTTGGAACTTTTCTGTGGAGCGACTGCTTTTGTTATCGAAATGTCAAAAATCAACGTCGTATTAAAGTAGACTGTGTGGGAAAACTATCCAGTGTCGTGTTGTGCAGGTTTGGTTACAGTGGCTGTCTTTGGCTTGCGCTCAACGGTCGCTGGGAGTCGAAACAGAGATGTCGGTGACAATCAAGGAGGACCAGACCATACATATATATACGTTTACTCCTTGGCATGTTGGCCTAAGGGTTTCGACCCAAGGGTGCCTAACCAGACACACCGCAAACACATCTGAAAAAACACTCCGGATGAACGGAAAGAAGAAGATTCTTTTATTTTACTGAATTAGAGCCAACACCTAGATTCTTTATTTTACTGGGGATTGGAGCCAGCACTTGATAGATAGATTCTTTGTCTTACTAGGGATTAGAGCCAGCACCAGATAGATACAGATTCTTTGTTTTACAGGGGATTAGAGCCTGGGTTTGACAGATAAAAATTCTTTGTTTTATTGGGGAACAGAGCCTGTGTTTGGCAGATAACAATTCCTTGTTTTACTGGGAACAGATAGTGCTTTGACAGATAAAAATTCTTTGTTTTGAGACTCACCTCAATTGGTTTGGTAAGCAACTGAGACAACTCCCGCGCCAACTCTGTATAATATTTATCTCCTGTTCCATGAGTCTCTCTGGTCACAGGATTTGGGATACCCATACTTAAAAGGTATGACTTGAATCTGACAGTCTGAAACGATTGAAATCTGTATAATCTTTCACCTGTAAGTTTCAAAAACAACTCTTGCTTTACATATAGTATGAATGTTGCTGCGGCTTATATCACAGTTACAAGGTGACGTTCTGTTAACAGAATTGAATCAAACTGGTAGATAAAAAAAATTATTCAGATGGATCAATTCTGCACAAAGACAAACTCAACACAGTTCAGGTGACCCAGATTGAAAACTCCAACTTCCCTTATGGCTTAATGGCTAATTTTATACCACAAGGATGTTAAAATGGGGATTCACTTCTCCAATCTCTTCTTCACTAGTCTGATGCTGTGATTATAGAACTCCCCTGCTTGGACCTGGAACCACATCTTCAGTTCAGCTATCAAGTCCTGATCATGGGAAAAATGACATCCACGAAGCTGATTCTTCATGTTTGGAAACATCCCTTATAAATGGCGATCATCTCATCATGAATTTGCTTCACAAATTTGCAATGCAAGTGCAGTAATTTGGTTATGCAACAAATGCCTGTTTTGTCCATGATGCTGTTTCTCACACACACTTGAATCAGTTTCTCCACCAATTGCTCATGCACAAATCACCCTTCCTGCGCCATATGCATGTGGGAAATGTAAACCAATAGCATGAATTTACAATGATCCACAGCACTCCTGCCTGCCTTAACATTTTTTTAGTAAAGTGCAAAGCTTTCTGACAGCCCCTCATATATAGACAGACACAGAGACACACATGCATACACTAAACATATATAGAATGTCTGTCAATTATATATAACTGGACTGAACAAACACATTCTTCTAAATTCAAACATATGTTAGTTACCTCATCTTCAGTCATCTCCCCTTGTTTATCTTTAATCTTTGTTGCAATAGTTTTACTCAAAGCCACCATGTCTTTAGCCTGAAATAAACAGCACATAATATCCCTGTATCAGGTTAACAGAATCAGATAACCATCAACATGATAACATATTACTAAAATGCCAGCTTTGCATAGATATGAACAACAGAATTATCATATTACTAAAATACTGACTTTACTGCCGCCCCATTAGTGAAGGGGTTGTTACGGGAGCATTTTGTAAATCCGCATACTGCGTTCAAAACACAGCTGCAGGTGATTGATTGATTGATTGATTGATTTAGGAACCGACATCACAGCATTTGGGGCATTCCCATAAGCGATCCATCCCCATCCTCAGCAGCCAGCGAAGAGTTCTAACACTAATAGTACCAGTAGCAATCTGATTATATGTCCGTCTCGCCTTTCCTCTGAGCGTCGATCATTGGCCAGATCCCCTCGTCACCCCTCGCTGTCGCATTCTTGCCAGACCATGGTGATCCATTTGCTCCTCCGAGGTGTACACGTGCTCCCACAAGGCCGCAACCATGTCTGCCTTATCATGTATCAATACTCCACCAAGTTTTGCAGAGCCAGCCAATCCGTCCGCCTGTTCATTCCCCAGCACACCAGCATGCCCCGGAGAAAAGATCCAGACGATGCTTGTCACCCATGACTTCCGAAGCCAAGCAAGCCACTCTGCACGAAGCTTGCCTGTAGCTGCAGGTGATTTGGCCGCAGACTGAATTGCTTTGGTTTTTTATGAAATGGTATGAGTGTGGGTCGTTCAGAAAGCAATGGCAAACTACTGAACATAAACTTGCCAAGAGATAACAAACGGCAGAAAAATGCTGGGGTTGACTGTGACGTCCTGTAAAGGATACGCAACTAACTATTTTTTTTTAAATCTGACTTTATTGGCATGGACATAACAGATAAACATTCAAGGCAGCCTTAAAAGAGCTTTCAATATTTGTTTACTACATAAATATCAGTGGTGGCAACAATAGTGTAGTGGCTAGATGCTCCCCTATTGACCCAGTGGTCATGGGTTTGAATTCTCAAACTGATCTGGACTCCCCCAGGTTGACCCAGTCTAAAACTGCCACCACGAATTGTCTTGGGAAGTTGAGGCAGCTGGCATGGTAATGACCACATCAGCCACCGGGTGCCGATTGGTCTATGAGAATATGGATCTAACCAAATATACCCAATGTGCCGTGAGGCATGTAAATGGAATCTTTACTTTTACTTAATAAAAATCAGTAAAAGTACACTATATTTCTTCATGACAGCTCCCTTCGGCTACTACACATTTGTGAAAGCTAATACAGCAGATGCAAACATTCCTGGAATGAGTTATTTAAAATTTCTCACAGCTGTATTATTACACTGGTGGTAACTTCCTCAGCATTCCTGCATTGTCAGTCTTTTCAGTGCCAATTTGAGATGAGAGAATAAAGGAAAAAAAGTCAGGTGGTGCCAGACTGGGACAATATAGATGTTCCAGGCCTGCCACATTGTGCATTGTGAGATTATGCTTCACTCACTAGTAAAGATCGATGTGCTGACATATTCTCAAGAATAGGATCAGAAACATTGGTGTCAATTAAAAACATGAAATTTCAATATCACAGAATCATCATATGCTTTTTGATTGATTGATTGATTTAGGAACCGACATCACAGCATTCGGGACATTCCCATAAGCGCTCCGTCCCCATCCCCAGCAGCCAGCGAAGAGTTCCAACACTAATAGTTCCAGTAGCAATCTGATTATATGTCCGTCTCGCCTTTCCTCTGAGCGTCGAGCGTCGGCCAGATCCCCTCGTCACACCTCGCTGTCTCATTCTTACCAGACTATGGTGATCCATCTGCTCCTCTGAGGTGCACACGTGCTCCCACAAGGCCGCAACCACGTCTGCCTTGTCATGCATCAATACTCCACCATGTTTTGCCGAGCCAGCCAATCTGTCCGCCTGTTCATTCCCCAGCACACCGGCATGCCCAGGAGAAAAGATCCAGGTGATGCTTGCTACCCGTGACTTCCGAAGCGAAGCAAGCCACTCTGCCCGAAGCTTGCCTGTTCTCACCCTTCTCAGCATGCTTTCTGAGTCAGTTACAATCACAATGTGTGTATGTATCGTGTTTTCTATCCAGCGGAAAGCTGCACTGACCGCCTCCACCTCCATTCTTAAGCTAGATGTAGTGTCATCATACGCCAGGCTCTCCTGCACCAAACGCCGACCATTAGTTTTTGCCAAGAACCCCCCCCCCCCCTTTTTTGAAGCAAGGTTAATGCCCATAAGAGTGACTTCCCAAGCAAAACACACAAACTAACGTTTTTATGTTATTCAATCAACTCCGATGACGCTAAGCACAAACTTATGTTATCTTAGTTCAAGAGTAAATGACAAGGCAACATCATCAATGTTGTTTCGTCAGGTTTCTATCATCTTATAAAACTATAATTTCAAAGACACAATAATTCATTCAGAAATTTAGAGACTAATATAGAAAAATACGCAGCTTTTTTCATAGATGCAAAGTCAGTTGTCCCAGTAATAAACAAAAGAAATAGCGCGGTTAGTAGACCTAAGAGTGACACTCCATGGACTATGTCAGAAATCCAACAGGGATTTTATGAGGCCAAGAGGTTCATAAGAAATAATATATAATTATAGATCCAAGTAGAAATCAGAACATCCAGAGCACCAGAAAGATGATACATATTACCAACTCAACCGAAGAGAACAGGTAACAATACTCAGATTTCGTACAGGATACAACAGGCTGAGATACCACTTGTTTAATCAAATAAAAATAAGAGATAGTGATGAATAACTGGAAATTTGCTTTGCAGATTTGCTCTGCTAGTGGAGGAATATGAATATGCAACGAGTCTCCTTTTTGTCCATGGCACAGCTTCATACTTACACAAAAAATATAAATTTATTCTGGTCTACAATTGCTACATTTATGGACATACTCTATGGAGATGAACACGGGCTCAATTTGACTGCTGCTTTCTTTGGATATATTCAGGATGACGTCCGTACGCATACGAAGAAAAAGAATATTTAACCATGAGTTCACTATGCCGGGAACTTTTTGAAGCAACCTGATGTTACTAAATTACCAGCTTCACAGAGACCAAAAAAAATATTATATCAATTTGACAGAAGCCATGCAAGTCAAGGGTAAAATACTGTCATTTACTGCCAATATAGTACCTTGCGGTGTATGGCAGGGGGTCTTGAGCCTGAGGATTTAAGCCCGCCTGGCTAGTGCAGTTGCCGAAAACTGTGCAGGTTAGAGTTTTCTTTTTGCCCCCGACAGAAAAAAACTCCACACCTTACCGAGGATTTGAAACCGGGTCTCCCGAAGGAGAATCCGGCATTCAAGTCAAGGGTATTACAATTTAATGCAGCGAATAATGTTTTCTTCACAATAATCACTCACATTGAAAATTAACAATCTGACAATTATACCAAGTGACTTCGGCTCCCAGGACTACCCAGCCTAAAATGGGTACCAGGAAATGCCCTGGGAAGTAAAGGCAGCTGGTGTGATATTGGCCACATCACCCTTTTGCTGACTGGTTCACACAAACACGGGGCTCGCACTATATACTCATTATGCCTCCAGCTGTTTAAAAGAGTTCTCTACCTTTACTTTCATACTCACAAATTAATTTTTAAAAAAAAACATTAGCATAGCCCGATAAAAGCACACCTACAAAAATGGTAGAGCTAATTTACCTTGTCCATCAAATTCTGAAGGTCATGAAATGCCTGAGAAATATTTTTGTTTGTCTCTTTATTTCTCTGTTGTATTGATCTCTCAATGCCAACAATTCCGGGTCGTTGTCGTGGTAGCTGCCAAATATTAAAACACCTATTAAAGAAGCATCTGTATAATATTTGCGATGTTTGTAAATGGTGGTTATGTGTTTAAATTAAAAGTGGTTATGTGTTTAAATTAAAGTGTATATAATTACATGCCACTAAGGGAAACTGGGAATACCGCGTGAGGGTCATTCTTTCAGTGATCAAACAGTGTGCAAGAGAAGTTAAGGCTGGTTTTGTGACTTTACTTCCCCAGACACATCTGTGGCACCATATTATGAGACTGCACAAATATACTTCCTAGAAGTTACCAGGCCCATTAGGGAAGCAAAGAATAGTAACACTGTAACCTGCCATGCATGTCACATGAGGCGGCTAAGGAGTATTGGTGTAAGACTGGTGACCTCAACCTATAGAAAACCTCAACTGCAAAGTGCAACCCAACATGAGCAAGCCCACAACGAGTTGGTTAAGGGTCTATGCTTTATAGGGGTAAGAAAGGCAGAAGTCAAAATTATGTAAGCAAGGGGAAACTATCACACCACCTTCCCAAGAACAGACCACAAATCTAGAATGGAGGAATGACATGTTGAGAAAATGTATATCAATCTTTGGACTGAATACCTGACATAACTGCCATATGACGAGCACACGCCAAAGAAAATACAGAAAAGAAGAAAAGGGATTTTCCATTATGGACACACCAAAGTGGACGGTCAACAGGAGAAACCAAGGGAAACATGAAACGTCAGAGGACAACAAAGAAACAGACGTTGTGAGGCTGCGACACGAAGCAGTTGTGTTTTCTGAAGGCTCCGTGTTGAAAGGGATATTCGGGACGCAATGATTGCTAGGATCGGCAAGTGAGCAACGGGAGAGGAATGTGTGGATGAGGATACATCAATGAAAGGACCGGGCGTGGAAAAACCTAGACGATTTGCTGAAATACTGAACCGGGAGATTTGAGACAGGGATTCAAGGTGAACGGAGTAGAACCGGGAACTTATCCATAGATATATAAATAAACGCTGACCCTGTCTGAAGGGCAGTTTATGATATTGGAGATCTATTATCCCGTTGTTTCTGCAGCACATATTAAAGTGTAAAAACGTTCGCTAGAATGCCTGTTATTTAATGTTCTACGAATTCAAGGTGAGAACAGCGTTCTATTGTTTTCAGTTGGTTGACGAGTTATTATCTACAACACTTCAATTTGTGGATTCCAGTTTTTAGTTATTGCGGGAAGACACATCGAGGCAATAACATAACAGAAATTACTAAGCCCGTGAAGCAGATTCAGAAATAGTAAAAAAGTAAAGTACACTGTTTAATGCCTTAAGGCTTATTAGGACCATAGGTTCTAGCCCATATTTTTTTATAGACCAATCAGATTTCAGAGGTAATGTTAAGAAATGCTGACTTAAAATCTTCACATTGTATTGTAACCTACTGGACAATTTGTGTTAAATAAATACTGTACAAAAAAAAAAGGGGGGGGGGGCGCAGTTATGAATCTACGTACCGACTTTAATGAGAATGTATACTTACAAGACCAGAAGGGTTAGATGTAACACTAGATGAAGGTATCGATTTGACATCTTCCCACTTTTTTTTCTTCAACTCCTCCTTCAATGCACGAAGAAACTGAAAAGGTATGAGAACAAGAATTCATATATATATATATGCATACAGCACTGTAAAACATCTTTTGAATACAGTGAATATAAACTCTAGATACTATATCTAAATCCTGCTGCAGTCATTATCTTGCCTAACTTGAGTGTTGAACTGACAGAGGATCTACTTGATACTGATCTTAGTTTGATGAACCAAGTCCAATATACTAGCATATGGACACATATGCCAAGACTGAAATGGCAACAGGGGTGTATTTTCTTGCAGCAAGGGAAACGTGACCCAACTTTAGAGCAGAGGCATCTGTCCAAACTTTTAATTGTTGAGGTACTGACTTGCAAAAAACATCTGTTTTCACTGACCAAAAGCTTGTCTTCTATGCTCCAAACAGGACAGACTCATACAGAAAACAAAAGACAATCTCAGTATGGTGTTCAGAAGAACAGAACTACTTGTGCAGTGAATATCAGTCCACTGATGTACAAACCAGATAGGTACAAACCAGCAGATCAAAACCTTCAGACTCAGAACAGAACACTGTGGGTCTCAGAGCCACATGCAGCTGTGGAGAATCGAAGCAAGCTCCAGAGAACATCCTACAATACTGCCAGAATTGGTCAGACAAAATGGAAATCTGGTCCGCAGGGCGCAACCCTGCAAAACAAATTGTGGGAGAGCAGAGAAGACCTCAGGTTCACCATCCTGTTCATGATGCCTGCTTGAATAGACATATTACAAATAATTGCTGAAGAGCAATAATCAAGTTCTGTTTGCAACCTGCACCCAACAATCAGTAATAAAAACAAATTACGATATCATTTTCCGAAAGTGTGTATGTTTGTTGTTGGTGTGCAGTTTTTATTGTTATAGAATAGAGAACAGATTTTTATTATATGAGATTGACAGGTATGCGAGCATTATATTATAAATGCTCACATTAGATCTGTATGACCCCCTTTATACTATAACATAAATTGACAACTCAATGGCTGATATATGTCTTCCCCAACAATAACTGTATTTCACACATATATTATTATCATTATGTTAAAACAAAAGGACCCTTTCCCAAACATTGAGGCGTAATGGGTATATGGTGCTAGCCCCGTATTTTATAGACCAATAAATGGGTATATGGTGCTAGCCCCATATTTTATAGACCAATAAATGGGTATATGGTGCTAGCCCCGTATTTTATAGACCAATAAATGGGTATATGGTGCTAGCCCCGTATTTTATAGACCAATAAATGGGTATATGGTGCTAGCCCCGTATTTTATAGACCAATAAATGGGTATATGGTGCTAGCCCCGTATTTTATAGACCAATAAATGGGTATATGTATATGGTGCTAGCCCCATATTTTATAGACCAATAAATGGGTATATGGCGCTAGCCCCGTATTTTATAGACCAATAAATGGGTATATGTATATGGTGCTAGCCCCATATTTTATAGACCAATAAATGGGTATATGTATATGGCGCTAGCCCCGTATTTTATAGACCAATAAATGGGTATATGGCGCTAGCCCCGTATTTTATAGACCAATAAATGGGTATATGGTGCTGGCCCCGTATTTTATAGACCAATAAATGGGTATATGGCGCTAGCCCCGTATTTTATAGACCAATAAATGGGTATATGGCGCTAGCCCCGTATTTTATAGACCAATAAATGGGTATATGGTGCTAGCACCGTATTTTATAGACCAATAAATGGGTATATGGTGCTAGCCCCGTATTTTATAGACCAATAAATGGGTATATGGTGCTAGCCCCGTATTTTATAGACCAATAAATGGGTATATGGTGCTAGCCCCGTATTTTATAGACCAATAAATGGGTATATGGTGCTAGCCCCGTATTTTATAGACCAATAAATGGGTATATGGTGCTAGCCCCGTATTTTATAGACCAATAAATGGGTATATGGTGCTAGCCCCGTATTTTATAGACCAATAAATGGGTATATGGTGCTAGCCCCGTATTTTATAGACCAATAAATGGGTATATGGCGCTAGCCCCGTATTTTATAGACCAATAAATGGGTATATGTATATGGTGCTAGCCCCATATTTTATAGACCAATAAATGGGTATATGTATATGGTGCTAGCCCCATATTTTATAGACCAATAAATGGGTATATGGCGCTAGCCCCATATTTTATAGACCAATAAATGGGTATATGGTGCTAGCCCCGTATTTTATAGACCAATAAATGGGTATATGGTGCTGGCCCCGTATTTTATAGACCAATAAATGGGTATATGGCGCTAGCCCCGTATTTTATAGACCAATAAATGGGTATATGGTGCTAGCCCCGTATTTTATAGACGAATAAATGGGTATATGGTGCTAGCCCCGTATTTTATAGACCAATAAATGGGTATATGGTGCTAGCCCCGTATTTTATAGACCAATAAATGGGTATATGGTGCTAGCCCCATATTTTATAGACCAATAAATGGGTATATGGTGCTAGCCCCGTATTTTATAGACCAATAAATGGGTATATGGTGCTAGCCCCGTATTTTATAGACCAATAAATGGGTATATGGTGCTAGCCCCGTATTTTATAGACCAATAAATGGGTATATGGCGCTAGCCCCATATTTTATAGACCAATAAATGGGTATATGTATATGGTGCTAGCCCCATATTTTATAGACCAATAAATGGGTATATGTATATGGTGCTAGCCCCATATTTTATAGACCAATAAATGGGTATATGGCGCTAGCCCCGTATTTTATAGACCAATAAATGGGTATATGGCGCTAGCCCCGTATTTTATAGACCAATAAATGGGTATATGGTGCTGGCCCCGTATTTTATAGACCAATAAATGGGTATATGGCGCTAGCCCCGTATTTTATAGACCAATAAATGGGTATATGGTGCTAGCCCCGTATTTTATAGACCAATAAATGGGTATATGGTGCTAGCCCCGTATTTTATAGACCAATAAATGGGTATATGGTGCTAGCCCCGTATTTTATAGACCAATAAATGGGTATATGGCGCTAGCCCCGTATTTTATAGACCAATAAATGGGTATATGTATATGGTGCTAGCCCCATATTTTATAGACCAATAAATGGGTATATGTATATGGTGCTAGCCCCATATTTTATAGACCAATAAATGGGTATATGGCGCTAGCCCCGTATTTTATAGACCAATAAATGGGTATATGGCGCTAGCCCCGTATTTTATAGACCAATAAATGGGTATATGGTGCTGGCCCCGTATTTTATAGACCAATAAATGGGTATATGGCGCTAGCCCAGTATTTTATAGACCAATAAATGGGTATATGGTGCTAGCCCCGTATTTTATAGACCAATAAATGGGTATATGGTGCTAGCCCCGTATTTTATAGACCAATAAATGGGTATATGGTGCTAGCCCCGTATTTTATAGACCAATAAATGGGTATATGGCGCTAGCCCCGTATTTTATAGACCAATAAATGGGTATATGTATATGGTGCTAGCCCCATATTTTATAGACCAATAAATGGGTATATGTATATGGTGCTAGCCCCATATTTTATAGACCAATAAATGGGTATATGGCGCTAGCCCCGTATTTTAAAGACCAATAAATGGGTATATGGCGCTAGCCCCGTATTTTATAGACCAATAAATGGGTATATGGTGCTGGCCCCGTATTTTATAGACCAATAAATGGGTATATGGTGCTAGCCCCGTATTTTATAGACCAATAAATGGGTATATAGCGCTAGCCCCGTATTTTATAGACCAATAAATGGGTATATGGTGCTAGCCCCGTATTTTATAGACCAATAAATGGGTATATGGTGCTAGCCCCGTATTTTATAGACCAATAAATGGGTATATGGTGCTAGCCCCGTATTTTATAGACCAATAAATGGGTATATGGTGCTAGCCCCGTATTTTATAGACCAATAAATGGGTATATGGTGCTAGCCCCGTATTTTATAGACCAATAAATGGGTATATGGTGCTAGCCCCGTATTTTATAGACCAATAAATGGGTATATGGTGCTAGCCCCGTATTTTATAGACCAATAAATGGGTATATGGTGCTAGCCCCGTATTTTATAGACCAATAAATGGGTATATGGCGCTAGCCCCGTATTTTATAGACCAATAAATGGGTATATGTATATGGTGCTAGCCCCATATTTTATAGACCAATAAATGGGTATATGTATATGGTGCTAGCCCCATATTTTATAGACCAATAAATGGGTATATGGCGCTAGCCCCGTATTTTAAAGACCAATAAATGGGTATATGGCGCTAGCCCCGTATTTTATAGACCAATAAATGGGTATATGGTGCTGGCCCCGTATTTTATAGACCAATAAATGGGTATATGGCGCTAGCCCCGTATTTTATAGACCAATAAATGGGTATATGGCGCTAGCCCCGTATTTTATAGACCAATAAATGGGTATATGGTGCTAGCCCCGTATTTTATAGACCAATAAATGGGTATATGGTGCTAGCCCCGTATTTTATAGACCAATAAATGGGTATATGGTGCTAGCCCCGTATTTTATAGACCAATAAATGGGTATATGGTGCTAGCCCCGTATTTTATAGACCAATAAATGGGTATATGGTGCTAGCCCCGTATTTTATAGACCAATAAATGGGTATATGGTGCTAGCCCCGTATTTTATAGACCAATAAATGGGTATATGGTGCTAGCCCCGTATTTTATAGACCAATAAATGGGTATATGGTGCTAGCCCCGTATTTTATAGACCAATAAATGGGTATATGGTGCTAGCCCCGTATTTTATAGACCAATAAATGGGTATATGGTGCTAGCCCCGTATTTTATAGACCAATAAATGGGTATGTGTATATGGTGCTAGCCCCATATTTTATAGACCAATAAATGGGTATATGGCGCTAGCCCCGTATTTTATAGACCAATAAATGGGTATATGTATATGGTGCTAGCCCCATATTTTATAGACCAATAAATGGGTATATGTATATGGCGCTAGCCCCGTATTTTATAGACCAATAAATGGGTATATGTATATGGTGCTAGCCCCATATTTTATAGACCAATAAATGGGTATATGTATATGGCGCTAGCCCCGTATTTTATAGACCAATAAATGGGTATATGGCGCTAGCCCCGTATTTTATAGACCAATAAATGGGTATATGGTGCTGGCCCCGTATTTTATAGACCAATAAATGGGTATATGGCGCTAGCCCCGTATTTTATAGACCAATAAATGGGTATATGGCGCTAGCCCCGTATTTTATAGACCAATAAATGGGTATATGGTGCTAGCACCGTATTTTATAGACCAATAAATGGGTATATGGTGCTAGCCCCGTATTTTATAGACCAATAAATGGGTATATGGTGCTAGCCCCGTATTTTATAGACCAATAAATGGGTATATGGTGCTAGCCCCGTATTTTATAGACCAATAAATGGGTATATGGTGCTAGCCCCGTATTTTATAGACCAATAAATGGGTATATGGTGCTAGCCCCGTATTTTATAGACCAATAAATGGGTATATGGTGCTAGCCCCGTATTTTATAGACCAATAAATGGGTATATGGTGCTAGCCCCGTATTTTATAGACCAATAAATGGGTATATGGCGCTAGCCCCGTATTTTATAGACCAATAAATGGGTATATGTATATGGTGCTAGCCCCATATTTTATAGACCAATAAATGGGTATATGTATATGGTGCTAGCCCCATATTTTATAGACCAATAAATGGGTATATGGCGCTAGCCCCGTATTTTATAGACCAATAAATGGGTATATGGCGCTAGCCCCGTATTTTATAGACCAATAAATGGGTATATGGTGCTGGCCCCGTATTTTATAGACCAATAAATGGGTATATGGCGCTAGCCCCGTATTTTATAGACCAATAAATGGGTATATGGTGCTAGCCCCGTATTTTATAGACCAATAAATGGGTATATGGTGCTAGCCCCGTATTTTATAGACCAATAAATGGGTATATGGTGCTAGCCCCGTATTTTATAGACCAATAAATGGGTATATGGTGCTAGCCCCGTATTTTATAGACCAATAAATGGGTATATGGTGCTAGCCCCGTATTTTATAGACCAATAAATGGATATATGATGCTAGCCCCGTATTTTATAGACCAATAAATGGGTATATGGTGCTAGCCCCGTATTTTATAGACCAATAAATGGGTATATGGCGCTAGCCCCGTATTTTATAGACCAATAAATGGGTATATGTATATGGTGCTAGCCCCATATTTTATAGACCAATAAATGGGTATATGTATATGGTGCTAGCCCCATATTTTATAGACCAATAAATGGGTATATGGCGCTAGCCCCGTATTTTATAGACCAATAAATGGGTATATGGCGCTAGCCCCGTATTTTATAGACCAATAAATGGGTATATGGTGCTGGCCCCGTATTTTATAGACCAATAAATGGGTATATGGCGCTAGCCCCGTATTTTATAGACCAATAAATGGGTATATGGTGCTAGCCCCGTATTTTATAGACCAATAAATTGGTATATGGTGCTAGCCCCGTATTTTATAGACCAATAAATGGGTATATGGTGCTAGCCCCGTATTTTATAGACCAATAAATGGGTATATGGCGCTAGCCCCGTATTTTATAGACCAATAAATGGGTATATGTATATGGTGCTAGCCCCATATTTTATAGACCAATAAATGGGTATATGTATATGGTGCTAGCCCCATATTTTATAGACCAATAAATGGGTATATGGCGCTAGCCCCGTATTTTATAGACCAATAAATGGGTATATGGCGCTAGCCCCGTATTTTATAGACCAATAAATGGGTATATGGTGCTGGCCCCGTATTTTATAGACCAATAAATGGGTATATGGCGCTAGCCCCGTATTTTATAGACCAATAAATGGGTATATGGTGCTAGCCCCGTATTTTATAGACCAATAAATGGGTATATGGTGCTAGCCCCGTATTTTATAGACCAATAAATGGGTATATGGTGCTAGCCCCGTATTTTATAGACCAATAAATGGGTATATGGCGCTAGCCCCGTATTTTATAGACCAATAAATGGGTATATGTATATGGTGCTAGCCCCATATTTTATAGACCAATAAATGGGTATATGTATATGGTGCTATCCCCATATTTTATAGACCAATAAATGGGTATATGGCGCTAGCCCCGTATTTTAAAGACCAATAAATGGGTATATGGCGCTAGCCCCGTATTTTATAGACCAATAAATGGGTATATGGTGCTGGCCCCGTATTTTATAGACCAATAAATGGGTATATGGCGCTAGCCCCGTATTTTATAGACCAATAAATGGGTATATGGCGCTAGCCCCGTATTTTATAGACCAATAAATGGGTATATGGTGCTAGCCCCGTATTTTATAGACCAATAAATGGGTATATGGTGCTAGCCCCGTATTTTATAGACCAATAAATGGGTATATGGTGCTAGCCCCGTATTTTATAGACCAATAAATGGGTATATGGTGCTAGCCCCGTATTTTATAGACCAATAAATGGGTATATGGTGCTAGCCCCGTATTTTATAGACCAATAAATGGGTATATGGTGCTAGCCCCGTATTTTATAGACCAATAAATGGGTATATGGTGCTAGCCCCGTATTTTATAGACCAATAAATGGGTATATGGTGCTAGCCCCGTATTTTATAGACCAATAAATGGGTATATAGCGCTAGCCCCGTATTTTATAGACCAATAAATGGGTATATGTATTTGGTGCTAGCCCCATATTTTATAGACCAATAAATGGGTATATGTATATGGTGCTAGCCCCATATTTTATAGACCAATAAATGGGTATATGGCGCTAGCCCCGTATTTTATAGACCAATAAATGGGTATATGGCGCTAGCCCCGTATTTTATAGACCAATAAATGGGTATATGGTGCTGGCCCCGTATTTTATAGACCAATAAATGGGTATATGGCGCTAGCCCCGTATTTTATAGACCAATAAATGGGTATATGGTGCTAGCCCCGTATTTTATAGACCAATATATGGGTATATGGTGCTAGCCCCGTATTTTATAGACCAATAAATGGGTATATGGTGCTAGCCCCGTATTTTATAGACCAATAAATGGGTATATGGTGCTAGCCCCGTATTTTATAGACCAATAAATGGGTATATGGCGCTAGCCCCGTATTTTATAGACCAATAAATGGGTATATGTATATGGTGCTAGCCCCATATTTTATAGACCAATAAATGGGTATATGTATATGGTGCTAGCCCCATATTTTATAGACCAATAAATGGGTATATGGCGCTAGCCCCGTATTTTATAGACCAATAAATGGGTATATGGCGCTAGCCCCGTATTTTATAGACCAATAAATGGGTATATGGCGCTGGCCCCGTATTTTATAGACCAATAAATGGGTATATGGCGCTAGCCCCGTATTTTATAGACCAATAAATGGGTATATGGCGCTAGCCCCGTATTTTATAGACCAATAAATGGGTATATGGCGCTAGCCCCGTATTTTATAGACCAATAAATGGGTATATGGTGCTAGCCCCGTATTTTATAGACCAATAAATGGGTATATGGTGCTAGCCCCGTATTTTATAGACCAATAAATGGGTATATGGTGCTAGCCCCGTATTTTATAGACCAATAAATGGGTATATGGTGCTAGCCCCGTATTTTATAGACCAATAAATGGGTATATGGTGCTAGCCCCGTATTTTATAGACCAATAAATGGGTATATGGTGCTAGCCCCGTATTTTATAGACCAATAAATGGGTATATGGTGCTAGCCCCGTATTTTATAGACCAATAAATGGGTATATGGCGCTAGCCCCGTATTTTATAGACCAATAAATGGGTATATGTATATGGTGCTAGCCCCATATTTTATAGACCAATAAATGGGTATATGTATATGGTGCTAGCCCCATATTTTATAGACCAATAAATGGGTATATGGCGCTAGCCCCGTATTTTATAGACCAATAAATGGGTATATGGCGCTAGCCCCGTATTTTATAGACCAATAAATGGGTATATGGTGCTGGCCCCGTATTTTATAGACCAATAAATGGGTATATGGCGCTAGCCCCGTATTTTATAGACCAATAAATGGGTATATGGCGCTAGCCCCGTATTTTATAGACCAATAAATGGGTATATGGTGCTAGCCCCGTATTTTATAGACCAATAAATTGGTATATGGTGCTAGCCCCGTATTTTATAGACCAATAAATGGGTATATGGTGCTAGCCCCGTATTTTATAGACCAATAAATGGGTATATGGTGCTAGCCCCGTATTTTATAGACCAATAAATGGGTATATGGTGCTAGCCCCGTATTTTATAGACCAATAAATGGGTATATGGTGCTGGCCCCGTATTTTATAGACCAATAAATGGGTATATGGTGCTGGCCCCGTATTTTATAGACCAATAAATGGGTATATGGTGCTGGCCCCGTATTTTATAGACCAATAAATGGGTATATGGTGCTAGCCCCGTATTTTATAGACCAATAAATGGGTATATGGTGCTAGCCCCGTATTTTATAGACCAATAAATGGGTATATGGTGCTAGCCCCGTATTTTATAGACCAATAAATGCGTATATGGTGCTAGCCCCGTATTTTATAGACCAATAAATGGGTATATGGCGCTAGCCCCGTATTTTATAGACCAATAAATGGGTATATGGTGCTAGCCCCGTATTTTATAGACCAATAAATGGGTATATGGTGCTAGCCCCGTATTTTATAGACCAATAAATGGGTATATGGTGCTAGCCCCGTATTTTATAGACCAATAAATGGGTATATGGTGCTAGCCCCGTATTTTATAGACCAATAAATGGGTATATGGTGCTAGCCCCGTATTTTATAGACCAATAAATGGGTATATGGTGCTAGCCCCGTATTTTATAGACCAATAAATGGGTATATGGTGCTAGCCCCATATTTTATAGACCAATCGGCACTCTATGGGTGATGTTGTCAATATCACGGCTTTATGTACTAATACAAATGGACAAAAATGGCACGCTGTAACAGATTAAATGTTAATGCAAACACTCCTCCAACCTGCTCTTGTCCTAACTCCCGAAATGAGAGTCGAATATAGTTGTGAGAACTATGAGTCACTGGACCTGGTGGTCTCCCAGCAATGGCTGGCAGTAGGTGAACAATGATTTTTGCACTGCAAAATAAAACAACACTGATTCTGCCTGTGATTTTCACACTGGTACAAAAAAAAATACAATCTAAATCACAATTTGTTTTCTTAATATTACCTACAAGTGACAGAGAGGTGCAATTAACTTTGGGAAACTTTTATGAAAATGGTATGAGTGCTGGTCGTTCAGAAAGCAATGGCAAACTACTGAACATATACTTGACAAAAGATCACAATCTGCCAAAGAATGCTGGGGTTGATGGCTACGTACTGTAAAGTATATGCAACTAACTTTTTAACTTAACTTTCTCTAGACAGATTCAGGCTCTACCTGTGTCTAACTTGTATCTTTTAAATTTTGCCAGGGCATTATCCATACTGTCTACTCCTTGAATTTCTATCTACAGCTTGCTCAGGGGACCTCCTGTTTTTGGTCCATATTTGACAAAGCTATGTATGTGATCTCATTGTCCAAGAAATCAGGGGTAGTAGATTATTTTACATCAATGGTTCTTGTAGAACTTCCCAGTCCAATATTGGGAGAAAACCCTGGTAAATCATGTGTTAGAGGCAGAAACTAAAACCTCTCAGATATACTATCCCATCAGGGTAATTAGTGTCACAGCGAGACTGTATAAGTTACAGCATGACTATAGCCATGTCAACCTTCTACCTTTGTGATACACGTACTGGGTCCTTGTCAGTTGTGCCATTGCTGTGTACAGAGTATTTTTGGTAATATGTATGGTGCAAACAAATTGTATCTCAGTTCAGATAATATGAGTGAAAGAAATGACAATTACATGAACAGTGATGACTATTGAGGTGAGGAAAGAGAAAGAGAAAGAGAGAGAGAGAGAGAGAGAGAGAGAGAGAGAGAGAGAGAGAGAGAGAGAGAGAGAGAGAGAGAGAGTGTGTGTGTATGTGTGCATGCTGGGTGTGTATGTGGAAGGGGGGGGGGGGGGTTGTAGAGAGAAAGAGAGAGACACATACACACAGACAGAGAGAGAATGTGTGTCTGAGCAACAGAGAGAGAGAGAGAGAGAGAGAGAAAGAGAGAGAGAGAGAGAGAGAGTGTATGTGTGCATGCTGGGTGTGTATGTGGAGGAGGGGTTGTAGAGAGAAAGAGAGAGACACATACACACAGACAGAGAGAGAATGTGTCCCTGAGCAACAGAGAGAGAGAGAGAGAGAGAGAGAGAGAGAGAGAGAGAGAGAGAGAGAGAGAGAGAGAGAGAGAGAGAGAGAATGTTAGTACTGATAGAGTGTAATGATTACCATTTAGATGTATTTTGTGAAGTACCATCAATAAATCAATACTTATGAGTGCTTACATGCTTACTGTTTCAAGTTATGTGTTAGTCCATGACCACAAACTGAGATACACGAGACAACAAATTTAGACTTTCTGTGCATATTTGAGATTTAAGCATGCTACTATTATATTGTTTGTACTGCTAAATATAAAAACTGCCATTAAAACACTCAATCAGCTTTAGTTTTTAAAATATCCATAAATAAATTGTACACATCTGCTTATAACAAAAGGTCAAGGTGGTCCCATAGTCTTTAAATATTTTAGGCCATGACATAATAATTTATCCCTTCACATAATGATATGAGGGTGGCAATTTCCCTCTCTCATTGCCATTCCTGGAAAACAATTCCCAAACCTTTATGAAAATTGCCTGCTACTCATTTGTATGAATCTGGGTTGATCCAAGAGTGTACTGGTCAGAAACAAAATTATCTTGCCTCTGCTAAAATCGTATACCCAAGCATAGTAACCACTATGCCCCCCCACAATTTCATTATACATACATGATCATAATGAAATTAGTCACAGTGATGTTGCTTTGCCTACATCTTGTGAGTTTCCACAGCATCTCTCACAAGGGTCCAACAATGCTTGTATTTAAACACAGAAGCCATAAACAATATACTAGACGATATCTTGCCTGGCATATTTTGCTGTAATTTGTCATTTGCATACTGAACAGTTTAAAAGAGCGTCCATGCCCAGTATCCACACTATACTAATGAAGAATCAGATTCGCTGGGCTGGTCACTTAACTCGCATGCCAGATCATAGACTCCCTAAACAAATTGTTTACGGCGAGCTGCGTTGTGGTAAATGCTCCCAGGGCGGCCAGAGGAAACGCTTTAAAGATACTCTGAAAATCTCACTGAATGCTTTTGGAATTCATCATGACACCTGGAAGACTACTGCCAAAGACCAAAATTCGTGGCGTACATCATTACACAAGAGTGCAGTCACTTGTGAAGCAAACAGACCTGCAAGAGCTGTGGAGAAAAGGCTGGACAGAAAAACCACTGCAGGAGATCCTCCTCCTGGAACGTCAAGCATTCTTTGCCCACATTGTCAAAGAACATTTCAAGCCAAAATAGACCTTATCAGCTATCTTAGAACTCACGGCTCCATACTTTCAACCCCAATGGATGAAACGACCGGTCATCATCATTCTTGATGGACAAACAACACTGCACAGTTACATATCATCAATCAATCAATCATGTGCCATGCCGGAAAGCGTGGGTGGTCATGGGTAGCCATTTCACTCGATCACCAGAGTCGTGGATCAGCTCAGTGTTCCTGTCTCATCCATGCCATGTGACCAAGCCATCCAGGTATTTTCCTCGGTCTTATCATATATCTTATAATGCATGAAAAAGGGCCCTTTACTCTACTCTACTTTACTACTTTACACTATGACCTCTGCATGGCAATAGCAAACAATTAAATCTTCAGACAGAACTTGTACATTGTTAGCTACAGATAAAATATTATACCTTTTAGTAAAACTAGATGGCTGCTCTTCAAGGTTGGAGATGCTTGCCAGGGGAAGACTGATCACACAATTCTGTGATGAGATAAACATAGGAATGGCAGATGTACTAAAACTGTGCTCAGCATATGTATGATTGGATAATAAATGTGTATTTTTGGTTAAGGATCACTTTCATTTGACATGAATGCCACATATCAGTCACTGACACAGAAGACAGAGAAAGGCTGAAGGGATTTTTCCTAAAAGATGCACCGAATGGTACAATTATACAGTGCATAGGGAAACTAAGGAGATGCCTCAGACGTCAACAAACAACATTACGCTGTGATGCCGTCTTGGGAATCGGACGTGTGTGTATTCTACGGAGTCAAAGTTGTGGAGCAAATTGGATATTCGTATGCAAGTGTAGCTGATATTCAAGTGGACGACAGGAGGAGTCATTTGCTCGGATCGAACACCTGTGGACCTAGAAGCGAGATGAAGATACCTAGAATCTAACGACATGGATCGAAAGAACAGAGGAATGGAAAACAGGATGGGCGCTGAGGTGAAGGTTAGAGACATATAAGCATGACAATTTGAGCTGCTCCTAGTAGGTGTCGGTCCTGCGTTATGGATGCCCTATAGAGACGAGGAATTTGTCTTGCACTATTGTTGATACACCCAAATAAACAGGTGTTGTACTAACTTGTAGTCAGAGCTGCATCTGTGATTTCGTTGCCAAGTTACTTTTGACTTTGAGCGTTTTGTTTATTCCTGGGACGAGCCAAACTTCAATCATACCTCGGGTGGATTTTAATAATTGAGAGGGATTGTACTCCGAGGCAATGAATACCTCCATAAGTGCTGAAGTATTCTCCCATAAACTACACAAGAATCTCAATACAGTGCACAAACTCAGCAGCACTGGCAATAAATATGTGCACACCAAATCACACATGCTAAACATTTCTATTTATAAGTAGTTTTTCTAAGGCAGTGGCCTATTCAACCTACACTGCTAAGGAATATTTAACTTGCGCAACATTTCCCCAGATTCTTTGAGTTGTTTGTCCATGCCTAAGAAGATTGGATGCCTGATCCACTATCCCTGAATCATGGGAAGTTTATCATTCTTTTCTTATTTTATCAAAAACCACATAGCCAACTCAGTGAATGGACCGAGATCTGCATGAACTATGCCTGGACATCGCAACCCCTAAACCACACCACATATATAGCAGCTATGTCAGTGGTCATCAGAACTACATAGCATTTACATTTCACTCATAGAATTTGTAATGCTCAAACATATCATGTGTTGCTATGGTCTGTTAACAATATTCTACTTATAAAATGCGGGAGGCTGGGGGTGGAATGGCACAGATGTTTGGGATCTGCATGGACAATTTCAGAGGTTTGGTATCTGCCCATATATGGATAAGTTTGGGATTTAATTAAGTTGTGGACATTTTGTTTATAAACAAGGAACCTGAGCATAATTATACTCCCCCTCCAAATCTTCAAGTAGTGGAATGTATGCCTAGTTTTCTCAAACATCAATTAGTGGCTTGTCCTGTATAGAACTAACGCCCATAGCAGTCTTTCAAAATTCCTCTCTACCAAACACCAGCTGTCTTGCTTCTGCTACTGTCGTGAATAAACTATCTATGGCATTTTTAATCCATCTACAATGTGGTTTTCCTCTTAACTACTTCCCGGTATGCCTCCCTCCATAATGATCTTTTTAGACATTCATGTCTCTTTACATTCTCAAAATATTTAATTTTCCTGTTTTACTTGATTTGACTTAATAGCCGATCTTCTTCAACATTGAGATTTTGTTGGACAGATAATGAAAACCGTAAACTGATTACAGATTTTAGATGTCACAATTTTTTGGACACGTTATGAGAAGAAAAAAATTGGAGAGCTTGTTGACAACTGGCAAGACTGATTGGAAAAGAACAAGGGTAAGGCAGAGAAATAATTACCTGGGTAGCTTGGCCACGTGGTATGGTAGAGGCAAGAACATAGAGCTGATCTATAACTCTGGTGATCATGTGAGATGGCGAGTCATGACTGCCCACGCTTATTGGCATGGCACATGATGATGATGATATTGGATAGATCTGTTAGTTCTCTTTTTCTGTTCAATGCATTTTTAGCACTCTTATATTCAAAGGCACAAATGTTCTTTTCAGTATATTTGTTAAATGTCCAAGTTTCACATCATTATATTCACACACACAAAGTCCAATAGAGGGAAGCTGCTGTGGGTATGTGAAGTGTTAAAACCATCACATTTAGTAGGTCTCAGTGCATGCAGGAATAGGAGGCCAGTCTTTCCCTTCAGTAGTGAATGCCGAGAGCTGATCCTCATCCGACAGTGCTCAAGCCATTAACGTAGGTATTTGTGGTTACAGGAAATACGCATGCCCTTGGCACTCTGTCTTTCGTTGTTCAATCTGTTTCAAACCATTAAGGTTTTTGGGTTTTCTTGGACAAGGGAAAAAATAAAAGGTTCACTGTACAAGTTATGCACATTAAGAGTTCCTCAGTAGCTGGAAAGTGTGAAAAGTAGGCCATACAAGCAGTTCTGGCAAATGTTCACAATTAGAAAACGCACCCACAACAGTATTTCTTCTCTGGCACACACATAATGGGATCCTGGCCAGTGCTGTAGAGAACTATGCTGAGATCATCTTTGTATGGGAGAGGACTAGAGTATTTACAACATGAAAGAATCTGTGTCAAACTTCAACCTCTATTTATATACCACTAATTGCCAGCGAGCACTGAAATGTTCAGTTCACAACTGTGCAAATTTGACTTGAATAATTGTCACGGTTCTACATTGGACTAGCATTAGTGGGCAAGAGTTAATAGGTACAGATGACAGATACGGACAACCACGGATGACAAGATGGACATGAGTTAATCCAATAATTGACTAGACAGCACCAAGACTGTTTGTGTAGTTTGCGCAAGACTCGGTGCATGCATGGTGCACACTATTTGTGTAAGATAGACAACGGAAGAAGTGGTTGGGAGGAAGGGGGTTAGAGCTTGGGGATGGCGATAGGGATGGTTTGGTATTAGAAACCAAGTTATAGATTTTTGTGTTTTCAAAGGCATTAATACTAAAAAGGGCTAGCCAGTAGTAAGTGTAGTGATTGGGTAGTCTTTCGGACTAGGAATTGTGATTTATGTTTTGGGTAACTAATGCCCATATTCAATAAAACAGTTTAATGTGAAGACAACGTTATTTCTTTTTATTTCCTTTACAACCAGTTTGGGTTCGTTGGGGTGTTAATATTAATACTTTCTGTCATTAGACATAAGTTCATGACAATAACCGCAATAAGCATCATCACCTTCATGTGACATGAAGTTAGGCATAGATGGTTCACTATATCAAACGATCACCAGTCTCGTGTCAGGCTGTGTTCTTGTCCTGATTATGCAGTTTGGCCAAGCAATCCAAGTATCTATTTATCTGTGTTTTTCTTATTTTTTAACGCATCAAGTTTTTCAATTTCATTAAGTTTTCAAGTTTATTTATATTCATAACGTGTCCACAAAATCTTGGCTAAGTCTAATTACTCTAATTAATTTTCATTTGTTTCTTGAAGGACTGTCTCATTTTTTACTTGTATGTCCATGGCATTCTTTGCATTTCCCTCAGAATCCACATTTCCACTGCTATTAGATGTTTCTCAGCTTGTGTACTTATTGTCTGTGTTTCACATGCATACATGAGTCTATGTTCTTTATAGCACTTTAATAATTTTTCTCTCAATGCCACTGACAGCATTTTAATGGTATGTTTTATATCTTGCAAAAGGCCTCTTTTGCCATGACGGTATGACTGTTCTAAGATGGTTGTGCTAATTCACCTGTTTAAGCATGTTCCTATCTACTTGGATGTTTCATTGTGGTATTTCTTTCTTCTTGGAGATGACTAGAATAGTATTTACTTATTCCATTGCAGCAAATAAAAAGTTCTATAGACATAATGGTTAAATGTAGGAGAGTTCTTATTAAGGAAACAATTAGCAGTATACCAATAACAGATGAAGCAAGTTCCCAATATCTGCTTTAGTTCACTCTTCTTGAATGAATGAATTATTTTAAAAAATAATTATTTTTCATGAAAGGTAACAAACAAAACTGCAATTCCTACAATTAAATTAATAAAATGTTTTTTAGATAAAGCTTGTTAATATTTACCCGATTCCTTTGGTCCCTCCAAAGTAAACGATGCGTTGTGAGCATGAGATTGCCATTACTAAATGCGGTCTGAAAATATAAACAAAGATTTGAAAAATACTAACATGTATGGTAAAGAAAGATACATAAAGGCAATTTGTATCAGTAATTATACAAATGTGCAGGCAGTAGAAAGCAACAAGATTACCACTACATTTTCCACATGCTTTTCTTTCTACAAAAGACCTGTTATATGATGAATGTGATATTCTATAAAAGACCTGCTATACGATAAATATGATGTTCCATAAAAGACCTGCTATATGATAAATGTGATGTTCTATAAAATACCTGCTATATGATAAATGTGATGTTCTACAAATGACTTGCTAGATGACTGATGTGATGTTCTACAAAAGACCTATTATATATGACGAATGTGATGTTTTACAAAAGACCTGCTATATGATGAATGTGATGTTCTACAAAAGACCTGTTATATGATGAATGTGATGTTCTACAAAAGAACTGTTATATGATGAATGTGATGTTCTACAAACGACTTGCTAGATGATGGATGTGATGTTCTACAAAAGATCTGTTATATGATGAATGTGATGTTCTACAAAAGACTTGTTATATGATGAATGTGATGTTCTACAAAACAACTGTTATATGATGAATCTGATGTTCTACAAAAGACCTGCTTGATGATGAATGTGATGTTCTACAAAAGACTTGCTACATCAGTGGTTCTCAACCTTTTGTGGTTCTCAACCTTTTGTGGCCCATGCCCCCTTTACCATATATTCAGAACGTCATTCCCCTCCTTTCGAATTTCCTCCCTATAAATCCCCCCAACCTTACACAGTATACATAAAAATGGAAGCTAAATTTAATAACACATACTAGAACAAGTCTAGACATCTACATAAAACGTGATTTGCGGGTCTACTTATGTTATAAAACGAATTTCTTTAGGGCGAGAAGTAAAGAATCGTAAAATTTAGAGGGAAAAACAATATCAAGTAACTGGTTCTTGTATTAATGCAATCTTGAAATAATCTTAATCCCCCCCCCCCCCCCCCGGAAACACTAAAATCCCCCCCCCCCCCCCCCCCAGGGGGGGGGATTCCCCACCGGTTGAGAACCACTGTGCTAGATGATGAATGTGATGTTCTATAAAAGACCTGCTAGATGATGCATGTGATGTTCTACAGATGACCTGCTTGATGATAGATGTGATGTTCTACAAAAAATCTTGCTAGATGATGGATGCGATGTTCTACAAATGACCTGCTTGATGATGAATGCGATGTTCTACAAAAGACCTGTTATATGATGAATGTGATGTTCTACAAAAGACCTATTATATGATGAATGTGATGTTCTACAAAAGACCTGTTATATGATGAATGTGATGTTCTTCTTCTTCTTCGTTCATCCGGAGTTTTTTTTTCGGATGTGATTGCGTTGTGCCTGTTTACAGCAGAGCTGCGTTCTTGCGCCGTTAGGCCGACACATCCAACTTCTGCGGGCATTTGTTGACCGGGTTAACCTTCCCAGGGAATGTGATGTTCTACAAAAGACCTGTTATATGATGAATGTGATGTTCTACAAAAGATCAGTTATATGATGAATGTGATGTTCTACAAAAGATCAATTATATGATGAATGTGATGTTCTACAAAAGATCAGTTATATGATGAACGTGATGTTCTACAAAAGATCAGTTATATGATGAATGTGATCCTGGGAAGGTTAACCTGGTCAACAAATGCCCGCAGAAGTCAGATGTGTCGGCCTAATGGGGCAAGAACGCAGTTCTGCTGTAAACAGGCACAATGCAATCACGTCAGGAAAAAAAACTCCGGATGAACGCAGAAGAAGAAGAAGATAAATGTGATGTTCTATAAAAGACTTGCTAGGTGATGGATGTGATGTTCTACAAAAGACCTGCTATATGATGAATGTGATGTTCTACACATGACCTGCTTGATGATAGATGTGATGTTCTACAAAAGACATGTTATATGATAAATGTGATGTTCTACAAAAAAACCTGTTATATGATTCATGTGATGTTCTACAAAAGACTTGCTAGATGATGGATGATGTGATGTTCTACAAAAGACCTGCTAGATGATGCATGCGATGTTCTACAAATGACCTGCTTGATGATGAATGTGATGTTCTACAAAAGACCTGTTATATGATGAATGCGATGTTCTACAAAAGACCTGTTATATGATGAATGTGATGTTCTACAAAAGACCTGTTATATGATGAATGTGATGTTCTACAAAAGACCTGTTATATGATGAATGTGATGTTCTACAAAAGATCAGTTATATGATGAATGTGATGTTCTACAAAAGATCAATTATATGATGAATGTGATGTTCTACAAAAGATCAGTTATATGATGAACGTGATGTTCTACAAAAGATCAGTTATATGATGAATGTGATCCCGGGAAGGTTAACCTGGTCAACAAATGCCCGCAGAAGTCGGATGTGTCGGCCTAACGGCGCAAGAACGCAGTTCTGCTGTAAACAGGCACAACGCAATCACATCCGAAAAAAAAAACTCCAGATGAACGCAGAAGAAGAAGAAGAAGATGAATGTGATGTTCTATAAAAGACTTGCTAGATGATGGATGTGATGTTCTACAAAAGACCTGCTATATGATGCTTGCTTGCTTGCTTGTGTTCGTTGGCTTGAGCTCCAACGCGAAGTCCTGTATGTCGGATGAAGGCATCCTGTTGTCCAACATCAATGTGATGTCATACAGGACTTGAGGTTTGCGTAAGTAACCGTTGTCCCATGTCTGGCTTATTGGTGTGCAGACTGGTGGTTCCTCGCCATACAGGCAGACACTCTCCGACTTCGGAGGAATCGGCGATCCTACTGACCTTAGCCAGCACCCCGAAGGGACCTGTTGCCCAGGACGCTCGACGAGGACGTGTCAATAGGTCTTGGCCAGTATATAACCTGGCCCTGGTGCCTTGGAAACACCTCTGCGTCCCCTGCTATATGATTGAATGTGATGTTCTACAAAAGACTTGCTAGATGATGGATGTGATGTTCTACACATGACCTGCTTGATGATAGATGTGATGTTCTACAAAAGACATGTTATATGATAAATGTGATGTTCTACAAAAAAACCTGTTATATGATTCATGTGATGTTCTACAAAAGACTTGCTAGATGATGGATGATGTGATGTTCTACAAAAGACCTGCTAGATGATGCATGCGATGTTCTACAAATGACCTGCTTGATGATGAATGTGATGTTCTACAAAAGACCTGTTATATGATGAATGTGATGTTCTACAAAAGACCTGTTATATGATGAATGTGATGTTCTACAAAAGACCTGTTATATGATGAATGTGATGTTCTACAAAAGACCTGTTATATGATGAATGTGATGTTCTACAAAAGATCATTTATATGATGAATGTGATGATCTACAAAAGATCAATTATATGATGAATGTGATGTTCTACAAAAGATCAGTTATATGATGAACGTGATGTTCTACAAAAGATAAGTTATATGATGAATGTGATCCTGGGAAGGTTAACCTGGTCAACAAATGCCCGCAGAAGTCGGATGTGTCGGCCTAACGGCGCAAGAACGCAGTTCTGCTGTAAACAGGCACAACGTAATCACGTCCGGAAAAAAAAACTCCGGATGAACGCAGAAGAAGAAGAAGAAGATGAATGTGATGTTCTATAAAAGACTTGCTAGATGATGGATGTGATGTTCTACAAAAGACCTGCTATATGATGCTTGCTTGCTTGCTTGTGTTCGTTGGCTTGAGCTCCAACGCGAAGTCCTGTATGTCGGATGAAGGCATCCTGTTGTCCAACATCAGTGTGATGTCATACAGGACTTGAGATTTGCGTAAGTAACCGTTGTCCCATGTCTGGCTTATTGGTGTGCAGACTGGTGGTTCCTCGCAATACAGGCAGACACTCTCCGACTTCGGAGGAATCGGCGATCCTACTGACCTTAGCCAGGACCCCGAAGGGACCTGTTGCCCAGGACGCTCGACGAGGACGCGTCAATAGGTCTTGGCCAGTATATAACCTGGCCCTGGTGCCTTGGAAAACACCTCTGCGTCCCCTGCTATATGATGAATGTGATGTTCTACAAAAGACTTGCTAGATGATGGATGTGATGTTCTACACATGACCTGCTTGATGATAGATGTGATGTTCTACAAAAGACATGTTATATGATAAATGTGATGTTCTACAAAAAAACCTGTTATATCAGTGGTTCTCAACCGGTGGGGAATTCCCCCCCAGGGGGGAATTTTGGGGTTTCCAGGGGGGGGGGGGATGAAGATTATTTCAAGATCGCGTTAATACAAGAACCGATTACTTGATCTTGTTTTTCCTTTCATACTTTACGCTTCTGTATACATCACCCTTCTGAAATTCATTTTATAACGTAAGTAGATCCGCAAATCACATTTTATGTACATGTCTAGACTTGTTTCAGTATGTGCTATTAAATTTAGCTTCAATTATTACGTATACTGTGTAGGGGCAGGGGGAAATCTTTAGGGAGTAAATACAAAAGGGGGGGGGGGAGAATGACGTTCTAAAAATATGGTAAGGGGGGTGGGGAATGATGTCCTAAAAATATGGTGAGGGGGGGGGGGGGAATGACGTCCTAAAAATATGGTGAAGGGGGGAACGGACCAAAAAAGGTTGAGAACCACTGTGTTATATGATGAATGTGATGTTTTACAAAAGACTTGCTAGATGATGGATGATGTGATGTTCTACAAAAGACCTGCTAGATGATGCATGCGATGTTCTACAAATAACCTGCTTGATGATGAATGTGATGTTCTACAAAAGACCTGTTATATGATGAATGCGATGTTCTACAAAAGACCTGTTATATGATGAATGTGATGTTCTACAAAAGACCTGTTATATGATGAATGTGATGTTCTACAAAAGACCTGTTATATGATGAATGTGATGTTCTACAAAAGATCAGTTATATGATGAATATGATGTTCTACAAAAGATCAGTTATATGATGAATGTGATCCCGGGAAGGTTAACCTGGTCAACAAATGCCCGCAGAAGTCGGATGTGTCGGCCTAACGGCGCAAGAACGCAGTTCTGCCGTAAACAGGCACAACGCAATCACGTCCGAAAAATAAACTCCGGATGAATGCAGAAGAAGAAGAAGAAGAAGAAGATGAATGTGATGTTCTATAAAAGACTTGCTAGATGATGGATGTGATGTTCTACAAAAGACCTGCTATATGATGAATGTGATGTTCTACAAAAGACTTGCTAGATGATGGATGTGATGTTCTACACATGACCTGCTTGATGATAGATGTGATGTTCTACAAAAGACCTGCTATAATATGAATGTGACATGCATTCTGAACACTCTTGGCCTATCACTCTGTAATAAGAAGTAATTTCTGGATATTTATTGATACCTTATTAAAGGATGCACCAGAAAATGGTAAGAGCACTGGGTTCTAATCATCGTCTCCAAACACCCCATTGCACTAACAAGTGAGTTAATAATAATAATAAATATTCATAAAATGTACTTAACTATGAATGTTATGTGCTATTTGGAGGATTGAGCATATGAAGAATTTTGATAAAATATCTTAATTTTTTAAAATTATGAAAACAATATATTAGAAAGCGCTGTAACAGTTACATCCAACAGTACCTATTGCAATTTCTACATTAATTATAATTAGAGAAATACATTAAACCAGTGTTACTTAATGCTTGCATAAAAATAGTTATTAAGGGTTTTGTTTATACTACTGATAATGAAACCTATATTCAGCCCATGCACTGAGGTCATTGTTTCCATTTAATCTTTGTGTGTTGTTATTTCTGCATGACTCTATGGGGGTAGGATCAATAAAAATTGTGTAGACATGTGTGCTAAATTCTGATGTGTGACATTATAAATAAAACTAAGAACTGACTGTTTTTATCAAATGCATATTTGAGGGGGTAATGAAATAGCACCATCCTCCCTAAAATAAACCTTTCTTTTAGAGAAGAACCAGAATGTGTCCTAATATCAGGTCAGCAATTATCTGCTTGATAAGTTATATATATATATATATATATATATATATATATATATATATATATATATATATATATATATATATATATATATCTGATAGGTTGCATAGGAAACCTAGATACAAAATCTATTACTACAGTCTCAGAGTCTGGGCATCTCTTTCACTCCTGATAATAAGGGGACATGTAGCGGACATGAACTCAAAATAATGAATCAGAGTACTGATATAGAAAACACCATATGTTAATACACAGAAAATCCATGAATAATGTGTCAACCTAAACAATGGCACTCCTCCGAATAACAGTCCCACATTATTTATTGTAAAAAGTATCCCTTACAGGGCCTCATTAGGTAATTATGCTCGTTCCGGGGCAATATGCTGATATGGGTGATGTGTTGTCGATCACTTCTGGTTGAGTGTGTGGTGGACTGCTAGATCGATCAATGCAATAAATGCTTCTGGGCCCGGAGGGGCCTCACTGTCGTCGGAGTGTAAATCAATATCTTGTGTTACTGACAACAGTGAGGGCCCTCCAGGCCCAGAAACATTTATTGCATCCATCGATTGGTCTAGCAGTCCACCACAAACTCAACTGGAAGTGATCAACAACACATTCAATTTATATTATTCTTTATTTCAATAAATACATTACACAACAGCACTTGCTTGCCTTCTACTTGCGAAAGCAATTAAATTATATGTCTGTATCTGTGTATACTATACACAAAGCTATACACAACATTTTGTGTATAGTCCGAGTCGCTATACACAAAAATTTGAGGATGGTCACGTGATTATTCGGCACAAAATTGTGTGAATAGTACTATTCACAAACATTTGAAGAAGACTATTATTCTCTCTTCTCGTCTTTTTTTTTTTTTTTTTTTGCAAGTTCTTCTTCTTCAAACCTCACAAAGACAATATTTGTCGACAAGGACACACTCTACGTACAGTGATATTTTATTTGGCAAATAAAATCCACGTTAAACAAAGACATCTATTCGATTCATCTGAGACTTGATCAGTCCATCGTTGCCTGGAGGATGCGTCCCCCTGCAGCTACCGCAGATCCATAGAGAACACTTTATTTAGATGCTTCGAGTTTCTCAGTTCTATATTTTAGTTCCTAAAACAAGCAGCTTAAAGTACTTAGAAGCCCTCGAGATGTGGATATACACACAAATATGTCGTATTTCATGGAAACAAAACAATCAAATGCAGAGGTTCTAGAAAAACTGGGTATGAAGAGAGAGAGAGAGAGAGAGAGAGAGAGAGAGAGAGAGAGAGAGAGAGAGAGAGAGAGAGAGAGAGAGACAGAGACAGAGACAGAGACACAGAGAGAGAGAGACAGAGAGAGAGAGAGAGAGAGAGAGAGAGAGAGAGAGAGAGAGAGAGAGAGAGAGAGAGAGAGAGTTGACGGAAGAAATAAAGAGGAGGCAAGTGAAATATTTCGGCCATGTTACTGTTAAAAGACATGATACTCTTATAAAAACCATACTTGAGGGCAAGGTTGAGGGCAAGCGAGCAAGAGGTAGACAACGATACAAGTGGGAAGATAACATCAAGAGATGGATGAACATCAGCCTGACAGAATGTACAGCCAAGGCGAAAGACAGACAGTGTTGGAGATCCATTGCAGCCAACTTTCATTGTGGAGACGGCACCTAATTGACTGATTAAAAATTATTAAAAAATTTTAAAAATTGCTAGCGCAGAGTCGAACCCCAGTCTCCCGCGCGACACGCGGAGATACTAACCACTACACTACCGAGAACACGACAGGTCCGCAAACATTAATTATGTAGTCAAAAGGAAGTAGACATCACGTGACCAGCAGAATAATCATGTGACCAGCCACAAATTTTTGTGTATAGCGGCTCATACTACTCAAAAAATTGTGTGTATATAGTATAGTCACTTCGATTAATAAATGCAGTGCCCCCCTCCCCCCCCCCCCCCCCCCAACATATCCCAGTTAGCATTCCTAGACTGCACAGTCTATCACCTAATGAGGCCCTGTAAGGGATACTTATTACATTTATTATTTAAAATTTAATTTATACATCTCGATATATTGAAAGCCTCACACAGCTCACTCACTCAGTCCGGCCCCAATTTCATGCTCGGCCGGTTATCTTTTCCGTGTATTACATCTCTATTGTCTGACTGCCTATCACTGCAGCGACCAAAGTAATAATAATAACATATATTTGTAGATACCTTATCTTGACCATCATATACTGCTACCCCGGTCTGTTGTTCAACGAGAGTTTCGTCTGGATATAGGCTACCATCGCACCAAGAGAAACGATCCATTTGTTAGAATGGTTTATTTGTTTTGTTCCTTCGCATGAGCTGGTTTTTGTGTAACTCCAAGAAGCAGACGAGAAACTACCAGTTACCAGTGATTCAATATAAATGAAAACGTCCTTTTTGAAAGCGGATGGCATTGAATAATGATTGGAGATAGGTTCATCTTATATTTACATATTTTGTAAATCTATAAACCTTCAAAAATATACAAATCGTGTGGTATAAACAGTAGTGTCATCTTCTGTGGTCATATTGTTTGCATAATTATAGTCATACTTTTGCTTTGTTTTCAACGGTCAGTACAACAATCGTGTAATCTAAGAATAGAGTAAAAGTAAAAGTAAAAGGAAGGCAATTGACAATTGTTTTTGTTGAGCGCTTCTGTTTACCGTTTGTAAGCAAGAGTAACAATGTTAACAAAAGTTGCACCAATTCTACGTACAACCTTTCGTGAGTATTAAGTTTTTTTCCCTTCTATTTGTGTGGCCTTAATTAGTAAATTACTACAGCAGTCTTCTTCTTCTTCTTCAGCGTTCCGAGCCATTGAGGTTCTTTGCTGCAAATACAATCCGTCTCCATTCGTCTCTCTGGTGGACCTTCTCTTGCCAGTCGTTGATTCCAAGTGCTTGTAGGTCTGTACATGTATTATCTCTCCACCGCCTTCTTGGTCTACCTCGGGGTCTACGGTCATTTATTTCCTGAGTGTAAGCGAGTTTTGTTTCCCTATTATCTTCCATTCTTTCTATATGCCCCAGCCATTGTAGTCTATTAGCCTTCATGATACCAGTGATTAGCGGGGACTTAAACAGATCATAAATGTCTTTGTTACTTCTTCTTTTCCACTCTCCACTTTGTGTATCCCTAATGGGTCCAAAGATGCGTCTTAAAATTTTGTTCTCAAAGGTTTGTAACAAGTCTTCGTCTCCTTTCGTTGTACTCCAGGTTTCAGAGCCATACAGCACAACTGGTCTGATCAGTGTTTTGTATATTGTGATTTTGGTGTTACGAGATAGCGCCTTTGATTTTAGTAG
This sequence comes from Cepaea hortensis, assembly GCA_963921405.1. Classification (NCBI taxonomy): domain Eukaryota; kingdom Metazoa; phylum Mollusca; class Gastropoda; order Stylommatophora; family Helicidae; genus Cepaea; species Cepaea hortensis. Next base: position 105,783,957 of record OY992879.1, read on the forward strand.
ATGTTGTAGTGCATAGTATATCAGCAGTCAGTACTGATAATTGAAATGAAGTATTTAATATTTATTATTATTTATTATTTTAGTTATTTAATTTTTATGGTTGCAACAGCAACATACTTAATTACTTTAGTAATAATAGTAATGACTTTTTTGACAGATCCTATTTACAGGACATCGCTGCCAACACCAGCACTGCTGTTTATATGTCTTGGCAAGTTTACGCTCAGTAGTTTGCCATTGCTTTCTGAACGACTCCCATACCATCATGTTACATGTTCAAATGTTGTTGTTTGTCCATCAAGAAAGATGATGACCATTCATTTCATCCAGTGGGGTTGAAAGTATGGAGCTGTGAGTTCTAAGATGGCTGATAAGGCCTATTTTGGCTCCAAATGTTCTTTGACAATGTGGACAAAGAATGCTTGACTTTTCTGGAGGAGGATTTCCTGCATTGGTTTTTCTGTCCTGCTTTTCTTCACAGCTCTTGCAGTCCTGGTTGCCTCACACGTGACTGCACCCTTGTGTAATGATGCACGCCACAAATTTCGGTCTCTGGCTGCAGTCTCCCAAGTGTCATGATGAATTCCAAAAGCATTCAGTGAGATTTTCAATTTGTCTTTCAAGCGTTTCCTCTGGCCACCTTGGGAGCGTTTACCACAATGCAACTCGCTGTAAAAAATTCGTTTAGGGAGCCTGTGATCTGGCATGCGAGTTAAGTGACCAGCCCAGTGAATCTGATTCTTCATTAGTAGAGTGTGGATACTGGGCATGGACGCTCTTTCTAGGACTTCAGTGTCTGGGATCTTGTCTTGCCATTTAATCTTTAGTAGCTTCCTAAGGCAGACTGTGTGGAAGTGGTTTAATTTCCTAGCATGTCGCTGATAAACAGTCCAGGTTTCACAAGCATATAGCACTGTGGATAATACAACTGCTTTGTAGACTTTCAGTGGGTAGCCGATTTGGTGTCAAACTGATAGGTGAATTAGGGTATGCCTACCCAGCATGTGAAGACAGGATTCAGCAGACTGCGTGGAAGAAATCATTCCTGATTCAACGGGTAAGACGGCGTTTACCTGCAAAGCATTGTGGAACTAATGAGCACGGCAAGGCACGTAGAGCACCCTGGTCATCCACTGCACCTGTACTCGTCTCCAGTCGTCTTGACTTGTCTTGCCACTGGACTCAGATGGACTCAGGCGAGAGAGTGAGGTCAACGAATTGCGCAACTCTTACTTTAATCCAATTCAACGCGCAAGTCATTCTTTATCCAACCATCATGTTAAAACTCAGCGCAACAGTTTGCTGCCAAATCAGTCCAAGCTGTGTTTCGAATGCAGGTAAGCGGAATTACGAACCGCGCCTGTAACGCCTTTGCCACGGAGACCGGCTAACTATAATTTATCGAGTTCTATCATGATTTTCAGTTTTGAGTATTTACTAACAAGACCACCACAGATAGATAGGCCTTGAAAAACCAAATCTTATCAGTTATCAGTTATCTTCATTACACTCCAGACATGTCCATAGGTGCTCAGATCCTCCCCCCAACATATGCATCAGCGTCCGGTGGCTGATAGTGCCAGTTCTGTGTTGGTTGACGAGGCGCTTTGTTTTCCCGATGTACCTCTCGCGTCTGGCTGTGCCGATTCTCCCTCCCAAGTCTTTCATCCTGGACAGCGATGTGGAATCACTGACGTCAAAGTCCTCTGTTTTCGCCATATCTTTGAGGACGTTAATAACATCGGCACGATCCATGGGCTGGCCATCTACAGGGGGTGCAGAGCCAGCCAGTTTATCAGCTCGTTCATTTCCCTCGACTCACGTATGTCCCGGGACGAAGATAAAGGTGACTTTACGGACAACAGACTTCCGCAGCGACTCAGTCCACTGTCTACGTACAGATCCAGCTGCGACCTTCTGAATCATGCTCATTGAATCACTTAGTACACACACGTTGGTATAATAATATTTCCATTATTTCCCATTATTTCCATGCTACCTGTCTTTGCGTGGTTGCCTCAATCGGGTCATAGACTAATATTAAAACTGACCTCAAATATATGTTCCGTCTTGTTAAATGGATAAAAAAAATAGTAACAGTATACAAATAAATTATTAATAATCTTTAGACTTGTATTCTCTATAACTTTAATAGTTCGAATTGCCTGTTGTGAGCCTGTATGATCGATAATTCACGCCGGCCGCCATCTTGGCCTTCCATTCACAAAGACGAAACAATAATTTTTTTCTACCACCATAGTTGACCATAATTGATTAAACTGTCCACATAAATGTAAAAATGGATGCAGAATTCGAATATACATCTTAAAATACCATTCAATATTTTTTTTTTTCCCCCGCTTGCTCGCTTTGACCTCAAGTGTAGTCCATACACTATTTTTATGGTAGTGATGGACTGAATTTTGTATGTGGGTTAGCTTTCCCTATTAACAGTGTCCCTCGCCATCAGGCGAACCCACTACGACTTCAGAGGTACTTGTAATTTACGTCCCCAAGTCAAGGACGACAGGTCAACATTTTAGTTCAGCTGTGTAGGGGATTAACCACTAAACTCGGCATCAGCACACCGGATGTTTAAGAACACTGTTCTTATCCATTCGCCCATGCAGACTTGCAATTCGTTCAATATAAATACACAAGCTCTAGAAAATAAAATTACTTACTTATACGGCAAACAATTAAATTTATGAAAAAACCATGATAATTTCAACCAATCACTGTGCATGGTATGTTAGACTAACCTTTTCTGCAGAAGATAAAATGGCGTTTGTTATTGTCACGTGATATTTTATTGAATGGATGATGTAGGAAGTATGAATGGTCTTTACAGCAGCCATTTTTGGGGACGCAATGGATAAGTCCGGGGTGGCGCGATATATAACTTCTGGTTTCATTTCGGGTCACTGCACAATCGAAAATCTTATAACTTTAGTATTATTTCTGTGTGTTCTTATATTGTTGTGGTATGTTTCTTGTTGTTGCTGTTGAATTGTTGTAATTGTCTTGGAAGGAAAGTTGGTGAGGAAAGGGAACTGGCCACCCAACTTCATTATGCCATGACATAGATTTGTGAAGGTCTAACACTTTGTACTCCAGTGACAGTGTCTACTATGGGACTACCTTTTTTGTTTAATTGAATACTTTTTGTTAAAGAAATTTATTCCAAAAGTAAATATTGCAATGTTTGTGTTTTGTAAGGTAGCCTGTCAAAGTTCCATCACATGTTCACTCATTTTGTACAAAATAACTCATCATAAATTCATTTACTTCCTTTTACATAGTAACTCACCATATCTTCATTTACTTCCTTGTACATAACATACTTTATATCCTTGGTCATTACTACTTTAAATTAGAAAAGGTCAGAAGAAGTGGAAAAAGGACCTTTCTGGGAGAGAATGATGTGTAATTACAACTGTTTGTCATAGTAGAAGTTCAAATAATAATTAAAACAGAATGGGCTAATATAATATTTGTCTGGTACAGTCAGAGTTAATAATATTGTTAAATGTTTATCATCATCAACATAAATACCTTGCAAAGTGGTGTGGCATTCATGTCCACCCACAAATTTTGGTCCTTGGTGTTCTGGATCAGTTCTATTGATGATATTCTTCCATGCCACATTCTCAGTCCATCAAACATCTTGGTCTTTTTTATTTTTTGCGCTTGCTCACTTTGAACTCTAGCGTAGTCCATACACACTATTTATAGTAGTGGTGGACTGAAATTTGCATGTGGATTAGCTTTCCCTATTAACAGTGTTCCTCGCCATCAGGTGAACCCACTCCAACTTCAGAGGTACTTGTAATTTACGTCCCCAAGTCAAGGACGACAGGTCAATATTTTAGTCAAGTTATCCGGTGTAGGGGTTGAACCGCTTACCTCGGCATTAGCACAACGGACATTTAAGAACAATCGTTCCTACCCATTCGACCATGCTGACCTGCTTTTTTATGGTCTATCTCTTGTACCTCTGATTTTTCCAGTCATCACGATGTTCTCCAATACCTCTCTTATCACCATATAACCAATGAACTCTTGTCTCTTATAGTTATGCATAATGTTCTACTTTCATTAGTTTCTTCCAGGCAATAGTTGTTAGTCACTCTAGAAGTGCAAGGTTTCCACAATATCCACCACAAAAATCACCTCTCAGCTGCTTCTAAGCTCTTTCTGATTTGTTCATTCACATTCCAAGAGGCACTGTCATACCACAGAACAAGTTTGATATAACATTTCTGTACTCTCTCTCTCTCTCTCTCTCTCTCTCTCTCTCTCTCTCTCTCTCTCTCTCTCTCTCTCTCTCTCTCTCTCTCTCTCTCTCTCTCTCTCTCTCTCTCTCTCTCTCTCTCTCTCTCTGCGCTATTTAAAGAAAGTGACTTATTAGATACTTTTCATCTTCTTAGATTGTTATACTTGTAAAAAAAACTAAATGCATTTAACATATTTAATCTTCTATAACTCAATTCTCAAGTCAGCCCACTTTATTTCAAGAAAACCTGCAATTATGTATAGTTGAAGTTTGCCTTACAGAACTGTTCTGCTTTTATATTCTACTGCAAGAATATGTATGTTGCCTATTTATTTTATTGATGTCATCACATAATTGCAGGTATGAAACCCATTTGCCGTGGTGGCCATGGTGTTCCAGCTCATTGGAAACCAATGCGACAAATCTGTGAAGAGAATAAGAGCCACATGAATTTCTTGCCAGTCCCAGAAGGCTGTTGGGAAGAAGCACACAACCAGCAGCAAGCCCAGTATAACATGCTGCTTGGTGGCAGCATTATATCTTTAATTGTCACCATTGGAGCAGTAAGTCCTTGTTCTAGTTTCATTAGCCTCTTTCAAGCAGTTAGTTACTCTGGCAGTGCAAGAAATTTGGAACATTTGTCTCAGGAACCACATCTCTATTACTTCAAAGTTCTTCCTAATTTGTTCATTCACATTTCATGATTCACTGCCATACAGCAAGACAAGTTCTAAATATAGCATTTCAGCACTCTCTTTCTTACATTCAATGATAATGACTTATTGCATAAGATGCCTCTCATTTTCTGAAATGCAGCTTTTGCTTGCACTATTCTCTTCTTAATCTTTGATGTGCATTTTCCATCTGATGTTGTAATTGTCTCTAGGTATTTTAAATTATCCACTTGGTTAAGAATTTTCCCTTCTATTTCCGTTTCACATTCGTGTGTCACTTTTTTTCTTTTATATCACCATTGTTACTGTTTTCTTGATATTTAAGGAGAGTCCTTTCATTGTACTCTGTTACTAAAATGTCCAACAATTGTTGTAGATCTTTTGCATTTCCCACCATCAATACAACAATGTCATCTGCATAGTGTAGATTGTTTATATTATAACCCCCAATTAGTATTCTCTTCTCTCTCATTATTACTTCACTGTAGAGAGAGAAGAGATCCAGTGACGTCGTACTCCAGGCTTTATTTGTTCATAATTGTCCTATTTATTTCCCATTTTAATTGCAGCTACATGATTTCATTAAATATTCTTTATTATTCTGAGATCTTTCCCATCAATGTTGATATCTTCTAACATTTTAATCATTTCATCATGTTTTACTGTACCAAATGCCTTGGTATAACCTATAAAGCACAAAAATACATCTTTCTGCATCTCTATTGATCTTTCTATTAGTGTTCTTAATTTGTATATTGTATTGTTTGTACCTTTTCCTTCCATAAATCCATACTGTTCTTCACCAATTTCCATTTTTATTTTCTTTCTTGTGGTTTTCATTATAATTCTGAGTAGAAGCTTAGTGACATGGTTTATGAGGTTAATTGTACAAAAATCTTCACATGCAGTTACTCCTGGTCTTTTTTGGTATAGCTATAAATACAGATTTCAGCATATCATTAGGTTAATATCCACTGTTGTAAATATCATTTAACATTTTGGTCAATATTTCTACTCCAGATTCTCCCACTACTTCTAATTCTTCTATTGTGATTCCATCTGGCTATATATTAATACATAGAGAAAAAAAAACATTATCCTTGGCATTGCTGCTGAAATCAAATCTAAAATCTGGCAATACTGCGATTATTCATTAAATAGTAATACACAGTTTGTTTCTGGGAAGAAAGGTGGTGTCCTAGCAGATCATTCTGTCATGACTTATCATCATCATATAGAAAGTTCTTTGAAGAAACATCACTCTCATCCCAGCCTGCTGGAAAGACTCTCGATCATTCACCAGTTCCTCTGGAGGTTGTTGTGGAGCTATGGAATTTCTGCTACATGCAAGGTTTTTGGCAGGCCACTCTGAGGAAAGAAAACTTAACCATATGGGATAGAACCCATTGCAGTGATCCTCTTCACACTACAACTACACCTGACTTGGCTTTTCATTCACCAGACCTTGAGTGGAACATTACACGAATCGTTGGGAAACAACTTGGTGGCAGTGACCATCGGCCAGTCTTTCTAACTGTAGAAAATGAGCTTGTAAGTGAAAGCAGCACCCTCTCGAGCTGGAACTACAAGACAGCAGACTGGGCAATGTACAAGTATTGCACCAGCATACTGGTTAGAAACCTGAACACTGAGAATGACATAAATAAAATAGTTGAAGAGTTTGGGAAATGGATACTACAGGCCAAGAGGAGCCCGTAAACAATATAAACCCTACAGGAGTAGTGAACTGGAACAGTTGCATAATGATGTGGAAGTGTGTAGAAAGCAAGCAGAGGCCACATCCAGCCAAGAGCACCACAATAAATTCCAGCACGCAAAAGCCAAATTTCAAAGGGCCAAGCTGCAGGCTAGATGGAAAAGCTGGCAGGAGAAAACGGAGTCGCTGAACTTTGAAAGAGACACAAGGAAATTGTGGAAGCTAATAAAACAACTTAACGATGAGGGAACAGGGAGAAACTAAAAAATTGCACTACGTAAAGATGGAAACATCTTAACAAGAAAGCAAGCAGCTGACCATTTTGCAGACTCATTCGCACAAGATAACAATATCAAAATTAGTCCAGAGAAACAACAAGAGATTTGGAGGGCTGCATGGTCTCGAGGTATGGTGTCCGCCTCAAGTGCTGGAGGTCCCGGGTTCAAGCCCCGGTGATGCCGGGATTTTTTCTCATGGACTTCTAGTAATAAATTTCCCCTGGTCTCTGGGTAGTGAGATCGGATGCCTATGTGTATTGTTGCGCACGTAAAAAATCCCTTGGCAGTTGGAAATCGAAAAAGAGTAGCCTAACGGCGCTGCCCAGGCAAAGTTTTGAGTTAATCTACCCAAAGTATTTCAGGATCCTTGCCGGTGCTGCGGAGTTCGCGCACTGAGCTGAGTTTCTCCTGACTCAGGTTTGAGTTAGGAGGAGAACGGAGCACTTATGGGTTACACCTGTGTGCCGTGATGTTGATCCATCTACACAATCAGCGAACTGGAGCTAGCCATATCAAAACTGAAAATTAGAAAGTCACCAGGAGCTGATGGTATCTCCAATGAAATGATCAGGAACCTAGGAACAGAGGCCAAAGCAAAGCTGTTGCAGATCTTCAATAACAGCTGGACCTTAGGCAGTGTTCCACAAGCCTGGAGAGAAGCAATCATGATACCCCTCCTAAAATCAGGGAAAGATAGTTTCATTGCCTCTAGCTACAGACCAATTAGCCTCACCAGCTGTCTCTGCAAAACACTGGAGTGCATCATCAATCACAGACTGCAGTGGTACATTGAAAGTAGAAACATCCTTGTGCCACAGCAAGCTGGCTTTAGGCAGTGCTACTCTACGGAAGATCAAACAACCTACCTATCTCAAGAAATTGAGGATGCATTCCAAGAGAAGAAGCTGGTGCTTGTGGCATGGATAGATCTGAAGAAAGCTTTTGACAAAGTCTGGAAAGAAGGTCTGATGAAGAAACTGAGAAACTGCAAAGTCAATGGAAGAATGTACAAATGGGTGAAAGCATACTTACACAACAGAAGAGCCCGAGTACAGATAGACGGACTCAAGAGCAAGAAATTACTACTGCGTCATAGTGTTCCCCAGGGCGGAGTCTTGTCTCCCACACTTTTTCTAATCTTCATCAATGATCTTGTTGCTAATCTACCACATGTAATTAAAGCGGCAATGTACGCCAATGACCTGTTTCTATGGAGCACAAATGAACATACATCAGTGGCCACCAGATTGCTACAAAGAGCTGTAGATACATTTGTTGCATTGGCAAATAGATTGTGTGTCAACATAAACACTGACAAGTGCAGCACCACCCTATTTACCCTCTCTCCAAAACAAAAGGCAGGGATCATCCAGATAAATGGAACACCCCTAAGAGAAGATAAAGAACCAACATACCTTGGAGTAACATTTGATGGCAGGCTGACATGGAGAAAGCACATCAACAATGCAGTAGCAAACGCCAGAAGGAAAATAGCCATCCTAAGAAAGCTAAGTGGAACCACATGGGGAGCCAGTGGGAAAATACTTAGTAAAGGTTATCAACAGAGCTTATGACTACACCTGGAATACGGGTCAACTGCGTGGTGTTCGGCATAAAAAACTACACTACAAGAGCTGGACAAGGTGCAAAATCAAGCACTTAGAGTCACCACAGGAGGGATGAGATCAACCCTTATAGTGGAAATGTAGAAGATGGGGAGGACACAAGCACTGAGAGAGCGCAGAGATATGAAAATGCTAATACAAGCAGAAAAGTTCCTCAGCTTGCCAGGCCACCCTATTAAGAACAGATTTGAAAACCTAGCTATGGGGCGGTTGAAAAGAAGTAGTTTTATCCACCAGGCCAAACGACTCTGCAGAGAAACCACCGATCTGCCCACAGTTGGTATCCCCCTAACAACTATTAGCGAACTCCATGGAAAGATGAAAATAGACTAACATTACAAATCCAGACAAAAGTGAGAGGAATACTTGACAAGGAAGAACAGAACAGTGTGCAGTGCAGAACAGCCATTCTCAGCTTCCTTGATGAAAAATACCCACAGGACCTCTGATCCAAGTCTACACAGATGGGTCAGCACAAAATGCTATTCGAAATGGAGGAGTGGGAGTGTACATAGAATACCCAAATAATACTAGGGACACAGCCAGAGTACCGACAGGAAAGTACTGCCATAACTATGATGCTGAAATTGAGGCAATCAAGATAGCAACAGAGAAATTACTAAATACCAGCAATGGTACACAACCTGTGGTGCTATTGACAGATGCAAAATCAGTACTCGAGGCGCTGTCTGGGAAATTGCCAGTACTAAGGACACTACTTTCTGAACTTAACAGTCAGCTTAAGGTCACCATATAGTGGATACCATCCCACTGTGGAGTACCCAGAAACGACAGAGCTGATCAGTTGGCTAAGGAAGGAGCCAAAGAAGAACAGTCTGATGAGCCTGTTACATACCACCAAAAGAAAAGAATGATCAAATCAGTCAGAAAGCCACCAAAACCTGCTCAAGATGACTACCACATTATGGACAGACCAAAACAAGTAATTATTCTGCGTCTCAGAACAGGACACAATAAAGCACATGTATACAAAATTCAAGATTGGTGAATCAGCCATGTGCACATGTGGATTGGCATCGCAGACAGCAGAGCACATACTCCAAGACTGCTCAGAATTTAACATATCTAGGCAAACCTTCTGGCCTAGAGAGATGACAGTGGAAGATAAACTCTATGGACCACTGTGTGAACTAAAAAAGACAGTTAAATTCATACAAGAGACAACACTGCAGTTATAGACACATTTCAAGCAAACGAAAGAAGAAGAAGTGATCCTCTTGCCTGTAACCTCACTTGCTATATTATTTTTTTAAAGTATTCTCATTAACACAGATTGACCACCTGCCATTGCTATTTTCTGCTGGTGAAGTGCTGATGTCAATGCCGGGTCTAAGTATTACATAATAATATTATGTATTGTAGTAGTTGGCCTGGGATCCGCAAAAGTCAGGCAGGGAGTCTGATGGTAGTGCATGCTTTTACACAGGTCCGGACACTTGTGATTGACAGATGTACACGTCCTATGGTCCAGGGGCGTACGAGGCCCTCACCTGTGGGACTTATCTGAACGCCTCTAAGTCGGGTCCCTTGAGTGCCAGGGTCTGGCCATAACTCGCCACCTGCTCGTGGAGGCGAGGTCTCAGAGGTTTGACGCTGAGCCGCCAGTGTCTGCAGCCTACCTTGTTCCAGACGTATTGGTTACCCAATCCTCTAGAGTACGCAAGGCGAGGCAGAGAGAGGGAACATGTCGCTTGGGCACCACATGTTTCTCTGAAGCTCTGCCCAGGCATTGTGATGGAATTTTGGCCACATTCCAACTCACATACTTTGGTCTGTCAAGACTAAGGTGCCACTAAGTCGTTGGCCTCTTTCAGTCCTGTAGGACTATAGAGTTGTGCAACTGGGGAGGCACCTGGCAGCAACGCTGGTGACTGTATAGTCCAATGCGAGAGTGACAATCTCTGTCAGTTTTTGCATCTGTAAGACGAGGCTGGTCCTGCAGTAAGTGACTGCATTTTATGTCTGTGCCTTCTATCCTCAGTTTTTTTGATCAGATTGCGCTCAAAGAGCACTAGTCCATTTCGTACATCTTCTCCAGGAACATCTGTCTCTTGCAACTCTTTCCCACGTGTCTGGGGCTATGCCCAGGGTTTTCATGTCTTTTTTACACACATCTGCTAAGGGCTTGTGAACGCGGTTTGTGAGCCCGTATACCCGGGTTCGAAACACAACGGTGCTGGTTTTTTCGAAAAGGGTATATGAGCCGGTTGTTCAGAAAGCAATGGCAAACTACTGAACGTAAAAATTTGCCCAGGAATCTCGAACAGCAAAAATGCTGGGGTTGACTGCTACATCCTGTGAAGGACATGCAACTTAATTTTTTTTTTTTACACACATCCCTATATCGCATTTGGGGTAACTGCTGCTTCCCATATTGTGTTGCCACTGTTACATGGTGCTGTAGTGGCCTCTCTAGGGCACAAGCCTGGGCAGTGAAATGCGCGAAGAACCAGCTGTTGCCCAGTAGCAAGTTCCCCTTCTCCACGTCACCAGTGTTGACCAAGGGAAAGGCAGTAGCCAGTGCAACTTGGCTTCGTGCCGTCACAGTAGTCAGAACTATGTTGTTTACAACATGGAACTTCCTTAGGGACTCCATCTCCAGATTTGTCCTCGGGGTTTACTCCCGAAATATTATGTATTAATATAGATGATTCCAGTTCAAGACAGATTTCTAACTTTTAACTGTTTTATCATCAGTATGTCCAATGCATGTATACTCTTATTTTTTCTTGGGATGGGTTTGTGAGTGGTGGTATGTGTGTGGGGGGATGTGTGTGTGTGTTTGGAGATGTGTGTGGGTGAGGGAGGTGTGTGTGGATGTGGGATGTGTCTGGCTGGGGATGTGTGTGGGTGAGGGATGTGTGCATGAGTGGGTGGGGATGTGTGGTGGGGGTATGTGGATGGGTGTGTGGTGATGTGTGTATGGATGGGGGAGGTTAGTGTGGGTGTGTGTGTGTTTGAGTGGGGGTATGTGTGGATTGTGGGTGTGTGTGTGGGAGATGTGTGTGTGTGTGTGTGGGAGAAGTGTGAGTAGGGGATGTGTGTGTGTGTGTGTGCAGGGATATGTGTGTGTGGGTGGGGGATGTGTGGGTTGGTGGGGGATGTGTGGGTTGGTGGGGGATGTGTGCAGAGATGAGTGGGTGAGTGGAGAGGTGTGTGGGTGGGTGGAGAGATGTGTATATGGATGGGGCATGTGTGGGTGGGGAATATATGGGTGGGTGGGGAATGTGTGGGGGGATGTGTGTTTAAGTTGGTGTGTTTGTGTGGGTGTTGGTGGATAATGGTATGCGTGGGTGTTGGTGGGTGGGGGATGTGGGTGTTGGTAGATGGGGGATGCGTGGGTGTGTGTGTTGGGGCATGTGTGGGGGGTGGGGTGTATGGGTGGATATGAAATGTGTGGGTGGATGTGAAATGTGTTGGTGGGTGTGGGAATGTGTGTGTGTGTGTGTGTGTGTGTGGATCTGAAGGTGTGTGGGTATGGGTTTGTGATGTTTGAGTGGGTGAGGGATGGGTGTGTGAGTTGGTGTGGGATGTGTGTGTGGTTGGGTGTGTGGGTGGAGCATGTGTGTGTGGGTGAGTGTGTGTGGGTTGGGGTATGTGTGAGTGGGTGGGGAGATGTGTGTGGGTGGGGATGTCATGTGTTTGTGGGTGCTAGATGTCTGGATTGGTGGGGGGTGTGTGGTTGGTGGGGGAATGTGTGAGTGGGTTAGGGATATGTGTGTCAAGATTAGCGGGAATGAACAATTCATGCCCATGGAATGTGGTAATGGAAGGTCAGGAAATGAACAGGCTGATACATTTGCCGTGGCCGCTCTTTTGGGCAGTGAGCTATATTATGATGAGGCTGATGTGGTGAAAGCTCTCTATGGTCAAGTGGAAAGTGCAGCAAATCAGAGGATCAATGACAACTGCAGAGACTGATTCAGCAGGGTGTGAGCAGAGGGTGTGGACAAACTCAGAGCATAGGGGGAAATGCAGGCTGACATTCAGTCTGGCTGCCACAGGTGTTATATTAGTATCCATTCATTCTTCATCATCTCTCATTAATTCACAGCGTAAATCTGTTCCTACATGTTTAGGTTTATATCACAGTGTAATTTTGTAATGTGTGAGTAGAATTAATGTAGATTATGGACCAATTTTAAATAATCACGTTTTGTGATTTTGGGAGATGTAATTGATGTAATCACAAACAGACAGATGTGGTGTTAAGTGCAAAAAAAATAATTTCTTGTGATCTTAGTGTCATGAAGTCTATTATACTGCAAGGCAGATGTTTAAATAAATATGATAATTCATCATATTTATGTTTTTAAGTGTGTGACTCTTTCTCTCTCTCTTACCATATTTAGCTGTGGAAGACTGGTGTTGTTTACTTACATAGAGCACCTCCTATGTACAACTGCAAGAAACCCAAAAGCTAAAGTATTAGCAGTGATGGTTACTGTGCTGTTATGTTTTCAAGTTCAAATTATTATAATGAGAATAAGTGATATGTTGTCTTTCCAGTTGTTTTTTTTTTGTTTCTTGTTACATCATTATAGAGATAAAAAACATAAGACATATCAGCATTTAAAACAGAATCATTGGAATCACTTGTTTCTAAACTACATGTACTTAAAGGCAGAAAAGAATATATTTTACATCTATCAACATATCAAAATAATGAGTAAACAATGCATGTACTTTGTGTCTTGCTATGAAGGACCAAGTCCAAGACATCAAGATACAAAAAAGATGCCATTTGTAAGACAGGAGTATACATTTGAGTATTTAAAGCCCATTTTTGTTTCATTACTGACATGAAACAGCATTAACCTGTGATGTAGTTTTTGTTTTCTTTTGTTGAGCAAAGTTTACATATTAAAGTGCTTTAATTTTTTTGCTATTGTTGAGCAAAGTTTACGTATTAAAGGATTTTGTTTAAAACTTTGACATCTTTGTGTAGTATATTTAGTTTTGTGGGGAGTGTGAGTTTCCATGTGCTTCTTTACAACTTTTTCATTTTGACTTGGAGATCAGTGAGTACTTATTGAAATTTGTTTAGGGAGGATGGTGGAGTTTAAATCTGGTGCCTTCTGTAATCCATTCACTTCACACTTTGTTTCCTTCACTTTATGACATAATGTTTTCTCTTTTGTCATAACTACCACTATTGCAATGCTAAATTGTACACACACTATAAATCTATATTATCTGCATTCCTTTTTAGGAATCATTTTCATTTTCTGGTTGTTCTGTTACCATTGTTTTGGAGTATGCAATGGCAATCCTGACTCTCAGCCATAAGCAGATAGAAAGGATGGAAAGGATACAGAATGAAGCTTTGCGCATTGTTCTTGGATGTACAAGAGATACAGCATGCAGCGCGATGCGCTACCTTCTTGATTTTCCAACCATTGAAGAGAGAATACAAGTTTGCAGGGCACACGCCTACCTCAGAGTTAACGCAAACACACAGCATCCACTGCATAGTGAAATTAGGAAGGTGAAGGGCAGCAGGTTAAAAAGAGGACGGTCGTGGATGGGTCAAGCCGAAGACATTCTTCAACAGGTGTGTTCACTTGAGGACTTAGAACCTGGCGAGGAGTGGGTGCAAGTGCCAACAGACTTCTGCACATCCTTTTCAGTTTGCATCCAACTAGATAGGAAATGCAGACAAGAAAATCCGGCTGCTGTGGAGGCTGAAGTACAAGCGTTGATTTTCGAGAATTCGCTAGACAGTGACGTGGTCATCTACACAGATGGGTCGGTCTTTTGACATGTGAGAAGCTCATGGGCCTTTACAGCTCGGGCCGGAGGGAGAATTGTGAAGGAGGACTCTGGTGCTTTCACTGAAACCACAAGTAGCCTGACCATGGAAGTCATGGCAGTAAGTAAAGCAATAACATGGCTCGAGACACAGACATTCACTAGGGCTTGTTTCCTTAGCGACTCAATGAACATGATCAAGAGGATAGAGGAGGGGTCGATCCGAAGAGAATGGTTGCTGCCTCTGGAGCGGTCTCGGCTGGCAGAGAATAGTTTCATCTTCGTGCCAGGGCATGCGGGGGTACAAGGAAATGAGCGGGCTGACAAGCTCGCAGGTGAGGCTACTGTGGAGGGCGGACGCGCCATGGACCAGGCTGATATTCTGAATGCTCTACGAGAAGTAAGACTTGCGAGAACCAAGTGATGACTGTGAATCTACAACAATGGCCAGACTGCTAGAGCAGCAAATTAAAAGAGGGGTGGCCAAACAAGAACACTACTCAGGAAGCCAAAGAAGATTGATAAACCAACACAGAACTGGCGTCGTTAGCCGCTACACGCTGCGGGATTTGCTGAGGAGGGGATCCGAGCACTTATGGACTGAATGGTTCGATGTGCAATGAGGATGATCTGTCAACTAACTAACTATCTGTTACCATTTGGTTATTATTGCGATATACAGTTCTTACTGAACAATTATTTGTTGGTTTGTATTAAATTCAACAAAAACACCACAGTAGCCTCAATGAAGAAAACAAAAACACTTATAGTCAACAAAGAAATGGCTTTATTAAAATTTCTCCCTCCACACAATTCTGTATTTTCTTTTTACAGTTTCCTGGGAATGAGCATTAAAATCAACAAAAATGTGCACAAAACCAGGTTTTACATAAAATATATATTTTGTTAAATGATTCATGTAAACATTTTTCTTCTACTAAATGCATGAGTTATAGAGTTTTCTGCTAAATAAATCTGTTGGTTTACCCATATGTGAATCTGCAACACAAGGCAATATAAATAACTGATTTTAAAGGTGCCCTGTTTACACTCCTTGAGAAGGTAACCGGACATATGGTTCTAGCCAACTTTATATCCCATGATATTTTCTGGTACTCAGCTTAGGCTGGGTTGACCTGGGACCCTTGATCACATCTGCTACCATGTGAATTCGAACCCATGGCTGCCAGGCTGTCAGGCTGTCAGACAAGTGATCTAGCCATTGTGTTACTGTGGCTCCCAATAATTTTAAAGGCCCTCTTTAAAGCATGTACTATTAAATCGCATCATGAAACCTGCATTCTGTTAGCTACATTAGATATTGAACAGGTAATGTTTTTATACGGCCAGTTTTATGGTAAGTCATTCTTGGCATACCTATTCACTGGCCTAATCCTATCATCAGATAAGTACCCTGATTTTGTTTAAGTTCTTGGTTTTCATAGTACATGTTTGCACACCTTATCTTAAAGAGTAGGTGGTCATTGAGTTACACTGTGTAGCTCTGGTTCTAATTCCCAGTAAGGCAAAGGGATCTGTTGGATGTAAAAGTGTACTGGTGGGGGTGGCCTTTATTTTCTGTCCATCAAAAAACTTTGCTGACTGACAGCAACAGTGGTGCTGAGTACTGTAACAATAGTTGCTGCTGCTGCTTGCTTGAAGCACAGGCCCTCAACCAACCCAATGTGGAGCCATTTGTATACTTGTTAATGATTGGGTGGAGTTTACCACTAAAGTTTTCTATGGAGTGAGGTACAAAGTCTCATGCCAACCCCTCTCTTAACTAGTGAGACATGTCTTTGGAGACCAAGCTTAAGAATTTCACAGTTGTAGGTGGCTTTGCTATTACTTCCCATGAAGATGCACTATACATTATAAAAGAGGCAAATATCAGTGATCTTGTTGAGCAAAACTGCTCCAGTGAACCATGAACTGTATAGTCAATATTAACTCTCTATAAAATCAGAAGATATGGCCTGTAACCTTTTCCATATTTTGTTGTTTTGGTTTTAATGTTTCAACATCTCATTTTGGAAGCTGCAGTAGCTAAGTGGTTTGTATGTTTGCTTATCCAATACAATGGCTTGAGTTCAATTGCTAGCAGTAGCAGGATTCATTTTTCCTGATACATGCAGTTCTGGTATCAACCCAGTCTCATAAAATGGGTACTGAATAATTTTCAGAGATTCCTGGCAATAGTCTGGGAAGGAAAAGTGGCAGGGAGGGGAATTAGTCACTTCACCTCATGATGCTGTGACCTATGATATACAAAGCCCTAAAACCTCATGGGAGCAGTGGAAGTATGCTTGCCAGCCAACATGGTGGCCATGTTTTCAAATCCCCATCAAGGAGCATTCTGAAATTGACCTGGGCTCCTAGGTTGACCCAGCTTAAAATTGGTACCAGGAAATGTTATGGAGGTAAAGTCAGCCAGTCTTATA
This sequence comes from Cepaea hortensis, assembly GCA_963921405.1. Taxonomy (NCBI): domain Eukaryota; kingdom Metazoa; phylum Mollusca; class Gastropoda; order Stylommatophora; family Helicidae; genus Cepaea; species Cepaea hortensis. The sequence continues at coordinate 105,800,740 of OY992879.1, forward strand.
TTGATCACATGAACCTTCAAGCGCTGGTCTATAAATAAATAACAGAATCTGGCTATGGGATGACCTATTAATTTACTGCCTTCTCCTATCTAGAAAACTAAACAATAACTGACTCTTAATGTAAACAGGCAGAAACATTTCTGCACCAGCATCGAAAATACATCTTGTGAGATTTAAGAATTCATAAGGATTTGCTCACATTACCAATGAAGTCTTCCTTGTATGTTGGTTCCAAATAATTTTTCTGGCATCTTCCATACTTTGCAAAAATAATCCCCACAACGTTTTCACAATTGAACTACCCAGATATGTGACTTTTTCATGATATTTTCCGAAGACCAGTCTTATAAGAAACAATCAAAGCCATAATTTTAAAAAGTCAGCATGGTAACCACAGCAGAACTGAATCACACAAGAACTGATCAAAACAGGAGATAACCGGGTCAAGAGGAATAAATGTACATTCTTATTAATCAAATCTGGAATGAGGAAAAGATCACATCACATTGTAAATTGTTAATAATGCAAAAATCACAAGCAACAATCACGGAGGCTTATCATTCCTGCAAGCATTTGAGAAAACTAATATTTGAATCAACAAATCAGTCTTTTGCATAGATATTTTGTAAATATCAAACTGCTTGAAATATAAATTATTCTACCCCACAGGAGATGAGACTTTTATATCAGATAAATGTCACAGCAATAGACTATGAACTTTTATCACATCATTCTTAATGAGCATCTGTGAGTTACTGTTTGTCTAATAGCGTTTCAGGTTCAATTACATATGCACTAGAACTGTTTAACTATTGATCTTGATTTCCTTAAAGTGAGTGAGGTGATCCAGTCATATCACCCCTTGTGTTGTGCCATTTAATCAATGAAACTTTCGGTACAACTGCCCTATTCCCAACATGTCATTATGATATGTAAACAAGACAACTTTATTTAAATATTTGTATAGAAGAAACTCTGGTCTATCTTTTCACAATGAATTGGTTGGTTGTTGGGCTGTAAACGCTGGTGTGGTAAACTCTGAAGTCTGATGAAGGTCAGGCTGTCTGAGCCTTGGAAAGGGCTTACATCTATTTTAAGTGAGGATGGTGGAGAGACATTTCTCCTGACTCGGTACCAACTTACATCTGTTGAAGTGAGGATGGTGGGAGACATTTCTCCTGACTCGGTACCAACTTACATCTATTGAAGTAAGGATGGTGGAGAGACATTTCTCCTGTCTGAGTCTTGGAAAGAGCTTACATCTATTGAAGTGAGGATGGTGGAGATATATTTCTCCTGACTCGGTACCAACTTACATCTATTGAAGTGAGGTTGGTGGAGAGACATTTCTCCTGTCTGAGTCTTGGAAAGAGCTTACATCTATTGAAGTGAGGTTGGTGGAGAGATATTTCTCCTGACTCGGTACCAACTTACATCTACTGAAGTGAGGTTGGTGGAGAGACATTTCTCATGTCTGAGTCTTGGAAAGAGCTTACATCTACTGAAGTGAGGTTGGTGGAGAGACATTTCTCATGTCTGAGTCTTGGAAAGAGCTTACATCTATTGAAGGAAGGATGGTGGAGAGACATTTCTCCTGTCTGAATCTTGGAAAGGCCTTACATCTATTGAAGTAAGGATGGTGGAGAGACATTTCTCCTATTACATCTATTGAAGTGAGGCTGGTGGAGAGACATTTCTCCTGACTCGGTACCAACTTAATCTATTGAAGTGAGGATGGTGGAGAGACATTTCTCGTGACTCGGTACCAACTTAATCTATTGAAGTGAGGATGGTGGAGAGACAGTTCTCCTATTACATCTACTGAAGTGAGGATGATGGAGAGACATTTCTCCTGTCTGAGTCTTGGAAAGGCCTTACATCTATTGAAGTAAGGATAGTGGAGAGACATTTCTCCTATTACATCTATTGAAGTGAGGATGGTGGAGAGACATTTTTCCTATTACATCTATTGAAGTGAGGCTGGTGGAGAGACATTTCTCCTGACTCGGTACCAACTTAATCTATTGAAGTGAGGATGGTGGAGAGACATTTCTCCTATTACATCTATTGAAGTGAGGCTGGTGGAGAGACATTTCTCCTGACTCGGTACCAACTTAATCTATTGAAGTGAGGATGGTGGAGAGACATTTCTCTTATTACATCTATTGAAGTGAGGCTGGTGGAGAGACATTTCTCCTGACTCGGTACCAACTTAATCTATTGAAGTGAGGATGGTGGAGAGACAGTTCTCCTATTACAACTACTGAAGTGAGGATGGTGGAGAGACATTTCTCCTGTCTGAGTCTTGGAAAGGCCTTACATCTATTGAAGTAAGGATGGTGGAGAGACATTTCTCCTATTACATCTATTGAAGTGAGGCTGGTGGAGAGACATTTCTCCTGACTCGGTACCAACTTAATCTATTGAAGTGAGGATGGTGGAGAGACAGTTCTCCTATTACATCTACTGAAGTGAGGATGATGGAGAGACATTTCTCCTGTCTGAGTCTTGGAAAGGCCTTACATCTATTGAAGTAAGGATGGTGGAGAGACATTTCTCCTATTACATCTATTGAAGTGAGGATGGTGGAGAGACATTTTTCCTATTACATCTATTGAAGTGAGGCTGGTGGAGAGACATTTCTCCTGACTCGGTACCAACTTAATCTATTGAAGTGAGGATGGTGGAGAGACATTTCTCGTGACTCGGTACCAACTTAATCTATTGAAGTGAGGATGGTGGAGAGACAGTTCTCCTATTACATCTACTGAAGTGAGGTTGGTGGAGAGACATTTCTCCTGACTCGGAACCAACTCTGCTGAGACTGAACTGTGTTGCACAGTTCTCCTCCTTGACTCCAAGTTCAGAAATCAGCGGGAGTGCAAGATTTATACTGGGACTTCACATCTGTGGAGATGCACATTAGGATGTAACCAGGCCATGATTCAGCACAGCAGACAGAATGGCCTCGCATATTCATGTTCCCTCCCTCCTTGGGCTTTAGATATTTTACTGTCAATAGACTCCAATGTAAAAGTGTGCCATTAAAGAAAATTCCTGTACACTTCATCAAATTCACAACACAGAATAAAAATCATAAATTCTAGAGTGGAAAGTTTTCAGGCCTGGATTTCTCCTATATACTTCATCATCTCACAACACATAAATCAATCATAAATCCCACAGTGGCATGCTTTAACACCATAATTTCTCTTATGCACTTCACCAGTCTTACAACACATAAATTGGGGGGGGGGGGGGAAGGGAAGCTGTGTGGTCTCGAGGTATGGTGTCCGCCTCGAGTGCTGGAGGTCCCGGGTTCAAGCCCCGGTGAGGACCGAGATTTTTTCACGTGGACTTCTAGTAATAAAATTTCCCCTGATCTCTGGGTAGTGAGATCGGACGCCCGTGTGTATTTTTGCGCACGTAAAAAATCCCTTGGCAATTGGAAAACGAAAAAAGAGTAGCCTAGCGGCGCTGCCCGGGCAAAATTTTGAGTTAAAAATCTACCCAAAGTATTTCAGGATCCTCACCAGTGCTACGGAGTTCATGCACTGAGCTGAGTTTCTCCAAACTCAGGTTTGAGTTAGGAGGAGAACGGAGCACGTATGGGTTACACCCGTGTGCCATGATGTTGATCCATCAACTAAACAATTAAACTAAACAACACATAAATCAATTATAAATCCCACGGTGGCATGTTTCCACACCATAATTTCTCCTATACACTTCATCAGTCTCACAACACATAAGCCCATCATAAATCCCTCAGTAGCATGTTCCCACACCATAATTTCTCCTATACATTTCATCAGTCTCACAACACGTAAGTCAATCATTAATCCCACAGTGGCATTTTCAGACCATAATTTCTCCTGTACACATCAATCTCACAATGCATAAATCAACCATAAATTTCTTCTTCTTCTGCGTTCATCCAGAGTTTTTTTTTTCAGGATGTGATTGCGTTGTGCCTGTTTACAGCAAAGCTGCGTTCTTGCGCCGTTAGGCCGACACATCCGACTTCTGCGGGCATTTGTTGACCGGGTTAACCATCCCGGGGAACCATAAATTTCATAGTGGTATTGTTTTCAACCCATAATTTTTCCTATACACTTCATAAAACCCACAACACAGTAATAAGTTATAAACCATACAGTGGCATGTTTTCCTAACAGTATTTCTCCAACACATATAATGTATAACAGGCCAAGCATAAACTGTAGAAGATCAACTTTACAAGGCACAATCACAAAACAATAGAAGCTGTTCAGGCCTTCAACAGCAAACATCAACCAAAACAACAGACATACAGAAATTACATTTAAATAACTAAATTAAGGCATAATAACATGTACATGTGCAGCAAAAATGAAATAAGTAGACTAAAGTGAACTATAAGATGTTGAACTAGACATATAGTTGATCATGAGAAAAAAAAGTAGAAAGCCAATGGAAGCTGAAGTACTCAGACAGGGCAGAAAGTTTGTGGAGGGAAGAGAAGATTGTGAAATGTGAGAAATTGTGTTCTTATAAAGTTGGGAAGTTGGAGTAAACAGACAGGGCAGAAAGATATGTGTAGTGAGACAGAGGGAAGAGAAGATTGTGAAATGTTGTGTTCTTATAAAGTTGGAGTAAACAGACAGGGCAGAAAAATATGTGTAGTGAGACAGAGGGAAGAGAAGATTGTAAAATGTTGTGTTCTTATAAAGTTGGAGTAAACAGACAGGGCAGAAAGATATGTGTAGTGAGACAGAGGGAAGAGAAGATTGTGAAATGTTGTGTTCTTATAAAGTTGGAGTAAACAGACAGGGCAGAAAGATATGTGTAGTGAGACAGAGGGAAGTGAAGATTGTGAAATGTTGTGTTCTTATAAAGTTGGAGTAAACAGACAGGGCAGAAAGATATGTGTAGTGAGACAGAGGGAAGAGAAGATTGTGAAATGTTGTGTTCTTATAAAATTGGGAAGTTGGAGTAAACAGACAGGGCAGAAAGATATGTGTAGTGAGACAGAGGGAAGTGAAGATTGTGAAATGTGAGAAGTTGTGTTCTTATAAAGTTGGAGTAAACAGACACGGCAGAAAGATATGTGTAGTGAGACAGAGGGAAGAGAAGATTGTGAAATGTGAAAAGTTGTGTCCTTGTAAAGCTGATCTCCATCACTTTGTATTTTCCTTGTTATGGTATTCTCACAGCTTTCACACAGTGAACATATCATTTGTCTATCCCATACATAAATGGAGCAGTCATAAAATTTGTAATGAATGGCTGCCTTATTTTATGTCACATCCTCTCTTCAGTATTTTAAACTACTAAACAATATATTTATGTCTCGTCCTCCACATAATACTGATTTAAAACTGAATAGCTTTCACTCAGTTACATATGAAACCACGCATTACATATTATTATGTGTTCCAACAATGTAAATAACCAAGCTACCACATGTTTCATTGACCCAGATGGGCATATGGAAACCAGAAAAACATGACTGAAACTCTCCCATAAACATTTGCCCTATATTGTACACTGAGAAGCACAGCTAAAAAACACTTGTAGCTATGATTTTACAGTACAAATCTGTAAGCATTACACTGTGGCTGAGCCGTTAAGCAGACACTGCCCCTTTGTTACCTTGTGCTGACTGTGTTGTGACAGTAACATTTACATTATAAAAACAAATGTATAATACGAGGGGGCTTCAAATGAAAACCTTACTTTTTTGGGGGTGAATATATTCTGAAAAAGTACAGAACAAATGCATAATTTTTTTTTATGTGGTCACCACTGCGCTAATGAAAGTCCTCCTGCACCAATAAAATGCTTGGATTCCTGTAGAAAACAAATTCTCTTGGTCGCGTGTGTAACCACTCATGCACCACCTGCTGTACCTCTTCATCGGGCCAAAAAGTCTGTCACAGAAGTCACACTGTTTGACACTTCTTACTCATACACTTGCTGGACTGACAGGCATGCATCACCATAATGGACCTTCATTCATCAACGAATTTCTATAGGTTTCACCTCTTCATTAATCAAAAAATGATAACAGAACGCTGCTCCTCTTTGGTGTATTTCAAAAGTGGGACAGCGATCTTTAAACTTCCTTATGACATCACCGTGTTCGTCTGCACCATTATGCCATATGTTTAACACTCTTGACATCCTTAACATCAATAATGACAGGATAATGACATGGTTATTGTAATTTCTATCAGACTTTTAATGCTTTCATTTGAAGCCCCCTTGTAGATACTACGTTATAACTGTTCGCCAGCTCAACAGCTTTATAGAGCTTCTACGTTTCTTTTAAAAATGAATTCACAGAACTTGCATGTATATACAATTGCTGAGATAAATAAAGTCTTGAATGTGAACATAAATAATTTACACACACACACAAAACACGGATTGAGCCAGCACACAGTGGAGCTAATGAAAACACATACGACAGCTTATAAATAAACTAATTTCTCAAATACAGTATAGAATTTTCAATAGCACACTAATTTCACACATTCTTGTGTACTGATTATGTTAACTTCTCTTTGCATCTAAGAAACATTACACTATTTTACAAACAAAATGAACACTATTAAAAACCAAAAGCATGACCACTGAACCACTAATAAAACATAACTATTCAAATGGTCACCAATGTAGAAACAGGTAAAGAGTTTGATATTGGCTCCCTGATCGCTTGCTCTGATGGATCCTAAAAGCCTGACAAAGGTGAACTAAAGTGTTTTACTTCACACAATATATTTAGTAGTAATGTTGAAAGTAAAGTTATTTTCTGTTTCTAATTATTTAACTTGTATACATATTTTTCAGACATATAAAAATGTACAGTCAACACACTCTCATATGGGGGAAGTCAATAAGTAAGTCACAAATGGCTGAAGAAAAATAACTAAATATGATAACAACTTGAAACTGGTTTATTTTTATACATACATTGTCCCTTTATTTCTCAACATAATTTCCACCAACATTGATGAACTTATCCCATCGTTTTATCAGTCCCCCCCAAACCGGCTGCATAGAACTGCATGCTCTGTTTTCTAAACCACGTTTTCACTTCACATTCAACCTCAGCGTCATTCACGAAATGTCTCCTGCCAAGGTGGGTTTTCAGTGGACCAAAAAGGTGGAAATCGCTAGAGGCTAAGTGGATTTTCCAGAACTTCCTACCTTAGTTGGTTAATTTTCTTCTGAGTTAATCGAGCCGTATGTGGTCTGGCATTGTCATGAAGAAGCAACACTCCTCTAGTCAGCAGTCCTGGATGTTTTTTTTTTTTCGAATTGCACCATGAAGCATCGTTAAAACTTCACAGTATGATTCAGAATTCACATTGTCACCTTTCTTCTTGAGATTGGTTAAAAGCACTCCTTGACAATCCCAGAACACTGTCAGCATAACCTTCCCTGCTGATGGCGTAACCTTGAATTTTTGGACACAAGGTGAAGAAGGATGTTTCCATTGCATTGAAGCATGCTTTACGGGGCAAACATTTGTCAGCATCAACAAGAAGCATTTCCTTATGAAACGCACAACAGCACGTTGCTCTTTGGGTGTACACTACGTAAGTACAGTCGCCATTTTGTTTATGCGCTGTGCATGAGACATCTAGTACCACCTGACAAATGGGAATATAAAGTTTGATGTTGATGTCATCTAATGATACCTGTAGAAAACACCAACTACATTTACCTGCCATCCCACAGAACTGTGTGACTTACTTATTGACTCACCCTCGTATATATATATATATATATATATTCTGATTATTTTTGGAACAAACTACAAATGTTCAATATTTCAGACAAACTTGGAATTATTAGAATATTTTAACCAGATGTACTGAAAACTGTTAGGCAACAAATAAACCTAACAGCCACAAATATTCTGTAAATACTTATCTGTTGAGGTATACTATTCCAAATTTCAAAATTAAATGTATGACATAGATGCCACTGTTACATTTCACAAACAGCATTCAAAGTACTACATGTAAAAATAGTGCTCGAGTTATGACTACAAAATTAACACAGCAAGCTATGAAACAAATATTCCTGTCGATTTAAAAAATATGGAGATGCATGGTAAAATTCTGATAAAAACAATAATGTGGCTAAGATTATTATGATAGTAATAATGGTGGACTGGATGTGCTGTTCGTTTTTGAGTTACCTTTTCTAATTTATTTAATAAATATATGATTTGTTAAAATGTATCCTGAATAGTAATTCTCCTCTATCTTTATCTCCCCTATCTTCCTATCTTTGTCTATGATAAGAACAAAGAAACATAAAATGTGACTAAGTAGTCTGATGGATGAGAGACGCACAAGAGAAACATTTGACCCAGTTCTTTATCAATGTAAAATGAAAAAAAAATGGGAAATGAAAGTAATAGAACATAATCTCATTTGTGAGCTTCAATATTATATTTGAACTGACTGGCAGAATACAAGACAGCTTTTAATGTTCTGTTAGTACTGCTTCCTGTATGTCTTCACTAGTTACGGGCTACTGGTTAACATACATGATGTTATAGTTCTTGGGACATGCACATAAGTGCTGTTTCCTTCTGCAGGTATTGAAGTATATGAATACTAAGTACTCCACACCACATTCTGGTTGGATAAACATTTATCCCTGCAAATGACATGCAACACTAGTTGTAGTTTGATCATTTGCAGTACTGAAGATTTGTCCATTTGAAAGTTGCCCAAAATAGGCACTCTGGAAGTCAATCAAGTACAGTTTTGACAATGCAGTAAATGTATTCACACTAGCAATAAGTACTAAAACCTTAAGAGAACAAACATTTGTTTCTGGAAGGACTCTCACTTGTTTTTCTGTCTGCCCTTGGTATTTGGATTTCCCTCAGAAACCACATTTCCACGTCCATTAGATGTTTCTCAGCTTGTCTGTTTACTGTCCATGTTTCACATGCATACAAAAGTTAAGGTTCTATACAGCACTAGAACATGCTTTTTTCTCACTGCTATTGATAGCCTTTTTTTTTTTTGTTAGTTTTTTTTTCCATTTAAAAATGGCCACTTTTGCCAGTTCTAATCTCTACAAGGCATCTTTCTGTCAGATGTTATGGCTGTTCAGAGTAAAGACTAAAAGACTATAGCTGGGCCACGCTTACATGTACTGCTAAAGATAAGTAACAGAGGGAGACCTTTACGATTGCCCTTTTATGGCACCCCAATGTCCCACAGATGGGTTATGGGATAGAAAATACCAAGTAAATCCTTGTACATGAATTCCATGACGAAAATAACCATCTAGAGAATATTCAGTGATGGCATATGGGGGTCAGTCACAAATGTATGGTGACTGGCTTGATAAAGAAGGAGTCAAGACCACAGTGATTGGAACACATTAGGAGTACATGACAAGTGCTCGTTCTTGGTTGTGAATTTAACCCTAAAGTCTGATGCACTAGTGTTAGGTTATGAACTGGAAACAATTACGTATATTTTGCTCCTGCAAAAAGAAGAGACTTACTAAATACAGACACAATGCACATTTACATACCATACAAGTTAAGAAAATCCATCGTATACAGGTGAACAACAACGTGTGACTTATCCACAAAATCAGAAGTATTCAATAAATATATAAAATGAAATAATAAATTAATAAAGTAACAAATCAGTACAATAGGACAACACAGAACGGCCGACGTATCGATTCTAGGAATCTTTGTCAAGGACGGGACAACACAAATAGATAAAACAACGAAAAACAAAACAACAAAATAACACAACTACTCGCAAATATGGCAGTTGCGCCGGTTGAGAAGGCACTCTTTGGCTACAGAGTTTAAGTATAGTAAGGTTTCCAGAGGCCCAGAAAAAGAAATGCAAACGGTCCGATATGAATATAGACAGTTGGGTATGAGTGTATAGGGGGAGGACAGCGTAGTTATAAACAGTGTAAACAGTTGGATATGTATAAGCGGAGGCGTGTGAGCAGTTAGATATTAATGTATAGAGGGAAGATGGCACAGTTACACAGTGGCGTCCACAACGGTATTGATATCTGCTGGATGGACGCATCCCAGAGAGTTTATTAATTGGCTTTCAATTTTTAGCCTGGTGGAACTGTTGGAGAAGCAAAGGCAAAGATTCCTAGAATCGAAACGTCGGCCGTTCTATGTTGTCCTATTGTACTGATTTGTTACTTTATAATTTCATTTTATGTATTTATTGAATACTTCTGATTTTGTGGATAAAAGTCACACGTTGTTGTTCACCTGTGTACGATGTATTTTCTTAAACTTGTAAGGTATGTAAATGTGCATTGTGTCTGTGTTTAGTAAGTCTCTTCTTTTCGCAGGAGCAAAATATACATAATTGTTTCCAGTTCATATTATTATATCCTGCTGCAGCCGCTGCTTTCTCTTTTGTTCCATAGTGTTAGGTTAGGTCATCTAAGCCTTGTCAAGGGCTTGCATCTATCAGAGTGAGGTTGGTGTAAAGATATTTCTCATGACCACCAAAATACCATCTCCAGGAGACATGTGCAGAGCTCTCCTTCTCCTCTCCAAGAAGAAACCTACAAAGTGTGCAAGACCACTACTGGAACTTCATATCTATGGAGAGTCATGTTAGGATGTAACAATCTGGTCAAATATGGCAGATAGACTGTAGAGCTGTTAAGGCCTTTGGAGTGTCTTTGCTACTAGCTACAGTTTGCTTACACATTTTCCTCATTGTGGACTGGTAGTACATGGTTCCGTCGCCCAGCTACTAAGTTAAGTGCATGGAGCGACACTGCGAGCTGTGGATTTCATGTGGAATGCTTTTGCATCAGTCCAAGGTGGTTAGTATTGTTAACAACATGTTCAGAAAATGGCGGCCGGCCAGTTGCTGAACTAGCTGGTTTTGCATTATTCAGTAATGTGTATGATGAGATGAGTAATGTGTATGAAAATTGTCTAGTGACTGCTGCTTCCATCGGCGATGAACTGTAAATTTCAACTGTTGTGTTGATATTCTGGCAGCCTTTTGCATGTATGCCTGTGCGTGCTGTTGATTTGTTTGGACTGCTGTCTATTCCACTTTTCACATGGGACAGAGAGGAGCATTTTGTTATTCACTGGTACAGGAATTGAGCATTATGGGGTGACCTTTTGCCATGAAGTTGGGACCATGACTAACGACTGGTTGGGATATGGCCTAGGTTGGTAATATTTCCTCAACAGGATTTTGGTATTTCACTGTCCACATACTCCAACCTAATGCCTCGGGGCAAACATAAGCATAGAATATTTTTCTTAGTACAGAAGCAGTTATCTGTGTACTGAGTTTGTATTAACATCCTGTAATTTTACAAATGCATGAAACATTTATGTTACAGGTATGGAAATGTAGATGCACCTTGTAGACAATGAAGACAAAAAGGGAATTGTTATTCTCTGGATAGGGGGTAATGCATCTGGGATTAAAATATTATTTTCATTAAACAATCTGGTAATTATATAAAGAAGAAATTTCTTTGGGAGAAGTAAATAACAACACATAACAGTTTATAATCTGTCCTGTAACACGCTCAATAAATTAAAATCAAGAATAACAATATTCCATGCAATGCTACTCCACCACTCTGTTCAGTATAAACTTCACAGCTTCCTGTTTCCTGAGCACTCTGGGAACTTTATATTGGTTAGAGGCAGCTGTTGGTTGTTCTAGCATAAAGCGACGCAGAGCCAAGAAAGAGCCTCTTTCAACAACATGAATCTGAATGGGATCAATGGTTCCCTTATATCGAAATGATGAGTACAGATTTGAATGTACCATTAAGGCATCGTCAAGCTGGAAGAGAGTCACATAACCATGATTAAAATGATTAAATGACCATGTTCTTTAGGCAGTCAAATATAAGTCAAATTATAGCAAGATTACTTGAACCCTGATAAACATATGATGGACTAAACAACATTAACATTCCATTAAAAAGGGGTTATCAGGCAAGACGATCTACTTTACTGCACCAGGTTTTGTCCCATATGGCTCAGTCTCTCTTTGCATAGCAGCTAACTGCCTGCTGAAAGCGTCATACACAGCAAGTACTCTGTAGCTCTGGTGAGAACCTTCCAAAGGTCCTTGAAAAAATTACACTTGCGAAACTAATGATGGAGTCTGGAAACAATCACATGACCTTCTGTTACGTAGGTTACAGTTGTCTGTGTACTTGTAAACATAGCTTCCTGCCTTCACTATCTCTCATAAAACTTCACGCTGAACATTCACAACTGAAACACAGTCCTAGAGGAGATAGTGATTTAATACTGGGTCAGGAGAAAAGTCTCTAGACTAACCTCACAGTGATAGATGCAAGCCCTTTTCAGGGCACAGACACCCTGAACAGCAATATAAAAGAGTTAAACTCATTCTCCTTAAGAGGATTCATAACCAACCAACTCTGTGAGAGAGTGTACAAAATGAACAGCCTACACAACAACTGTCGTGCTGAAGAGCTCTGGAAGACTTTGGCTACAAATGCTTCCTTGGTGACACTCCAGTCACTCTAGACAGGGTGTTTCTAGAGCAGAAGAGGAGAAGCAGATAGCAAATGTCATAAGCTTAAAAAAAAGGGCTAGTTTTTGTGGCTCTGCAGTCAGGATCTTGTGACAGTAGGAAACAAATACAGCTGTCAGTCACAGAACATAGGTGATGTGTTTGAACAGGTCAAACCCACAGCCAAGTTGATACAGCTGGTCCATTTATTTGGACATGCTTAGAAATTGTAAGCATGAAAGAACTTTTCATAAAACCACGACCACGTACTCATGTGGGGCACCACAACATTGAACTGAAGAGAAACACTGAGTTGAAGAGAAACACTGAGTTGAAGAGACATCAAACAACACCTTTTCTCTTGCTATAATGCCACCCTTTCAGATAAAGTGGCTTCATGTAAGCCTTTTTCATGCCATATCATAGTTCAATGAATTCTGCATATGGTATATGGATGTAGTGACCGCTAGTATTCTGCAAACTTGGTTTCATAAGGATGAGATCTGTAACCAATATTAATATCACAATAGGTGGCTCCAACTCATCCCAGTGTGATCCCTTGTGCCATCCATTCATACCATTAGAAATGGGATATGAGAGCAGTATATGATATTGATACCGTACGCAACAGCAGTTTAAAAATCTAATTATAGATAAGGTACATGCACCACAACAATGGACTGAGGTACACTGACAATGAAATATGTGAAGTACAATATGTATGTTCTTAACTCTTACGGGCATTCATTGTTTTCTTTTCTGACAGAACATTCTTGTCAAGATTATTTTCTTCCAATCACCTTCTGTTATACTCTACGGTTTCAGAGGTAAACTAGCATGCTGCTGTGACATGGCAAGTCAATAATTGACAGTTAATTGAATGTTTTATCTCTCATTTGGGATCCAGAACTGACTAACCAAGACTTTTATTCATCTCTGTTTGAGATTATGCAAAACAATTTGAAATGGACCAAGCAAAAAGCTCCTAAACACATGTGAAACAGTACTGCTCTTTGGCCATACATCAGAAAATGCTCCAAACAGTGAAGGAGTGGCCCTTTTGCTATCTAAAGAGGCAGCGAAAGCATTAACAGAGTTGGAAGCCGTGAGTTCTAAAAATAATTACAGCAACATTTAGAACCACACAAAAAAAGTAAACATGAATGTGGTAGAGTACTATGGGAAGGACATGGAGTGAGATGCAGGAGATAGAAATAGGTTGTTTGTTATGAGTTGGTTGATGGCCTATGTTGCAATGGGAGATAAAAGAGCAGACAAATAAAAAGGTGAAGCATTCTGGACAGACGTCTGGCTAACCAAGAAAAGACTGCCCATGATCACCTATATAATGAAGTCTGCTAAGGTCTACAAACTGGACATGTTACTAGACTGCAAGAGCGTCACAAAAGTTCCCCACAATTATGGAAGACAATCAGCACCTAAGTCTTACATTCACTACCTGAAGATGCTCAGCATGCTCAGAATGAGTGCAATGCTTGCCTACTGAGATGGAACTAAGCCACCACAAGTACCCACTTATTCAACTCAGACAAAAGTGAACAACTGGAACTGATGGGGTTCTACAACAAGAATAATATTTCGGTTATATTTGAAATGTGTGACTTCAGTACTGTAGTCCACCATGAGTAGGATATGTGTCCTGTAAAGGTTATCCAGTTGCAGACATGATGTAATACAACATAAAATGACAATTTTACACGCTTGAGACATACTGGGTATATGATGCTTGCCCCATAATGTGACCAGGATTATCTTTTGATAAACAGCAGGAAGTTATAGACAACAGACCCTTGTTAAACTAAAGGAACAAGCTTAGCCTAACTCAGAGAACATGTTCAAATCTCCTTCAAGGCATCAGAGAACATGTTCAAATCTCCTTCAAGGCATCAGAGAACATGTTCAAATCTCCTTCAAGGCATCAGAGAACATGTTCAAATCTCCTTCAAGGCATTGATCTGTTTTCACTGACACTGGGTGTCAGGTCAATCCAACTTAAAATGTTACCAGGAACTTTCCTGGGAAGTAAAGGTGGCCTATATATTAACCCCAGCACTCACTGAGTGTGGGTTGGTCTAGAAATATAGGGCTAGCACCATATACCCAATGTGCCTCATGGCACAAAACATGGTCCTGTAAGTGTACTTACTAATGTTGCCATGGCAGCAGCCTTACAGGCTACTCCTTACCATTTCCAACTGCCATGGGATTTTTATCATGTACAACTTGCAGTCTCCGGTTTTTCCCAACGCAAGAGATCACAGTGACATTATTATAAACCAATGATTGTTGTAAAAAATCTCAGCACTATACTAGTTACCAACCAGCGACCGCCAAAATCCTTCAAGGACACCATGCCCTAATCTCATAAAATAATGGTGGACTATGAACTTCACATTTAGACCACCGCTTTAAGAGGTGAGTTAGCCATCTACTTTCTAACACGAACAACAAATACACCTACCATTTTCTTCTGTGCTGAGGACACAGAGCGTACCTCCTTACTGCCGTCATCATTCTCTAGCTCTACAAAGACATGGTAGCAAGGCTGCGATGTTCTATATCCTGCCATGAACAGATCAAGGTTATTCCATGGCAGATATCAGTCACGGTTTTGGTGTTAAGTGGCAGGACTCACACATAATTTGACGAATTTAAAGGTATTTTTGACACTCTCAGGTGTGATAACAAAGAAGTAGAAATCAGAGGACATACTAGGTTAGAATTGAATTGTAAGAAGACACAGATTATGGTCGTCACTAGGAAGGAAGAAATACCACAATGTAATATACAAGTAAATGGGCATATTCTTAAACAAGTGAATCGGTACAGCTATCTCGGAACAGTCATAACATCTGATGGGAGATGCCTTGAAGAGATTAGAACAATAATTGCCATTGCGAAGGTAGCCTTTTGCAAGATGAAAAATATACTGACCAATAAAAAGATATCAACTGAAACGAGGAAAAGAGTGTTGACGTGCTACATAGAACCTGTACTTTTCTATGGATGTGAAGCGTGGACAATGAGCAGACAATCTGAAAAACATCTGATGCTGTGGAAATGTGGTTTCTGAGGAAAATGCAAAGAATACCATGGATAGACAGAATAACCAATGAACAAGTCCTACAAGAAACAAATCAAGATCGTAAACTGATTAGAGACATTACATGTAGACAGTCAAAATTTTTGGGCATGTTATGAGAATGAATGGAGAACTTGGTGACAACTGGCAAGATCGAAGGGAAGAGACCAAGGGGAAGACCAAGAAGTAAATACCTGGATGGCATGGCCATGTGGCATGGTCGAGACAGAAACACGGAGCTGATTCACGACTTTGGTGATCAAGTGAGATGGCAAAACATGACCGCCCACGCTTATCGGCATGGCACATGATGGATGGATGGACTAGACAATAACAACATGTAAAGTTATGCACTCACTTATTATACTTCAAGAGTTCTTCAAAAATTAACATATAGTAGATCAATGTGTGAGATTAGGTGGCCAGCTCCTTTCAGCATCTCAAAACTAGAAAAAAAAAATCTCTGGTACCCATCTTACTGACCCAAAGTTATATTAAGGTAAAAACATAAATTGCTCCTCAAGCAACCCAGACCTCCGCGCACACCTTTAAGATCCATACTTTTAAGCCAGTGGACTACCTACTGGACTAGCAGGGCTCATCATTATTATTTTGAGTTCTCTTTGGAACATTGGACTGCAACACATACTTTTAATTATTTCTTTTCTGGAATCCTACATCAAGAAAGGTGCATATGCATATACAAATTCTGGTCACAGAGGGTACGGGTGGATGAACAATTTATTTTATTTTGACACAGGGGCACAGATCCTGAGACAGACAGGCAGAGATACAGAGCAGCTAAGATTTAGATAATAGTAACAGAAAGTTATTAAACAAATGTTAATAATACAGTAAAGGACACAGACTGTGAAACTAAGAAAACGAAAAAACTAGAGTTATTTTGTAAAAACAATGGTACAGATACAATATTAACTACTGACAATTAATAGGTCCAGTTTGAGAGACATCTTCTTCGTCTTATAGTTCATGCTGTGTGAAGTTGGTGATCACGTCTGTCCACAGCCTTTTGTCTCATGTGCTGTGAATCATTTCTGATACTCATGTTCCTCCATGATATGTCAGACTGTTCAGCATCTTCTCTCTTGGTCGTCACCCCCCCCCCCCCCCACCACCACCACCACTTCTCTTTCTCTCCAACTGTCCCACTGTGCTGACATACTCCAGCTTTCCTCTTCTCATGACATACCCAAAGAATGTAGATTGTCTTCTTCTGATGCGAGAAGCTTATTCTTAAATACATTGACTTGTTTCAGACTGATTCCATTCACTTAGATGTTTCATTTGGATATACCATTTATCTTTGTTTCACAATTACTTCAGTTTTTCTCATATTCAGACACTAGGTCCTTTGTTTTGGCTTTCTGTTGCAATTATATGTGGCTAGAATGCCGGGCTCTCCTTCGGGAGACCCAGGTTCGAATCCTCGGTAAGGTGTGGAGTTTTATTTTCTGTCCGGGGCAAAAAGAAAACTCTAACCTGCACAGTTCGCGGCAACGGCACTAGCCATGCAGCCTTAATTCCACAGGCTCAAGACCCCCCTGTCCTACACCGCAAGGTACTATAGGCAGTAAATGATAGTATGATGACAGTTTTGTAACTGTCTATCATTTTCAGTGACTAAAACCACGTCATCAGCATAAGTAGGTTTTTTTTACATTATGCCCACCAATTGATAATTCTGGCATGCCTTGTGTGGACCTCATTATTTCTCTGCACAAATTTAACAGATCGGGTGATAATACACAACCTTATCCAACACCTTGTTTAATGTGTTGAACATTTCCTAATTGGTTGTTGATTCTTATGGCTGCTCTTTGTTGCCAACACATGTCCTTTATTATTCTTAGATCTTTACCATCAATGTTTAACATTTCTGACATTGTAATCATTTCTTTGTATTTCACCTTTAAAAATGCCTTAGTGTAGACATTTTAAAAAGTAATAGGGGTTAGCTGTTCTTTAAAAAAAGAAAAAGATACAATATACTTACTATCAGGCATATCCATCTCATCCAGTATGTTGCTTTCTGTGCAGCAATAGTCTGCCAGTTTGATATCTGTCCAAATTTTTGTGATCGTGCCTTTCAAGATTTCGTAGAATAAAGCTTCAGATACTTTCTCTCCCCTGACGTTTAAGAATTGACCTTTTCTGTGAAGACAGAGTTGAAAAACATAAGCTTATGAAAACCAAATGAAACAAACCAATCACAATATGTGTTTATCTTTCTATGCACTGCTATCTTTATGTTCCCATGTATTGAAGTGAATTGGGTATATGGTGTTAACCCCATTTTTTTTATAGAGTCATTAGTGATTAGTAAGGATCATCACTATCGTACTCTGGGCAGGTCCATATGTCTCCAATCTCCTCCTTAACATCTATGCCAGTATATATACACTAATAGTGCCAGTTCTGTGGGGGTTAATAAAATGTTTTGTATTCTTGACAAAATGTTCATGCCTGTTGACTCCCTACTTCCCTCCCATCTCCCTCACTGGACAAGGAAGCAGATTCCCAGGTTTTCCTGAATGCATCGGTTCTCTTATAGCGCTGATGATGTCGGACACCTTCCAATGCACTTTCCACCTTGATCATCGCCAATCCTCGGACATCACCAACAAATTGGCTCGCAAGTTGTCTTTCACGCCTGTGTGACCCTGTACACAGATGAAAATTAGCTTGACTAATTCTGATGTGCTCAGTGTTTGAGCCACTCATGTCATATGAGGCCAGGCCAGACCTTCTTGAGCATGTTCATTGAGTCGCTCAGTATGTATGTGTGTGAATACTTTTATGTCCTAAGCCAATTGAGGGCGCTGGTTACAACAAAAACACCATTCCTTCCTTGACAGTTGTGCAACTTGAGCTTGCTCAGAATGTTCATATACTTTGCTTGCCCCAGACTATTGAGCCATCTGTAAACAACTTTGCAATGCCCTCTTCTGCGTTTTCATGTATTAGGCTTTGACCTCTGTGTCTACTGCAGCAGTATCTTACTCTCTGCAACTTGTGTCAAGAGTGATATGGAAAGAGATAGTTTGGGAATCTGCTGGCACTGGTATCCAGTCCCTTCCAACATTAATGTCTATGGGTACTTGACTTGGTAGATGCTTTCCTCAGAACATTGGGTTACTTTAAAGTAATTACTTGCTCTGGCTAGTTTTAGTCTGCTAACCACACAGTCCAGAAGATATATCTCTGGTGCATCTGATGATAATCCGTAGTTTCATTATCTATTTTTGTAAAAATCTTTTAGTTTGTGTGGTGCTTACTGTTAGAATAGATAGGGTACATTTAATGGTAGAGAGTATCACGTCCTGGGTACAACATCACAAGTAGCCGTTGTTCAAGGTTCGTAGCAGCCATTACTTTCATTGCTGACCTGGCTTTGGTTATGATGTGGTCTATGTGATTGCTGAATATCAGACTTTGGTCAATTCTCACTCCCAAATATTTCATGGAGCTGGTTTTTTCAATGTTCTGTCCAGATAGGTTCACTGTTGGCATGGGTGTTCTGGCAACATGATTATTAATTGAGAACCATGTGATGCTAGCTTTGGGTGGATTGACAGTTGCACCTAAGTTGTTGCACCATGATGATGTTATTTTATTGGGTGATGTGGTAAATATCACACCAGGAAGATGTCAGTTTATGAACTGATAAAGAATTGTAGAGAAACATGATTGTCCATGCCAGTAGGCAAGACACTTGAAACAAAAGAAAGAAAAGAACAGACAAAATATTAATAACATCTTTCTTTTCTTAATAGTTGATAGAAAAAAATGTATATGTATGAAAAGTATTTAAGTTCTTTACAGTCTCAAAGTTCACAAACAGAAATACTGACTTACCATGCTACCATCTCTTTCTAAGTATTCTAAGCAATGAAAATGTGAAAACAAACTGAATGGAAAAAAATGTTTGTACCTGTATTTAAACTCAACAATTGGGCACTGGTTATGGAAGCCAACTACTTTCACAACATCCCCAAACCTGTACCGGTACAAACAACTTGGATTGGTGATAACAAGCTCATAGTTGTAGCCTTCCTTCACCTACAACATAATGATCATTTCACATTTTAATGTGCACAGCTCTAAATACAACACATTGTAATATTAAAAACTGGTAAAATAAAAAACCAGTGAGATCAGTGTAACATGATCCAGTGCCTTCTCCATATTGAAGATCTCTGTAATGAGTCTCCCAAACTTTCTGTCAAACATCTTCATGGCATACATCACAGGTTTCTTCCAGTTAACTCCTACACTGATGTGTAACTTTGCCAGTGTAACAATTATTGTTAAAGTCAACAGATGTGTGTAGCTGAAAAGTCATGGTCAAAGATTAATATAGCATTTCCATATACTTTTCTATAAAGTCAATTTTGATTTAGTTTATGGGTTGGTTGTGTATCCTCTCATTGGCTGAATTTTAACTATTAAGTTTGATGCACTGATGTTCAGGGTACCTCAGCTCTCAAGAGGGCTTGTTTCTCTTGGAGTCGGGTTGATGAATAGATTTTCTCCTGACCCAATACCAAAGTACTATCAGCATGGGACATGTTTTGCACGGCTCTCCTTTCTTTCTCCAAGTGCAGAAACCAGTGGGGTGCATAAGCCCGGTATTGGAATTTCAATTGAGAGGAGAGAGTAATATTAGAATTAAGCTAGGTCATGATTTAGTAAAGTGCATACAGTCTGGTGGAATTAGGCATGAGCTGGTAATGTTTCCTTCAGGAATTTCATTGTCAAGAGACTCAAATCCAATGCCCAGGGGAAAACTTCTGTCATAAATAACACATACTTGAGAGACTGTTTGACGTGCTGCAATAGCACCAAGAAACATTCACATATTTGAGACTTTGTTTAATATCTAATCTAAGTTGACATATTTCAGATTGTTCTGTTAGTTGTATGGTTTTAACAGCTATACGATATTAGAAACAAGGAGATTAGACATGAAATAAGGTAACTAACACATTGGTCAGGGTTCAATCCCTAGCTATGGCAGGATTCTACATACTGGATCATTTTTATAATTGTCTGGAAATTATCTGAGAAAGGAAGGTGTTGAGGAGAAGAACTGGAAGATTTGTGAAATTCAGGAGAAATTAAACATATCACCAAATTAGGAAAGATTACCCAAGATAATTTTATAAATGTGTGAAAAATATAAGAAACAGAGATCCATGTTACAGAAGACATAAAATTCTGTGAGGATAATGACTAAATGTGTCATGTACAAAGAAGAATGTAAACAAACAAACAAAGAAGAATGTAAACAAACAAAAAAAGTGTCATGCCAGCTTAGAAGACATTACTTTCTGTCAGGATAATGACTAAATGTGTTGTGTACAAAGACAATATAAAAAAAAATATAAACAAATGAACAGAAGTGTCATACAGTCATTCAAGCTCTGAATACATTAAATTCGGTACAGAAAGAAGACTCATATTCATTGTGCTAAGTGTGGGAGAGATGACAACAGAGTGATACTGACAAAACTAGTAATGTAGTCACAAACAATTACCTGGTGCATCAGGTAAGTGTTAGGTTGCTGCTCATCCATGTGGTACTCAGGGATAAACTCAAAGAAATGTGCTTCTGGGTGAAGAAGGTAGTGGGAGGGAAGTTCTGTAGGCCAGATATTAATCCCTAGTAACCCTTCAGAAGCAGCATACAGAGGTGAATACAGTGGGATACCTGGAGGTAGTCAAATAAGTGACATATTCTTAAACAACACATACAACAACAGAAAGTAACTTAGCTAGAAACAGATTTTCACCATTAACAAAATATGTTATTAGAGTAAAGATTTACATTTTTATTTAAACAAATATGATGTTACCTCTTTCTTTACAGGAAAAGTCTAATATGTAGCAAACTATTTTGATACAGATACATTTACCCATTTGTACTAATTTAATCCTTTTAATCCTCATGCCTTTAAGCACCATTATAGCAGTGTGGTACACATTTGTATATTGAGCACAGCCCACCACTGGCAAAGCTGACCATAATGAATACTCAGTACAGCCCACTACTGACAAAGCTGACCATATTGAATATTGAGCACAGCCCACTACTGGCAAAGCTGACCATATTGAATATTGAGCACAGCCCACTACTGGCAAAGCTAACCATATTGAATATTGAGCACAGCCCACCACTGGCAAAGCTGACCATAATGAATACTGAGTACAGCCCACTACTGGCAAAGCTGACCATATTGAATATTGAGCACAGCCCACTACTGGCAAAGCTGACCATATTGAATATTGAGCACAGCCCACTACTGGCAAAGCTAACCATATTAAATATTGAGCACAGCCCACTACTGGCAACACTGACCTTATTCGCACTCATTAGCAAACCTCGAGTCTAGTGCTTCCAATTTGACCTGGACAAAGCCCATGGTTCATACTGGAATATGGTCAGCATTGCCAATAGTGGGCTGTGCTCAATCTTCAAACCTCAAATCCCAAAACAACTAAATAAATCAATGTAATAGATGTATCTACATTGGAGCTCTACATAGTGACAGTTACATATTTTTCTCATTATTAATGCAATTTCTTATCATTATGTTGTATAGTTTCACATGCTATAGTAACAGAAAACACAACTCACTACAATGCTATTATGAATGGCTAACAGAAAAAATGGTGCCTGTCAAAAGAGAACTCAAAGTTTCAAAAGAGAACTCAAAGTTTCAATCCTTAGTTATCTTCTTCCCTTTATCTCTCCCCCTTCCCCCAATTGGATCCCCCATCCTTCATCTCTTGATTTGTTGGCATTTGTTTAGTTCTCTCAATGAGCTCCAAATGGGTGATTTTGTCGTGACAATTGAGTCCTCCTATTCTGCACACGCACCAACCCCTATTCTGCACACGCACCAATTAATTAATGCTTCTATTTTATTAGTAACTGATGTAGTTCTTGTCCATGTTTCTGATCCATACAGTAGTATTGATTTAATGTTACACATTGCAAATTCTAAGATTCGAACCAAGCTTCATTTTCTTTAACTTCCACAAACTTCCTAGTCATATATTTTTATTTTAATATCTCTATCTGTTTTATATTGTTGCTGTTCTCTGTTAGCCTTGAATGATGTGTGAATGAAATAATGTATGAAAGAGAGTGATAGAAGGGCAGAATGTTAGACGAGCCTGCGTGCCCAATTCTTAACCCTTTGAAAATAAAGTTTGTTCGTTCGTTCGTTCGTTCGTTCGTTCCCATCACTATATACATTGCTACCTACATAGGTGTAGGATTAAATGTCGTGAAGTGAGGTTTCATGACAATCCCTACTGCGAGGTGTGATGAGGGGATCTGGCCAACGCTCGATGCTCAGAGGAAAGGCGAGACGGACATATAATCAGATTGCTACTGGAACTATTAGTGTTGGAACTCTTCGCTGGCTGCTGGGGATGGGGACGGAGCGCTTATGGGAATGTCCCGAATGCTGTGATGTCGGTTCCTAAATCAATCAATCAATCAATCAATCAATCAATCCCTACTGCCAGGAGTATCTTTGTCTGTGTGTCTATTGAGAGTTAAGTGTACTGTGGAGCCAGCAACACAAATTGGCCATACCTTTACAATAACTTTCTCGCAGCCTGGTAGCATATAAATCAAAAGTCCCAGTATCTGCAGCTATCAGAAGGCACAGCTCTGGCCATATCTTGTGTGCCAAATTGTCTTTGCCCATTTCTGCTGCTTCTCTGATTTCATTAGCTCGTTTTGGGTTTGGTACCAGCAAATTATTGAGCTTTTTTCTGAGAGTGAGGTCAATTTTCAGGTCAGGGTCTATTCTCCCAAGTTCAATGTCTGTGGTAAGCTGTGAAAGCTTCAGTTCCAAGGTGGCAAATGCATTGTAGATTCCGGAGGAGAAATTGGCATCTATGATTCCCACATGTGGATCAAGTAAGGCAAACAGGAGGTAGAGATACAATGCTTGTGGCTCAGACTTGATCTCATAGACAGCTGGAGGTGTTGTGTACATATGATGAAGCATGGTCAACCTGCAAGTATAAAGAAGCTATACACATGTTTGCAGTGTCACAAACATACATGTTTAATAACCATCAATAAGACTTCAGTAATTCTGATTTCAGACAAAGATACATACACTTTTTCTCAATTATATGATCATGTATGACAGAGGCAATTCCATGGCACAGACTTATTTAAGGGTGTGAATGCAGACCTTCACATTTACTAAGTCTGTGTATAATCAGGGGAAATGACCAAATTTCTTTCACACTTTTCCTTCCTTGAAACCAGTTTTATAATATAAGGTTGGGTTGGAGTTGTTCTATTAGGGGGGAAAAAAAACAAAGAAAAAGCTCTAGTTACAGCAATAGTAATATTTCTGGTGTTTGCAGCAGAATTTTTATAATGGCTAAGGAAATAAAGGCACTTCATCAAGCTGTCACCACACAGTGTTCAGGCTTAGAATTTTGCATTTGACCTCAGAACTTTACAGATACATCCATTAGTCCCACTCCAAGAGACTGAAGTCCAGACCTCTGTGTTGGCAAGGAAACACACTTACCATTATGCTAGCACAATGGCAACACATACTATACGTAGATTTCTCCTTCCTCATTTTCACTCAGACCTCAAAGTTAACTCTTTCAGTGCCAAACAAAAAGTGGGTCCTGACCAAACAGAAATTCATGGCAGAAAATTGGAATTAGGGGTGTGTCACAATAATGCTTTTAAAATGGTTAAAATGGTAGCAGATATATTGTATTATATATCAAATTAAAGAAGATTGCACAAGGAATATGACAGTGTTAATAATTAACTGATAGGTTACAAATATGACAATAATGAGAGGTTTAATAATAACAACTGAAATTAAAGAGGTAAAAATTATTTAAAAATCACACTTATCAAGGTGTTTTCTATACTCCTCTACTGCTAATCCTGTTTAATTTACTGAATAATGAAACAAACACCACTTTTTGTCAACAATATAAACAGAATTGCGCATTAAAACTACCTCAAAAGAAGTTTTACTGCATATTCTGAACCATGTCTTTTTCACACAAAATTTACAAAATTCATGGCAGAAAATTGGAAGTAGGGGTGTATCACAATAATGTTGTGAAAATGGTTAAAATTGTAGCAGATATGTTGTATTATATATCAAAATAAAGGGGATTGCACAAGGAACATGTTAGTATTGGTACTATTACTATAGGTTAGAAATGTACTAAAAATAATAATATAATTTGTAAAATAATTTGAAAAAAGAGGTAAAAATTATTTTAAAAATTGCACTTATCAAGGTGTTTTTTATACTCCCCTACTGCTAATCCTGTTGAATTTACTGAACAAACACCACTTTTCCACAATATAAACACAATTGCTCCTAATCAATCATCCCAAAAGAAAATCCATAGGTGTTTGAAGTTGAAAAAGTAGAGTGTGATGTGAAACCTTCGAGGACGAAACTCAAACTTCGGTTTTGTTTCCCCTTCTGACACATCTTGCCATGTCGATGCTGTTGATGATGATGGGAGCGGTGCATCACACTCTACAGAACTTGTAAAATCGAGTTTTTACCTCCAGTTTTATTCTTATCTTGTACTGTTTACTTTCCTTTGCGCTGAATAGTAATTGTGACATCCTGACATTCATTGTCAGACACCTCAGCTGATGACAAACTTTCACTGTCATTGTAGGTTTCTCTATCACCACGTGCTAAAAATTTAGACTCACTACTAAAACTACTATCTGAATCTTCGATCAAATTGGAATCACTATTGTCTAAAACTGTTTCAAACAACAATCTAGCTTGATCTGATGTAAGTCTACAAGGCCGCATACTCAAAGGTGTTACCATTTGTAAAAAACCAAAACAAACTACTTAACACTGGTAAAACTCAAAGTCTCACAAAAACCAATGGATGCAAACGTTTGGCCTTACAATGCCGAAAGGAAATATTCCGGGTGTGTGAATCTTCAATTTACCGTCACTTAAAATTGCAGAAGGTAGCAGAAATTTTATACTGTGCCGTTTTTCTGGCACAGGGGAGTCACAGTCGATTTACTGTGCCGATGTACTGGAACTTGGCAGAGAAAGAGTTAATGATTTCTATAAAAGCAGTAGTTTATTTCACATTTATGTTATTTCTGAGTTTTTGGTGGAAGTTGGCTGATGTCCTGTTTGTCTACATTCATTACTTAAGAAATTTTACTCTAGAAAATTTGGAAGTGTAATCAGAGACAAGAAACAATTTGTAATGAATACTTGTAATAGAACAGAGTTTCTTTAATTTCAAGGAAAAGAAGGAGACTTGTTCAAAAAAATCAGAACATTAACAGGAAATTCAGACCATCATTAATGTAATAGTGGATATAAGTGGCAATACTTTAATAGAAAGTCAAGATATATTAGAAAGATCCAGGATCTACTGCAGAGAAATGCACAAAGATACAAGGAAGAAACCCAACACAGAAAGAAAAGCTTTAAGAAAGGAAATAAAATCAACACGCCAAATTCTGAAGAAAGAGATGTCACCAGACTGTGATGTAGCAATGGAACTAATCCAGGCAGGGGGAGAAACCAGTGTCCATGTCTATTATCTACAATGTGTCAAGAACATGGAAGAGAACAGTCTATATTCTTTCCCAAATAAAGGAAATTACAACAAAAAGGCAAGTGGGTAAACATCATTGTGGCAGGTTTTATCCCATATAGTTCACCCCTTTCCACTGAGCAAATGAGCAGCCTGCCAAAAATGTCACATAGAGCACAAACTCTGTAGCTAAGGTGATGAACCCCATTGGTCCCCAGAAAAATGACACCTCTGAACTGTTTGGCAGACTCAACAAATGAACCTTTGAACTTCCTTCTGACCATGAGGCAGACAGCTTAAAAATTATGTCACAGGACCTTCCCCACCACAGAAAAAAATTGCACACACTATCATACTATAGCATTAATAAGTCATGATAGCAAAATATCCTGCAAATCTTCATGAAAAGGATTGAGAGTATGTTAGAATATGAAGTATACAAGAAATATACCAGGCATAAGAACCACGGACCATATCTTCAACCATCTTTGAAACTTAGAGAGAGTACATTATAGATCTTTATGCTTGTTTCGTGGACTAAAGTAAGACAATGGAACGGTCTGATATCACCGGGAAGGTAACCCGGGCAACAAATGCCTGAAGAAATCGGACGTGTCTGCAAAAGGGTTAAAATATCGCAGCTCTGCTGTAAACAGGCATACTCAATTATGTCTAAAACAACATTCTCAACGAACGCAGAAGAAGAAGAAGAACTGACATCAAGAATACCCTTGGAGAGTCTGGCTAAAATTAGTACTTTGAATTGAATGAATCTGCATAAATAGTCAGAATACAAGCATTCAAATCAAAGATTGATGTGGCCAGAAAGGAGGAGCTAACCAAATGTGTAAGGATACTTGTCAATCAACATAGGACAAGTATGGTTAGTCGGTGTATGCTGATGGATTTACTATGCAGGAGATCAAATGAAAGAACGTTCTATCACTCTCTTTCTTATATTATTTCATCTACACATCATTCGAAACAATGTTTTCCCGTGATGAATTTGAATAACGAAGACACAAACAATAGATTGCATGATTTATTGCCTGGCATATTTCGCTGCATCTCGTCAGGTACATACTGCAGAAATCACACAACTTACGTGAATTAACTAGATAAATCCTTCAAACTGAAATATACACATGTTCGCACAGTAATGTCGATTGTCTACCACGGTAATTTTAAACTGACTAACATGTCTTTCTGCTTGCACAAGGACGGCTTACGAAGGTTGATTATTATAGCTTCAGCAAACTTTAACAATCAACTACTTTGTGTGTTGAACAACACACGGAAGGCACTGTTTCTTTCAACCACGTGACCGCTCTCGAGCACATGTCTCGCGACCGATGAAGCTGGACTGTTCCGGTGTGTCGGCCTGTCTAGGCTATCATCTTCTGTGTGTAGTATCTTGTCCAACCAATTCGGAATGTGTTCCGAAACCCTGCAATGTAACTATCGCTCAGTTCTACCTATGTAGATGGCCTCGCATCTGCATCATTCGAGGCTAACTGAGAGCAACAACAATATAATAGATAAAAGATATTGGATATAAAAGATTGAAGCAAATACAGATGTGTTCGGAGAGCAATGATGATAATCTGATCTGAACTGAACTTTCACATGATCTCTTCAACAAAACCAGACAAGTTACTATCTACAGATTCATCAGAACAGGACACAACAGACACAATAGCTACATGTAGACACAGATCAACACTGGCTCTACAGCAATGTGTATATGTGGGCAAATCCTCTCAAGCATTCAGCACAACTTCTTCTCCAGGTGGGAGGTCTGAAGCAGACATTGGTCATCATAACTCTCCACTCCTCTCTGAAACCTGATGTTTTAAGGAAGATGATGTTGCTTATATAATTTATTGCCCAGATGTTTAAGCTTTTCACCCACTATATATCTGTCTTTATCTTACTCTGCCTTTCTTGTCTAGTATTTCCTGGCACAAGGTTCCTTTCCATATTCCATTTTCTCTGTTTATATGCCCCACACATTTCACTTATGGTTACAATCCAAGTAATGCCAGTATTCAATATCCAACATTAGTTTTCTTTCCTGCCCACAATATCAACATTCTTCTGAAAAACCATAAATCCACCATCTCCAGTTCCCCATTATTTCATTGCTCATTGCCCAACATGTTCATCAATAGAACATGCCATGAACAACATTTCAGTCAGTGAATTTTTGTGCTTGTGATATTTCTATTGTTTCATTACGTTTTAGTAAAAGAGTCTTTGGATATGGCAATTCCTTTCTGTATCTCTGTGTCACATCTTATATTGGATATCACCGTCTAAATATAAGATGACAGACTTTGTTTAATTATATGTGAAGACCTAACACGTAATGCCAGAGGCAATATCTGCCATGGGGCTCATTCAGTAGCATGTTCTTTGCAGAACCTCGCTCCCATAACAATCTTCCGGAAAACCTCTCAATCATAAGCAAGATGTCCCGCGTCCAACACACCCATCTGGAGATCATCTGCCACATTCTACACCCATCTTATCTTTGGCCTTCCTCTTCCTCTCTTCTCAGGCATATACCCTTCTATTATTGTTGTCTCCACACTTTTGTGACGTTTCAAGTGACCAAAATATTTCAATTTTCTGTGTTTTATCATCTTTAATAGCCCACCTTCTTCAGTATTCAGCTCTTGAAGTATGGATGTATTTGTTCCATGGTAGGTATTGTCACTGGCATTACGTGTTAGATCTTCACATATTCTAGAACATGGCATAACAAGGTGAGGTGGCCAGTTCACTTTCTGGCTACCTATCTTTCCCATACAATTTCTAGAAAATTATTAAAATCTTGTTTTTGAGGGTGAAGTATATATAATTACCATAATATTTATATATCAAAATGTATAAAATGAAAAGGAATTTAATAGATAACCTTCAGCTATATAAAATAGTTAAAACCACTGTCCTAATATGAAAGCATTACGAACCACTTGAAATAGCTTCACATATGTGTGGATCTAAGTGTCCGCCATACGAGTTCAAGGCTTCTACTTCCTCCTCCTGCTACTCTTCCTCCTCTGTTTTCTTCTTCAAGTATTTTACTGACTGCCATGAGTAACCATATTTCTCCACAACTTTTGCTTTTTAGCATAGCTTATCATTTCAATGTGGATATCTTCCCATGCCATGATGTAAACCTATCTCTACAACTACCTTCTTCTATGTCTTGTTCTGTCAGTTGTTCAATATATTCCAGTTATTCCCTTACTCATGATGAGGCCACAGAATGTTGTCTGTAACTTTCTGTTGTCAAGCACATGGGTCTAGGGTCAACGCCATCTGATAATATAGTACCAGAAACATGTTCTGAGAAGTTCAAGGCAGCCAGCGTTATATTGACCAAATCAACCTTCCAGTGCCTACTGGTGTACAAATATGGCTCTTAGCACCAAATCCCCAATATTCCACATGGTATGACAGGTCATTAATAAACTGGTAAGGCAATACTGTATAACTATTGACTGGTAAGGCAATATTGTAGTTATCTAATACAACCGTTAAGTACTGTCATTTCCACATGCAAGTTGTTAAAAGTGAAAGCTGTGTATTCACTGAGGTCTATGCACTTCTGGTGCTTAACAGTGCAGTTAAAATGCTGTAATGATTTTACAGTTTAATAATGTTGAGTCTACTTGCTACATACAAGTGGGGCATGCAAGCAAATGCATATCAGGCTTAAAGTTATTAAAACAAAACAGTTAGTACTAAAGCTGAGAGGGCCAACTTCACTGCACTGGATGCTACCCCATCTGGCTCAGTCTCTCTCCACAGAAAGCATCGCACAAAGCATGAACTCAGTAACTCCAGTGATGACCATCAGAAGTCTCCAGAAAAATTGTACTCATTCTCTGAGTGATGCAGTTTGGGGAATGAACCCACAACTTTCAGAACATGAGGTAGATGGTTTACCCACTTCACCCCAATAGTTAAGTAATGCAGAACAATCATGAGAAATTAAAGGCTACATAATATTCATATGATTGTCTTATTTTCACAGACTACTCAAACTTGCTTAAGTTTAGTTAAAAAGTTAGTTGCATATCCTTTACAGGACATCACAGTCAACACCAGCATCTTTTGATGTTGTGATATCTTGGCAAGTTTACGTTCTGTAGTTTGCCATTGCTTTCTGAATGACCAGCACCCATACCATTTTGTAAATTACAACGCATGACAGACTGCTGCCAAACTGCTCGCAGCTGTGTTTTGAACGTGGGTATATGGGATTACGAACTGTGTCAATAACCCCTTCGTCACAGAGTTTAGTATGTGTGCTTAAACTAAGTTGTTATTTTCTGGTTAATTCTAACACATAAGTTACAGCTTATTTTTAATTCATTATCCAGTCGCATAATTGTTAATACTGTCAGTGGCTTTTAGTAGTTAATAAATTAAAATCTAATAACAAGAGGAAACAAATAGCACCTTTTTAAATCGTGGAAACATAAAGTTATCAAACAATGTTTTCCAATTGTGAATTTGATTAATGAAGACACAAACAATATATTGCATAATATGTCAACATGTAGACAATACAATAGACACTCCAACATGTAGACAGCATGACATATAGAACTACATGTAGACAGTACAACAAATAGACAGTCCAATATGTAGACATTACAACATGTAGACAGCATGACATATAGAACTACATGTAGACAGTACAACAAATAGATAGTCCAATATATAGACATTACAACATGTAGACAGTCCAACATGTAGACAGCATGACATCTATAATTACAAGTAGACACTAGATAGTTAACATGAAGACATTCCAACATGCAGACAGTACAAAATGTAGACAGTACAACATGAAGACAGTACAACATGTAGATAGTACAACACACAGACAGTACAACATGTAGACAGTACAACATGTAGACAATATAACATGTAGACAGTACAACACACAGATAGTACAACATGTAGACATTCCAACATGTAGACAGTATAACATGTACACAGTACAACACTAGAGAGTACAACGTGTAGATAGTACAACATGTAGATAGTACAACATGTAGACAGTACAACCCACAGATAGTACAACATGTAGACATTCCAACATCTAGACAGTACAACACACAGATAGTACAGCATGTAGACATTCCAACATGTAGACATTCCAACACATAGATAGTACAACACACAGATAGTACAACATGTAGACAGTACAACATGTAGATAGTACAACATGTAGATAGTACAACACACAGATAGTACAACACACAGATAGTACAACATGTAGACAGTACAACATGTAGATAGTACAACATGTAGATAGTACAATACACAGATAGTACAACACACAGAGAGTACAACATGTAGATAGTACAACATGTAGACAGTACAACATGTAGACAGTACAACACTAGATAGTACAACATGTAGATAGTACAACATGTAGACAGTACAGCATGTAGATAGTACAACATGTAGACAGTACAGCATGTAGATAGTACAACATGTAGACAGTACAACATGAAGACAGTACAACATGTAGATAGTACAACACACAGACAGTACAACATGTAGACATTCCAACATGTAGACAGTATAACATGTACACAGTACAACACTAGAGAGTACAACATGTAGATAGTACAACATGTAGATAGTACAACATGTAGACAGTACAACACACAGATAGTACAACATGTAGACATTCCAACATGTAGACAGTACAACACACAGATAGTACAACATGTAGACATTCCAACATGTAGACAGTACAACACACAGATAGTACACCATGTAGACATTCCAACATGTAGACATTCCAACACATAGATAGTACAACACACAGATAGTACAACATGTAGACAGTACAACATGTAGATAGTACAACATGTAGATAGTACAACACACAGATAGTACAACATGTAGATAGTACAACATGTAGATAGTACAACATGTAGATAGTACAACACACAGATAGTACAACATGTAGATAGTACAACATGTAGACAGTACAACATGTAGACAGTACAACACTAGATAGTACAACATGTAGATAGTACAACATGTAGACAGTATAACACACAGATAGTACAGCATGTAGATAGTACAATATGTAGACAGTACAACACACAGATAGTACAGCATGTAGATAGTACAATATGTAGACAGTACAACACACAGATAGTACAGCATGTAGATAGTACAACATGTAGACAGTACAACACACAGATAGTACAGCATGTAGATAGCACAATATGTAGACAGTACAATACACAGATAGTACAGCATGTAGACAGTACAACATGTAGACAGCACAAAATGTAGACAGCTCACAATGTAAACAATCCAATATGTAGACAGTTCAATGCAATTCAAACTACTGGGGGATATTTCATTATTTGCGGTATAGAGTTAGTGTTAAATTATCCCAAGTTTCACATGGTATTTAATGTCATTGTTAAAGTTAGTTCAAACTTCTGGGAGTATATAAAGCTATATGTGGTATAGAGTGAGCATTATTTAATTTCAAACTTCACATGGTTTTCAATGTCATTGTTTAAAATTAATTCAAACTATTGGGGGTATCTTATTAGTTGTAGTATAGAGTGAGCGTTTTTTGATTTCAAGCTTCACATAGTATTTAATGTTGTTACAGTTAATTAAAACTATTGGCAATATCCTTTTATGTGTGATATAGGAGAGCATTATTTAATTTCATACTTCACATAATTTTCAAAGTCATTTTTAAAATTAATTCAAACTATTTGGGGTATCTGGTTATTTGTAAGCATTACTTGATTTCAAGCATCACATGGTATTTAATGCTCATAATAAAGTTAAACATCACCGTTAAAAAACAAAAGTGACATATTACAACAGTAATATAGATCACTGACTGACAAGATGATTCATGCATGTACACTTTCTAATGTAAATGTATGGCAGACCTGTCAGGTGATGGTGCATTAGGTCCTATTGGTACACCATCCATGGTGTAGCGCCAGTTGGGTGTGTAGAATATCTTGAATGCTTTGTTCAAATACTTGGTGTTTGGGTAAGCATCCAGCATGCATCGAAGCTTCACAGATACACCCTAACAAAGGATGCAATACAGTCATAAAGATAGGATGGAGGCATAGAACTATGAAAATAAATGAAGCAATACAAGTTTAAGTGTTCATCTGAAAATATGTTTCTGTGTTTACTACTTATTCTAACACTACTTGTTAGTAAGACATTCAGGATATATCATCGTGCACAACAGTTAATGCGTGGAATAAATAAATTGTAAAAACTCCGACGCAGAGCAAACACGGCAGGGGGCTTCCGATCATCAGAAGGAAACCCCTTCCCCAAGTATTTCGGACCATTAATTTCTTAATACTCTCTGGGGGCGGTCCCGTCCAGGTCATGACTCCGGGCGTCTTACCCCTGCCATGGAGACGTTCGTTCGGTCACATTAGTTATCCCTGATGTTATGATTGTTCCTTCGTTGTTACCTTGTCCACTCTCAAGCTCTCCCTCCCTCAGTGGGGAGAGCCCATGCAGCCTGTGGTGAAAATGTGAGGTGTGGGTTATTATTGCAGACTTGTGAAATTGCGCTCAATCTGAGTGCGACCTACGATCGATTATCACTATATTATGGAGGTTGGACTTCGGCCGACATTTGTGTGATTGACTGCACTCAGAGACTCACCAACCATGCTCGGAGGAAGGGCTAGAGAGCTGACACGAGACATTGTAAAGTTTGCGGTCATGGTTGAGAAATTATTGGTACTGCAGTTACCGCTTCTATCCATACTAATTTTGAGACTCGTTCCGCTCTAGGTTACGGCAGTTCCATAGCCAGCACGAGGCCTTTTCGGATGCTCAGACAGTTATTTCTGGGCCCGGGCTCTTGATCGTCCTTTCATGCCCATTCGCTAATAAATGATAAATGATAATATCGACACAAAGCAATGGATATTATCAAGATGTACACATATGAATAGATTATGACAGTTCTTTAAAAACACACCAACAATGATCAATATGATATAATGTACCATCGATGGTGTGTATGCTTGGAGCATTTATTTCCAGGATGAGGAATAAAAAACACTTGCCAAAGCAATCACAATGCAGAAGCTAGAATTGTTGTTTCACCTTCAATACATAAAATTCTGGCCTTATCAGAGGTAAGAAAGCAAGTCCTATGATGCCAAAGATTAATCCCTTGGGTACCTTCATTTTCTTAAGACTTAAATTTTCCAATGGAGCATAGATCATAAACCAATGCATGGTTCTTTATAGACTCCTTCATAATTGGTTGGATTTTGTGGCTAAAGATGTATGTGGGATGAGGTAGCCAGTCTCATACCAATCCTCCAACGTCAGTCACCTCTTATAAAATATGTGACAAGTTACAGTGTTATTATCTTTGCTTCCCTTATGAGTCCTGGTAACACAGGTGTCTCAGCTACCTACTCCTCAATAAAAATTATGTGACTGCTCAAATGTAACACATCCAAACATTTTGACCAAACCAATCACAACATACTAACATAATAAATGCAATGTTATAAGAAAATAATCTTCTTTAAGCAAATTGTTTAAAACAATTCCTGGCACGACTTTAACAGTTAAAGAGCAACAGTAACATCATATTTATCATTCACTTATGTTGCAAATAGATAAGTAAAGCTGTTCAAGTATATAACAAGCTGTTGTAATATATAACAAGTAAAACTGTTCAAGTATATATCAAGCTAAGCCATTCAAATATATAACAAGTAAAAGTGTTCAGGTATATGTCAAGTAAAAATTGTCCAGTATATAACAAGTAAAATTGTTGAAGTATATAACAAATAAAGCTGTTGAAGTATATAACAAGTAAAGCTATTCAAGTATATAATAAGTTAATCCGTTCTAGAATTAATCCAGCAACTAAAAAGTTAATTACAGAAACAGAAAACAATGCTGATGATATTAATAATGAAAGGCCTCTGAAGAACTGCTAATTATATTTCAAAATGTATTATTGAGTGATGCACCACAAGCAAGAAAGTACTCCATAAACTTATATATAAATGCTACAACTGGTGAAAATAATGTGAATATAAAAAGACTTGCTCAGCTAATCAAGTGAAAACAAATACAAAACGAACAGTGTTACAGAAGCATAAAACAACATAAGAAGGCTTACTTGTGAAAAAAATATTGTAGTCTGCTTTGACACTACAGGAACAATGTTACTAGCACCAGATGTGCCGGATGTGACGGCAAACATGTCAACAGTGCTAGATGTGAGTACTTTCTTCTCCCCACTCATCATTCTGCTGATGTACCTTGAATAGTCTGAATAGTTGGTCAGTGGGTGGATCCTCAAGAAATCCTTGACATTTCTCACTTCTTCCAGCTGTGAAGTATACACAAATAGTTAGTTGAATATCCTTTACAGGATGTGGCAGTCTACCCCAGCGTTTTTTGGCTGTTTGTGATTTTTTTGGCAGGTTTATGTTCAGTAGTCTGCCATTGTTTTCTGAATGAACGGAACTCATACCTTTGTATGGGAACCAATGCAAGGCGATCTGCTTCCAAATAGCCCGCAGCTGTGTTTCAGTTGCAGAATGTGGGATTATGAATTGCATTTGTAACCCCATTGCCACAGAGAAAGGTAAGTATACAAAACATAGGCACAAATAGTTCAAATAGTTTATTAGAAATGTACAAGTCATCCTTGGGAACGTACCACTGCAGGGGTGTGAAAAAACAGGACGTTTAATACACTAGGTCATAGTTTTATAAGGTGGTGTGACAAGTTCTGCCACTCACTGCATTTCCTTCTCAAAGAAGTCTCTTGCGCTACTTTTATAAAACAGAGTTGAACCAAGAATTGTGTGTTATGAAAATCTTTGTTCACCTGAGGATTGCATTTGGCCCACTGTGTTAGCAAGTCAGTGAACTATCCTCTAAGCCACTATCC
This sequence comes from Cepaea hortensis, assembly GCA_963921405.1. Classification (NCBI taxonomy): domain Eukaryota; kingdom Metazoa; phylum Mollusca; class Gastropoda; order Stylommatophora; family Helicidae; genus Cepaea; species Cepaea hortensis. The sequence goes on from OY992879.1 coordinate 105,836,987, forward strand.
ATCCATCTAACATAACATACAGGTTAGGCTAAAATCTTCCAGGAAATCACAGATGCAAACCCTACATACTAAACCTCATTAACAAATATGAATATTCACCATCTCAACATTACTTGTGTTGGAGTTGAACCATAACAACAGAAAATATATCAAATGCGAAAATCAACAAATATTAGAAAGAAAATGACAGTGAGGAGATGTAGGATATGCACAATGTTTTGAATACATGACATCTTTTAAAATAACATAAATAATACCACCTGTTACAAACAACATATGTGATTTGCATTTCTAATGCAACACTATCTAAAGCAAATACAGTTTTAAATTGTATTGTAAATGTTTTCAAGACTTGATTTACTAGCTCATCAACATATAGCAAACAATTACAAAGAAAGTGTACAGTGGGAATTACCATGAAGTAGGTTTTGAGTTATTTTTTTTCTTCAAATGCCTTTTAGCATCAGGATATAAAAAGAGTTCTGGAACACTCTTATTTTGTCTCATACACATTACTTCCACTATGCCACTTTTTCATCTTTTTTATGGGCAGCCTTTTCCTTTCCTCAAGGATTGGTATTGCTTTCTGTGGAGCAATGTCAAATGATAATCATAATATGCATTCAAATCAGTTTTGTTGCTGCTTTGTATACACTCCAACATTGGTATTAAGCCACACTTGTTTTCTGATATAATCTTTTTATTATCTTGTCTTTCCTTACTATGCTAAGCAACCTTCGAATGTATTTCTTTCAACTCTGTTGTTACAGTTCTTCATGGCAACATACTTTCTTAATTACCATGTTGGTCATGATTCGCCATCTCACATGATCACCAGAGTCTTGGATTGGTCTGTATTCTTTTCTTGATTAAGTCATGAGGCCAAGCCATCCAGTTATTTATCTCTTCTCCTTCCACTTGCTCTTTTCCCATCAATTTTGCCAGTTGTCACTCAGTTGTCAAGTTTATTTTTCCTCATAATGTCAACAAAAATCTGGACTGTCTATGTTTACTTTATCTAATCAATTTAAGGTTTTCAATTGTTTCTTGTAGGACTTCCTCGTTCGTTCTTGTGTCCTTCCTTTGTGTTCTTTGAATTTTCCTCAGAAATCATGTTTCCAATGCCAACAGATGTTTCTCGGCTTGTCTGTTTATTGTTATGTTCCACATTCATATAACAGTATAAGTTACATATAACAGTATAGGTTACATATAACAGTATAGGTTACATATAACAGTATAGGTTACATATAACAGTATAGGTTACATATAACAGTATAGGTTACATATAACAGTATAGGTTACATATAACAGTATAGGTTACATATAACAGTATAGGTTACATATAACAGTATAGGTTACATATAACATCTGTACACTGCTTTCTCGATGTTTACTATAACCAGAACCAATCACTCACCTTCATATCCCTGCTGTATTCTGTATCCAAATTTGCTCGTATCTGATTCATCAGAAATTCTGTTTGAGCTTTCTTTACACGTTTAGTTGCTTCTTCTAAATTGTATCTCATAAAATCTCCATATAAGGCTATGCTGCGGAGTACCATATAGTGCTTTGCTGCATTGAGAAAGCTCTGGTCTGGATTAGTCCGATTGCTGTTCACATCAAGAGCTATGTATCCAATTCCTGAAAGCCCGATGGAAACCCCTGGGAAACCAATAAACAGCAGTATTAAAAGTTGGAAAATTTCATTAATGTATTTTAATATCAATAACTATGTTAAATGTAGTGGTGATTACTAAAGCGAATACCCTTATTTGAAAAAACAGATTTCGCTAGAGGAAAGATAAGAGTTTTTTCCTGACTCTTTTGTTTAAAGTCATCGCAGCTTTAATGAATACAAAAATTAATCAAAAAGACTACCTGGTAGAAGCTCAAACTGGACATCATCATCATCATCAAGTGCCAAGCCAGCATTCATGTCTCTCTAAAAATCTCGATCTTTGGTGTTCTGGATCAACGCTGCTGCTGTATTCCTCCATACCACCGTCAAATCCATCCAGCATAATTTCTCTTGGTCAGCCTCTGCCTCTCTTCCCCTCAATCTTGATTGATTGATTGATTGATTTAAGAACCGACATCACAAATCTTTCCAGTCACGATGTTCTCCAATGCCTCTCTTCTCATGACATGACCAAAGAAAGCTGTTTGTCTCTTGTTTCATTAGCACCAATAAAAATTCAAGGTAATAAAAATCCCAGCCAATTATTCGCTGCAATAAATTTTGAAAATGATGTGGCAAATAAATATGCAAAGCAGGAAGGTAAAATTGCATACCAAGCGCAAAGCAACATATGAAGAGGTAAAATCAATAATCACTACCAAAAAATAACTTTCAAGAAAAAAAATAGCTTAAGAAGCACAACAGTAACAATGAGAGGTATCACCCTGCAGGGTCAACCTGGGCACAGGGTTAGAGTCGGTGACCTCAAGCCTGTGGAGGAAACATGACCAACCTGGGGCTAACACGAGCCTGTCAACATGGGCCTTGCTGAATTATGATCTGGTTATGTCCTGATATGGCTCTATGCAGATGTGAAGTTCTAGCACTGGTCTTGCATGCCTTGTTGGTTTCTGGGCTTGGAGAGGGGAAGGGGTGTTCTGTGGAAATGGTACTTTGGTACTGAGTTGAGAGGGAAGTCTCTACAAAAACGTATTGGGTTGGGAGGGAAGTCTCTACAAAAACATCCTAGGTTGGAAGGAAGTCTCTACAAAAATGTACTGGGTTGGGAGGGAAGTCTCTACAAAAATGTACTGGGTTGGGAGGGAAGTCTCTACAAAAACGTACTGGGTTGGGACAAAAACGTACTGGGTTGGGAGGGAAGTCTCTACAAAAACGTACTGGGTTGGGAGGGAAGTGTATACAAAAACGTACTAGGTTGGAAGGAAGTCTCTACAAAAATGTACTGGGTTGGGAGGGAAGTCTCTACAAAAACGTACTGGGTTGGGAGGGAAGTCTCTACAAAAACGTACTGGGTTGGGACAAAAACGTACTGGGTTGGGAGGGAAGTCTCTACAAAAACGTACTGGGTTGGGACAAAAACGTACTGGGTTGGGAGGGAAGTGTATACAAAAACGTACTAGGTTGGAAGGAAGTCTCTACAAAAATGTACTGGGTTGGGAGGGAAGTCTCTACAAAAACGTACTGGGTTGGGACAAAAACGTACTGGGTTGGGAGGGAAGTCTCTACAAAAACGTACTGGGTTGGGAGGGAAGTCTCTACAAAAATGTACTGGGTTGGGAGGGAAGTCTCTACAAAAACGTACTGGGTTGGGACAAAAACGTACTGGGTTGGGAGGGAAGTCTCTACAAAAACGTACTGGGTTGGGAGGGAAGTGTATACAAAAACGTACTAGGTTGGGAGGGAAGTCTCTACAAAAACGTACTGGGTTGGGAGGGATGTCTCCACAAAAACATCCTAGGTTGGAAGGAAGTCTCTACAAAAAGTACTGGGTTGGGAGGGAAGTCTCCACAAAAACATCCTAGGTTGGAAGGAAGTCTCTACAAAAACGTACTGGGTTGGGAGGGAAGTCTCTACAAAAACGTACTAGGTTGGGAGGGAAGTCTCTACAAAAACATCCTAGGTTGGAAGGAAGTCTCTACAAAAACGTACTGGGTTGGGAGGGAAGTCTCTACAAAAACGTACTGGGTTGGGAGGGAAGTCTCTACAAAAAACATACTAGGTTGGGAGGGAAGTCTCTACAAAAAGTACTGGGTTGGGAGGGAAGTCTCCACAAAAACATCCTAGGTTGGAAGGAAGTCTCTACAAAAACGTACTGGGTTGGGAGGGAAGTCTCTACAAAAACATCCTAGGTTGGAAGGAAGTCTCTACAAAAAGTACTGGGTTGGGAGGGAAGTCTCTACAAAAAACATACTAGGTTGGGAGGGAAGTCTCTACAAAAACGTACTGGGTTGGGAGGGAAGTCTCCACAAAAACATCCTAGGTTGGAAGGAAGTCTCTACAAAAACGTACTAGGTTGGGAGGGAAGTCTCTACAAAAACGTACTAGGTTGGAAGGAAGTCTCTACAAAAACGTACTAGGTTGGGAGGGAAGTCTCTACAAAAAGTACTGGTTGGGAGGGAAGTCTCCACAAAAACATCCTAGGTTGGAAGGAAGTCTCTACAAAAACGTACTGGGTTGGGAGGGAAGTCTCTACAAAAAACATACTAGGTTGGGAGGGAAGTCTCTACAAAAACACTGGGTTGTGAGGGAAGTCTCTACAAAAACATCCTAGGTTGGAAGGAAGTCTCTACAAAAACGTACTGGGTTGGGAGGGAAGTCTCTACAAAAAACATACTAGGTTGGGAGGGAAGTCTCTACAAAAAGTACTGGGTTGGGAGGGAAGTCTCCACAAAAACATCCTAGGTTGGAAGGAAGTCTCTACAAAAACATACTGGGTTGGGGGGGAAGTCTCTACAAAAACATCATTCCAATCGATGGAAGCTCTTTTCAGGGCTCAAACAACCTGATGCCAATGCATCAGACTTAAGAGTTAAAACTCAGTTTTCCAGATAATTTGACAATCAAGCAACCAATTTATGAAACAGTTTGTTAATGGCCTCCACTTACCTGCCAATATTTTGGTCATAATCCCCATCTTGCAGATGGAATAGTGAGTGTCACAATCATGACATCCTTGTATACTTGAGTTAGTGTAGCAGAAAAAATTATTATACACCATTAATATACAGCACAAATAGGTGAGCAGAACATAATTATTTTAACAGCTAATAACTGATAGTTGCTTTTTCTCCCTGACATCGTCTATACTATAGTCTCTCTGAGAATCCAGTCTGCATATTTCTGACATTCTATTTTCCTAACTTCATAGTGTATTTGTTTCCCTTGGTTTTGCCTCATGCACAGTTTCCATCCATAGTTCAGTCATGTACCATATTCCCTGTGCACCCAGTGATGAAAGCAGATAATGAAAAGACAGCATTTTATTGGCTGGGAGAATATCCAGTTCAAACCATGATGTAGCTATTCACTGAGATCTTAGATTTCCCCAAATGTCAGAATGACTGCCTCATCTCACTTATAACTGTTAACTACAGCTCCTCATGTTGTATTGTCACCAATAGTAAAGCTAGAGTGTTGCCAGTATATCATGTTCTCCCTTTTAATGTCACTGACAGATCCACAAGAATGACAATGGCCAATGCAGTTTGGTATCAATGACATCACAGCAGTTGAGCTTCAGTAACTCCATTGTAAGGCAGCATTTAGAATGGGGTTTGGAATGAGGATTTATTTTCTCCTAGATGAGCTACCAACCAAATTCCATCTGCCGAAACTGACAGGATATTTGAAGGCATCAGAGGCCTAACATCTGTTCTATTTATATAAACAATTTCATTGGGTTCAACAAGATCCACACAATAATGACATGAGTTGTACTTGACTGTCAGAGTCATTGATTGTGCTCGCATTAGGAGCATTAGTTATAGTCTGTTTACTTTTGTCTGCCCCAATATAAAATTCCATATCTCAGTAACCAACTGAGGGAAAATGATGAGATTTAGCATATAACCTTATCATTATGTCCATCCAACAAAAAAAGATTTGTTCTGGAGATTGTACAGCAGATTTCAATGTTTGTTTATATGCGGTATATAATTTACAGGGATTACAGAGATTAAGTCCATAATTTTAAATGTATTACACCTTCACCCAGACACATCCGCGCTTTTTTCAAAATTTTCTCATGGTTCACGTTATGGCATTACCTGCACGCAGTTAAATGGGATTGTTCAGAGGTGTCGTCAATGTGGGTTCTTTCATGAAACGTGATTATATAAATAAATATGTAAATAAATCTTACCATTAATATAATATTAATAGCTAATATTTGAATGTGTGAATATTGTTCAATGGTATTGAATGTGAAATTTTGTACACTTCAAAGCATCGCTATGAACTTGTACACATATTTTTGTCAAGAAGCTGATCGCAGGAACTTGTTTCATACTGTTACAAATCCTGAAAAAAGAACAGTGCATGCATTGGGTTTGAGTAAACGGTCATTTCGTCGATGGGTGCAAGAATATGGTATGAAACCAACATGCGAAAATCAAAAGGTAGGTAGAAGGGCAATTGTAGACAGCTTTGACAAGGATATCATAAGGCGGGCTATTATAAAAATGCTGGATGCCAAAGAAACAGTGACTGTAAGAAAACTTAGGGTTTGGTTGAGAAAGAACAATAACATAGAGCTATCCAAAACAACTTTGCGGAAAATTATAAGGACATTAGGCTTCACTTTCAGAAAGTACAAGGGAGGTAGAAATATTCTTTGCGAGCAACCGCATTTAGGAGCCATGAGAAGCAGATACCTACATGAAATAAGGGAAATGCGCAAAGAAAATTATGACATTTGGATGAGACGTGGATCAAAGCGCATCACACAAGTGAAAAGGAATGGCAATCAGTAGATGGAAAGATAAAGAGCGATATGTGCCCAGTAGTAAAGGACAGCATTTGGTCATAGCCTATGCTGGTAGTACTCATAATGGCTTACTACAGAATGCTGGACTCGTGTTCGTATCAAAGCATATGCCACATAACAGTCACGCACACCGCCAAACATAAGTTTGGATATTCCCAGACTCAGAATAGAATGAATTGACCATGGGTAACCAAGACCGACGTGGACATCGGGAGATATAGCAACGAAAAGGCTTCAAGGAAAAGGACAAGAGGTCAGCGGTTTTCTTGGCGCTCGTGTTACATGGACATGATCTGGTAGGCGCAGTCTTATTAGTGGTGCGAGGAGTTCAGCTGTTGTCTTACATTAATACCATATCAGACCAGGACAGGAGTCTCTAGACAACAATATACGCTAGCTTACGAAAATCCTTGGAAGATCAAGCAATCACAGGAGATAGAAACTGGGTCGTTATTAACCTGTAACTTCCCGTCCCCGTATCAGGGGCTGGTTACGTTTGATCATCATGTTTCGTATTCTTCTGTAAAGGGATAAAGCCGAATAAAGATTCAATCTCTGAATTGCACCCGTTTTTCTCAAGGTGAGCTTGGTTTAATTCGTTTGTACTTTGAATACGAGCTGTTGACATTGAAATACCATAGAATGTGTCAGAACAGATGTGGGGGCTCGTCCGGGATCTACAAGCTACGCGAGAAAAAGAGATGGCTTTGGAACGCGAACGAATGGTGGCTAGGGAAAAAGAGTTAATTATGGAAATGCAATTTAAAGAGAAACAATTGGCAATTGAGAAGGAGATATTTTGGAAAGACATGGGTAAGAAGTTTGGTGTGACTGAGACAAACCTTAGGAATTTGGCAAGGGAAAGAGTTGAACGATTAGAAATGTTGATAGAAGAGAAAAGAAGGAAACAACTACAAAACATTTATGAAACGAATACCAAAGAGTTAATTCAAAAAGTAACCGTCATTCGCAAACCTGATGAGACACTCACAAGTATAAGTACCCAAAGTGAAGTGACACAAGAAGAAAAAGATAAAGAAGAAGATAACACACAAATAGAACAGGTTACACCAACTGTTAACAAAAACAATATAACACAAATGTGTGATAACGCAACAGAAAAGAGTGGTGTTCACATCGATAAACAAGAAATAAACAAACATTCTTCATCAAAGGATTCTACGTCCGAGAACATAAATGATGATCAGAAACAAAACAAACGAAATTATTTGTCTTTAAATGACATATTTTTGAAACATTCAAAAAAGAGACCAAAAGTTACACACACTGATGGTTACTTGCCATACTTCTGGTACACATTTACCAAACATACGGCATTGCAGCGTATGCATTACAGAAGATATACAAGACTGAAAACAATAACATTGTTCCAATCAACAAATTTACAATGTACAAATATTGGCATGAGTGCAGATGAGAGATTTTACAGGTTTGAAACAAAGAAAGAGAAAACGAAATAAAATGAAAGGAAGAGTAAAAGAAAAATAAAATGGGATGAAAGTGTTAGGTTCATATTAACACAGAATACATTACAGACACATTTACAGTCTTATTACTTAGAATTCCAAATTTCTTAGATCTAAATCTATATTTGTTCAAAGTGTTCACACTATTTCATATCTCCACACTTAGGTGTGTGAAAATATTTTAGTTCTCTATTCTTCAGATAATTGTTAGTAACTATATTGTTATTTTATGATGATGAATTGGTTTAAGGATTTATTCTTGTTGAGTCATAATATTAGAATATAATTCTGAGTTATTTTCTTTAAAAAAAAATCTTAAATCTTTGAAATGTATGATTTTTCACATGTCTATTATTACAACAAATAAAAACGCTGTTTAGTACATATCCTATTTTGAAATTACCTGATATTTCAAAAGACTTTGTTTTACAAACAGATGCTAGTTTACATGCTATTTCAGCTGTATTACTTCAATTACATGAAGGAAAATTACATCCTATTCTTTACTTCAGTAAGAAGCTATCTGAAACTCAGAGAAACTATGCTGTTACTGAATTAGAAGCTTTAGCCTTAATTGAAAGTATTGAGAAGTTTTCTAGATACTTACTAGATAGGAAATTTCTGGTTCTTTCGGATAACAAACCTTTACAAATTTTCAAATCGGGTCATCCGAAGAATTCGAGAATACATAGATGGTCATTATTATTACAGGATTGTGAATTTGACATCTGTCACATTCCTGGGAAAGACAATAATCTTGCTGACAGTCTGAGTCGATTATAGAATGGCAGATTTTCTTGTTGATTAGTTATAGTTGAATTATAGTTATAGTTTCGTTTATATAAATTGAGTTCATAATTATAATGATATAGATATTAAAATGATACTTGTATATAAAGCCTTGTTAGAAGGTCAATATAACAATAAACAACATAACAATAGGTTATTTGATTGAATATTATAAATAGAATTAAGGTACATTTATGAATAATGTATGTTCATGACAGAACCAAAGCAAGGATGGAATGATATATCAGAGACAAGTGCTATGTCAACAAAGATAGTCAACAAGCAATTTAACAAGTACCATGTCATTTTCTGTGATTGTGAAAATTTATATGTCATGTTATAATTGTACAGGAATTAATGGTTAGAGTTACATGAGAGTATATTATATGATTTGATTATGTATTTTGAGTCTAGAACGATAAGATTGTGGATTTTATATTATGTTATATGCATGTGCCAGATAAGAATACGATCAATCTCAAAGTCCACGGGAAAAGAATCGGGAAAAAGTGCAAGGTGGATCTACCCTACCCATTTAAATGTTTTATATGATACAAGAACAATAACATGGATTAACTACACTAACATGGTTACTGGGAGAACCTCATTATTACCCTCGTCCTACACTCATGGTAATACCTAGAGCTAGGACACACTTGTCATTAAAACAATAAGGGACTAATGTGTTATTAGTTGATTTGATTCACAAGGATCAGTCACACGACGTCCGACGTGAGGTTCGGATAGGTGGGCGTGCCCGTTATGTAGCATTTAAAATTTTTTTTTTAGGGTTAATGATGTGGTAAATCCTAGAACTATGTGGTTGTGGGTAAAAGAAAATTATAGTCACAGTGGAAGTATCATGTATAATAATTATCAAAGGAAAAATGTTTTAGCATTTTTTTGGGGGGGAGGGGGCATTATGCCACATAACAGTCACGCACACCGCCAAACATAAGTTTGGATATTCCCAGACTCGGAATAGAATGAATTGACCATGGGTAACCAAGACCGACGTGGACATCGGGAGATACAGCAACGAAAAGGCTTCAAGGAAAAGGACAAGAGGTCAGCGGTTTTCTTGGCGCTCGTGTTACATGGACATGATCTGGTAGGCGCAGTCTTATTAGTGGTGCGAGGAGTTCAGCTGTTGTCTTACATTCATACCATATCGGACCGGGACAGGAGTCTCTAGACAACAATTTACGCTAGCTTACGAAAATCCTTGGAAGATCAAGCAATCACAGGAGATAGAAACTGGGTCGTTATTAACCTGTAACTTCCCGTATCAGGGGCTGGTTACGTTTGATGATCATGTTTCGTATTCTTCTGTAAAGGGATAAAGCCGAATAAAGATTCAATCTCTGAATTGCACCCGTTTTTCTCAAGGTGAGCTTGGTTTAATTCGTTTGTACTTTGAATACGAGCTGTTGACATTGAAATACCATAGAATGTGTCAAGACAGCATACAGACAATAGGCATTATCATAATGAGATGAATGGTAATGTATTTAGAGATTGGCTCGAGAATACAGCACTTCCATCCTTTGATAGACCGTCTTGTCTAATCATGGACAATGCATCACATCACAATGTTGTTGCCCAAGAAGACAAAATACCTATGGCATCGAGCACAAAGGAAGCAATAAAGATATGGCTCCGAAGGGAAAATATACCATTTCCAGAAACATATTTCAAGCTACAGTTGTTGTCCCTCATAAAACAGGCGCAAAAAAAAAAGCAAGAAATATCAAATCGACAAGTTGATAGAAGAGCATGGCCATAGGTACTTGAGACTTCCAATGTACCATTCTCGTTTAAACCCTATGGAACTTGTGTGGGCTAAAATTAAAGGACAGGTGGCAGCTGACAATACTACATTCAAATTGTCTGACGTCAAGATACTAACCCAGTCCGCGCTATTAAATATTGATAAAAGTTACTGGAAAAAATGTGACGACCATGTGTTGAAAGAGGAAGAGGACTACTGGAGAAAGGATGGATTGAATTTTATGCAACTGAGAGCAGTCATCAACCTACTGGAATCGTCCGACACAGATTAAGGTCTGGGCAGATCGCAGACCTTAATCCACGTGCACACTTACTGGGATATTTTGCTCTAAATGCAGGCCCTAAACATTACAGCATCAGCACAATGTCAATGGCAATAATTTATATTCCACAGTGATCAATTTTCAATTCCGCAAGCCCTCAGCGATGACAAACAACTGGTATTGAATAAAAATAACACTAATCGCGTTGAATACCAACAGAAGAGTAATATTGCGTGACATATTGTGGCAGATCAAGAAACATGAGAGCAAACACATTGTCAAATTAGGGGACAACACACGAACATACGAATCAATCTATAAACTTCAATGAAAAGAGGACCAACATCTTGGTCGTTAAGAAGAAAGCCCACTACAGAGACAATGACAACTATTTTCATAGTGCAAAACAGGTAATCATGTTCCGTCTCTGAATGGTAAACAGCAGAGTAGACAATCTTTCATGAAGATTCAAAGCGGGTCTGTCACCCATGTGTACGTGTGAACAAACTACACAAACAGCTGAACAGATCCTTAAAAATTGACACATGATAACTACATTGTGGTATCATTTCTGGTCACTCCATACGCACATTAACGCACAGTTATTTGGAAGCTTTCATGAACTCAATATAAAAAGTTAAATGCATCCTGGTAACACGACTCCTTGTGTACACATTATTTAATCAGCAGTAGAAGAAACAAGAAGGAAATGAAAAATAAGGTAAGAAATATATTCCTTCAACTTTCCTGTCAATTTACACATTATTTACCCCATGCCTCTGTAAATTCTCTGTCTTTACTAATATTACACATTGGGAGTAATTACACATGGGAGTCTCGTGGTGAAGTGGTCAAGCCGTCTGACTCGGGCTCCGAAGGTTGTATGTTCGATTCCGGGCCGCGTCCTTCATTTCACGAGTGCATTTTTTCGGAGACTCCCGAGGGTCGTCGCTGGAACAACGGAGTTCGTGCTTTGTGCGACATTTTCCGTGCTGCGGAAAGAGACTGAGCCATATGGGATAAAAATCCGGTGCAATGCAGTCGACCATGTCAACTTTTAAGCGACTTTTTTTTTATTGTACCCACTCCCATACGAATCTGGCTACGCCTTGTACTTGTGTCATTACCTGAAATGACGTGCTTTACTCTAAGTCTAGTTTGTTAGCATGAATTCACTACATTTTCGCCAAAACATCAAAGAAATGTCGCCGCTTTCGATGATTTAAGTTGCCTTTGGACCTATCAAAGACATATTCCTTGAGTGGGGGTAAATATAAGACGGCAGGAAAACTTTCATAATGATGCAACAGACAGTTTTCATAAAAATTGATCGTGAATAAAGGCATTCATTTCTGAACAGACTATAGTAGTGGGAACTTATCCCCGCTGTAATCCCTAGCTATTTTCCCCTTTAAAACCAGTTGCCTTAATTATAATCTGTTTAATCATTATTATGTTTGTGATGACTCTATTCACCACTAACAATATCATCATAATTTCATTTACGATCATCATCGTTGCCTTTATCATCACTATCACCACCTTAACTCCAAAATTCCTCTTATATTCATACTATAATCCAACACTATTGTTGTCATTCTTATTTTTTTTAATGATTCATTCAATTAATTTGATTTGGCTGTCCAAAGAATTGTCAGCATTCTTCTGTATAACCACATCTCTGAGGTCTCAAAGGCCTGTTTACTATAAACTTTGCCCATAAACAAACAAGCTAGACCCTGACTAAGTGAATTAACCCTCCAAAACTATAACCTTGGATACTAGAATTCACAGTTGTATGTTAAACCTTCCCTCCGTTAGCCTACGGGACACCCTTGGGCAAGGTGGAGTACCCGTTTAGCCCCCCCAACAGGGTAACGTGAAGCCATGTGAGCAGGTGGTGGATTGGACTTGGGAGCAGCCGACAGATAGTTGTTGGTTATGGTTTCAAGTCAGTGACGGTGGGCAGAGGATCTCCCAGTAGAGACAATGGCTACGGTCATCCGATCAGTATGGTCACTGCCAGGAAGGAAGAATGGTAGACTTCCCTCCTTATTGATTCCCGGGCAGAGGAGGCTCGTCAGCCTTGGTTGGTATCTCTTCTAAGAGAGGGAACTCTAAATCTCAAACCTCCGCTGCCTTGCGGGTATACCCATATGGGAAAGGCTTCGGGAGTAAACCCTGAGGACAAATCCGGAGATGGAGTCCCTAAGGCAGTTCCATGTTGTAACAACATAGTTCTGGCAACTCCTGTGATGGCACCGATGCCAAGTTGCATTGGCTTCTGCCTTTCCCTTGGTCAACATCGGCGACGTGGAGAGGGGGAACCTGCTACTGGGCAACAGCTGGTTCTCCAATTTCCATTGCCCAGTCTTGTGCCCTGAAGAGGTCACTTCAGCACCGCGTAAAGCGGTGACACAACACGGGAAGCAGCATTTGCCGGTTATAAGTCTTAATGCTCGATTGGCGTAGAGCAAGGCGCCAGGGGCTACTTCCGACGGTAGGAGAGATCATCGGATCTCACTAGACAGCTACCGCCCGCCTAATCTGGGCAGCCCCCAGTCAATAAGGTGTTGTCTCGCCACGGTTCATCTACTCCTGAGGGTGTGTGGAGCTTAGGGGAAAATCCTGACACATGGACAGCAATCTATACACCTAGCAAAAAGAAAAAAACAAAACAACCGGCCCTAAGGCTGGGAACATGGAACGTAAGAACCATGACCTCTGGCATCTCAGATGATCTAAACGAGATTGTGGATGCCCGCAAAACTGCAGTGATAAACAACGAACTACTAAGACTGGGGATAGACATTGTCACCCTGCAAGAGACCAGACTCCAAGAATCTGGAAGCATCAAGGAGAGGGACTTCACTTTCTACTGGCATGGCAAGCCGTGCGGAGAGACCAGGGAGCATGGAGTTGGCTTCGCTATCAGAAACAAGTTGCTCAATTCCATCATACCACCAAGTGATTGCACTGAAAGAATACTGAAGCTCCAACTCCAGACAGAGGCAGGCCCAGTTAGTATTATAAGCGTTTACGCCCCAACACTAATGCAGCATCAGAATCTAAAGACAAGTTCTATGATGACCTAAGCAAAGAAGTCAGTGAAACACCAGAGAAACAACATCTTTTTATCCTGGGGGATTTCAATGCCAGGGTTGGCTCCGAACACAAATCTTGGCCTTCATATCTAGGACAGTTTGGTGTTGGGAAGATCAATGACAATGGACAACGTCTCTTGGAATTCTGCAGCCACCATAATCTGTGCGTGACCAACACCTTCTTTGACACGAAACCTCAACACAAGGTGTCATGGAGGCACCCCAGATCAAAGAACTGGCACCAACTCGACTTGGTGCTCACTAAACGCAGCAACCTCCACAATGTACGGCTGACTCGCAGCTATCATAGTGCTGACTGCGACACCGACCATTCACTCGTCTCCAGCAAGGTGAAGATAAAGCCCAAGAGAATCTACAGAAGCCGAACAGAAGGAAGACCACGCATTGACACCAGCGGCACCCAAAATAAAGAGAAGGTCAACAAATTCATGCAGGCTCTAGCAGATACTCTGCCTGGCCCCACAGACGGAAATTCCACCAAGAGATGGAGTCATTTTCGAGACACCATCTACAATACAGCACTATCAACATTTGGCAAGAAGCAAACTAAGTCAACCGACTGGTTTGAAGCACACTCTGAAGAGATGCTCCCAGTCCTGGAGATAAATAGACATGCATTCTCAATGTATAAAACATCACCTTCAGAGAAAACACTGCAGGCATTGCGAACGGCCAGAAATAGAGTACAACAGATGGCAAGAAGATGTGCGAACAGGTACTGGCTACAGCTCTCTGCTCAAATTCAAACTTGTGCAGACACTGGAAATATAAGAGGAATGTACGAGGGCATCAAGCAAGCTGTCGGTCCATCAAAAAATAAGATGGCCCCTTTACGATCAACTGAGGGGGTAATCATAAAAGATCGAGCGAAACAAATGGATCGCTGGGTAGAACACTACTCAGAGCTATACTCAATGGATAACACTGTCAGCGAAGAAGCTCTGGAAGCCATCGATCAACAGTCCGCCATGCATGCCTTGGATAACGAACCTTGTCTCACAGAAATCAGCGAAGCACTAGACTCTCTCAAATCCGGCAAAACACCTGGAAAAGATAGTATTCCACCTGAAATTTTAAAATGTAGCAAAGAAACAATCATCCCAGAACTGTATGCAATATTTCAGCTCTGCTGGAAAGAAAAATCAGTACCACAAGATATGAAAGACGCAAACATCGTTACCCTTTATAAAAACAAAGGCGACAAAAGCGACTGCAACAACTATCGCAGCATTCCCTACTCAACATTACAGGCAAGATTTTTGCCAGAGTAATCCTTAAAAGATTACACATTCTTGCTGAAAGAATCTACCCCGAATCGCAGTGCGGATTTAGACCCAACAGGTCCACCATCGATATGATTTTCTCACTCCGGCAGCTCAAAGAGAAGTGCAGAGAACAGAGGAAGCCATTATATATTGCCTTCATCGACCTCACAAAGGCATTTGACCTCGTGAGCAGAAGCGGCCTTTTTAAGGTCCTTGAAAAGGTTGGATGTCCACCCACCCTTCTTAGTCTCGTGAAATCATTCTACGAAAACATGCAGGGGACCATTTTATTTGACGACTCAATATCCCAGTCATTCAGCATCAGCAGCGGAGTAAAGCAGGGTTGCGTGCTTGCTCCTACACTCTTTGGTATCTTCTTCGCTGTTCTCTTAAGGCAGGCATTTGAGACTGCCACTGAAGGCATATACCTCCACACAAGATCCGATGGCAAACTTTTTAACCCATCAAGACTCAAGGCAAAGACCAAAATAAGGTCGAGATGCGTAAGAGAACTACTTTTTGCAGATGATGCAGCACTGACTACTCATACAGCAGAAGATCTCCAAAGGCTCATAGATCGTTTTGCAGCCGCCTGCAAAGACTTTGGGCTCACCATTAGCCTAAATAAAACACAGGTGATGGAACAAGATGCTGGTGCGCCTCCGTCAATCAAAATTTCTAATTACGAATTGAAGGTCGTCCACGATTTTGTGTATTTGGGGTCGACAATATCAGATAATCTTTCATTAGAGACAGAAATCGACAGACGCAATGGAAAGGCAGCCACAACATTTTCCAGGCTAGCTAAAAGAGTTTGGGAGAATAATAGACTAACAGAGCGTACAAAAGCTCAAGTATATAAAGCTTGTGTTGTTAGCACACTACTCTATGGGTCTGAATCCTGGACCCTGTACTCAAGACAGGAAAGGAAGTTGAATTCCTTCCACATGAGATGTCTGAGACATATCCTGGGCATAACATGGAAAGACCACATAACAAACAAACAGGTGCTTGAAAGAGCAGATATTACCACAGTGCACACCCTCCTCAAGCAGAGACGCCTCCGGTGGCTGAGCCACGTATCTCGAATGGAGGATGAACGTATTCCCAAAGATCTCCTTTATGGAGAACTAGCCACAGGAAAGAGGCCAACCGGAAGACCCCAAATGCGATATAGGGATGTGCGTAAACAAGATATGAAAACCATTGGAATAGATCCAGACACGTGGGAGAGAGTTGCAACAGACAGATGCACCTGGAGAAGAGATGAACGAAACGGACTGGTGTTCTTTGAGCGCAATCAGATCCAACAAACTGAGGATAGGCGGCACAGGCTCAAAGCACAGTCACTTACTGTGGGACTTGCCTCGTCTTACAGATGCGGAAACTGTCAAAGGGATTGTCACTCTCGCATTGGACTATACAGTCACCAGCGGTGCTGCCAGGCACCTCCCAAGCGGCACAACTCTATAGTCCTTCAGGACTGAAAGAGGCCTACTACTACTACTACTACTATGTTAAACCTGGTTTTATGCAATATGCAATGAAAGATTCTTTCCCAATGACAAGGATTTATTGCATAAAATATACTTCAGTTTGCTTGTCCTATCCTATAAATTGGTTAGAGAAATTAGACACAGATTGTCAAGAATTTGTGGGCCCATTAATAAACACAAAAATTTAGCAACAACTGGAAATATTGATGGGAAAAGAACAAGAGGAAGGCAAAGGAAAACATCCTTGGATGCCTAAGTCACATGGCATATTCAGGACAAGAACATAGACCAGATCCAGACTCTGGTGATTGTGTGAGATGGTGAAACACAGACCAGATCCAGACTCTGGTGATTGTATGAGATGGTGAAACACAGACCAGATCCAGACTCTGGTGATTGTATGAGATGGTGAAACACAGACCAGATCCAGACTCTGGTGATTGTATGAGATGGTGAACTGTGACCACTCATGATTATTGCCATGGTACATGATGATGATGATTCTGTTCTTTACCCATGTGATGCATCTTTCATCTGATGTTATCAGTGCGCCTAGATTCTGTAACTTTGTACTTGCCCTAAAACTCTGTAACATGGCCATCAGCCAGCAAAAGTATAACCTCTCCTCCCTGTTGCCTTCTGTATACAAAAGCTAATGTAGTTAAACCATACACAAATTGGTGGAAGATCATGGAAAACTACCATTGTATTTAACCCTTGTAAAACATGCCTCTCAACAAATTTACTGCAATACCTATTAACAATTGGCTCCATGGAGAAGGGTGCTTGAAACACAGTTGCAGGCGATTTGGCAGCAGAGTGCCTAGCGTTGTTTTTTTATGAAATAGTATGGGTACCGGTTGTTGTGAAAGCAATGGTAAACTACTGAACGTAAACTAGCAATACAAAAATGCTGGGGTTGACTATGGCATCCTGTAAAGGATATGCAACTAACTAACCTATTAATAGAATGATTACTTTGAGATCTGTAATGCCTGAACATGAGAGCAGCATGGAGGGTGCAATTTACATTTATACAGTATATATTTGTGCAGTATTTTAATGTCTATATTTCAATGTTTTTAAGTAATTGGGTATGTTGATAACAGCAGATGTATTAAAGAAGTTAAATGTAGAATAACCATAGCAAGGGCAGCATTTCACAAGATGAGAATATTCTATCAACTGTCAACTGAATGTGAGCAAAAGAGTTCCTAAGAGCTATATTGAGCCAATCCTGATGTATGGAAGTAAATCACAAGCAATTAGCAGACACGTGAGGAATCATGTGGATACCAGATGTGATCTTATAGAAGAGTGATAAGAAGACCATGGATGGAAAAAATAACTAATGAAGATATCCTGAAACTCACAAAAAGAACTGGTTACTTGCATAAGAAGCAGAGTCTTTTCAAGAAGAAAACCCGGCATCCTGTGGGCGTCATGAGAAAAGAAAAGTTGGATTACTTCTTGGCAACGGGAAGGTGGGAAGGTTGGTAGAGTCTTCTTCAAGAAGAAAACCCGCATTCTGTGGGCGTGTCATGAGAAAAGGAAAGTCGGATTACGTCGTGGCAACGGGAAGGTGGGAAGGTAGGAAAAGCAGGGGGAGACAGACACAGAGCGAGAAGATGCAGAACAAAGAGAACAGCCTGAATGACATCCTTTCATTGAGGAAAATTCGTTTTAGAAATGATTGGCAGTACATAAGATAGAAGCCTGTGGAAAGACACGATCTCCGGCGTCACAAGGCATGGACTACAAGAAGAAACTTCACCAATCAATGAGTTCATCTGAGTTCACTTTTCTCATGGACATATTGAATTGACAAATCTGGTGGAACGTCGAGTTTTAATGTGGGCAGAATACAAAACGAGTGCAAACACTCAGTTAATTACAGAAAGCGTGTTAGTTGTTAAAATATTTGCATTATTGACAAGTCAATACTACTCGGCAAGTTAACAATACCAGTCTTGTCTCTGAAGTGACAGAAAACGTTGTCTGCTAGTACTTCATGTTATGGGCGCAGCCATCTTGGGTCAAAGTTAAGAAAGATAATGCACACAAATAATGATCAACAGCCAGAAACTGAGTTATCGCCCCATGGAGCACGAACTGTCCTGCTTATATAGTAAAAGACCCTTTGGTAAGGATGGCTCTCATGTCCTTTCAGGACCCATCCCCCACTGGTCCAAGTCTGACACCCAGCTCGTGCCTGTGGCTCCTAGTAGCTGTCAGCATGCGACAGCGGCCACCCCCCGGGCAACAGCTGTGAGAGGCTGGCTAAACCAGGCATGGGTATCCGATTTGGTGTCAAACCAAGAGGTAAACTAGGGTATGCCTACCCAGCATGTGAAGACAGGATTCGGCAGACTGCGCGGAAGAAATCATTCCTGATTCAACGGGCAAGACGGCGTTTACCTGCAAAGCGTTGTGGAACGTAATGAGCACGGCAAGGCACGTAGAGCGCCCTGGTCATCCACTGCACCTGTATTCGTCTCCAATCGTCTCGACTTGTCTTGCCACTGGACTCAGATGGACTCAGGCGAGAGAGTGAGGTCGACGAATTGCGCAACTCTTCCTCACTTTAATCCAAGTCATCGCGCAAGTCATTCTTCATCCAACGTCACATATCACCTTCAAGCCCTGTGGCGATGGGCGAGCGGCAAAGCGGCAGGCGTGGGTACGCTGGCAGCCGTAGTCGCAGACCTGCACACAGGCGGCTCAGGCCATATGGTCGTCTTCTACTGACCGGAGCAGCAGTGGGATTCGGCAGCCCCCTGAGCGACTGAGCAGCTCTCTATAGGAACACACTGCTCACCTACATAGCATGAGGAAGGGGCTAGAAAAGGTGCCCTAAACATTGTCTGCTTCATCACTACCTAACCAGCTAGCCGCGGTTGGTGGGTACCCTTAACTGCGGTCGACATACAAAGAAAGATAAAACAAGCAAAGCTAAAAGAGTAAACCATATTCCCTTAACAATTGGAACTTGGAATGTACGCACCCTACTTGACAGAGACGCCGCGTCGGGTCCAGAGAGACGAACAGCACTGATTGGGAGAGAGCTGGGCAGGTACAACATCGACATTGCAGCCTTGAGCGAGACACGACTTGCAGAAGAAGGCCAAATCTGTGAAATTGGTGCCGGCTACACATTTTTCTGGAGTGGAAGGAAAAGCGTGGAAAGACGCCAATCCGGTGTGGGATTTGCCATTAAGTCGGCCCTGGTCGGCAAATTAGCTGGATTTCCAAAGGCTATAAACGACAGGCTCATGACCATGAAGTTGCCTCTGCTGAATGGAAGGAAGCACGCAACCATTGTGAGTGTCTACGCACCAACTATGACCAACGAAGATGATGTCAAGAACAAGTTCTATGAGGACCTGCACAGTGTATTAACATCTGTTCCCAAAGGAGACAAACTTATACTCCTTGGGGATTTCAATGCCAGAGTAGGCACGGACACCACCTCTTGGAGTGGCATTATTGGAAAGCATGGAGTCGGAAATTGTAACAGCAATGGACTCCGCCTCCTTCAGACATGTGCCGAACATGATCTCCTGATTACGAACACAATTTTCCGTCTCCCCATGAGAAATAGGACATCGTGGATGCACCCTCGCTCGAAACACTGGCACCTCATTGACTATGTCATCGTCAGGAGGAGTGACAGACAAGACGTTCGAGTGACAAAATCCATGTGTGGTGCCGAATGTTGGACAGACCATCGTCTCATTGTCTCGAAAATGAACATCCACATCAGGCCACCACGGCGTCCTCAAGGGGCGAAAATGCAAACAAAGCTAAATGTCACCCGCCTAAACAGCAAGAAAATGCAGCAGTCGTTTGAAAATATGCTGGAAGACCGCCTCAAGCCCAATGCTGAAGCTAAACAGGATACAGAAACAGAATGGAGAGCCCTAAAGGACACAATTTACAACACTGCTATGGAAATCCTGGGTCCAGCCCCCCGAAAGCATAAAGACTGGTTTGATGAAAATTCCAAAGACATCAACCAATTGCTGGCCGAGAAACATCTTCTCCTCAAGGCACATTTGAATGACCCAAAGTCAACATCAAAAAAAGATGCTTTCAAGAACATTCAGAGAGTAGTGCAGCAGAAACTTCGGCACATGCGGGACTCCTGGCTGAGCAGCAAAGCTGATGAAATTCAGGGCTTTGCTGACAGACATGATATGAAAAACTTCTACGACTCACTGAAAGCGGTCTATGGTCCTTCATCACCAGGCATAGTTCCCCTCCTCAGTGCAGACGGGGGAACATTGGTCACCGATAAGAAAGAAATCCGCCAACGCTGGGCAGAGCATTTCAGCAAAATCTTAAATGCAACTTCCTTCTTCGATGATGACACCATCAAATGCCTTCCTCAAGTTCCCACCAATGAGACACTTGGTGACCTGCCAACCATAGTGGAAATAAACAAAGCCATCCAGCAACTCTCCAGCGGCAAGGCACCTGGTCCTGACTCCATCCCAGCAGAGATATACAAGGCAGGTGGGCCGGTCCTAACAGAGCAGCTTCACCAAGTCTTCACAAACATATGGATGAACGAGACCATGCCACAAGATTTTAAGGATGCGTCAATAGTACACCTTTACAAACGTAAAGGAAACCGCCAATCCTGTGACAACCACCGAGGCATCTCCTTGCTTTCAATTGCAGGGACGATACTCGCCAGAATTCTTCTCAATCGCCTCACAGCCCATCTCGATCAAGGTCTTCTTCCTGAGAGTCAATGTGGCTTCAGAAAAGAACGTGGAACTGTTGACATGATTTTCGCTGCAAGGCAGCTGCAAGAGAAATGTCAGGAACAGAACTGCGAAATGTTCTCCACTTTCATTGACCTTACCAAGGCTTTTGATACAGTCAGCAGAGATGGATTGTGGAAGATTATGGCAAAATATGGCTGTCCACGAAAGTTTGTCCAAATAGTGCGGCTATTTCATGACGGCATGCAGGCAAGAGTACAGGAAAATGGTGAACTGTCTGAACCCTTTCCTGTCACCAATGGAGTGAAGCAAGGATGTGTCCTGGCACCAACACTGTTCAGCCTCATGTTTTCAGCCATGCTGATGAATGCCTTCGAGAACGACGACACTGGAATAGACATCAACTACCGTATGGATGGAAAGTTATTCAATCTCAGAAGGCTGAAAGCTAAAACCAAAATTGACAGCGGCACCGTCAGAGAGCTCCTGTTTGCTGATGATTGCGCTCTATACGCCAACTCAGAGGCGGACATGCAACATAATGTTTCAGCTTTCTCACATGCCTGTGCCAAATTTGGGCTCAATATCAACTTGGAGAAGACTGTAGTTATGTACCAGCCAGCTCCAGGGAATAATCACACTATGCCGAATATCAAAGTGAATGATCATAGACTAAGTGTTGTGGACAAATTCACCTATCTTGGCAGCACTGTGTCACAAGCTGCCACAATCGATGACGAAGTGAATGCAAGAATCTCCAAGGCCAGTGCAGCCTTTGGCAGACTGTACAAGAATGTATGGGACAGAACTGGAATAATCCTGCAAACAAGGCTAAAAGTCTACAAAGCAGTTGTATTATCCACACTGCTATATGCTTGTGAAACCTGGACTGTTTATCAGCGACACGCTAGGAAATTAAACCACTTCCACACAGTCTGCCTAAGGAAGCTACTGAAGATTAAATGGCAAGACAAGATTCCAGACACTGAAGTCCTAGAAAGAGCATCCATGCCCAGTATCCACACTCTACTGATGAAGAATCAGATTCGCTGGGCTGGTCACTTGACCCGCATGCCAGACCACAGGCTCCCTAAACGAATTTTCTACAGCGAACTGCGTTGTGGTAAACGCTCCCAAGGTGGCCAGAGGAAACGTTTTAAAGACACTCTGAAAATTTCACTGAATGCTTTTGGAATTCATCATGACACCTGGGAGGCTGCAGCCAGAGACCGAAATTCGTGGCGTGCATCATTGCGCAAAGGTGCAGTCATATGTGAGGCAACCAGGACTGCAAGAGCTGTGAAGAAAAGGCAGGGCAGAAAAACCACTGCAGGAAATCCTCCTCCAGAGACGTCAAGCATTCTTTGCCCACATTGTCAAAGAACATTTCGAGCCAAAATAGGCCTTATCAGCCATCTTAGAACCCACGGCTCCACACCTTCAACCCCACTGGATGAAATGAATGGTCATCATCATTCTTGATGGACAAACAACAACATAGTAAAAGACATACATGTATTAGCATTGACTGGCTTTTACAGAAGGCAAAGAAGTGGATGTCAGAGGCGTGTTTGCAGTTTTCATTGACGTAATAAGAAGATTAGATCAAAGCAGTAGCAGTATAAATCAGTGATATGTCCTTAACCTTTCATCAATGTAGTTGAAACCTGATCTTGTACTACAAAAAAATATGTCTTGACTTAGTTTAACCTTGGGTACTAGCCGTGTGGTTATATTTGGAGTAGCTATTCTGCTTTATGTTTATATCTTGCTGGTACGTCTTGCATTTTCTAGTTTCGGAGGGTCAATTCAGTTAGTGAGTGCTTTTTGTTGTTGTTGTTGCATATCCCTTACAGGACGTTGCAATCAACACCAGCATTTTTCAGCTGCTGTTGATGTACTAGGCAAGATTACGCTCAGTAGTTTGCCATTGATTTCTGAGCGATCAGCTCACATATCCCGTAAGGTACCGGCGTGACGAGAACCGCTACCGTTTCTCGCGCACATCACATTACTTACGAGAGTATACAGGATTATGGAGAAAGACGTAAACCCATAGGCCAGGGAGACTGGCTTGAGTAAGTGCTTAGCTTGTTTGTTTATGGGCATTAGTGTTGAGTATCTGGTAGTTGCTCCACTGCTAGCCCGCAGAGATCGCCTTCAGTGTCACATGGACACTACTTTCAATTTGTATTTCTTCAGCTGTATTTTATTTAGTAGCTAAGGCCGTCTCTCTGATGATTGATTGTATTTAGTAGCTAAGGCTGTCTCTCTGGCAATTGATTGTGTTTAGTAGTTAAGGCTGTCTCTCTAATGATTGATTGTGTTAGTAACTAAGGCTGTCTCTCTGATGATTGTGTTTAGTAACTAAGGCTGTCTCTCTCATGATTAATTGTGTTTAGTATAGCTAAGGCTGTCTCTCTGATGATTGATTGTGTTTACTAGCTAAGGCTGTCTCACTGATTGATTGTGTTTAGTAGCTAAGGCTGTCTCTCTGATGTTTGATTGTGTTTTATCTTTTTATAGGTTCAAAGTTTTTCATTTCTGTGTATTTTTATGTTTTTGTTTTCTATATGAAGAACCGGTCTCTGTGGCTAGGGCTTGTGAACGGTTTGTGAGCCCACATACCTGGGTTCGAAACACAGCGGTGCTGGTTTTTTTTCGAAAAAAGGTATAGGAGCCAGTCGTTCAGAAAGCAATGGCAAACTACTGAACGTAAAATTTGCCCAGGAATCATGAACAGAGAAAATGCTGGGGATGACTGCTACATCCTGTGAAGGACATGCAACTTAAAAAAAAAATATGAAGAAATGACAAAGACAGTATAGGAGGGTAAACAACTGGGGAAAAGACAAGGACAACATTTATTAAACACCCAGAGTTCTATCAATGCATACATAACCATCATGTGTCCTGTCAAATAGTTTAGGTATTCATATGTCCCCACAGACCTCAACCACTAGTGTTCTTCATCACTTCTGTTGGTATTTCTTCATGTCACTGTCACTAATCACTTATAATGTAATATCACATTTTTTGGTTTTATCTTTTTCTTTATTATGACCATTGTTTCCGTGTTCTTGATATTCATAGAAAGTCCTTTTTCTGGACACTGCAAGGTGTAACAGTTTTTGCAGATCTTTTGTGAGTTCAGTTATCAATACCAAGTATTCTTCTATTTTCAGAGAAAATGCTGGGGATGACTGCTACATCCTGTGAAGGACATGCAACTTAAAAAAAAAATATGAAGAAACGACAAAGACAGTATAGGAGGGTAAACAACTGGGGAAAAGGGGAAGACGTAGACAAGGACAACATTTATTAAACACCCAGAGTTCTATCAATGCATACATAACCATCATGTGTCCTGTCAAATAGTTTAGGTATTCATATGTCCCCACAGACCTCAACCACTAGTGTTCTTCATCACTTCTGTTGGTATTTCTTCATGTCACTGTCACTAATCACTTATAATGTAATATCACATTTTTTGGTTTTATCTTTTTCTTTATTATGACTATTGTTTCCGTGTTCTTGATATTCATAGAAAGTCCTTTTTCTGGACACTGCAAGGTGTAACAGTTTTTGCAGATCTTTTGTGAGTTCAGTTATCAATACCAAGTATTCTTCATAATGCAGATTGTTTATAACTGTTGATTGGTATTCCTGGCCTATCTTTGATCTCTCTCATTTTTATTTTGCTATAGAGAAAGAAGAGATACTGTGACAAAACACATCCTTGTCTTACTCCTTGCTTTATCTGTTCATTTTTTCCTGACTTTACTTCTCAATTCATTGCTGCTGATTGTTTCCAGTAAATATTGTGTATAATTCTGAGATCTTTCCCATACATTTTAATATCCTCCAATATTTTGATAATTTCATCATGTTACACTTTACCAATGTTTGATCAATGAATTGACGACATCAAAGACATTGTACAATCACACGGAATGACACTATCCAGTGCTGCCCATCGGGTGCTGGAGCGAAAATTACTCCTCCCCACGACGCTTGACGGCAGAAGTGGAAGGTGATGATGATGACACTTTACCAAATGCTTTGGTGTAATCTATAAAGCAGAAATAAAGATCATTTCGTGCTCATGTGATCTCCCTGTTAGTGATTTAATGTGTACATTGCATTATTTGTTCTGTTTCCATTGCACAAATTATTCTTCACTAATTTCAATGCAGAGATATGTGGAATTAAGGAGAACAGTTAAAAACAGACAACTACGCATTGGAATGATCGGATAGTTTCCTAGCTAACCCAAGAGCTAGACATACATTTAATAACCAGAGCGGCACAAGACAGACAACTTTGGAATTGAATGATAAGCAAGCTTCCTGACCAAGGGCTGAAATATTTTATGATGATGATTCTCACTTTTGTTAAAGAGTTAATGCACAGTGAGGAACACTTTTGTTACAAAGTTAATGCACAGTGATGAAATTCTCCAATGAGCATTGAGCATGGTCTCTGAAAATCAAGCAAACAATTCTTTTGTGTTAGCACAGGCAGCTGCTTGAAGATCACAGTAATGTAACAATGTTGAGAAAACTGCCAGTTCTAACAGTGTCTTTGAATTTGGCTTGAGTAATAAGTTACTCGATCAATTTAGGCAATGATACTTAAGTAAACAGCATCCATTAAATGCTGCAGATACTGTTGATTGAGAAATGCATTGAATGAGTTATTCAATCAGTTTACTTTTCTTATGCAGCAGCGCCATAATAGATACAGTAGATGTAAAGTAAAACGACCCTTCCACATACCTGGAGGTGTATTTGGTATATGGTTCAAGCCCCATACTGTTACAGACCAAATGGTACCCAGTGGGTGACGTGGTCAACATCACACCAGCTGCCTTGACTTCCCAGGACAATTCCTGGCACCAGTTATAGGCTGAGTCTTAAATAAAACCATTAAGTATATATAGCCCTGACATTCCTTCATTCTCACTCACACACAAACAAATGAATATTCTCACTTAGTTGATGGCACTGAATGTGTTGTGTTTTATTACATATTACTTTAACAATAAAAATAATACACAGTAATTCATTTAACATCAAAGTATCAAGGACGCAGAGGTGTTTCCAAGGCACCAGGGCCGGGTTATATACTGGCCAAGACCTATTGACGCGTCCTCGCCGAGTGTCCTGGCAACAGGTCCCTTCGGGGTCCTGGCTGAAGTCAATAGGATCGCCGATTCCTCCGAAGTCGGAGAGTGTCTGCTTGTATGGCGAGGAACCACCAGTCTGCACACCAATAAGCCAGACATGGGACAACGGATACTCACGCAAACCTCAGGTCCTGTATGACATCACACTGATGTTGGACAACAGGATGCCTTCATCCGACATACAGGACTTTGCGTTGGAGCTCAAGCCAATGAACACAAGCAAGCAAGCAAGCAAATCTGAAAAACATGTCTCCTACTTTATAGCAAACTTGGTCAATTGGTGACCCTGCAGAACTTCTAAAGGATTTTTGTGAGTAGTTTTTCAAATGTTTCCTGGGCAGCGGCCTATTCAGTCTGCTATATTAGTTTTAGCAGCATATAGCTTAAGTTACTGAATATCAAAAATATACAGCTTGTGCCAGAAGAAAGTACAAAAAGGACACTGTAATCTTTTACATTGCAATCATCAATATGTGCGCCTAGTTGTTTTCTAAAAGCATACAATCAACTGTGACGTGACTACTGAATGTGTAAAACCCCAAAACTATCAACACCATCACGTGACCTTCCAACTGGCATAGGCGTTCATGCCTTTCTCCACAGATCTTGGTCCTCAGTGCTGTCAATGAATTCTAATGCTGACATTCTTCTATGCCAACATCTGAGACCATCAAGTATCATTGCTCTCAGTCTGCACCCGCTGCTGATCTTTCCAGTCATTACAACTAAACACTTTCAATATACTGATATTCTTTCTGAAACATCTTGCATGCAACATTATCAGAACGATTAAAATACATAATAAATGTTACAGTAAACACAAATGCCATATTCATCATATGACTAGCTAATAAGCGTGCATGGTCACTGTTCACCATCTCACACGATCACCAGTCTCAGATCAGGTGTGAGTTCTTGTCCTGAATATGCCATGTGGACAAACCTTGCAGGTATTTATTCATTTGTCTTCTACATGCTCTTTTCGCATCAAGTTTACTTTTCTTCACAACATGCCCAAAAATTAATGACTGTTTACATCTTTTTTTTCCTCTTTCATTCATTTGAAATAAACTGAATATATATATGCAATGTCATTTGTATAAGCTTCACTGTCTGTTTTTATTTACAAGTCATCTTCCATCAGATCTTATGACTATTCCAGGATAGTTCTACCAATTGACCTGTTTGAATATTTTTCCATTTACTTGGATTTTACAATGTCGTATTTCTTTATTCTTAGAAATGACCATATTTTATGTTTTTTTTACAAATGTTGCTAGTCGCTCACTGTGTGTATAATAACAGCATCCATTAAATGCTGCAAATCCTGTTCATTGTCTACAATCTGCACTAAATGCCTTTGTGTAGTCATTGAAGCAAAGATGTTGGTCTTTGTTCACTTCTTTATTAATTTTTTCAGCATGTCCACTGCATGATGTACCTTTCTATAAATGTGACTGTAAAAATTACATAAATGCAAGAAAATTTTTTAAAAGATCCTTATGAATAAAAATAACAAAACCACACAGAAAAGAGAATTTCTGATTATTTGGCCATCAAAGATAATAATAACAGTTAATGGGAATAAGTGCAGAGAACTTATGCAACTACATTAACATCCACAAATTATTAACAATCTGGAAATCCAGCAGACTAGGATAACCAAGCTAAGCTGAGACCAAAACTGCATATAATGAGAAAATCAAAAGAATCAAGGAAAGTTCAAGGAAAAGAAAGAAGAGCAATACACAGCTGCATCTGAAAAAAAGCTAAAGTTGATAATTTCATCCAGATCACTGGAGTTAGAGGTATCAAAATATTGTGATCTTCATTGGGTCTATGAAGCTCATGTGTGGAAAGAAGTGGTGGGAGCATGAATGGATAGTTTCATAGTGCAATGAAGATGATCCCTAAATCCACCCAATCAATTCATCCATCAATCAATCAGACTTAAATCATAACAGCATTTTGTACTATTGCAGGTGTTGGATTCATGAGTGGAATGAAATCGTCTAATAGCAGATACTACCATAGGTTGTGCATGGCATGTGGGCTGTTAATCTCTCACATATTCTAGTTCATGATAAATGAAGCCTGGTGGTCATTTCCCTACTTTGTCACCTTTCCTTCCAAGACAATTCCCAAAAAATTGTTTGGTACCCATTTTTATGAGGCAATGTCAACCACAGAGCTGTACTGGTCAGAAAAGAAAATCATCCTGTCTCTGCTGGCAATTGGAATCAGACCAGTCTTGGGAGACAAGTGCGCTAACTACTATGCCATCACAGCTCTGAGTGGAATCATCATGATAATGTGTCCTGCCAACTGGCATCTCCACAGATCATGATCCCTAGTGCTTTGGATCCATTCTATCTATAATATTCCTCCGTGCCACTGTTGCAGCTCATCCAGAATCATTTCTCTCAGTCTGTCACTGCCTCTTCTACGGCTGATCTTTCCAGTCATCACATTGTTCTCTAATGGCTCTCTTCTCATGACATGACCACAGGACACTGTTTGTCTCCTTCTTATATTTGCATATAATGTTATACCTTCATTAGCCTTTTCCAGGCACTCTTTACTTACTCTGGCAGTCCAGGTATTTGCAACATTCATCTAAGAAACATCTCCTGTGCCTCTAAGCCCTTCCTAATCTGTTCCTTCACGTTCCATGATTCACTGTCATACAAAAGAATAGGTTCTATATAACAATTCAGTTTGAGTGGAATAGCAGAGACAACAACAAAAACATTCTACACAGTCAACAGAAGGACCTTGTCCAGAAAGCTCTTCCTAACTTGTCACTTGGCTGTTGGACAAAACAGAAAGAGGAAGAGCCACAAAGACAACTTGTATTATCAAACATGCACTGTTAAATACATTTTTATCATATGTGTAATTACAATTTCACTAAATCACTTTATCAAGTATAAATCTCACAGCGTCTGGCTTTCTCAGCACCCTGGGAACTTTATACTGGTTTGAAGCCACTTTTGACTGGTCTAGCATAAAGAGTCGCAACAAGGTGAATGATCCTTTTCTGACAATATGAACTTGTACGGGGTCAATGCTTCCTTTGGCTCGGAAAGAGGCGTAGGGATAAGATTTATCCTTTAGATGGTCATCAAGCTGGATGGAATATACAATTAATATCAAATATAGTATATTTTCAATACCTAGTGTAACAAAGCAACAAAAGATTATAATCTTGGTTACCATGTGAATGTATGTTTACCTCATACAATGCTCATCAATTACTCCCTGCATGACATGACTTTCAGTGTTCCTGAAAAGGGGAGATTCGATGGACACTTTAAGTTTGACACATCATTTTAAAACAGACCATTGTCAAGTTGGCAGTATTGTTGGTAAGGATATGAAGAGTGTCCTGCAGGTGATATTACAGTGCAGATGAGCCACATGATGTCACAGTGCTAGGATAAAGATGGCCACGCTACAAGTGACATGCACCAATGAGGGAGTGTTCATTTTTTATTGCAGCAAAGAGGTGAATAATGATTTGGCATTTATTTGGTCATCCTCCATTTGGTTCTGGAGAAGATCACTATGCTTAGGGGTTCACTACTAATTACAGACACTCACGATTCAGGCATATGTATTTTATACATATGACAGAAAAAGAGAAAAGAAAAATCACAACAACATAAATGAGATTCCTGAGAAGAATACTCAATGTATCAAGAAGAGATAAGATCAGAAATGAAGAAATCAGGACTAAAGTGGGGGTTACAGCTGCACCAGATTTTATTATAAAGCAGCAATTCAAATGGATTGGCCATGCAAGTAGGTTACCAACTAACAGTATACCACAACAAGCAATGATGTACAGACCAGAGGGAAACTGAGGAAGAGGCCGATGACGTAAACGATGGACACAGGGAATATGGGAATATTGATACATGAAGCCCATAAGCAGGCACCCTCCCGCTGTTTATACTTCACCTCGACACCGCAAGGTACAAGAGGAACATGATGAGATGAGATTCAGGCCTCATTTCTTAGTTCACAAGCTGTCCTGCATTCTCTATCTTCCAAATTCTTCTCTTCCCTAGACTCTGATGATTGTGTGAGTTGGCAAACCATGACCGCTCTTGCTTATTGACTTGGCACATGATGATGATGATGTGACATCCATGGATGTAGTCTGGATTTCAGTCAGATATATATATATATATATATATATATATATATATATATATATATATATCATGGATAAGGGTTAAATACTAAAGTGAGTCTATGATTAAGGGATGTGTAGTTACAAACTGACACAGGCAGACCACAGTGGTTTGCGATTCAGCTTGAAACCAGCATTGGGGAACATATGAGAGGAACAATCAGACCTCTACAGGAACAATCAATTCTCTACAGAAACAATTAGGTTTCCACAGGAACATCAGGTCACTACAAGAACAATAAGGTCGCTACAGAAACAATCAGCATACATAAGGCTATCAAATAAATAGATTAATAAATTCATCAACTACTGATTAACAGTATTTGAATTAACCAATAAGGTTCAGTGTCACAAAGAAGTGGTAACTATAATAAAAACTCACCTGCTGCGTCAAGTTAGCTGTAAGTGACTGTATAACCTTGTTGTCATCATCCTCAAACTCCACAAAAACATGGTAACATGGCTGAGATGACTTGAGATCTGGAAATCAGAGTCATAAACAAGAAGTCATTCTATGAAAAGGCAATCACTAATTGCTGATCAGTTACCACCTTCTATGTTCAGTTCTCTGAAGAAATACATGTGATGTATGGAAATATAATCTACATATGCTACAATGTTGATATTTAGAAATCAAAAAAGATCAAGCGATATAAGATCATGTTCTGGGTATGAGTGGGTGTACTTGTGCATGATTCCCGCTCATGGGAATCCTTGCAGAACTCCTTTCGAAGGCCACAAAGCTTAATGATATCATCTGGCAAATTGCTGTTCTGTTCTTTGGTCTTCTTGTGTCTGCCATTGCCTTGATTTTTTTGGGCCCACAAATTACTGATCCACCTATTGGTCTTCTCGTGTCTGCCACTGCCTGTTTTTCTTGGGCTGCGAATTGTTGATCTATCTTTTGGTTTTCTGATCTATCTTTTGGTTTTCTCATGTCCCCTATTCCCTTGATTTTTTTGGGGCTGTAAACTGCTGACTCACCCTATGGTTTTCTCATGTCCCACATTGCCTTTATTTTTCTTGGGTTGCAAATCTCTGACCCGCCCTTTGGATTTCTTGTGTCCCCCACAGCTATTAATTTTCTTGGTTGCAAGACCGAAGCAACACCACATTGGTAAAACCTTGGATACCTCATGTGTTCAGAGAAAGGAAGTAGAGCTCTACAAAACAGATCCCAAGAGAAATGGCACTTTTGTAATGAGTCAGGAGGAAAGTCTCTAAACTAGCCTCAACCTGACATTGGCCCCTTTCAGGGCCAATGTATCAGACTGAAGAGTTAGATTCAGTCTTTCAATCAACTAACCAGCGTGAGAATGAATGAAGGCAATTACAAGTTATCTACATGTAATAGGCTGCAAGCACAGAATGAGTTAAGTATACAAGATGATATAAGGCTTAGATGTTAACATCCTCATGAATTATAAGAGAAAGTTTTAACGTTTTAAGCTCATATGACAACTGCTGCTAGCAGTTAAGCAGACTGGACTGGATTAAATGCTTAGCTGACAGATATTTTTTTTGAAAGCAGACATCTTGGGGATTGACCTTGCGAAACAGATACCAGAAATTTCTATCAGAAGAAAGAATAATGAGGCATCAATTAAGTCTGAATGACAGCCATTTTTGAAATGGGTACTGATATGTAAGATTACTTGGGGTGCTAGAGGTTAGTTTCATCTAAGAGTTTGGAAAGGACAAATACAGTTTGAGCATACAGTTATATCTTACACAGTTCTGTTTTAATGACAGCTTTAACCCAAGAATGTTACGTCAAGTATACAATATGAACACAATGAGTGATCAACTCACATACATTAATTATGTTAGATGACAAACAATTAGAGATTACATAAAAATATTGAAAAATGTGCTTAAACAGAGTTCAAATTCAAATACTGACATATGCATGGAAGCTGAATTGACTGTCAAATAGTCACAAATGTCAAGGTTGCAAGTACAGAAAAATAGTTATATGTCCTAATATTATCAGACATTTCACAAATGCATGTTATTCATTCTTACAAACATTAAAATATGACACAAACTTACACTGGAAAAACTAAGAAAGAAAACCAACCTTTAGATACATTTATGCCATCAAGAAGTATACTTTCAATGCAACAGTAATCCACCAGCTTGAGATTTTCTGCTATGTTAGATAGTGTGTCCCTGAGTGCATTGTAGAACACCGCTTCTGATATCTTCTCTCCCCGGACATTCAGAATCTGTCCCTTCCTGGAGGAATAAATTACAACTGAAGACCTTGTCGGTCACTGCCCTGACAAAATAAAAAATTAGAAACCCTACCCACAATAGAATATGCACAGTGTCAGAGACCCAAATGCTACCTATTGGGTCTCTGACACACAGTAAAAGTAATCAGGTTCAAGGCATGAGGACTGACATCACAGTACTGAGTTTTACCACATCCGGCTCAGTCTCTCTCCACAGAATGGCGAGCCTACTGCTGACAGCATCACAAAAAGCATGAACTCTGTAGGTCCAGCAATCACCCCAAAGGTCTCCAGAAAAACTGCACCTATGATCTGTCAGGACCCAGTCTGAGTATGAACCCACGATCTTCAGAGAGTGAGTTAGACAGCTTTAAAACATCACCAAGGAGACCCTATAGTATACACAAATTCTGTTATACACATTGGAGTCCTTGCTGACATTGTGGAGTTTGTGAACTATAATTTCTGTGTAATCATCGTGGCAAAGTGGTCAAGCCATTTTACTCAGGCTCCAAAGTTTGTGGGTTCGATTCCGGGCCATGTCCTTCGGTTCACAAGTGAAATTTATCGGCGACTCCTGTGGGTCATCGCTAGTGCAACGGAGTTCGTGCTTTGTGCGACGCTTTCCACGCTGTGGAAAGAGACCGAGCCATATGCGATTAATAACCCAGTGCAATGAAGTCAACCCTGTTGACTTTTAAGCGACTTTTTACAAAACTCACTGTTGTTAATGTCTAGAGATCAGAATTTTCTTCATTGTGAAACAGTAAAAACAAAAAATAAACTACACTGACAAGTATAACAAGATAAAGACTTAAAGCGGTTTAAAGGTGAGAGGACTGACTTCACTGGGCCAGGTTTTATCCAATATGGCTCTATTTCATTTGGCAAAACGGCCTGCTGAAAGTGCCACGCAGAGCACAAACTCTGCAGCTCCAGCGATGACCCTCCAGAGTCTCTGAGAAAATTATGCTCACGAAGTAAATGACGGAGTCCTGAAATGAACCCCATAACTTGGCAGCATGAGACAAGTGGCTCAACCATTTCTCCACGGTGACTCCTGTTTCAACAAGTCAAAGATGCGATAAATCCATTCACAAATCCCAGTATCAAGCATCGTTTACTTACTTTCCAGTATGGCTCTGGAACTGACCCAGTCTGATAAAATGGGCACTGGATCATTTTCAGAATTATCTGGAAACTGAATTGAAAGAAAAGATGATGAGGAAAGAAGCTGTTCCCCCCAACCTTATTATGTCACATCCTAGTTCTTACAATGGTCATTTGGACTTCAACGATGACTTCCCATTGGAAAAGCCATTACAAACTACTGAAATGTAAACTTGCCAAGAAAACCAACTTGGGGTTGGGATTGATCGCAACATCCTGCAACGGACATGCAGCATTGTTTGTTTAGTATATGTACAGCATGCAACATTGTTTGTTTAGTATATGTACAGTATGCAACATTGTTTGTTTAGTATATGTACAGCATGCAGCATTGTTTGTTTAGTATATGTACAGCATGCAACATTGTTTGTTTAGTATATGTACAGCATGCAGCATTGTTTGTTTAGTATATGTACAACATGCAACATTGTTTGTTTAGTATATGTACAGCATGCAGCATTGTTTGTTTAGTATATGTACAGCATGCAACATTGTTTGTTTAGTATATGTACAGCATGCAGCATTGTTTGTTTAGTATATGTACAGCCTAACACTTGACAACATTATGGCAGCATACATCACAGAATTGCCATTGCCTGTTTTACCTTTCAGAATCATCATTATGAGAATATAGCAGGTTCATGTATAAAAAATAAGTGTTCACTTTCCCCGATTTGCTGGTATACACACCGGTAACAAATACCTTACATTGGACATTTTATGTTCTGTCTAGGTGGATCATAGGTGCCCACTTCTTTTCTTTCTATGACCAACTATTGTACCTTGTAAACCGCTACTGTTAACCCTAGAGAAGTTATTTCCATATTTCTGATCCCCGGCTGAAGAGTAAAGCAGTTATTTCCACACATTTTTGTTTTGAAATGTTTACTGATATACTACATGGTTATGAAGGAAATATTTTAAAGATTTTAACTAAAATTGAAACAAAAAGTTGATAACAGTTACTAGCTATGATTACTTGCTTGTCATTACCGGCCTCAAATATTAGACCTCCAGCCTTTAAGTGTTAACAGTCTGTTAATAGATAATTCATGGCTCCCAAGTATACTGATTGTGCACACAGTCAATGGCTCCAAAGTAAACTGATTATGTACACAGTTAATAAATGGCTCTAAAGAATACTGATTATGTAGTTAGTAAATGGTTACAAAGTATACTGTGTACACAGTTAATGGCTCCAAAGGATACTGACTGTACAGTCAATGGCTCCAAAGTACACTTATTGTTCACACAGTTAATAAATGGCTCCAAAGGATACTGATTGTGTACACAGTTAACAAATGGCCCCAAAGGATACTGATGGTGTACAGTTAATAAATAGCTCCAAAATATCCTGACCGTATACAGTTAATAAATGGCTCAAAAGTATACTGACTGTACAGTTAATAAATGGCTCCAAAGAATATTGACTGTGTACACGACTAATGGTTAAAAAGGATACTGATTGTGTACATGCTGAGCATATTTAACTGAAAATTCCAGTAGCCTGCATAAATCAACAACCCTTTTACATGCTCTATGGTATATGATGCTAGCTCAATATTGTTATAAACCAATCAGCACTCGATGTGGTCAATA
The DNA here is from genome assembly GCA_963921405.1 of Cepaea hortensis. Taxonomy (NCBI): domain Eukaryota; kingdom Metazoa; phylum Mollusca; class Gastropoda; order Stylommatophora; family Helicidae; genus Cepaea; species Cepaea hortensis. Next base: position 105,872,795 of record OY992879.1, read on the forward strand.
TTATGTTAGCCATCTTTACTTCCCAGGGCACATCCTGGTACCCATTTTAGGCTCGGTCAATCCTGAGAGCCCAGGTCAGTTTTAAAATCTGACCTCAAAGGGGATTCGAAGGCATGACCATCGGGCTGGCAGGCAAGTGTAAAAGTACTTGTTACTCTTATTAAAATATCACCCTAATCCCTGTTAAACAAGATCAACTTAAGACAACAAACAGCGGATCTTTCACAAAGACTCCCAAATTAAAGTTACAGAGGTTTTTTTCAACAGTGTGGAAGTAAACTGGGTTTGTGTTTAAAGAAAAGCAACAACAAATGGGATCTATTGTAAACATAAACACAGCATCAATGAATTCCTCCAGTAAGTCTATTTTTGTTAAGGTTACAGTCCAAGAACATTGTGAAAGAACAAGTCGGTGCTCTAACCTGTACATGAACTCCACAATTGGACACTGATTGTAATGTCCTACCACTCTGACCACATCTCCAAACCTGTATCTGTACAGACAACTGGGGTTTGTGATCACAAGCTCATATACACAACCTTCCTGGACCTGCAGATAGATTTTGCAGTGTACCCATTATTGTAAGTAAGCCCCTGAAAGTTTGAAATAACATAATTCTTGAGCCTTTAGATTTAAAAAGTAATAGAATTGATTTCCACTGGCAAAATATTAGGACATAGAAAACAACAGTGTTGTCAGAAGAAAGAATCTGGATAGAATAAAATACATTGTTAGAGACATTGATGTCTAAATCAATTGATTACTCCAATGTACAAGCATATTTTGGCGAAGAGATTACGGGTGCCGTTCGTAATCTCATAAACTCACATTCAAACCACACCTGCGGGCGAATTGGCAACATACCACCTTGTGTTGGTATTTTACAAAAAGGTATGGGTGCCAGTTGTTCAGAAAGCAATGGCAAACTACTGAATGTAAACTTGCCAAGAGATCATAACAGCAGAAAATATTGGTATTGACTGCGACGTCCTGTAAAGGATATGCAACTAATTTTTTTTTTAACAAGCACATTTGCTGGCAAAATAGTGAAATGGTTACAGACATAGTTTGTAATTCTGCATTCAAAACACAGCTGCTGGCAATTTGGCAGCAGACCGCCTAGCATTGGATTTTTATTAAGGCGATGCTAACCCTAAAAAATAAAATTCTATAATATTTAATTTGTATGTTCTGTTATGGTATAGGGTTTGATATTGAAGACTGCGGATCGATAAAATATTGTCAAATTGACTTTGCACTTAACGGTTGCTATGGAAACCAAGATAAACAATGGCCATCTTGAATTTCTTAATGTACCTCTGAAACATTTATTTTTTAATGTACAGGCTAAATTCTTTGTTTTATGTGTAAATAAACAGACCCTTTACAAGTTTAGTAGAAAATTTTAATGATATCTCTTTGCATTTTTTTTTCATAATTTGAAAATGTTAACATTTTTCATGACATTGTTGTTTGTTTTTTTACTACTGCACAAAAACTAAAACTTAATTTTCAAGATTGCTCTACTCACAATGTAAGAGATATAATGAAGAATATCTCTGCACAGTATCATTAAAATGTAACGAATAGTTTTAAAAAAAAATTGTACGTATTTATAAAAAACTAGCGAAATGAGAAAACGGGGAAAACTAATTATTTTTTTGTTTTTTATTACAAATACACTCTTTTACACAGAAAAACAGTTTACAACTGTACCTGACTGTTAAAATAGTCCTGCTGCATATGCAGGGCCTCCCTCCAGGGCATGCAGCTCACCTTGTCTCTTCAGTTTGGCCGCTCGTACAGTGTCGCGTCTTTTAGTTTGTTTGTCCATCTTGTACTTCAGACTATTTCTTACTTGCTTCTGCATCCTAAATGTTCCTAGTCTCTGCATATGCAGGCCTGTAGAAAGTCCATAAATCTGGGCCGTGTCTTGGGCAGCAGCAGCTCCAAAGTTGAACTCTCTTGCTGTAGTTACAACTGCAAACTGTATGCGCTTGCGTGAGGCAAAGTTGTCTTTAGTGCATCGAGCCCATATTAAGCTGTGTAAACACTCATTTGAATTCTGAGTTTGTCCTGACACACATCTACTAAGTAGTTTAGTGTCAGACAGCCTTTCATAAATTGGCAACAGATATTTCTCAAGCTTGTCACGGTTGAGCCATGTGTGTAACATCTTGTCATGAGGACCTGATGCTTAGCCAGGGCGGACTGAAAAAAAAAAACACCAAGATTGCTCTCCACTTGGGCAAATTTCATGACGTGGACTTTTGTCTGTTGAAAAACAGTGATGCAGTGAAGCCATAACACTTTTCCTCATGGACTCTACACTTGTGTTGTTTCTTATGGCTCTATTGTAATAAATTGTCAGCATACGGATGGCATTTTGTGTAAGCTGACCTTTACTGCGTCCTCCTAGGGTCACACCTTGCTTTCGGCAGTCAGCAACAACATTGCGGAGTGATGTTCCAAGGCGTTTACTGACATGGTTGATACACTCCTCTTTGTCTATCTGAATGTCATCCCCATATGGTTTGATCTTGGTAAGTTCCACAAATGTATTGGTGTCACCATCAAAAAGTATTGACGTGTAGCGAAGTTTATGACGGGCCACAGACCGTCACCACAGCACCCTTGATGCCTCCATCTCCATCATTCCAGCAGATCCTGTGAAATTGTTATCACAGTTTAGAAGATGTTCTGCCTTCCATGCTGCAAATTCATCTGGTTTGTCTCTGGAAAATCTTACCAGTGGTTTCACACACCTGGCAATATGTGGACATAACATGGGCATCTATGCAAAGTCCTGTAAGAACATCCACTGCACAGCCAACTCCAATGTGGGATGTGTGGCCTCTAGTCAGCCAAGTGCCATCAAAGCTGACACTAATATCTAGCACATCATTGTCATGTAGAGTTATGCCTGACTGTTGTGCATGAGCCTGTCAAACATACTTTACGGTTTGAGAGAAAACAGTGTCTTCCAGATCTTCTATCTTTGAATATAGTTTATTCGCTTTGCTGTGAAATGTTTTGTGATGAAGACCTTGCAGGTTCATGTTTTCGCAAAAATTATTGAATGTTGTTGCACCCATCCCACAAACTAATGCTGAATATACTGACTGGCTGTTGACAGCAAAAGATCTATCCCCATCATTACTTCTTGCAGATAGGTATCTTCCACACACTACTTCTTCTTCACAACAAGAGCAGTAAACCTCTGCATACACAGCTAATCCCTTGGCTTTCTTGCTGTCAGTTTTCAAAATAAGACTAGCATTTTTACAAACTGGACAACATAACATTTTGATTATTGCCTCAATTTCTGAACAATCAACTATTGCTCTTTGTTCCCGTTTTTGATATCCATTTTCGTCACCAGAAGCATACTAGCTGCTAGTGGATGTCGTGTATTTATACGTATCTCTTTTAAATTGGCTTCGGGTAATAAAAGAATCACTTCCACAACTTTGAGAAGAACACGATAGCACTGATTCATTCAGATTCACTGTCAAACCACTTGGATTTGGAAGAAATGGCATGTGCACTTTAGCTGGGTCGCTGTCAGTAGTTTCAGAATTGTCTGTACCGTTTACGACATTCTGATAGGCTTTTCGCTGCTTATGAGCATTTGCGAGGTGTAGTCTGAGAGATTTCTTACGTTGAGTAGATGACTGGATGTTAAATTTCTTAGAACAAGGCATATTTCAATGCGTGTCAATCTGTCGTCAACAATGAACGTTCGGCACGTCGCGAAGTGTAAACAGCACAAAGCCGCCATTTTGGAAACCCATGTGATCAGTTTCAGCCATCGGCGAATGCGGATTGCTTACGGTGTTACATATATGGAAGTTTCTGGAAGATGATAGATACGGAAAAAACCGTCATACACAGAAAAGTTTCCGATTAGACGAACTCGGAGTTTCACGAACAGTTACGGAAAATCGTGACCTTTCCAATGATATCTCACACGTGCATGTAGTGTGTTCCCGAGATATCGTTGCTAGGGTTTGAAAACCGTCAATTTTGCAACAATTTTCAATAAGTAGACAATTTGACACCTAGGGTGGGTTCAGTAAAATATGAATATTGCATTAATATAACAGTTTTTAAACAAAAACAAGTACCAAATCTGATAGAAGGCATGATAATGTGTCTAAAATGAACTATTCCAAAAATAGCCAAATTGACCAAAAATCGACGTTTTTACTGCCGCATATCGCCTTAAATTGTATGGGTGTCGGTCGTTCAGAAAGCAATGGTAAACTACTAAAGATAAACTTGCCAAGAGATCACAAACAGCAAACATTTGCTGGTGTTGACTGTGACATCCTGTAAAGGATAAGCAACTAACTTTTCTTTTTAACAAGCACATTTAGAAGGCATTACATGTTGGAAACATAAAAACAAAACTATCCACAAAATTACATTAGTTAAAATTATTACCCAGACTTCAAAAGCTGAGAAATAAATTTGTTTACCATTTATTCCCCTTTGGAGCATAGGTAATCTACCAGTTGACACCAAGCCCTCCTATCTCTTGCTAACTCCTGCAGTTCCTTCCATGCCCTCTACATATAATTTATCTGTCTGTAATGTTTTTCCCTAGCTGTTTTTAGATCTGCCTCTACTTCATAAGGACTTTGTATTTATATTGTTATCAGGTTTTCTCATTGTGCGTCCTGTCTAGAGCTAGCATATTTTTCTCACCTCTTGATTCAATAGAACCTGCCCAGGTATCTCCTTCAGCTCTGCAGTAGTGATTCTGTCATACAATATTAGCCCTTCTATTTCTGGGCAGGTATCAGTTAATAAATGTTTGTAGTTTATTAGAATTAGTTTTAGTCATTCTTCATGTGAATCTATATGAGAAACTGATTTAATAATATTTCTTGTAAAAAATAAAAAAGAACAGCAAAGTTAATTAAAACTGTAAGACATGACAGTAATGATACATTGTGATAAATTACCACCAAAAATACAAAAGGAATAAAATAACTGATTTTTTTGGGTGAAAAATATTTAAACTTACCTGGTGCATTAAAACAGTTGCTGGCTGTTCCTGGTCCATCACCTCTTCAGGGATAAACTCAAAGAATTGTGTTCTTGGATGAAGAAGGTAGCGAGTAGGGAGCCTGTCAGGCCAAATATTGATGCCCAGCAAGCCTTCTGAGGCAGCATAGATTGGTGAGTATAGTGGAACACCTAATAAGCAGAAAAAATATGCTACATATGTTACAGGCCAGCTGAATCTACAGAACCATCTCAAATTAACTACATAGTTAAGAAATATTGCCCAATATACTGTGCATAATTAACATTACATGTAAGAAAGGCAAAGGCGCATAGACTACTTGTATACATTGCTAAAAAGCTAACAGAATATCTAACACTACTGTAAATGCTGCTAAAATAGCTACGTAATGTGGCCAGAGTAATAATCATATTATATCCTGCCTCAGCTGGGAGTTGCAGCTGCGCCTGCTAGCCTGATGGTCATGTTGAAATACCCATTAGGCAGGGATTTAAAAAGAATTACCTTAACTCCCAGGTTGACCCAGCCTAATATGAGTAGCAGGAATGTTATAGGGAAGTAAAAGTGGTGGTGACATATGGACTACATCAGCCATCGATGCTGATTGGTCTATACAAGTATGGGGGTTAGTATCATTACCCATATATATACCCAATAAGCTTCCAGACATGGAAAAGGGTTCTTTACATTTTTTAATGTATACACAAATGGCAAAAAAGAATTACACGCTGACAACAAATAACAGTGAACAGTTTACTACCATAAATAGGACAAAGCTAATATGCCGATAAACAGCACTAGACCCATGCCATTGTGCGGTATGTGCTTGCCCCATTCAACATCCATATAAGGATTAAGATATCATTACTATTATTACATATAAGTACAGGCTATGAAACAATGAGGCAATGATAACTGCAGTAAAAACAAAAGTTCAGACAAAACCATGAATAAACAATCTGAAACCCTGTAAGTAAGAACAAAGCATAAACAAAAAGCAAAAAAGAAATAGAACTCAGAACAAAATCTGGGAGCTGCAGAAGTGCAGTGGCTGGTAAGCTTGGCTTGGTGGTCACTGACTCAGATTTGTACAATTTATCTGGGCTCCTAGGCCAACATTGCCTAAAATTTGACCACATCACTAAAGTGTCAACTGGTCTATAAAATAGGGGGTTATTACCATATGCCCCAAGAGCCACAGTAGCACAGTGGCTAGCATGCTAGCCTGCCTGCAGAGAAGTCTTGTTTTCAAATACACATCGAGTCAGATTAAAAAACTGACCTGGGATCTCTGGTCAGGACAGTCTAAACTGGATACCAGGAAATATCTAGGGAAGTAAAGCCAGCTTGAGTGCCGACCTATGATCCTGACTAAATCATTCCTTGAATGCCGACCTATGGTATTGACTAAATCATTCCTTGAATGCCGACCTATGATATTGACTAAATAATTCCTTGAGTGCCGACCTATGATATTGACTAAATAATTCCTTGAGTGCCGACCTATGATATTGACTAAATCATTCCTTGAGTGCCGACCTATGATATTGACTAAATCATTCCTTGAATGCCGACCTATGATATTGACTAAATCATTCCTTGAGTGCCGACCTATGATATTGACTAAATCATTCCTTGAGTGCCGACCTATCTATATACCAACTACCATTGGATGTTTAAAGTGCACAACAGTTCTTGTTTTTTTTTTAACCCTATCGGAGGAGGTTGGTTATTCCAAGAAATCAGGGGAAATAATTATATAAGTAAATGTATATTTAAAGCAAAAACTTGATTTAACGGTTGACTGATTGAGAATATCCATTAAGACTCCAATATTCTGCTACAGATCACACCAGGAAGTTGCACTGTCTCTGTAACACTCCCTAGGCTCCCAGTGTGTGTATACCAGTATCTACACATACTGTGAATATTCTGTTGTGGGGAGGCTATTTGTCTGGACCGTGACCTTTATGATTTCCACTATCAAGGAAGTATAATGTTAAAAACAATTACACTAGATCTTCTATTTTTCACCATTCTCCTATAATAGCTGGATTTGTGACGAAGGGGTTACGGACACAATTAGTAATCCTGTATACCACGTTCGAAACACAGCTGCGAGCGATTTGGAATCATACCACCGTGCGTTGGTTTTTATACACAGGTTTGAGTGCCGGTTGTTCAGAAAGCAATGGCAAACTACTGAAAGTAAACTTGCCAAGAAATCACAGCCAAAAAATGCTGGGGTTGACTGCGACATCTTGTCAAGGATATGCAACTAACTTAACTCCTATAAGGCAGGTTCACTGATCCAGGAATCAGAAGGAGGTGGTAGACATCTTATCACTGATTCCCCCCCCCCCCCCCATATCCTTTTACAGGACATCGCTGTCAACACCAGCATTCTACTGCTGTTGTTGATGTCTTGGCAAGTTTACATTCAGTAGTTTGCCATTGCTTTCTGAACGACCGGCTCCAATACCAATTCATTAAAACCCAGTGCAACGCGGTCTACTGCCAAATTGCTCACAGCTGTTTCTAACACAGGTAAGTGGGATTACAAACCGCGTCCATAACCCCTTCGCCACGGAGACCTACCACAGGTTAGAGATAGATAATTGCATCTTTAAGCCACTCCAAGCCTCTCTCGTCCCACATACACACATATAGAAGAACTTGTATACATGAACATACTCATATTTCACCTTTTAAATATCCATTTCTCAGCTTCTCGGCATATAAATCAAATGTGCCAGTGTCTGCCCCAACAGCTATATGAAGCTGTGGCCAAATTCTGAGAGCTAAGCCTTCTTTACCATCTTTGGCAGCCTCTCTTATTTCACGGGCTCGCTGAGGATTGGGTGACAGCAACAAGTTCAACTTCTGTCTAACAGATGGGTCAATGTTCAAGTCAGGATCTATGTGACCCCTCTCAATGTCCTTGATTAGTTGTGGAATTTTCTGCTCTAGAGTGCAGAGAGCATTAAATACTATGGATGAAAAGTTGGCTTCGATCATACCAACAAGCGGGTCTAATAAAGCAAAGAGCAGATAAAGGTAGAGGGCTTCTGGTTCAGATCGGACCTCATAAGCTGGGGGAGGTGTTGTGTAGATGTGAAGCAATTCTTTAGATCTGTGGATAAAAAGAGCAGTGTTGACAGGAAGGTATATGTACATTTGAAACTTGTCAAAGGGGTCTCTATTGTGAAGTGGTTAAGCCACCTCCAGTGCTTTCTGAAGGTCGCAGTTTGTTTTCAGACTTCATTATTTGTTCATGAGTGCACTGTTTTCAGAGACCCTGATGGTGGTCACTGGGGCTAAGGAGTTCATACTCTGTGCACCACTTTCAACAGACAGCTTTGCAGAAAGAGACAGAGCTATGTAGGATAAAACCTGATGCAATGCAGTCAATCCTCTCGCCTTTAAACCCTTTAAAAATGTCATAAATTGTGACACACCTTAATAAGTAAACACACAGATGTGGGTTGGCTTCAATACTATACACACGGAGGTCATAGTAAACTCTGTTGTGGAACTAACACATATTTAACAGACAAGACACCAGATCATAAACAGTTTCATCCACAACTAAAACACCTCTCTGATGTTAAAAAAAATATATACATGAACAACAGACCTGACTCAATACACCAAGTCCAAAGTCAATAGCAAACAATCTTTCGGCTTGATCATCTCAAAATCTCTTAATCAGACAAATGTCCATCCAGAACTTGAATTCGCAGCCTATATCACCCCATTGGAGACTGACTGACTTAAGAGATGTGTGTAGCCAAGTGTGGCCAGAGAGTGCTCAGTTTAATCAGACTTTACTAGGCTCCTTACCCACCTGGAGAAGCTTTATTTTGAAAGAACCTCAAATATAACATGATCAATGACCTGAATACTAAGAAGCAGAAGAAAAGGTATACAGTTAAAGACAGTGAGATCTGAAGGGAACATTGGCTACTGCAGTGACTCACTTTATTAACAGAGATCCTTAAGCTAGAGAGGGAGGGGAGAGGGGGTTGGAGGCAGAGTGGGATATGAGAGAGAGAGAGAGAGAGAGAGAGAGAGAGAGAGAGAGAGAGAGAGAGAGAGAGAGAGAGAGAGAGAGAGAGAGAGAGAGAGAGAGAGAGAGAGAGAGAGAGAGAGAGAGAGAGAGAGAGAGAGAGAGAGAGAGAGAGAGAGAGAGAGAGAGAATTTCCGGTATCCATTTTACGAGAAGTTAGGTTAACTTTAGAGATAGATGTGATTAGAATATCATCCACTCTCAATAGGGATTAAACTCAACATATTATACTGGTAAGATAGTGCTGTGCTCACTACGAAGGGGCTTCAAATGAAAACCTTAAATTTGTTTTATTTTGGTGAATATATTCTGAAAAAGTAAAGAACAAATGTATCATTTTTCGATGAAGTCACCACTGCATCCAATGTAAGTCCTAAACTGCTTGGATTCCTGTAGAGAAATTTCTCTTGGTTGCATGTATAACTACTCATGCACCACCTATTGTACCTCTTCGTTGGCCCGAAAAGTCTTTCCTTCCAATGACTCTTTGAGTTGCCATTCCTTGCTCATTCTCTTTGTTTCTGGCGTGTGGTAGTGAATCCAGGTTTCATCTCCAGTAATAATTCTTGATAAGAAACTATCACCTTCTGTTTAAAAGCACTGCAACAGTTCTTGACAAGCATCAATGCGTCGTCGTTTCAATTCTGTAGTAAGCTACTGTGGCACCCACCTTGTAGTGTCATTGATGATGTAATGCGCTGAACCTTGACTGATGTCAAGATGTGCGGCAATGTCACTCAGTCATTTGGCAGTATTCCTGTATGAGGCTTCAATGGCTGCGATCAACTCCAGGGTCACTATTCGGTGTGCCTGGCCCAGTCGTAAACAGTGTAACAGAAGTCACACCTTTTTGAAATTTCCTACTCCACTCATACACTGGCTGGACTGACAGGCATGCATCACCATACTGGACCTTCATTCATCGATGAATTTCTATAGGTTTCACCCCTTTGCTGATAAAAAACAGATAACAGAACGCTGCTCCTCTTTGGTGCATGTCACCATGTTCATCTGTACCTTGATATCATGTGCTTAACTCTCTTGACATCCTTAACAATAATGACAGGTTACACAAAAATGGCATGGGTATTGTAATTTCTATTACACTTTTAAGGCTTTCATTTGAAGGCCCCCCCCCCCCCCTCTCCACCCCTGTATGTACTGTATTATATTTATAGCAACAAGATCCTGTTCAATGCTTTTTGGTTATAATTGGGATATTGGTAGGTTAGGTGAATCCTGTGGAAGACTGAGATTTAACTCCTAAGTTTGATGCACTGGCATTCAGATCATTTAAGACCCTTGCATCCACCAGAGGAGGTTAGCATAGAGATGTTTTTTCTAATCCTGTACCAGAGACAGAAGAAGGGTCTGCGTTGCAGAGCTTGCCTTCTCCTCTCCAAGATCAGAAACGGTGTGCAAGACCATTAATGAAAACTCACATCTGCAGAGGGACATATTACAATAAACCAGCCATGGTTCAAAACACAAACAGACAGGCAGGTATTAGACCGAGGTTGTTTCCTCCACAGGGTTCAGGTATGTTTCTGTAAACAGACTACAACCCAATGTCCAGAGGGAATATTATATATTGTTATTTCAAATAATAGATGCTTATTACACTGTTGCTACTTTATACTGTGTAGATTGCTACATAATATCTTTCAGACAATTCTGATCATCTGTATTCCTATTGTACATATACAAACTCATAGACAGTAGTTTTATAAATCTATGTGAAGATCAGGAAAACAGAGTATTAGAGACAGAGAGAAAATTCCAGATGGATTGGCAGAGTGTTATAAAAATCAATCAGTGGTCAAACTGATCAAAAACAGATAGCTATGAAGGCTATTATTACCAGTGCCACCTAGCAGGGCACATGAAGATGAGGATGAGACCAGGTATCAGTAGATTATCTTCACTGCAAACTAAACAAAAATGGGGTAGCGGGGTAGGGGTATCCCCTATCAAAGGAGAAGTAAGGCGCCCCCTTCCCTCCGCTAGCCTACGGGACACCCTTGGGCAAGGTGGAGTACCCGTTTAGCCCCCCGATCAGGGTTACGTGAAGCCATGGGTGCAGGTGGTGGATGAAGATGGAGAGCAGCCAACAGATAGTTGTAGGTTATGGTCTCCACCTTCACGACGGTAGGCAGAGGATCTCTTTTTTGAGGAGACAATGGCTACGGTCACTGACCAGTATGGTCACTGCTAGGAAGGAAAGCAATGGCAAACTACCTTCTTTACACATGCCAAGAAAATCATGTTGTGTGAAATCATCGATAATCAGAGAAACAGCGTAAATGGGTGCTCCATAGGAGCAACCTCGCCCGGTAGGGATAGTCATGCGCACCAGGTGACTCCAGACCGTCAACAGGCTACTAGGTGCAACAGATTAATATCATTGAAAGTAGGAACTTGGAACGTTAGAACAATGAATGCAGATGGAAAGTTAGAAAACATCAAAAAAGAAATGAAGAGAGAGAAGATTAACATATTAGGAATATCGGAAACGAGATGGAAAGGAGCAGGGATAAGGACAGGAGAGGATTGTAAGATTATTTACTCTGGGGGAGAAGAACAGCAAAGAGGTGTAGCCATTATATTAGATAAGCAAATATCAAATTCTGTCAAAGGATATCATGCTGTGTCAGACAGAGTCCTATTAGTAAAATTAAACGGAAGACCTTTTAAAATAAATGTCATTCAAGTATATGCCCCAACAAGTGAAAGCAGTGAAGAAAGCATAGAGGAATTTTATAATGACGTGGAGTCATGAAATAAATATCATAATGGGTGATTTCAACGCAAAAATAGGACAGCAAGGCGATGGATGCAGTGTAGGCAACCATGGTTTGGGAGAGAGAAATGAAAGAGGATACAGACTTGTAGAATGGGCAAAAGAACAAGAAATGGTTGTAGGAAACACCTGGTTTAAACAGCATCCTAGAAGATTATGGACATGGAGGAGTCCAGACAGCAGGATTAAAAACCAGATAGATTACATCCTGATTAGCAAAAGGTTTCGAAATGCGTTAACAGTCGTAAAAACAGTTCCAAATGCAGACTGTTACAGTGATCACAGATTAATTACAGGCACATTGAGGGTAAAGTTAAAGAAAGTCAAGTATACAGCAGGAAACCCTAAATATGACTGGTGCAAATTGAAAACTGACAAAGAAATACAAAATAATTTTAACATAGAAGTAAAGAACAAATTTGATATATTGTCTGATCTAGAGATCCTGTTTCAAGATGTAGATGATCAATGGGAAATGATGAAGAATTCAATCAGTTGCGCAGCAGAAAAAACTGTTCCAAAAGTAAAGAAAGTGGGCCGTAAGACATGGATGACTGAAGAAATTTTACAACTAATGGAAACAAGAAGACAGAACAAAAATAATCCTGCCAAATATGAAGAAATTCACAGAAAAGTGAGAACCTTATGTAAGGAGGCAAAAGAAACATGGCTTGAGAAAAATTGCAGAGAAATTGAAAAACAACACAACAGTAACAATGCGAACCTAATGCACAAAAGAATTCAGGAGCTTACTAATCAAAGAACACGTACATCAGCAGGCTGCCTAAAGACAAAAGATGGAAGAGTCATAATAGAAAAAGATCAGATATTATATGAATGGTCAGATTACGTGAAAAACCTGTATGACGACAACAGAGACGAACAGTATGATGTTCAAAATAATAATGAAGGACCAGCAATTTTGAAGATGGAGGTTCAGAATGCTCTTAACCATACGAAATCTGGCAAGACCCCCGGTTCAGACAGCGTCACAACAGAAATGATTAATGCTTTAGAAGAATATGGAATAGATCAAGTTACCAGTCTGCTTAATACAATATATGATACTGGAAATATACCTCAGGAGTTATGTAATTCTGTATTTATTGCAATCCCAAAGAAATCAGGAGCCTTGGAATGTGATCAACATCGAACAATTAGTATAATGAGTCACATCACGAAGATTTTGCTAAGAATTATCATGCAAAGAGTTAGGAGGAAAATACAACCTGAAATAGGAGAAGAACAATGTGGGTTTGTGGAAGGCAAGGGTACAGTAAATGCTGTGTATATACTGAGAAACATAATCGAACGTTCTATAGAAGTAAACAAAGATCTACACCTTTGCTTTATTGACTACACAAAGGCTTTTGATAAAGTGAGACATGTCAACATGATAAGGATACTTGAAGATCTACAAATTGATGGAAAAGATCTTAGACTTGTATAAAACATATATTGGAAACAACAAGCTGCCATAAGAGTTGATAATGAAGTAAGCCAATATCAGCCTATTAAAAGGGGTGTGAGACAGGGATGTGTAATGTCTCCAGATCTGTTTTCCCTGTACAGTGAAAGTATTTTCAGAAATATTGAAGATATGGAAGGAATCAACATTGGGGGACGATGCATCAATAACATTAGATATGCAGATGATACAGTCTTGATTGCAGACAATGAACAGGACCTGCAAAATTTAGTAGATGCGATTGTGACACACAGTGAACAACTAGGGTTAGAATTAAATTGCAAAAAGACACAGATTATGGTCGTCACTAGGAAGGACGAAATACCACAATGTAATATACAAGTAAATGGGAATATTCTTCAACAAGTGAGCAGGTACAATTATCTCGGAACAGTAATAACATCTGATGGGAGATGCCTTGAAGAGATTAGAACAAGAATCGCCATGGCAAAAGTAGCCTTTAGCAAGATGAAAAACATATTGACCAATAAAAAGATGTCAATTGAAACGAGAAAGAGAGTGTTGAGATGCTACATTGAGCCTGTACTTTTGTATGGATGTGAAGCGTGGACAATGAGCAGTCAGGCTGAAAAACATCTGATGGCTGTAGAGATGTGGTTTCTGAGGAAAATGCAAAGAATACCATGGACAGCCAGAAAGACCAATGAACAAGTCCTTCAAGAAACAAATGAAGATCGTAAATTGATTAGAGAAATTAGACGTAGACAGTCAAAATTTTTTGGACATGTTATGAGAAGAAATGGATTGGAGAATTTGGTGACAACTGGTAAGATCGAGGGGAACAGACCAAGGGGAAGACCTAGAAGCAAGTACCTGGATGGCTTGGCCTTGTGGCATAGTCGAGACAGAAACACGGAGCTGATCCACGACTCTGGTGATCGGGTGAGATGGCAGAACATGACTGCCCACGCTTACCGGCATGGCACATGATGGATGGATGGATAGGTAATTTAATCTCTATCTTAACAAATCCCTCAGCATGGAGCAGCTCACTTTGTCAGTTCTGTGCTGATTGACTTTCTGTTAGCATTTTTGAGGGTGTCAGCCTTCACTCCCAGTACTTTCTGAACACTACTATCAATTAACACCCATCAAAATCATTTGACTGTGCTCATTCTGTCAGGACATGGTGGACATATGCTCAACTGTTTTTCTTCTCAACTGTTGCCTTCTGTTATTTGTTACATAAGACGTTGAATTACGATAAATCACTCCCCTGTTTGAATATATTATACAGAAGGCATCTATTTAATGCAGAGATTTTAAAAAATTGACCTGGTCTCCCAGCCTAAAATAGGTACCAGGAAATGCTCCAGGAAGTAAAGGCAGCAGCTTGCATGACCTTGACCCACTGAGTGTGCGCTTTGAAAAGTGTGGGGTTAGTACTATATATACCCAATATGCCTCTAGACTTGGAGCAGTGTCCTTTATGTAATTGTTACTATCTAGTTAATGATCATGTCAAATGTTTCTATACCTGTCTGGGGATGCTGAGTTAGGTCCTACAGGTATTCCATCTACAGAATAACGCCAGCTAGGATTATAGAATATCTTGAAGTCTTTGTTCAAAAATTTTGTTGCTGGAAAGGACTCCACCATACACTTGTATAACACAGAGATACCCTGAAGAAGATGGCAAAAAATGTTTATATATTTAGGTACATTCTTGAAAGTAAGCAATATCCATTTAAAGTTTACTATTTACCATAATAACTGTATTGCTAATTTAAGGTTTTTAACATTTCAAGTGGACAAAGTGATAACACATAGGCAGCAAAGGTCAAAATAAAGATGCGCAATAGAAAATAAGTTACAGACAGAAGTGGGGACTGATATTTCAACCAAATTAGTTCATACATAACATGGAGTTATACCTAAGGAAGCATGTGGGAGAAGACATTTTGGTTCATTCAGAACAGGGGCATTTGAGCATCAGGAATACTCTGGTGAAAAGGAGAAAGTCATTTTGAATTACTAGAGTGGTGGCCTGGAAAAACTCAGGTGTGTGAGAATAAGAACAGATATGTAAGCTCACAATTAAAGTATGTGTACTGTGTGTGCGTGTATGAGTTGAGCACATGACATCTAGGATGAAATTAGCATCTTGCACTATACACCAATCATCTTATACATTGGTGTGCGTTTGTGTATGCATGTGTGAGTACACACACACATAAATACAATCAGTATGAGCATATTCACTCAGGGCATCTACATGCACCTATTTAATGGCTCAGAAACATGGATCAATATCAAAACTCATGAGACTTCTCTAGAGGCAATTTAGTTGTGGTGCTATGATAGAATTAAAAGAATAAGCTCAACTGAAGAATAAGACAAATGGTAATATTCTAGAAGAAACAATTAACACAGAACATTTGCTCAGAGTAATACAATACAGAAGGATTTTGTGACTTGATAATAACGTATAGCATGGAACCCATTCAAGAAAGTCATGGAAGACAAAATCTTTGGCTAAAAAATGGTAGCCCAAGGAATACATCTGTTGCCCATTCACACGTTCTGACAATGAAGACATATACAAAACTACTTTCTTGGAGAAAAGATTAATGCCTTAGAAGAGTATAGTATAGACCAAGTTACCAGACTGCTAAACAATATATATGATACTGGTGATATTCCCACTTGATTAGAGACATTAGACGTAGACATTCAAAATTTTTTGGGCATGTTATGAGAAGAAATGAATTGGAGAACTTGGTGACGACTGGCAAGATCGTAGGGAAGAGACCAAGGGGAAGACAGAGAAGTAAATACCTGGATGGTTTGGCCATGTGGCAAGGTTGAGACAAGAACACAGAGCTGATCCACGACTCTGGTGATCGAGTGACATGGCAGTACATGACCGCCCACGCTTATCAGCATGGCACATGATGATGATGATATACAACATGGGCAGAGCATTATGAGGATGCACCAAAATCAACTCTAGAATGGAACAACTTCATAATGATGAGTCCTAAATAATATTCTCCTGTAATAAGAAATAATGCTATTCACAAGAAATATACGAGGATATTGTTCCCTCATATTAACAGGGAAAGAATATACAAAGTATAGCTATGGTATTTGAGACATCCAATAAGAAGATGGGAAAACCTGAGAAACCTGATTTAAACAGTCGAAATGTTGTGGATTGGAGTGGAATTATCAGGGATGATGACAGTTTCCCTTTTGATAGAGACGAACTATCGATCTATTTCTGGAATACTGCAACTTCATTATCTGTTACCTATTTGTGTGTGTTCTGTGTTGATTCAATACATTTTCTGTTAAGTTGAGTTCAATGGACTTTGCGTCTGGTTCCATATCGGGACAATTCCCCAGAAGGGTGTCGCCAGAGGTTGAATGAGTGGGGTGGGAGGAAAAGTCCAAGTGTTTGTGGGGTAGGGAGATTAGCTGCATCGGTGGCCTGATTGGAGCTGGTCCTGATATTATACAGTGTAACATCATTACGTCCTACCCCGACCTATCCTGTAACATACTCCAGGACTGCCCAAACTACAACATATCCAGGCAAACCTTCTGGCCTAGAGAGACAACAGTGGAAGATAAACTCTATGGACCGCTGAGTGAACTAAAAAAGACTGTTAGATTCATACAAGAGACAACATTTCAGTTATAGACATATTTCAAGCGAACAAAAGAAGAAGGGATAAAGTGAAATGGAAACAGATTTTGCTTGTAACAAGCATTCCTACAAGCTTGGGACAATATTTGCCTCATTGATAAATAGGCAACTCTTTATTCAAGTCTGCAGGTCGACTGAATTGTCAAAAAGAGAAGGTTGTACCCTTTAATAACAAATGTGATGATTATACAACAGTGGGTGGGAAATTATTAACATTGTCTATATTCAGTCAGATGGGACTTTTCTTCTTCCTCTGTCTTTCATCTCCCAACAGAGCATAGATCCTAAATGAACTTACACCAAGCCCTTTGCAGACTTCCTCATGATTGGTTGGTTTTTGCGACTAAAGTTTTCTTCAGGTTGAGGTTGCCAATCTCACATCAACCCTCATTAGTCACCTCATACGACATACATAGTAAGCTACAGTGATATTATTCTTTGCTTTCCTTGTGGTAACCCATGAGCGTTCAGCTAGGACTAACTGGGTATTAACAACTATACTTCTTATTATCAAAAAGTGATAAAATCGTGAATATCTCTGGATGAGAATTGGTAATTTGCTCTCAATCACCATTTCAACAAACTGAAAATGTATGCATGCAAAGAGGGCAAACAGATCTGCATAACCTTTGACTCCATGAGAAATGCATAGCAACAATCTGGGTCTATCCTAATCCATGAAGTCTCCATCTTTTGGTTCATGGGTGCAATTTTCTCAGAGTGCAGTGAAGTCATTCTCATCTTTAAATCTTTTTCTTTTTAAATTGCGCAAAAACAATGGTGACTGGAAAACCTAAGACAGACTGCAAATTTCATAAAAGGGATAGATGCTATTTTTGAGCAAATGAAGCAGTTATATAAAAAATATGGGGGTTAATTCTTTGAGTGTTTCAGCCATAGCCCAACAAATCTGACAATACCAGACATATAGATCTAGACTAAGAACAGCTCCAAATCTGCCCACATATCAAATGAACTATGCATTAAGGGAACACATTTTCATTATTATTCTTGTTTATCTGGGATCACATTAATGATTCACTGAAACAGCTGAAAAAAGAGACATTTTTATATAGGGTTCAAGCAGAGGTAGGAAATAAACTAAACATAATTCAGGAGTCAGCCCTTTTTTTCTCAGGAGCCAGCATATATATTTTTGCAAATACAGGCTAAGAAAATGATTGAAAATTCGGGCACCAGAAAGACATTATCAGCGCCATGGCAACCAGGAGCAATGAAGTTGCGCCTCTTGCCTTTAAACCCATTGTTACTATTCTTCAATTCTTCATTCCATTAATCAACAAACAAAAATTGACATACCTCAAAGAAAAACATTCTAGTTTGTTTTCCAACCATAGGAATTGTGTTACTGTTCCCAGAAGTTCCTGATGTGACAGCAAACACTACAGGATCTGCGGATGTCAACACTTTTTTCTCCCCACTTATCATCTGGTGAATGTACCGAGAATAGTCTGGGTGACGTGTTAGTCTGTGAATCCGCAGAAAATCATCTCGTGTCTTGACATTATCTAACTGTGTGGAAAAAAAAAATATACATTTTAATCCCAGACATCAGTTCAAGTCAGAGAAACTGTTGCAATGATTTCTATTAAAGTGCTATTACAATATTGTAGGTATATCAATGCTACTGAGTTGTTCAAACTTAGCAGCCCAATCTTCTTATGAAAGGGCTGGTTTAGGGACCCATGGAATAAGTTGGTGATATTAGAGACATATGGTGTAGGTTAGTCTCTGATGTATGATGTGTGAGGCACTCCATAGAGAGGTTTGTGCTTGATGTTTAGGACATTCCATGAGGCTTGTTATAAGAAGGGGATTCCATTCCAAGAAGATGACTGCCCCTGAAGTTGATGTGCAGGGCTTTTCATTGGAAGGTTTGTCCTTGATGTTTGTCTAGGGCAGTGGTTCTCAACCGGTGGGGAATTCCCCCCCAGGGGGGGGGGGGGGGGAATTTTAGGATTTCCAGGGGGGGGGGGGGAATTAAGATTATTTCTAAATTGCGTTAATACAAGAACAGATTACTTGATATTGTTTTTCCCTTCATACTTTACAGTTCTTCTTCTTCTTCTGCGTTCATCCAAAATTTTTTTTCGGATGTGACTGCGTTGTGCCTGTTTACAGCAGAGCTACGTTCTTGCGCCGTTAGGCCGACACATCCGACTTCTGCGGGCATTTGTTGACCGGGTTAACCTTCCTGGGGCTTTACGGTTCTGTACGTATCGCCCTTCTGAAATTCATTTTATAACGTAAGTAGATTCGCAAATCACGTTTTATGTAGATGTCTAGATTTGTTTTAGTATGTGCTATTAAATTTAGCTTCAATTATTACGTATACTGTGTAGGGGCAGGGGGAAATTTTTAGGGAGGAAATACAAAAGGGGGGGGGAATGACGTTCTAAAGATATGGGGGGGGGGGGGGGGAAATGACGTCTTAAAAATATGATGAAGGGGGGCACGGGCCAAAAAAGGTTGAGAACCACTGGTCTAGGGCATCCCATAAGATGGTAGTTAAGTGCTTCATTGCCTTAATGCTGCTGACTCCCTTATCAAGTCTTATCGCTATTCCGCTGCTTAACATACTAGAATCCTGGCATTAATCACAGTTATATATCTGTATAGGCATGATGAACAATCTCTGCACAGACATTTTAAACTGTTGTTGACTCAAGGATATCCAGTTCAAAACAAAAATGAAAAAAATATGTCTGCAGACTATGATGACCGCAGTGGCCAAGTGGCTAGAATGCCGGGTTCTCCTGCCAGAGATCTGGGTTCTAATCTTTGGTAAGGTGTGAATTTTCTTCTGTCAGAGGCAAAAAGAAAACTCTAACCTGCACACTTCATGGTGACTGCATTAGCCAGGCGGCATTAATTCCTTAGGCTCAAGACCTTCCCTGTCCTACACCACAAGGTACTATAGGCAGCAGATGACAGTTATTTTGACAGTATAAACTGTAATGATCCAAATGTGTGTAAACAAGAATAATACATACCCACTTCTTTTCTTGGGTAAATGTTCAGTTTTGAAATGTGACCTGGGCAGCGGCCCTTTCAGTCTGCTCATTTATCATTTTTCTACCTCCAGTCAACTTCGTGCACCTCAATGTTTCTTAAATTGAACCCAGCAAAATCTCCACTATCACTTGAAGAATCGTCAAATTCCATTTTGAAAAACAAAACATAAAAACCCCGAAAACTATACAAAAATCCGATCAAATTTAAATAAAACGCTTGCAAATGGCGGCCACCTGATCAAGCTATCGGTGAAACCGAAAGTAGACAATCGGAAGTCTCGCAAAGTCTTGTGATCGTGTGATTACAACGCTTAATAGTCAAGGACGTTTTTCTGGTGTTTTGCCCTTTCGGGAGTCAAGACACTTTTGTAAAGGGTTAACTTAAGCAAAAGCATATGCAAGAAGGATTCGGGTACTCCTGGTTTTTTTTTTGTTTACTCTGATCTAACAAAGCTAGATGTCTACTACACTATCCCAGAATCAGGGGGCATATACTATTCTGTTCTTATTTTGTTAAAATATATGGTGTTTCCACCTTGTCGTGGTGGGGGAGCTTGAGTTTCTCAATGACCCTGAGAGCTATGCCGGCGGTAGCGTAGCTACTAGCAGGGCCTCCCAAGCCGGACAGGTCAAAGGGTAGAGAACAGACAAAGAGAAACACCCTGGTCCTCCAGGTTGGGGGTTGAAGCGTGGGGTTAACATCCCCACCTTTGTAAAAACTTTTCTTTGTTACGAAACAAATACATGAGCCTCGATATCGGACTGACTTATCTGGACAACGACCTTGGAACGTTAAAGGACTTTTGAGATTTGGAACATGGAATGTACGGACACTATATCGAGCTGGAGCGGCCGAAGAACTAACCCGGGAGCTGGGTGAATATCAAATGGATATAACAGCAATTCAAGAAATAAGGTGGCCAGGAGAGGGTACTTTAGAGCAAAATGGAATGATTATAATATATGGAGGAAACACCCAAAATAAACATGAATTAGGAACAGGATTTGTCATCAAAAAAGAGTTATGGGGGAACGTTTTAAACTTTAAAGCTTTTAATGACAGGATTAGTAAATTACGAATAAAAGGTAAATGGAAAAATATAACGATGATTAATGTACATGCACCTACTGAAGAGAAAGAAGATGATATTAAAGAAGACTTTTATAATGATCTGGAAGATGTCATAGAAGAAACCCCCAAACAGGACATCCTGATTGTGCTGGGAGACTTCAATGCAAAAATAGGTAGAGAGCAAACTAATAAAAAAGTGGCCGGTATGGAAAGCCTACATACAACTTCAAATGATAATGGATGGAGAGTCATCAACCTGGCAGAAGCCAAAGGACTGCAGATTAGCAGTACCAGACTACAAAGAAAGGATATACACAAACAAACTTGGAAATCATGTGACAAGAGAACCTATAATCAAATAGATCACATTTTAATTAACAACAGAAATGCATCAAACATACAGCAAGTCAGAAGTTATAGAGGAGCTGAGTGCCACAGTGACCACTTCCTCGTTGGAGCAAAATTTAAAATAAAACTTAAGAGAGCTTTCTATACTAAATTACAAAGATTACACCCAACATATAACAGAGAAAAACTGCAAGACATTACAGTCAAAGAGAAATTTACAGATGAAATAAAATGTAAACTTGAAACTCTGCAAAACCCTTTGGAGGAAAGCGTTGACCAAACTTGGTTGAACATCAAGAATACAATTCAGTCTACCGCAGAAGAATGTCTCGGTGTGTTAACCACGCATAGAAAGAACAGATGGTTCAATCAAAAATGTGAAGAAGCAGTCATTAGGAAGAAGAATGCCAGACATGTATGGTTAAATGACATCAATAACATCCAAAAGGAAGAGCATTATAGAAATGAATGTAAAGAGGCTACAAAAATAGTCAGACAGCAGAAGCGAGAATATATGAGTAATATAATCAAAGATATGGAAACTAATCACCAGAAAAATGAATCCAGAAAATTTTTTAAAGAACTGAAGTCAATGAAACGAGGGCACCAACAAAACACATATGGTTTAAAAGACAAAAATGGGAATATGATAAATACCAATGAGGAAATGTGCAACACATGGAAAGAATATTTTATTGAATTACTAAATTGTGAAGCTCCAAGTCACATTTTCCCACAGGAAGAGGTTCTAACATGCGAACCACAAATTGAAGAACCTACATTTGAAGAAATCCTATATGTAATCACACGACTTAAAAACAATAAGGCAACTGGGACTGATGGAATTGCTGCTGAATTTATAAAGGCAGGTGGCCATGCATTACATCTAAAGCTATACGAACTAATAATAAAAATCTGGAGGACAGAAGAATTACCCCATGACTGGAAAGAGTCATTATTGATAGCTATCTTTAAGAAAGGAGACAAGTTCCAATGTGGAAATTATAGAGGAATATCACTACTGTCCACAAGCTATAAGATACTATCCGCAGTATTACTAAATAGACTAAAACCATATTCAGAAGACATCATAGGTGACTACCAGGCGGGTTTTAGACAAAACAGATCAACAATAGATCAGATATTTATCTTACGACAAATAGCCGAGAAACATTGGGAATATAAAAGAGATCTCCATAACATTTTTGTGGATTTTAAAAAGGCTTATGATAGTGTCCATAGGAATAGTCTATGGAATGCTATGCAGGAATTTGGAATACCAAGGAAGTTAATCAACATGACCAGACTATGCATGGAAGATACTTATAATATAGTAACATATAAAGGCAGGAAATCAGACCCCTTCCAAATAACATCTGGCTTGAAACAGGGTGATGCACTATCGCCGCTACTCTTCAATCTGGCTCTAGAGAAAGTTGTAAGGAAGGTAAAGGAGGAATGTGATATTGGAGGAACATCCAAGCTGCTTGGTTATGCAGATGATATAGATATTATAGGGCAAAGTGAACAAAAGACATTGGAAATATTGACTCACTTAAAGGGAAAAGCCCAACAGATGGGGCTGGTTATCAACCAAGATAAGACAGAATATATGGTAATTTCAAGAGACGGAATGGCTAGAAACTCTGGCCACATACAAATAGATAATATGACCATTAAAAGAACGGAAACATACAAATACCTGGGTACAATCTTCAACTGCTCCAACATCATAAGGGAAGAAATACAAACTAGAATCAACTCTGGAAATAAGATATACTATGCACTACAACATCTACTAAAATCAAAGGCGCTATCTCGTAACACCAAAATCACAATATACAAAACACTGATCAGACCAGTTGTGCTGTATGGCTCTGAAACCTGGAGTACAACGAAAGGAGACGAAGCCTTGTTACAAACCTTTGAGAACAAAATTTTAAGACGCATCTTTGGACCCATTAGGGATACACAAAGTGGAGAGTGGAAAAGAAGAAGTAACAAAGACATTTATGATCTGTTTAAGTCCCCGCTAATCACTGGTATCATGAAGGCTAATAGACTACAATGGCTGGGGCATATAGAAAGAATGGAAGATAATAGGGAAACAAAACTCGCTTACACTCAGGAAATAAATGACCGTAGACCCCGAGGTAGACCAAGAAGGCGGTGGAGAGATAATACATGTACAGACCTACAAGCACTTGGAATCAACGACTGGCAAGAGAAGGTCCACCAGAGAGACGAATGGAGACGGATTGTATTTGCAGCAAAGAACCTCAATGGCTCGGAACGCTGAAGAAGAAAGATATACTGTCCACACCATGAATCACAACATAGGGGCTGACATTGTTCCTCAGAATACTCATTAAGCAGAAATTTCTGGTGAAAACAGAACTATACAAATTGTTACAGATATTAGCTATTAATTATTGATCATATAAGTAAATAAGGTGTAAATAAGTAAATATGAGAAGGTGCAGTAGACAGCACTAACTAAACATCCAAGCACATTGAACAATTAGACACAAACAAAATCATCACAATGCTGGTAGAAATGCTAGTATTCCAATGTATGATCAGTAGCCACCAGCCAATAAGGTATACTGGAAACAAAAATAAAATGTGAAGCAGAGATTTGACAGCAGAAAGGCAGAAAAATATATCATCAGATAAACTGTCCTAGAAGAAGCTACAGTTACAAGCAATTATTGAGCAGTGCTGAAGAAGGGAAATGTTGAGTAAAACAATCATCTGCAAAAGACAATGAACTACCACACCAATGTAGCAATCTGTAACGATTACATAAAGACAGTTTATTTTACCCCCATGTCTTTACTGTACAGTGTATCCATGTTGTCTTTAATTTGTTGAAGAAGAAAGTCTGTCTGAGCTTTTTCCACATTTTTGGTGGCCCTGACAAGTTTATATCTCATGACTGTCCCAATGACAGTTAAACTCCGGACAGCAGTATAGTGTCTGGCTGCATCTTTGAAACTTTGTTGTGGGTACACCTGATGACGCTTTATGTCCCACACCACATAAGAGACACCTACTGCACCCACAGAAGTAACACCTGCAAGTAATAATGGCAGTGTCAATTTATACAGTTGTTCTTAGTTGTAATTTTTGTATGTTAAAGTGATCAATAAAGTTCTATAGACGATAGGAGTTGGGGTGTGAAGTGTTCTAGGCCATGACATATGAGATGGGGTAGCTAGTTCCCTTCATCATCGCCTCTCCTTCCCAAACAACTATGAAAATTGCCTGAATCCATTTTTATACACAAATCACAGATTTTCTTCTATAGTGAATGTGAAATGGTCCATTTGTTCCAAGAGGAAGGATGTATGGTCTCAAAATGTTACTTTTATTTGTTTTCCAGATGGCCTTAGTTTGGTTTAACCTTTGCTTTGTTCTGGTCAGTCTTTTTCTGACTTCTTTTTATGGGGACCATAGTGTTTAGTTTTTGACATTGACAATTTCTCCAGTTGTTTGGTGTAAATATATTATATTAAATAGCTATTGCATTGCAAATATAATATATCACACAAATATATTTCACAGCTATTAGAATACATAGTTTATTTCATAATTATTATATAACACTGATATATTACTCACCCACAGCTATCCTTTTAATGATTCCCATTACGATATAGTCAGTATCAAAGTCTCCATCGCTCAGAAAATATGCACAGACAATGAACTAAAGAGGAAATAAATCTGAATAAATTATTATTTGATAAATGAAGTGATTAATTTAACATCAGTGAGTTTTATTGTTATTGATCCCAAAACTGCCGAGTTGTCTTTTATTGGCAAAACATCTGTGGTCAAATAGAAAAAAGAAACTTCAATGGTCAAATCTTTAATTTTACACACTATTTTAGCATACACATCCTTAACGGCATGCCACTGGGGTTAATGATAATAACAACTTGTCAACTATACATACTTGTTGCTAAAATATACACAAATATAAAATTAGATACAGAAATAAACCAGTATAAAGTAATAAACATCACTCATCAAGTGCCAGGGCATGCAGGTGTACAAGGAAATGAGCAGGCTGACAAGCTTGCAGGTAAGGCAACTGTGGAGGGCAGACAAGCCATGGACCAGGCTGATATACTGAATGCTCTACGAGAAGTAAGAAATTTGCGAGAACCAAGTGATAACTGTGAATCTACAACCATGGTCAGACTATGAGAACAGCAAGTTAAAAGAGGTGTGGCCAGACAAGAGCACTATGCAGAAAGCTAAAGAAGACTAATAAACCAACAAAGGACTGGTGTTGTAAGCCGCTACATGCTGCAGGATTTACAGAGGAAGGTATCCAAGCACTTATGGACTGAATGGTTCGAGCACAGTAAGGATGATCTGCCGACTAACTAACTCATCAAGTGGTGTTTCATTCATTCAGTAGTATGTTCTTTGCAGAACCTTGCTCCCATAACAACCTTCCGGAAAACCTCTCGATCATAAGCAAGATGTCCTGCGTCCGATACACCCATCTGGAGATCATCCACCACATCCTGCACTCATCTTCTCTTTGGCCTTCCTCTTCCTTTCTTCCCAGGCATATACCCCTCCATTATTGTTCTCTCCAAACTTTCGTGACGTTTCAAGTGACCAAAATATTTCAATTTTCTTTGTTTTAATTCTGTTTCTTTAATAGCCAACCTTCTTCAATATTCAGCTCTTAAAGTATGAATGCATTTGTTATTTTTTTAAATCCAAGATATTCTTAGAACTCGTCCATAACATTTATATTCAAAGGCATTTATGCTGTTCAGCTTGTTTAGTAAGTTTCCAGGTCTCACAGGCATATGTTGCAATGGGAAAGATGCATGCTGTTAAAAAATGGATTTTTGTAGTTCTATCTGTCCCTCTCCACAATTTATTCTGTTGTTTTAGTCTTTGAAGAGCAATAGCTATTCGTCTTTTAACTTCTTTCATCGTGTCACCATTGTTGGTAATCAATGACCCAAGATATTCAAAGTCCAATTTTATCACATGCTGTTTGGTATATAAGAATATGGGCAAGTGGTAACTGGTCTATAAAAATATGGACCTAGCACAATATAACCAATATACCTTAAGGTGTGGGGAAAATGTCCTCAACCTTTTTTTTTTTAAAGTTGCGTATCCCGTAAGGGACGTTGCAGTCAACACCAGCATTTTTCAGCTGTTGTTGATGTACTAGGCAAGTCTCAACCTTTTACTTACAATAATAATATGCTTGCATAAAAGTGTTTTCTTAAGAAATGTTATTTCCTTTAGTGCTTTAGTACAACCTGTTCTGAATCCACTAAATGAAATCACTGTGCTTTGTTTTTTATGCATGACTCACTAGTAAGGTGGAGAAAGGAATGTTTCGTGTGAAATGGCTATCGTCGCTTCAGAGGTCACAGATTTTTAGAATTGTATGGATATTTTGCCCTGGCCATGCGGGTGTGCAGGGGAATGAACAGGCTGACAGGATGGCAGGGAATGCACCTCTTGGTGGTAGATTGCCTATGGGCAAGGGGAGGTGGTCATGCATTAGTGGGAAAGGTGGAAAAGGCAGGGGAACAGATTGAGAACCCGTATGTGGAAAGAATGAGATTGCGGGGGATAGGTAGGGGTTGAATCTCAAAACTGGGAGGAAAGACCAGGAGAACTTAAAATCAGATAGCGATTAGTAGGATGATTCTTCGCTGGCTGTTGAACAAGGTGACGGGAATGTCCTGAGTGCAGTGATGTCCGTTCTTAACTCAACTCAACTCACAGGATAACAATTCAAACCTATTTTTAGACATGAATGTGCACTTATACGATTTGGTACTCCCTTACTGTTACAATGGACAGTGAGTTTTCAATAACAATTAAATCTTTTGCAGCTGTTATCAAGATAATACTCGGGTGTATTGCCAATTCATCAGGTGTCCTTTCCTCCCGTATAGACATCAAGACCTCAAAAAGGTTCTACACTTCTATGCTGTATGTGTTTGGTATTTTTGTGAGATTAAAACGAAGTGGCCTGGGTCCTCAAGTAAACTTTTTGAGTTTTTCTTTCACACCTGTTATTATTAGGCATTACTTTTAGTTTTGCTGTATTGTACCGGAGATTTTTTGGCGTTAATTTTTGGTTTCTTGTTGTTGTGTCTCCGATTTAAGGGTATATAGAGTACTCGTGACGTTAAATTCCCCAATTATTTCAAGATCGCATTAAAACAGAAACTGATTACTGAGTATTGTAGTTCCCTCCATTGTCTACGAATGTATACATCTTGGCTTCTCAAATTTTTCTTCTTACGGAGATAAAGAGACGTTCTTTTTAAGACGTAAGTTGACTCGTAAATTTTGTTTTATATAGATGTTATGAATTGATCTAGTATGAATAATTCAATTGAGCATCCATTTTTACGCATACAGTGTAATTTTTGACTAAGTCGGTGGTTACATCCCAAACTGAGATCATTAAGATTGCATGCTATGATGCCGTAATTTCAATGGCGGGAAAATAGCGATTTTCCGAGTCATAATCCAGCGATGATCATTTAATATTCTTATGGATTATTCAGAGCGACTGAAATGATAATGAATGCATGTTTGCATTCAAAACCCATTTTGGTATTTATGTGTAAATTGTTATCACTCTACAAGTTCGGTTACATTTATTTTGGGTAACTTTGTAAGACAATTTTTTCTGGTCAAAATTGATCTCCGCTTCGCGGCCTCGCGTTGACAACCACGTGTGCTGTCACGCGCCGCGGTCTGGCGTCATCACAGCATGACGTGGAGATGTATATATCTGAGTGTGTGTGTGTGTGTGTGTGTATATATATATATATATATATATATATATATATATATATATATATATATATATATATATATATATATATATACTGGCAGTAGTTATCTGTCCTAGGCGGCAATGTTAATCTCCCTTGGCGGCAGTGTAAACAACAGTTTTGTGAGTGTTTAGGTACGGTCACAAAAAGTGAAAAGGTCAAAATCGTTTTTTTCTATATGTCTATATTAAATCATAAACTGACATACAAACATTTATATCTCCCCTTAGAATTGACCTACAGACTTGAATAAGGTACCGTTGGATTTGTTTTTTCAAGGGCTATCCAACTATGCAGGTTATATAATTAAAAAGCAATTTAGAAAAAGTTACTAAAGTGGCTAGTTATTATAGCTGATGATCTGTATCACTGTCTGTACTTCGTAGGATTTTTGCTGATATTATGCTTGATCTCCATCTTCTTGTATTAAAATATAATCTATCTAGTTTTTGGTAGTACTGTCCAAGTACTTCCATTTGAAGAGTCTTCTTGGGTGTTGTTTAAAGTGTGTTGGCTATCAGTAACTCATTTTCTGTGCAAAATTTTATTAATTTGTCACCTGCATCATTTTTGTTTCCCAATCCAACTTTTCCTAACATGTGTATCTCATTTTCAGTTCTTCCTGTACCTACTTTTGCATTAACATCTTCCATTATTATTGTTATGTCGTTATGACAAATCTTATCTAATGTGTCTTACAGTGTGCTGTAAAAATCTTCAATTTCAAATTCCTCTGCTGTTATATTATTGCAGGATATTTAATCAACAAAAGAAAGCTGTCACAATGAAGAGTACACAGTGCGTGTATCAAGACAATGTGAGTACATTTTCATGAATTATTCTTTGCCATATAACTAGCATTCCACATCACATTTAATGAATATAAATGGGTGGCTATTGTTAATTGTTAATTAGGTCACAGCACATCCTGTAGAACCAGGAATGTGACGGCGAATTTCCCTTTTTACCAGTCAGAGTAGTAAATATACATCTTGCCAGGTTTGTTAGCAAATAATTAGCAATGGACATGACATTTAGTTAATATTAATTAATTTGCGGCCATTAAAAACTATTAATGAGGTCACGGCATATCCTATTGAAAAATAGGTAACATGTAAAGTTAGGCCTCACCGTCCTGGATGCAACAATATATAGTTGCTATGTGGTTCAATATGGAGGGTATGCGGTTGAGCTGTTAAGGCCTCTGGAGTGTTTAATGCTTGAGGCTACGGTTTGCTTATGCATTTCCTCATGTTGGACTAGTAGTGCATGGTTCCGTCACCCAGCTATTGAGTTAAGTGTATGGAATGACACTGTGAGCTGTGAATTTCATGTGGAGTGCTTTTATATCTGTTCGCAATTGTTTGTATTGTGAACTGCATGTTCAGAAAAATGGCGGCCGGCTGGTTGCTGAACTAACTGGGTGTGCCTTATGCAGTAATGTGTGGCTGCAGGTTTTCTAGTGACTGCCACTTTTATCGACGATGAACTGTATTTTTCGTGGCAGACTTTTGTGTTGGTATTCTGGCAGCAGCATTATGCATGTATTCTGTGTGGGCTGTTGGTTTGTTGAGACACCTGTCTGTTCCACTTTTCACATGGGGCAGTGAGGATCATTTTATGTGTAACAGAGTGACTGTTACATGGCAATTGGGGCTGGACTCAGAAGGCCAGGGGCTAAATCAGGAAGGCAGATTACTGGACAGGGATTCCCCAAAAAGAGAATGCCAGCTAAAACGCACTAAATGGTCACCATCCTGACATAAGTAAACATGGGGAAATACGTAGGATGGTAACCACAATGCTAGAGACAGTTGTGTTCTGAAAACGATTGAGGAACCATCTAGTTTTGTGATTGCCTTGATACCACCTAAGGAAATTTAAGTAATTCCATCGGATATAATGAAGGTTTTTAATCGGTTCCAGAAAGCTTAAGAAGTAGAAATGAAGCGTTACTGTTGTTCTGAATAAGGAAGTAAGACACCATGAGAGGAGAATACAATCAGAACAACCCATTCAGTATGTTGAACCAGGTAGAGGAAAAGCATAGGCAGAGTGATAAACTAAAGTATGTACCATGCAAATTGGTTAACTGTTTTTGATATACGAGGCCTGAACCTGTAAAACTTTTTTTTGTATTGCCTCAATTTTACCAATTGCCACCTGGGAAGAATGAATGCTCAATAAACCATGGAGAAACTTGAACATCAAGTCTTGATTTGAATGTATGCAGGTTGGTTGGATTTTCCAAGTTATATCATTTACTTTGCAAGTTGTGTGTACATATCAAACACACACTTGACCATAATAGCATAGAATACTAAAAACACACAACGAATAAACTTTCTGCAAGAAAAACAAAACAGTCAAATAAAAACCTGAGTGCGCGATTGACATCCCCGCAAATTGGATATTTTCAACATGGTGAATGATGGTGAAAATGACCATATGTTCACATCCTTCCACTGTGGACGAACATTTACAGCACAAATTGGTCTCATCAGTCACATTCGCTACCGCCTTGGGTTTGGAGCGACGTTGCAGAGGATCAAAATTTTCGCTATGGCCTTATAAGGAAGCTTAAATCCATTGCTGAAGGGCTTGGAACCGCACCGGTTTTCCAAGGTAAATGGGATGCCTAGGAAGACTGCAGCAGTAGAGTGGATCCAGAGGATAGAAGAAGTGGAAAATTCAGTTAAGAAATAATAATAATAATGTTTTGCATACAGGACATCGCTGTCAACATCAGCATCTTTCAGCTGTATGTTGATTTCTTGGCAAGATTACGCTCAGTAGTTTGCCATTGCTTTCTGAGCGGCCGGCTCAGTTATCCCGCAAGTCACCAGCGGGGGTCGAACCGCTCCCAGCTCTCGCCCTGCTACAAGACTCTGCGTGATAAACGGGATTGCGGAGAAAGTGTTGTAACCCCTCGGCCAGAGAGACCGGCCAGTTAAGAAAACCTATTTAAAAATATTAGTATAACGTAAATAGTAAATTTATTAGCTGCAAATTGTGTTTTCATTATAGATATGGGGAGGCGTCTGTGAGAAATGTGTTGGGAAGCATGGGGAGAGTTATCAGTGGGCTAGAAAATTTGAAAGTGACAGTACATGGAGTTACAAGGATGGTAGAATGGATGGATAGGCAGATGTTTGAAAGAGTGGCGTATAAAACGGGTGTGAGATGGTATAACCAGGGTAAGTCAAATAGATGTCATGCAGTATATAACAATGACCAACAGGGTGGCTAGAAAATAAGTGTTATAAATGATTTAAGTAGAAGAACCTATATGAACGGGACGCAGAGACTTAGGGAGAAACCAAACAAAACTGTAGAAGTTGATAATTTTTGGAAAAGGAAGTTTAACAGAAAGCGATGGAATTGGCCATCCAACAGTGAGGAAGTAAGATTTTTATGAGACATCTGGTTCCATATAAGGCAGTTACGATATTCAGTTGCAAAGATGAGTAGCACAGAAGAAAATGCAGACCGAACCTTAGGTGGTCACAAAGTAAATTTGGTTTTTGGTATCATACAGGAAAAATAGACCCCATTAGTTGAAAAGGTAGATCAGGAGACCCAGACACAGACAGTTAATATGGTAGAGAAGAACTCAGACAAAAATAGATAGGGTAGACAAAGTTCAAAGGAAAACTCAAACCCAACCAACTATGAAATTAGAAAGAGGAAGTCAGACAAGTTCAACGGGAATAACTGAACAGGTTCAAGTGAAATTAGGAAAAGTTGTTACAGGTAAATGTAAGGAGACAGACCGTGCGGAGAACAAGCAGATAAAGACAAGGGACACCAGGAGGAAAATTAGAAAGAGTGTTAGGGCTAGATCTGAAAAAAAGCCTGCTTGTATATAAGGGATATGAAGAGGAAGAATCGGACCCTTCAGTAGCATCGGAATTGCCAGATTTTGATATAGAATATATCCTTGATCAGAGCTTAAAAAGAATGGGTAGAAACAGGAGAAATGAGAAACATGCATGTCCTGACACTAGAGAAGTTAAGTCGTCGTACGGGATAATTGATAGTAAGTTGGCAGGTAAAATGCTTTGTGGTGAAACATCCAAAGAAGACAATGGAAGGAATAGAAGGCACGTAGATACGGTAAAAAGACACACATCCGCAGGGGATAAAAGAAAGAATACTTCTAAGAAGAAAAGTCTGGGTGAAATAGCAGAAATAGAATTTACGGCTGGTTGTACTGAAACGGACGCTAGAAAGATCGAGGATTATATGATATTGAGGTCAGAATTCTTTACAGACAGCTACAAATATTAAAAAGGTAGCAAAGAAGGAATAGAATATGGGCAAGGAAGAAACTAAGAAAATGGTTGATTTTTAAGAGAAAAGGAGACACGATAAATAGAAGACAATTAGATAGAAGGGAGCCTGAAAGGGTGAGAGAAATAAGCAGTATGGCGAGAGATGAGTTGAGAGATTTTTGTGGGGTACTGCAAGACAGTTGGTGTGTGTCGGATGAGTGAGTGTAGAGAGTGTGGCCTAAATTATTTGCCAAGACAGTACATAATGATGAGGTACTTTCTACGTCTGTTTGTTTTGATTTTGGTGTGGTATTTCAGGAGAGTGAAAGGGGTGACACTTGGACTGTTCGCATCTGGTTTTGTTGGCCTAGTTTTGCCATTGTTAAAAGTATTTTGAGTTATTAGGAGTTTAGTCATTGTGTGAAATCTGAGTGTCAAATTTGTATGGTTAAGGAGTGGTGTTTTGCAGAACTGGGTGAGTTAGCTGAAAGAGACATGCTTGAAGGCATGTGATGTAGTTTACATTGGGAGTGTATAAGGTGCATGACCTTGTGTCTGTTTGTTGTTGATTAGTGAGTGAATAAATTGGAGTTTGAGATGTCTTCTGTCTGGAATGAATGGATGGAGTTGTGTGGTGGTCACAGTAAGTGATGTATGGTGTGGTGGCTGACATAGCGAGATGTGAGATTATTATGAATGTCACTAGAGTTGATGCACTGGTCTGAGTTGGGTTGACACAGAGTTTCTGAAAGAGGGGTGGAAGTTCATAGGGATAAGCAATGTTTTTGATGTACTGATTGACTGGGCTGTGAAAGCTTAGAAAAAAATTGTGACAAAGATTTAGGGTAATTATGGGGGACAGTTTATATTATGAAGAAGGATGTTGATTTAACATTTATATTTTTTTTGGGAAACAGAGACTATATGCTTTGTTGGTCTGTGAGAGATTCGATGTGATATATACTGGTTGCGGCAGACAGTAAGTACGTGGTGAGGAAGTGCTCAGCAAGTCTCGTCAGTCTGAGGTTTGTTGTGATTTGGCTCAGGTGTATATGGTCTTAGGAGAGTGAAAAGGACAGACAGTTGGATATTGTGTATTTGATTTTTAAAAGTTTGGTCTAGATTTGCCAGATGCGTTTTTAGTTTTGCGTTCCTGGAATTTATGTCGGAAACGTGAATCGTTATGAGTATTGGTAGTGGATGAGAGATGATAGGGTCGGAAGGAGTGACGAGAGATTTAGTGTTCTGTGTGATGTGAATTGAGTGGTTGGTCGCACTGGCTGGATGACTGTGAATCGATTTCTGGGCGAGCGATTTTGGTGAGGGTATGTGATCGTAAGTTGCTATTTTGTGTGGCTGCACTAGTTGAGCCCAGTGATTTCTGTGAAGAAGGAAGTTTGTGGACATATTGTTTTTCCTACATACTAAGGGTATGCAGGTATAGAAAGGAAGTTTGACGAGAGATCAAGTCGCATACTTGAATGCGGAGTTGAGAGTGTGGGTGAACTGAGAGTTCGTTGTACGCAACGGATAGAGGGAATCGATTTTTGAAGTAAGATTTTTTTTCTTGGTGACGGTAGTGATTTTTGGTTAGTAAGAGATCTTTGTTTTTTTTTATTTTTTTTAATTATTCCATGTAAGTGAGTTAGTGAAGTTATAGGGTGTTTACGAGCAGGGGATTGGAATAATTGTATTATTTCCTCTACTTATGACGGTAAAGGGAGGAGTGTGTGAATGTTTGTCTTTCGCTATGCATCTGGGCTTCTATGGTAGAGTTTTAATTAGAGGATTAACAAAAGGGGATTGATTTGTTAAGGAGGGGGATAGAAGGGATATTCGAGGGTCGACACTCAAATATCGTTTCTCGAAAAGAATTTGGGTTAATTCTCTCAGAAAACATACCTGTAACAACGTGTGAGGGAACTGAACTATGATTGTGTGCGTTATGGTTAGTGGAATGAGAGGTGGTTTGGTTTGTGGTGCGAAAGTGAGTTGGAAGATTGTAGAAGGATGAACGAAGTTTGGGCTTAAATTTGAAGGGGTTGACTCGTCCTTTGGACGAGGTGATGTATAAATTTATTATTTGTTTCCTTTCTCTTCTTTTGGTGGCCACCAATTTTTTTTTCGCTCTTCATGAAGGTTGTAATTTATTTTGGGTTATATTGATGATGATAGATTTAATTTATGAGGATGTGATGTATGTATATTGGGAGAATTTGGAGTAGATATATTAACCAAAATGTTGAATGATATTTACAGCAGTGGATATTTACCCAGTGATATGCTGAGATCTGTATTTATAGCTATACCAAAAAGACCAGGAGCTATTGATTGTGAAGATTTTCGTACAATTAACCTTATAAACCATATCACTAAGCTTCTACTCAGAATCATAATGAGAAGAACCAAAACGAAAATAAAAATGGAAATTAGTGAAGAACAGTATGGATTTGTGGAAGGAAAGGGCATAAACAATGCAATTTATACATTACGGACACTAATAGAAAGGTCAATAGAGAAACAGAGAGACATATATTTGTGCTTCATAGATTATACTAAGGCATTTGATAAAGTAAAACATGATGAACTGATTAAAATGTTGGAATATATCAACATTGATGGAAAAGATTTAAGAATAATAAAGAATGTTTACTGGAACCAAGTAGCAGCAATTAAAATGGGAAATAAAGAGGGTAGTTACGAACAGATAAAGCTAGGAGTACGACAAGGGTGTGTCTTGTCACCAGATATTTTCTCCCTGTATAGCGAAGTAATAATGAGAGAAATCAAAGAGATGCCAGGAATACTAGTTGGAGGTTATAATATAAATAATATACGCTATGCAGATGACACAGTATTGGTGGCGGACAATTCAACAGACCTGCAACAATTATTAGATGTTGTAGTAACAGAGAGTGCAAGGAAAGGACTCTCCTTGAATATCAAGAAAACAGTAACAATGGTAATATCAAAGAAAATGGTGACACCAAAATGTGACATAGAAATAGAAGGGAAAATCCTTAACCAAGTGGATAATTTTAGATACCTAGGGACATTTATAGCATCAGATGGAAGATGTACAACAGAGATTAGGAGCAGAATAGGGCAGGCAAAAGCCGCATTTCAGAAAATGAAGAGTATCTTATGCAATAAGTCTCTATCACTGAATGTAAGAAAGAGAGTGCTGAAATGCTATGTAGAACCAGTTTTGCCGTATGGCAGTGAATCTTGGAATGTAAATGAACAAATTAAGAAGAAATTAGAAGCAACAGAGATGTGGTTCCTGAGACGAATGTTGCGAATTCCTTGGACTGCCAGAGTAACTAACGACGACTGCCTGAAACAGGCTAATGAAACTAGAACATTATATACAACAATAAGACAGAGACAAACATCTTTCTTCGGTCACGTGATGAGAAGAGAGGCATTGGAGAACATCGTAACAACTGGAAAGATCGAGGGGAAGAGAGGCAGAGGCAGACCAAGAGAAATGATGCTGGATGGATTGAGACAGTGGCATGGAGGAATATCAGCAGCAGAGTTGATCCAGAAAACCAAAGACCGAGATCTATGGAGAGCCATGAACGCCTACGCCAGCCGGCACGGCACTTGATGATGATGTATGTTTCCTGCTAAGCAGGCTTAGTGGACATGATCGTTTCTATGGTTGACAGCAGATCGCTGACGACAACCATAAGGTAATCGCAAAGAAGAAGAAGTAAAATATATATGGTGGATGATTCGTTTCTATGGCTGGCAGCAGATCGCTGATGACGACCATAAGGTTATCGCGAAGAAGAAGAAGTAAAATATATATGGTGGATGATTCGTTTCTATGGTTGGAAGCAGTTCGCTGACGACGACCATAAAGAAATTGCAAAGAAGAAGAAGTAAAATAAATATAACAAATGATGATTTTTTGTTTTGGTAACAGCACATAGCTGTTCTGAATTCCAGAGAGTTTGAAGTTGAATCTGCAGATTTTTGGTGAGGTTTGACGCTTTATTATAAAGAGGGATCCCTAATTAATGATTTAATTATTGTATTATTGAATTATGTGGTAGAGTTGTAAATTTAGTTACTCAGTAGTACACGTTAGTATATTTCTGTTGTAAACAGGAGTTTGTGGTGTGTTGGGAAAGTTTTTTTTTTTTTGGTGATGTGAGGGAGGTGTTAGAAGTTGAAAGAAAGAAAAAATTTGAGTGTAAGGTTAGAGTATCATTTTTTCTGCTAAAAGCCTAGAAATAACAGAGGGGTTTATTTGTAACAGAATGACTGTTACATGGCAATTGGGGCTGGACTCAGAAGGCCAGGGGCTAAATCAGGAAGGCAGATTACTGGATAGGGATTCCCCAAAAATAGAACACCAGCTAAAACGCACTAAATGGTCACTATCCTGACGTAAGTAAACACTGGGAAGTACGTAGGATGGTAACCACTATGTAAGAGACAGTTACGTTCTGAAAACGATTGAGGAACCATCTAGTTTTGGGATTGCCTTGATACCACCTAAGGAAATTTAAGTAATTCCATCGGATATAATGAAGGTTTTTCATTGGTTCCAGAAAGCTTAAGAAGTAGAATTGAAGCATTACTGTTGTTCTGAATAAGGAAGTAAGACACCATGAGAGGAATATACCAATCAGAACAACCCATTCAGTATGTTGAACCAGGTAGAAAAAAAGCATAGGCAGAGT
Organism: Cepaea hortensis; assembly: GCA_963921405.1. Lineage (NCBI taxonomy): Eukaryota > Metazoa > Mollusca > Gastropoda > Stylommatophora > Helicidae > Cepaea > Cepaea hortensis. The sequence goes on from OY992879.1 coordinate 105,910,109, forward strand.
GATAAACTCAAGTATGTACCATGCAAATTGGTTAACTGTTTTTGATATACGAGGTCTGAACCTGTAAAACTTTTGTATTGCCTCAACTTTACCAATTGCCACCCGGGAAAAATGAAAGCTCAAAAAACCATGGAGAAACATCAAGTTTTGATTTGATTGTATGCAGGTTGGTTGGATTTTCCGAGTTATATCGTTTATTATTGTGATCAAGTTAATCACAATGTCAAGATACCACCAGGATGTTACACAGTCGCGAGGGGAAAGCTGTACCCACGTACGAAATAGGCCAAACAAGCAATATTTTCATGCACACCCTCTGTTGCAATGGCTGGACCGCATTGGGGCGGTGAGGCTAACACTGTGATATATGTGATATTCCTGGCACAGAAATAGAGCATTATGGGGCGACCCTTTGCCACGAAGTTGGAAAATGATTAACTATGTGGTTTATTTAAAAATAAACAAGCCACAGCAATAGAAAACGAAATGCAATCTTCTTAGCTTTCAATTTTACTGGGCTGATCTGCGAATAGCAGAATAGAGCAGGCAAAAGCCGCATTTCAGAAAATGAAGAGTATCTTATGCAATAAGTCGCTATCAATGAATGTAAGAGAGTGCTAAAATGTGTATAGAACTAGTTTTGCTGTATGGCAGCAAATCTTGGAATGTAAATGAACAAATTAGGAAGAACTTAGAAGCAACAGAGATGTGGTTTTTAAAACGAATGTTGCGAATTCCTTGGACTGCCAGAGTAACTTACAACGATTGCCTGAAAGAGGCTGATGAAACTAGAACACTATATACAACAATAAGAAAGAGACAAACAGCTTTCTTTGGTCATGTGATGAGAAGAGAGGCATTGGAGAACATCATGACAACTGGAAAGATCGAGGGGAAGAGAGGCAGACCAAGAGAAATGATGCTAGACGAATTGAGATGGTGGCATGTAAGAATATCATCAGCAGAGTTGATCCAGAACACCAAAGACCGAGATTTGTGGAGAGCCATGAACGCCTAGGCCAGCCGGCACGGCACTTGATGATGATGATCTGCAAATGTGAATGTCTCCTCTTGGAATTGACGTACAGGCTTCATTGAGATGCTGTTGGATTCGGTTTGTCAAGCTGTATCCAGCTCTGATGGTTTCATAAGTAAAAACCAGAATTTTAAAACATGAATAAAATTGCTACTACGGCTACGCAACTAATACTATTTTAAAAATAACAAACATTTAAAAAAATAAAATAACAGAAACATGTTTTGTTTAACAACAACATTAAAATTAAAATAGTTTAAATACCTACTCACCGTCGCCGTACATAAAAATAGAGGCGACATTAATATAATCACGGAACTGTGTATGCACTCATTGATTAAACCTTTCATTATAAACTGTGGAATTGTTAAAACTTGTTGTATAATAATGTAGCTCTACGTACAATGAAAGATTAAAAGGTCAAAACAGCTGAGGTAGCAGCAGCAGACGACGCCGCTGTTTTCACGCCTGCCGGAAGCACCACTGACCGCCGCTAAAAACGTATAGTATAGTTGTCAACAGTAACAAAGCTGGCGGCCTCAACAAGGGTTATTTCAGTTTTAGTTAGCCAAATCATCCAAATTGCACATCTCTTGCAGTGTGCACAAATTTCCAGCATCACAATAATGTATGTCATTCTTTGAGTCATTTACTCGCCCAGCCCCCACTGAGGCATTAAGATGATTAAGGACTACATTGACATTGCTTGATGACTCCCAACAGCAGTCAAGCCCGCAAGCCGATCAGCGCGTTCGTTTCTTCGTGCACCCGCGTTCCCTGGCGCAAGAAATGAAACTGATATTAGTATTGTATTAGTAATATTAGTAATTACTAATATTTACTATTACCCTGGAGTACTACCGGTACTACCTGCTTTCTGTCAGCGCCGAATGTTGGGCGGCGCTTACCAAACCCGACACCCCACATTGTGCCAAAGGCTTCGGGCGGAAGAGCGCAATTGGGAGGGTACTAGCCTTATCCTGGTGCGAGGAAATGCAACCCAAAGACAAAATAAGTCATGGCAGGGCAGACCAGGCCCTAAGCCTTGGTTGGCAGCTGGTCTAGGTTCGAAGCTCCGACAGGCGGACAGTTAGAGCATTGCTTTGCTGATCCGGCAGCTTCTGCAGCTTGTCTTGTTCCAGATTATAGGTGTCAACTTTCCTCTGGAGTGAACTAGGCAGGCCGAGAGAGGGATCATGCTGCATGGGCAACACATGGTTTCTTTATTTTAGCCCAGGCTTTGTGCTATGGAGAAGCAATAACTCCATCCCTGGTCTTAACCGGTCTCGGAATCAAAGCGAGAGGCAACTGTTACGGGTTATAAGTCCTTGTCAGTTGGCGTAGACATGGGGCGCCACGCGTTGCCTCTGACGGTGGGAGACACCTACAGGTGTCACTGATCAGCTACCGCACGCCTTAAGCTTGGCAGCCCCCAGCCAATTGGGTGCTGATCCGCCACAGCCTGCCTGCTTCAATGGGTGCTTGGGGCTAGGACAAAATCTGAATCGCAGGCTGTAAAACCAATGCACAAGGTACTAATAAAAAGAATAGAAACCTCAAGCTACGGCTTGCAACCTGGAACGTGAGAACCATGTGTCCAGGATTTTCCACTGACTTGACAAATATTGACGATGTGAGAAAAACGGCTGTGATTGATGCTGAACTCGATCGTCTTAACATTGATATTGCTGGCCTGCAGGAGACTCGCCTCGCTGAGGAAGGGTCACTCAGGGAAAACAATTACACCTTTTTTTGGAAGGGAAGAGGGCAGGCAGAAAAAAAGGCAACATGGTGTGGGCTTTGCAGTGAAGAATTCGCTACTGGGAATGATTGATATCCCAGCTGGAGGTAATGAAAGATTATTATCACTGCGCTTGGCAACCTCCTGTGGATTTGCCACCATTCTCACTGCATATGCACCGACACTCGTTTCCTCTGATGATGTGAAGGATGCGTTCTATGAGCAGCTAGACTCTGCGATCAAGGCAGTTCCAAAATCGACTACATTTATATGCTCGGTGATTTCAATGCTCGTGTGGGCAAGGACTCGAGTTCATGGCCAGTGTGCCTTGGAAAATACAACATCGGTCGCATGAATGATAATGGGCAAAGGCTGCTGGAGCACTGCACTAGAAATGACCTATGTATTACAAACTCCTTTTTTAAAACAAAAGAGATGCATAAGGTCACATGGAAACATCCAAGATCCGGCCATTGGCATCAGCTGGACTTCATTATCACACGGAGACAACATCTGAACCATACATCATTAACTCGAAGTTACCACAGTGCTGATTGTGATACAGATCATTCTTTGGTTGTTGCAAGGGTTAGACTGAGACCAAAGAGAATCTACACAGCTAAACACAAGTCTAGCCCCAGGATTAATATTACTAACACTCTCGATCCTGGAAAGTGCTTTGAATTTCAACAGCAACTTGAAGACGCTTTCAATGATACATCAGAAAATTGTATAGTAAATGATAAATGGAGTAAACTTAAGGAAACTATTTATAAAACAGCGGTAGGGGTTTACGGCACTGTGGATCATAAGAGGCAGGACTGGTTTGCGGCAAACAGCCAGATACTGCAGCCCTTGATTGATAAAAAGAAGATAGCTCTCTTAAGAAACAAGGAAAGACCAACGCGTAACACTCTGAGTGAGCTGAAGCAAGCAAGGAAGGATGTACAAAAGGCTGCCAGGCAGTGTGCGAATGACTATTGGATCAAGTTATGTGAGTCCATTCAAATCGCAAGTGATAAGGGAAACATCAGAAGCATGTATGAAGGGATAAAGAAAGCCTGTGGTCCAATGATCAAAAGAAGTGCACCGCTGAAAACCTTGACTGGAGAAATCATCACTGATAAGAAACAGCAGATGGATAGATGGGTCGAGCACTATTTAGAGCTTTACTCAAGTGAGACCAAGCTAGCGGATGATGCCCTCAACGCCATAGAGGCCCTGCCAACTCTTGACCACCTGGACACACTTCCCACCATAACAGAAGTTAAGTGTGCTATAAATGAGCTTGCATCTGGCAAGGCTCCAGGTAAGGATGGGATTCCAATAGAGGTGATCAGGAGTGGGCAAGACACACTCGCTCTACAGATCCACCAGCTAATAGAGCTATGCTGGCGAAAAGGACAAGTCCCACAGGATTTCAAAGATTCAAACATCATAACGCTGTACAAGAACAAGGGAGATCGGAGCGACTGTAACAACTATAGGGGTATCTCACTTCTGTGTATTGTTGGGAAAGTATTTGCCAGAATTGTCCTGCACAGACTTCAAGTCCTGGGAGATCAAGTCTACCCCGAATCACAGTGTGGCTTCCGTCAGAACCGGTCTACCATTGATATGATATTCTCATTGCGACAGATGCAAGAAAAATGCCGGGAACAAAAATCAGCCACTGTTTATTGCCTTCATCGACCTCACAAAGGCATTCGATTTGGTCAGTCGTGAGGGTCTGTTCAAAGCACTAAAGAAGATTAGCTGCTCACCAACTCTTCTGTCCATTGTGGAATCGTTCCACACAGGCATGAAGGGTATAATCAAGTTTGATGGCTCAACTTCAGAAGAGTTTGAAATCAAGAGTGGAGTTAAGCAAGGCTGTGTGCTAGCCCCCCACCCTCTTTGGGATATACTTTTCACTTCTACTGAAATATGCCTTTCGTGATCAGGATGATGGTATATACATTCACTCACGCTCAGATGGTGGCCTCTATAATGCTCAGAGATTGAAGGCCAAGACCAAAATTAGGAGGGTACTAATCAGAGAGTTGCTTTTTGCGGATGATGCTGCGATTACGACCCACTCTGAGGAAGAATTACAACATCTACTAAGTACTATCTGCATTCTCCAATGCTTGTTCTGAATTTGGTTTAACAATTAACAAAAAGAAGACACAGATTATGTCACAAGGTGCACATGATGTACCATCAATCTTTATTGACGACGCCGAACTGGAGATAGTAGACCATTTTACATATCTAGGATCAGAGGTAAATAGCAAATTATCCCTCGATCAGGAAATCAACATCAGGATTGGCAAGGCAGCAAAGTAGATGTCAATTAGCGGTTTGGGGCCAAAAGGGTCGGGGCACTACAGGAGCGCCAAAAGAAAGCCCCCTAGGGACCCAACCCCCGGGGGCCCCACCCCCCAGGGCCCCGGGGCGCGACCGCCCGACCGGGCCGTCCTCTGTATCCCGGAGCGCACGCATGGCGACCGAGCCATCGATTTAGAGTGTATCATCTACAGACATACCAAGATGTGCACCGCGAAGAACAGTTGTAAGTGGCTACGGCTACATTCCACAGAGCCCTGCAATCGGAGTTGTATGAGGGACTACTGCAAAGTCCATGCAGTGCTAATACGGAAGGGTTCATGTATTAAACCATGTCGGAAATGTGGGAAGGGGGTCAACAACCTCCTAGAACTATGTAAAGAATGTGGATATGACAAGGAGTATCACCGAATCTGGTACGAAGAGAATGTAAAGGACTATAATGCAGAGATTCGTCGAATTGCTAAGATTATAGTGGATTGAACTTTCAATTAGAGAGAGGTGAAGTCATCGGTGTACTTACACACCTACTTGTTAGAGACTGACGGATCTGTGTATTTAGCCATGCCTACGCTGATTCAGTTGAAACAGCAAGCCCGCGAGTATGGCATGCCATACAGTGGGAGGAGGAAGGCCGTTCTTGAGGGGGAAATATCCAGAGCGCGTGAGATGGCTCGGGCCACCCTGCTCGAGAAGAACCCCAATCTACAAGGGGCACGACTTGAAGCAGGGATTACCACCGCCCTGAGATTTGTATATGGTACCGCCGCGGACCGAGCCGCGTTCGTCGCCGAGCGACGACACCGCGCCCGGCAGCGTGCTCATTGCCACGCCGACCTCGAAGCAGAGTTCCTCGCCCGAGTTGATAGTGTGCGAGAGGAAATGGATGAGGAGTTGGCGGAGCTAATTCGCAATGCACCCGAATTGAAACTCACCCGGGAGATTGAGGGGAGCCTGAGAAAATATGAAGCAAGCGTCCCAGAAGGTAGCGACTATGATGAGCCTGGACAATTTATGTTTTCGATGGAGCCCGCCATCAAAGCCCTGGTGGTAAAAGGGTTGGGGGATTATGGCAGCGTTAAAATGCAGCTGTATCTCCATCTAAAATACCATCGCACCACCCCAGAAGGCGAACAGATTACGGCAATCGCCACCCATGGAACAGGAACTATGAAGTACTGCACGAGGGGGAAATTGATGAGGGGCTGAAGCTCGCCATAGCCAAGATATTCGCTGACAGTGAATGCTTCACCGAACAGGGCTCGGATTGGCACTATGATGAGTGTGTGCAGCTCGACCTCTACATAGTAAAATACCAACCATTCCGAGGCTCTAGCTACTTCGCGACACCCAGCTTCATTCCACCACGTAGTGTTATGAATGTAAAGAATGAGGACAACCGCTGCTTTGAATGGGCCATACTCTCAGCGCTCTACCCAGTAGCACATGGAGAGCATCCTGATAGGCTCAACAATTATAGCGCCCACCTGGGAGAGCTAAACTTTGAAGGAATCGAGTTCCCAGTGCAGCTGACCAGCATTGCGAAGTTTGAAAACCAGAATCCTACCATAGCCATCAGAGTCTTTGGGTGGAACAAAGGACCAACCATACTCCGGACCAACACACTCCAGCGCAACCAAATCAACCTCTTGCTCCTATGTAAGGATGAGAATAGGCACTATGTCTGGGTCAAGGATGTGGGGCGGCTTCTATATGGAAACAGTAAATATGAGGGTAAGAAGTATCCATGTCTCAACTGTCTCCATGTACACTCCTCTCAGGAAACCTTGGACCAACATGTGCCACTCTGCCAAGGCATCAACACAGCCTGCCAGGTGAATGTCATGCCTAAAGAGGGAAAGATGAATTTCAAGTCCCTCCAGAAACAGATGAGGGCGCCATACATCATATACGCAGACTTTGAGACCTTGAACGTTCCAGTACATGGTGCGGCAATGGATCCAAGCCAGAGCAACACGCGCCAACTTGCTGAGCAGCCCCCCTGCGGCTTCGGCTACACCATTGTACGCTGCGACGGGCTCACCACAAACCCTGTCGTATATCGGGGGGAGGATGCTGCCGACGAATTCCCCAAACGCTTGGGACAAGAGCAGGCCACCATCCACCACAAGTTACAGCGGCCGGCTCTCATGGTGCTGGGGCAAAAAGACCGTGAAGACTTTGCCTCCGCCACCACCTGCCACATCTGTAAAGAGCCACTGAAGGAGGACAAGGTGAGAGACCACTGCCATATTACAGGCAAATACCGGGGTGCTGCCCACAATGTCTGTAATCTAGCATGGCGCATCAACAGAGACAAGCTGAGGATACCTGTAGTCTTTCACAACCTCAGAGGATACGACTCCCACATCATCATGCAAGCGGCCGGCCGTCTGGACTGGGGAAAAAGAACGGTCTACAAGAAGAAGAAAAACGGCCAATGGCAAACCAAACAAGTAGACAACACAACAATCACCTGCATACCAAACGCCTCCTTCACCATCGGTCAGCTGCAATTCATTGACAGCCTACAGTTCATGAATAGCTCTCTAGACACCCTGGTAGGGAACCTCAGCGAGCTGACACACTGCGGTAAATCAATGGCTCTGACACGTAGAGGCAACGATATAATCTCAAGATGTGAGACGTGCAACACTGAGAAGCACACCCCCTGGGCTGTCTTAATGAACAAGTTCAGGACCACGCTAAGCCAGAGCCAGTCACATCTCCTTCTCCGTAAGGGTGTATACCCCTACGAATATATGGACAGCTTCGAGCGCTTTGCAGAGGACCGCCTACCACCCAAAGAGGCATTCTACAGAAAGTCACCCGAGAAGGAATCAGTGACTCTGACTATGCCCACGCCCAGAAAGTGTGGCAGGAGCTCGATTGCAAAACACTCGGAGGCTACCATGACCTATACCTGAAAACAGACGTCAGTCTGTTGGCTGATATATTCGAGGCATTCCGAGACACCTGCATGGAGGTATATCAGCTCGACCCAGCCCACTACATCAGTGCACCCGGCCTGGCATGGGACGCACTCCTAAAAAAGACGAAGGTGCAACTCGAGCTCCTAACCGACTTGGATATGCACCTCCTCTTTGAGAAGGGACTCCGAGGGGGTGTGGCCATGGTCTCCAAGCGGTATGCTAAGGCCAACAACCCCAAGACTTCAGACTATGACCCCACAACACCCAATTCGTGGATCATGTACCTAGATGCAAATAACCTGTATGGGTGGGCCATGATGGAATACCTCCCCACCGGAGGGTTCCAATGGGCCAATCCAACTCTCGAGGAGGTACTCAACACCCCCGACAACGCCCCAGAGGGATGGCTTGTTGAGGTTGATTTGAAGTACCCAGCGCACCTACATGAAGCCCACAGTGACTATCCGCTAGCTCCAGAAACCATGACCATCCCAGAGGCCTGGTTGAGCAGCTATCAGCGCGAGCTCCAGAACAAACTGGGGGGTAAGTTCACGGAGCAAACAAAGCTGGTACCTCATCTCCACAACAAGGAGCGATACGTCGTCCACTACCGCAATCTCAAACTCTATCACAGCCTCGGTCTAGAGGTCACCCAGATCCACCGAGCCATCAAGTTCAATCAGTCCCAATGGATGAAGCCCTACATAGAGATGAACACCTCTCTACGAGCCCAAGCCAAATCGGAATTTGAGAAGGACTTATTCAAGCTGATGAACAATGCCGTCTTTGGGAAGAGTATGGAGAATGTTCGCAAACGCATCAGAGTCAACCTTATCAGAGGCACCGAGACTGACCGACTCCGAAAATTAATCGCCAGCCCCAACTACGAATCGTGTAGAATCTTCAACGGTGGACTGGTGGCGGTGCACAGCATCAAGAACAAGGTCCAGCTGAATAAACCAGTCTATTGTGGGCAGGCCATCCTGGACAATTCCAAGTACCTCATGTACGACTTCTGGTAAAATCGGCTTAAACCCCAATACGGTAATAGACTCCAGCTCTGCTACACTGATACTGACTCCCTTCTACTTCAGGTGGAGACTGAGGATGTGTACGCGGACATGAAGACTCACCCCGACTGGTACAACTTCTCAGATTATCCGCGTGACCACCCCAACCATTCGACTGCGAATAAAAAGGTGGTCGGCAAATTCAAAGATGAATGCAACGGCCGCTCGATAGCTGAGTTCGTCGGTCTCAGACCAAAGATGTACTCAATCCTAGAGGAGGCCGCCAACATCAAGAAAGCCAAAGGAGTGGCTCGGGCAGTTGTGAAGAAGGACCTCAGACACGAACACTACAAGGACAGTCTGTTCGGTCAGCGGGAATACAAGCACACACAGGTTGCCATACGAAGCAAGGGCCACCAGATAGGGGTTTATGAGATGAACAAAACATCTCTGAGCCCCATGGACACGAAAAAATGGATTTGTGCTGATGGTATCAACACTAGGGCCTACGGCTACCTAGAATCCTGCTAGGGAGTAGCTGTGGAGCTCCTCACATCCACGAGCTGGTCCATCTACGAGGTAGAAGTCCATAGAGTAGAGAACCGAGGGATGCATAACGGGCAGATCGCCAGCCTGGGCCTCATCGCTTAGGGAGGATCCGGTCAGGAGGCATTTGGGTGTCGGGAGGAACAATCATCAGCTCTTCGCGAACGAAGCCCCGCGCTGGCCCATCCTCCAGGTAGTACAGCGCAGGCCGCCCATCCTGGCATACAGTTCTACGAATCTCATGTACTGTTAATGACCACGAAGGATCAGTCGCCCGGCGCCGGCCACCTTCAAGCTCATGCTCCCCAGGCGAGCTTGCATACAGATACCGGACTAGAGCCTCAGACGGAATCACAGGCTCCTTGAGGCCGATAGTACGGTGAGCAGGAGCGGCCGGTGAATGGGATACAGAAGTGTCCTTAATGGCATCAACCGGCTTCCGACCCGTCAAACGAGTCACCTCACCGTTAAGAGCCGCGACCACCTGAGGAAGAGCCCGAACCCATTCAGCTGAACGTTCAGAGGACCCTCGAGCCGCCAGTAGTAACTCTTGAGCGTACTGGGCACCGAACAGTCTCTCCGCCAGAGTGCGATTGAATCTCTCGACGATCGCCTGCTGCCGGTAATTCCCAGCTTCTCCACGCCGTATCTGTGTCTTATGCTTTGCTGCCAGCTGGCTCACAGCACCCATAAACTCACGCCCCGGATCAATCTGCAGAAGCCGTGGCTATTTGAGTGGCCCGCGTTTGTAAATTCGCTCTAGGGCCAAAGCCACCCCTTCACTGCTCTTGTCTGTCAAAGCCTCTGCTTCCTTAAACCGTGAGGCAACATCCACAACTGTCAAGGCATACTTAAATGTCTTACGACCAACCCGGTCATGTGGTAGGTAGAGCAAGTCAGCCTGATGGACGGCATTCGGTCTATCTTCATCAATAGATGGCCGCGGAATGTAACGAGGAGCGGGTAAATAGATCTGAAAAATAGCTTGCTTCTTGAGCCAGTCTCGGGCAACATCCTCCGAAACATTAGCTGCAGCAGCTAGCTTCTTAATGGCCGCCAAGCCTTTCCAGTAGCCCCGAGGGCTGTAGTAGATATCCTCCAGATCTTTCATTTTGGTAGCAGCGGTCAATCTCTAAAGCAACTTGTAAGCAACAATACCAGTCGCTGCCAGCCCAAGAACGATAAAAGTGATCTCGCGGTCTTTCTGCGGCTCTGATGGCACATAGAAATCCGACAGGCGAGGTTCAGGCTCGAGGGGCTCGACACGTTTGACAGAGATCAGGCTGTATTCCCGCATGGCCTGGTCGACATCCTGGAAAGAGTGAACGGCGTGGCCTTCACGCTGTAGCTCATCGTTGAGCCAGTCCAGCCGCGCGGTTCTCTTTCTCATCCACTCAGCCTGGGCCGCCTGTAGCCGCTCGACAGCCTCGTCGTGCCGCCTCATTTCTTCATGGGCGTCCGCATGCCCTAGCTTGGAAAAGAGGTAGTTGCCCCCCGTAAACGCGAGGGCATTGACAACAGCGCCCCCTATCATCATTGCGACAGAGGCCATAGCTAGCGGGGCTGATACTGTAAGGGTTTATGCAATATATCAGCGGGGATCAAGCCCTCTTTGATAAGCAAATCTCGGAGTGCTAAGGCGATGGACGTGTCTAAAACCATCATCCCAAGGTCATACATATCAGCGTCTAGCTTGGGCAAGGTTGCCCCTTTGAAAATCACCTTGGTCAGTTTTGCTGTGCCTACCGTAAGCGCGGCCACCACAGCGCCGTGGTAAACGGCGTTAACAATAGCTTTCCCGTCAACGCCTGCCATTATTCCATATAAAATGGATCTCTATTCTTTAATATGTTAGTCTCCGGTCGCTTGGAGGGCGCAGGCGGGGCAGGTGCTTTAGTCCGCCGCATTTTCTGCCTAATTACTCCGACGACAACAACAACGCCAGTCACTCCGATAATCCAGGGAGTCCAGCCACGGTAATCAACTGGCACTATTGGAAACAGCGGTGGTAGGGCCTGCTCATGCTCGGGGGCTAACTTTCGTTTCTTCTCACGAACAGCCTGCTGCAGAGCTAGAGACAGCCTCTCTGCTTCACGACTCTTTCGAGCAGCAGCTCCTCTCTTCCCAGCAGCAACTTTCCTGGGGTCCTTCGTCCCTAGTTTCTCCGTCTCCTGTGGAGAAATTTCGGGGGTCTCCTCCTCCATCTTGTTCTTGCTTAGGACAGATATGTCCAAAATGGCAGTGCCTAAAAGTTGCTAGCGCGACAGTTGCAGGTGCTAAGCACATACCGAACTTATGGTAGAGTTCACATGTAACTGTGTTTAGCGCATGCCCTAGAAACGGGTCGGCCTCCAGGTCTGTCACCAAAGCTTGATTATCAGCAATGGGGAGGAACATACTTGCCACTTGTGCGTACATCTGTAGCATAGCCGTGCCTAGGGTCTTTGTTATTGCAGCTCCAAGCCTCGCCTCATGCCTCGCATATAGCTTCTCAATTTCTTGATCAGGCAAGGCCTCAACCTGTTCCATTGTAAGTTTGGAGTACTTACAGACTATGTACTGCCCGGCACGTCCCCCAGCCGCAAGTGCTGCCAGCCTTTCACGATGCAACGCATGTCCGGACTGTGGCGTTGTGGTAGGTGGTGATGCATGTCCGGACTGTGGTGTTGTTGTAGGTTCCGGAGCAGACTCTACCGGCTTTGCCTCTTCACGTAACAGCTGGTCGAGTATGGTGTCACAATCCATCACAGCGTTTGCAAATACCCAACGTCTAACTCTAATATAGGAATGCACAGCCCATCCAAGCACATAACATGTGCATATCAGTTGTAATACAACTAAGGCTGTTACGGAGTAACAAAGCACTGCTTCATACATGCTTAGCTGATGCTTAACATATGCTTAGCTGATGCTTAACATATGCTTAGCTGATGCTTAACATATGCTTAGCTGATGCTTAACATATGCTTAGTATCTAACAAACCTCACCAGCTTTGAGCACTTTATAAGAAAATGGGAACTTGGTCCTCAGTATCAGCTTTGAGAACTCATTGGTTTCGAGTTGCTTTCGCACCCCATCACGTTCCTCCCTAGAGTGGATGATGTAGTTCTCATCCAGGCAGTCTTCAAAGCTATCCTTATCCTTGGAATGGAAGAGCGCCACCCATTGTGTCTGCGCTCTGAGGTCTTTCGCAACGGCGTTGTACTTCTGGGTTTGAACCCACAGACTTTGCTGGGCACGTCGCCCGCTAAAAGCTAGATAAGTCAACATAGTCCGCTTCTGCGCAATAGCGTCCTCTGCGCTGCAGTCATCAATGATGTATAACGTTGGTGTCCCCTGAAACATTTTATAGAAGGCCTCTAGCCATTTGAGCAGCCGATCACCGGGGTCAAATATGAAGACCTCAGGATCTGACCACACCCACGGCCGGGCCCGGTATGTTTCATTGTATCGTACCGAAGGGCTAGCAATTACAATATGCTCGAAAACACCCCTGTACGGGCCTTCCAGGAGGTCGAGAATGAATTCTGTTTTACCACACGATGTGGGGCCTGTGATGATGGCCGAGTGTGGCTTAAGTGGGAACTCCATTAATAAACAGCACTAACGAATCTCCCGGTGTCGATGTTCAGCTGTCCGTCCATAACCAAATAAACGTAGCAGTACAGGGGCCCCGCCGGTTCGGCCTCTTTCGTGATCTGGAGAGTGATGCCCTCAGAGCCGTTCTCTACACGCCGGCCGCTGCCGTGAAGATGGTCATCGTCGGAGGTCCGGAAGTCCAGCCACAAGCAGAATTTTGACGTCAAGTACTCGCCTAGACTAACATCGAACAATCCTAGCTCTTTGGCGACTGCGCTTGTCTCAGGGTGCCTTTTGAGGCCACCAGCGAAGAATTTCCTCGCTTCGTCCCAGAGCTGGTGTGGTGCTAAGCCGTGCGCAAATAGCTGATTGGCTTGTCCTTCTACGATGACTTCAACTTTGGTGATCTGTGGGTTGTAAAACCACTCTGGTTGGCGTGCAAAATCCTTTTGGTTGGCGGGGTCTTCCCATAATAGGAGAATGCCTTTCAAAGACTTACAGGGTGTGTTCAGATTGATGTTCCATATCGAGTCCTCCTTTTTCTGAGGGATCCGTCTATGTCGTAGGACCCGCTCGTATAACACCACCATACGGCTCTCATACATGCTACGAATTAGCCGGGCCAACGTGGGTTCAGTGACTACTTCGTACTCGAGACAGATGTTTTCTAGGGAGTATGAGGAGTTGCCGGCATCTTTACCAGTTGCGCGAATCACACGGGAAGCGTCGTTAAAGGTCAACTCAATCTCCAGCCGATCACTAAGAGCAGATTGGTAGAAGGGCGCATGCGTTTCAAGCAGCTCAAAGTCTAGTGGTATGTAGTACCTGTTTTTGAAGGCCTTCGCGATGGCCACGTCTCTCGCATTAGCGAGGGGCAGAACAACAGCATCCGCTGCACCAACACGCGCCTTGGTCACATTCATGCCGGTGCTTGTATCGATGCCTTGATACACAGCGCTCGCCGGCTCCGATTGGCTCTTCCAAAGATCCAGATAGACGTTGTAGACGTCACTGTCCACAAGAGAGAAGACTTCATTGCCCGATAGCCTGACGGTCAGCTTTTGAACCAGTGCTCGGCCGAGGTTCTGGACCACGGACCGGTTGACATCAGGGGAGCTGAGGTCGACATTGAATGCCAGCCGCACCGACCCAGGCACGATAACATCGTGTGCATCGAGATTGGGAAAACGAATTAGTAACTGCTGCTTCGGGCCGATCGTAGAAGGATTGTTGGTCACGATTTTCGTTTGCCGCAATCCTTTCACACAGAGCGGCTCCCGGAGACGGCGGTAAGGGTTAAGCTTACGACCATATGCACTTGAAGACATGGCTAGTTGTTTATTATTGTTGCTTTGTAGCAATATCTAATATGGATAGAGTTGAGCTGACTGATTTTGGTGGTGAAGAGGGGAGGCCTGAAACGGGCGAGGAAGAAGAGACAGGCTTCATCGACGACGATTTTGATGTCGATAATCCCCGCATTGTTAATACCGAGTGGCCGTCACAGGGGGAGACGTCACAGGGGGAGACGTCACAGGGGGAGCGCAACTTATTCATAGAACTAGAAAACAGCGCTATTAAGGACTATTTTAAAAGGGTGGAGAAGATGTGGGGTATCAAACCTATAACTGGTATAGATTATACAAAAATTAGTTTGGGTGGCCGGAATGCTCTCTATGTTAACCACCAAAGGATTACACAGTATGATAATGGCATGCCGTTAGCTGTGAATAACCTCAGAGTGAGTACCAGAGAGGTATTGGGGTTTGTGGACAAAATACCACCAAAGGTTGTCACCATCCTTGAGGAGACTGCTAGTGATCTGGCGGAGGAAGAAGCTGCTCTAAGTGGTGCAGATATTCAGGCTGTCCCACAAATAGCTTCAAATGTTGGCAATATCTTAGAACGGGCTATGTCGAGTCCGGAAGTGCAGCGGGTTTTAGAAACCTCACACGTAGACCAATACCTGGGAGAGAAAGGCTTACCTCCAGTGAGAGAACTCCGGGGGCTCATGGCGCTTGACAAAGCGGTGACAAAACTATCTGGTTATTCTCGACCAGCAAGATAAAGAGATCGCCATAAGGCGGCGGAAAATGTTGATAGCACCCAATGAGGAGAGTAGGGACTTTCAAGAGCAAAAGATTGCCGATATTGAAGAAGCCAAGAAGAGGCTTTTAATAGAGGTCGCTGAGTTACACGAAGACTTGCTCACCCAGTTCAGCCGGATCCGTGAAACCATTCATCGGGTGGTCAATGAAGACACCACACTGGGTGAGAGGCTGCGGACTCTGTTCCGAGAGCAGGGTATCACCATAGCGAGCATTCTCACAGCGATCGGCCTCTTAATTTCCACTATCACCCTAGTCATTACTGGTGGTGGTGGTGGTCCTACCCCACCGCCTGGCCCGCCACCTATCCCACCACCTGGCCCACCACCTATCCCACCACCTGGCCCGCCACCTGGCCCTGGGGCTAAGGAATGGATTCGGCAGAAACTGAAAGACCTAGCGAGCCTTCTAGCCAGGCTAGCTGGTAAGGCTGCGGAGGCACTCCCAGGAATCATAGGCGGTATTATCTCCTGGCTTCTTAACTTCTTGAGTAAGGGTGTGGGATGGCTGGCTGGAAATCTCTGGGCATTAGTGGTTGCACTCGGTGGCTTGCTGCTGCTGGCTATCAGAGAGCTGGCTAATTGCGGTGAACAAACCATAGGACCACTAGACCGACTGCGACACCCCCAGCAATGAGTGCTATCTTTTCATTTTGATGCTGCAGCCCAGCTGCCGTATCAGCTATGCTAGTGGTCGGCTGCGCTGGCTGAGCAATGCTGGGCAGCTCTACCGTCGGCTGTGTAATGGTGGGCAGCTTAGGGGCATTAATGGTTGTATTCAGGCCACGCTTTAGGCCTGGCTCTGCGATGACGATCATGTTGTTATATCCAGCTATCTGGCCAATGCGGAGCAGCATGTCGCTGGGGGCCATATACAACCCCGTTCCAAAGACATAATTAACTTCTGAGCTCGCGTTTTGTAACACATCCTGATATCTTTTGATGGCCGCCGCGAGATCGACGGGCGCAGAGATGGCGTCTTCTACTAATACCAGGAATTGCTTCTGGGCATCAAACGCCGTTCCGGTTCCCAGAATTCGTGTTCTAGTCTGAGCCTGGGCCCCTAAGATGGCCCACACATAGGTTCGAATGCTGTCATTTATTCGCTCAACACCGGGGCGTGTGAAGCCCTGTGACTTGTTAAGAATGAAAGCCTGCCAGCCAGAATCAGCGTGAATATCGTCTTGCGAGATATAATCTATGTGTAGTATGTCATTTGTGGTTTGTTGTGTGAATGAATGGCGCTTTGAGTCATATACACCATCATGTCCATCAGACAGGACGCGATAACCAGTGTTCGTCCAGTAAATGTATACACTCCCCAACCCGTTATTCCTCCCGAGCCGTCTCCAGTTATCATTCTGGGGAATTCCAAATTCCGCGCATATACGCTGATAGGCTCTTACATCGTAGGGATTTTCAAAGGCATTCCAACCCTGGTCTTGTGGTAGAGCCACACGCATCTCTGTGAGGATTCGGCGAATCTGGTAGTAGACATGGAATATGAAGACGGCTCGCGTTAGTGGGTCAGGGCCGGACAGATGCTCCTGCGCGGACACCCCACACCCCGCCGTGGCACACCATACTGCGAAGTTGAGTTGGTTTTGCCAGAATTGCATCGGATTGCTGTACCAGGCTTGCACGATCTGGTCTGACTCCACGTATGGCAACCGGTATTTTTCAAACATGTTGGGGAACTGTGTCGGAAAGGCTCCTTGGAGGTTGACCTATATGTCCACCTTTGTGAGATCCTTTATTTGAGCAAACGGGTATACCCCACCCGTCGGGTATTTGGCGTCCTTATTGAACTCGTAAGCAGTCATTATTATTAGCTGTGCTAATATGTTTTTCACACTTAGCAACGTCCAACATGGGGAACACATCCCCCTCAACCCGGTCCTAGACAATCGCGATGGTGACCTAGAGGTGGCTATCGTGGAATTGTTGTTCTACCCCGCGTGGGTTAATATTTCCGAGAAGCTGAAAAACAATTGGTTCAAACTTGGTGACGAGAATGTTGTTATCCCCGACGGGTATTATGATGTCTGTGCTCTAAACAAGCAATTCTTTGAGCCACGGAAGCTCTCTCTTTCTCTCAACCCCGCAACTGGCCTTGTAAGTCTCGGTGGTATAAAATCGGGGGTGGTCTTAGGGTTCGGAGGGTTAGGTGGGGTTCTTGGGTTCGGTATAGACTACAGAAGTGAGCGGTTCAATGAGGAGTTTACATTCTATGCGGCGAAGTTTCCTAACCTTATCATATATAAGGAGTTGTACATTCATCTCGAGGGCCTATCATCATATGAAAACCGTCATAATTCTCTTCCCTCCACACTTCTCCGGGCTGTACCCGTTAAAAAAGAGGAATGTAATCAAGGGAGACATGAGATTTTCTCTGTGCCTCATTATAAAAGGCTAGAAACTGGAACGGTAGGCGGTATAAGACTTTCGGTCCTAGATGAAAAGGGTAACGACGTGCCACTGGCATATCTAAGCTGCGTACTTCACATCAGACATGGTTGCTCCGTTGGGTATTTACCATCCTTATTGAACTCGTAAATTATTACACGTGCTAATATGTACATCACATTAACCAACTTCCAGCGTGGGGAACCCATCCCCCTCAACCCGGTCCTAGACAACCGCGATGGTGACCTAGAGGTAGCTATCGTGGAATTGTTGTTCTACCCTGCGTGGGTTAATATTTCCCATGAGCTGGACAATAATACGTTCTGGGTGGAGGGTAAGAAGATTGTTATACCCGATGGATACTATGATGTGTGTACCCTCAACAAACAATTCTTTGAGCCTCGAAAGTTTTCTCTGACACAGAACCCCGCAACTGGTCTTGTAACCCTCGATGGTGTATATGACGCCAATATATTGGGAGTAGGCTTATCCTACACTCTTGGGGGTTCTGAGTGGGAATTGTATGATACCGGGACGGGTGGAAAAGAGTTTCCCAGACTCCTCTTATATAAGGAGTTGTACATTCATCTCGAGGGTCTATCATCATATGAGAACCGTCATTATTCGCTTCCCTCCACACTCCTCAGGGTTGTGCCCGTTAAAAATGTGGAATGTAATCAAGGGAGACACGAGGTTTTCTCTGTGCCTCGTTATAAGAAGTTGGAGACAGGAACTCTAAACGATATTAGACTTTCGGTCCGTGATGAACAAGGTAAAGCTGTGCCGTTGGCATATCTAAGTTGTGAACTCCACATCAGAAAACACAATGGCTGATTCAGAAGGTCCAGGAAGGCATCGCCCAAGAGCATGCTCTACCCTAACCTTTGCTGATTTGGCCGACACTATTGGGTGGCGGGAGCCGGGTCATAACTACAAGATCTATGGCCTCCAGTTCACTCCCCAGGGGGTCTATGCTCGTGCCGCCATAGACCATCCCGACGACGATGACTGGGATCTGCAGCTTGAGCTTCGCACGGGATATACTCACCTCGAGCCCAATGGGATACTTATCAGGTTAACCAACATGGGCAAGGCGTTTGTGAGTTATCAGGCCTGCAGGACAGTCACACGCCCCAACAAGTCTCCTGTTGTGACCTACCAGTCATTTCTGAAAATGCAGTGCGCCAGGGCTCTCTTCTATGCCGTATCGGTGACTGAGGCTAAAGTCCAGGGGACTAAATATTGTCTGAAGGCTGTTACAGAGTGTAAAGCTGACCTTGATATGCTAGGTAAGCCTCCTAAGGAGTCAACCATCTATCTCGAGTTAGCTATTGGGGCTGTGGCGCAGACTGAGTTTGCCCCAGTCCTTCCTGGGGTCTCTATTAAATGGAGTGCGTCATCACTCCCCAGGCATGTTGCTCTCGTCATTACTTCCGCGGCCGACGGGACGTGGGCGGCCCGGGCAACAGAGACGGACATTATAGTAGAGCTCGGAGAGGTTGCGGTGGATGAGATCATTTTTAATACCGTTACTGCTTTTGTCCGGCTTTTGTTCACTACAGGGTCGATTAGCACCGTTCGCATTGAACATTTAATATCTCAGTTGAAGAAGTAGGTTTGACGCGCAAAGAATAATGTCGCTCTATCCTACAATCGATACTAGTGACGGCGGTGCCTATCGTATTCAAGAGCTTACCCGTCTTCGGAAGTCTCTGGAAGATGAAAGGGACAAACGGGCTGCACTGTATAAAAAATATCGGCGTGCCGTTAATGCATTAGACGCTGTGGACAGCGCGATGCTGGCGGCTAGCCTTGGTATGGGGGTGGGGGGTGTTGGGCTTCTTACCACCATTATCGCTGCCCCTATAGTTGTCGGGCTCGAGATAGCTGCCCTAGCTTGTGGAATCATGTCCGCTGGGAGCAAGCTAGCGTCCCGCAAACTAACATCAAAAGCTAAGAAGCATGATGAAATTTGCACTCTGGCGACGGCTAAGCTTTCTAGTATAGCCGACCTTGTTTCAAAAGCTTTGGATGATGGGAGAATTACAGACGTGGAGTATAAAATAATTACAGCTGAAGAAAATAAATTTCACCAGTTGAAAAAAGATATTCGGAGCAAGGCGCCGGCGGATCTGGACGAAGAGACAAAAAAATCTCTCATTCTGAAAGGCCGAGACGCGGCACGGGCAGAGTTTGTAAAAGCTTTAGGGTCGAAATAACCTGTATACACGATCAGGAAAATTTGGGGCCGCCCCCCTATTCCACCGAACGATCCGCCAGTGGATAATGCGCGGAAGGATATACTCCTCAGATAAACAAGGTGTGTATGAACATTTTTTCTCTCCCGCGCGACACGGTTGCTCGCAATGGTGGTTGGCCGACGAAATTTGCGCTAAGCCACACCTATAGGCCCTCTGGGCTATATTGAGGATCTAACTTCACCCCTTTATAGAGTAGCAGTTTGATTCCAGTCGTCATTTCAAACTTCCAAACCATCCTATGAAGCGCGTCTAGTGTGCAACGCTCACACATCTCATATGGTTTCCTAACATATACACTCTTCTATCACCTCGCCCCGCTTTGCCTCATGACAAGAACAATAAAGGCTGGGCGGCCGCAATGAAGTTCTGTGCCGAGCTTCGGCCACTCACATCCATAGGTCTCCATCTGTATGTGCCCAATAAGTCAGCCTCTAATTCGACGCGCCCTAATATTTTCAGATATAGTCACCCCTATAACAAAAAAAAAAAGACGCCTAAACCATCACGGCGCGAATTTAAAAAAAAAATGCAAAAGTCGGCTTTGTGATTCGTTCCCCCACCCCTCTCAGAGTAGCTGT